>JAKEPQ010000324.1:1374043-2748086 GCA_024500445.1 Entomyzon cyanotis
CCTCAGGCCTGAGGGACTATTCCATTCTGCTATAGTCACAAAAGCTTTACTTAATCGAGTTGAAAAAAAAATACCGTTTTGCCAATAAATAGCATTTTTGTATGTTTATACTGGCACCACAAAAGGGAACTGGAATTCCATCTTTTTACAGCATCTCTCTATAAAACACTCTCCATATTTGACCGCAGTTTGGCTACACTATTTATCCCATATCTGTCACATGGCTAAAGTCATAATTACTGGGTTAACCCCTTAATTGCTAGGGGCTCCAACATGCACAGGAGAAACATTTGTGGTTTTGGCCTAGTTAAACTTACTGCAGTCATGGGGGGAGAACACCCAAAAACCCCAAACTCTTTCTCATTTTGCCTTCTTCTGGGTACCTCTTGGTTCTCTACTGACTTCTTAAAAATTCAGGAAAACAAAATAACCTGATACGATTTAAAAAGCTGGGAGAGATAACTCAGGGGGCAGAGTGGAGGACAAAGCTCCTCCTCTGTGAAACACTAAGTTACGCTGTTAGTGAGCAAGAGCTGCGAGTCAGGACTTAGAAAACACAGTGTCTCTGAACCCATTTGTCACTGAGCTGTTTTTCCCACCTCAGCTTTGCTGAAGATGCCCAGGCTCGCGAGGACAGTGAGTTTCCAAGAGCTGAATTCCCATCTAAGTCCTCCTCAGTGCTGTCTCTGCAGCAGGCCTGGAGCACACAGGCTGCTATTCCAGATTTTACATCCGGTCTCACGTTACGTATGTGACAAAGCTGCTTTACTGCTGACTTGCCTCATCTCCACAAGAACCGGCTGGAATCATCACCTGGCCTGATCCCAAAAGCCTAATATGCCTGAAAAGCAGGGTGCAGCCTTTACTCACTCATCTCCTTCGGGGCAGATCCCCGTGGTCTCGTCGTACTTGGTGCAGTAGATGTCGGGGCTGTAGTTGAAGGTGCCGTCGCGGCGGCGGATGGACCTGCGCCGGCGCTGGTTGACAAAGTGCCAGTGGAAGCAGGTGTAGGGCCGGTGCTGAGTGCACTTGTGCTGCACGAAGAGAGGGCACTGCTCCGTGCGGAACTCCTTCAGGTACCTGCAGGAACAGGGATGTCAGCACAGGGATGCTGGGCTGGGGCAAAGTCACCCCACAGAGCTATGTCCATCACGGAGATGTCGGCTGTCCTTCCCACAGCTGCCCTGCTTCCCTCCCAGGATGGAGGCTGGGAGCTGCTGCTGTTTGTAATGGCAAGATATCCATTACACACAGGAATGTAACAAGAGCTGAAATCGCTTTCTGTAGGGATCGTTTTGAAGAGGCTTTTCGTGAGCTTAGGAAACGGTTTGTGAGGAAATAGAACTCTGAAGTATCTTTCTATCCATTTCTAAATCTGTGACCTATCTGGGCAAAAAGGGGTTTGCTTCCTATATGCTCAGTTAAAAAATAAACAACAGGAAAAAAAACTCAAACAAAATACACTTCTTTGAGCCACGTTTAAAGCTTCAAGTTACTGAGGAAGAAAGATTTTTAAAAGACTCATTCATGACTTATCCTCCTGGTTTAGCTCTGCTTTCTCAGACTACACGATCAACTATGAAATAAAAATTAATCAATTCCTCTTGCAATTGTGTGAATTCAGGGGTCAGTCTTGAAAAGTGGGATAACTACCCTCAAACTCCCACACGTTTATGTTGCTTTAATTTTAATATGTAATTCCCTGAAAGTACATGGCTTCTTTTATCCCGAGAACTAAAGAAGTCACAAGCTTTTATTTGTGACACTAATAACAGTCTCTAAACCCAGATTGTAGAGGATTACAAAATGGTTTAGATCAACATAATGATCTGACTGTGATCTGTGTGTAGGTGCTTACAAAATCCACGCTGCTGAAACCCACGGGCTGCCCTGTATTTACAGGCAACACCCAAACAGCTCCAGGAGCTCAGACCCAAATCCCACCAGGTTCTGTCTCGGAGACACATCCAGGAACAAGGCAGAAAACCCAGAGTATTCTGGTTTCTTACGTTTAGAGGTCAGTGTAAACAGCGAGGACCAAGATTTGTAGGTCAGAATAAAAATGTGAGTATTCTGCTGGAAGCAACAGGGTGATATAACAGCAGATTCCGACTCATTTTAAACTGCATATGTACTCCGAGGCAACGAAAAAGAGTGTAGGAATTTGTTCAGCATTCATTCCCATGTCAGACAATCTTTAGCTCCTGTTTCTAAATAAATGGAAAGATGTCTGATGCCCAAAGATGTATTTACAGATACTATCACCGTGCCAGGCTCATTCTGAAAGCAACATCTGTAAATAAAGCCTCCTTTCCTCTTTACCCCAGTTGAAGAGAAAGCCTCAGGAAAATGCACAAATTCAACCAGAGTGGTTTTATTTGTTTGCTATGAAGAGAGAGTATCAGTGGCAAGAGCTTTCCTACATTGGATTTTGCAAGCATGAAAGGATAAAAGCTCTTCCTCTTCTTCAACCTCTAAATACGTGAGATTTGCAGGTTCCACTGCTTGGGATCTGCAAACGCCCGGGGCTGGAAGCCTCTGCAGCTGCTGTAAGCCCTTCTCTACTCAAGCCCATCTGTCCCCTGCAATCCAGGGTGGCTGGAACAGAATCTGCACTGGGGCCCAAAGCTTAACAGCAGAAAAACCAGAGCCAGCTGCAGAAACAGGTCTGCTTGGTGTAGGTGAGGGCTAACAACATCTCCTTGCTCCTTTTCACTTTTAAAAACCCAGCTCCATTCAAATGGAGATCCCTACTCCAGCCTCAGCAGCAATTCATCTGGAAACTGAAGGCTGCAGTAAATTCATCCATTCTTGAAAAGCTTTCTAAGCTGTTGGACCAAGCAGTTGTAGAAGGTGGAATTCCACAGACTATTTTACCTTATCAACGCAGTAGGAAGACTCAGAACAAAAACGACTGTAGAAAGTGAATTAAGCAACCTTAAGCAGGACAAGGCTCAGACTGCTGTCCACAGATGATACATTCACCAGCCTCACTTCCACTCACACATCTCCATGCACACCTTAGAGACACGAGATTTGTGTTACTCCCATTTTCCACATGGACAAACTGCAACACAGCTGGTTACAAGCCTTGGCCAGTATCACACAGCAATTGGAATCCCACACAGAAACCATGAGCATTTTAACTCCTCCATCCTCACCCAGTGCTGGGCTTAAGTTCAGGAACAGCATCCTGAACCTCCTCAATGCTCTGCAAACTAAGGGGAGATACCAGGCATACACAACCTGGGTATGGAGCCCAGCTCTCCAGAATTGCAGTGATATGCCCAAATGAAACACTTTAAAATCCTAGAATTAACACCTGCATGATCAGCTGAGCTGAAACTGCTCCCCTTTAGCAGGGAAGTTTGAAAATGTACACACTGACTAGGGATTTCTGTCTCTAGTGTCTCAATTGTTGCTGAAGAGCATTTGAAAATTAATTGCATTTCATGATTGTCTAAACTCCCTGGAGAAACATTTATTATAATGTAAACGAGAGATAATTACATAAGTAAATGGTTCACCTGAAAAGTGTTTAACACCTAACTTGCTTCATCAGAAAGTCATTCTTTAATGCTCTCTATTAAAGAAATGACGTCTCACTCTTAATTTCAAAGCAAGTCCTGCAAACAGGTACCACTGAGCTCCACTGACATTAACTGTGCACAATCACCTCTGCCACAGACCCAAGTGAGGAAAGGACAGTTGTCACATTAACTCAGTCATTTCAAGCCTTTCAATCACTGCTTTGGGTTTTCCTTTTATCCAAGCCACTACAACGCTTTAAATCACCCTCCTCCACAATAGCCTGAATGGTAAATTGCCTTACAGCCCTTTATTTTCTTGATCCATGAAGTGAGTTTCAGCTCCTCTGGGAGAACACAGACCACTCAACCAGCCACTTTGTATTAAAACATATAAAAGGCATCTAAACCACATGTGTTTTGGGAACACAGAGAGGATACAGAGCCTGCACCACCACAATGTGATGTCTCACAAAGCAGAAAGCCATTAATATTTCAGGAGCCTCTTTGCAAATGCTCTAAACAAAACACAGAGAACACTGTCATGACAGATCCTTCTGGTGTCAATGGTCTCTGTAAATTTTTTTTTTCCAGAACAGCTGAAAAAAGGAATTTTTGAACGACCCTCAAAGCTGAAGACATGTTGATAACTGGTACACATTTCACAGCGTGTCAGCCAAACGCTGTGTCTGTACAGGAAGAGGAAATCCAGCAACGATAACTTGCATTTCTCAACTCCTCTCAGGAAACTCTACAGCCCTCACATGAGGGGCAGAAGAATTATTACTCTGATCTTATATTGGAGCTACTTCCATATTAATTCTGTAAAAAAAAATATGTATTTATCGTATTTTCAAACTCATATAATTTTTTAAAAGTGGAAAGCACATAGCACTGCCTTCTGATACAACATTAACATCAACAGCAACACCCAAATTCCTGGAGGAAATGTTATCATTTATGAGCCCTAGTAAACAAAGACAAATGCAATTCTAAACAAATAGGACAAGACTGGCTAGAACAATGCAGATCAAAGTCCCCAGGCTGAGCTGAACTTGCTGTCAAACAGGATGGACGCTACTGGAAATGAAAGTTTTTTCTCTAGGAAAACAAGAGGAGAGGTTCTTGGAGTAGTTTTAGGAACTCCCAGAGACTGACAGAAGCAGCAAAGCATTAGAAAAACCCCAATGCTACTTTGCTGAAATTCTGCTTCCTCTGGGATGAGGGATGGGGCAGTGATTATTCTGTAATAATTTACACTAGTGGGGAGCAGCTCACTGTCTTTAATTGCCAGCAGCAGCTCGACTCTCCAGGGCAGGGCAGCAAGTGTTTGTTTACTTCTGCAGCTTGGAATTGCAGGAGTTCCACTCTGCCCTGGAGGAATGGAGCAGGAACCTGCTCTGGGAGCTGCAGGGAAAAAGATGAGTGGAGTGGTGGAAGGAAAAACAAAGCTAAACCTAGAAAGAAGGAGGCAGAAAACAAAACAAAGAGAATCCAAGAAGAAATTCTAACCTAGAAGAAAGTCCTAACCTAGAAGCTTCATTTTTATCCTCCACAAATGCAGTTGTGTCCCCTCCTTGCCTGCTGGTGCAGAAATCTCTCATTTTTCCGCAGCTTTTCTGGTTCACACTGGTGTGCTCAAGCAGCTCAGTACGAGGGGATTCCTGCATCCATCCTGCTTCCAGGGCTGCAGCTTCCTGTCAAACTTGACCCAAGTCACACATGCAATGGAATGAGCTCAATTCAGGAAAATGTGCTGCTAATGCACAGCTGAGCTCCAAATTCCTCATAAAAGCCTTAACCCAAAGCTCCCAGAAATCACTGGAAGATGCACACTGATGCCAAGACAGAGTCTCTGCTTTGTAACAGAGGGATCAGGAGGACTGGGGAGAGAAAAAATACTGAGGAGCAAGGAAATTAAAATCTAGAAAGCAACTCCTCCAAACTGTTGTGGCTTCTGTGATGCAAAACCAGGCTCTGCTTTGCTTCCAACACCCCCTGCACTGTTTGAGATCTTTACATAGGTCCCAAGATGAGCTCCTCTCCTTCGCAGCTCCTTCTTGCTCTCCCAGGGAACCCGCTTTCTGCCAAAATCCCTCTCAGGCCCAAAGGGAGGCTCACAAACAGGACCTGAACCTTCTGCAGCAGAACAGCACCAGGGAGCAAACCCTTAGGTAATTGTTTGGCTAATCCAGACTAGGATACTGTCTGCAAATGTAGGGCAGTAGTGAGATCTAAGAGCAGCACCATCTACATTCCACACCCGGGTGGGGGTGTGTTTACACCCCTGAAACGGTGCTGGGGCACCTCAGCAGAGCTCTGTGCCCAGAGGTTGGACCAGCACTGCCTGGCTGGTGTCACACCAGTGTAAACCACCAGCAAGTTTCCAGCAGCTCCTCACTCAGGGCACTGGAGCTCCATCCCTGCAGCACAACAAATCAACCAAGAACCTGGATTATGACTGTAAAGTTCAGCCTGGTGAGGGCACTTCTGTTTATTATATTAGAAATTACTAGTTCAGGGCTGTATAGAGATTCTCAGCCACCGTCCAAAAGAGCCCACAGAGGCAAATCTAACAAGAAATCTACAAATTAACTTTTAGGTTGTGTATTTTGTCTTGGGATTCGGTTTGGGGTGTTTTGTTCTTTTTTTTTCTCCAAACCAAGTCTTAAGTTCATGATAAGACTTCAGATATCAGGGAGAAAATGCTCTTCTGCCATTACCATTTATTTTAGTCGTGTCTGCCTGCTCTCCAAGTATCACACTGGCAAAAATGCCATTTCACTGGCACTAAAGTACATGGGAATGCTGGGGACATTTGCTGGCATTTTTATGTCAGTCATGTCCTGCTGTTTCACACAGGACTGCATGAGGCCATGGACCTCTTCAGGTGGTCCCAGTTCACATCCTTCCTGAAAAATGCTGTCTGACTGAGAGGTCACTGCTCTCAGCTGCTCATCAGCTTTCCTTCTCTGGAAGCTCTGAGTGGCACTGATCTGTCCAGACAACAGGATGCAGAAAGGTTCCCTAATTCAGGTTAGGAGAGAAAAAAAATTTATATCTATAAAACCCACCAGCCTCTGTGGCTAGCACAGGTCCTTCCCGTGGGAACATTTTGCTATATTTCATAAACAAGATAAAGTTTGGATGTTTTGCAAACAACTTCTCCAGATTGGGTCAGTTCGGGCTTGGCCAATTGGGCCTAGGGGGAGGTCTCGGGCTGACCAATCTGGGACACCTCTGTAAACTCTATATATATGGAATTCAAAACAATAAAGCTCTCTTCTCTCTTTCCTTGTCTGAGACCTTGGGTCATTCCTCACCTAGCCGCTCAACAGCGACAAGCCTCACTTAAAAATTTAAATTACTGGTTTGAGCTAACAGAGATGAAATTATCTGGAGCAAACCAGGGTGTGCTTATCCAACAGACTGTCTGCTCAGTAGAGACAGCATTGCAAAATCCAGGAGAAAATATCTAACTATAGATATTGATATTTCTAATTTAATAACGCTTATCTTTTGGAAGTATTTTCCAAACTGCTATTTTCTTCTTAAGCTCAGAAAGCCACCCCAACACAAGAGGAAAAGAGCTGTCCATATTAAATCAGCCCTCTAAATTCATTTCACCCTCATAAAATTTTATTGCAAAAGATGATATCAGACACACTTTAAGTAAGAAACCCATGACTCAATTATTTTCTTTTACTGAACTGTGGTATTCCAATTGAAATGAGTCAGTGGTGCATGACAGAATCTACTTATTCCAACAGGATACTCAATAAAAATCCTACTAACACACCTTTCGTTTAACATATTACTGATAGGGAAAACCCATGATATGCAGCTCTGACATTGCTCAGGAGTTTTTGCTCTTGGGGCAAGGGAAGTGTTTCAGAATAAGTGAGGAAAAAACAGGGACTTAAAGGATAGGATTGTTCCAAAATAATTTAAAGAGTTTGACACCAGCACTCACACAATGTCTTAGAAAATGCTGCCATTTCAATGCAAAGCTTCCTGACAGGGAACAGAACCTTCAACTCTCAAGATTTCTTGGAATTTGGGAGGAAAGATGTGAAACAGTCAATCCAACTTCATGGGAGTTGTAGCTCCTTGTTCCTAGGGGTGGCACAAGTCAAGCAAATCCCTGAACCAGCAGCTGCAGACCACCAGCAGCCTGGTGGTTTACAACTCTGCAATGTTTAGCATCTTTCTAAAGTAAGAGCAGAAGTTAAATCTGTTCCAACAAATATTTTTTACTGACTGGCAGATGTAATCTAATATTGAAACAGAGCCTCATATGAATCACTGTTGAGTATGAAACAATAACAAACACTTTTAGAAGCAATCCTGAAAGTTTTAATCCTAATTTCAGGAAAAATTCTGACCAGGTTCTACCAGTAATCTGTGTTGGGGAATGGTTTGGGTTGGAAGGGACCTTAAAGATCATCTATTTCCAACCCCTTGTGATGGGCAGGGATGCCACCCACTAGATGAGCTCTATCAGCCACTATGGCTCAACAATATTGGGTATTTCCCCTTTTTCACACTTAATGGTATTTATAAAAATAACTTCATAGACCTAACCAAGCCCTCACACTTCACACCAAGCCTTCTGCATACACCATGCACCACTTGGCACAAAAGTCAAACATCTCTCTCAGGACATGTCCCCAACCATCAGTCCATCTGCCTTTCCACACCCTCAGCAGCCAGGTGCAGTTCTGTAAACCTTGGAAAGATTAGAAAGCATTGAAATCTCAAAGAAAAATATATGGATCACTTTATAAAAACAAAAGGCTGACCATGAATGTGGGGAAGGAGAAAAGGATGAGGAAGAAGTTTCAGTAAGCTCACATCTGTCAAGAAGATAGACTTCACATGCCTCAGTGTTTTCTTTATCACCTAAATAAATTGAACCATCAACTGGAAAAAGGTCACACAGCAGACAGCAGTGTGTGATTTTAAAGCTGTTAGATTTCCCCTCCTCCATTAGAGCCTGACAATAATGTCAGTCTAAGGGCAAATAAAGAAAGTGAAAGTTGGAGAGACTTATTACAGATGCATGAAGTTGGGCTGGTTTGGTTGTTGAGGTTTTTTGTTTTAAGACTTCATATAAGTCATTGTGTACCTCAGTGATCAAAATGACAACTGCTCACATCCATAACCCATGGCTCCCCCAGTTTTTGCTGCAGAAATAGGTAGGCAGCACTCAAGTCTTCCTTTTCTAGGCATCTGAATGATTTAGCAAACAAAATCGAGCTGGATGCTCCCAAGTAAATGGAAATGCAGAGCATGTAATGTAGAAGGTAAAATACCAACTGCCAGATTACAGAAAACTGGGGATAACACACCAAAATGCACAATAGGCATATTCAAGAGTAACCTGATCCTTACTGGAGCTCCATTTCTGGATTTCAAAGGAGATCACGGGGTGGACAAGAACACAGCGAATTCATTTCAGCCGCGACGAATGAATTATGTACTACCAATACTTCATAGATAACTGAGGGACTACAGAAGTTCAGGCTAAAAATAACACTTGTTGGCAACTATCAGAAACGATCAGGACATTTTTCAATTAAAAGGGAAAAGTCAGGCAAACAGTTGTGCCTTGTCTACACTGAAAATCTAAGGGAAAACAGAGAGGCACTACGGAGTGGTGCCAGCCCATCATGGGAAGACAGATTTGCACCAGCTTCAGGCAAAACGTTGTTTGGTTTCCACAACTGTAGCAAAAATGGCTTTGTTTGGAGAGAAATGCCATGCTGCAGCTAAGCTCACCAACACTGTCCTGATGAGGAAGGAAAATCAAGGCTTTCAAGCAGGAGTTAACTCAATAAAATGAACATTTATCACATCTGTGAGCAGCCAAGACATGAGCTCCACGAGTCACAGCTGTGTTCCTGGCTGTGGGTGTTGGGGAAGAGGTGCTTGCTCAGACCTCCTGGGAGCTGTGCCTCCCTTTGCATGGCATCCCTCGAGTTGTATCACTCAAAACTCGACAAATAATGTAATTTGAGTCATTTTTTGTGGTGTGCTGCCTTTATAATGCAAGCACTTGTTGCATCAGCAGACCATGAAATATATATAACCAAGTCACACCAACAAAAACCATTTCAAACACAAGTGTTTGTTTACACAGAGCTTTCACCTTTTTAATTAGGACAATCCAGGCACTGGCAAAGGCAAACACTTAATGGCACTACCTTTCAGAGGCATTTCCTTAAAAGCCATTCACCAAGATCCAGAATTCTGCATAAAGCCTTGAGCTTACATTTACATTTCCTTGAGTTGGTTCTCCTTTTTCCCAAATTACTTGGCCATGAATATGTATTAGACATGACCTCAAAATTAACTCAATATTTAGGCAGCTCATGCAATGTTTTAAAAACACAGCCCATTTCTCCAAGTTTAAATGACATTATTTGCAATCTGACACCGTTAGTTTATGTCAACTGTGCCTAAAGCACATTTCCCTGTTTTCAAACATGGATCACCCCAATTGAGACAACCCTCAGCCCTCTCTGGGTTGGTTTTTGCTCCACAAACAATTTAGTTGTCATTAATCCTTCCCAACGGCACCTGTGTAAGTGCTGAGTCTCTGCAAACAGGATCATATGGAAATAATTATTTTTCAGTAACGTGGGTTGAGCCTCTTGCAGGGAAAACACTGGAGCTCTCTGCATGCAGACAGCTGCACACTGCTGAAGGTCTGCACCTACTTGAATTGTCAGCACAATATATCAACATGTGCTTAAATATGAGCAGTTAAATATTTTACTGCTAATTACTTCACTAAAACATCCACCCCCAGACTTATCTATTATGGTCATTTATTCTGTTTATAGCTAGATAAATTTTCTCTCTCATATTAACTCATATATTAACTTATATTATCCTATCTCTTATGGATGGGATGGATGATGCCTCTTTATCCCAGTGTGTTTGTAGTCTCAGAAAGGCAGAGCCTGAGTGGGGTTAACACATATTTGGTACAACAAATTAAAATCTGAATAACACCCTTAAGTCCTGTGCTATAAAAATTAAAATTTCCAGCTTCCAGTAAAATTTTTTTCTTTGCACTGTATTTCTCTCACTACCAATTCAAGCACTAACAAAGCCTACCCAGGGCTTACAACTGTAGAAACACCAGGGAAGGCTGGGAACAGGGCTGGGCTGTTTGAAAACTTGTGTTACTCACTCTGCTAGTTCCCTAAAACAAAACATCCCACATGCAAGAATTCATAATGGCCAATTCAGAAAAATATTATTTCCATGCAAGCCATTCCACAGCTCAGCCTTTCAGCTGCAGTGTTAGGAGCATTTTTAGCCAGCTAAGCCTCAACATCTCGTCTCACAAGAGGTGCTCTGGAAATAGAGCACAGTAGCCTTTCTTCTGGCCACACCAAGACCCTCCTGAGTTAACAGACAGCTCATAGATCAACTGCAGCCCCACCTCACAACGGTTTTAAGACAGAACATGAGCTAAAGCTCATGAAGGGCTGGATTTACACAGGACCAAAACCAGACAAGCAAACCTCCACATGACATGACAGCCCTGCAGTGCTCTCCCCCTGCCCAACCTACATTGGAAATGAAACAGCATCTGCTTCTTCTCAGGTTAAACACCAACCAGATTTGCAGCAGCCTCTTTGGAAAAGCTTTCCTTTGTGAACAGACATTTTCTGCTGTGAGTTTGAAACAAAACACGGTGATTATCTAACAAGCATGAACCTGCATCCACCACACATGTGCCAGCACAAAGATAAAAGCCAACCCTTGCTGGCTGATTTTGAAGAATCAATGCCAACCATTCAATCGATTTTCTTTTCCGCTCAGCACTCAAATCAGACTTCATCTGTGCCTGCTGTGGCCCAGTGGACTCTTTCAACACTCCACAAGGCAGGAGCACCTCTGAATAGAAGTCCTACACACTCTGGTGCCCAGAGAAGCATCTCTGCACGTTGACATCAGCTCTCCTCCAAGGGGAAAGCAGGCAAACCCCAGGCGATGCCACAGCTTCTCACTTGGAATAATCAATACATAAATAATCTGGTGACACTCTCATGATATTTTAAATGTGCGAACAATATTTTTTTGTTGTTGCTGTAAAGCTGCACAGTTGTCCTGAGGCATCTGCTGCTTGTGTTTCTGCTATGACAGGAACAGTCAAATGCCATCAATGAAAATTCACAGTCTATTGAAAACTTTAGAGGAGAAAAAACCACCTCTGAGCACACTGGGTGTGGACTGACAGCTTTTTTTGAGCTGTGGTGACATGCTGAAGACAAAGGATAACAAATAATACTGACTTTAATTCAAGTTTTTGAAGATATTTGTAAAATCATAGAATGGCCTGAGTTGGAAAGGACCTTAGAGATCATCCAGTTCCAACTCCCAAATTCTAGTTCCAAGTTCACCCAGAAGTTTCAAAACACTAATTCCCTTTCCAGATGGCCATGACTGCAGATTAATCCAAATAAATTCTAGGCATACTATGATAAAAAGCCATCCCACCCTAATTTCTTAGCTGCACTTAAGCGTGCCATCAGTCTTAGGCAGGCAGTATATGCTCTGCCAAAATGGATTTGCCATTTTGACCAACAAATAGCTAGGGATAGTCTCAGATTTTTCTTGTCTGACCACAAATTCAGTGCAAGTTTTTCTACCACTGTTCTGACAACTCCATTCAATTAAATGTCTCTGACTTTTAACAAGAGATAAGAATCAGGCCAGTATTGAGCATTTTAGTGATCTGGCTCTTTTATTGCCACCACTGCACCTAGCACTTCAAATTGCTTAAAACATTTCTTTCGAATAAAACCTAGAACTTCCCTTGTTGTAACAATCACCTCGTAAACCTGAATGAACACTAGAGCAGGGTGAGGGTCTGTGAGTCAGACTCCAGCCTGCACCAGAGCTAAGGAGACAAGGAATTGTTGGTATTCACTTCAAGGGAACATTCATTCCAACTGATATTTCAAATGTCAAGCTGGTATTAACTGCATCAAGCACTGATCAAAATACACAAGACAAGACATTGCTGAGAAAATCATCACAAGCATCTAAATTGGCTGTCATCACTAGGAGGGGTTTGGGAAGGTACAAGCCTTTAGCATCTCCCTGTGCACCCTTCTGCTGAGGCTCTGTATTTTTGATGCCCTGAAAGAAAAGACAAACTCTCTCTCAGTAAATTAGAAGGGAAAAAAGGTAGCTAAGGAATAGCACTTGCTCCACAGCCTGCTGGCACATGACCACCCATTAATTTAGGACACTGGGGGAGAATTGCTGGCTGGCTCTGTGCACACACAGCTTTCAGCAACAGCTCTGTACCTGATTTGCAAGTGATGTGCTGAACGTTACAGAAAGTTTATAGCGTATATAAATTCTTTATAAGAGGGAAACTGCTGTGATTGACTCCCTCTTATAATTCACAATTTCACCAAGATCTAGTTTACAGAGTTTTTAAAGAGGAAACTGACACAATATTAAAAATCAATGACAATTAGACCAAAAAGAAAAATCTTAGCTAAACTGATGTGTTTCTGTCAGGCAAAGGGATGGACCAGGCAACTTCTCACCGTCTCTTTCAGTCCATTCCTGATGCTTTCAAAAAGATTTATGATGTTTTTAAAAGCAGAAAGTTAATGGAAGGAACAAAACACCACCTCAGCATCCTCTGAAAGTGAATGTGGCTCTTCATGTCCTGACAAGCAGGTTCCCACGAGCCTCAACACAGCAATTAAAGATATTATTGCCTCTTATTTTGCTCCTCTCTCGGAAATGACAGCTCCTTGAACAGGGACCACAGAAGGGCCATGTCCCTGCCCAGCCTCAGCTGGGTGCATTAACACAGTCCCCAGTGACAGCTCATGCTAATATGCCACACAGTAAGTGTGATTAACTGATGTCCTGACACATTCCCTCCTGCCACGCTGTCACAGGGGCAGGGACATCCAGCAGGCAGCCAGGCAGGGATGCTGGAATGCACTGCGGGAAGATTTTCCTGAGGACACTGGTCAGACCCTTCGGAACAAGAAGGCTGAGTGTTTCAGCTGCTCCTAGAAGTTAATAAAATCTTATTTTGGAAGAAGAATAGATCTAAAGACAATAAAATGCTGAATTCCAACAGAATCTTCCTCAAAATAAATCCACGTGATATAAAAAATACTAGACAATACATAGACTTACAAAATGAGAAAAATTGCTATAATGGGAAACTCTAAGCTCTGAGGTTCTTAGGATCATAGAATAAATGGAATTGGAAGGGAACCACAGAATCACCAAGTCCTAGATTTTCTTGAACAATTATTAACTTTAATTTTGCCTCCCATGCTGAAAAAAAACCTACCCTATGTGCTAATGTAAGCAACGTATAAACACCAACATAATACTTTGTATTAAATAAAAAATTAAAGAACCATCTTCCACATTGGAACAATTCTGCAGCACTAAATCCTCTCTCCTCTTTCATAGAGTTTTGGATTTTTGAAACACCAAACCTTGCCAGACCAAAACTCACTCTGAAAACGTCACAGCAGTATACGAATTTTTTCACTCTGCAAAATATTGATATAACACCTCTAGAGCAGTTATCCATATGTGAATTCCCTGTCAGAATGATATCCAGAAGTACTCAAGAAGTGGAAATGCAGCAAGGAAACCACAGCTCCAGCCCCACTTCAACACAAGAGAGAAATCCCTTTTTGCCCCAAGAGATTTGGGGCACAGATTGGGCCCAAATGCCCCTTGCCAGCCCCTCTCACGAGCTGAAGCCTTGCAACCATAAAATCCAAAATGTTGTTTTCAGCCCATGTGTTAGGTGGTGAGAGAATACAGTGAAGGCAGCTCTTCCTGTTCACACTCCAACACTTTATATTTCCAACTTCCTGTAACTATTCACACTTCCTAATAACAGCTGGCAGTGGACTTGCATTCAGTGAAGTTCACACAGACTTAAAAAATAGCAATAATAACCAGCTTCTACTTCCCTGATGACATTTACAGGTAATGATGTAGTAGACCACTGGTAAGTCCCAGGTTTGGAAGTATTGACTCATTCTGTGCTTTCCTAAGGGTATTACCTTACACTGTATGTAGTACAATAATAATATAATATATTATACATATTCTGTGCTTTCTCCAAAGGTATTATCAAATCTGAAACCTAAAAACACCTGGGTTTCTTTTAGTTGTTCTTGTTTTCTGGCTTATTTGGGCATATATTTTCTTAGTTTAGTTTTATGTTTTGTTTTGTTGAGGGGGTTTTTTTTTGTTTAAACAGCAAGGCTAGTTTCTATTTTTTGTGTAAGTCCATATCAGCTTATTGATCTAAGGGTTATCACCAGTAAAACCAAAGCAGAATTAGGGCAGCAGTTTATTATTTTAAGAGTCCTGATGGTTTAAAAAGAACACAAAAGCTTTCTAAAAACAATTTCCAAAGCCTCAACCCATCCAGTAGGGTGTGAAGACCACCCAACTCTAGCACACCAAATGCATCATCTAGCAGACAGTGCAGGCAAATGTTACAGGCCCTGGAAGAGCAAACAGCAACTCTGAAAAATTGTTAGCTACACATCTGGTTTTTGGTTTTCTTCCCACAAGACACTCAGTCTGCACCTTTGAGATCAGACATGTCGTGTTTGCTCTGCCAGTGGTGAGACACCATCCACTGATAAGGAGATAAGGATTAGTCTCTGCTACAATGAGTGCTCCGAGGTGCGTTTTTGAGTGCTCTTGGTTTTGAGTGAGAATTCACATGCATGATTTTGAGATAAGTAAGACTTTAAATAAGCACACCTGGGATCTTGGTATTTTTACTTCTTCTTCACCCATATTTCCATCGCTGTCCTAATGTGAGTTCCTACTTAAAGCCAAGAAACCACCAGGCAAGGCACAATGCAGATACAAGAATGTCTCAGATTTCAGCTATAGCCAAAGTATTGCACCAGCTCCATTTTCATGCCCATTTACAATGTCCTTCACTTGAGTGCTCTGGTCCTTCCATGCCTAAATGGCACCAGAATGGTTGCAAGACAAAGCTTGGGTGAGCACAAGGCAGCAGACAGCCCAACCAGCCATGTGGATGCAGCTCCAGCACGACTTACAGGGTACTAATCCTCCAGGAATTTCCCACAATCCCTCTCCTCGTGCAAAAGGAAAGGCAAGTTTTTTGCCTCTTATGCTGCAAAGGCATAATCACAAAGCTTATCTTGATGCAGTGCAAAGGAGGACAGGATGTGCTCCCAGGCATCTCACCCAGAACTCAAGGGAGGGTACAGCCTTTTGGGACACAAAATCCTGAAGGTCACTTCCAAGGCTGCTGCTCATATTTAAGATGGGCACACTCTAGAGAAATGTCTTGAGCAGCAATGACTTGGGTAATGCACAACAAATCTGTGTCCCAAAGAGTTTATCACCTAAATCAGAGTATTTTCAACCCCGCTTCTGAGCATGTGTACTCTGAATGCACCAGACTGAAGGGACTCTTTGTTTTTTTATTAAATGGGTTAATTTATCTCCACCCGAACGTTTGCTTTCCTGCAGAGTTATTAAACTGTCTGACTTTCAGGTGAATGCACAGTGAACAAAAGGCTGCTCCACTTTCACTTATCTAAATTCTGCCAGATCAATAAACACCCAAGCAGTGGAAACAATCTTTACAATTCACAATTAAGGCATCCAGTCTGACTGAAACCACGCCGGCAGCAGCCGAACAGAGGAATTGTATGAAAACAGAATTACCCCAGAGCACCCCTGTACCTTCAGCTACAGTAGCCGAGCACTTGCTTTCAGTTTCTTCCAATTCAAGCTCTACATGTGCAGATACACATTAAAGACAGAGGCACCTGCAGAAATAACGTGCCAGACAGAGCTGAGAAACGCTGCGAAGCCAATCCTCAGCTGAGGTTTGACACAGCCTACCCAAGGCATTTCCAACCCAGCCCCTGCAGAGCACATCACCCCCAGCTGATCCCAGGAAGGAGCCTGTCTCACCCCTTTGTTCCCAGGAATATGCTGGTCTCATCCTGCTGCAGGAGCCACAGGATCACAGAAAACAGCCACATCTAATCCAGCAACCCAGGGAGAACACAACAGCAGCCGTGGAGGATTTTGTTACTCACTCGGGTTCTACAAATGGAATACCAGATCCCCAGACAAGGAGCATGCCATCCATAATTAAACAGGAAAGTTTGGCATCTACCAGGGACTTGTCTCCAGGAATATCCAGCTGCAAGCTACAACTGCTACCAAAGGACACAAATCATGGGAGTTTGGCCTCTTCTGCTAGCAAACAGTGCCAAAGGTGTGAGGCAGCATCACCAGCTCTATTTTTTCCCACATTTTCTTTTGCTGTACATCTAAAATAAAGGCTTCCTGATAGAAGAACTGCAGTCCAAAGTAGCTAAAAAATCTCGTGCAAGTAACACCAAGAGTTTAGAAATCCACGCTTAATACAGAAATTGGAACGTTTCCTCACAGATATAACCAAAACTTTCTGAGAGATCCCCAGCACCAGATTGCCTGTCCCCAGGGAACAGCAAAGTATGCAGATAATTAAGCTTACTTGAGTTTACAACTTGTAACCCTCATGTCATTTTATGGAAACAAACTGTATTTAAGGGGAAAAAAAAAAGGAAGAAAATATTTACATTTTGACAACATACAACTTGTTCACATGAGCGACCACCAAATAAGTTCCCATATGTTATCAGGAGGAGGTTTACAGTCTGATGTGACCCAGTGTACACATCCTAGACTTCCAAAGGATGGCTCACATCCCGCTGTCAGCACTCAGCAGCCCCCAAACCCATCCTTCACTTATGGTTATTCAGCTCCTCTGCAAGTGTTTTCACTGAAGTATTTTTAGCATCCATCTTCAAAACACAAGTTCTGCCCTCTGGAAAGAAGCTAATTGCACCACCAGCTTTGTTCCACGCTGTCCCATTTCCCTCCTCTTCCCCAATCTCCTCCCGTTTCTTTGAAGTCTTTCTTCTTCTATTTTTCCTAATCCTTGACATCATTGTTTCCATGGTCATGCTTGGCCAAGTTATCATCTTCATCTTCCTCCATCCAGTGTATTCACACTTTCTCTACCTCGTTTCCTCTCTGGCTTTTGACTGATTCTTTCTCCATCACAGGTGTTACTCCACCTCTACAGGCAGCTCCTGTTCCCTCTTTTTCCCTACAACAACATTCCCAGCAGACTCTTCCATGCCCATTTCGCCCATAAAGCTGTCAAACTTCTAGACCACACCAGAAAACTATGCAACCTACAAGACTGTGGCTTGCCAGATCCCTAAAGATCATGACAGCATCTTCACCATGACTATAAAACCTAGAAGTCCCCACTCTGCCATAGTATTCCCAACAGCCTGAAGGAAAGGGATGGCAGTGTATGGATCCATGACTGTGAATCCCTCAAAGCACTTTTTATTCCAGGTATCTCAGTGTGGACACAGGGAAGTGCACCACAAACTTTATGAAAATGGAAATTAAAAGCACACGTCTCACTTTGGGTGGGGGCATCAACACAAGCCAGAGATACGGGTATTTGTAGGGTATTTGTAGGACAACACCCTAAAATGATAAGGGCAAACGGCTCGGCTCACATATTTCGTTCACAAGGAACAGTCCCAAACTGTTCTCTTTTAAGGACAGGGAACACATGACCTATTTCCATCCATACCCATCCACTGCCAGCCCCTCACAAAAATAACGTTCACTCCCAATCCGTTATCCTTATCGCACGAAGGGATGGGAATATCATCACCACAACCTCCAACAAGTCATCACAGGCCAACTCGGCACAGCTCCGACAGGTTGTGCTTCCTTGGGACAACGCAGTGAAGTGGTATTTTTTGGGTAGGAAACACACATTCCAGCAACAAGCGTTCCCTGAGGGAGCATCTCCAGTGATGGAGGCGACAGAAAGCAAAGGTGCTCCCTGCACAGACAGATTGCACCTGCACGGTGTAAGGAAAACCAGGAATGGGGCAAATCCATCGAGATTTTGGTGTGACACTTCCAAGGGGGACATTCCACACACGTGTGGCATTCCCAAAGCCACCTGTCCCGAGAGGGACCTGCTGGAAGCCTCCATCGCCAACCACCGAGGCCGAGAAGCTGGGGATGCCTCAGCACCTCACACCTCCCTCCACAGGTGCTGAGAAACCCCCGGGAGCCCTCAGGGGATGGAGCAGGGGGGTGACAGCCCCGGGTGACAGCTCACCTCAACCCCCAGAGCAGCACCACCACACGAGTGACAGCCGGGGGAAGGGACCCCTGCTCTGGGCAGGGATCGGGGCTGGGGATCCAGGGGTCCCCTGACAGACCCCCTCCCCGGGTGGGGTGTCACCCGCGGGTCCAGGGTCCCCTCACACCCGGGAGAGGGATCCCCAGCCCAGGCGGGGGTGTCACCAGAGGGCCCGGCCGTGCACCGACACCACGGGGGAGGGACCAGGGATGTCACCCGCGAGTCTCCTCAGCCCCCGGCTAACGGATCGGCGCTGTCGCCCGGGGGTCCCTCACACGCCGGGGATGGACCCCAGCCCGGGCGGCGGTGTCACCCGGGGATCCGGGGGTGTCAGCCGGGGGTCCGGGGGTCCCTCAGCCCCGGGGGAGGCGCGGCGGCCCCGGTGCATCACGGGGGCTGCGGGGGGGTGAGGGTCGCTCATCCCCCGCCCCTCCCTCTCCCCCGCCCCCCCCGGCCCGCGCCGGCCCAGGCCGGTTCCAGCCGGTGCCCGCGCGTCCCCCCGCGCGCCCCCGCGCGCGCCGCACGCTGACGTCAGGCGCGTGTTGGCGCGCGGGCGGGCGGGCGGCGGCGGGGAAGCTCCCGGCTTTACGTACGTGTAGTGCTGCGGCTTCTCCGGCTGCGCCTGCAGCGCGCTGGCGGCGCTCGCCGGCCCGGCCGCGGCGGGGCCGCCCGCCACCGGGCCCTTGGACATGCCTCCCGCCTTCCGCCGCCGCCGCCGCCGAGGAGACCTTTATTATTCACTCTGCGCGGTCCGCACGGAGGGCGCCGCGCGCAGGCGCCGCCGCCGCCATTGCCGCCCCGGTGGCGCGCGGGGCGGGGTGGGACTTGTAGTCCCGCCGCGCGCGCGCCGTCCGCCAGCCCGGGACGCGGCGGGCGGCGGCTTCCGGCCGGCGGGACTACAACTCCCAGAGGCGCCCCGCGGCGGCGCGGCCTCCGCGCTTCCTGTCGCGCGGGGCGCGACGGGAGGTGTAGTGCGCGGGGCGGTGGGGGCGGCGCGGCGGGGCGCCCCCCGGCGGTGGGGCGGGATCGGGGCCCGGGGAGCACCGAGCCCAGGGACGGCACCGACCCCGCGGGAACCGAGCGCCGGGAGACACACGGAGACCCTGGGGGGACACCAATCCCCCGGGGGTGAGCAGCGAGACACAGGATGGCACCGAGCCCCGGGGGGACCCCGAGCCCGAGGGGGCACAGGCCGCTCGGCTCAGCCCCTCCGGGCAGGCTGGGACGGCAGCGGGGCAGGCCGGGCCGGGGGGCCGGTGAGGGGCCGGGAGTTATTTGTGTCAGGCGGCCTCACTTCCTTCCTCCCCCCTCTTCCTCTGCCTCAGGGGCTGAGCGTGGACGCGGGAGCGCGGCCAGAGGGTTATTTTAGTGCTGGCATCGCTCATCGCTCCGCGGCCCTCCGCCCCCACGGGACAACGCCGCGCAGGGAGTGCCCGGGAATAGCACTGCGGCCCGAGGAGGAGGAGGAGGAGGAGGAGTTGGAGGAGGAGGAAGGCCCAGCGAGCGCGTGGAGAACCTACCTGGGAGCAGGTGACACCAATGGCACCTGGCTGCTGGGACACCGGAGCAAGGGCTCCCCGTGCTCCCCTGGGAGAAAACCCCCCCCGAAGGAGCCGTGTCCAAGGAATCGGCCGAATTCCCATGTGGAGCGCTTCCTCCACCAATTAACTTCTCTCCCAGGGGAGGAAATGATACGAGTTTCTTTTAATAGGACTTTGATCTCTTGGGCTCCGCACAGGACCGTTCCTGGCGCGGGGATCTCCAGCGGTGTGGGAAAGGGCACACAGGATTTATCGGGCAAACACCTTTTTTACCTCTGCCAGCACACGCGGGGCGAGCAGCGTTAATAATAAACTTTAGGCCTGGTCTATGCAGCTGGTTTGAGGGGGGGAAATCACTTTTAAAATTCCTTTTTACACTGATTTAGCATCTGCTGCAGGGAGGCCTGTCCTGGGGTGATTTAGTAGCTTATTCCCAGGCATTTGCAGGAATAAGTCACAGGATATCAATACCTTCTTATTCATCTAACCATCCTCCACAGGAAACTGGAGCACTGTAATTATGCAGCTCCTGGTCAAGCAGGACTTTTCCTAAGTCAATACCTGTGCAGGTGTTTCAGTGGATGTCTCCACACACACCTGTACACCCAGCCCAGACCCACTGTCAGCCATGAACCTGCTGGAAAACCCATTTAATTATTGAGGAATCACACTGAAAATGCCACCGACCTTCACTTCGTCCAACAGGATTCAGATACAACAGCTTCCAATCCCTGGTGGCTGATGTTTACTCTACAACCTGGTGCTGACACTGTTTCCTCTTCCAGTTTTGTTTCACACCTTGACACACTGCCTGCCAAGCGATGGGGAAACATTGAGGATGCTCCAGGTGATGTGCCCAGGCTGGATTTACTCCCACCTTTGCTAAGGTGTGCTGGTTTGCTCTCCTCAGCTTCTGTGTGTACACCTGTCCCTCACCCTGCTCCACCCCAGAGGACACATTTCTTTTCTCCAGGCTTTAGGAGAGCAAAAAATCTGAAGTATCTCCAAAATGAGAAGTGCAGGTAGCCATTGCTGTGAAAACATGGAGGAGGAAATAATTAAGGAGCCTCTGAACTCCTGGTAACAAAGTTTTTCCTGGCACTAGTGACAGCGCAGTAAGCTTTTACAAGTAACAAATCAAAAGTATTAAAAGGTGTTACCACCAGAACCAGTTCCTAATTTTCATTTTCCTAAGCGTGAACAACTCAGATGAAAGGGGAATTCTTCCCTCTCCATTTTCAAAACCAACGCAGTGAGTGTTTACCTATCCCTCCCAAGCCACTCCATGGATACACAGCTTTTTGCCTCTGATAAATAATTAACATTTCCTTTTGGAAGAGAGAAAATGAACCTGAAAACCAGGACCAGAGGCAGGGGAGATGCAGGGGAGACAACATCCCTCGGGCAGTCCCAGCCTGGGCACATGTGACAGCCCTGTCACACCGTGGTGCCACGTTTGCTCGAGTGGCCGAGCGGGTGGATAAGCAGGACACACTCCTGACATGTTCCCGATGTTCCAAGCTCCATCCTGGCTTTTCCCACCATGCCAGGGCTGACCCCAGAGCGTGAGGATGCAGAGCCTCACACAGAGAGTGGGTGATTCCAGCTGCGCTGCGCTTTGGGAAGCTCACGGACACCTTGGGGAGCGTCTGTTTGTGTTCCCTGCATATCCTACGTGCTACAACTGCGGGGCATTTGGGACCTGTTCTTCTTGATCCTGGGAGCCTTCCCGTGGGGGCAGGGACCTGCCTCCACAGTCACTGCAAATACAGTGAAATAGTGATATAAATCAAGGTATAAATTAAGGCAGCAGCTTTCCCCAAAAGACGTTTTTAAATTGAATTGTTATTTATCTTAGGAAGATAAACACTAAGATGGTACCATCAGGGAGCTTGGATTCTGGATTTCTACTTGAAATGAAACTTTGTGATTCGCTTTAGGGATGAAGGTGACCCCCAGAGCCCGCGGGATTTGGGGAATGGCAGCGTAGAGGGGCTGAGCCCCAACTCCTGACTGCTTCCTTCCCAGGGCCAAAGGTCAGGCTCTGACTTGGGGCAGTCACATCCCAGCCCTGCTGCCCACTGCGAGTCCGAGTCCCGTGACAACCATTCCTTGGCAGCTGGAACGAGAAACCCGGGCAGGAAATGCCGGCGGCGCCGCCAGACCCCTTCCCCTGCGAGGGCCTCCCCTCGCCCCACGGACACCCCCGAGCGCGGGTGTCGAGCGGCCGCACACCGGCGGCTCCCGGGGGAGAGGGAGCGGCGGAGGCGGGGGGGACCCCGCGGCCCGGCCCTCGCCGCTCGCAGCCCCCGCCGGGCGCCTCCGCTCCGCAGGCCGGGGCCGGCGCTGTGCGGCGGGGGCGGCCGGGGCCGGCCGGGGGTGCCCGGGGGATCCCGCGGCGCCGCCGCCGCTCGCCCCGCTCCTATTGACTTCCCATTGTGGAGCTTCGCAACAAAGGGTAGGATCCAAACCCTGCCCCGTTTCGTCCAATCAGCGCGCAGAGCACTCGCCCTGCGCCGATTGGCCCCCTTCTCTTCCCGCAACACCCAATCGGGCGCCTACTTTAACAACCAATCAGCGCCCGGCGGCGCGCCCAATCAGCGCCGGGGAACCGGAGCACGGCCTTTGTGTGTGGTGACGCGACGGCGCCGGCGGAGGTCCCGGCCAATAGCGCGGCGCGTTGCTTCCAGGCATTGTGATGTCACCGCGTAGCGCGCGCGCCCCCCTATAAAATGCGTGTCCCCGCGGCGGGGAGGGCGCAGTGAGCGGTGCGGCGGCTGAGGAGCAGCTCGAGGTAGCACTAGAGCGCAGAGCTTCGGCGCGCAGCGCTACCGGCACCGGCGCTTCCTTCTCTTCCTACCGGTAAGTACCAGATAGCGAACGGGTCCCGAGGCGGGCGGTGGTGCTGCGCGGCCGTTCGCGGCCTTGAGTCCTCCGGGAGCGCGGCGGACAGGCCGGGCCTTGCCTACGTGCCCTGAGTCACGGCCGGTTCCCATCCCCCCCTGCGCCTCCCCCCTCCCCCCCCACTCCGGGGCGGCCCGGGAGGAAGGAGGAGGCGGCGTGACTCAGTCCGCTTCCCCCGGGGAGGGGAGCGGCTGGGCCGCGAGGCGGGGGCGGCGGGGTAACCGAGACTCCTCCTTCCCGTCCCGGGGGAGGCCGCTGGCCGTCTGCCCGCGGCGGAGGAGGGGGGCATCTGGCGCTTAAGGCGATTGGCCCCTGTATCGTCGGGCCTGGGGGTGACGGGGAGAGCTGGGCCCCGTGTCACGCGTGCCTGTCTCTGTAGGTAAGTGAGGAAAAATGGCCCGTACAAAGCAGACCGCCCGCAAGTCCACTGGGGGGAAGGCGCCGCGCAAGCAGCTGGCCACGAAGGCGGCCCGGAAAAGCGCCCCCTCTACCGGCGGCGTCAAGAAGCCTCACCGCTACAGGTAAGGCCGCCGGCTCGGCCCTGGCTGCCGCAGCCTCTGCCCCACCTCACCGCCCCCTCCTCCCTCTCCCATCCAGGCCGGGAACCGTCGCGCTCCGTGAGATCCGTCGCTATCAGAAATCCACGGAGCTGCTGATCCGCAAGCTGCCGTTCCAGCGGCTGGTCAGGGAAATCGCCCAAGATTTCAAAACAGACTTGAGGTTCCAGAGTGCAGCCATCGGTGCGCTGCAGGTACTGCTGAGGGCCGGCTGGGCCGCGGCGCTGGGGGAGCTGCGCTGAGAGTTTCTAATATTTTTTTCTTGTACTCTTAAAACAGGAGGCCAGCGAGGCATATCTGGTGGGTCTGTTTGAAGACACAAACCTGTGTGCCATCCATGCCAAGAGAGTCACCATCATGCCCAAAGATATCCAGTTGGCTCGCAGGATACGGGGAGAGAGGGCTTAAGTGAAGGCTGTTTTTATGGTGTTTTGTAGTTAATTCTGTAAAATACTTTGGTTTTAATTTGTGACTTTTTTTGTAAGAAATTGTTTATAATATGTTGCATTTGTACTTAAGTCATTCCATCTTTCACTCAGGATGAATGCTAAAAGTGACTGTTCACATAAACCTCAGTGATGTTGAGCCTCGGGCTCGGGAGTGACAAGTTGCTAATATGCAGAAGGGATGGGTGTTCTTTCTTGCTTCTCATGCATGTTTCTGTATGTTAATGACTTGTTGGGTAGCTAAACTTGTAAGGTACTAGAATTGATATAAATGTGTACAGGGTCCTTTTGCAATAAAACTGGTTATGACTTGATCCAAGTGTTTAACAATTGGGGCTGTTAGTCTGACCATGCATCACTGTGATCAAATGTGGACTTCCTTCAGAGGGTGAAACTACAAGTCTTAACCACAGTGTAACTTACAGTTTCCTAAAAACGTAAACCTGGCAGCTATAGAATACACTATGTGCATTTATAATAGCTATTTTATATATTGTAGTGTCAACATTTTTAAATTAAATGTTTTACATTCACATGTGAGGAGTCTTTGTCATTTGGTTTGAATGGGCTTGAAGAAGCTTCTGCCTCCTCCTCCTCCAGATCCCTGTAATCCTGGGCTGCTGCTGTTGCAACTTAACATCGGCTGTCAACAGAACGGAGAACGTGTGGCCACTTTTGGAGTATTTTGGAGATTTTGTATAGCTTGAGTCCATGACAAGGGCCAGTGAGAGCAGAGCCCTGTGCCTTGTGTGGTACCCAGGAGGACTGGCTGAAGCTGCAGCAGCTTTTTGGGGGGTTTTTCTCTAATCAGGGCACAAACCTAACATTAAGTTCTTTTCTGCTTTACAGTGGATACAGGGAAAGTTTATTTTGGAATTGTGTACTGCTCTGGCTGAAGTGAAACCCCGTGGTTGGTCCCAGGCAGTGCTGATGCTGAGGTGGGGGATGTGAGTGTTCCCATGGGATTGGGCTGTGCCAGTCCCAGCTCAGCACCGTGGGATGGTGTGTGAGGGGAACGGCTAATTATACACCCTGGCAGCAGATGAGCTGCTGAGCAAACGGGTGGGCACTCCATGGGATTCTCATTTCCCATCCAGGCTTTTTTTGGATGTGGAGTGGGATTATACGCAAACCCTCACTCGGGGCTTGGCTGAGGCAGGTCTGGGTTCCTGAGCAGCCAGAGCCTGCTGGGCTGTGCTGGTGCTCAGACTGCACCTGAACCACAGGTAATTAACAGGGAAATTGAAGGGCAAGGCCACTCGGCCCTGCCAGAACAGGATGCACGAGTAAGGCTGGAGTTGTCACAGAAAGCAGCACAGGGAAGTGGTTGAGCCAGCCTGGTTTGATTTATTCCAATGAAGGGGCTGTGGTGTTTTGGGGCAGGAGCAGCAGCACTTCTGCCAGCGTCTGGGGTAAATCAGCACTGGCTGTCTGTGATCTCCCCCCCACATGGTCTTTTGGAGCATAAAAACCATCCCTGTGCATGCTCTGGGAGTCAGGGCCTGCATCCCTCAGCTGCTGCTGGGCACGGTGGGACACTGGTGCCTCATCACGAGCTTCTCTCATCACACAAACCACTCCGTGTGCTTAAATCCTGCAGCTGGAGGAACAGGCGCTCCTTAGCCATGTTCTTACACAATCTCCTCCTCACCTCCCTGTCCTACACTCCAAGTGCACTCGGGGCAAACCCAGCCCCTAGCTAGCAGCAATATCCTGCTAAAAACCTGTTCTAAAATGATAGGTTTCAAACAAGTATTTTCCTATTCTTGTCATTAAACCTGCAGGGAAAAAGATTCTTTGATACAAAGTAATTAAGTTCACAATTTAGATGCAAAGTTAAGCAGCAGCTCAAACTTTAGGTGAGGCTCAGCAATCTCAGGTCAATCACCTGGGCAGGTCTCATCAGGGCCACTGCCTGGCAGGAATGTCCCCATGGGAAATCTAAGGGTCCTCAGCAGCCCATGTAATTCAGGAGACACCATACAGCTTGCATATAGGCCAATTGAAAGTGAAAAATTCCAAGTGATGGGATTTGTGAATGCTTGGTTTGGTGCTGAGCTGCAGCAGCAGCCTCAGCTCCTGCAGGAAAAGTATGTTTAAAATAACATCCCTTAAAAGCAGTATTTCCTCCAAGTCCCTACTGGAAACAATGAAGCATCTGGGTATGCCTAGAAGCTGTTTCTTAAAATAAAATCATTGTCTACGGGTCCTTGCAATACAAGCAAAACCCACACCAGAAAAATACCAAAGTATCTCTTCATCTTAGTAACCCCAACAAAAGGAATTAAGTCAGATCCTGCATGTGGTGGACCGGAACAGAATTCCTGGTATTCCACAGTGTCACTGATGGTAGCTGAAGCCATAAACCCTTCCCTTACCGATTCTGCCGATGATTTCCTCGCATTCTTGCTCAGAACTGGATGCAAACACCAGGCAGTCGAACGTGCTCCCGTCAGGGCTCTCGGGGGAAGAGCTAAAAATGGAAACACGTCCATTATCCAGCAGAGCTCCGAGCCCAGCCCTGCCTTCAGCCACTCCAGGGACCCTGCGGCTGCTCCAGACCTCGCTTGTTTATTTTCCCAGACCCACATCCCTCTGTCCCCCCTGCCAGGGCCCACGGGCAGCTCTCACATCACACAGAAGCCGAAGATCCTGGGGCTCCACGTGCAGCGTCCCACGCAGGAGATGGAGGGGTAGGGATGGCGGCACAGGAGCTGCGCAGGGGACAGGAAGGGGACGGTGTTGAGGGCTGTACTGAGTCCCTGTCGGCCCCATTCCTGGTTTATACTGTCCCCAGGACCCCTCCAGCTGGGCTCCCCATGCCACCAGAATCCCAGCATCCTTGTGAGTCACCCAGACCTTGGATGTCCCTCACTCACCTTGCAAGAAGCCTTCTCCTGCACAAGGACTTCTGCCTCCTTCACATCAAATAAAACCTCCTGCAGGGGGGATGAGGGGGAAGAGGCCCCAATCAGCACAGCCCTGAGCTCTGTTTTTAATCAGACGCTCACCAGAGATTATCCAAATGCAGAGGTGACGAAGCACAGCCAAGCTCAGCTTTTTCCAGTTTTCTCTGTGCTGTCCTTTTTCCCCCACCACCTAGTGCTTCCAATCTTTTCACAAACAACCCCCAAAGGTTCAAACAACAATGACCTGGAGCCCTAAAGCACCCCTGGAAGCAGGCTCAGCCTTCCCACAGTTTTCCAAGTGCTTTCCTGCAGGTGGTTGCATATTTTTCATTAATGCCCTTCCCTATTCTGGCTGCAGAGATGCTCCTGACCTGACAAAACCCCACAGGGGTGATGGGGTGGCAAATATTCAGTCAAGCCAAATTACCCTGGAACTGGCAGGAAAAAATATCTGTGGCAGAGACCCTGTTTTCCTGCATTCTCTCACAGAGCCCTTCCCAGGATGTCCCCAGTCCTATCACTCACCCGAGCTGCCAAGACCCTCTCCAGCACGGCAGGGATGGCCTCCTCCAGCACCTCTTTGCCACCGTACTGAAACGAAATGGGAAGAAGGGAATAACCCATGGATACATGAAAAGAACTCCAGAAGAGATGATTCACCCCATGGCAGGTCTGCCCCACAGCCTCACCGTCCCAACGCTGGTCTGGCCCAGGTACTGAAGGTTGTAGAGCAGCCTGGGGAGAAAAGGGCTCAGGGGCATCAGAGGAAGGACCCCACACACCCCTCCTGCTGCTCATCGCAGGGGAAGATGCTCCCAGCCTTCCCCCACCCCCAGGCCACGGGGACAGCTTTGACCCCACAGCCTTGAGCAGAGATCTGGGATAGTGTGGGCATGGGGTACCCCGTGCCAGGACCCTCAGCCCAGCCTGGGGGCTTCCCATGGCACAGACCCACCTGCCCCCCTGCAGCTGCCGTGGCTGCCCCTCATCCCTGTGCCTAGGGCTGCGCTGGAGCTGGAAGTCAGGCTCCTTCTCCTTCAGGGCCTTCAGGTAGGGCAGCAGTGGCTCAAAGACCTCCCCGTCGTGCCACCGCCACCGCAGCAGGCGGAAGGTGAGCGGTTGTCCCTTCAGCCTCTGCAGCATGGCCCCGGCCTGGAGAGAGGTGAGAACAGAGGGGAGCGGGGGCCAGGAGAGGGAGGGACACCCTGTCCCTCTGTCACCACCCACCTGCCCAGGGTAGGCACATCTCAGTGAGCAGCCGTTGATGTCATCGAGGATGTCACCAGCCAGCACCACCTCATCCACCTCCGCCTGGCTCTCAGGGAGCACCTTGGTGACAAAGACTCGGCCATCCACGTACCTGGGGTGCAGCCGAGCCTCAGCTCAGCCCCAGGGACCCTGCCTGGCCTCCCGTTTGTACCATCTGTGACATTTCACCCATACACAGGATGCAGGGTAAAGCCACCTCGTGGACAGCAGATCCTGGCAAGGCTGAGCTGATGGGAGAAGAGCACCCAAGAGAGCCCCAGTGCTCTTAACAGGGTATTTATCTCCCTTTTTGGGGGCATTTTGAGTGCTGTGATAACCAGATCTCTCTGGAGATTGGAGAGGAGGATCAAGGGCTACTACCTGAGCACCATCCCCAGGGTTTGGCACGGGACTGTCTCATAAGTGCTGCACACCTGAAAGAGAGCAGATGGTGACAGTGGCCTTGCCAAAGGCCATGGGACACCTGAGGGACCCCATGCCCTGGATTACTTCTTGCACTGATGCCAACCCAGGGCGTTGGGAGCCCAGGGAGAGGCCAGTCCCCAGCACCCCAGGCTGAGCTGGGACCATCAGTGGCTGCTTGTCTGTCTCTTCTGGCATTTGGCTGTGCCCAGACCCTGAAGGGACAAAGCTGCTCTATGGATGGCATGGCAAAGCAACAGCAAACCCTTAACTCATTGAAGAGCCCTCCTGCCTCACCCCACATGTCCCCATGCAGCCGGGGGATGTGGCTGCGCCTCCCCAGAGCCGCTGCTGTTTGCAGCAGCACTTACTGTCACATCGCATTAGCCAGGGACCCGAAACGCGGCCAGCTCGGCCAGGGGCACTGCTGTCAGAAATGCCCAAAGGCCAGTGGGATCCCAGGCTCTGCAGCAGCACCACAGCTCAGTGCATGCCTCGACCAGTCCCAAAGCTGCCTTGAGCCTTTTGGGGATTCTTTTGGGTTTAAAAGGTGGCGGATGATGCTCTTCATCATTAAAAGACATGGAGGCGTCCCTGCTGTTCTCAATAGCACACTGATGTTTCACTGAGCAAACCGAGAGCGAAACCAACTGATGCGTAATCTGTGTCAGCCCAGGGAAATGGGGAATCTTTTTGGCAAGAAATCAGGGAAGGGAGCACGGGAAAACTTCACTTATGTCAGCGATTTAGGCCTGGGTACTTCTCTTGCTTGGTTTTACTCCCAGGAAGGCTGTGATCTGCTCCTGGTGACAGCACAGGTACCCAGCAGGATCCAGCCTCGGTGGCAGAGGCAGCTCTGTTCATCCTGGTGAACCTGAGCCAATTCACCCTGTGTGCATGGCAATCCCTTCCCACCAAACCATTCCTTATCTCCCTCATTTGACTTTTCAGGGAGGGCCAGGTGGCAGAAGGACAGCTCTGGGGAGCAATGGGCTCTTACCGGCAGCAGCCAGCTCTCGTCCAAGAAGCTGCAATTCTGCAAACAAAGGAGTGTCAGAGCCATCAGTCCTGGCGAGGAAGGGGCCATGGCCCCACACTGGCAGCCCTGTGCTGGTCACCACCCCACTGATTCACCACTGCACCTGCAGGTCCAGGGAGAAATCCATCTCTGTCAGCACCAGCAGCAGCGAGAGGAAAGGCTCTGCAGAGGGATGGGGATGGAGAGGCAGTGTCACCAGCGGGTTCCTGGCAGCCACAGCCTCACAGGGACACGGCAGAGGACAGAATAAAGCCATTTTCAGTGTAACTAATGAGCCCTGGGAGCGAGGCCTTGAGAGCATCCCAGCACCACAGCACCCAGCCTGCTGCTGGAGGTTCATCTCAGGCTCTGCTGCTGGCACGGGTGCAGCTTAGTACCTGTTTTCCCCAAATTCAGACCGAGGCTTGCAGCAAACACCACTGACTCTCTCTATTTCTCCTCCTAGAAGCACAGCAAAGCTGCCCAGGCTCTCCTGCACAAGCCTTGCAATCACACTGCTGGGTCTGCAATCTGCTCCTGCCCAGCAGCGCGGGTGATTTATAAACCATTGACGCACAGGTTTAACATGGGGTTATTTATCATAATCAAAAGATTAAAGGCTTCCACCCTGGCCTGGCCCCCCAAGGAGCACGGCTGGGGATGGATGGAGTGCTGCAGCCTTGTCAAGGCAATGCAGCCATTTAAACCTCCTGTGTGACCCCTCAGCCCAGGCCCATCCAACACGGCCTCCCCTCAAAACCAGAGTGGGTCTGCTCAAACCAGAATCCTTGGTACAAAGGAATAACAGGGAAGACACTTCCGAAGCAATTTTCCTACCCCATGCCACTTAAGCCAACCTTAGACAGATTCAAACCCTGTTTAAATATTTACACCTTTTTTTTTTCCCCATCACTGCAGCAGCATATTTAGATTCCAGCGCTAAGTTTGGATCAGAAAAAGTGGACTCTTCCCCCTCCCCTGCAGCAGTGCAGTGCCATAACACAGGCTGCATCCTGCCTCGGGTGAGCCACCATCTTACCCCGGAGATCTTCACTGCCGAGGATGGAGCTCCCCGGATCATAGAACTGAAACACAGCCAAACAGCACCCATTACGCCGCTGTTTCGCAGCCCATGGCCCGTGGCTAGCAGCTCCCAGCCCGTGCCGCACCTCCAGGAGCCGGGGGCTTTGTGCCAGCTGCCTCACGGCCACCGCCAGCACCTTCCCTTGCAGGGCCAAGCGCAGAAAGTATCGCCCCCGGCCCTGCGCCGTCCGCGTCCGCTCACAGCCCCCGGCGCTCCGGATGCTGATGGACAGAGGGCTCAGCCTGGGTGGGGAGAGGGGAAGCAGCTTTGGCAACACGCGGGAGCGTCCTCCCTGCGCCCCATCCCTGCCCGGGGTCTTTGCGATGAGCGTGTCGCGACAGACGCCACCACAGCTCAGATTTGCACGCCACTCCAGCCCGGGGACACTCACCTGCCGCCGGTCCCCGTGGGAAGCTGCTCCAGCCAGTGCCAGTAATCCCGTCTGCGGAAGCCCCAGGCCGGTTCTGCGGGAGAAAGGGAGGGCGAGACTCCTCGCCGCGGGCCCGGGGACGCTGCCACCCCCGCCCGGGCACGAAGGGTCACTCACGTCGGAGCCCCTTGCGCAGGATGCTCTCCAGCAGCTGGCACAGGGACGCGAGGTGCGGCGAGGTGTCCGTGCAGGGCTCACCGCCCTCCCGCAGCCGCAGCACCCCTCCTGCGGGGACGAGAGAGAGCAGCGGCACCCGTGGGTGCCCAGCAGAGAGAGGAGAGGAGACACCAAGGGGACAGCTCTGTTCCGGCACCCCTGAACGACCCGACACTGCCCGGCTGCCCCCGCCGCGCTGGGCAGAACTCGGGAAAACTTCCTCGCAGCCAAGGTTGGGCGGCGGAACTCGCCGGGGGAGCCCCAGCCGCCGTCCTGCCGGTCAGACCGGTACCGCTGCGCGGCCAAGCGCTGCTGGACCGAGCTCGGGCCGGTGCCGGGGGGGCCACGCTCACCTTTCAGGGCGCTCAGCAGCGGCTCCTTCCTGGCCATGGGCTCGTCGACCCCCAGGGCCAGGCGGTTCCGGGACGGCGGCTGGAGGGGAACCGGGAACGGGGAACAGCGAACCGGGAACCGGGAACGGGGAACCGGGAAGGGCCCCGCCCCAGGAGCGGAGCGGAGCAGCCCGGCCCCACGGGCGGTGGAAACCTCTCCCGTGCAAACACAGGTGTACGTGTACTTAAACTGAAAGCACAGCCCCTGATGTGTATAGGTGTGACACAGCGACACACGTATATATATTTATCTGTGCAGGTATATAAGTTCCATGCATTGCATTAGCAGAACCCCTGTATATGAGACACCTGATCAAGCAGGCACATATTTATACGTGTATTAAGACAGCCTTTAGGATTTGGATATATGTGTTATAAAGCCTCGCTGCCGGCCCCGCCGTAGGTACACAAGGGGTGTGTGCGGGTGAGGGCGAGCGCTCGCCCTGGCCATAGGGATGCCCCCGCACGAACGGTGATTCGGAGGACTGTGAGAAGGGGCGGTGCGGAGCCGGGAGCCGTGCGGGTGCTCGGGGGCGGTGCGGAGCCCAGGGGCGGAGCGGAGTTCCAGGGGCGGTGCGGGGCTCGGGGGCGGTGCCGGACCCATCGGGGCGGTGCGGGGCCATAAAGCGTGGGACCCCTCGGGGCGGTGCGGGGCCACCTGGGGAAGTGTGGGACCCATCGGGGACAGTGCAGCTTGGCCATGGAGAATCCCGGCTCGTCCTCGCTGCTGGCGGCCGCTCGCCGGGCGCACGAAGAGGCTTTCGGGGTTGCGGCGGTGCTGGCGGCGTGGGCTCCCGGCAGGGTCAACCTCATCGGAGAGCACACCGACTACAACGGCGGCTTCGTGCTGCCCATGGTAAGGGCTGTGCTCCGCCGCCCCGGCCCCGGGCGCTCGCCCTGTCACCCTTCCGGGTCCTCCTGGCAGCCGCCGGGAGTCCTGGCCACCGCCTTCCCACCCTCGTCCCAGGATGTCCCACCCAGGACACCCCACCCAGGACCTTGAGGGATCCGCCAGGATGTCCCTTTCACCATTCGCCCCCCGGATCCCCTGCCCAGCACTGTGGGGTTCAGAGCGAGACCCGCTGCCGCTCCCCCTACAGACCAGCTCCTCACTCACTTCATGTGATTCCCTCTTCCCAATCGCCTCTCCGAGAGGATGAAGCCTTTTTTCTGCAATCCCGTCAAACAACTTCCCGTTCCCAGAGAGCGATGGTTTGGTGGCAGAGATGGTTCAGAACAGCAGCAGCTTCCTGCTCCTTCCGAGCTCCTTTGGCTCAGCAGGGAAGTCCCCACTCAGTCCTAAATCAAACCCACAGCTAATTACTGTGAGGCCGAGGAGCGTGGGAGCAGGTCAGCTGAATTCGCTGGCAGGCAGGAAAACTTCCCGAAGCCTCTCCCATCCCTGACGAGGTTACCACTCCCCCGGAGCCCAACAAGCAGCACCTGGCACTGAGCTGGGGGGTCAGGCACAGCACTCAGTGAGAAGACTGACCCTGTGTGCCAATAAATAGCCAGGAAGTTTAATTCTATGGCAAGCCAGAGTGTGCAGTGGGGGTGTTAAAGAGAGCACTTGGGTGCTCTAGCTGTGGGCAGAAGCAGCCACAGCTGTCCCCTATGGGGACACATCCCCGTAGGGATGCTCCAAGGGATGCCACGGTGTCTGAGCCCACCTTTCCCACCCCCAGGCCCTGCACCTGGGGACGGTGCTGGTGGGATGCCCCACACAGGATGGGACCGTCTCCATCGTCACCATCTCGGCGGAGGCAGACAAGCCCCACAGGGTGCAGTTCCCAGCTCCCCGTCCCGGCAGCTCCCTGAGCCCAGGGCTGCCCTGCTGGGCCAACTACATCAAGGGAGCCATCCAGCACTACCGGGGTAAGGTCTGGGCTCGGGGCTGGGACAGAGTCCCCCTTGCATGGGAGTGGTGTTCAGACCTGGGAATGCTCCAGGAGCTCTTCCAGTGCGGTGCAATCCTGCAGCTGTGTCTGCATCAGGCTCCAGCAGAGCCCATCTCAGCTCCAAATGTCCCTGTGCTCGGGGTGGGTGCAGCTGTGGGTCACCCTGTGTTCCGAAATGTTGCTCAGGGGCTCCTTGTGTCGTTGCCCGTGAGCTGTGGGGCACACCCAGCCCTCCAGGAACTCATGGCCTCCCTTCTCCTCCCGCAGGTGGTCCTGTGCCAGGCTTCAGCGCTGTTGTAGCCAGCAACATCCCCCTGGGCGGGGGTCTCTCCAGCTCGGCTGCCCTGGAGGTGGCTACTTACACCTTCCTCCAGCAGCTCTGCCCTGGTAAGGCTGCAGCCAGCCCTGGGGCCTGGCATGTGTTTCCAGGGGGGAGCTGGGATGAGGGGGGAGCCCTTAGCAAGATCCCACAGCCCCTGGGGTCCCAACTCCCCACTGCAGCCAGAGCTGGCACTGCCCTGCCTGTGTGTCTCCTCTGGCTCATCCTGCCTGACCTGTCCAAACCTCTAAAATTCATGGGGCTGGCCGGGGGTTGAGAGTATGTTCCCTTGGGAGTATCTTCTCTCCACCTTTATGTCCCCAGAGACTGAGAGGTCCAAGACACCAGTGTCAAATTCTCACATCCAGCTGGATCTGCAGACCTAGGCTGGCACAGATACCATGCAGTGGTGCAGGAGGAAGCAGCTGCAGCTGCAAGCCCCATTCCATGGGAAAATAACCCTTTACTTTTGTGTTTGCTCCCCCTGCTCCAGGGCAGGGGACCAAGGTCCCAGAGCTGCTAACCTGTGTGTCTCTGCTGTGGCACAGATGATGGGGATTTGGTAGCCAAGGCACTGGCGTGCCAGAAAGCAGAGCACACGTTTGCTGGGATGCCCTGCGGGATCATGGACCAGTTCATATCTGTGATGGGCAAGGAAGGCCATGCACTGCTCATCGACTGCAGGTCAGGGCTGAGCACTGAGCTCACTGTGCTCACTGTGCCTCCTTGGGCAGCTGGGGGTAAGCTGATCCTGTGGCCATGAAATAAGGGTGGAAGTTCAGGGTGGGGTTAGCCCTTGAACCCAGCCCAGCACCTCATCATGTGGATGGGGCTGCCTACATTGTAATTAGTCCTTGTCTTGATTACTCCTCGTGCAGTCTTTCTGCTAATTGCCCAGGCTGTCTGTCCCGTGATCATTAGGGATCTAATAGAACTAATAGTTGGGACTATGGAACTAATAACTGGGACAGAGTGAAATGCTTGGCTGAAATCATAAACCACCTGGACTTTGCCTCTGTGGTTCAGGAGCTGCCTGTCACGTGGCCTCCCTCAGGTGTCCAAGGGCCAGGGCTGGCAGAGGGGACAGGCACATGGCTGATCTCTCCCTGCAGGTCCCTGGAGACTGTCCTTGTCCCTCTGGCTGATGCCAGCCTGGCTGTGCTCATCACCAACTCCAACGTGCGGCACACGCTGTCGGGCAGCGAGTATCCCACGCGCCGGCGGCAGTGCGAGGAGGCAGCGGCAGCTCTGGGCAAGGCCAGCCTGAGGGATGCCACCCTGGCCGAGCTGGAAGGTGGGGACAGTCCCTCCCTGGGCTCTGGCTGCTCCTTGGGGCATCAGGAGCTGAGACTGTGGGGCAGCACCTGGGGCAGGCGGGTGGTTCACACTGATGGGAGTGTGCTGCACGCAGAGCAGCTTTGGCACAGGGTGGTGGCAGAGTGCAGCCGTGCTCACCCCAAGCAGCACCCCATAGACAGGGAGGCTTTGCTGCAGGGACACAAATGTCTCCACAGGGGCCAGGAGCCGGCTGGGGGATGAGGTGTTCCGGAGAGCCAGGCATGTCATCAGCGAGACAGCACGGACAGCCCGGGCAGCACAGGCACTGCAGCACAGGGACTACAAGCTGTTCGGGAGGCTGATGGTGGAGAGCCACAACTCCCTCAGGTGAGGATGAGCAGGGATGCTCACAGCCTTCCTCACCTGTATGTACACCTACAGGCAGAGCTGGGCTGGGATCTGCAGCATCCAACATCGCTGCCACGGCAGTGACTGCACCAGGACACAGATCTCAGCTGGTAGTGGTGCAGTGGTTGTAGCAGGGTGCAGAACAGGGCAGAGCACTGTCTCCTCTCTCCAGGGATGACTATGAAGTGAGCTGCCCAGAGCTGGACGAGCTGGTGGCAGCAGCCCTGGAAGTTGATGGAGTTTATGGCAGCAGGATGACTGGGGGAGGCTTTGGAGGCTGCACGGTGACCCTGCTGGAAGCTGGGGCTGCAGAGAGAGCCCAGAAACACATCCAGGTATGTGGCAGAAAAGCACCCGGAGATAAAGATCCCAAGGGAGCACTCAGGGTCACAGCACAGGCACACTGTTGGAGTGTCACTCCTGAGCCATTTGGGGTTGGTGGAGCCCAGGCAGGGGTGGCCCCAAGGCTGATGATGCCACCAAGCTCTTGCAGGCAGTTCAGGACTGACAGTCACAGAGCTCTGCCCCAGGGCCTCACTGCATTGAGAAAGGGAGTCTAAAGGTGCTTCAGGGGGAGCTTCAGGAAGGCCAAATCTATCTACAGAAAAGTGGGCTGAGCTGAGCGTGGGCACTGCTGAGTTTAGCACTGGCAGTTACAGCCCAGGAAAGATCTCAGTGCCATCACCAGTGTTCCCTAAATCATCACCTTGGTGTGCACAGGGAGCTGGAAATGCCAGCAGAATGAGGGTGTCAGGATGTGGGGCCTGGGAACAAGGCAGAGCATGGTTTTATTCCTCTATGGGGTTGTGTTGCACCCTGTAACTAGCTGAGAGGGTGAAGAAGGGGCAGGGGAAGGTTTGAAATGAGGAGAGACCACAAGGGCTGTGCCTCTGCCAAGGTGGGAGAGAGGGAACATGACCAGGAGTTACAGTCCAGTGGAGGTGGAGTGGAACTGACCAACAGGACCTTTCTCCCCAGCTCTGGCATCCCCCAAACCCAGAACCCCAGCCTTGACTGCTCCTCTTATTTTTCAGGAGAAATACAGTGGCACAGCCACCTTCTACCTCACCAAGCCCTCGGCAGGGGCAAAGACTCTGCCCCTCTAGAGGAGTGACCACCTCACCTGGGAACCTTGGGCTGGCATTGCCTCCCTGCCTGAGGCTTTCCCAAGGGGATCTGTGTGTCCATCGCATTATTTGCCTAATAAATGCAAAACATTTGCACAGTCATTCTGTGCCAGTGTGAGCCAAAATCACTGGGGGCTGTTCCTCAGCGGAGACTGGTTTAACTCCAGTTTGTACTGGGTTGTGAGGTCCAGTAGAACTGTGATCACAGGAGGGGATGGCAGTAGGGGAGCAGCAGGCACTGACACATGGCAGAAGTTCCTGCTTGGGAATCTGCCTCTGCTGCAGATGGAGGATATTGCACTGGGGATGGATTTTAAAATTTACTTCTACAAAAAAAAAAAAAAACAAAGAGGCAGAATATAGAGAAAATATTTATTGAGTGCAAGAGGAAACCATCTGATCAAAGACCTGCTCTGGATCCAGCTTGGAAAGGCTGAAACAGCATCAGCTCCAACAAACAGATGAAATTATAAAAGACAGGTCTGGGTTAGTGTATGTGCATGGGGATGGCCTGATTCCCTGGAGAGCAGCTGATGGGCCACACTCTGCTCTTGGAAACCAGGATCATCTTTGGTTAAAATGCTTGGAAAACTCTGTTTTTAGGCAGTTCTGTGTTTTACCTTGGACCACAGAGTCCTTGTGCAGGAGGAGAAAAAACCCCAACCACAGCTGAGATGGGAACAGGGAGGGAGGCAGGCTCATGCCGCTGGCACTTGCTCAGGAGAAATAAGTGCTTCTTGAAGGCACAGTAAAACCACAGGGTTGGTGAAAGATCCCTCGAGCCACGTTCAAAACTGACCCAGCTCCATCCACAGTGCTGGAGACTCCTGTGGACTTGCTTCACCCACATCCATCTTTGACTGGAAGATGTTCAACCCCTCCCCCTCCAGTGAAATAAAAAACCTGGAGAGGAGAGCGAACTGTCAGTGGTGAGCTCTTCTTCAGAGTCCAAAAGAAAAAATGAAATTAAAAAGGAAATGAAAAAAAAAGAAAACCAGAAAAAAGCATCAAGGCTGCTGAAGCTGCCAGGGGCCCAGGCAGGTGCTGTTTTGGTTGCAAGCTGTAAGCCAAAGCAGAGGCAGCTGCTGCTCCAGGCAGGCTCCTCATTTGCTCCTGTGCAGCTGGAACATGCCAGGGAAACCTTGCCCTGCTTGGCAAGACAGCCTGATTGCTCTCCCTGGCAGAGGGCAGGGAGAGACTCCAGGGATCCTGCCCAGTGCTGGGAAATGAAGCCCAGCAGGGTCTCAGCTCTGCCCAGCCCCATGTGAGGGGAGCTGAAGCTGGGCTGAAGGAGTCTCAGACATGCTCAGGATGATGGGAGCACCTGCTGTTCCCAGGCTTGCTCTTCCTTTGTGTTTACTGATGGATCACAGTTCCCTTTATGGACATCACTGCTGGGCAAAAAGCCTTTTAAAAGATACCAAACAGCTTCTGCCCCAGCATCTCACACTCTCCACATCAGCTGTGTAAGGAATCCCAGCACAGTTCCCATCTCAGCTGCTGGGGCCATCCCCATCCTTTTCCCTTGGAAAGCTCCCAGCCCTTCTGTGTCCAAGTGCTCCAGCTGAGGAGTGCCCAGCTGGTGGATGCTCTGCAGGGAGTGGATCTGGCCTCTTGCAGCCTTCTGCTGGAGTCTCTGGTGCTGGAGCATACAAGGTCCAAGGCAGAGCCCACCAGCTCCTCACCAGCCTTATCACAGGGTTCAAGTGGCCTTTGGATCAAGCCTTTAACTCATTTCTTCCAGTTATTTGTGTTTCTCAGCAGCCACAATCCCAGCGTAGCCTCCACATTCAGCACAGATCTCATCCACCTCCATTTTTTTTTATAAAATAATAAAATACATTTATATATATTTATATATATACTATGAAAACTGTACAATAGTGTATGCAAAAATAAAAAAAAAAAGCATCAGAGGCCATCAAGTGACACAACACAAATGAAAGGCTATTCTTTGCTATCGTGGTACCAAATGTCAGCAGTGAAGGACAGACACAAATAGGTGCAGTAAGAAAGCACAGGTTACCCCAAAACCCTACCTTGCAGCTCTCATGAAAAAAAACAAACTGAACAAAACAATCATCTCCAGAGGACAGGCGAGTTGCCAGAGAGCCTGGAGCGAAGATGGAAATGGTGACCCTCTATAAATCAGGATTTTGACATCTGAGATCCTCTCAAAACTGAGGACCTGAGAATAAATCATTCTGTTCCATTTACCTGGTGAGGCTGGAGCCACGGAGACACCCCAATTTCAGCCCTGGAGGATGAGCTTACATACCCAGCTGTGCCAGAGCTTTCAGTGTGCTGAGCTCCAAAGGAGAAGTCCAGAGCTCGGATTTCCACAGAGGGTCTGTGCCCACAGGAGGAGCTGCCCAGGCACTGCCTGGACGAAGCACCCTGGGGTTGTTCCATCAAATCCTGCCTTCTGATCCCAAAAGTCCTGCTGGTGCTCAGCCTGGCCTGGCTCAAGCCTCGTAGAACTGCCTGTCCACCTGCTGGGTGAGAGTCCCGCTGGCCATCACGGTGCGGCTCACGAACTCCTGGGTGAGGGTGCTGCTGGAGTTCTCCACGCGCTGGGTGGTCACCAGCATCCCGTCTGTGAGGGGAAGGCAGCAGGCATGGGGTCATCACAGGGAGCAGGGGCTGCTCTGCCTCAGCATTCCAGGCAGTTTGTGCTAAATAACTAAAGTTTGTCCCACTTTCTCCGATGGGAAACCTCTCCGCACCAAGTGATTCAGTGCTTTGCTATGTCACTCAATATGGGATCTCCTAACATCTCCCAAACTCTCTGTGTTGCAGCATCAACCCCTGAGCTCAAGTGGGACAATGTGGGACAATGACACTGATGAGATTAAAGATGTTTGTCCCGCTGTTCTTTTTTTTTTTCTGCTCTGAAGAGATCAAACGTTGCAGGAAGAGCTGTGATTTGGTCCCTAGTGATAGTGCTGGGGCACTCTGGCATTCAGCATTCCCTCTGGGAATGGGCAGCATATGTGGACATGACTGCAGCTGTCCCTGGAGCAAAGCTAGGACATGGTGTAGAAAAGGAGCTGACCATCAATCCCACCTGACAGACCCTCCTTCCCTGCCTTTGGCATTTGAGATAGAAGCACCTTCAGACCTTTGGACAAGCAGAATTATCCTTTGTTTTCTGAGGGCTGCAAAGCAACCACGAGCCCCTACCTGTGAAGTGGGGATCCAGAGAGGAATGGCTGATGCTGGTTTTGGTGGTGTATTCGGTGGGGAATTTGTAAACTTCTTCTCTCATGTACTGCTGTCCTCCAAACTGGGAGAAAGCACCTGGGGAGAAGGAAAAAGGGAAAGTCAGCCAAGAAACAAGGAGCTTCCAGCTGTGAGCACCAGGAGGCTCAGGAGGCTTCCCTTGCTCACACCAGAGCCAGGTTCAGGAGGAACTGGGAGGACTGGGAAGGTCTCACACCTGGGCAGTAAGGACAAAACCCTCCAGGGGTTTGTACAACCAGGCAGAAATTTCACTATAAATTAAACACTGGCAAGTTCTCCCTCATTCAGTGCTCCAGGACTGGGACAGTGCTCACCAGGCACAGCACTGTCTCCGTGTCTGTCAGGGAGCACAGGGTCACCACCAGAGCTGGAAAGGGACTGCAGGAGTTGTGTTCCCTGCTCTGAGAGGTTTCTCTTTGCACCCCCACAAAGACAGGGCACTGTACCTCTGTCCTGAGATTCAATGGTGATGAGGCCTTCCCTCTCTGGCCCGAAGCCTTGGGTGGTGTTGGCTTGCACTTTGAACTTGTAGGGGACATTCTCACTCAGGTGGGGCACAGTCAGGGTGGTTTCCAGGTTGTCTCCTTCGACATAGATCGTCCTGGGCTCCCCTAATCCACACAGACACAGAGTGGTGAAGACAGACAAGAGTGATTGTCCCTCCAAACACACCCCTCACTCTGCTACCTTGGCTTTCCCTGAGCTTTGTACAACCCAGGGGCTGTAGGATCTCACCCAGTCCTATTAAGGGTTAAGACAACCCTATTTTACTACAGTGGGGAACCTCAACAACCAACCTCCACCAGGTTTGGGCTGCAATAACCAACAGGTCCTTCCTCTTCCCACTACATTTGTTAGACCAGACCATGCAATGGCACAAAGAGTCAGGAGCCAGCAGCTCCCAGACCTTGAATCAGCCTCATGTCCCCACTTTGACTGCACTGATGTAAGCAAACAACTCTTTAACTGGACCCAGCCAAAACGCAGCAAGTTGCTGTGTTAGCTGGAGGCATCTTGGAAGGAAGACACAAGGAAGCTGGGCTGTCTCAGCCTGATTCTGTACCTCCTCCATGCAGCATCTCACAGGTGATCCTGTAGCCCAGGATGGGCCCATTGGGCTCTCGGGGTCTCTCCCAGCTGAGGTGCAGAGAGTCTGAGCTGAGGGCAGTGAAAACCAGTGGTCCAGGGGCACAGGGGGTGCTCAGGGTGAAGGGAGTACCTGCAAGGACATGGGGAACACGTCAGAGTCAGCAAAGGGAGCCTGGGAGGGATTTGCACACAGCATTTATGGAGAGAGCTGGAAGGGCTCAGCTGTCTGGACAATAAGTGCCAAGTGTGGGGAAGAAGATCCTGTTCCAAAATGAGGGGAAGGAAAGGAGAGCCCAGGATGTGGCAAGCAGAGAGAAAACAGCAAGGCCAGCGCTGTAGACAGCAGCAGAGACATCAGTGCCACCCTGGTGTCCCCAGCCACCTCACCTGGCACGGGGCTGAGCGGGCTCTGCGGGTCCACCTGGGACTCGATGGTGATGACTCCCTCCCTCTCGGGGCCCCAGCCCTCCTCGCTCTGCGCCTTCACCTTGAAGATGTAGGAGTGGTTGGGCAGCAGGTCCTCCACCACCACCGAGTTCTGGCTGGGGTTGGGGATGCTGATCCTGTGCACCTCTCCTGGGACACACAGGGGAGGGGACATCAACACCACACCACAGGCACAAAGACAGAGCCAAAACTTTCACCTAAACTCTATCCTAAACTGCCTGGAAAAGCCATTCAAGGTCCTTCCCCAACCACTTCCATCACACCTTGCCACCAACAGCAGCTAGCACAGTACAAGATGTTTTTCCAAAAATCCCATCTTGGGATAAACAACAGCTTCTTGACAACTCAAGGATTTTCAGACAAAAGATTTATATTTTCACTAACGCTGCCCTGAGATTCAGGTAAAAATAAGATATTTTCATTTCAATCCTTCTTCTAAGTTGCATGTGTTGAAAAAACCTTCACATAAGATGTTTGGGCTGATGGAAGGAATCAGTGAAAGGGGAGTTTCTTTGCAGGAGAGATGATTCTACAAGCAACCCCTGGAATTGTTCTCCTTCTAGGAGAAACAGGGAATGAAAGCTTTGGGGTAGCTGCAACATTTCCTGCCCCCCCCAAAAAAAAGGCTACAGAGAAGCAGATTTAGGACCCTTAATTCCCAAATGGCTGAGGTTGGAAGGCACCTCTGGAAATGATCTGGTCTAACACCCCTTGCTCAGAGCAGGCTCACCCAGAGCCAGAAGAGCCAGAGCAGACTCTCCACCACCCAAAACCCCCACCAAGCCCCCAGTGCCTGTTCACTGACCTCCGTTGAGGAGCTGGTACTGGACACTGTAGCCCTGCACCTCCTTCTCGCAGCGCGTCTCCTGCCAGCTCACCTTCAGGGATGTGGGGCCCAGGGCAGAGAACACCAGGCGGGTGGGGGTGTCAGGGATGCCCAGAGGGTTCCTGGAGTCTGAGGCAGAAAGGGAACATCAGGCTAGAGAATTGGAGGATGAGGGCTAAGGGGGCTGGGGGAGAGGATTGGGGTGGCACATGAAACATGGGATGGTCCTGATCTTTCGGGGAGAGACGTGGTGAGATGTCATCTCTGCAGGCTGACCTGTCATGAGGGGGGACTGGCTGGCTCTGCACAGCTGCAGGGTGCCAAGCTTGGTGGCACAAGTTAGAGTAAGCTTCGTCCCCCTGGGGCAGAGAGCCCAGAGCAGGGGCCTGGTGCTGGGTGTGACCCTCCTCACCCACCCCTAAACACCCTGTCCAGTCTGCCAGAAGCTTCACAGGCTTCATCAGGTGCGGGTCAGTTAACTCTGGTCCTGATCTACAGCTAAAGCAGCCCAACACCTCCAGGCCCTGTTCATGTGGCCTGGGACCACATCTGGTGCTCCTGAGCTCATCCCACTAGGACACAAGGCTCATGGAGAGCCTCCCAGGTGACACTCAGGGACTGAAGCCCCTCACTGACAAGGAGCCTGCAGAGGGACATCTCCTGAGGAGCACATGCTCTCTCCAAGAACTCCAAAGGCCTGTGGAGTAAGACTGAGAACAAGAAGCTCGTTAGGAATGAAGAGGATGGGGACAATGAGTTGATCAGAGCACGGTGGCAGCAGTGGTGGTGAGTGTTAATCAGTCCAGCCGGGATGAAACGCAGCAGAATTCACCTGCAAATGGAAAGGTGATGTGATGGAGGAGCAGGCTGGGTCAGGAGGAAGATCAGCACAGCACACAGCAAGCCATGGAGAGGGCTTTGTGGTGAGCAGTGGATGGCAACAGCTCATGGATGGGTGGTGGCTGGGCTATTATGGGATGTGTGGCTGGGAGGAGATGCTGGACAAGCTGTACCTATGAACTTGCACATCCCTGCAGACCCAGCAGCCATGATTATAGAGTCCCGACAGCCAATGCTGGGGTAGTAACCTTTCACCTTTGCCCTGCTCCTGACACCCATGTCCCGGGGCCGGGGCAGTGTCCTCCCAGCATCTTCATGGATGGGAGGGAGGAGTGTCCCTGGGTAATCTACAGAAGTGGTGCAAGAAGAAAGAGAAAAACACCATTGGAGGCTTCAGAGCAGGTTCAGGCCAGGCTCCTGCACAGGTGAGTTTTTAAGGCTCAGGTCTGAAGAATCTTTGAACCACCTTTTGTCAGCACCAGCTGATTGACACACGTGGAGCTGAAAGGCAACCACACTGCTGGATAGAGTGAGGAGGAGAGAGGTGCTCTCCCTGGAGTGCTTCATGGTGTGAGGATAAGGATGGAGCTTCCTTCCCTCAGTGCCTTGCATGTGAGGGGTGGGAAACCTTTCCAAGCTGGTCTGGGAGCAGAGTGGCCTTGGCAAAGCATCAGTGGTGAGGACATGGCCCTCCAGACCTGTGGCTCCTTTTGACTGTGAGCACAGTTCTCACCCCAAAAGGACTTTAGGGTGTGGATCCCAGGACAGCCTTGGGGGTGGAAGGGAAGGACAGACCCCATAAGCACAGCACTCACCGTGCCCCATCAGCATGGTGGAGTAGTCTCTTGTCAGCGAGGAGCTCCCCATCACCCTGTGCTCCTGGTGCACGTGGGAGCTCAGCTGGTGGTAGCTGCTGTTGGCTGTCCTGGTCAAGGTGCCACTGCCACTGCCAGGGAAGGAGAAGTCCACGCGGCCATTCAGCAAGTGCTCTGTGGAAGAGGACACACCGTGAGGAATGGGGCTGTGGACAAAGTTCCTGCTCCAGATCCCATGGGGAAGAAGCAGAAGGCATCATGATGCCCCCCTGCCTTGGCTGCATCCCAGGTTCAGCCACTCTGGAGGGTGGCTCTGGAATGCTGCATCTGGAACAAGCCACAACACCCAACAGGACGACGCAGAGACAAGGAGGAGAACAAAGACTTCTCCCTACACCCAGCACCAGACACACCATGGTGCCCAAGGTAACTCCAGACCTCGGCCTTGCTGGGGCACTGCCATGTGGTTCTTGCCATGTTCTCTCACATCTCCCCTTAGACGTAAGCAAAGGTTTATAATTTCAGATTTTAAAAAGAAGGTGGAAGAAGGAAAACAGCCCATTATGGAGGCGGTTTCTCCAGATCTCATTCTGGGTCCCATCTCAGCTGGATCTGAAAAGCAAACTCCACTCTGTTGTTCTGGTCCTTGACAAAAAAAATCCCCAAGTCCTCCAAGCAGGCCAGGAGAGATCAGCCACCCACAAGAGAGTGATTTCTGTTTAACAGTCCAGCAGATCTGTCCCAGAAGCTCAGGGCACTTAATTAAGGTGAAGAGCTGCCCTTGGAGGAGGCACTTAGCAGGCATCATCTGAGTTTGCTCCTGCCTCGAGGATCCAGCGTTTGGTAACAACAACTTGCTAGCAGGCTCCCAAGTCCGTGCCAAGATGGGGTTACCTTGACACTCTTGTGAGCAGACACAGCAGGACAAGGTTTTGAAGGAGATCACACTGACATGAGGGTGGGCACACGAGGGGAGGCAGGGGACACAGAGCCCATCTGCTGACCCCTCGGCTCGGAGCAGGACAGGACAGGACACTCAGTGCTGGAACAGAGCCGTCCTTCACCTGCTTGGGGCCGGGGCGTCGCGCTCCTCCTCGCACTGCCAGGAGCCACAGCGCTGTCCTCCTCCTGGAGGAGCCCCTCGGTGTCCGAGGAGAGGCGGCTGCTGCCGGACAGGCGGGGAATGGTTTCGGGTGGCAGCCTCCAGGTGATGCGGCGAAGGTCCAGGTCTTCTCCCAGCAGCGGCACAAATTTCCACCTGGAGCCTTTTGGGACAACGCAAGCACTGGTGTTGGCACGGTCTGCAGGGGACAGGGTGGGTCACCCGCCACCTCTGTGCTGCTTGCTGGGGAGGGGAAGGGACAAGCACCGCTGGGGACGATGCCTGTTCACAGCCCGTGGTGCCACGTGTGAGCTGAGGAGTTCAGGTGGTGCGACCTTTGTGTGACTGGGAGCTGGAGAATGGTGGGAGTGTGACATGCAGGAGGTTCCTCAACCCCTGCACAGTTTTCCAGCCCTGCGTCCATCATGGCAAAAGGTGAGGGTCAAAGTCCCACCACATGCTTGTCCCTGCATGAAGAGTCTGCAACAACTGTGCTCTGCTCAGGAGAGGTGTGGTCACTCCTTGATGTGCACTCAGGGTGGTCAGACTCTTGGTGTTCCCATCACCTTGCTCTCTGAACGGACCAGGGACTCGCTCTTGGTCCCAAGCCCTGGAGAACTGCCTCAGAGAAGATCCTACAGTCACACCTCATCATTTCACTCACAGCCCACGTTCCCCTCCTTGTCCTGGCACAACTCCAGGGAGTCAGCCTCATTCAGAAAGTGCAGGGATGCAGGAAGAGAGGCAGTGCCTCCCCAGCACTGCTGGGTTCCCTCCTGTTGGCTTGGCTGAGACCCTGAGCATCAAAGGGACTCAGAGATTTGTGCCTTTGCTGGTGCTTGTCTGCTGACAGTAACTCTTGTGGTCCAGGCAAATGGCAGCACAAAGGGAAGATGAGCAGGGAGGGCCATGAAAAGCTCCTCTCCCACCCCACACTGAGATTTCTCTTTGCCTCATGGCCAAAACAAAGAGGCATTGGCCTTATTTACACTGTGACCAGCCAAGTGTTCCCATGGATGCAGCTACTGATCTTTGGAAAAGCTGATCTCCACCATCTCCACGACTTGGATGCCCCCATCTCTAAGAGATGGAAAGGAGCAGTGAAGCTCATTGCTGAAAGCTGCTGTTAAGGAAAAGGAATGTTAGAAATGACCTTTTCAAACCCAGAGACACGAACCTGAATCATCAGAGACGCTGGGTCGCTTGCTGCCGGCTGGAGAGCGGAGCACGTCTGTGCTGTACATCAGGTAGCTGTCATAGTCCTCACCTCCCCCTGCGTCAATGATGGGGACATCAGGGATGATGGGGACTGCAGGACAGGTGGAAAGTGGCATTAGACAAGCAGCAAAAAACCACACAATGCTCAGGCTGGCCCTCAGCATCCCCTGGTGCAGCAGGAAGGCAGGGAAGCAGCTGGGGTGGTGGGGAGCTCTCCTGCCCCTCTGCTCCCTGCCCGGGCGGGCACTCACTGGACATGGGGCGCTTGGGCTGCGTGGCGAGGTTGATGGTGGCTTCTCTCTCGGGCCCCCAGCCCGCGCCGTTCCTGGCCTTCACTGTGTAGCGGTAGGGCTGCGACTCGCGCAGGTTCTCGATCAGCACCATGCGCTTCTTGGGGTCATCCACCTGCACCTTCTTCATGGGCCCGATGGGTACTGCAAGGCACAGGCATGTCTGTCACCCACCAGGCACACAGGACCCCACAACACCCCGCAATTTGGTGTCAGAGCACAGCCTGGGACAAGGCGCAGCAGCTCTTCGGGCTGCTGGCAACAAGCAGCATCATCTCAGGGAAATTCCCAAAGTGAATGCTGAATTCAAGCTACAGCAGAGGTCTTCAGTTGCTGGTGTGTCACAAATAGCACCTTCCTGGCACCCCACCCCTTTATCTAGACCAAGGAACTAAGTTTTTGAGATGAATAACAATGTAAAACACTATGGAAGTGAATGGGAACAGAGAGTGTTCTGGCATTTGCAGGGTTAAATCACAACCAGTGATTCTTTTCTGTGTTCTTTCCATCAAGAAGTGACCCCTCCAAATCCCAGTTCTCACAGAAACACACTTGGAGCTGTTCTGGCTCTGCTGCTGCCTGGGACCAGCCCAGCCCGCAGAAGGTGTACTCCAGCCCCTCAGCCTGGCTGGACAGTCCCACCCAAAAATGAGCTCTCACCATTATCCTCGTTGACAGGCCCATAGCTGACTTCATAGGCTGTGATCTCCCCGTTGGTTTCTGCAGGCTCAGCCCAGCTCAGCTGGGTCACGGTGGAAGACACAACGTTGAAAGCCAAGCGCCCGGGCTCGCTGGGCACTGGGGAGGCAAAAGCAAAGCGTCTCCATCACTGCATGTCAGGAACCAGTGCATGCCCAGAGCTCCCCAAATCACAGCTGGCTGCAGTGGGAGACACTCAGCTCTTGGCCCCATGACCACCAGAAGCTCAGGGCTGAAGTCCTCACCCCTGTGCTGGGTGCAGAGGTACAAATGAGCTCCCACTTGGTGGGAGGGAAGGTGTGGAGTTGCTCACCCTCCTCCAGCGTGCGGCAGTGGACGATGTCTGAGTAAGTCCCTTCTCCCATGGCGTTGTAGGCACAGACTTGCATCTCGTAGTCGCAGAAGGGGTAGAGGTTACTCAGCTCTGCTGATGGGGTTTTGACATCGAGGAGATGGGCTTCTGACTCGGGGTCTCCCTGGATCCAGTATTTCACCTGGCAGAGCAGGAGCAAGCTGTGATTCCTTGAGATCATCACATAACGGGTGAGAAGTTCCTTGTCTCTTACTAAATCTGCTCTGGCAAGGGTGTTGTGCCATTCCTCTGAAATGGGAGGCCAGGACAATCTGGGCACTTCATGGTAAGTGATGGAAAGAGAGATGAACCCACCAGGAATCTTTCTCACAAATCCCTCATTCCCCCAGCAATGGTCCCTCAAGGATGGAGGTGAACTTGCTCCCTCTTTTGGACCCCTTCAGTACAAATGTCTGTGTGAAATACCTGCAGGAGGGGATCCACACCTTCCCTGGGATCCACTCACCCCTTACCTTGTATCCCAGGGGTTTTCCTGGTGGAGGAAGCCAGCTGAACTTGATTTCCCTGGAGCTGAGGGCATGAGCATTGGGATTAAGTGGTGCACTCAGGCGGCCTTTGGGGGACTGGGGGACCTGGCCCAGGCCAGTCATCAAGGGGACACCATCCACGAGCTCTGCAGACACAAGGAAGAAAGGTCACATCAGTGCCAGTCCTCCCCCTTGGATGAAAAAGAAGGAAGTGTGTCTCTCTCAGCACTGCCCTGCCATGCTGTGATAAATTATTTATGTTATTGACCCACTTGATGGCACTTTTCCTTGTCCAGCCACAGGAACCACCATGCACCGCTCACGGCAAGTCCAACTTCTCCCCTGTTTTTAGGGCTTTTCATTCAAACTCCCAAGGAAAAGGAGTTTAGAATCCACTCTGTTTCCCCACCCTCTGACTGTTCCCACTCGTGCCTCTAGAGGGGGACCCAAATCTACCATTTAGAGCTGAAGGAACCTCGCTGCGGCTTTTTGGGTGAGGATGGAACTCTGAGCACCACATCAGGGTGGGCTAGCCCGGGAAGGGGGTCCCACAGCCCCCCTGGTCCCACTGTCACCCCACTGGCAGCCCCTACCCGGGTCAGCGATGGTCACCGTGGTCTGGGGGTAGCGGCCGATCTTGGCGCCATACTTGGGGTGGAGCAGGTCGATGGTGAATTGTTTGAGCTGGCAGTTGTTGAGGAGGGTGTCTATCTCTGTCAACTCCAGCAAGGGCACCTGCACCTCCTTCCGGGTCTCCCCGGGCTGGAACACCAGCTCACCCTCCGTGAAGATGTAGTCCTGCAGGAGAAGGCAGAGGTGTGTCTAAGGGGAGGCTGGAGGGGTTCTGAGCCACCTGGTCTGGTGGAAGGTGTCCCTGCCCATGGCAGGGACTTGGAACTAGAGAAACTTTAAGATCTCTTCCAACCCAGACTGTTCTATGATTACAGCCTGCAGTATCCATCAGGAGGCACAGAGAGCTTCCCCTCATCCCCCAGTCAATCCCCATTTGCCTCCCAGTGCCCACAGCTCCAGGGGCAGTCAGAACCCTCTGCCTTAGGCATCCCCTCAGGTCCCTGAGGCACAGGGAGCAAAGGATGGAGTGTCCACCCTTCTGCTAACCCTGAGCCGTGGGTTCCCCGTCTCCCAGACACATCCAGACAACCCCTCTTCTGTAATCCCAGAGTTGGCCCTTTCCCAGCCCTACATTCCCACTCCTTCCTGCCTGCCAAGGCCAGGAGCAGCACCCTTACCCTGCCATTCTTGGCAGTGAGATCCCGGGTCCTGTAGGTGACTTGGGATTTTCCATTGTCAATGATCTCCCTGAGCACAGGGATCTTGGCCAGCTTATCGAAGCGGCTGTGGGAATAGGCTGGCTGCAGGAAGGTGATGAGGCTGCTGGCTGGAAGGGAAGGAGAGAAGGAATGTGCAGAGCAAATACAGGGAGCATCACATAACAAACACTCAGGTGTCCTCCCAAACAGAGCTCCTGTCACCCATGGGTGTGACCTGTGCACGAAGTATCATTGCATGGGCTGGAGGCTTCACCACTCCCAGTTTGTGCTCCCTGCTCCAAACAGCCAGGTGGGAGCAGAGGGAAAGTGCTGGGGACATCAGCACAATAACAGCAAAGAGGTTTTACTTCCCTCCAGTGCTCTACAAACTGAAAGAATGTGGTCAGCCCTGGATCTGTCATGGGATTGGTAGCATCTAAACCTCCGATGATCAAAATATTTCTGTCAGCAGGGATGATGACCCTCCTTTGGATGCTTCAAAAGATGCTCCAGTCTAGACCCAGGAGACTTCAGAAAGGAGTCACCAGGCAAGTCTCTGCTCTGTGCCCTGGGGGTGCTCAGACACACAGACTGTGCCTTACAAACCACATCAGCCCACATGGACACTCGAACACAAACACCTCAAACCATCACCTTGTTCTTTGATGATGGTGATGTTGACAACCCTGCGTCCAATCTTGGCAATGCCGTTGGGGACCTCGATGGCCTCCACCTGCAGCTGCTTCTCATCATCATCATCCTCCCTGATGAAGAGCGGGACACGGACATCCACCAGCTCCACTGCCTCTTGGAATTCCACCATTCCCTGAGCATCTGTGGGAAGGAGCAGGGGTGAGAGGTGGGAAATAACTCCTCATGCCCAGCCAGGAGGCAGAGCTGGGCTCTGCTCCCTACCTTGGTCTGAGGTCACGGTGTAATAACCGGGTGTGACCTTCAGGTCATTGAAAGCCTCGTGGGAAACGTGTTTTTCCACCACTTTGATGATATCTGGCTTGGCTGAGTAAGGGGCAGTGAGCACTGTGTCCACAATGGTGTGATCCTGTCTGGAAGAGAGAGAGGGAAAGGCAGGTGAGAGCTGAGACCAGGATAACTCATCTCCCACAGCAGCTGGGGGGCAGAGAGTGTACGGGGCACTCAGTCACCCCACAAGTGTGTGCACAAAGAGGGAGAAGCTGCACCAGAGAGCTGCAAAACCTCTTACCTTTTCCCAGAATTGGGCTGTAACCTGGGGGAATTAAAAAAAAAACCCAAATCAGAGTGATTAACGCCTTTGGATAGACAAAGTGCTGTGTGAATCACAGCCCCGTGCAGGTCTGAGCTGCAGCACTGCCCTGCGGGTGCCAACCCATCCCACAGGATCCCAGCACATGTTCCCTCCTGCCCGGCTGCTCCCTCCCGCCCTGGGTTTCCCAACGCCAGGAACGTGCCCACAGGGCAGACCACATCTGGATCAGGCCGTGGGGAGGGGATACCACTCCCTGCTCAGCACTGGCATCCCCAGATTCCTCCCGGCCTGTGCCAGGCACTTCTGCATTTGCACCAGGCTGAAACTTTTGAAGGCTGTGGGAATTCTCCCACTGAGCACCATGCGACCAGGATTTGCTCCTGCTGCTCCAAAGCCAGGCTCAGCTGAGATCTCCTCCACAGCTGGGTGGGCTCTGCTCTGCCCCTCCTTCACCCGGGTGGGTGAAGCACCACACCAGGCTTGTCTCACAGACCACACTCCCTCCCAGCATCCCAGATTTCACATCCCAGCCCTCTGCTCCACTCCACCAGCAGCAGTGTCCTGGGGGAACCCTGCCCTGCAGGAGTGTCTCCCCCACTGACTCACCTGAACTTGGTCTGCTGGACCTTGTGGCAGCCAGGAATGTGCTTGAAAACCTCGTTCAGCTGCAAGGAGCAAGAGGGACTTTCACAGAGTATCCCTCACTGAACAGGGATGTGCTCGGGGAGCAGACAGGAGCCCTCTGGCCACCCCAGGCCCTCCTCCCTCACCCTCCCACACCAAGTTTCTTCCCAGGACATGGCAAGAGGCTGCAAACTGAAGCCAAACAGGAGCTTCAGCTCACATGCTCCAAAGCAAACCCAAAATCTCAACAAGACGCTTTGCTAATTCTTACAACTGTGACCTTAAAAATCATGCGTTCTCCCAAAAGAAGAAAAGCTGCTCCTTCCTTTCAAGAGCTGTCTGGGTTCCCAGGGAAGGAGCTCTGCCCAGCCCCCTGTGTGGCTGTCCCCAAGGCCACCCCGAGCCCCCCTTGTGCCCAGGTTCTTACATTCTCCTCCACTTCCTTGCGCAGCTGCTCGCACTCCCGGCTGTCTGGTTTCACCAGGTTCTGTGTGAAAAGCCGGGCCAGCCGCAGGGAGAGTCCATAGGGAACTGGAAAGAGAAATTCCCAAATCAAACTCCTTCCTTCTTGGTCAGAGAAATAGCCCACCCAAGAGCTGGAAGCACAGGGACACATGCCATGTTCCGTGTCCACATCCTGTGCCACCAACACCCAAACATGACAGCACCAGCAGGGAAAACCATCTGAGAAGTGGAAAAACTGGGAAGATCTCTGCCAGATCCAGAGAAGGAAACAGCATCCAGTGGTGGCTCTGGACTGATGAGGCAGTGAAACCAAGGCTGGCTCACTGAGCTCATGGGACTAAGACACATGCAGAGCACATCAGGAGGTGTCCAAGGACCCTGCCATGCCTCAGGGCTGGACGGAGCAGTGCTGCTCAGCTTCCCCAGCATGGAAGCAGCTAAAGGAACAGCCACCCTTGTAACTGGGCTTGGAGGTAACACTGGGGCCACCACCACAGCTTTGGGCTCTTTACAGCACCCTCAGCATCTCCCCATGCTGTCCCTTGAAGGTGGCACTCACTGAGCTCCTTGGGGTTGGTGGCAGCGGGGGAGGTGACACCCTGCTTGTGGACATTGTTGTGGATCTTCCAGCGCACCGTGTCGCGGCCCTTGAGGGATCCACTGCGCACCAGGGGAGTGTCCAGGTGGTCAGAGGACATGAGGCTGTGGCGGAGCATGTAGTGATCCTCCTTGAAGCCAACCGTGCGACCTGCAGGGCCAGGGGTGGGGTCAGAGCCTGAGCACGCTGGGACAATGCCAGCCATCAGCTTCCCAACTCCAGGGACTCTGTTCTGGGGGATATTTAGGGTTTCCACCATGCTGAGGAAATGGTGGATGTCAGGAGATGTCAGGAGAGGGGTGGGATGTCAGGAGAGGGGTGGGATGGAGGGAGCTAGGGGTGTTCATGAGTGGGGAGAGCACATCTCATCAGGTAAGCATCATAAGGGATATGCTCAGGGAGAGTCAGCAGCAGGATTCCCAGCAGGGCATCCCAGGGTGTGGGGCAGGGAAAGCAGAGCAGCAGCTCCAGGGCTCCTTGGCTCACGCTCTTTGCTAGGAGCCTTCTCCCCAATCCATCTCTCCAGCTCAGAAAGGAGGAATGCTTCTCCCAGCACAGCCCCAGCCCAGGAAGGCAGTGAATCCCACAGACCCCTCTCCCCCCAGAACCAAAGGCTGGTACCTCGTGCACAGCAGGGAAGCAGGGCCAGGCAAGCCTGGAAAACAAATGACCAGAGACACAATCACTGTGTGGCTAAGGGCAAAACCCCTCCCTGTCTCCATCAGGGAGGATCCACATCAGCAGGGATGGATGGGCAGTGGGTGGATGGAAAAATCATCTCTGGAAGCTGATTTTAGCCAGATATCCCTTCAGTGGGGGAAATCCCACAGCAACTCGTGTTGACAACAGCAGAGGTGCTGAATACCACAGGGACATCCCCTGCCAATCTGGCCATGCTGGAGGCTGGGTGGATTCTGGAAATTTGCCATGTTTTTGGCCACATCTGGTTCTCTCCCTGGGCTGGGCAAGCCAGCTGAGGCACTCACCTTGCAGCAGGCACAGAACTTCCAGCAGAGCAGCAGCAGCAGCCCCAGGAGCAGGATGAGGAAGATGAGCAGTGGGATGAGCCAGAGGAAGCTCCCAGGTGGGCACTCTGCAAGGGACAGTGCTGTCACTCCTGGGCATCAGCCCCCAAGTGGGGTGTGCAGGGAGGCAGGGATGGAGGGGAAAGGCTGGACCACAGCTCTCTGAGGGATGGAGCAGCCCAGTCAACCTCGAGAATTCATCACAATGAGAAATGCTGTTCAGAGAGGACTGTCACACCTCTGCTCACCCGCAGCCATCCCCAAGGTGTGCAGCACCTTCAGCAACCCCTGCCTGCAGCAGCAGGGGAAAGGCTCTGATCCCTAAAGGTCTCTCTGAGGTGCCACACTGCACCTCTTGCAGTTCAGTGTCACACAGCCAGGTGGGCAGGGAGGTGCTGCCTCAGCTCACCCTGCCCAGGGCCACAGCAAAGGGACAAAGCGGGGACTGGAGGCACTGTGGAGTTGGTCACTGATTCAGACCCCAGGATGGACATCCCCTGCTCCTCCCAGGTCCCTGCTCACCTTTATTCTTCTGCACACGGACGGTGGTGTTGGGGAGAACACTGGGGTCTCCCTCCAGGGTGTAGTGGTAGGTGCAGTCATCATCCTCATCCTGGAAGGAGCAGTACTCACCAGCCTCCTCTGCGGGGAGAGGGGACATAGCTGTGAAGTCACCAGGGCCAGGAAAGACTTGGGGACAGCCCCATTGCACACACACACACCCAGAGCAGGGCACCCAGGAGACACCCCATGTGTCTGCACTCAGCTCTGCTTCTCACAGTACCTTTCTTCAGCTCCTCCACCATCTGGACCTGGAGGTGGCACGAGCTGCAGTTGCCTTTCAGGTTGCCTGTCCCCCAGGTCTGGCAGCGGACACAGTCCCGGATGCTCTCACACACAGCCTGGAAGCCCTGGGAGAGGTGGGGTGGGGTGGTCAGGGGCAGCCCACAGGAGCAAGGGAGGACACAGCCTTGGAAAGACAGAGCTGGACAGGCAGCACTGCATCCTCAGCCCAGAATCAGGGCAAGGTCCAGGTCAAAAAGAGGAATTACTGAAAACAAGCAGCTAATAAAGGATTTATGAGCCCAGCCAGCTCCAAAATCTCTTATACCAATAGCCTGCATTTGGGCAGCAATTAGATCTTCTCCAAGGGTGTTGGTGGCCTTTCCAAAAACTGACCAAGGCAGCTTTCTCCATCCCCACTGTGGGATTAGCCCATGTTTGTCCATGGGGAAATCAAATGTGCTCAAGGCCAGGTTGGATGGGACCCAGAGCAAACTGGTGTGGTGGAAGGTGTCCCTGCCACGGCAGGGGAGCTGGAACCAGATGAGCTCTAAGGTCCCTTCCAACCCAAAGCAGTCTGTGATTCTAGGAAATGAGGTTTTTTCCCAGCCTTGAGGCAAATCAGAACAAGCTGAGCCTCAAACCCCTGCCCATCAGCAGGGTGCAGATAAACACAAACAGACACTCAACAGTTGCTGCTGTGAACAGGAGGGCAAAGAAAACCTGTGGCTACAAAACAGATCCAATTCCAGCCCCTTCCTGGCCACAGGACAGGTGAGAGTAACCCTTGCTCAGGATTTTGCTCCTGAATGAGATACACCTTCATCTCTGCTTTGCCTTTCTCTCCATTGTAATAAGTGACAAACCCAGAGGGACTCACCAGGGAGTAGCTGATTTCGCAGGTGGAGCTGGTGTAGAGCGAGGCCATGTCACAGATGCACCTGCCACACTCACACCTGCCGTGGTTATTGCAGATGCCCTGGCAGAGAAGAGGTGGCAGTCAGTGTCCGAGAGTAATCACAGGCATACAGAAGTCCTGGGAGCCAGCAAGGTGTCCCAGCAGCCCAGGGATTGCAGCAGTGGGACAACTGCCTGGAGCAGAGGTCCCTGAGCAGGGCAGGGCAGGGCAGGACTTACCCCTCGGCTGTCGATGCAGGTGTCATTGCTGGTGGGACATTCACAGCCAGGGCCCTCCCAGCCACTCTCACACACACAGGCACCCCTGGAGCAGCGGCCACGGTCTGGGGGTGAGAGGGGGATTACCTGGGCTCCAGGGCTGTGCTGTGCCCCCAGCCCTGGCTGTGGCTCCCCCACTTTCCCTGGGCTGCAAAGGGGCTTCTTTTTGGGTTGCAAAGAGGCTGCAAAAGGGCTTCTTTTTGGGGTGCAAAGGGGCTTCTTCCTCTTCTCGGGGTGCAAAGGGGCTGCAAACAGACTCCGCAGCCTCCTCCCTGCATGTCCACAAGCACAGAGTCCCCGCAGCCCACCACTGGTCACTCAGCCCCTCCACACCAGTGTCACCAGCCCAGGACACCCTGTCTGTACCCTCAGACCCGGCACATCCCCCGGCCGGGGGGCTCTGGGGCTGCTCTCACCGTTGCAGAGGAAGCCGGAGGTGCGGGGGCACTGCAGCACGTCGAACTCGCAGAAGGCTCCGTCGAAGCGCAGGGTGAGATCCTCGGAGTAGCACTGGCACTTCCCGCACAGGCACTCGCCCCGGCCCGAGCACGGCTCCACGTCCCCGGGGCGGATGCACGCTTCGTTGTTGGGGGATGACGCCGGGGAGCAGTCGCATGTGTCCCCTCGCCTGGGGACAGAGATGGTGCTGAGAGAGGCAGGGGCAGGGCACAGGGCAGAGGGGTGCTGGGCAGGATGCCAGGGAAGGAGTTTGTGTCACTGCAGGTCACCAGACCTGGCAGGATCCCTGGGAGGAGGGAGCTGGACATGATCCTTACCAGCCAGGGTGGCAGATGCACTGTCCACAGACAAAATTCCCATGGAAACTACACTTGGGTGAGTCCAGCTCTTGTTGCTGGAAGAGAAGAGGGAAGAGAGAATTCCTAAACCATTTCAGGAATCAGAAGGACAGATCCAGGGGCGAAGCTTTGGAGACCAAGGACACACAGGACATCACACCCAGCTTGGACCAGGCAGTGATGGAGATCTTGGCCAGGCTGAGCATCGCTGAGGGGTCAAGCAGGACCCACAGACACCAGCCAACACATTCCCACCCCAGGCTGCCCAGGAGGAGGAGGAGGACAGTGTTCATCACCCCACCTGCTCACAGGGACACACATCACAGACGACAGCAGCTGAGACCGTCAGGCTGTCACTCAGGGACGTGGGTTTCACGTGGATCACTCCGTGCCGCTCCTTCTCGGGGAGGCTGCAGACGTGCTGCCCACCCACGTACTCCAGAGCCTTCACGTGCATGTGGAACTTGCCCTGAAGGAAGGGACGCACTGCAGGGATGAGCCAGCTCTGCTGGAGCACATCCCAGCCGGGCACGGGGAGCTCAGCCCCTGGCACCTTGCTCTGCTGCCATCCGACCACTTACCACTCTGCCCCGGGTGATGTCGAAGGAGCCAGAATCTGTCTTGTGAAACATGGAGGAGGTGAACTCTGTCTTCAGGGCCTTGGGGGTGAAGTCAGCCCGGATGTCCATCTTGGAGCGGATGCGCTGGGTGGCAGAGGAGAAACACAACCCTGAATTGCGGCAGTGCCTTTTGACCACCCCATGGCCTGCTCCAGAGGGGGCACATCCTGCCTCCTGCCCGCTCCCCTGCTCAGGAGATTCCCACCCTCTGCCCTCCCTGGGAGCCACAGTGACACCCCAGGCAGCACCATTACCTCAAAGGCTGTGCGGATCAGCTCCACAATGTTGGAGGAGTCTTCCTGGAGCACTCCGATCTCAGAGATGGGGAAATACTTGTGCAGCTTCTGCAGAGAGAGAGGAGCCCCCTGAGCTGAGGCCTTGAGAACTCTCCTCTGGCACTGGAGAGAGCTCTGCTTTGAGCAGGACTTAGACCAGAGACCTCCAATGCCCCTTATGACCTAAATTACTCTCCAGCTCTGTGCCCCCACTGCTTCACAAGAAGCAGAAACCAACACAGAGAGACCTCTAGAACCCAAATTCCTGCACCCAGGAATCCACCCTGAGACCTCCCACAGCCCAGAGCAGCCCCCCAGCACAGTGGGGCACCCTCCCAAATATCAAGGTGTTGGTTTAGCACTTGGGGACGAGAGGTGGGAGAACACCTTCTCCTCACAGCCGAGCTGAGGCAGAGGAACAAAGGTCCTGGAGGAAATGTAATCCCACAGGACATCACTGCCATGGTCTCCTCACCTCATAGTAGCTGTAGGAGTGGTTGGTGACAGCGAAGATGGGGATGATGTTGTGCTGGCCCAGCAGGCGCACCAGGGTGGGCACTGAGGGGTAGTCCTGCTTGGTGTCATACACGTAGGTGCCGTGGCTGTCCAGGTGACACTGCTCGTCGTTCCTCGCCAGGATCCCTGCCAGGACGTTGGTACCATCAGCTTCGTAGTGAAAGGCAGACTCGGTGGAGAACACGAGCAGGTGAGTGCTGTCCTTTCTCCAGCCAATCTTATCCTGCAGCCAGGGAGGGTGAGAAGGAACCTTGATCTCTGTGCCTCCCACACCCCTGCACAGCACCTGCAGCCGCTGGCAGGCCAGCACTGATGGGAGCTGGAATACCCAAGGGACAAGGCACCACCTGCACCTGGCAGAGAGCACAGCCAGCCACGTGGCCCCAGGATTCCCAGCACCCATCTGCCCCCCAAAGCACGGGTGTGTCCCACCCAGCAGCTCGGTGCCAGGCACATGTACGGACAGGGGGCAAGCCCACGCTTCCCTGGACGTGTCTGGAGCTGTGCTCAGCCCTCAGCCAAGCGGCCAAGCCCAAGTGGGCTCTTTTCCAGGGAGCAGTTTCATCACCGCAGGCACAGAGTGGGACAGAGCAGAGCTCCTGCAGGGTGCCCAGCAAGCAGCTCCTGTGCTTGGCATCAAACAGCAGGACACACATTCTGAGACTTGGGGAAAACTGGGAATGCACACCAGCTTGGCACTGGGAGTGTGTGGCTGGGAGGGCAAGAGCCAAATGTAGCTAAACCTGCAGCTGCCCGGTGTGTGGCTCGGCAATGGGTACCAGGAAGATCCACTCACCAAAAAGCCAGCTCCTGCATCCCTGGCCAGCCTCACCTTGCACACAGCCGTCTGCAGGATGGCATCAAAGCCTCCCTCGGGGGCATCCAGGTTGCCGGAGATGCGCTCCTTGCGCAGCTCCTGGCTGAAGTGGTTGATGTTGCTGGTCAGGCGGATGACGTTCTTGAAGGAGAACGGTGAGTCGGCGTTGAACCAAGGCTCACGCAGCCTGGGAGAGATGGACAGGGGTTTGGGGTGGGGCAGGGGCAAAGGGGGCAGGGAAATCCCACCAGGGAATTCATGGAGTTGAGCAGCTCAGCCGCCAGCAGGGAGAGGGAGAAGGGATGAGGGCAGAGATGGAGGAGACAAGATGTGCAGTCTGGCGTGGCAGAGCAGAGAAGGTCTGAAAGCAGAGGGTGACACTGCTGGCATTGTCACGGTGCCACAGCAAGCCCTGAGGGATGGGAAGACACTGGCAATGAAGGCAGAGAGATGGATTGAGGCTCTTGCACCACAGACACTGGAAGCCACAGAGGAACAGAAGGCACTTCCCACTCCCTCTACTCCTCCCCAGGGACCCACTGGGCTCACTCACTTCTCAGGTCTCATGTCTGTCTGAGGGGATGAGACTTTGTCCACGAACTTGCCGAATCCAATGGTGTAATTGGAAGTCAGGGCTTGCAGGAACTCCGCTGGGAGGGGAGGAAAGGAAAGGGGAGACACATAAATAAAGAGATGCCTGTGAGCTCACACTTGAGAGAACTAAGCCCTTTTGAGGGCATCTTCTCTGCTGGTCAGTTTTTAGAAAAGAATCCCAAACTGTCAGCTTCTAAGATCTTTGGGCTTTTATGGGGCAGAACCCTACACCCCCTTGGCAGCCCCAAAACTGGAGCTCCTGCACTAGCAGGTTCAAGATGCCAAAGGCTCTGCACAGACCAGTTCTGAGGGGCTGGAAGGGGAGAACACATGTGAAGATCCCTGCAGGACCAGAGAGGCATCCCCCCACAGAGCAGTGATAATGAGAATCTCTAATTAAATCAGACACCTCTCAGCCCTCTGCCAGCTGAGGACTTGCAGCCGCAGGCAGGAGAGGATTGAGCTGCCTGCCTCCATCAGCACAGGAGCTGGCTCCCCTCTCAGCCCACCTCTGCCCTCACCTAGGTGCTGCCCCATGCTTTTGAGGTTGTCCAGATCATCTGACATGGAGTAGGAGAAGTCCATGAGGATGTAGAGATCCACGGGGCTCTCCTTGGGCTGGAAGACATCCATGTCGAAGCTCATCTCCTCCCCAGCCCTCAGCCTCATGTACATGGCCTGGGGGGACACCTGGGTCCTCTGCAGGGACGTGTTGATGCTGAAATTCTGTGAAGAGGAGTGGTGTGAAGGGCATGGACTCCATCTCCTGCTCAGATGCAGCGAGGAGGAGGAGCAAGGAGCAGGGAGATGTGTGGGAAGGGCAAAGGCAGGGATGATCAGGCTCCCCTCCCTCGGGTTCTGCCCAACAGCCTCCCCATGTCCACACGTGTCCAGCCAGGCTCCTCCAGAGCAATCTGAGCATTTTGCTCACATCTGCTCTGTCTGCAAAGTCACCCCAGCCTGGATCAGGACTGGTGGCCAAGACACTCATCACCTAGGGAATGCTTTTTCGTGAGTAGACCCTACATAAACAGTGATCTGTGCCTTCTTGCTGAAGACTAGGGGAGGATGAAGGATCCCTCAGGAGGGGCTGAGCCCAGGCTGTGTCCCCAGCACACACCTTCTCTGTCCTCATCTCCCCCCGGGTGTACACGATGCTGGCCTCGCCGCAGCCCGAGCGCAGCAGGTTCTCCCGCAGGTCACAGCGCGGCTCCTCGAAGCTCTGCCAGGGAGCAAGGACAGCATCAGAGCCACAGAAAGCACCAGATCCACCGTGAGAGGGGGGAAGTACACAGGGCAGGAAGCAAAGTCCTGTGCTGAGAGCATTATGAGCCTTTGGGGGCAGGAGTGGGGCAGAGATAGGGATGAGTTTTACACAGAACCACCAGTGTCCCCCAGCAGCAGAAATGTGGCCACCAGTGAGCTCCCACCAGTGGGATAAAACCCTGTCTCCATCCCTTGCACACACTGTTTCTGGCATGTGGACATTTCCTGCTAAATCCCTGTATGGCTGCAATTTTCCCCTCCCTCCCCATTTTCAGCACCAAAAGGAAATCCACATTTCAGCAATTCCCATCCAGAAGAGAATCTGGATCCAGAAGCTGTCCCTGCTCATGTCCCTCTCCCACTGAGAGTGGTGGGATCCCTCCATCAGGAGGGTGGGAAGGGGAGCCCCAGGCTGCCCTGGAAGGTCTCACCTCGTCAGTGCAGAAGGAGCAGTCCTTATCCACCCGGATGCACTCGGTGCAGCTCTTGGCCCGCGACAGCACACAGCGGTTACCTGCCAGCAGAGATCAGGGATGGGGTAAACAGAGTGGGAGGGATGGGAAAGGCTGATCCCATGCAGGGATGGAGGTTTTGCCTGCTTAGTGCAAAACTGCAGCAGGGTAGCAAGAGAGGGACCCCAAATGCTGAGGTGGAAAACAGCAGGAAGAGCACAGAGAAGGTGTCTCTACATGAGGATTGGTGTGTCTGGAGCCCAGGACAGGTTCACACAGCCCCCGAGGGGAGGTGGCAGACAGAGCCAGCATGGCTCCACTCACTTTTGCTCCATTGGCACAGGCTGGTGGCGCAGAGCAGGGACAGGAGGAGCAGCCTGGCACACACCCCTGGCAGCACATCCATCCTCTTCCTCCTGAAACAAAGGGATTGCTACATGGCAGAGAGCTGGGAGATGGAAATGGACCTGGATGTGGCCAGGGCAGCTCCCACAGAGCCTCTGCCCTGCCCTGCACACCCAGGGGAAGCCGAGGCTGGAAGTGTTCATGGAGGTCTGTAGGGCAGGGCACAACAGCAAAGCCAAAGGTGGTTTGTCTTTTGCTCAGGCATCTGCCAAAGGCTCCAAATCCCCAGCAATGCCATCCCTGTCAGTGCAGGCAGCTGGAGCACAGGAGGCTCCTGGCTGCATTCCAGCACCATCCACACGTGAGAGCTCTGACCAGGCCAAGACATTGCTTTTTCTGGCAGGTTTGGGAAAAAAAAAAAGTGGAGGAAAACAAAGTGACTGTCCACATCTCTCCCCAAAAGCAACAATGACCCCTCCCTTCAGCTATTTCCTATCACACTAAGAGTTTCCAGGATGAAATAAAAAGAGGGTGAGGCCCTGGGAAGTGCCAGGCTTGGAGTTTTGAAGTTGTTGAATGGGTCTGTGGTTCTGAGAGCCTGGCAGCTCCCCTCTGTCCTGTCCAGGGCAGCAGGACCCCTTGATGGATGCAGAGGTCAAATCCTAAACAGAGTGAACCATTCTCCCTGCACCCACACGTGACTGAGAACACTCAGTGCCATCCAGAAGTCAGCGTTTGGATGTGATAAACAGAAGGCACAAAGCTGGAACTCGAGTTGTGCAGCTGTGGTGCCAGAGGTTCATTCTGGCACATTCTGGCACCCAGCAGGGCAAGTGGGAGCAGTCAAGGGAAAAACAACAGTGTGAAGATAGCTTTAAGGATTTTCCTTTCTGGAAGATGCAAGTGTGAAATAGAAAATGTGAATGAATTGTCTTAGAGCTTCTTGCTGTGTCAGCCCTGACTCTAAAATGAAAAGAATGTGAAAACCACTCAGAAGAGGGAAAGAAAATGGAAATGGTTGTTGTGTGCAGTAACAATGTCCGAGTTCCCCGAGGGACATCCAGCACACAGAGCAGTTACCTGGAGACTCAGCTCCTCACAGCCTGGCCTGGGGTGCAGGGAAACCCCTGGAAAGACCCAACCTGCTCTCAACAGCACCAGATCAGATCACTTGGCCTCTGCAGCCAGGGGAAATCCACTGATTTCAGCAATCATTGTGACACAGGGCTCAACCAACCCAGTGTCCACATGTCCTTGGTGGCTGCACTGGTTCCCTGAGACACACAGGCAGCAACTGACAGGACACTGGCGTCTCACTCAACCTGCCAGCTGTGCCCAGAGGGATTTATCACAGTCATTAATGTCCCATGGCTTCAATGTGAGAAACACAGGAGCCTCAGGGCAGCATCTCTGAGGAAACCCAGGGAAGATTTGCTGTTCCTCAGGACCTGCAGCCAATGTGCTGTTTTGCCAATGTGCTGCTTTTCTTAGGGGTAAAAGGTACCAGCTGACCCAGAGAACTCCTCTGCTGCCCTCCCTGCCACACTGAGTGTCCCCAAGTCAAGTCCCAGCACTGGCTCTGAGCCTACCTGTCCTCATCCTGGACATGCCTGTCACCTTCTCCAGTGACAGTCCTCACACCAACACTCACTGGCAAATGCTGTGTCCCTTGCTACCAACACAGGTGGATTCTGAAGCTGGGAAAATCCCTTTTTCCCTTGCTCTGCCCCAGCATTCCAGCTCAGGACACTACAGAGACAGAAGTGGGGAGGTGCCAGTTAGATGTGGGATGAAAGGGTGGGGAGGAAATCCTTAGAGCCCATGGAGGCAAAACACAGTTGGAAACATCTCCCAAGCACCCAGCAAATCCCATCTCCCACCACAGCATGAGGATCGAGTGTGGGACCAGACTGCTGAGCTCACAAAAACCTAATTCCTCTCCCTTTAATCACCAGTTAGGAAAACTCACCCAGGAATGGATGGACACACCCCGGGCCTCGGGCACATAAATTGCCATCATCTCTTTTCAAGAGCTGAGATAAAAGGCCATAAAATCCTGCTCAGTATTAACGTCCCTGTTGCTCTCTGAGCCACCAACCTTCAAGGATTTTTCTGGGCAGGTGCCAGGGGGCTGGGCACTGGTGGCACAGAGCATGGCCACTGCAGGAATGCAGCCTGCAATATTTGTGCAAAAATATGGGAGCAGCCACCCCTTGCTTTCCAAAGTGTCCTCTGGAAGGGAAAACGCCACTTTCACTTCAGGAAAGCTGCAGGATTTGGTTGGGTTTTCATGACGACAGCAACAACAACAACAACAAAAAAAATCTGTTCAGTTGTACAAAAACAAGGAACGAGGCAGAGCAGCTCCTGGCTGCACACAAACTTCCTACCACTTCCCAGACTTGCTCTCGCATTTCCTCCAGGTCTCCTCTTGCTCCCCCAGCCTTTGCCTGCATCTTGATGTAGCCAACAAAGCTCCAGAAATGTGCCAGGAACCCTTAAGCCTTGGGCTAGCTGCCTCATCACCAACAATCCAGGCAATGCTCTGAACAAGCCACTGGTGCAGTGGGACAGAGGACAGGGTTAGAGCCCAGGGGATCAGGGACACAGCTCCTGCTCTCTCTCTCTCTCTCCCCAGCACACGTGGTGGCACAGAGCTGCTGGGGCTGTGCTCCAAAACTTGGAAATTAGCAAGCCAGACTCCACAAAAAACTACCAGAAATCCAACCTGCGAATCAAATCATCACTCACACACAAAATCATACCAGTCTGGTTTTGTTTGCCTTCCCCATCCCTCTCCCCTCCTTCCCCAGATGTGCTCCTGGAGAGACTCAATGTGAGTCTCCATGTGAGTCTCCATTTGTTGTTTGCAGCTCCCAGGCTGAGCTCCACACCCCAGATGTGCCCCCAGCATCCTCCAGCGAGGGACAAAGCACAGCAGGACCCAGCCCGGGGACCCACATGGAGCTCTTTGTGACCAACACCCCTGTGCTGTGCGGGGCTGGCGGCTGTGGGTCATCTCCTCCCTCTGCCCCCAGGAGGAGGAACCCCCAGGAGCAGAGGAAGGGAGGGCAGGACCCCGCCTGTGGGATTACCCAAATGCCAGCCCAGCTCAGGACTCTCCCGTTCCCTCCACGTGCTGCTCCTGCCACCTGCTCTGCTCCTTGGGCCCCACGGGACACTTTCCCCTCCTCATCCCCTTTTCCCCCACCTAACCCACGTCCGTCAGGTCCCTCACCCCAATCCTCTTTCCCTATTCCCTGCCCGTTTCAGATCCACTAATTTGCAAATACCCCAAACACCTGCAGCTCAGCAAAACCCACCCCGAACCTCCCCTCTCTCCTGGCTTTTCCCCCTAGGGATCCCTTGCTCCTCCTTCCCAGGGGCAGCCAGCAGTTCTGGAAAACAACCCTGCTGTGTTCATCCCCAGCCCGGCTGACCTTGCACACTTTCACCCGAGAAAGATTTCCCTGCCAGCTCCGAGCCACAACAGCCTTTCCCCCTGCAACTGGGCTGAGGGACAGGAGGAAACCAACCTGTCCAGCCTGTCCCCAAAGGGCTCTGCCGTGCCAGCCCACCCAGGCCACCCCGCCACCTCTCCCTGACAGCCACCCCGATACCTGCAGGGACAAACCCACCCGAGCAGCCCCCAGAGCCCTGCCCGGGCACCTGCACCGCCTCTCCCGGCCAGCCCGAGGCACGGGATGGTGTCCGACAGCCAAATCCCAGGGAGAACACAGAGAAAACCCAGGGAAACCCAGGGACCAGGCGGGCAGGGACTGAGCCCCGCGTGTCCTGCCCGTGTCCTGCCCACCTGCCCGCGCACTGATTCCCTGCCCGCTTCAGCAGCGCCGCAAAGTTCAAGCGAGCTGGACGCTGCAGAGCGCAGATGAATTAATTCCACAAACCTCATTAGCGCTGGGTCTGACTCAGTGTCCAAAAGCTCGGCCGAATAACAGGCACCCAACGCAGCAAGCCAAGAAATTCTCCCGAAGGCCGAGGGGCAACGCGCTGCTTAGCTGCCGCAACTTGATTTCCAGCTTTGGGCTCTGCTTTCTTTTCTTTCTTTTCTTTTTTGCTCCCTCCTCTCTATTTTGTGTCCCTTTTCTCTTTCCGGTTAAACGTCAACTCCCGCTCCGGCGGGGAGTGCAGCCAGCCCGCGATCCCGCATAACTCCCCGCGGATTCCTGAACCCTCCGGTCAAATATCCACTTTGTTCTCGCTCCCCTCGCTGTCCCGGCGCTGCCGCCTCGCCCTCCCGAGGGGCTGGCAGGGAGGAAAGGTGGGAGCTGCGATAAATGAGGTTGGATCCCAGGTGAGGAGAAGTTTTATCCCGGCGGGGAGGGAGGAGGGGATGCCCGTGACGCAGGGCTGGCATTCGCTCCTCGCTCGCACACCTGGGCAGGCACAGCCCTCTGGATCCTCCCTCCGCACCGAGCACCATCCCACAGGAAAAGGGCTGAGCGGGGCTGGGAAGGTGCTGCCGTGGGGAGGCTTCTCCTGCCTGCTCAGGGCAGAGCTGAGGGAGCTCCCCGACCTCCCGTGCCGGGGGTTTCTCCAAATTTCCCCCTGGCACGGCTGGGAGGTGTCACTCTCAATGCCCAGGTGACTCCTTGCTAGAATATCAGGTAAATTCCTGCCCCGACAGCCGTGCCGAGCCCAGCCTCGGTGCTTGGCTTGCAAAGAGGATGGATCTGCATCCTGCTTTAGCCAGGACACGAGCAGGCAGACCACTCCTCACCTGCAGTGAATCTGCCTCAAGGGTCTACAAAACTCCTTGTAGCTCTGTGAATGAGACCCATCCATCCCTACACCCACATCCCTCCTGCTGGGCTGCATCCAAACCCCCTTCCCAGCCCAAGGAGCAGCAGAGGAGGGTTGGGAGTTCAGGTGAGGTTATTTTTCTCTCCCACAACACCCTTTGGCTTTAGTTTGGGGTTTGTCACGGCTCAGAACCACTCACACTTTCCACAGAGTGGAGCACACTCACAGAGGAGATGCAAAGGCGGCATTTTGGCTCTCTGATAAATCCTCACAAGGAAAGCTGCATCCCCTGAGCCTCAACACAAACAATAGCAACAGCCAGATGAGACAATGGCACATTTCCTGCCTGATTTGGAGATTAAAATTATGAGCAGGGCAATTTTGCCCTCCTTGTTATCAGTGTAGCATCACAGAGGCTGCTGCTCACCAGCACTGGTCGAAAGGTGAGGAGCAGGAATGCTTTCACTACAAGAAATTAGGAAGCTCAAGTTAATATATGCAAACTGCCTTAGCCCCAGGATAAAGGAGGATGTGCTTGTGCCATTAAAAACTGCAGCAAATGGGAAACAGGCAGGGGTGCAGCGGAAGATGGCTTGGGCAGCTTGAATCTGGCATTTCCGAGTTTCCCGACACAGGATTGGCAAGCTCAGCATTACCCCAGCCCTCTTGGAGATGGGATTTCCTAAACAAAAGTTCTGAAAATGAAGGAGGTTTGCTGTTGTTTTTTTAAAAACACATTAAGGTGGCGACTGCAACACGAGAGTTGGGACATGAGGCAGAATGCAGGCAGAGCAGGAGCAGGCTGGGAGTGCCAGGTGCTGATGCTGGAGCTGCTGGGGAAGAGCAGATCGTTCCCATGGAGGGGCTGAAGGCAGAGGGTCCTGCTCTGCCTCAGGAGTCACAGCTGCAGCAGATGTTGAACACTGCAGAGGAATTAAAACCGGGCTTCAGTTCCCAAAATGGGAGGGGAGCTTGTGCTGGTGCTCACAGATGGGTGTGACCACCTCACCTGCTCCTGTCCACCAGCAGTGCTCACCTCCCTGCAGCCCCAGCCCACCTCCCACTGCTGCAATTTTCCTCGTCGAGGTAAGCAATGCTGCCACTGCATTTGAAAAAGCCAATTTAGGCTACAAGCAAGGAGAATATTAGTAAAAAACCCAGTTATTTTAGTGATGGATCCCTAGCAGGAATCCTGAAGCCAAGCAGAAAAGCTCATGAGCACCCACCTTCCACCACAATATTTGGTGTCCTGACTTTCTGGATGTCCTCCTTTCTCCACCTGAGATGGAGAATGTTTGTTGCCTCCTGTAAAGGATCTCTGGCCTCTCCTGCAGACCCTGACAGCCCCAGGGCTTCCTGACCCCATCTGCCTCCCCTTCATCCCCACAGCCTGGAGCAGCAAGGAAGGACCAACTCCCATCAGCATTTCCAGTTGCACACTCTGGATGCTGCCAGAAGAGCTCAAGATACCAATTTTGCACCTTTCTTTGAAACAGAACCCCCTAGCACTTAAGAATCTCCAAATCCATGGAACAAGAGTTTTCCCAGAGCTGCAACTGGGCTTCTTTCACTTTTGCAGAGCTGATAAAGGCACTTTTCCAATACAAAAGCAACTCCACTGCCAAATTTTTAGGGCAACAAAGCAGAGAGGACTTAGAAATTCTTTGTAACTGCCCATAAGAATATAACAGGTTTTAACTTCATCTTGTCTTTAAATTTAAAAAAAAAAAAAAAAAAAGAGAGAGAGGAAAAAAGAAAAAAAAAAGGAAAAAAAGAGAGAGAGAGAGAGGAAAAAAAAAGGTTGGTTTTTGGGTCGTCTTTCAGGCAACTTCTCCAAATTACTTCCACCAGGGAAGAACACCTGGTGAGCTCAAGTTCTTGCCTTGGTTCCACACCTTGCACTCCCTGCTTGCTGGATCAGGCTTTTGCCACCCAAATTTGCTGTTTTTAAGAACAGAGAACAGGGACTTCAGAGGCAGGATCAGCAGATTTCAGTGCAGATGGCTCCACAACAGCTCACAGCCACACTTGTGGTGAACCTCACATTTACAAATCAGTGATTTTCTGCTGTGGCAATGTGGCCTAGAAATGTTTGCCCTAGGAGGGAAAACAAGTAATTTTATAGCTCACACTAAATTATTGCTCTCTCTGCTGAGACTACCAGTCCGAGTGCCAATTACTGATAATTACAAGTGATTTCAGGGTTAATTATTTTCTTCTTTTTTTAATGCCATGCCAGCTTGCAACAGAGCCTTTCTTCTCTCTGTCATGCCACCACAGCATGCCTGGAGACAGCTTTGGGGCTTTTTCTAGTTCTTTATTGAGCAGTTACAGCCAAAATCCTGCTGCTGGAGTACATTCACCCCCTTTTAAAATTCTCTAACAGCACACATTGCTAAAAGAAAAATGAATACTTAATCCCATCACCTCACTGTACACTGTAGTGACAATATCCTGCTATGTGGCTTAAATAAAAAGGATGTGTAATAATATATTATTAATGCACATTAATGTGCACATAATTTATTGCACTAAATGATGCTTAATATAATTCCCCATGCAATTAAGTGCCAGATGAAATTCTGCCTTAATCTCTCCCTCAGCCTTTACCCCAAGGCAGCATTAACTACACGTGTCCCCTCTTTTCCAATGGATGTTCCTTGTTGTGAACATGTTCCTAAAGGAAAATCCCTTTGCTGAACATCCCTGATGAACATTTGCCTCTGGGACAGGCAGCTAGAGGGAAGTGGGATGATGAAACTGGACCAGAGGAAAACATTAGTGAAGGATCCAGGATAAAACTTCAGCCTGGGATAATCTTAACACCCATCCAGGGACAGCAGGGATACATCAGCACCTCACCCAGCTGCCACAGGCTGAACACACATCCATGTCTTCTATGGGAAAGGCAAAACCTTTCCTGGTGAAATCCCACAGCTTTGCTGTTTACTGGCAACAGAGAGCACGAGCCCAGCCCTGGCCAAAGACAAGCTTCAAATAAACAAAGACCAACTATTGGAAGTCATTGGTGTCCGTGGTTCTCGCTTAGAACAAAAGGAAGGAAGTGGAATATAAACAGCCAGAGGAACAGCAGCACAGGGAGGGCTCAGAGGTGGAAAACTGCTCTGTAAAAGCCATGCAGCAATGGGCTGGGGTGAACGTTCTCCCAAAGGGAAGAGGAGACTTTGGTGGAACCTCACTGCCCCTTCAAGGGGTCTTGAACCTCAGCAGTAATTTATTTATTTAAATATTTAACATTAGACAGTCTTGGGGAGGCCTGCTGAGATTATTTCCCTTTCTCAGTCCCTCTCTGGAGATACTCCAGAACCATCTGGACACAACCCTGTGCCCTGTGCTCCAGGAAGACCCTGCTGGAGCAGGGAGGTTGGGCTGCTCTTGTCCCTTCCAGCCTGAGCCACCCTGTGATTCCCTGCAGGTACCAACTCTGGGCTTTCCCACCGTTCCCCAGGAATCACTTTGATGCTTTCTCCCCACCTCCCAGGAATGACCACCTTTTGATGACTTTCTGGGCTCATTACAAAACCCACCTGTCTGAGGGGCTTCACAGGAGCTACAACTTCTGCCCTGCAATGGAGAAGAGCTGGAAAGGAGCTCGTGCAGGTGTTGGCTGCAGCCATCACCTCCTCCCTGCTGGAGCTGTGGCATCAGCAGAGACCTGGCATGGCCCAAAGCCTTGGCAAGGAAAATTCTTTTATTTTTTGTTCATCTCGGTGCATAACTCCCCTAAACCAGACAGTGCAGCAGCAATCCAACTAAAACATAGCTTCAGGTGCTCCCATTCCATGGTTTGAGGTGGGGCTGGCAAGGGCTGCCCTCCCCACCTGCTCCCTCAGCCTGGCAGCACCCAGCGAGACAGAAAATAAAAGCGAGTCGTCAACACACAAAATCCCTTCCCACAGCAGCATCAAAGGAGGGCAGAGCTCTAAAGCACAACAAGCAAATAGAGAAAATCAACACCTCGGGGCATGGAGGTGGGAGAAAAGACTTCAGAAGGGAGAGGGAGAGCAGAACCAACTCTGCCAGGGATGACTTCATTACTGCAGCTCTCCTGCCTCTGCTGAGGCAGAGAGTTGAACGTGGAGTTTCAGCTGAGACAAAGCTCCTTGAGCTATGAGACCCCTGCTCGGGAAGGAGATGAGCAGAGAGAAGCCCCATGGTGCTCAAGAAGCAGAGATTGTAATTCTCACACTAAGGATTGATGAAAATGGGAATAGTTTTACTCTCCTGGGTATGGTTAGCATCCCTTTGGAAGGAGAGGTAAGAATCAGTAACTACAGCTTTTAGAGCCACAAGTGCAGCCTGAGCAATCACTATTGCAGCAGCATGAGAAACTTTTCTCTAAGTTGTGAGTTTTCCTCAGTGCAGCTGGGCAGTTTCAGGCTTTTCCCTCAGAACTGCAGTTTCCAACCTCCCTATCCATCTAATTGCAACATGCAGCACAAGCAAGAGCAGCAAATGATTGGCTGCAAGTTTGTTACACACGGGTTGGCATCCTCACTCCAGCTTTTTGGAGAGACAATAAAGAAATCCAAACCCAAATCATGCCTGTTTCAAGTTGCCTTCTCCACTGCAGACAGCAGAGACTCTGTGAGCTCAGGAGGGAACAGCCAGGGCACAGCCCAGTCCTGCAGCTCTCTTGCAGAAGATGTAACTGCAGGAGTCTGGAAACTGCTGCTCCAGGCACCTCCTGGCAACTCTGCTCAGGAAGATTTCTCCTCATCCCTCATGCAGCAGCATCAAGCCCCTCTGATCAGCGTTTTCCCATCTCTCCAGGTGCTGGACAGTGTCACTCAGTGTCACTCCCTGCCGGCCAGAGCAGAGCAGGAGCTGAACAACTACCTCTCAGTTCTGCTCCTAAAAACCACAAAGAAATCCAGAGGTTTGGAATGACTGTGGATGCTGCAGAGCAAGGAGGAAGGGGCACATGGAAGGGGGAAGGGGTGAGGTGCCAGGATGTGTGATATGAACAAGATACATTTAAACAATGTTCAGTAGCTTCTGCAGTGGAATTCAACCACAACAACGCCAGCAGTTCCCCTGTCAGGTGATTAACTGGTAGGTTTAGTTAATTAATGTGGTCTCATCAGACTCTCCCAGTTTGTGCTTAGTCCCAGTGACAGTGACAGGGCAGAGCTGTTATTCCACAGGGTGAGGATAGAATTAAGGAATCTTTACAGCCTTGCAGGAGCCAAGTCAGCAGCCCAAAGCAAAGTAAATTAACAGAGATGTTTCCATCTAACTATTTTCATGCCTTTCAATATTTTATTGCTTTAAAAAGAGCAATTCCACCACTTCCCTGACTTCCCATGCTATAGTCACAGCAGTCCTCTGGTTTATCTCCCATATGCACTCCTGGATACACAGATGCTTTTTTAAAAAAAGCTAAAGTAACTGATAAAATAATCTAAAATATCAACAAGAATATCAACAAGATGGAGAACAATCTGTTATTTCTACCTTAAGCCTCCATAAATGCAAGGTCTTCATCACGAGTGATATAACCGATACACTAAAAAACAAAATAAACAAACAACAAAAAACCCAAACAAACAAAAAAACCCCACCACCGAAAACCAACCAATCAACCAAAAAAAATCCCAAACCAAAACCAAACCACTGAACTCTCAGAAACTTCCATTTTAGATTTTTGCAGATCTGACATCCATCTGTCCTATCACTGCTTATACACTAGAACAAAGAGGCTCTGGGTAGAAATGTAACTTAGAAGAAATGCAGACACATCAGTGACACCAGGGGTTTTTTTTAAAGGCTTTTCCATTTTTATACCATAAAATTTTCAACAGAAAATACTTTTTCACAACAGTGGAGCAAGCAGTAACTGCCATGTGTGCATTCACAGAACATCACGAGCTAATACAAAGGTGGACAATATCACAAATAGGATCAGACATTCTCCTCTGCTTATCTGCTGTCCAACCTCATTCCGTGGCAATAGAAGTGTTTTCTGCACAGGTCTTTGCAAGGGAGTTCACAAATCAAACCTCTACAGCTTGAGGGTTCTGCATAGAAATCTCCATCCCCATGAGATGGTAACAGGATGCTCCAGCACAGTTTCCTCAAGAGTTGGACAGTTTCACACTAAGATCTACACAGAGAGCACAGGGGGACAGGTGTCAGTGCTAGAACAGAGTGAGCCTTCACTCACTGACAGAGTTTGCTTCAAGTCTCTGCTACACATCTGGGTGTGGACACTGAGTGGTTGTCTCTGCTTCAACTCCTTCAGACCTGAGCTGGCTCTGGAGGGAGGCACCTACACAGGCTGCAGGCAGCCCTGGAGCACCAGTGGAACACACAGGGGGAACACTGACAGCCCTTCACTGCTTGCCCTTTCATCTGATTTTCTTTTTTCCCCCTAGACCAAACTTGCAAGTAGGCAAGACCCCAGTGCAGTAATTAATAAGCAAACTTTACAAGCTGACTCCAGACATCACCTTCCTCCAGCACAGCACAGCACAGGCAGCCTGGTTCTTCCCCCAGCAAGCAAAGGCAGAGGCATGGTGGGCAGAGGTCCATTCCTGTGGGCACACAGCTGGCATCCTGCTCCTGCCCCCAGCTTTCCAAAGGGGAACTGTGGGCTGTTTCAAAGAATCTTGTCATCTTTTACCAAAGGAGAAAGCCACCCCTCCTTTCTGAGGAGGCTTCAGTGACAAACAAGTCCAGAACTCCAGGCCCAGCACAGCAGTCACTGCTTGGCCTTTTTCACAATGGTGCCCACAGCTGAGATCACCGTGGTTTTGGAGCCACTGGCACTGGTTGTCACTGTGACAACACCTGGCAGTGTGGCAGTGGTGGTGAGGATGGTGGGCTGAGCTATCGTTGTGACAGGGATGGCAGAGTCCCACTTGCTCTTCCTCTTCTGGGCATCTGTGAATTTGATAAACCAAGAAAACAAGGATTAGCATTGTGTTAGAGGTCACCAATCCCTTCTTAACACCCTGTCTTGTCAACCCTTAATATCCCACTGCTTGACTAGACAGCTTCCCCTCACATTAGTTTCAGGATAGACTGGCAGTAAATGGTGAGGAGGAAAGGCAAATTTATACCTCAAGAGTCAAAGTAAAACTCTAGACCTGAACTCCAGCCAAAGGGGAGACAGGATCACTCGCTGCCCCAAAGTGGATTTAATTTTAACAGAGCACATGTATCCCATTTGCTCAGCTACAGCCACAGGACATACTCATCAGCCTCCAGCAGTTTTTCTCCCTTCCCCTCAGTTTCCAAGGCTGGAGAATCTTTCCAAATTCAGAATGTATCAGTCCCAGGAATACCCCACAACCACAGACCACAGCAGGTTTCTTGACCCACTGATAAATTCCTCACTATGCCACCTGGCCCCAGTCTTTCATTCCAGAAGGAGAGCCATGGAATACAGGGACTAGAGGAAAGCCAGTCCAACACCCCTTAGCAGAAACACCCTCTTGCATTATCTACTCAATCATTAAGGAGCCTTCAGGCTTCAGGAAGCACTAATCCCAGCATTACTGCAGCTTAAGGGGTGCAGTCCCTGCTGTTCCTTACCTCCCACAGTGGTGCTGGATGTTGTGGTGGTTGTGGATGCAGCACTTGTTGTTGTACCCTTTTTAGTGCCAGTCACAAACTCGATCTGGGAAGGGAGAGACACATGGGAGAAAGGGGAGAAGATAAAAAAATGAAATGTTAAAATATACAGCCTTTTATAACCCACAGCACCTCTGTTTTTTAAAAACAGCTTTAAAGTGATGTAAAACATTGTACTGGCCTTTGAGCTGCCTATCATGCAGGAAGGAAGGCACAGACCTCAGGCCATGAAAATTAAAGATTCCAGCTTCTAAATCTGATACAATAAAAATGTGTTTGTCCACTGGTACAAGCACAGAGATCTGATACTGCTCAGACAGGATAAATCCTGGACATTAAACACTGCATTTATGCAGTTAGAAGTTCTTATTCCTTTTTCTTAAAACATGCAAGGCAAGTCCCTGCTTGCACAATTTACTGCGACTGCATCACAGCAGGAAACCTGGCAACAAGAGCCAGAGCAGCACTGCAGCCTCAGAACTGCAGATCTGGGCAAGGGCATGATCAGATACCTGGGTTACTGTGCAAAAAAAACCAAAACAAGCAGCAAGACACAGCATGCACTGCATGAAAAATCTCCATGTACTGGAGGTGGAAAGAGCTTTTTGCAGATTAGATGGCCAATCTCTAACATTAGAGTGTTCTAATGCCAGCCAGTGGCTTAAAGGCAACACAGGACAGGAATAAAATCTCTTCCAAAGCCTGCCTGTGCTCTTTTTGGGGCATATATATGAATAACTGGGCTTGTCATAAAATGCACCAAGTTAAAATAGGCCCAGCTTTCCTGGAAATTGGATGCAACAAGGCAATATCATGGAAAACAGAAAGCAGGTATTGTCTCACACTGAGATATGGGGAGGAAATTAAGCTTTAACTGGGCTAAGCACCATGCAAAATGTCATAAATTAAGGAAAAATCTGGTTTTTATTCATTATCTTGCCTGTATCTAACAGATAATGAATGCCATTTTTAGAGCCCTGGTTTAAAAATACTGACAAAACAGCAGGAAATCCAGTGGAATAAACAACCTATAAATGGACCTATTTAATGGAAGGGCAAACAACCTGATCTGGGCAGATTGGGAAAAGATGTGCAAGAAGAAGAAGAGATAAAACAAGCAGTTTTAGCACACAAACAGCAAAGCAACAAAATGAAATTCATCAGGGAAAGAAACAAAACCCCTGCACCTCCATCTCTGGATTTCGAGTAGGTACCTTTGTGCGTTCCTTCTTGGCCTTCTCCAGTTTGTCCATCTCGATCTTCTGGGCTTTGGCTGAGAAAGATCAGAAGATGTGAAGCACTAAGAACAGGAAAAATCCATAGTGCTCACTCACACACTCCCCATCATAAACAATCAAAAAATTGATTCAAAGTCTGTACAGAAAAATTAAACTGCCGTGAAAGCAACTGCTGCTTTTTAATCAAAGCATTGCAGCACTAATTTAATGATTTGAGAGATGAAAACATTGCAGAACCAATTTAAATGAAAAGCCTTTCCAAACTGATGAAGCATCAATAACATTCAGGCACATCCAACCAGAATGGAGTCATTAAAGAGCAGCATGTGATGACTTCTCATTTCTACAGAAAGTGAAGACTCCAGTGCAGTTAATTAAGTACAAAACACAAAGACCTAAGCTAGGACAAAAAAGAGAGACTTCCTGGAATTACCTAGTGCCTCGTAATATGAATCCTCTGACCAGCCATGAGGATCAAACATGTCCTGAAGAAAAAGAAATAAGTCAGATTAGGGCTATTCCCACAGAAACACAAAACCCAGTGCAAGAATGTTTTATGTATTTCTGTTCTCTGATGATAATCAGAGGTGACAATGATAATCATCACTGATTTCTTCCTGTATCCCAGTGGCACAAAGATCCCATCAGACCTTCTTTTATGGGACCACATTCTGTTGTGAATGAAGAAACAGCTTTGAAGCCAAAAAGGGTGCTGGGGTAAGTCATGCATTTTTCTGCTGCTCAGCTTCTCTCCCCCTCAAGGAGTTCCATTCATACCTCCACACTTCAGCAGCTTTTGTGCAGAATCATTGTAGCAAAGGCTGAGGCACTGAGGCTCAGTGCCACACAAAAATGTTCATTTCAGTGCAGAGGCTCAGACTGAAGCTGCCTTACAGGACCTCTAAGCAAGCAGGCTCAAGAAAACCTGAGGTGAGACTTTACACCTCTAAGTTATATTTTACCCACTCCTTTTCCAGCCAAAAGCACTGCTTTTACCTTTGGATAATTTGTACCGAGCTCATCAATGGAACAAAACTGGATCAGCTTTTCATAGATGCTGCAAAGGAAAAGCAAGAGGTCAGAACAGAACCAGGGAGGTAGAAGGGAACAGAAGTGTTTCAGATGTGTCAATTGAGAGAGGTTGTCACCTCTTCACACTGCAAATGAAAAAAGTGAAATGAGAACCTGGGAAGCTACTCCTGCTATGATGGAAGTGGGATCCCATTATCCACAGTATTTCCTATTCCCACAAACATCTCCCAGCTCCCAGAACAGTCACATCTTCTAAAGTACTTCATCCCAAACTTTCACATTTAAAATTCAACCAACACACAACCTAGCTTTGCCTCACAGACCTCACAAAGAGAAGTTTTACTGTTTCAGTCACAAAAATGGGAAAGGCAATTTGTAAGCATTAGTATTTCCTGTTCAGGATCATCCTTCTGCTACAGCTCCAACAAAGTGGAAAATTCTTGCATTTGCTCTGTGGTGCTCTGGTCACACACAAAAAGATGGTTTTTTCGCTCACCTGGGGTTGCGAAATTCCTTTTTCCTCTGGATGATGTAGTTCATATCCATGCCCTCTTTCATTTTCCTCTCATACAGCTTTTGAATTTTATCCTAAGGGAGAAAGATTACAGGGTGAGCCAGGATGAAAAGGAGCAGCATATCAGCTGACAACTGTACATGTGGAAAGAAGCCAACTGAACCAGTGACCTCCTTGAATGGAGCAAGGATTTCACCTCTACCCCAGGGCCAGGCTGGTTAACACACTTTCTCCTTTAAGGTCTGAAGTACCTTCATGAACTGATTGATAACTGATTACCTTTGCATTTACTGAAGGCTTTGGTGCTAAAGATCTGCATAGAAGGCACAGACTCCTCCTTCCCAGTCTGTTGTTTCCCTTTACAGCCATGACAGACTAGGAGCCAGATCTGAAATCCAGAGGTTCTCCCACAACTCACAGCGACCACCAACACCTACCTGCAGCCCCAGGCGAGCACCTGAGAAACAGCAGCTGGGCTACACTGCCCTCAGGGAAAAGCTCCTGCTCATCTGCTCCCCAGGCAGAGCCAGAGCCAAGTTCTGCTGCAGAACTAAACCCAGTGTGATCATCAGGTATTGCTGGGGGTGCCACTGGCAGCCAAATCCTCTTAGGAACAATGTGCTCCTAAATCCCTGCTTTGGTACCAGTCAGATGCAATCAGCTTCTCTTTGCACATCACCCACAAGGCACAAGCCCTTCAAAAGTCAACTTAACTGACTCAGGTTGCAGAAGTCAGGCAGCCTACTCTCCAAAAAGGATTTCAAATCAAACATGATTTTTTAATTCCTTGGCAAGCTGAATGAATGTATTTGAAAGTATTCCTGCTCTGGTGATGGTGAAGGGACAGCAGAGGAACTTTCAGACAGAACAGAGAGTTAAGTGGTACTGCTAAAATATCCTCAGTAACTTCCATCATCTTTTCTTTATGACAGAAATTTCTCATGTTCAAGAGGCACCTAAAACAAGACCAGAGGCTGGGCCTTCAGTCTTTCAGGATGGGAGAGCTGAGTCAATTTTCCTTTGTTGCCTCTGGATAAGTCACTTCATGTCTCCCTCCCTGGACAGTCAAACACAGAGCTGACTATTGTCTAAGGGCTTGCTGCAGCCTGAATAAAGGAGGATTGTTAAGAGCTGATATGAAACTCCTATTTCAACAACTGTAAAAAAAACCCAACTTTATAAGATAAATTTTCATCAGGTTGTCACAAAATCAGCAAGAAGAAATTGCACAATCTCCACGTCCAGCACACACATTGTGAGGTTTGAAGGAACAACTGCAAAAAGGTGAATTTGGAGAGCAGAAATGATTGAATAGGTGTTCCCTTTTGTCCCCTCCCCATGCAGTAGCAATCAGGTTCCCAAAGTCCAGATGGGTTAACTACTCATCAACTTTATAATAATAAACCCTCCCTTTGGCAGAGTTCAAGATACAGTTTATCAGGGGAAGAATTTGACAAAAGAGCAAACCACCAGTGAAAAGCCCAGAACATCTTGCATCTCTAAGGAACAATCCCATCTCCTTGCTCAAAGTGCTCTAAGATGTGGTTTGACCTGCCAACAGAGGACAAGCTCTCCTTTGATTTAACACTCTCTCAAAGGGGAAAAACTCTGCTTTATTCTGTCTGCCCTGTCAAGCTCTGTGCATTCCTCAGGTCTAACACACTCCATTGATGTCAGAACAGTAAAATCCTCCTACAGCACAAGGGGAGGGCTGGGTGTGCCCAGGTACAGTGTGTGGAGAAGAAGTGAGCATCATCTGGATGGTGAGTCACTCTGAATCACCACTGCACCTCAGGAGCTACTTTATAGAACAGTCCAGAAGTGATTCTTTACTTGTATTTCTGCTGGGCAGAAAACCAGAGTTGAAACTCAAATGTGTGTTAGGAAACAGCAGTCCAGGCTCTTTCATTTGCACTCCATGAGGAGAACACAGTGGGTTATTGCAAAGTTGGCCACTGCAATTATTTGGGTGTGCACTAGAGAAAACATGCATTTGTGTTCTTTTGTTGCCTCCAAGCTACCAGCCTTCCCTCTAAATGTTTACCATCCAGAGGCAAGTAGGTGGAAAAGGAATCCAGGCATTGCTGCCTCAACTATTCCAGTTTAGGGGATTTCAGGCCCGTATAGAAAAACAATTATTTGTTCTTTCCCAGGGAGCTGAATTTGCTGAGGTAAGAGGAACCTTCACAGTAAACATTGCTTCTGTGTCACTGAGGGGATCAAGAGCTGTTTTAAAGCATAAGTAACCCACAGAGGCTGGAAAACAGCTTAAAGCTACTTTGAGATTCCTAAACTAGAACTCCTGGAAAGACTAAAGCATCAACACTGTGCATTCATAAACTCAGTGTGGTAAAACCCAGCTTCAATGGGTTTGAAGCAAAGTTTGGGCAAAGCAGCAAACCCAGCTTTGCCTTGTGAAAAATTACTGAGCAGGGCTCCCAAATATCCCCTAAATTGCAAGTCTTTAAAATAAAAATAAAAAAAAGAAGTGGACTTATACCAACCTGCAATTGATTAGAACATCTGCCAGGAGGCTCAGGAGGGATTTTGATCTCATCTGGAGACATGTTCCTCACTCTCTCTGAAAAAGAAGCTGGAGAGAGCAAACTGGGATGAGTTCTGGCAGTACTGAAGGGAATTTCAGCCATACAAGCCATTAAATTTGCTTCAAGTCCTTGTCATCGGGAACCAAGGGGCAAAGGTGATGAGAATGCTGACAACTGGCACTTGTGGTCTTTTCAAGGTGCTGAGCAAGAAGCAGCAAACCTAAAGGTTGGATCATTAGAAGAGGGATGTGATGCTTGTTTTATTGATACCTACACTCTTGGAGAGAGAATTGGACCATACATGTGGAGGATCACAGGATCCACTTTATGCAGTTTGACTCTTTAGCATTTTGGGGGAGATCATCACTTTGTGACTATTTAGTTCAGGACATACCTGCATGAACCAAAATGGTTCAAGAAGGGAACAACTCTCCCCAAGGCTGTCAGGAGTTAACCACAAGAAATTACATTTCATCCTTAAGTTAACACTTCCTTAGCAGGCACTTTGATCTTTGCTTACAGAGACAGACTATTGCTAGAAAGAACAACTCGTTCTGCAGGGCTGGGAACAGCTCAGTCCAGACTGCCAGATTTCCACAGCTGTTTGTATTGGGATATGCTATTAAAGTACCTGATTGCCCTGTAAAGATTAGTTTACAGAGTTATCAGCAAAAGAAACAGCCACATTTCCCCCCATTGCTTGCTACTTTCCCACTATTATGGGAAACACAGCCAGTTTTCTGGCCAAGCCTTGGAGCAGAGATTTGTGCCCCATTTAAGCAGCTGGGATTGTTTTCAAGCATGATTTGTCCCAGAGTTGGTCTGTAGTGGATAAGAGACCTGAGAACAGCAAAGAAGTCACATCAACCAAGTTTTTTACATATGCAGCTCCTCAGTAAAGCTACCTGAGCTGCAGCTTCAGCACCCAGAGCTCAGCTCCTCTGAATAAAGGCCAGGAGGGCCCAAAGGCTAGACAGGGGTGTTGGAACTCTGGAGAGCTGAGGCTACAGATAAACACCGCCACACATGTAGTGCTGCTACAGTTTCCACATCTTTTGTGAAAATGGGAAGCACTAAGGACAATATCCTTTGGAAAGGCAAAGCTGGCAGGCGACCACTCATTCTATTTGATCAAGATGTTGCTGAGGGTTAAATTCTTCAGCAGCTGCCAGTAACGAACAAAACGTGTCCTTTGGCATTTACCAAGTGGGAGCCTTTATGGAAGGAGGAAAGCTTGCCAGAGCCCTGAGAGAAAGGCAGGCAAAGGGAGCTCCCTGACAACAAGGCACACATTTGTCACAGGTTATAGCTGCTGGTGGGATGGGGAAGCCTCTGGGTTAATTAGAGCTTCAGGAGCCCAGAAGACAGCAGCAAAGACAGAAGTGTGGATAATATGCAGCACACAAGGCTTGCTGGGAAAGGTAAAAGCTAATTAATGGCTTAAGAGATTCACAGCATCAGCAGAAACATTAAAAGAGAAAAACGACCACTAAATCCAGACTGCATAAGGCAAAGAAAGCACCTAAAAAAAAAAAAAAAAAAAAAAATCAAGCCTACTTCCACATTAGCTATCCCATAGGCTCCCTGATCTTGCAGACGAGCTACAGAGAAACAAAACATTTATGGGAACAGGAACTGTGTGCTCACATAAACTCAGGAACTCTGGGCAACACCTCTGTTTTACCAGCAAAAAAGTCAAAGTCTTAAGAGTGTATTCAGCTACCCATTCAAAACTCCCTCGAAACAAAAATCATTTTGGAGGCAGATGAGAGCTCTCAATGAGACAATGTATTTTGATGCATGACTCTTCAGGTTTGGTGCTCATTTTCTCTTTTGCTTGAGCCATATGAAAACAGTAACTTATCAACCTTATACTGACAGGGAAAGGCAACTTTTAATGGTTTACAAGGAACTGGAACTAAGGAATCTTTGCCTCCTGCAATCCCACCAGAGCTGGAGGCAGCTGAACACAGCAGCAAGGCAGGACGTGCACCTCACAAACTGAGCTCAAACATTCAGCATTACTCAGTTCTTGCATCACTTTGCAGCCAGACTGAGGTGCCACATCATTAGGAAGCCAAGGGTGAGTTTAAGGGTGAGTTTAACTCCTTAGGGCTTATTTACAGTAAGGAAGTACCAATTATCCATGCCCTCCAGCAGTCCTCAAACTTGCTCCCCAAACAGAATAGCTAATGCCACAGAATCTTCCCACCAGCATTCCCGAGAGGAAAGGGCAGCTGGGATCATCATTCAAAATAATCCTGGGACTTGTATGTATGGCCACAGGCTCCTGTATGAAACATTTTGTGTTTTCCAAGTCCCAAGGGCAGCTTTCCACCATCTCTACAGCGATAACTGCAGATGAACAGCTCACAACAAGGTGTGTCCTCACAGGATACATCCAACTGCTCTGTGCATCCTGTTATTCCTGCCAAGATCAAAGTTTTACTTTGACATGAGTCACAGAGTGACACTGGCTTCAGCCCCTAATTTGCCCTGTGATTTGCAGGCTCCCAGCCTAGAGGATCTCCAAGTGGGGACCTCAGGAAGTGGCTGTTGGCACAATTAATCACTCCAGGCACACCCAGATTCTGGCTCACACTAAGTAAATATCTTCCCCAATCAGATCCACAGTCCTGACAAAGAACTAAGGCTGTGAAGCAGATCCCATGAGTCAGATGGGGGTTCAAGAAAGCAGGGGCTACTGCCCCTGAAAGCATCCTGCTGCTAAAGGACACTGCTGGTGCTCAGTCTTTGCATTCTCCTTCCACAAGCTGAGCTAAAAATTAAAACTTTCATCACCACAAGCAATAGGTGTTTGTAGCTTGTAGTGCAGTCAGGACATGCACTGTGGCAAGGCAGGGATACTCATGTGCTCCCAGGCCATGCACAGCAGGCCAGAGCACAGCCAAGTATTAGGTGGTACCTTGCAAAGACTCAGCATCTCAGCAATCAGTGAAGGGGATTTCTCACCAGATCTTGGTGAGACAGAAAACTAAATGTAAATGCTACATTTAATGTGCTTCAGTTTGAGATAGATGGGTTATGTGACCTGTACCCAACAGCAGGAGACAATCTGCAAAGCAGGAGGGAAAGTGGGGCAGTGCAATCCCAGAGCTCCATTCCCAGAAGGAAACGACTGCTCTCAGTCCAAAGGCTGTGCTGGAGACATGGACAGAGGGCACAGGGGAATTTTGTTTCCTACAGATGGATAGGAATGTTTTCCTAGTGCAGAGAAAACCAGAAGAACAGAGAGCACAGGAGCTGGCTGTGCAGGACAGACAGGTGTGGATCATGGCTCTCAGATTAATGCTGCTCCCAGGTAGGATGAAGAGCTCCTATCCCTTACAGAGGTCACTTATGTGCTGTGTTTGAAGCAGCCACAAGGGATTAGAGGCAGTTCAGGTGCCAGTTTGTTTTTAAAGGTCACACTATGCAAAAAAACAAGGAAAAAGTGATCAGAGGGACAAGGGGTTCCCCTGGAGACATGCAAACCAGTGGTGCCTGCTCTCTAAAACTGCATTCCCTGGCACTCTAATCCAGGCTGCTTGGCATAAACCAGGGTGTGGGGGGTTCTGATTTCCTGGCACCAGAACAACCAAACCAGAGGGAAGAACTGGAGGCAACAACATGCCAGTGAGTCACCCATCCATGGAAGGACACCAGTTCCCTTTCTGCTCCGTGGGCTGAGAAATGCAGAGGGAGACCTGCAACTCAGCCATACTTTCTGCTCTTATGAACACTGACTTTGTGCTCAGACATCCCAAGGGCTGCAGAGAACATTTCTTACAATCCAAAAGGGAAACAACCATGCTGGCAAAGAACTTCAGGGCAAAAAAACCCCACATCCTGAAAAGTGTTATTTTGCAAGGCTGCAGGAGACAGCAAATGCAATGCCCCAGCAGCACCATGAACTCTTCAGTTGTACAAAAAGCCCAAAAGGACAAAGCTGATGTAGAAATCAATGAAAATAAATTTCACATGTATTTCCTTCTCAACCATGGGGCCAAAACTTTCCCTCTCCTTCTGTCAGCCATTGATTATGTGATCACTACTTTGGCATAAGTCAGGAGACAACCATGCCCTTCCCAGCTGCTCATCCCTGCTGTTTTCTTTGTGCCAACTCCAACTCACCTAGCATGCACTAAGCACGTCAGGGAATGGATCCAGCTGGAAGACTCACAGGGAAAAGAAAAAAAGAGAAAGAAATAGCAAAAAAAGAGCAGTGAAGATGGATCCCAGCTGGCTCCCACTCCCAGAGCAGCTCCAACGTTATTGTGCATCCGGGGGAGGTAAAACACAAACAGTGCTTTTGGCAGGAGCCTACATTTATTTAATACTTCAGCAACTGCACAACCACAGACTTTAATAAAGGTGATGCTGAAAAATGTAGGGTTATCTGCTGAAAAGGGCAGGCCTGCAAGCTTTTAATGCAAAAAGCAGCTGTGCAAAACTGTCTAAGGAGGACCTTGACTTCCACATACTGACAGACAAAACTTAAGTTGTCCAGATTGGAGCAGTTACTCTGTTTGTGTCAGAAAATCTTGCACCTTTTTCCATTAAAGAATTTTAACTGTGAAAAGCTGAGTTTCCAGAAAGGGAGTGGTTCTTGCATTACTCCAACCGTAAGCCTCTTGCAACAGTTTTTTTCAACTAGATAAGATATGGTCTAATGGAACAGACCTACAGAATCCAGCATGGCAAGTATGCTGACCTCTAATAACCTGGGTCTGAACAAAGCCAGCCTGCACACTGCTGTTGGGAAAGGATATTCAAGCTAAGATTGCAGAGACCTCAATTCAGGTCTCAGACTCACCAGCACTGCTCACACATGAGTTGTGACACTACTGAGTGGCCCCTGTGCAAGTCTGGGCCATCGTGAGACAAAGAAATCCAGTCTGGGCAGTCTGGGGGAAAAGGGGACTAAGAAAATTGTAACCTCAACCTTACACCTTAACTAACAAAGTACTTCCCATTACATTGCTTTACAAGTGCAGAGCTTCACCCATCTGTCAAGCCCAGAATAAAAGGGCAGTTGGCTTCCAGAGATTCTGCTGTACTTTTTACCCCAAATGCTGTTGTCTCATCCATGTTTCTGGAGTGCATTTTGAGGCAGATGAGTAGAATGGAGAAAGATTTTTGCTGCATTTGAGATTGGTTAAAGCAGTTTTGCCCTCTCAAGGAAGAAAATCCAACAGAACAGCTGGGCTGGTGCAAAGTCTGGGCAGAGTGACTCAAAAGGACTCATAAATCCCAAACTTCAGTGACAGCTGCAGTAGGAGTCACAGCTGAGCACTGGAATATTTACCATCTTCATTTACGTTTATCACCCTTTATGGCTCAAATATCAAACTTGAGCCTTGACAAACTGATTTGAGAAATGAAGCAACTTCCAAGCTCATTTGTTTTTAATGATATTATGACATGATACCACACAGCTGTAGGAGTAACCACAGGAACAGAGGTCAAGGAACAAGACAGTCACAAATGCAATATAAAATACAGTTTCTGTGCAGCTCCAAAGAGGCCAAGCAGAGTATTTCAAGCTGACAGCCCTGGACTCTCCAAATCTAATAATGGTGTAATGAATAAGTGAGATGTCACAAAAACCAAGTAAGTTCTAGTGACCATTAGAAAGCATACATGCTTTCTATGTCAGCATAGCAGCTGTAAATCTCTGAGTGGCTCACATTTAAACGGGGATATTTCTGGTGAGTTCTGGAAGCCACAGAACAAAATGTCATCATTTTTGGTTATACTGGCTCTGTCTAAACAAAGCTACACTACTGGTTTTAAGGTCATCTAGAAAAACACCAACACTGCCCTTTACATACATGTTTTTAACACATAACACATGAAATTATTTTCATATTTTTAGGCATGAAACCTTTCTCCCAGAAGAAAAGTTCACTGAAAATATTCAGGCAATAACTGAAACTACAGCATTGCCAGGACAGAGGGAAGATGCCTTTTACAAAGTGGGACTTAGATGGTCTAGCTTGAAAAAAAACCTGTGAATAAATACTTCTGAGTGAACTTACCAACCAGCTCCTGAGGATCTCTTTTCTCCACTTCTGAGAATTCCTGCAAGAAAGGAGGGAGAAATAGATTTTAGTCAAGGTATGCTTTCAACCTAAAAAGCTACGCTGATTATTTGTTTAGAGATTTACAACTTTATCCTGAGACAAAGGAATAAAAATTAAGAATAAAATTCAATTTATTAGGTAGAGGACAATGTTTGGACCATGGAAAGTCAAAGCCTAACAGGATGCTTCATTTCTTTGCAAAGCTAGAGTCTAAACTGAATGAAAGAATTAAGGCTTTGTTTCACCAGATCTTGGACACTGAACTCCTTTGGAATTCCAGAGAAAGTGCTGTACTCAAAGCTTTTCCTCAAAACAGATCAAACCACGGATTCTTCATTTTTGGGGACAAGCCCTGGGCACCAAGCAAGAGTTCTAGAGCACAGTTAGGTAACCACAGGCTGGATCCAGCCCACAGGAAACTCCTTTAGTGCTGGGAATGCTGAGCACAGGCCAGTGCAACTCCCAGTGCTGTGAGCAGGGACAGCCTGCTGCATTCCCCAGTGGAATGGAACAACAGCCCAGATGCTCCCAGAGGCAGAGCTCAGTGACTTCAGGCAGCACCTGCTCAGCCTCTCCAGCCTCCCAGGGGTTTGCCAGATGTGTGTGTGGTGCTAAATTCATCTCTGCCACTGAGCATGCAGGGCTTTGGCTGACAAACCCTCTACAAACCCAACTGCCATGGAGTGTGGTGATGATGCAGATCCTGTGCTCCTGTTTCAGGAGGATGATCCCACTGCCAGCTCTGCTTTCCAGAGTGATACAGCCAACCTGCTCTACCAGAGACTCAAGGGCAGCCTCCACTGGCTTGGGGTGCTCTGTTTGGAGATCTCAACACAGCTAATCCTTCCCTGGTTATAGAAGTTAAGGACACTTCATTTGCAGATGTTTGCAGCAGAACATACTGAGCAGGAGGCATTATGCAGGATAAGACAAATATGGTTTCACCAGACTGAGACCAACACCCAAATATTCTGGTGTTTCTGGGAGATCCCAGAAGTCACAAGCAACATCAAGTTAGGCACAAATAAAGCTTCTGAAACAGTACCAGCTGTATCCCAACATTGCCCTCTCCCCCTGCCTCCCTCCCAGAGACCTTTTGTGACTCACTGGACTGTTGGTCCAAAATTCCTCCGTGCCTCCAAACACTGAAGCCATTCATTGAACCTGACACTGACAGAATGCTGCCTCCTTGCTGCTTGGTAACTGCTGACCCCCTCCTTTTCCCCATTTCCAGTCAGGTGAGAGGTGCATCAGGTGAGGAGAGAGCAGCAAGGTCACCAAGCCAGATGTGGGAACAGCTTGTGCCAAACTCACTCTGAAAATCCACCCATTTTCAGAGAAGCCAAAGCCCTCTGGGAGCAGAAAAACAAATTCTTTGTGTGGCACTAACTGCTACAGGGCACTTTTTATAGCTATTCATGGAAGACAAAAACAACAAAAAAAAGAAAAGCACTATTTCTGCATTCGTACACTTGGATCACAGAAATACAAGGCTAAAGCTATTTTAGAAAAAGAAAGAAGTACACAGAGGAACACGCATCTTCTCCCTAGCCAGCTGGCTCCAGGCCCCCTGAGATGGGCTGTAATGTCACAGCTCCAACCCCTCTGAGACAATGCCCTTGGTGTGTGCACCAACAGCTCTTCTCCCAGGGCCTCCAGCAGCACAGGCAGAGAAAAATTTAAACAGGAGCATGACATTTCAAAGCAAAAAATGTATGCCAAAGAAGCAGCTCTCTTTGGTGAGAGCACTGGACAGGAATCCAGGGAATCCAGACTGTATTCTCCACAAACCTACATGGATGGGGAGTTCACAGCGTGAGCTTCAGGTCCCCACTGGAGAAGTTGGGGCAATTCTGTGGTAACTGCTGGGCTGTGAGGACAAATCCAGATGAATAAGGAGGCTGGAGAAGCTCACAGAACTACAGATGTGTCCAGGCACATCCAGTGACTCACCAGCAGTAAACACATGTGGTCAGGATGCTGATCATTCCCTTTTGGGGGAGAACTTGCTCGATGGATAATTAAAAGTATTTCTCACCTTGGTTTGAGACAACAAGCAAATGTTTGTTGAGGTGAAAAGAGGGAACTGCTTTAGCTCCAACCTTGACTAAATTGCATCCTGCACTCTTTATCTCTTGAAAGTTTTAAGTGAACTGAGAGGGAAGAGGAAGAGACAGGCTGTGTACCTGAGCACTCTTGATTCTTCTTCTTACCCAGTACTCCATTTATTATTCCATTAAGCTTCCCATCTCCTTCTGCCCAAGCAGGCACTCAAGCAAGCCGGGGCACAGCCAAATTCAGGTGCATTAGACATGGGCTAAGTGGCCCCAAGAAGGCTGCTCTCTTATTTGGGCCCCTAAAGACTTGCAAGGGGCTGTGCTGCATTTCTGACCTTTCCAGAAGCCCATTTTGAAGTCTCCTGTAGCTGCCTGGAGTTAGAATCAAGCATAAGCACACAATTCTCAGGGAATGTGAACTAATAAGCTCAGAGAGAATTTGATGGCCAAACTCCCTCCTGCCATGTACCTTATATCAGACAAAAATCTCTAAAATGTCAGCTGTGTTAAAACAGTATGTTGTATGAATTTCCAGAATCATCGGTAATTTTGCTTTTACCCAAATTTTCTTCTTTAATTTGCATCCTTTAAGTCTGCGCCATCTCTAACAGGCCGGATCAAGCCAGTCCTTTAAGGCTTCACTATTTTCCCCTGGCCCACACTTCCCCACCACAGCCACTCCAGCAAGTCCAGTCCCCACATCCCTCAGCCAAGACATCAGAGAGCCCAGAGCTACACCAAGCAAAAGCGAACACGTTCTGCAGCCACACCTTGCTGCCCAGAGGATAGGAATTTTGCTTAGTGATGAGTTCCTTCGTACCTCCACCCACTGCTGGAGACATCAACACAGCTTTTCATTAACTCGGGCTGCTTTCAAACCTCTTAAATGTCTTCAGAAAACAAAGGGATGAGCGACTTCACCTACCGTGCTTGTTCATATTTGCTCAGTTTGCTGTTGAAAACAACGAGGCAAGCATCAACAACCTCACCAAAATTTGGCAGAGGAGTCTTGTTCAAACCTCTGAGTATCTACTGAAGATCCAGATGAGTCTAAAAACCTCCAGTGGAGCAACAAGAAGAGCAATCACACAACAAGAACTGTTCTATGCTCCCTTAGGCTAATTTAGGTCTGAGACACACAGTGAATACAATGAACTGATTAGAAAAGACAGCACTAAAAAAAAAAAAAAATCTGCAGATCTAATCTAATCTAAGACATTAAGTGGAATGAAATGGAGAATCACCAAGTGGAAAAATAAGGTACAATAAATACTAAAAGGTTGCTACCTTTTGGTTATGACAGAGCAGAAATATTTATGTGTGGATGAGATTTCTAAAGGAATTCCAAAGCTTTTAAACAATGGAAAATTTGGAAGGTAACTGCATTTTAAATAGGGAAGTTACCTATATCCACTTAGGCAAAGGTGATCTTTCAGTAGATTACATCACCAATACCCACTGTGTTATGTATCAGTATCTCACTTGAAGAGCACAAAATCAAGCAGGTGAATGGTTCCAGCAGGAAGGATTTTATGTCAAATCTCTCTATCGGAGTAAATACATGAAATTATTAGAGACTTCAAGTATCCCAGAGCTAAAGACATCATTTAATGGGTTCATTTCCATTTAAATTCTCAGGTCTTTCAAAAAAATCACAAGGTTAAGACTTCACTAGTGGCACCTGTACCAGAGAGTTCTCAAAAGTCAACCCCCTGAAAATCTGCATGGAAGCAACTCTGAATTCACTTGTAGCTTGACTGAGTATTAAAAAAAAAAAATAAAAGGCAGTATTGTACTTCATCATGCGCTCAGCAAGTCAATTTTCTGGCTGCCATCTACTCTGCAGCCTTGATCTCACAAGATCAACAGTTTAAGGGCCTAAAGCCAGACGGCCTCACTCCAACAGAGCCACTGAAAGGAGTCAAGGGATGCCGTGTGCTCCAGAGCCAAGTTGGAAGAACACTGGAAAGACAAAGACAAGCAGGAGGGAGACTCCTTTCTCCTGATGTGGAGACTAATAAAGAACAAACTCTGAAGAGCACAAGCTGCTATGGACAAAGTATTTAAAAAAAAACAAACCAAACCCATCTTTTTAACATCTAACTGACCACTAAGATAAGTCATGATTTCTGTGCTTCCAAGAACAATTGTGCACATCAGCTCACTGCTAGCAGACAACACTTATGCTGGCACTAATCCCCTGCGAGTACAGGAAAAGGTTTTTCATTTTTTCCACTTTCCCAAGACAAATGTTTTTTCAAGCCCTGGACAAGGCAACTCTGCCTGCAAGAGCCTGACTGCTGAGCACCCAGATTGCTGCTTCAGTTTTCAGGTATCATCATCAGTTAAAGAGGAGCAAGATGAAGGGGAGTGTGTGTTCACACACAAGGGAAGTGCTGCATTTTGCCTGAAGCTTTCACCTCACTGAGGTGAAATACAGACCATCTTTTCAGTCCTGCAGTGTCTCCCTACAGTTACATAAAAACCAGCCTCTGCTCAGGCTCCATGGAAAATAAAAACAACCAAACACAATCCTCACAGCACGGAACAGAGATTAAAGAAAGGAAGCAAAAACAATATGAATCTGAGACTGATGAATTCCAGTTTGGACAGGCTTGCCCAGAACAGTTTTATTTAATGGAAAGAATGGACGGACTTATAACAATACTCACTAAATCCTTCCTGAAACAAGATCCATAAATCCCACACAATGCTCACATCCAGCATAACTGTTGGCATTAACTGTCACCACAAGGTACAAATTCAAGCAATTCTTGCAGAAGCAGGTGCACATGTCAGTGCAGGTGCACTTCAAACTACCAGGATGAAATGGCTCAAGAGAGAGGCAGAAAACATACAGAACCAAACCCTGATTGCTTTAACTAAGATGCAGATTTTAAGAAGTGGTGAAGCTGATGCCAGATTTGCCACTGCTCAGTTGCATTCCCAGCCTTGCAGCCAACTGAATCCTGCAGCTTCATTTTTCCACTTACTTCCTGGCAGTATTAAAAACCATTAGCTCAAACAGTACCTCCCCCTGAGCATCTTTTTTTTTTTTCAGAGAATACTCTTGTGTTGCAAAATTTCTTCTCTCCCCCAACTACTTGACCTGATTGTTGGTACATAAATTTAATGCCAGTTTAAACTGCCAGCCACAAAATGTCCAGACCAGTCACATCATTATCAAGCAGTGTGTTTGTTTGAAGATATTGCAGAGAATTTTTCAGTACAGACCTTCCACCAGTAGCCAGTGGACCTGCAGCTGCAACAGCTGTTACAGCAGATTTATTGAATCTCAGCAAGTGCCAGCAGTAAGTTTTTGTAATTTTCCCTCCTCTCTGCAATTCAGAGTATCTCCTGTAGTCCCAACATACCAAGAGCCTCACTTGGCTCAGTATGATGGAAAGAAACTATAACTTAGCAGTAAGTGTTAGAAGAGTTGTCTCAGCCAATGATAGCCCTGCCAGAGCAAGCAGGTGAAATGTCTGCACCTTGCCGGCAGCAGGAGAAACACAACCCCAAACCCTGCATCATGCTTTTTCTTTTTTCTCCCTTCTTTTTTTAAAGGAACATGCTAGCAATTATGTTCTTGCTTTTCCTCTACAAAGATCAGGAGTGCTCATGGGAGCAGAACACCAGAAACGTCTCATTTAATATTAAAAGTGCATGACAGCAACGATTTCATTTCTTGCTCCCCTGATCTGCCTGATGTTGGTGTGCACCCAGGCTGAAGGCAGCAAACAGAGTGCATGTCAAGTGCATTTAGAGGCTGGGGAAGAGAAAGCCAGGGAACAGCAGTACAATGCTTTTATTCCTCCTCCCCCCACCCCTTTTTTTTTTTTCTTGTATTGTGAGAGAGGAGAATCCCAAGAGAAAGCTTGAAACAAGCACATTTCCTACAGCCATATCCTGTTTGCCAGCTCTGATACATAGCTCCAGGCAAAGTGCCCAGTACAGCATAAGAAATTTGTCTATGAAAAATCTGTAGGGACCATGATCTAGATACCAAGAGAAGTACAGCAGCTCAGGAATAAGCCACCACAGAAAGAAACATATCCAGCTTTCAGTGACACTTATGAACCAGCTTTACAAATCTACCTATTTTGAGATAAAGTCACAGACCAAAAGGGAAGGAAGAACAATAGTCAACTCTTGAGACACTCCCTATCAGAATAAATAATGTATGTGTGTCTGCTTTTTACTTTTCCAGCTAAATTAAGTCTAAAAATCCACATTCATTAATGAAATGGACCAAAAAAAAAAAAAAAAAAATCACTGAAAAAACCCAACCAAGACCTGGCAGAACAGTTCAGCGAGAAAGTGCTTTAGAAAGGAAGCATTCATAGCATAAAGCCTTTAACTTCTTTGAAACTTGACTCCATTCACCTGACATATGCTATCTCAATATTTGACAAAGATTATTTTTTAGGAGTAATTTCCAGTCAAGGAACTGTGTGCCAGAACTTTTGCTTTCCACGTGGAGGTACAGTTAATAACATCTGCCTTCCAGTGGAGCTTTCTCCCAAAGCTGCCTGCTTCCCTTCACAGCCCCAGGAGCACAGCAGCTCCCAGCAGCCTCCCCCTGATCTGTACAACCCAAAAATTCTGCTTTCAAGTCACTTTTGCTTCCTGCAGTGAAAGAGAAATTCACTGGGGAAGTAACAACAACACATGACAGGGCTGGAGGTGTCAAGCTACTTGGATGATTTTATTTTTTACAGCTTGTTGCAGTGCAGAATCAAGTAGAAGGTGAAGGCAGGCTGTGAGAAATCAGAAGCTGGGCTGTGAAAATTCTGAAGTCTCACAGCAGCAAAGGAAAGGCTCAGGAGAGCTGACAAAATTAACTTTTTGAACAACTTTCTTTCTTAGTACATAGCAGTAAAAATTTTTCATGGTTTGGAGTAGAGGCAAGGTGTAAAAGCAAGTATCCTCAGTGAGAAATTCACTCCTCCATGAATGGATCCCACGGAGTTTATACAGATTTTGCTCCTTCTGTACCCAGAACAGGGCAGCTGGAAGGAGCTATTTTCAGCTATTTGCTGGTATTTGAGGCAATGTTCCATCTGTGCTGACTGCTCAGCCTCTCACTCCGACATGCACAGACCTGCACACTCAGAACAGCCTATTTGGGACCAGCAGCCAGAAATAATTGCAGCTACAGAGCTGGGCTTGAAGAACTCAGACCTTTATCAGGTGAAATATGCGAGGGGAAGCAGCTCCAGAAAGGACTTTTCTTCAAGTTTAAAGACAAACAGAGCAAGCCTGGCTCTTCTTTGGAGGAAGGCAAGCCACACCTGTGTCAATAATCCCTGGTATTTAGTACTGCAGGGAGTGAAGAGTCTGCTGCAACATGTATGCCCGGCGGGGAGGAAGGAACAAGCATGTCCATGGACGTGGCTCATCTTCCAAGCAGCTCCAAAGCTGGATGGAAGCCAGGAGCTCTCCAGGAGGTATTCCAGCTTCAGAGCCTGACAATGCTGGGATCTGTCTCCCTCTCAGACAGAGCTGGAGACAGGAGTACGTGTGGCAAGGGGCAAAATAATCCCAGATGCCAAATGTTGTTTTGCTTCCTGCACGCAGAGCGACTTTAACTGCTTGTGATATTCCCTGGCAGTAACTCAAGTTCACCCAGATAAAATGGGAACCAGGTATCAGCTGCTTGCATGTCTAGGCACTCACTGGAGCAGTGAAGAACAGCATTTGCAGCTGATTTACCTCTACTCCCCTCTAAACTCTCTGGTTCTCTCTACAGAGCTTGGAAAACAGTGTGTCACACTTAAAACAAGGGGAAAATCCATACAGTTGGAAGCACAGACAGCATTTTACACTATCATAATAAAAATATGTTGAAATACAGAAAAAGATGAATCTGAGACTGCAGTGCTTATCACTGGCACCTCCAGGCTGTGCTCCCAGGCAAAGGAATGAGTGAGGAAACAAACCTCTGGAGTTCTAACCTTGACCTCGACCCTGAGAACTGCAGAGTTGATGCTTTGAAAGTGTTTACAGAGGTATGCTCACAGCCATGCATAATGCAAGGCCATATTAAGGATAATACTTTTCCCAAACACACTTTTCCCCTCCTTTGGAGCAAAATAATTATACCTGAGATGAAAGTTAGTTAGTAGGTTCAAGCATTTTTTGAGACCCTGGCTTGTGTGCTGAATGTGTGCTGAATTCAGAAAAATTAATATGCCTTATCAAAATAAGGGTTAATTTCAGGGATTACATTACTGCACATACACCCATTCACTGGTTCTCAGCATTTACCACTTTTACTTTAAATCAAGATAATTTTGGTATTTAAACAAACAGGTTAATGGGCAGGCAAGATAAAAAAACCACTGCAGTTAAAAGCCTCTAAGTATTAGTACACACCTACGCATCATAACACAGTAAAATTACTTTACAGGTATGCCGGATCAATAAAAGCTAAACATAATAAAGAGCTGATGATTATCAAGAGGTGGTTCTTAGACATGCTTAGAAGCATAGTATTGCTCTGAAAATTTGACAGCCTTCTGCTAGATCCCAGTTTGGCTGCCTCACCATACAACACCTCGAGGATGCAGAAGGGACCCTTAAAACAAAACCAGAAAAGGAAAACATCAAAGTAGCCACCTGCTTTGAAAAACTGCTGCCATGTGTCAGGCATTCACCTGCCAAGGGAGTGGCAAATTTCTTAGCTTTCCTGGACTGGCTGGTCCTGATATGACAATCAAGGCTCAGGAGTTAATGATTTCCCTCTGGGAAAGCTCCAGGAGCCAAGCTGCAGGGCTGGGCTCTGTCCTTGATCAACACTGGCAACCTGTTATTCATCCAGCCCTCCAACATGAAGCACGGTACCCCTCAGGTGAAGCTTGGAGCACAAGGTCAGTATTTTAAGGTTCATTTTTGTTTTTCCTGCAGGGCTGGTGCATTCAGTGAGCTCTGAAGGCTTGTATCTGGTTACTGCATCAAGGCTGTAACCAGAGCTGCTGGCCAGAGCCCAAGCAAGCTGCACCCCCTGCAGCCCATTAACCCTGTCCTTCCAAACCAGCACACCACCACATCCCACACCCAATCCCAAACCTCCTTCAGTCTGTACCCATGGCTCCATCAGCTCAGGAAAGGACACAAGAACTCATCCAGGCTGTGCATTTCATACTTTTAACATCACTGTTAAACAACAGCTTCTGTTGACCATTTCTTTTACCTTCAAAGCAGGAGCTTTTGTTTCTAAATTGCTTTTAAGACAGATGCCTGTTTACAATTGGTGATTGCTCACCTAAAGGAATCTTGGCCATTCACAAACCTGTCCTGTTCCAGAGCCTGAGCACATCCACGCAGAGTGATTTTTGGGAGAGCAATTAGTTCTACCTAGATTTGAATCTCCAGTTTCCCATGAGTGCCTGAAGCACTTCAAAATGCAGTTACAGGATGCAATAGATCTGAATTTGCTGCTTAAAGAGGGGGATTCTGCATTTTGCTGCAAGCACAGCATGCTTGGGAATAATTCACAGATGCTCAATAACATGAATTGCATGGGCCAGAAGTCTGCTCTGGAAAAATGCTTCCAGGTGACTGATGAGGCTTAAATATCTCCTCCTCCTGGCACACCTTTTCCTCCAAACAGGTGTATAAAAACTTCTCTATCTCGCCAAGAGCAGAGAGAAAACAGTTTAACTCACAATGTTAGAACTTGGAAAGCTTATTGTGACTTGCTCTTTGGCAAAAAAAAACCTCCCAGGAAAGCTGCAGTCCCAAGCAGCAGTTTGTATTGGCTTCCCCTCTACTGAGGGGGCTCTACAGCCAGACAGGTGCACCTTCATCAAAATTACAGGGCAGATTCCCTGGAATAAAGAGAAAAACCTGAGACAAATTTAAAAAAAAAAAAAAAAAAAAAAAACCAGTATCTTCCCAGTGGGGCTATTTGAGTCAGGCTCCAAATTCCACTCTCCCCATCACTTTACCAAAGAGTTTTTACATCATTCTCCACTTTGGCTCCTCTGTCTATACCCACAACTGATCCTTCTGGAGGTTTTGTATCTGGCATTATCTGAATGCACAATGAGGCCAAAACACAGGATGCACCAGCAAGAAGGGAACTGCTCCAGTGTCCTGGTCAATTATTCAAGGTATAAACTGTAGTTAGTTTGTTCATAAACTAACAAAGAGGCAAAACACCAGCAAAAAAATTATGAAAAAAACCCCCCAAAAAACTATATATCTCTATATATCTTCATGGCTTGAAATTACTATAATTGATGAATTGCAATGTTTTTTCCTCATTTATGCATTATAAAGGATTTACTTTCTGCCTATGGTCAGATTCAGCCCTTGGAAAAGCCCTAACCATCTACAAAGAGCCTGGGATATATATTTAAACACATTTCCAGGTCTCCAATGTCTCCATGAAACTGAGTAAGCATAACTACAGCACTCTGTAGGGTCAAAACAAAATTAAGGCACACAAAAGTGTTAGCAAGTTATAATCAAGGACCTCTCTTTTTGCTGCACTTTGGATTTACAGTAACTGCAACACTTGTTAGCTGTCACAGACATTACACGCTCCAAGCAGCGAGGAGGATGGAGGAGAACACTGCCACTTGGTGGAAAAAGGGGATAGGAAACATTGGCAACTGCTCCGAGTACAGATACTTCCGCAGGGATGTTCCATCTCCCCCATCCCAGGTGAATTTCTTAACAGCATGGCTGGTGTGGCTCCAGCAGTGACCCCACAGCCACACTCTAGCACAGCCCTGGGCTGCCTCCACAGTCCCAGTTTGCCCAGTGCCAGCTGGATCTTTCACTATGATTCAGTATTCAAAAAACCCCAAAAGGTCAAAGGAGACAATTCCCTTTTTCACTTGTGCTTAAAGACATCTATTAAGGATGACATGGAAATCTGAACCTGCTGAGTTTCAGAGTCAGATAAGCTTTGCCTCTCTGCTACTCTTCACAAATCCTCACCTTTCATGCCACACTGGGATGGCAGGAATTGCATTTTACCTTTCCTTTTATTTATTTCCATTAATTTACATTTTCAGCTCTTGCAGAGTTACTATTGCACAGTCTACCAAGATACCAAACGCTTTATATTTTTAATACATTGTTTCTTTGCTGCCTCACTGAAACTGAAATGCTGCTCTGTGGCCACGTGTGGCTCTTCAGCAGCACAAAATGCTCCTGGACAGCAGCACATAAAACTCACTGAAAACAAGAGGCTTTTTAAACAAGCCAACATGAAATGTCAGCAGCATATTAAAGCAGCAGCCACACAATTCAGTGGCAAGATTTGTGTCATGCATCATTACTCAGGCAAGAGCTTCTGCAGTCTAGTTTTTTTTCTTTCTCTCTGCCAGACCTATTTTCCATTGCCCTAAAGCCCTTTTAGAAAAGATAGAAATACACACACTTGCAACAGGGCCCTGCTGCAGAGGCCATGGTGATTTACACCAATTTTATCTTTTAAGGAAAACCTGTATTTTTCTTTCACAGTACACATTTGAATCCAGCAGTTTTTACAGAAGTATCTTGCCAGCATGTTCCTAAGGGCAAAAATGTAGAAGTAGAAAAAGGTTAAAAGTGAGAGATCATCTTTTCCTCTATTTCAAAAAAAAAAAAATTATTTACTGCAACAGGGAAAGGAGACAATACATTCCAAGTGAAGGAGACAATACATTCCATTCCATCCAAGTGGGATGCTATTTCCCACACTGAAACTTTATCAGCTGCAGTGCAACTGCCAAGATTCCAAATGTGCACCACTATAAATCCATAAGAATATTGTGGGACCTTGAAGAAGGTGCTGCTATAAAACCAATTCAAGCAGTATAACTAAACACATTCATTTGCCTTCATCTCAGATTATCAAAGCTCTGTGGTAAATCAAATTCTCTACAGAATTTCTTTCTTGCAGCACAGTTCTCTGGCTTTTGTAGCTGAGTTTAGAGACTGCCTGCATCCTTGAGGAAGCTGCTGGATAAAATAAATGTCCTTGTAATTATTAATCCCTCAGCATCCCTGACTAACAGGATTGCCTGCATTGAACTAACATAAATTTAAGCACAGCTGTCTATAAAGTTTCTAATGGATTTGGTCTTTTGTCCTCCAGCTTTTAGCCTGATCCATGTTCCTCTGTGCTGCTAAACACCTGCTGTTCAGCAGACAAAGGGTAATTCCAAGATAAAGATGATTTCAACTATTTAAATAGCTATTATCTGAGGATCTTATTTCACTTTTTAAATGTATCTATGACCTTTAAAAAACTGCTTCATTCAGAAGGACAGAGCTGGAGACAACTGGATTGATTATGACACATTTCATGGCCTCTGAGAGCACAGGATCATTTATTCATTAAGTTGCTCTAAATGAAGATATTATTCCAGCTAACACTGATCATACAGAATACTGTACTGGATGCTGCACCTCCCAGATCTCTGCAGAATAGGTGAGATGCTGTCAGAAAACCTCAGATTTAGTGCATAACATGACTAAATTAATGAAGGCAGACCTTGATTGCAGCCTGTTAACTGCCTTTGGCAGAAGCCAGAACTAAAGTCAAAAACACAGGTTAAAGCTACAAAAGCAAGGTGTGGAACTAACTACAGATCACAAATGAACACCAAACCATGCTGTTAAGACTTATTCCTCTTGTACTGAGCTTCCCTCCCACCACCAAACCACACTTTCAAATACCTTTAAGTCACCAGCCTCAGGTTTTTCAGTCTCTGAATCGTCATCTTCCTACAAGACAAGAATTTACAGGATTAAGCTTAAAGAGCAAGCCTGGCAAGCAACTGCACTTACAGCAAAGGGCATTCAGCAGCCCAGCAGCAGTCCAAGACCCTTTCCATGGAGGTTAGTTTTGCCCCACCCACTGATAACCAGAAAACAAGTCCTACAGTCAGGGAAAGAAGTGTTCATTTGGTGTTGGGGGTTTCTGTAGGCAAAAGCATCACTCAGTAGCAGTTGTTCCCTGCAAAACTCATGCATCTCTGGAATGCTCAGAACTAGACAACAGGAAGCAGCAGAACTGGGGAAAAAAGCGTTTGTCCTTTGAGAACTGTGGCCCTTCCAGTTGGCAGGTGGGTGATTGAAGTGCCTCTGGTCAGCAGTACCCACAGAAAAAGCAGCATTTGTAGGACCTGTGGTAGTCCCAAGCATCAGCAACACACAGAGGACACACAGCTGGCCTGTCACCAAACCAAACCAAACATGCAGGCTTGGAGAGGGCCTGGCCTAGCACCAAGTTGCAGGGATCTAGCAGACACAACTCTCTTGTTGGTGCAGAGCTCTCCTGCCTCACCTGCAGATGATGTGAACCTCCACAGAAAGCAACACTTACAAATTTCAGTCTCCGTTTTCTAAAATTTATTTTATTAGCCAGAAATAAACCAAAGAACTGGGCAAACTTCTGCCCTGTGAGAGCTAAAAATACTGAGCACAGCATTGTGTGAAAACCCACACCACATGGGCAGGAAGCTCCAGTTTGGTCCCCACTGGCAGTAAATCTGCTGTCTCCTCACGGGGCATCCTCCAGGTCCCCCTGTTTGTTGACATGAACACCTACTCTGGGTTCAAAACAAGTCTGAGGAGCAGAAAGTGGTTTTCAGGCTCACACAAATCAGCAAAATGGTTTTTCCTACAAACTTTGCCATAAATTTCAATGTTGGCCCCAAAACAAAAACCTGGTGTTTCAGTTTCAAAAAGGGAAACAAAAGAAGTGAAATGATAGGTGCAACTGAAAGGAAGAGTTTACAAGGAATTCCCCATCTCAGAGTATTGGCACATGAACAAGCTCTGATAAGGCAAGCTGGAAACTGACCCCACAATAATGTCAGGGAGTTTTAATTGACTCAATTAAGATGCCTCTCCCACAGATGTGAGACATCAAACTCCTTCACTTCAGCTGCTCTCCAGCTTCCATTTCTGAAAGCCACACATACAACAATTCAGTCCTGACTGTCAAAGGTTAATTACAGTGAGTTTGTAACTAGAAAAGAACCAAGTAACTTGGTGTTTATCACAAATGAGATTTCTCTCTTCCCTATAGTCTCTATTGTATTGATAAAAGTGATTTATATTGAAGGAGTAATGAGTTGAATTATTCATGTTGCAGAGAGTAACTGAAACAGCTCTCAAAAACTCCTAAATTAGCAGGGAATAACAACATTAACAAAGCAAAGCAGCATTACTGAGAACCACCTTTGGAAAAAAACAGAGGCTTTTCAATCACTGTTGAGGAAGTTCAAATACCCACTGGGCTGTACAGAGCAAAGCCCAGGACAGCCTGAGTCCAACTCATCCTGCTTTCTAAAAACTACTCCTGTGAGCTACCAGCACAAACTATGGCAAGGAAGTTTTCAAGTCTGCTCAGAGAATATTTAATGGAAAAAACTGGGAAAGTACCTTGTGCAACCTGCACTGGAACCACAAACCTATGCAAGACCCACTGGCTGACACCACAGTGATTGACTGATTAATTGTCATTACCTGAACAGCAGCTGATGATGGACAGCTGCAACCTGCACCAAAAACTGTGTGAGCAATAAAGCCACTCCATTTACAACCAATTGCCAATGCTAACTAATCACAGCTGACCTTGGCAGGCAGCTGGATCGCACACAGAGCTTCCTTTAGAGTAAAGAGACCTCACTGAAACAGAGTCTAGAAGTGCTGGATGTAAAAAGAATCACTGAAGCAATAAAGAAGTTTCACTGCTTTGCTAAGGGAGACACCAGGAGCAATGGAACAAAACCAAAAGCAAGAACGAGAGACTAAGAAATTCCTTGGCTGCTACTTGGGCAGACAGATGGCAGGAAATAGTGTCTCTTGTGAGACTGATCTACCACAGACAGAGTAGATTCCAGTGAGGAAAGGTTATAGGAATAACCCTGGTTTTTTGGCTGTGTGGTGGAGGAAAGAACTAGAACAGGGAGAAGATAACACAGCGGTAAGCAAAAGGTCGGTGATAAAGGAGATGAAAACTTTCCCTTTTTCCCTCTAAACTTTTTGCTTTACTCCCCCAGACACAGGGCAGAACTACACCTCCTTCTGCATGATGCAGCTGCATTCTGTGAGCTCCACGTCCTGTCTGCCCACACATCAGTGATCTCAGTGTTCAGGTGACACCAGACACGTGCCATGCACCTGTGACACACAGAAGCCACCCACATGGAGACACGACACTGTTACATCAAGGCAGCCTGATGTAGTCAGTGGACTGAACTACACACGAAAGAATAATTCAAGACAGGACAGAAGTTTATTCTTTCTAATCCACCAGGGTAATCCTTTTACAAGGTTCTTAAACACCAACTATATTGAAATAACAGCTTTTAGCTGGAGTGGCTGTAAAAGCCTTTTTCCCATAAAAGAGTAAAACGACACCAACACAGTCAGGAACGAGCAATACGAGCTGTGCCAAGCTGCTGATGGGTTTCAGGGCAAATGCTTTCCACTTGAGAACAACGTGAAAAGGAGTAGTTAGAAAGTGCTGAAACCCACACCAGGAGTCAGATATGCTGGGTTTCATCACGGGTCGCTATTCGGGGGCTTTTTTTGAGAGAGAAAAGCCTCTGCAACCTGTGCAAAGGATCACAAGCTCTCAGAGCACAGAAGTACTTACTGACTGCCTGCTGTTCTCATCATCCTCCTCTTCGTACCCTTCCTCGTCCCCCTCCACGCGGCTAAAGTCGTCTTCTCCGTACCCAATTGAGACCAGGCCTCCTTTTTCTCCTAAGGAGGAAGAGAAAAGGAAAACCGTGAGGAAAAGGGCAGGCGGCAGCGAGCGGGGCCTTTCCCTGACAGAGGGGAAGGTGCCAGGCCGCGCGGGGGAACCCTGCCGCCCCGGCACGCCGCCCGCCCCGGCTCCCTGCCCGCCCTCACCCGTGGGCGCTCCCCCATCGCTCCCCGCCGTGCCCGCCTCGCTGTCCGACTCCGGGTCCGAGTCCTCGGCGTAAACCGCCAGCGAGGAGAGAACGCTCCGCTTCGCCGCCGCCATCTTCCGCCCCGGCCGCGGGGCACTTCCGGCGCGCTGGGATGACGTTACCGCTCAGTCACCATAGCAACGCTGCCCTTCTTCCGCCCTTAGCGGGCTCGCCATGCACCGGTGCAGTCCTCCCCTCACCGCCAGAGGAGAAACCCCTTAGCGGGCTGACGGCCGGAGGAGAAAACCCTCAGCGAGGCGGAGCGGACCGTCTGCGGCGTGATGGTGGGAGAGAGGGATTAAAAATTGCCCGGGCTGGCCCTTTAATTGAAGCTTTGACGTCATTTCGCGGCGCCGCGACAGCAGCTGCCGGGTGTGGCGCGAGTGCGGAGGGTTGGGGTCGGGCGGGCGGAGGTGGGACGGGCGGTGTGGGACGGGCGGGTGCAGGGACACGGGGCTCTGGGGAGGGAGCGGGTGGGTGAGGAGAAGCCGCTTGCCTCCACAGCTCCCCTCTGTGTCGGGTGCCTGCGGGCAGAGAGGCTGTGCCTGCTGTGCCCCTCAGCTGTGCCCGCGGGGAGGGACTGACCCCGAGTCATACTGGGGCCTGGAGGAGCATCCCTGAGGGACACGAGAAAAGGGGGAGTGTGGCCGGGCAGCCATGGGGGTCGTGCAGGTGGCGATGGGACGGGGCAGGCCTGGGGCAGGGGAGGGTGGCAGCGGGTCTAGCTCAGGTTCCTGTCGCCGTTTGCAGCAGCCTTAGGATGAGCGGGAAGGCTCCGCCGGGCCTGGAGGGCAGGGTCCGGAAAACACTGCAGAAGGTCTTCGGGTTCGAGTCCTTCAAGACTTCCCTGCAGCAAAGTGCGACCATGGCTGTGGCGAGAGGTGAGGCTCAGCGTGGGAGGCGTGCGTGACACTGCAGGAGGTGGTGTTGTGCCTGCTCTGAGATGTCACCTGGACTGAGCACGATCACCTGTCCCTCCTCTGCTCTGAGATTGTTTTGGTGACCCAGGAGCACGTGCTGCACACGAGTTCCACATCTTCTTTCGTTTGTTTTGTAACACCACCATTGCATCAGCCATGGAAATGGGAGATGGGAAAGTGCAGCATTGTTGTTGTCATCTCTGGTTGTCTCCTCACACCTGCCAATGTGTTTGTGGTCAGATGACATCAAACCAGTTAACGTTCAGACATTTTCAGAGTAAAACTGCTCTTGTGTTAGAGACAATACCAGTCGAGGACTTGATTTCTTAGCATAGCTGACATCCTCACAATCACGGGGCCATTATCAGAAACATTTCTGTGCTGGTGTTGACACACACCCCAACACCCAGCTGGGGGTGGACAGGCAGCTCACACAAACAAGCTGCCAGCTCCCCCAGCAGATCTCTCAGTGTGAATCAGCACAGTGCCCAGCTCAGGATATTATCACAGTTTCCATCTATCACCACTCACTGTTGACAACAGACCTGTCAGAAGTGGGGTTCTGTGTGCAGGGGGGCTCTGCCTGTTAACCTGGTGTCTCTGGCACCTTCCTGCCTTGAACTGGATCCTGATTGGTGTGGGAATAATCACTCACTGCAGGATATTATTGACGTGGTTGAGATTTCCAGCCCCTGTTTCATATAAGGGACCTTTCTGGGATAAACTTTAAGAGGATGTGGTAAAGATCTGTCATGGGGTTGGTAATGTGGTAACTGGAGGTCTTTAAAATGGGTGAAAGCAGCTGTTCTGGAGGAGATTTAGCACGAATAACTTGTTTAACTTCTCTTTATCTTGGTTTCTGTGTATCTTCTGGTACTTCTGTATAGCTGCCTCTAAATGTTTACAAAGCAATCTGAGATTCTTTGAAGGAAACCACAGCAGGCATGCAAAGTATTGCCGTGCTTTTAGAACCTAAAATTAAGTGTTCTGTTGCCATGCCACCTGGTACATGCAGATATGTGCTGTTCCTGCCCCCCACCTCCAGCCTGAGCCTCAGGAAACTCACCTCCACTCAGAGGCCTTGAGCTTTGTTCTGTTGTTTTCGCAGGCGAGAAGGATGTCTTTGTGTGCATGCCCACAGGGGCAGGGAAATCCCTGTGCTACCAGCTTCCTGCAGTTCTGGCAGTGGGCATCACCATTGTCATTTCACCTCTGATTGCACTGATCCAGGTAACTGTCTCCTGTGAGCTGGGGAATAGCAGTCAGGGAAGGGGTCAGGAGAATCTGGAGGCACAGCTGCCGCATCTTTCTGCCCACCAGTCTCTGCTGCTGACCTGCCTCTGCATTCTCTTGATGTTTTGCATGCTTTCCTTACCCTGGCATAGATGAGGACAGCAGAGTATCTCTGCTATGATACTTTGTATTTCTCTAAAAGGATGTTTGTTTCTTTACTAATAAACTCGTTGTTTTTATAACTGGGCCTTCCTCCTTTTTCTCCAGAAAAAGCAGCAAAGCAGAGTAACTCAGATGGACCAAAAGATGGATCTTTCCCCAGAAAAAAAGCTGCCACTTTACCTATAACATAATAACTCCAGGAGTGATGAAATTGCCTTTAAAGACACAATTCATTCTGCATCAAAATGTCTTTTTATTGCAGTCAATCTGTGATGGGAAGAAACTGGTTTAGCAGAGCTGCTCCATGAGCACTTTCATCTGTGAGACTTTTCTTCCTCTATTTTGCCTTTTCTACTGTTTCATCACCTGTTGGGAGAAGGAATTCCTTGTAAGAGCAGCTGTAGCATTGCTTAGACTTGTGCAGACCATCTGATTAGCACTGCATGACATCTGCTGCTGCAGGCTGCTGGTTTAGCGTTTGTTATTTGTGGAATTATTTTAACTCCTTTACAGTCTCACTGTAATACACATTAGGAACTAAAGCAGGCTTGGTGATACATCTCAGAAAGATGTTATAAATAGTGAATTTGTTCTAAGTGTGAGGATTTCTGATTAAACTCCAGCATGGCCAATATTAGTGAAACAGAGGATAAGAAACACCATTGATAAGAGAGTTACAAATAGGTTGAGATGGGCTCAATGACTCGTAGGGAAAAGAGCTTGAGTGAACCTCTAGAGTCTTCACATCAAGCCCTGAGAAGGGGTGGCTGTGCCTGAAATGATCGTGATGTATTTCATGGTCATTTCATAGCCAACTTCAAGAGTTCAGCCCGGGTAGTTCATTATAGGGAAGGCTGAGGGGTGACTGAATGGAAAACAGAAACAGATACTAAATCAATGACTGAAACCAGCTATTGAGGGAAATAATGAGATACCTGTTTTTCAGGACTAATCATATCCTGAAATGTTGGGTGCTAGTCAAGTGCAAGTTAGCAGGGAATAGGGAAGTGCATTTGTATGCTCAGTGTTCATCTGGATGTGATGCCACGTTTTCTTCTTGGTTTTCATGACATGATTCTCATCCAGACTTCTGGTTCTGCTGCAGTGGTGATTTGCATGATCCTTGTATTTAGTCCTGAAAGTTTCAGGTCTGAGTTGTGTTAGAACATCCTTCAGGTATTTTGGAGTGAAATGCACGCTGTTCTTGCAGGGTGGGAATGTTCATTTTCCATCTGTGACAACGCAGTGTAAATACTGAGATGTGTTGGTGGCTTGTTCAGCTCACAGTGCCTTGTGAGGAGTTGCTTTGCACAGATTCCTGCTGATGCTCCCTAGCAGCAAAAGGACTGTCTTAAAGTGAATAGATGCACAAAAAGTTGGATATAAGAGCTGGACAGAGCTCACAGGTGAAGAAAAAGGCATCTAGAGTTGAAGTTATAAATAACAGGACTGTAGGTGTGTGTTGTCCTGGGATTTGATCCTGGAGGTGGAACCTGGGCCCTCACCTGGATCTCCCTACCAATCTTTCTTGGTGCTGGTGACTTTCTTTATTCCCATTTGATTTTAATTTCAATTTTGTGCTTACTCTAGGATCAAGTGGATCACCTGCTGGCCCTGAAGATCAAAGCCTGCTCTCTGAACTCCAAGCTGTCTGCCCAGGAGAGGAAAACCATCCTGGCTGACTTGGCAAGCGAGAAGCCCCAAGTAAAGCTCCTGTACATCACCCCAGAGATGGCAGCTGCCTCCTCCTTCCAACCAACCCTGAACTCCCTGGTGTCCAGAAACCTGCTGTCCTACCTGGTCATTGATGAAGCTCACTGTGTGTCCCAGTGGGGACACGACTTTCGCCCCGACTACCTGCGCCTGGGCGCTCTGCGCTCCCGCATCCCCCACACCCCCTGCGTTGCCCTGACTGCCACTGCCACCAAGCAGGTCCAGGAGGATGTGATGGCAGCTCTCAAGCTCAAGCAGCCACTTTCTACCTTTAAGACTCCTTGTTTCAGATCTAACTTGTTCTATGATGTGCAATTCAAAGAGCTCCTGACTGATCCGTACTCTGACTTGAAGGATTTCTGCCTGAAGGCGCTTGAAGTGAAGGGCAGTACTGGGGTAGGTTTTATCTTTAGAGAAGAAAACTAAACTGGACAAAATCTACCTTAATGGTCCCTGACCTTCTAGGGGTTGGTGTGGCCCTGCCAGGTCTGTGGCAAGAAAGGAGGAGGTCCTAGGAAGGAAAGCATTTGTGTGTATTTTCTAAACCCTCTAAAAGTGCACACATTTGTTTTTTAGTTCCTTTAAAACAGGTAGAATGTGAAGGCTGTGTTCCTGTCAAAGGTGCCCTCAGAAGGGGGTTGGTCTAAAATATAAATGATTAGGAATATGAGACAAGAATTCCCACCTTGGTTTGTCACATTGTGGGAGATCATTGTGTGTTTGTATTCTGCTCGTTTAGCATGGTGAGGGTGAACAGAAGCATTGGAAGTGTTGAATTCCCTGCTCTAACACTAATTCCCAAATTAACTCTCAGCAGCTCAGCTATAACCTCTGCACCTGAATGTGCTTGTTAGATGCCTCTTGCCTTGTGCCTGCTGGGAGAGGATGAGGGGGCTGGATTTGCAGCTTTATTGGTTGACTTCAGGCAGCAGCCTGACCTTTCTCTCCTGGCTCCCAGGTGTACTCCGGCTGTGGCATCGTGTACTGCAGGATGAGGGATGTGTGTGACCAGCTGGCCATTGAGCTGAGCTACCGAGGGCTGAAAGCCAAGGCCTACCATGCAGGTAATGGAGTCTGCATCTCTCAGGAGCTGGGAGAACTGAACTGTGCCACCTGGGTTGGGGTTGCCTAGAAAAGAGCTTTCTAGGCATGCTCTGCTCTGTCAGGTCTATGAGGTAAGTGTAGGGCCTTCACCACAATGGCATCCCCTTCTCTCCAGAGCTGTTGGTTTTGTTGGGACCTGAATGGCCTGAATGTAACAACTGCTTTTATCCCGGGTGGAGAGCTAGATTTTTGTCTTTGGAATAAAAACAGCTGCTGCTGACTTCTGCTTGGTCCCAGGCCAGATTAAACACTGGCAACAGAGGAGTGTGTACATCAGTCAGTTTTAGTGAGGGAGTTGACTTGCAAGGGGGAATGGAGGAGAAAGAAAATCCCCTTGTTTCTTTCCTTCTTTCTTTTTTTGTTTGTGAGTCTTTTGTTTTGTTTCATTTTTTGCGGTGGTATTTACTTTCTTCTCTTTTCCTTCTCAGGACTCAAGGCAGCTGATAGGACTTCAGTTCAGAATGAATGGATGGAGGAGAAGATCCCTGTCATTGTTGCAACCATCAGTTTTGGAATGGGAGTAGACAAAGCAAATGTCAGGTGTGTGAGGCTGAGTGTTGTGCGCCACCAGAGGCTGAAACCTGAGCAGGGGAGAAAGGAAAAGTCTGTTACCTGATACACCTGACTCAAATGCATGATGAAATCTTGCTCAAACCAACAAAACCAGTGCTGGGAGTTTTTTATCTTAGAAGCAGCAAAAACAAACCTGGGAGGGCTTTGTAAAAACATTAAACACAAGGCAACAGACCTCCTCTTTGCCAGTCATCCTCAAAATCAAGAAAATTGGAGGAATGCTTTTCTGCCACACCCTCCAGGGTTTCCGAAAGAGTCATCTCAGTGCAATCACAGCTGTTTCTTTCACTTCTCTTAGTGCAATAGTTGCTGTTAAAAAGCAGTGGAAAGAAAATCTGCACCTAAAATAATTCATCCACCCTCCACTAAAATAGTCAGAGCCAGCTTTTTTTGGAGCGCTCTTGCAATGCAATGGCAAATGGCAATAAGGGTATAAAAATACACCTCCAGTCCAAGGACAAAAACTTTGCACATGGTTTCCATTGCTGTTCCTCTGAGATTCCTGTCACCATAAGGGCTCTGTGTTAGAATTCCTGCCCTGCAATATATCTGTGCTGAGTTACTGGGATCTCGTGCTAGAGGGGTAATTCAGGTGCAGCTCAGACAACACCCACAACAGATCTGATCTCTAAAATCCACACATAGAAGTTGCTTTCAACACTGTGTGAGTGGGGCAGGATATCACTGAGCCAATCCCATCAGTTCACAGCTGAGGCCATCCCTCTGCCTGTGTCACTGTGCTGCCAGGAAACAGGATCCCAGAGCAGTGCCAATTTTACTCCTTGATACATCTTTCCAAACAGAGAAATGAGAAGTGTCCTAGGACATGAATAAATGACCTGCTGAAGCCACTGCCCTGTCCAGTGGTCATTAAAAAAGGCAAAGAGTAACTGAAATACATAGGACTGTGAGAGCGAAATATAGCTGAAATATGCTTGTAATCTGGTTAGTTTACAAGGAATGGAGTTAAAGTGGTTCTTTACAGGATTTTTAAAAGGTAGTTTAAAGGACATACCCAAGTCTAGTTAAAGATGCACTGCTGCTGAGCCTCTGCTCTGTGTTGGCAGATTTCTGAGTATTCATGTATATGTTATCAAATAAGATCAGGTCTGACAACTTCTGCAGGTGACTCTTCTGGACAAAAGGGAAAAGAGAGGTGGTGTCTCTTTTCTGATGGAATCTGCTACTCTCTCTTCACTGTTAATTCAGTTCTGCTTAAAATTATTTATCAATTTCTTCAGCAAACTTCCTGATGGGGTTTAAATGTGCAGGGCCCTGATGCTTCCTGCTTGGCCTGTTCCTGGGCTGTTTGTGTTTGAAGAAACACGTTTGCTTGCTTTTGTCATTTAATCTTTAGCTGCACCCATATGCATCATACCTGCCCTTGGGTCATGCTGGCTTTGAGGCAGACATGAAAACATTGGCAGCATTACTGTGCTGTCAAATCCTCTCAAAACAGGTATAAGCTGAATTGCTGAATAGTCAGGTACAAGCAAGTTTCAAGCAGCCTTGCAGTGCTGTGTTGTAAACCTTCCTTCAGAGATTACATAAAATTTAGTAATGATTCTGTAGTCATATTTGCTGGTTAGGAAGGCTGCCTTCATCTGCAAGGGAGCATAGTGAGGTGGAATTTCCCATGGAGATTTTGGCAAAGAAATGTCTTCTTAAAATTGAGTATTTAAAAATGTGTTTTGTAATGGTGCAATTGTAATAAATTTTACTTTTTTTAGAGTGCTGTATTTTATGGAAAATCTCCCAAACTTCTTAATTCAATGTAATTATTCTCAGTCTTCATAGCTGCACAGTTGCAGGCATGTTTGGGATATTCCATGTGCTCATTCTTTTCCATCCATTTGGAGTGGCATCCTGCTCACATGTTGTCCAGGTGCATTTGTTTTCTTACAGCTTTGGTACTTTTCATGTGTTGTGTGTTAAGTGTGTTAAACTTCAGTGTGCAAAATCCCTTGCTGTGCTCCATCCTCTTTCATGTTTCCTGCCTTGTTTTTGTGCTGTTGTTGATGCCCACAGACACCACACTGGTGTGTGCAGTGCTCTGAGGAACCTGCAGCCTCATGTTCCCTGTTTTACCCCATGCAGATTTGTTGCCCACTGGAATATTGCCAAGTCAATGGCTGGATATTACCAAGAGTCTGGCAGAGCTGGGAGAGATGGAAAACCATCCTGCTGCCGCCTTTATTATTCAAGGAATGACCGGGACCAAGTCAGCTTCCTGATTAAGAAGGAGCTCTCTAACATCCAGGTGAGAGCTGCACAACAGTACCCACCTGCCTTGGCTCTGGCCTGGTTTGCCTGCAGTAGCCTCTGAATGCAAAGATGAAATGAGATTTTCTGGGTCTAGAGCTCTCTGCAGCCCTGTTTCAAGGGATAGCAGAAGGAAGGGAAGCAGGAAGGGAAAAGGCTGCCAGAGCCAGCTCTGTATGGGTGAGCAGAAGTTGGAGCAGAGGCAGGGAGGTGTTTGTGCCTGTTTGCCATATTGCTCAGAAGGGTTGGAGTTGGTCATTGCTAGAGCTACTCTATCTGTGTATATTTAAATTGAAGACTATAGTTCTGTCCCCATCTACTTTCAGGAAAAAAAAGGCACCTTAAAAGACTCTGACAAAGCTATGATGACAGCTTTTGATGCCATTGTGAACTTCTGCGAGGAGCTGGGGTGAGTGCACTTCTTTCAAACACCACTGTTAATGTTGGGGAAAACATGCCTTGTCCTTGCCTGGAAACTGTTATGGCTGAGATCCTGCATGTGTCCCTGAGAAATCTCTGAGTTAACTGAGATGTTGGCCTTGGAGTCTGACCAAGTGACAGGGGGATGTTTAACTTCTCTGGTGATGTACTTTACTATAGTCAGTCTTTGATGATGGGTTGACTTAGTTGCGTTTGCTTTTATTTTGACTCTCCTTCTTCGGGGACAAACAGAGAGCCATGGGATGCAAGCATTTAGATTTAATGTTTCTGTAAATCCCAGTGTCTCCACTCTGCAAAGTGTCTGTGATTCTCATTGACCTTAGAAAGAGCACATGGTGCTTAGAATGTTTCAGAAACAGGCTCAAATTATGGATGTGCCCAATCTAAATGCAGACTAGCAACCACAACATGCCTTGTCCAGGTTTAGTTCATGCCTCACACACTGTAATTGGACTAATTGCTGTTCTGTGCTGGATAAGACATCAAAGTTATACTTTTGCCAGGAAGAGAGCAGTATGTGTTCACTAACTGAAAATGGTCTTTGTGTGTCTTGCTTACAAGTTCTTCATTTTGTTTCATTTTTCACACCTGGGTGTAGGACAGCTTTTCCAGCACAAATTTAACATGTGCTACTTTTCTGGTGCCTTGGTGAGGATGTTCTTTCCTGGTAGTCACGTTTGGTAAACAAAACCTGGGGTTGTGGGATAGTCTTGCTAGTGCTGAAGTGTGGCACAACAATGAGCCCTGGGGCACTTCTTTGCCCAGAGTCAAGGTGATGCTGTGAAGTAACTGCTGGGAGGCTTCTTGCTCTGAGAATTCAATGCTCTTGTTTGAGTAGCTCTGCTCCTCCTGGTATGTGTGTTCCCAGCTCACAGATGGCTGTTGTGGCTGGGCTTTGTATAACAACAGAATGATTTAGGTTGGAATAGAACTTCTCAGGGCAACCTGTGCCAGTGTCTCACCACCCTCAAAGTAATAATCTGAGTAAAGGACTATCACTCACCTAATTAGAAATCACATCTCCCAGATTTTTTCTTTCTTTACTCAGTTTGGTACATTGTTCCTACTGTATAACGTGGAATGTGCATTGCAGAATCACATATTGCAGCACTATTGATTGGCTTTTCTGCTCCTAACTCTACAGGACACTGAGGTCATATGGAAAGAAAAGTCACGTTGCATTTCATTTTTACATATTGAATTAATACAGTTCTACTCACTATCCAAACAGTGAAAGCAAACCTGAAACTCTGACCTTGCAAGGTGATAAATAAGAACAAATAAAGACACTCTGTGTACTGGCAACAAGTTTTTGCATGGTATATTTAGGCTATTGTCTGAGTATGACAGGAGAGCAATGGTATAAGCTGCTTTTAGAGAGTGGGTTCAGACAAAGTTTTCAGTGGTCAGAGTTTCCTATTGCTCTTTTGCTAGGTGAAAAAAATCCCAACTCAGTAGCTGCAGCAGCAGAAGACATCTTTAGCAGTTTTAGGTAGTGGCTGACCATTTGCCACCTGTAACTGGTGGTTTTGCTTGAAAGGTGAAAATCAGGCAGAGACTTTGGTATTTGGTGAATGTCACAGTTCCTGCATCCAGACAGCCTCATGTACTGAGTTTCTTGTGACCTGCAGAACAACTTGCTGGCATTGGGACATTGCTCTTGATGCAGGAAAGTTGCATGGGGAGAAATAACCACCCAGGGAGAGGGGATGAGAGAGCTTTCTGTGAACAGCACCACTGGGTTGTACCCAGGCTGGTTCTTGCTCAGCTGTACCACGTTCTGTGTCCCCACTTTGATGTCTGTGAGCCACCCCGTTTGTGCCTTGGAGATGAGCAGCACCCAAAGATAGCAGCAAATAAAATGAGAGCAATAACAACAAGGCAGAAGATGCCAATCACCACCAGCCCTCCAAGAGCCCAGTCACTTGCTGTAATCATGCTCTTTAGGTCTTCCAGAACTGAGTCTTGCTCTGGTGACATGCTGGCTTCCACCCTGCTGGGGGCAGAGAACAACAGGGTCAGGGTTGGTGTGTCCTCTCCATCCCTCAGGCACAGCCACAAAAACAGTGCAGGTGTGCATGGTGTCTGTGCCTGCAGGCATCCCCCTCCAAAAGGAGAGTCACCCTTCACAGAAATGGGAGCATAAACTGGAAGAAATGCAGCTGAGCTAAATTTCACAATCAGATCCATAGAAATATAAAGAGGAAAAGCTTCTGGCTCTCCAGGATTTTGGCAGCTGAGATTTATTTTAATAGTAGCTTATCAATATTTTAAATAATAGTGTCTCTCCAGCATGTCCAATATGAACTCTTTGTCAGCTCTAAGGCCTAGACATGAGAGACAAGTATTCAGTGGGAGAAATTCCCAATACCATTGGAAAGATCTCTGAAAGGGAGAGGTGGGGACTTAAACTCTGAGAACACAACAGAGATTAAATGAACACTTACTTAAAAACAAATGAGCACAAAACCCCACCAAGAATAAGCAAAGATCATGTAAAACTTGTTTCTTGCACAGGGCTTAGAATAGTCCAATTATATTTAAAAGGGTGTCCTGCTAATGGAGTTTGCTTTAGTAATGGTTTCTGCAATAGAAGCATAAATTTTCCTCCCATGAGGAGGTCCAGTAATAATTTAAACTGGGATCCCAGTGGGTTCCACTCACTTGCTTTTTCACTGATACTTTGAATAATGACTCAGCTGTCAGCTTTCTAAAGAACATCCAGCAGCTCTTCATGAGCATCTTGTGGTTTTACTATAGCTTCCTTGCTTCTCAAGGGAAAGGATGGAATATTTATCACACTTTCTTGCAAATGTGACTATGGAGATGTAATACAGGAAGAGATATTGGCTATTTTTGAAAATTTGTTTGACTTGCTGCCTCTTCTGTCTGTACCCTGAATACTCTTAGAAAAAGGAATAGTCCTGTAAAGTGTTTCATCCTCAGCAGGTTGGATTTGGCTGGAAGCACAAGCTCTCACTTGCTTAAGTTTTGTTTCTTTCTCAGCAGTCAGATTTCAGTTCATGTTTTGTTTTCTGGAATGATGGCAGATCACTGCGCTCAGTTGTTAACCAACAAGCACATGGGACATCAAAGCTGTTCTGGGTTCCTTTGCCTTTAAAAAGGAGGCAGCCTAGATATGAGTTCTACAGCCCAAAGGCAGAAACCCTGTGGGACTGCACACCCCAGGAAGTTCCTGTCTCTTTTCCTAATTGCAGTTCACCTCCCAGAATAGGAGAGCTGTAAGACATTTTATAAATACCTGAAGCTGTTGTGTTTCTAGTAGGTGTTTCCTCTGCTGCCTCCTCTTCACCCCCTCCAAAAGATCTTGGCCTGTGGTGAGGGACCCCTTGCTGTACCTGTAGACTTGTAGAGGTAGCCTGGAAGTTACCTGTTGGGCTGCAGTAAATGATTAACAGCTGATATTCCTGTAAAGGTGGGGCTAATATAATCAAAGGTCTTGCCTAAATAAAAAGTCCTAATTCAACTGTTCCTCAGACATTTCTTCCTCTCCATGGCTTTATCCACTTCCACACCTGTTGCAGTGCTTGTAAAGGCTCACTATGTCCTCTGTCTGGGGCAGGCTGCAGTGGAGAGAAGAGGGCTGTGTCTCCTGGATCCTGACTGGATCTGTGTTGCAAGCTCCAGAAGGAGAATGCCATTCCTAAAGTGGGAGTGTGAACAGGACTGCCCTGCAGTCCAAAATTCATCATGACAGTTTAGGTGAATAAATCCATTACAGAGCATTGCAGTGCTGTGAGCTGCAGCAAAACTCTCTATCACTCCCCTGACTGGAAAATACCAGAGATATGATGCTGGAGAGAGGAGGGAGGAGAGAAGGAGGAGTGTGGTGTGTGAGGCGGTGTGTGTAAAAGGAAACTGATTTTTCACAAGCTAAGCAAATCACTTTGAAACCAGAGGGATAATGTTACAGAACAGAAGCTATTCCATTAAGTCATCAATAGAACTTCAACCACACCTGCTGGAGGGGTTTACCTTGCTGGGTCTTTGAGGTTCCTTGGGGAAAGAAACTATTTCAACACTTTTATCATCACAACTGAAGTAACAGTATTCCCATGCAGTTCTATCTAGGTTTTCAAAACATGTATGGCAGTTGCTGTGCTTGAAGCAACCTTGCCTTATTCTGTGCTTTTCTGAATCTCCCTCTGCAGGTTGAAACAAGTGGATCCATCCTCACTATTGCTCCCTATAGGTCCCTATATTTGAGTACTGATTGAAGCCCAAAACACAAAAGGTTGTGTGAGTGCTGAGCAGGGACCCAGGGACCAGCAGGTTTGTAGTCAGCAGAAGCTGAAGAGCTGCAGGAAGCTGGACACTTGCTGGGCATCTTTCAGGCTACCCTGAATGCATGCAAGGAAGCAGCAGCTCAGGCAAACAAACCTGTCTGAATCCCAGCTGTAGGAATAGTCCAGCTGAATGCAATGGTATAAAATAATCCAAAAGCAGAACATTAGGCCTGTGAGGGCCAGACAAGTGTGTAGAAATTGGGCCCCTCTATATGGTGGCTGCTCCTCCACTCAGGAAAGCCACCTGAATCCTTTAGAGGATTGCTTATTTTTCTGTCCTTCCCTTTCTTTGATAGCACTGTGTTTATTCTGTTTCTAATTCAGGAACTCGCAGTGGCCGAGATAAGACAGGAGCCATTTCTCTTGTCCCTCTGCCTGGTATCTGTCAGTGGTTTAGCTTGTACCACCACAGGGAAACATGCATCTGTAGCTTTTCCTGTTGAGATAAGGTCTGGCAGCTTGTTCCTGGTGACAGCAACCTGTCAGCCCTTGGTGTGTGTCCAGCCTGCCAAGCTTCCCTCTGGCTTAGCACAGGCTGGCTCCGTGCTGCTGGAACAGCCCTCAATGGGATGCTGTTCATGGCTGGAGCTGGCACTGTCTAGCACAAGCCTGGAAAGAAAGTGAGCTCTGTTCTTGCCCAGCTCTCGTGACTTAATCTAGATAGAAAAACATCTGTTGAGTCTGTCTCCTGCAAAAGAAGTTCTGAGGCTCCTGATGTCACTTTGCCACTTGTTTGTGAGTGAAATGAGCAAAGACTTACCTGACAGGGGGTTGGTGTGGTGATGCATCTCTGAATGTTTAAATTGATGCTGTGCTTGATTGTTTCTCCCTACCGTGTTGGTTGGCAGTGAAAGCTTTGGGACAGCCTAATAAAAACCAGCACTTTGTTAGTCTCAGTGTAACTGTGCATGCAGTAGCTCGTCCTAGTGCAGTCTGCTGTTGGCAGTTGTCAAGTTGGGGCTCAAATATTTCTTTTCTAAGGAACACTATCATTTTCTACTGGAAAGTATTTTCTTTTTATTAATTTAAAAGTAACACTGGTAGTTTGAGGAATTTTATTTTTCTTATCATTCTTATACTATTCACTATGTCTCTGGCTGCAGATACATTCCAATGTGCAGCAGTACAAAAATGCCAAATACCTAGATCTGGTTTGTTGGCAAAAAATAAAGTGCATTAAATACATAAGAAGCTGATGTAATGTGCCTTTTACTAATGCACAGTAGGTGCAGGTGCAGGCAACAGAGAAAACACATTTCTTTACAGAGTTTTCTTTATTTTCTGTACCTTCTGAAGTGTAAAGAGTATTTTAAAGCCCACTGTTAAAACTTGATGATTCTGTTCTCCTAAATGTTGGCTTTGGTACATACACATGAAATCCCTTTGGCTCCTCTGCACTTAGTTGGGATACAGAGGCAGAAGATGACTTTTCCACATGCATGTAATTTTTTTATACCTTCTCACAAAGATGGTTGGTCTCACATTTGGGGCTGAAACACCACTGGTTGAGAGTTCAGTGCAGAACTGTGGCCTTCTTGTGCTGTCCCAGTTGTGGAAGTCATGGCCTGTGTCACAGCCTTGTACATTCATAAATCCCTTTCGGAAGTTCACCAGAGTGTAAACCAAACATGCACAGTGGCTGCAGCATGGAAAAGGGATTTATTTGCACTTGTTAACTCCAGCCCAACAGCCCATTCTTGGCTCTGCTCTGTCACTGTGCCTGCTGTGAGCTGCTGCACACATACCCTGCAGTGATGGTTCCCATCATGTGTCACTCCTCTGAAATGCCTCTGTGCACGCTCATAAACACAGCCCTGGCATCATGTCATGTCCACTAAAATAAACTGCACACAGTGCAGGGAGTCAGGCACACAGATCCCTCAAGTCAGGGTAGGGATTTGTTCATCTCCTGGAGCTCCCATGCTCTGCAAGAACCATGCATCTGCAATAAGCAGAAGAGTAGACCCACAGGGGGTGGAGAGGGAGCATGTTGAGCAGAGAATGATCAAAATAAGCCATAGCCTTAGTGAGTTTTTCCCTTTTGTTTTCATCTTTCTGTTTACAAAGAATATTCCACACGATCTGTTTTTCTCTTTGGCAATTTCCCATCATTGTATCTCCAATGAAATGACTCCAGGGGCAGTTGTTACCAGCTGTACTCAGAGCCTCAGCTGGCACATCTGGATCAGCAGGTCCACCATTTGTTGTTTTCAGCAGATATCTCAGCTAAACGTGTCTCCTGCAGCAGGTTTGGCCTTGATCCATGACAATGTGAGGATCTGGACCTCCCAGTGGTGTCAGTGGGTTTTGCTAATGCCCAGCAGCATCCTTCTGCATTAGCCACTGGTGAGGAGAGCAGGCAGTGTCTGGCCTGTGCCATGTGTTTGTTCTCTGCTTTGCTCTGTGGCTCCATGCCCCAGAATGGATCCTTGCTGGCCCAGCTGCAGGGCTGTCTTTGGGAAAGCTGTCTCTTTTCTCAGCAACTTGTGTCCATGCCCTCCCACCCCATCCCACCCCAAAAGAGGGAGACAGTGATGGTAAAGGAGCTTTACCTTTCTGGTCACTGTAGTGGCTGTCACAGAGAGAAGGAATTCCACGCTGTGATTTCTGGTCCTCTGAGTCATGTTCATTAATATTGTTATTGCCATTTTCAGTGAGCTAGTGTGGAAAGTCATTCCCATAGCACTGAATCATGATGTCCATGTCCTTGCTGGCAGGTTTTGTCACTTCATCAACGGGCAGCTGGGCGGACTTGGCTCTTCCTGTGTCTGGGGTCAGGGCGTCCATCGCAGCCACAGCAGCTGTAGCAGCAGCAACTGCAGGCAATGATTGTGAGCACCAGCACAGTAGCTGGAAAGAGAAACAAAACGATATTGCTTCATAGCATAGGAACAATTCCTGCAGAGTAACCCTGTTGTAATCTCCTCCAAGTTGTTTGGTGTGAGCAGCAAAATGAGCAAAACCTGGTTTCTTGAGTAGCTTTTTTGCCCTATATCACCACCTTCCTCCTCCTGAGTTCCTGCTGCTTTGTATTGGTTTGCCATTTAATCTGGACAATCATTACCAGGCATTTCAAGACCTTGAGACCTAAATACCAAACCATGTGAGGGCTTCTTTACCCACCTAACGGGCTTTTGTTTGGGAGCTGACATGCAGTAGAGCTATGTGCCTGGAATGGATGAAAATCCAACTTGCCCCAGAGCAACTTGAGGGAGTTTGGTTACTCAAACTGGCAGTTGTATTTCTGAAGAGTGAGTGCAGCATACCCTCTAAGGATACATACGTAAGACTGGGTTGGCTTTACTCTTCTGTATTTAGCTTGAAAAGACAAGATACTTCAAACACAGAGTTTTGTTTCACAAAACAGTGGGCTAACTTACTGTTCACTACTCTAGCCAGGGTGGTTGGTGTTGGCAGGGATGCTTTAGTTTATCTGAAGTAGAAAAGGATGACATGTTTAATCCTGCAAAACATGTAGGAGTGTGAACATGCCTGTGTGTGTGCATGTGTTCATTTAAAGCCTGGACCTGGGCTGCCAGGTAACCTGACCTGTGGTGAACCAGCTGTAGAGATGAACCCAATAAAGCAAGCAGGTGTGACTTTGTGAATTCCAGCCTGGGGAGGAGTGTCCAGCTGCATACACACCCTTCCTTTTGGCCAGGAGCAAACACTGTCTTTGAGGAGCAGGGCCTGTCTTCCTTCCTGCTTGTTTTCCCATTGTATAAACAAACCTCATCCCTCTTGATCCAGCAGTTCTCTGTTATTCCTTCCATGCCATCCCCACACAGAGCAGCAGGAGGGATCTTGCCATTACCAGAGGAGAATAAATAGGCTCATCTGAAGCATATTGGCTTCCACTGAGCCAAGCACAGGGATGACACTCAGAGTCTCTCTTAAGTGTCTTCTGTGGCAGGGAGATGCCCTAATAACATCTGTCCTAAACTATCTCCTATGCATCAAAACATCACAGCAGCTCTAGGTTGGTTAAAATATTACTGACTTAACTAATGTTTAAAGTGAGAGCTTTGGGGAAAGCTGTATTGTTGCCTGTCATGCCCAGCATCCATGTAGAGGTTCATGCTGAGTGTTAAAAAATTACCTAGGAATTAACCCGGGCCTCAGAGCACAGCCTGGAAAAAACCAGCCAACACCACCAACCCACCAACAAAGACTATGGAGCAAGCTGCCCCTGTAAAAGAGGAGAGAAATTCTGACACCCCTTGGCCTCCACCCTCAAACTCACCAATAAACAGAAGAACCACAGAAAAGCAGGCAATCTCCACTGGCTCAGCCTTGGGCAATTTCTGGAGCTTAAGGAGAAACTTCTCACCAATGGCTTGGATTTCCTTCAGAAAGGTTGCAGAAGACATTCTGTTACAACCTCTCCAGGCTTTATTCTGTAGGAGAACCAAACAGAGAATAAACCTTTTCACTGACTAATGCTAGGGAGCTGCCAGCCTTCTTATACAGCTGGTGATCACAAGGAAAACAAGTTTATCTGGTCTCAGTCCTCGTTCCCAGTAGCTAAGGTGGAGGACTATTAATTGTCTACGTGTTCTGGCACTGTTTTAATTTCAAAATCCAGCTTCAAGGGTGTTTTTGTCAGCTGCACTGTTAAGCAAAGTCCAAATGGAGTTTCTTCTACCAGGACACTTAGTTCAGGAGGCACAGAGTCAGACTGGACAGTGCCTGCCCTTGGCTTTCACCCAAAGTAATCTTTTTTTCCAGTTGTGCTAACTTGTCCTTCCAGAAACAAATGCAATTCTAACTCAACTTGAATTCCAAATGCTGAACTCCACTGTACATAGTTTTCAGCTGTTTCTTCCAAAATAGACTCCCTTGAAGGCTTCTTGCACTTTGAGCTACAGAACTCCCCTTCAAAAACAAAGGCATTTACTTCAACACCTCAGTACAATGCCATTAATAATGTTTTATCAACCAGTTTTACTGAATGTGATACTAAAAGGTAAACTCTGCATTCACTGGGGACAGCTGGATGCTTTTCAAGGTCTTACAGATGAATGCAAATTTATAAAGTAAGCTAAATGTAGGTTTTTTTCTTTTAAGCCACAGAGCAAAATGTAAACTGAACAGTGGATTCCACCCATCACTGCTGATGATTAGCAAAGCAAAAGCACCTAGATCTGTCAGGGAGATACCTCCCTTGTGGAGCTAATCCCTCCTGCCCTGCTCAGTAATCTTGGACCTTCTTTATTTTCAGAATGATCATCAGGAGCTATTTTTACTGAAAATATTATTTATCTAGTCAAAGTTCAGTGCCTCAGTTTTGCCACCAGTTTACCCCATGGGCAAGATTTTGGGAGGCATTGCAACCAACTAGCTGGCATTAGACCTATGGATGTTCAAATTTTGCTTCAGTCAAGAACTGGAATTGGATATGGTTGAGAAATATCCATAGTTTCACCTAAAACAAGTGTTTGGACAGGTCAGCATTTGAATGGATTGTAAGTCTTATTTCAATATTGTATCAAAGTGTTCTGGTTTATGTGTGTTGTAAGAGTCAACACTGGGGTTTGGGACTTGAACATTGCAATTTAATATCCTGATCTTGGTGATAACACAAAGCCAAGTGACCAAGACAGCACTTCCAGAACAAACCAGCTAGTTCCTTATTGCACATCTGGCTTGGTTACTCAAACAAATGGATGCTTGGAGTTCAGTTTTTCTAAACACACTGAGGACAGAGAGACCTTGGCTGTTTCTTTGCATGCTGGGCTTAAATACTACAGTGCCAAGTTAAATTAGTTTTGTATGTTTATGCAATTCAAAAGGGGTTTTCTTTGTTCTTTTAAATCCAAGCTAAGGAATAAAAATCGGAACCAGCTGGTTTCTTAGAAATGGGGGTGGATGGAAAATCTGCATCTACAGAGAGATCTCTGTGCAACTTAGCAAGGAGGCAGAGCTGTGGTCTTTTGACCTGAAAAGGTCACTGTTGAGACTAGGGTTAAATACTTCTTTCCAGATGATTGCATACCCCAAGTGAGCTGCTCCAGAAACGGCTGCTTTATCCTTAGTGCTGTGGGATTCTGTGTCAGCAGGTTTTCAATCTTGTTTCCATTCCAAGAGATGGTGGGGAAGGCAGAGGTGAAGTGATTTGTGTTTTCTGTTCTTGGCTCTAGAAGAAAAAAAAATTTTAAAAATAAAATTTTTTGTCTCTAACCTTGTGAAAATGTTTGCTCCCTTTGGAGGTGTTTCTGCCTATCCAGAAGCTCTCCTCATAAGGAATTTGCTGTAAACTTCCATGCCATGCTTTGGGCTGCACCAGAAGCAACAGGTATAAGAGCCAGTCTTGTGAAGTTTGGTTAAACAGTGTAAAATTACTGATCAGGATTGTAGAACTCCATGTGGATTAGCAAAGTGCTTAGTCTAAAATGATAAAGTCTGTCTCTGTAATGGATATTCCTCTGCCCATGGTTCCTGATCTGGAGCTCAGTGAAGGAGTTTTTATTCTAAAACTTGCAAGGAATGTTGCTTGTTTACCTTGGTCTGAACTACATCAGGGACAAAGTTTGATGGTGGTGGTGCAGTGCCCAACCTACCCGTGAGGAAGCAAATGTTTTTCTGCTTGATGCACTTTCTGCTTTGGGATTTCTGCTGCTGCAGTGAGGCAAAAGGGTGAAGAATGAAATAATTCTTGAAGGAAAAAAGTAAAACTCCCCCAAGAAAACCAGTTACATTCATGAATTTCTGTATGTTCCATTCTACTTGTGATGCAAAGTCTTTGTTCAGGACTAGTTTTGATGTGACCTTTTCCCAGTTGATTTCAATGGAACCAAGATTTTACCCTTGAGATTCGCACAGGGGTAAGGATAGTGCTGTGTGACTTAAACCAGTTGTCTTATGCATCTGCCTCATGTACAACACAAAGGTGATGACATTAATTACAGTAACAGAGTGGAGCTGTGAGAGCTGTAATTCCTTTTGTTTTATTATATTGTGTTCAAAGACATTTCAATCACCAACAGTAGTACAGGCCAGGTGGTGCAGGATATTCAGTTGAAGCACTAACTGTGATGATTATTATTAAAACAGGCAGTTCTTGAGAGAATTGAAACTCAAGATTGTAGATCTTAACTGAGAGTTCACTTTCTAGGACTGGAGTGCTGTTTGAGAGCTTGGAAGAGCCACCCAAGTTAGTACCTCAGAAATTCTCAGGGGTTTGGAGCAAACAAAATTGTCTGCCAGAGTTTTTCTTAATTGAGAATTTCTCCTTGCTTATCACTGTTCCTCCTCAAAACTTCACCCACTGAGGATGGGAACCCTCCAGAGCAGAGGGGAGATGGCTGTAGAGCAGCAAAGCTGATGGAACTCATCCATGTTATGGGAAAAATCCTGAATGACCACAGTGCAATGTGGTCTTCATAACACATTGTCAGACTGATGCCAGGAAATTCTGCTCCACAGCTGTAGTTAGAGCTCACATGAAGTGAAAATCAGATGAGGAGAGACAAGATAAGAAACTCACGTAGAAAAGAAAGTGAACACAATATCTTGTGACAGGCAGTTTGTGACATCCCGCTGGGATGGGGTGGCAGCCTGAAATTCATGGTTTTGACTTAAGAAATAACTCATCTAATTAGCACTGCCAGTGAGACTAGATCATCAAACCTTTCTGCCCTCCTCTATGTTACAAGGCCCAGCAGGGGAAGGGAGTAAAACAAATCACTTAATTTGGGTTTATTTGGTTTTCATGAAAAAAAAAGGCCCATTCTGCCATGTGCCATGTGCTGTTAGCCTTGGTTGAAAGGACAGAGCACAGAAATGATGCAGGAGAATGGCAAACAGCTGCAAGGATTACATGACCCTGTAAAACCAAAGTGCATGTCCTGTGTTCAGGATTTACAGAGATTTAGATTCCCAGGAAGCACTAATGTAGATTCATCTTGCTGTGCCCACTGAAGAAAGCTGTGAAAATTGCCATAATAGCACTGAAATTATCTTTCAGAGTTGTTTTAATGGACTCATGCCATACTGAAGCACTCAAAGAAGTTGGCTGCTCAGCCCTTTGGAGAATAAAGCCATTAAAAAGCCTCAATCTAGACATTCAAGAGGAAAGCCTCCATCAAGATTCCTTTTTACTGTGAACTGGCTGCATGTCGATGCTTCTTTTTCTAAGAAAAAGAGCTTTGGGATGACCATGTACAGTAGGGTCTGACATCCCTCTGTCTGCCTGAAGCTACTCAGGCTGCTGTGAGTCTTTTGGAATTGCTGTACATTGAGTTTTTTGGTCTGCCCTGATCTGTGTGGACACAGCTGCATCCAAAGGTGAACTGTAGAGAGTGGGTGAGCTGAAAATTGACTGCTGAGAATGAGACACTTGTTTACTCATAACCCTGGGGGTATTTGAGAAGCCTTTTTTAGTGCAAAAGGCATGAATTTAAGTTTGTGGTTTAGCCCGAGGACTGGAAATTAGTAAATACAGGCAGTCTTCCTGGCCTGCCCATGATGCTCCCTGGTTGTGTAACTTCAGATAAGTCATCACATCCCACTGTTGGGTGACTTCATCTCTGCAAGACAGCAGAACATGGAACCACATCAGAGCTTTGTTTGTTAATTGTTGTGTGTCCAACAATAGGAATTGCCTAGGAATCTTTAGATGGAAAGGCAACAAGTCCCTGGTTTTGCTGCAGTTACAAACAGAACTGGCCATTGCTTTGCTCACTGCCTGTTACACTTTGTTCACTGAGCCCATTTGGGGTGGATGTAGATGAAAGTGTGGTTTCCACTTGCTTGCTCCTAACCCAGCCATGCTCCACAGGGTTATACTGCTCTTGCCATGATCCTGATCCGTTGGTTTTACTGTGCTTACATGGGTTTGTTGCTCTAGTAACTTTAAAATGGAGATAAAGCTTTGGAGGGAGGAATTTTTTGGGGAACAAGAAGCTGTCAATGCCTCTAGTCCTAATGCAGCAAATCCCAGTGAAGGTGAGTTGGCTCTCCACTGCCCATAGCAAGAGTGCTCCAGAGACCTTACAGAGTAGAACCTCCCTGATGTGCCCATCAAGCAGAATGCCAGGGCCACATTCTCATTGCATTCTTGTCTTTCTCTCTTAGACTGTGGCTCTGAAGAAGCAAATGTTGTGTTGTTCTTACTCAGGTGTGTCCAATAAGTTGGTTGAAATAGGACCTGTACAGGGATGGGAAGCCTGTATGGATTGTGGGGGCTTATTTGGTAGGAAATCTTAGAAGGCAAGCCCAACCTCATGGAAGGAGGGTGCTGAGCAGCTGAAGGGGAAGGGATGCTTTCTATTCTGATCTAAAACTCTAAAATAAGCTCTGACTGTTCTTGGCCACTTTCTAAAGAACGTGAAGGTTTGCCCAGTTTCAAAACGTACCAGCTTTGTTCTTGGTTCCTGAAATGTTCTTCTGATTTTATATGGATAAGGTCTGCAGTGCTTCCTGTTCTCAAACAATGCTGGGTTGCTAGGTGTGCCTACAGTTTGGATGCATTTTGACCCAACGTGTCATAATTCCTGCATGATTGTTTATTGTTCTAAGCTTTTAGTGTACTGCTGAGATGAAAAGAGCCATAGAAATGCACTTGTATTATCAGTGCATGCTTTTCCCTCATCATTGTTAATGCAATGTTTGCTGCCATGACTGTAGTTGACCAGCCATGTGAATCTTAACTGTAGCTCAGACAAGCCCATTTTTCCTAAAACAGGAGTGAATGGAGCCAGACAGACCTATAATTCGTTCCCAGGCAGATGAAAATAGTTTGCAGTATCGAGAGAATTCAGCCCTTTAACAGCACACACCCAAACTGGTAAATTGTAGCTCAGTGCCACGGGAGAAAAGCTTGGACTTTGTCAGTTGGTTTGGAACAGGAGGCCACACATTCCTTCAGATTATAAAGCTGCTGCCCTGCCTGGGTCGCCTTTTGGCTGGAATAACCTGTCATCTGCACCACCCACTATTTGGAGATGGGTTTTGAGGCAGCACTGTAAATGTGTCTTCTCTTCCCTACAACCTAATATTAGATTAATATAAAAAGGCACTGAATTCCCAGTTTCAGTAGCAGAGGTACCTGCTGGGGCACTGAACTGGGAGTCTTTACACTTCTACAGATCATCCTGGTTTGCTCCAGTCCATCCCACAAACACATCCACAAAACCCCACGAGATAATTCCTCACTACTAGGAATTTTTAAGTGGGGAAACCAAAACACTGAGCCATCCAATGAACGGAAAAGGTCAATTTTAAAAATAAACCTGTAGCTCTTCTACAAGAGAACTTTTTTAGTGTTGGTGATGCTTGAATCTAGCCTGAAAGTCTATTCTAATATTAGCCAAATATCCATTTCCCAGGAAGCTGACTGAGAGGTAGCTGTGTGCCTGTGAAGGACTTGTAGTGACTTCACAAACATAGTGGGATCTGTCAGTAGTTAGTGTTTGAGGTCCAGCATCTGCAGCCCCTGGGTGTGCTGGAACCTCCTCCACCTTTAACAGCCACCTCTGTGCCCTGTCCTTGACTGATCCCAGATCTCATAAATTACATGCATTTTGAGTTTTTTGAAATATGCTAGTCTGATCCTAGCAGAGGTTGTAGGAACACAAACCCGAAGGCTGCAGCAGCTGGTGCCTCAGGAGAAGCTGTTTGGACCCTGAGCAGCTGTGGCTGTGTGGGGTGGCAGTGAGAGCCTGCATGGAGGGTGGGGTGGGTGCTGCTCTCCTCGCCCAGCTCTCTGCCAGCCCCCACAGCCCCTGCTGTCCTGCAGGTGACTCTGGCCCACTGCAGGCTCTGTGGTCAGGGCTTGTCTTACAGAGAGGATCCACTCTACCAAACTCGGATTATTTTGTACCTCCACTCCCACAAGCACTGTTGGTTGCAGTCAGGCTGAGGCCCGAGCACTGTGACAGCTGTAACACAAGCCATGTCCTGCTGCTTTTATCCAGACATGTGTTTCACATTGCTGCTCCTCTCCCCCCCCCCCCACATTAACAGCACGGCTGCGGCTGGACAAGCCCCCAGCCAAACCCATTAAGATTTTCTTTTGGCCAGGAAAACTTGGCATGTTTCTCTACCTCCTTCCCTCCCCTACCCTTCTCTCCTCACTCCTCCCTTCTTCCTTTTTTTTTTTTTTTTTTTGTTGTTTTCCTAAACTTTGTTTTTTCACATGCTTTATTTTAAAAAAACATCTTCACTACAACAACCAACCTACAGAGACTCTCCATTAGCAGGGTGGAAACTTCCCTCCAGCCCCTTGAGCCTTAGGGCCAGGCTGCAGGCATGTGGGTCTTAACTACTACATCTCCTCACTCAGGCAGTTCCAATTCCATGTTTGTACAACACCTAGGTCAGAAAGACCTGCCCTCCATTCCTCTTAATGGAAATGGAGAGAAGTGGAAATACCTGATCCTTAACATTCCTCCCTACAGGCATGTGTAGGATTGGGAAGACCTTTTTCTGTGAGAATAGGCTTTCTGCTTCTGTTTGTAAACAGCTGACTGCCCATTCGCCTCCTGGAAGAGGCTGAGGGGTCCAAGCTCTGCACTGGGAGCTGCAACAGCTTCCCAACAGAGAAATCAGCTTCAGATGGCAGAAAACAGGGATTTATATGGCCAGTTTCCATTAGCAGCCCCTCTCCCCCTACCCAACAGCAAAATGGAGATGGGAGCACAGGCTGTGGGACACCTCTGTAAAACCAACGCTTGGACTCAATGACCTGAAATGTCTTTTCCAACCTAAATGATTCTATGTTGTATAATTTCATGTATTTAAGGGATCCTTTTCCTCTCCCTTCAAACTTGACGGTCTGGTTACTGTAAAGCACAGGCTGTGTGTGTGCATGGACGTGCCTCTCCGAGCAGCGGGTTTTCGTGCTGCTTTGAAGGCTAAACCAGCATCTGTGCCTGATACACTAGCTCAATTCTTTCTTTTTTTAATGTTCTCATTAGAAACCGTGTAAAATCTTCCCGTTTATTTCTATTGAGCACAGATGCTTAACTTGCACAGCGTGCTAGTTCCCCGACCGGGGTTTGTTTTCTAAGCTCTCTGCTTCGGGATTTGGGGGATAAAACTTGGCTGGAGCAGGGAGGAACTCCGGGCAAAGCTGCGGCTGGCACCCGGTGGGTTTCACACGGCTGCCTGTGCTGGCAGCTCCTCGCTAAAGGCACGCACACGCTCGGACCCAGCTGCCCTGTCCGCACCGACTGTTTCTATATCGGGTCACCAGCTTATCGGCGAAGGACAGACATTCTGCAGGAGCACAGAAACACGAGCAGCCGGCCTTTGTCAGCGGCACAGGAGTTGCCGAGTCCCGCTCGCACTCCTTTTGTTCCAGGGCGGCTGCGGCGCAGCTCTCCGCAATCCCATTAAAAGCTTTTCTCCTGCCACCTTCTCTCCCCGGTGTCCCTGGCAAGCCAAGTGAGCCTGCCGAGCTGTGCTCCGCGGCTGACCGAGCAGGGGGAGCTCCCCGGGCTCCAGCCCCTCGCTAAGCAGCGGAGAGTGCCGCTTGACCGAACACAGCGATACGAGCTGTGTGCTCAGCCTTACCCGACCGCGAGCTCTTCTTCTCCTCCTCTTGTTTTTCTTTCCCTCTTCTTCAACTTTCACGTCATCCCTCCCCTCATCCTGGCTTGCGGCTCGCTGCTCGCTCGGCTCGTCTCTCTGCTCCGCTGCTGACAGCCAGCTGTTGTCTCTGCCTTTTTTTTTTTTTTTTTTTTTTGTTGCTGGTTGTCGTGGAGATGCGAAGTTTCGTGTTACATGTGTGCCAAAGAGGGAGGGAGAGGAGTCACCGCAGGCTGAGCCAGAGCCTCTGCCAGCTCCCTGGGCCGCCCAAGGGCCGGCACTTGTTGCTGCCTTCCTCCGTGCATCTCCTCCGAGAGAGGAGTTTCTGCTTTACCTTTTAACGACGCCTTTTTCTGCAGTGAAACTCGAACCGATTCCCTGCCTGCGATAGTTTGGGGCAACGTTAAAGCGAGTAACTTTATGCAGCCCAGTTTCCTTCCGAGTCCCAGGGGAAGGAGCTTTTCTCCTGTGTTCATTGAAGGGGCAGAGCAAGAGCTCACAAGGACAGTGCAGCACTGTAAGAGAGACCTGCCACGGGCAGGGCAGCAGGGACAATGCTGGGGTGCTGAATTTCATGCTGGGGTGGTGAATTTGCTCCGTACCCTTGGCCAAGACATTTACTCTCTCGATGCTGAGCTTTCCTGTTCTTGTGTTCTGGGGACAGCTGACTGTCACTGTCTTGTCCCAGAAGGTGAAGCTCAGGTGATGCTGAAAGGATACAGTCCTTCAGAGAGGTGCAAAATTAGAAGTTCTCATCAACCTCATGACTTGCTCTGCTATTTGATAAAGCTCATTAAGTGCCTTTCGCTCGATGACTGCATAACTAATTTGCCCTCATATGATTTTTATATTTTTTAACACCTTCACTTCTTCACATTATTCCAAGACTTAATGAGTTATTTATTTCAGGGAGCATTTCTGATGAGACTATGTACCCTTTGGGTCATACAAGGGAATGCTTTTTTCTGCTGTTTTTTTGGGAGAGGCAGAGCTTCTTTTTGGATGTGTGACTTTGCTTCTTCTCTGACTGTCCAGCTGCTTCTCCTAATTGCAGGAATAGGACTCCTGTTTTATGTGGTACACAAAAACAAGATCTACCAGAGCAATACAGGTGCAGACATCTGTGTGGTCAGTTTAGCACTTCCTGGAATGTATTGCCACAAACAAAAAATGTGTTAATAAACCTGATTATTTGCTCTTCATCCCATTCCATAATATCACATCAGGGGAGGATGTCTGAAATGACATAGTGATTTTGTTTAGACATTTTAAAGACCAATGGTCGTATCATACATACTCTTTTTGGAGGGTGGGGATAGACAAATAATACAGTTGCATATGTAAATGATGGAATGATTTTAGGACATGTAAAATAATACAAACTACCATTAGTTTATGTAAATCATCTCCATCTCGTGGGCATTAGTCAGGTGTTGGTGTGACTGGGGAAGCTTTCCCCTCACATGGTAATGCATAACCAACTATGTTTCAGGACCTCTCGTGTTAAGCATTCATCCACTGATTAACCCAAGCATCCCTGTTGGTAACTGTTTTTTGCTTTTTGACCTTAATTATAGGATTGCAATTTTAGTTTTGCAACTGAATTTCCGTTATGGCCCAACTCCTGAGCACCGTTGACTGAAGTGAGACTGTGGCCCCAATCTGGGTAATTCTTCAGGAAGAAAAAGGCAGTTACAGGAGGATGGGTGGAAAGGGCTTGGCTTTACAAGCCTGATGGGTTAGAAACTAGAACTCTAAATTCCAGTGAGCTCACAGCTGATCTCTGCTTCCACCAAAGCCCTCCCCTGGGACATCTAAAGGACAGAGGTGTGTGTGAATGTCCCTCCCCAGCATAAGCCTGGTGAGCTGTGGGAGTGAGGAGAGGGCTTGCCTCTTCCTGAATGCCTCAGTTAACTCTACTACAGATGAGTGCGTGCAAGGGGAAGAGACATGGGCTAATGAGAATGCCTGCCTGTTTTCTTTTGGGGAAACAAAAAGCTGACTTGCAGCTCACTGACATTTCTATAGTCACGTTGCACTGGCAGGCCAGGCAGCACCAGCAGTTCTTTTGGAAAAGCAGGACAAGGGGATCGAATGTGTTGCCCCCATCCCGGTCCCCCCACCCTTCCCCTGCATGTGAAAGGAGCTCTTTGAGTGCAGGAGGAGAGTGAGCCAGTGTGGCTCTGCAGGGGGATATAAAGGCAGCTTTGTCAGCACCCTCTCCAGGCTTTGGTGCTCTGCACGGTGCTGTCACCCTGCTGCAGCCCCTTACCTGAGCACTGCCAGCTCCCTGGCACTTCAGCACACTCAGGTCACTGCTGGGGGACAGGAACCTGAGTCCTGCTGCTGTGCTGCCTTCCAGGTCAGCCTCCCAGGCCGTGGGAAGGAGTGAGCCAGCAGCCACTGCAGCCCCTTGCAGGGTTTGTTTGTGATGCTTTGGTAACACGCAGTTGTGTTCCCCACAGCCACACACAGACACAAGTGAAGAAGAAAACTGTGTTTGTTGGATCTCTGGCAAGTTCTGACATGCCTTGAAGGGTTTAGAATAAGAGTAAATGAAGTGTTCACTCTCTTACTTTTCCCCTCCGTGACCCACTTTTTGCAGATGAAGTTGGTAAGCTCGCTAGGGCACACCTTGGTAGAGAAGAAAAATCTGTACTTTGTTCTTTCTTGTAGTAAAACAATTATTTTCTAAAATAACTCTTGTCCCCACTTGGCTGCAGGATTTGATCCCTAAATGTCCAATGAAGTAAATGTTTCTGTGTATTTATTATCAGCGTTTTGGCTAACACACAACCAGCCACCTTAACTCTGAAACACAAGTTTTAAAAAATTCTAAACTCTACTTTCTTAAAGAAAGGGGGAAAGCAACTGCCTGGTTCTTCTTTGGCAAAATCAGTGTATTCCCTGGTTTAAGTTAGGGAGTGTTCTAGAAGAGAAATTACTTCCTGCCTGCATTGCTAGCGAGCATATTGTCACCAAAATCTTTTCTGTACCCAAACACACTGATGTCTGCCAAAATAGTTTGAAAATTTCTGCAAGAATCTAATCATCTTCACATGGCTGGTTTGCTAAGCCTGGTAAACTGGTTGTGCAATCCTGCAGCAAATGGACTGGTTTTCATGCATGTAGGACTCTACCCAAACTTTGGCTGCTGATCTGGAGCATGTGTGAGCCTCTCAAGATCCAGGCTGTGTTATCTGAATGGTGCTCCCTTGTGACCTCAGTCTGGGCTCTACTTCTGGCACTTCATTTATATTCCTGTGTCTTCAAATATATATTTCTTCACCTTCAAATTACAAATAATAAACCTAGAAGCTCTTCAGTGTGAGATATATAGATACACTCTGAGGTGTAGTGATCAACAGGGCCTCTTTACCCTGGACATGGAATATATTTAGCCAGCAATACAGAGTTATTAACTGCATATTTCACCAACTGTTCCTTTTGCAGATATCAAAGATCTGAAAGGGTTTAGCAGAAGAGATTAACATTGATGGGGTTTTTTTTACATGTGGGGAAGTGGAGGCAGAGAGACTTTAAACAAGGCACCAGGAACAGAGCCTCACTTCTGCTCCAGGGATTAAACCCTGTGATTCCTGCTGGAATAGACATTCTCTGTGAAAAAACAAGACTCAAATCTTTATGTAAAGACACCCTGCTTTGGAGGGTGGAGTTTTTGTGAACAGAAATGATGACCAGATGATTTTCCTTTGTGTTTCCAAGCTGTCGCCACGCTGCCATAGCGAGGTACTTCGGCGATGCCACCCCAGCTTGTAACAAGTGCTGTGACTTCTGCAAGAACCCAGGGGCAGTGAAAAGACAACTGGAGGCTCTGGAATGCTGCAGCAACAGCTGGAGCAAAACCTGCATTGGGCCCAAGGGATCCTCCTGGGATAGCTACGACCCAGAGCTGTACGAGGGTGGGAGGAGAGGCTGCAGAGGCTTCAGCAGGTTTGTACCAGAGAGGTAACACTCAGCTCATAGGAGCCACCAGAGAAAAGAGCATCTCCCAGCTGCAGGCCCAGCCACTCCTATTTTCAGCACATGTTTCTGTGTGGATGGTATTTTCCTGTAACTTTCTGGCAGCAGCAGCTGGAATTTCATTTTCCACACGCTTTGGCAGCCTCGTTCACATTCGTGTCCCAGAGAGCCAAAAGCTGTTTTGACAGACCTAAGAATTGCCCTGCACAATGTAATTGGCTCAAGAAACCAGCCTGAAATTTTTGAGAGCAGCAAGTGGGCTCAACCTGCTCATAGTCACAAGGATCAAAAATGTTTAAATTGAGACCAAGATGACATGGTCCAGAGTTCATTCCTGATTTAGCACAGCTGTCTGTGGGCCAGCAGGCCAGGAGCCACTGACAGGACTTAGTCACCACAGAGGATGTAATGAAGTGCCAGTGTCAAATTATTCTGCAGATTGCTGCATTTTCCTATCAGGCTGACAGCACAAGGAGGATGTGCAGTGAGAAACATGATTAATTCTGTAAAACGCTTGGCAGCATGGAGGTGACAGCTTCTCTTTCCCCTCATTCCCTGGCAGAGTTGCAGTGATTGTGCAGCTGTGTCAGGATGCAGTTTCTCTGCTGGCACTGCCCATGAAGCTGTGCCAGGATACACAGTGCTGTAGGCTGGCCTGACCCTCTGCTTTACCTTAAAAAGCTCGGGATTGGTACCTTTGTTCTTTGGCCAAGTCCAGCTGAGTCAGAGGAAACTGGGACTTGTGATCTAAGCCTGTGTTTGGCCTGAGAACGTGAGAAGCCACAGCCAATGCTGTTGTACAGAAGTGTTTGCCACTTCATTGAACCTTTCCATGATCTGATTGTAGTATGGCCTTGGAAGTTACAATAGTCAGCAGCTCTAAAGCTCAGATTTTTTATACCTGTAAGTTTTGGCTGTGGCAGCTGTGGGAGGCAGTGAACTCCTGGGCTATGTCTGGTGAGGATCAGCTGCTGCATTTCAGTGGATTAGAGATGGGGATTTCATTACAGCAGCCTGTGAACAAGTGAGGCTGAGTGAGGAATGAATGCTCTGCCCTCTCTGCCATCTCTGCTCCCAGGGCAGGAGGGAGTGACAGATGGGGTACATGGCATGAGGCAGTGACTCCTGAACCCCTGGGAGGATCTGGCAGAGCTTCTGAAATGGAGCCCTCCATTCTCAGGGCACTAGTTATGTGCTATTAGTTCATGCCACTGCTTACTAGTTCATGGGATTAACAAATGCTGTGGGTTTTTGGAGAACACTCACTGCTGTAGACGTTGGGGGATGGCAGAGAAACTCAAAGACTTGTCCAGAAAGGATGTGGGATACATCACTGGGGTGGCTCCCCAAACCTGTCCCCCAGTTAGCACTGCAGCTACAGAAATGCTTGTTCCTCTTGCCTTCCTGCCTTATCCAGGTACGATGAAGAAGGCAGTGGGAACTGGGAGGAAGAAAACGAGGAGCGCCGGAAGCGGGAGTGGGACAGTTTCTACAAGAAGCAGATGAGTCTGCGCAAAGTGAGTGAGGATCACTTCGTAAGGGATGCACAGAGGGTTTGCTGAGGGCTTGTCTGACAGCCATAAAGGCTTCCTGGCACTAATGAAAGTAAATTATTGCATCTTGCTGTTGCTTGTTGTCTTTTACTTCTTGTACTTCTGCTTTTGCTGTGTTCTCCATATTCTGGGCCAGTCCCATAGTAGGAAGAAATGCAGCTTATTCATGTGCTGGTTTCTCTGCAGTGCTAAGCAAGAGCAGCCTGTTGGTTTTAATACCCCTGGTAGTAGTAAAAACACATTTCCCCATTCAGCTTGTCCTAAATATTCTTATAGCAGAGGTGAACTTTTGGCTTTGATTCTCATTCTTTGTCTTCTTGGCCCTATTTTTTTCAGTGCCTTTATAACTTAAGCTTTAATTTTCCCCAGAGCAGGGATATAAAATATGTCTTTTGTGCTTCTAGACCTGCATGTGTGTTGTAGGAATGGAAATGTTTGACTGATCTTTGTTTTCTTCCAGAGCAAAGAACCAGAAAAGGAAGATTTTGTTCCTCCAAGTAAATATCTTCTTTGATTTATAATGGGTTTTCTTTGGGAGAAGAAAGTCTTGTATTTTGCAGCTGCATGCAATTTGTGCAGCATCACCACTGGAGGTATCAGTCCCTAGGCACAGAGGTCAAGCTTTTGGCTGTGAAAACTTGGCTGGAGGAGATGGATCAGAGTTTAGCTTTGGTTGGGGTGAAGATCTGGAATGCATCTTTCTCAACAACATTTCCAAATAAGCGAGAGAGAAGGAAAACTCTGTCTAACCTGACTTTGCAGAGTTTTTCTCCAGTGGTTATGCAGCAGCAGCAGTAATAATAATAATAATAATAATAATAATAATAATAATATAAGGAAATTGCTGAAAACCTTTGCTGTTTGTAACTGTGCTGCTTGGGGCCCTGTCTGGCACTGTTGCAAAAGAACACTTGGTAGGTCAGGTTACTCTATCCAGCCTGGTTTTTTTGGTTGATACTGTGGGGAGCAGAAAAGATTGGAGTTTTCTAAGAGCCTTGAAGAACAGTTCTCTGAGGTGGGAGGATTTTGGAAACCTGTTAGTCTTAAACTCCAAAGTAGATGTTGTCAGCCAGAGAGAACAATCTCACTTTGGTTTCTGCTTGCTCTTTCGGAGTGTGTAGCTTCTCCAGGTAAAAAGGGTGACCACAATGGTCCTTGGGGTGACAATTCAGGGAGGAGAAAGCCAGGCAGTACTGTAGTGACACCTCCCTGTGACAGCTGAGATGTTCTCCATCAGCCCAACCCTGCCATGGTTCCTTTCCCAAATTGCTCTCCTGTGGCAGGTGCAGACTGTCCCCTGAAGGATGCTGCCAGCAGGAGGATCACCAAGCTCACAGTGAAGGTAGGTGATGTTGCAAAGAATGACAAAGCTTCTGCCTGCCCTGTTCCTACTCCTTCAGGGATGGAAGTCCAGGGGGCACTGAGGTTTCTGCAGAGCATGTCTGAGTATCCCGTGTTTCCTAGGGCCGGGAACACTGCTTGAAGATGCTGGAAGAAGCTTTGAGCAACAACCAAAAGACTTCAGCAGCAGAAGGAAAAGGGTATGAGATGAGAAAAAAGGGGTACATATTGGTCCCTCATCTCAGGGCCTACTCTTCCCTGAGCAGAATCCCCATTCTCAGGGAATGTTTTTTTAAGTTATTTTGTTCAAGGATGTCCAAGCATCTTCCTGGTAGTGATATTCAGGATCAGATACGAGGATTCCCATGGCTGATTGCTGTATCAGCTTGATCCCAGAGTGGCAGTTCTTCCCTATCCCACAAGATGGGGATAGTGTACTTCTCAGTGGGCAAGAATCTTGATTTAAAACGGTTTTCACCACCCTTTCTATTCTCCAGCAACTCACCACTGCATCCCTTAGGACTTAACTGGAAGTTATCACTTATTCTTGCACCGGAGGGGGTGAATTCTGTACTTTCTGGGAGATACTTAAGCATTAGTGTTCCCTTTGCAGATGCAGAAGTGTGTCTTGCCAGGAATCACCCCAGCCTGTGTTTCAGGTCAGACCCTGGTGCCTGCGCAGTGGAAATGGAATATGAAGCTTTCCGGACCAGTAAAATGGCAAACTCCTACAAGGCAGCTGTGCTAAAGAAGGTAGGGACAAACATCTCCACCTGCTGCTCCCTGGAACGTGCTGTGTCCTCAGCTCCAGGGCTAATAGGGCAGAGTTTGTGTGGGAAGGGTGAAGAACAAGCTCTGTATTGCCTTGGGAGCCTTACAAACCTTTCTTCTTGATTTTGTTTCCAGGAGGGCCCAGAATCATCTTGGGTTCACATCTTTGTTGGCTTTACAGACTCTGAAAACCTACATAGCAGTGCAAGCTTATCCAGATATGTTCTAGCAATAAAATGATTCGGGAATTCCTCAGGATTCCTGCTGCAGACACTAGAGAAGCCTTGGTTTAGATTACCTGGTTGCCATCAATCTCTCTGAAGATGTTTCTTTTCTTGAGGCAGGTGCCTCTCCAGGGCAGACATTTGTTTTGCCACTATGTGTATAGTGTGTGCAAAGGTAGGAATGCTTAAAGATTTCTGGCCATTAGAGGATATTTCTGTTCTCTTTTCAGGTAGCAGAAATCAATAAAGCCTCCAAACAAGGGGAGTTGTTCTCAGTCTTTGGGTCTGGAACTGGTGGTAACAGCAGTTTGGAAACAAAATCTGTGTCTCCAGCAGAAGAAGATTTTGTCCTTGCATCCCAGGTTCCCTCGGTGAGTGAGTACTGGTGGGATAGACAGGAGGGAATGGTGTGTTTTGTCTGTTTGCTTTTTGATAAATTTATTTTGTGTCCTTTCTGTGGCCAAAACTGCGTATTTTTATTGTAATTGCTTTTTCCTGTCTGTCAGGTTGTTATTAGTGAATACAATCTGTGTACAGGCTACATCTTAAATAAGTTCTTTCTCAACTTGCTCTATCCAAGGATGCTGCCTTGTTTTCTTACTGCTGGCCTAGGACTTTAACCTAATCCATTTCCTTCATGTCTCAGTTGATGGATGTGATGATAAGTGAGATTTAGAGCCTCCCCCAGCTTACAGCTGCCCACACTGCTGTATTGTATGCAGAAACTCAGCTCCTTTCAAGGTTCTGCACACAGGGATCTCACATCCAAAATTTTTTCTTCTTCCTGTCTCCCCAGTTCAAACCCAAGCGTGTAGGAGCAGGATTTCCAAAGAAATCCAGCTTGTTCCAGACAGCTTCAGAACTGCTGAAGATCCAGGAGGAGAGTGATGCAAAGCCTGTCAAAGAAGACTGTCCAAATGGGCAAGACAATAGCAGCTGCAGTCTGGAACTGGAGATCAAAAACTCTGTTCTCCAGAGGAAGGAAACAGCAACCAAAGCAGTGGGTGAGAGTGCAGGGGTAGAACTGACCCCGGAAAAGAAGAGGCAGCAACCCAGTCCAGACACAAAAACTGCCCTTGGGGAGAGCCCTACTAAGAAATCCAAACTTAGCAAGAAGCAGCAAATGCTTGCAGAAGCAGCTAAAAAGGAATCACAGGATATTTCCAAATTCTTCTCCCTCTCCAAAGGTGGCTCTAAAACCCAGAGTTGCATCTTAGCAAAGGAAGATGGCTGTTCTGCAAGCACACTACCTCAGGTTTTTTCTGAAAGTGTGTGTCTAGAGAAACCAACACCTCAGGAAAACAAAGATGGCTTTGGAGATCTGACTGGACAGTGCCAGGCAGAGAATAAAGAACTGAGAGAAGCAAAACTAACACTGACTGAGAGAGGGGAGGATTTAAAGACCCAGCAGGCTACTGAATCTGAATTCCTTCAGGAAGAAACTGATGTGAAGTCCAGGTAAAATCTCTACTCTCTGCTCTCTGCATGGGTGAGAGACTCTTGCTTCATCATGCAGAGTCTCGTGGCCACTGACAGTGAATGCAGTAATATTTTCTCTGTGGAATGATTATACTTAGCCTTTCTCCACTCTTCCCACTAGTAATGCTGAAAATGTTGCAGAAACTGAGCTACCTGTTGTTGGGGAAGGTGAGAGTGGGAAGCGACCAGGAACAGATGAGGTAAGACTTCAATGAATGCTGATTTCCTCTATTTCTTCTGCCCATCTTGTGCCAAATTTCTCTCTGGGAGTGACACACCTGCTCTGAGAATGTTATTTATGTGGGAGGGCCCAGCTGCAGTTGCAGCAGAGAGGAGAGCCCTAGTTGTGTTGCATTCCTGGTGTTTCCCTGCTGCCCTCTGGGCCGTGCCAGCACCTTGGGCTGCAGTCCAGAGTTTCCCCTCCACTGCTTTGTTTCCTCCTCCTTGCAACTCACATGACTGTGCCCTTGCTGGTGACTTGCCTGGAATGAGTCTCCACCCCCTGAGATCTGTCACTAACTATAATTAGGGAGCTGCTTTCTCAAGGCAAGGGAACAACCACAGGCCAAGGACACACAGGACCATTGGGCAGTGACCCCTACTCACAGCCTGCCTTGCCATTCAGTCTCTGCTTCTGCATTTGGCAGCTGAGGCAGCCTGGCAGCTGTGTCTGCAACACTGCAGTTTCCTTTCTCTTTCAAACTGAGCAGGACTGTGACTCTCCTGGTGTGGCTGATTCTTCCTGGGGAGTGTATTCTCAGCAGACATCCAGAGAAATCTTTTCCAGTTAGTTTTTCTTCTGTAGGACAGGGTCTAGCAATTAGCCACCCTAATAGGAGCACCAGGTAATTCTAAATGTGGTATTCTGGAAAGGGTCTTTCTTAAAATCCCTTTATGTGGGAAATAGTGTCTGCACAGCAAAAGGGATCACAGAGATTCCTACATGGCCTTCACTGGAGGGAGAGGCTGCAGGATGCTGCAAAGATTCGTGTCATTGGAAGATGGTGGCTGCTTGGAAGTGTGGTGCTGCCACAGGAATTGGTGGGTTTGCTTTTCTTCTGTCTCCCCTCCAGGATATGGAAAGTCCCGCAAAAAGCGACTCCGGGCAGCAGCAAAATCTTCAATTCTGTCCCAGCCAGAGGGCAAAAGTGTTGGTCCAACAAAGAAGAAGGTGACTTTTGACTCAAACTTAACACAGTGTGAGAAAGAAGGAACCAGCAGGACCATACAGCCAGTGACCAAAGGCATGTCCCTCAAAGAGACTGCAGACATCGTTGTCAAGTATTTGACCCCATTCTACAAGGGGGGCAAATTTGCTTCCAAGGTAGGGCACAACTCAAGGACCTCATAGCAGGTGACTACATCTCCCTGGGGAACTGGGGCTCTGAGAAGGGGGAGATGATCTGGGTCCCACATTTCCTTTCCAAGTTATGTTTTGGTATGTGCTGTTTTAGTGACTCCAGGTGCAGCAACTCCCCTCTCCCACAAAAGGGTTTGTGTTGATTCCACACTTACCTGTGTTCATATTTTCACATTTAACCCTGGCACATTTCTAACTCCCACCTGTGGAGCATCAACAGCTGAGGTTCAGTGCTACTGTAGTTTCCTTGCCATGCCCTGCAGGGCAGGATGTGTGTGCCTGGGATTCTCCAGCACTGCAGGGCCAGGTGTGTCTGCAGGTGTGCAACACCCTGGAGTCTCACTCTAGGAGTGGTTTGTGCTACAGCCAGCCTGCATTAAGGGCAAGAAAAACATGGAAACAGTCTGGGGAGGTAAGTGATGGCTGCTTTCTGCTCTTTGTGTTCCCCAATTCTGCAGGATCTGTTCAAAGGCTTTGCCAGGCACCTCTCTCACTTACTGGCCCAGGAGCAGAGCCCTGCCCGCAAGACAGGTGAGTCTGGGCTTGTTTCAATGCCAAATGGTTTGATGGCTTTGGAGGGGGCAGATGCCTTAAGGATCAACTCAAAGATGGTGTTTCCTCTCTTGCAGTGAAGGAGGAAGCACAGAGACTCATCAGGGAGTTTTTCCAAACAAGACTCAGGTGTGAGAGTGAGGCAGACTGGGAGGAACTGCAGAGCTTGGAGAGCTGATCCCTGCTGCTTGTTGGTTCTTCCTTCCTCCAGCAGCACCACCAGAGGATCTGGAAGAGCTCAGCCATGGACAGTTTCATGAGACTGCAGAAATGAGATTTATTTTTCTTTTCCCCACTGCATTTTTGCTCACTTCTGTCCTTAGTGACACTCACTCCCAGGGAACCAATTTCTGTGAACTCCTGGCGAGTTTCCCCAGTAACTGGGGTGCTGAAGGCCTCAAGGACCAAGAGGTGTGAAGTTGTACCTGCTGTGTTTGTTAGGGGCTGCTGCCTTGGATGTTCTGCACTGTCTCCAACCTCTGCTTCCTGCAGCAGTCTGGGCAGGGCTCAGACTTTCCAGCTGGGACTCTGCTTTGGGATGGCACCTTGCTTCCTAGACAGCTCCTCTCCTTGCTCCCCCATCCCTTAGTTCTTCTTTCTTATTTCAGTGTCACCAATAGAAGCCTTATGCTAGAAGCTGTCATGCTTTGCTCAGGGCTGCCAGTGACAAATTCAATGACTGAGTTCCTGGATGGAATATTTTCCTTTGGGCAGGAGGGGAGTGTTTTGCTCTTACCATGCAGGCAGTGCCTGCTTTCTAAAGGAGAAACTCGTATTCTTTTTTTTTTTATGTGAACCTCTTTTATTTTGTCTAGTTCTGTCTGCCCTTTAATTTAAGTGGTGATACTGTCTCAGTATTAACCTCAGCAACACTTCCAGCATTTGCTTGTAATGCCTAAAGCCATATTTGCTCCCCGTGCCTCACCAAAAGTCTGCAGTACAGGGACAACGCTGCTGTTACAGCTGGGTAAGGTTCTGCTGTGACCCTCAAACTGACACTGTGGTGCCTCTGCTGCTATGTTTATGTGGCACCTGAACCTGATTCCCTGGCACAAGTCCTTCCTGTTGGAGTTTTGCTGGGTTCTGCCTCTATTCCATACCTACAGAGGCTGGTGGCTCCAGGCTTTTGTGCTGCCAGAGGCCTTTCAGGGGTTTGGATCACTGTACTCCACAGCTGTATTTTTTTAAATATTCCGAAGGGTATATGCAGAACTGACAATAAAGCTATGTTATAACTGCTGTGGACTTTTCCTGAAAGCTTTTTCTTACCCCTCAGTCACACAGGCTGGTCTGAGGCACCTTAAGCAGCAGTGGAAGGGAAGCACCTGCCAGAGAAGATGCTGTAGTTCCTGCTGGGATCAGCTCACCACAAAGTCTCACTGTGCATCAGGGCTTACATTGAGCACCCTCAGATCTATTCCCCCTTCCCTGCCAACAGGGACAACTTTTTCAAGTTTTGCCCATTACATGCGGTTAAGTTTTCCCAGGTTAGATGTAAGATCTATCATATCATATCATACCTTCAAAACATCTCTGATTATTTTATTGCAATTTCCTAAAGGGCAGTTACTCCTCAAGTCAGAAGGAGAGCTGTGGCCATAAAAATAAATTAAACATTTTTGTACAACCCAAAACACTTCAGTATAATACAAGTTCTGTTTGAAGATGCTTCCTCCATGGGCATGGAGCCATCATTGAAGTCTGACAGCTGCATGGCCATGACTGACTTCTTTATAGTAGAGGGAAGCATATGCATATAATTATGTCAGTGAGAAATTCATTAACAGTAAACTTCCTTACCATTGAGGCTCAATCTGTGCCCCAGCATATGTGTTAATTGTATTATTAACACTGATCTGCTTTTTGATTAAGATGCTTTCTACAAACTCCTGCTTCACAAGTCCTGCCACAGGACCTCTGCATTTCAATTCAGAGACAAATTTGGCTCCTGGAAAACACCAGCAGCCATTGCAGGCATTGCACAGCCTCAGCTGGGCACTGGGATACACAAATCTCCAGCAAGCACGAGGCCTTGCCTGTGATAATTAACTCAAAACAGAAAGGAGGAGTTGCTCAGTGCAAAGCTTGAAGGCAAGTGCTTGCATTGGGTCAGCTGCTCTTTGTTGGAATGGGCTGTGGTGTGGAGAGGCCCTTGGGGTTTGTTTAGCCACAGCATGGATTGCTTCAAGGAAGTACTTGGGGAGTGAATGGCAGGTCAGGAGGGTTATGGTCACTCCATCAACAAACACTGTGGTGGCATTCTTAGAAAGCAGCTGGCTGAGGTCAGGGTGTCTTCTGGAACAGTTCTCTCCCAAAGACAGGTCAGGGAGCACTGATCAAGTTCAGAGAAAGGCAAACAGTGCTGTTTTCCTTGGTCACTCTCCTCCTTTTAGGCTCTAGGAGTGCAGCTCTGTTTTATCCAGGATGACAACAATCGTGTGGTACAGTTCTTTGGCCTGTCAAAACACAAACCAGCATCAGTCATTCTTTGCTGCTTCCCCTGATTAAATACTCCCATCAGTCACTTCCCATAATGAAATATCAGCCATGTGCTGGGAGCAAGCTGCACTTTGGAGCCTGGGAAATGCAGTGTCCCCCTCCTCCTTTGGGACAGGAGAGAGCACCAGCACTGTCCCTTAGCAGAGGCTCAGCTGGGCAGGGGAGGGTGATTTGTGAGGTGCCAGGAGGAAGCTGCAGGTCCAGGCTGATCTCACCTGTGACAGTTCCACCCACATGGTCCTGGGGCTGGCAGGAGAGCCATAGTTGAGCTCCAGGCCGGGAAGGCCCTGGTCAGAGATGGGCCTCAGGGTGCGCATCTTCTGCAGCTCCTTCAGGGGAATCACCTGGGACACCACCTGCGGGAGGGAACAGCCACTGCCAGGGAAAGCATCTGATCCTCCCCACGAGCCACCTCAGAGCCTGCTGGAAGCTGAGGGAAGCTCTGGGGCACAGGGTGGTGTGTGAGGATAAGAGTTGTCAACAGCCCTGGAACTCCCACAGGACTAGGACACACAGGAATGTGATCTACACTCAGTTTTACTGTGGATCATGCTTGTTAGCACGAACACTGCATTTACAAAAGAGCCCATGGCAGTAATGAGAGTTCTACCTCTCTCTTGCTTTGGGCCAGTGCTGTTGTCAGGCTGGCTGTGATGCAGGGAAATCCAGCCTCTTCCTGCACAAGTCTTTCTAAAATTGAGAGTTAATATCTGACAGATATCAGGGGTGATGGTCTGGCATACCTGGGTGGTGGCATCCACCACAATGATCTCCTCCTTGTTCACCCCAAAGAAACAGGGCACAGGGACTGTCTCATCACTGATTCTCTCCACGACGAAGGTGGTGTAGCCAAAGAAAGGCAATTTCATCACGTGCTCTAGAAGAAAGCAAAGAGTGGCCTAAGGGCAGCAGCTTCCAGCCAGCTATTTACTACACTGAGGTGGCCAAAGCTGCCAGTGTTTCCAAGCTTTTCTACATTGAAAAGCAAGATGGACAACTTCTCCATCCCTCCCTCCCTCCCTGGCTGCTGATTCAATTCTCAGCAGCCTGAGTGGATGCCCTGTCCTTTTCTGACCAGAAAACAGATGTGCAGCCAGAACATCAATTAAAACACAGCTTGTACAGAGCTCTGAACATCCACTGCAGACTCCTACAAGAGATGGAACTTCTATCATGCTCACCATGTTTGGTAACAAGTTCTAATCCACAGTGAGGGGCTGTCAGGGAATTCTATTTTCCTGGCCCATTCCAGGCTCCAAGAATCCTTAACCACCTCGTTAATTGTCCCAAAAGTGCATTCAGAGCAGCTTCCACCATGCTCAGGATAGAAACTGCAGCAGATCTGGATGTCTCCTCACCTATGAACTGGATTTTTGCATCCAGGGGCTGGAGGGGCTGCCTTGTTCTCAGCAGTGTGGCCACGTGGTCCTGCAGAGCCCTGGAGTTGATGGAGGGCTGTAGGGTCTTTGGGGTGTATTCCTTCAGCTCTTCCCTGTGCCAAAAACCAGATTCTAGTTCTCCCCCTGCCGGGGGAGGGGTTTGACTGAAAATCAAATGTCAGCCAGGGGATTAAGAGGAAGGAGGGGATAGGGCAACAATTTTCCATTGTAGATCTGGGGACAAGGGTGGAGGGGAAGAGGAAGAGCACAACAGGTCATGTCTGCATTGGGTGGAAGGAAACATCAGAGACAGTGAGACCACCCTTTGCACAGAGAATTCCCAGTGCAAAGAGAGAAATCCCTCCTTTCTAGAGACAGCAAGAGCTCTTCAGTGCCCAGCAGGGTTATGCCATTTCCCTGCTGCTGCTGCTTTCAGGGGATGTGATGGAGGCATTACCTCAACTCTGAGTCAAAGTGCAGAAGGAGACAGAAAGGAGGGAGTGGGAAAATACAGCTTGGAACTGCAGGATTGAAGCTTTCCAATATCCATGGGCAATTTCATTCCCTTTGGGCATCTCACTACAGGTTTCAGGTGTCCAGGGTTGAAACCTCTGACACTTGTGAGAAAGAACAAAGAAGGATTCACCCAAACTATGAGCTCAGGCACTTCCTTCTTGGTGTTACAAACCCCTGGCAATGCCCACAGCACCTTCATGATCCTCTCTGTTGCCCAGAACTGGACATTCCTTAATTATCCTGAGAGGACTTCCAGGTACCTGCTCCTAACCCCTGTGGTGCCAATGGCCATCAGACATAGACCCCCTGTGCCACAGACATACCTGGAGGGAGCAGAGTTCTGCTGGTCCACTTTGGCCCAGTGCTGGAGCATTGCCAAAAATCCCACCTGCATCTCCATTTCTTTACTCTGGCTCAGCAGGATCCTCCCATTCAGGTAATCCCACAGCACCTGAGGGGCAGCACAGCAAAGAGGCCTTTGTTAAACCTGTCAGAGGGTACAGGCAGCTCTGGGCAGTGCCAGGCTGCACAGACCCACATCCTGCCTTGCTGATAATGCAAAACAAAGGCTCTCTGGGCTCAGGAAGAGCCTGCAGAGCTGCACAATCCACATGTGGAACAGCACAGCTCTAGGCTAAAGCCACAGGCCATAGTTCATTGTTTAGGCACGCCCAAAAACAGCACACAAAGCCTATCAGCCAAAGCCCTCCTGCTTTTCCAGCCCCCTTGGGACATTCCTGTTGGCCTGGACACTACATCTGTCCCTGCTGGGGAGCATCCTGCTCTTGCTTACCTGTCCATAATGGACATGAGTGTAGATTTGGTTGTCAAAGTGCAGAGGTGTCCTCCAGATGAGCCTGCGTAAGCTCACAGTGACCAGCCTGTCCTCCAGCAGGTAATCATGGAGATACTCCTCCAGCTTCATTGGCCTCACCATTTTATCTGCGTGACAGAGACAGGGTCATCCACCCCTCCTGGTGCAGAGGCTGGGCCAGGAGCACTTCCTGTACACCTCAGCTCCACCCTGCCCTCAGACTCCCACTGTCAGCCTTTCCAAAGGGACACAGAACCTCTTTCAGGAACAGGCAACACAGCCCCTGAGAGGGATCAATCCTTAACCCTGATACAGAGGGAAACTGCTTAGGAGGACCCTCCTAGGAGCCAGCGAGGGTGGAGGAACTATTCCAAGCAGGAGCTGTGGTGCTCCCTGCTGCAGAGGCTGCTGGAAGAGAGAAGCTCCATGCTGGTCTCTACTTGCCGAGATTTTTGTTGTCACTCCTGATAGCAAAGAGAACAAAGTCCTGGATCTCTTGCTGTTCACCTATTCCCATCTGCTCACAGATCTCCTGCAAAAGCTCCTTGGTCACCTGAAGCAGTGAAAGAAGGAAATTAATACCACGACACGGCAAGCCCAAGAGCAGGTAGACACATTATTCCTTGTCCAATAAGGGATTTCCCTGGTGTGGCTCAGAGTGCAGACCAGTGAAGGAATTCCCAGCTGGAAACTCACAGTGAATGTCCTGATCCTGGTGAGGTATTCCATGCCTCCAGGCATCAGCACCACCAGCCGGCGGGCACCGTGTCCCTTCTGCAAGGACAGCGTTCAGGCAGCAAGGCATGCAGGGTCCCAGCAGCCCCACAGGGTCCCAGCAGCCCCACAGCCCCACATTGGTTTCTCCCCTTCTTCCTCATCCCTGCCTTCCCCTGCTTGTCCAGAGCACCTCCCTGCCCACTCCATGGCATTGCCCTGCCCAAGCTCCTTCCATCCACACGCTCCATTTGCTCTCCTGGAATGCCACCTGTCCTTGTCACCCTGCATGTGGCACCTCCAAGCAACCCTCTGCCCTCTCCCTCTTCCCACCATCCACCCCACTTCCCTGCCCCTCCATACCAGCAGTGCCTCCATCTCCACAGGGAAAGGGAGGTGGCGACGGCCCCCATACAGGAAGTTTTTCCGCAGGTTGCTCTGGCAGATCTTGGCTATATCTGCAGGGAAAGCGAACAATTCCATGTGCTGAGCCAAACAGAGAACTAAACATTGTGTCCTGTGGTGTTGGGTCATCCTGGCTGTGTCAAATTTAACCCCTGGTCACTGCTAGGAGAGCAAAGAGACTTGACCTCACCTCCTAACCTGCCAGGACACATCCAAATCATGAGGAACCAGGCAGGGACAGTGCCCAGGGCAGAGGAATGACAGGATGGGGGGATTAGACCTAGAATATCTGCTTTACAGGGCACAAACAGTCATACCATGGTGGGTGCTGGATGGATCACTACTGGCCAGCTGCAGGAACTTGGTGGCATAGGGCAGCAGGATTTTGGAAGGCAGGAAGTACCCAGTGAGAAGGTTTAGGAGCAACCAGCCCCGCAGCTCGCTCTCCCTGTGGAACAGAAAGGACTGTAGGCATCTTGGGACAAGACAATTCCTGCTCTGAGCAGCTCAAAGTGAGCCTGTGCCCTTCTGAACTCCTTTGGCAGGTGGCAGAAAAGGAGGTGTCAGCTCTTGGTTTCTTGTGCTGAGCGAGAGATGGATTCAATTATTCCAACAGCAAGCAGAGAAAGGGAGCAATCAAGGTCACTCTGATGCCACTGCTGCTGTCTCACAGGGCAGTGTGGGGCCAAGCCAGTCCTGGACAGGTGTTTATCAGTTCCCCAAGGCTGGGAGGAGGAAATCAGGGCTCTGAGCAGCACCACAACCAGGAGCTACCAGGCATGTTTACTGGTGTGCAGACAGATCAGCAGCCGGAAATACAAGGACAAACATCCACTAAAGTGAAAATGCCAAACCCCCTGACTGGCAAAATTTTCTGAGTGCTCAGCAGGAGCTTCAGCACTGGAGCAGGTGGGGACAACACATCAAGAGGGGACACCCTCTCCCCTGGCCCTGGTGCCCCTGAGCAGATGGTTCCCCCCCAGCTGTGGATGCACAGGAGCTGGCAGTGCTGGTACTCACTGGTGAGGGTTGTGGGTGACCTGTTTGATGACCTGGCAGTAAATCTCGTCACTCAAATTCTCCTTCTCCTTGCACAGCTGCATCCAGAGAGGAGAAAACAGCATCAGAGAGGGGAAGAAAGCATCAGAGAGGCCTCCAGGTCATCTCTGTGCCCTTCTCCCAGCTACAGAACTCTGCCAGTTTGGTTTAAAGCCTGGAATTTGCAGCCTCTGCTCTGTAGTGCTATTTAGGCTCAAAGAAGGAGAGAGGAGAGGCAGGTTGTGTTCTCATCTAGACAGGGATATATAAGTAAACCATTTACAAGGCTCTCCCTTGCTCTTTGCCTTCCCAGCAAGGTCTTGACCCTCCATTCCCCTTGGTGCTTCAGCACTTTTCCCAGGAGAAGCTCACAAACCTGAAGGATTTCATAGACGCATTCGACGTCACTTTTCCCGTGGTGTTTGTGTTTGGGCTGATCTCCCATGAACCTCATCAGTGCTGCAAGGCAAAGCCTGGCCTTTAGTCTGAGCAGGGGTGGGTCTGCCATGGGGCTTGGGAAGTGTGCAGAAAACTTCTCTGCACCATGGGCTGTTCCAAGGCTCGCAATCGATATGTGGAGTCAGCCCAAAGCCCAGGCAGTGTGTTCTGGAACACTTTGCTCTCAAGGCAAAAAAAAGCTCCCTCTTGCTGGAAGCTTTCAGCAAGGACTCAGGTGGTTATTAATGCAGAAATGCCTTAGGAGGAGCCCTCCTTACCCAGTTTTCACTCCCCACTCAGCCCCACAGTGTCTGTGTGTGCTCAGCAGGGCCACCTCTCTCCCCCTCTGCAGTGCTGCTTCCCAGGGAGTTGCTTACTCTGGAAGTTCTTGGTAGCCAGCTCGTTCAGCTCACTGTCAGAGTAGCGGAGCAAAGATTCCTGGATCGGGACCTGCAGGGCCAGGAGACAGGGATAAGCCAGGGATGGGGAGCCCACAGAGCTGTGCTCCAGCCTTCAGCAGGGACTCGAGCTCCCAGGATCCCACAGGCAGCACTGAAGAGCAGGGGACACCCACATTTGTCCAGAGACTGCAGCCAAGGATCTGAGCTTTGGTCATGTGGGGACAGTGGCAGTCTGGGGCTGGGATTCTGGCCGTGGGTCCCCAGAGGCAGTGCTGGCACTGGGATTCTGGCTGGGATTCCAGGAGGACAGACTGAGCTCACCTTGGTGTGCCGGACCAGCTCAGCTACACTCTTCTTGTCAACAGATGTCCCCTTCAGGCGCTGCCTAGACAGAGGAGGGGGAGCATGCACCCAAGGAATGGCCTGGTGTGGGTCAGGCTATCCAGGTGCTGTTTGGGAAGGAGCACAGGCTACTCACATGGACTGAGCCTCTCGGAAGTAGGTGGTGGCAAAGTCAATCATGGTGTAATGATCCCCAGCAGGGACCAACATGGTGCTGTTGGGTTCTGACGTCAGGCTGAGGACAGAGCTCTGCAGGGACACCACCAAACCCACCCTAAAACACCAGCAGGGTGTATTCCCTGCTGCCAGACCTCACCTGTGTGTGGTACCTCCCCTCCCACACCGTGCACCATCATGGATTTGAGTGTCTCATCTGCAAGGACTAAGCACTCATCACCTTCCCCCTGCCCTAAGAGGTCAGACACTACCAGAGCCAGGCACCCACCCTGGCAGCTCCCTCAGAGCCAGGCCATGTCCCCTGGATGCTCCTCCCCAAGGACAGCTCACCTCCCTGCTGGCGTTCCTGCTCTCTGAGGAGGATTTCACATTCTTGCGCTGCTCTCCCCGCCTGTCCATGCTGGAGCTGAGGTAGTCAGGGGCTGGAGCCAACTGCACCAGGCTGGTGGGGAACAGACCACAGCGGCCACCGGTGGAGCCAAACTGCCAGCCTGGAGAAACAGCAGAGAAAGAGTCAGGAACCAGGGCAGCTGCCAAGAGAAATGAGCACTAAAGCTCTCCATTAGCAGAGGAGAGCATCAGACTCCCCAAGTTTTCCTGCATCCTGAGGTAACATATATATCACATATATATTCCTATAACTAAGGCAACTAACTGGGACAAGGTGGGTTGTGATCAGAGGATGGCAGAGCCGGAGGATGATGATGACAGCCTGCCCTGTATTCCTCTGGTTCTGGGCACCACAGATCCAGCAGGCCCTTGATCCTAATCCTGCCAATCCCAACAAACCCCCTCACCTGGCTCCACGCCCTGCATGGGCAGCAGCTCGATGAGGTCACCCTTCTTGAAGCTGAGCAGACTCTTGTCATCCACGACGTAACTGCGCAGAGCCACGACGTAGTTGGTGTCCTGGGGAAAAAGTGATGCCCTGTTCAGATCTTGTCCCAAGGATGTGAAGGACTCGGATCATGTCATCCCATGGACACTCTCAAGTCCATCTGGGGAACCACCTTCATTCCCTACTGCACTCCAGCTGCTCCCTCACCTGCCTCAGCTCCTGGATGAAGAGTTCCACCATGGCCTTGATGCATGAAGCCTTTGGAGAGTGCAGGATGAGCTGCTCTGCCTTCAGGGAGAACTCTAGGGATTTGCTGCCCTTCAGCTCCACTGACAGCACATCTGCGAAGCTGGGAACACAAGCCAGCATGCTCAGGCTCCTTCTGCCAGAGTTTGGGATGCAGAACATGGGGATGGGAGCCCATTCCAAGGGCTGGGAATGGAGACATGCCTCAGCATGCTCTGTGCTGGCCTTTCACCAGCTGCTCGTGGCTCTCACCCTGGGGAGCTCCCTGTAGTGACACACACAGAGCTGACTCACCCCAGCACTCACTTGTAAGCAAAGCACAAGGTAAGGAGGAAAAGGCAAAGCCAGGCTCATTACAAGGAGGATCAGTGAGCCACAGCTGGCCTAGGACAATCCTAGAGAGCACAGCACAACTCAGGATTTTCAGCTCCCTCATTCAGCTTTCCTCCAACCCCCTGCCAGACACAAACTGTTCCCCTGCTCAGCCAGAGCCCCTTTGCTCACCCGTAGCTGCGCAGGACCTTGAGGTGCTCAGGGTGGTATCCAGCTGCTTTCTCCACCTTCAGCAGCCTCAAGCCCCGATGAGAAACACCCAGGATCTGCACATCACTGCCCTTCTCACCCTGCAAGGGAAGTGCAGCACAGAGAATCAAAGGCTCCATCCCACCTCCACAGGTGGCACCAGGGGAAGGAGATGCCACACTAAAGGGTGTCAAACCCTGCAAGGTGTTGAAGGTGCAGAATCACTGCAGCGTGGCCAGGCAGGGGGACAGAAAGAGTGAACTGGAGCCACAGCTAAAGCAAGCCCAGGGGCTGGTGAGAGAATTAAGCCTCACCTGAACTGGGAAAAGGCGGGAGAAATAGTTGGCCCAGTTATCCCGAGCAGCCACCACAATCCTCTTCTTTATCCCATCCTCCTGGATGGACTGGGCATTGTTGCCAACCCGGAACTCCGCTGGGAAGGACACAAAACAGATAGTTGCTCAGAAAGACAAGGGTGGCCAAGCCTCCCTCTTCCCAGGGACTCATTCCCAGCAGTTCCTCAGTGCTCACAGCACAGCAAACCACATGCAGAGGGGAAAGGACACCACAGGACTTGCATACACTGGTCCACTACTGGTTTCCATCCCTTTCTCCATAAAGTTCATGTCAGAGATGACAGTTGGATTTTGAAACAAATCAAAATGCTATCCTTGGGCTTCGGTTTCCTCTCCTCACAATAAGCATTTCAGAACTAGGTTTTTCCTGCTCAGAAAAATTTCAGGACCATTTGGAATAAGCAAACATTCCCACACTGCTTTCCCACAGATGTGCTTTCCTGCTGCAGTGACAAACATTTCTCCTCTGCCCCAAGTCCTGTCTGAAAGGCTTGGAGGGCAGTTTCTCTTTTCGGAGCAAAAGCTGGGATGGGCACAGGGGGAAAGGAAGGGATGATGGAGCTGTTAATTACTCAGCAGGTCTTTCATCTTGCGCTTCTCCTCCCTGGAGATCCGGAAGCAGGAGTCAGAGAAGGTGTCACGGATGATCTGCAGAGCAAGGGAACAGAGAGGCTTCCATTGCAAAGGCCACATCTGGCAGTGTTGGAGCATCTGAGGCTATTAAACTGAGCCTCAGAGAGGAGTGAGCAGGGGCTGGACTGGATGGATCTGGACAAGAGACTTGCACCTCTTGTAATGCAGAAGTGAAGGCAACTTGTGTAACACAATTATGGAGTGTTTTGTCCCCAGAGAGACAACAGCCTGGAGCCACAGCCCAGTGCTTACCTGTTCACACAGCAAGTTCAGACAGTAAGGATGGCTGAAATTTTCTTTGGGGTAAAACACCTGCAAGAGGAAGGTAATAGTGGTGTTACAGATATTGCAGAAGTAGCTCCCCAGGGATGTTTTGCAATTTGTATGCCCTGCTGGCAGAGAGGAGTGAATTCATCTGCAAGGACAGGCAGGGAGGAGACACTGAATGTGAACAGAAGGACCAGGAGTGAAGGACCAAAACCTGAGTGGTGAGACCAAGGGATGAACCCTGGTCTGTTCAGCACACTCTCCAATGCTTGATTTTAAACACATTTGTATTATTTTAACAGAAAAACACCAGACAACAAAAAATTCAGTGTTTGATTTCTCAGTGCTCTACAGAGGAAGGAAAGGGCAGACAGGGAAACTGAAACAAAAGTGTCAGTAAGGCAGAGCAGGACTCAGATCATGACATGATCCCTTCGCCAGCTCCTCTGTCTGTGATTCCCTCACTTGTGCTTTTATGTTAGATTGGGTGCCTAAGACCAAAAAAATCACTTTAACCAAAGATGGGATGAGCTTTTCCCCCACAGCCAAGGAGCTGCACCTCTTTGCGCAGGAAGATTGTCCAGGCAGGGTCAATGTAGGAAAAGCTGACACTGGTGGTGAGCTTGTACAGCTGGGTCTTGATCCCTTCATCACCTGTCACTGTCACAGCAGAGTCTGTGTGAGGAGAAAGAGCAGTGAAGATGGGCTGTGAGTGCTACAGGGTCCTTTCCACCCACCAAAGACCTGCCAGGAGAAAGGGGACAATTCCTGATTGAATATCCCTGTCAGGGACTCTCCTGAAGGTCAGTGAGCAGCTCGTGTGATCACAAACCAGTGATTCCCAGCATTTCTGGTGGCATTTACACTTCCTGTGTTAGCCACAAAGTTCAGTGCTCATAACAGGCACTGGGAGCACTCAGCCTCCCATGCAAAATCCTCCCCCTGTGCCTGAGGCTGAAGGCACAGGTTCCACTTTGTGTCATTATAAAAAGGCTGCTCAAGGTTTTAAAGGGCTATAAAAGTTCTCCCCTGAGCTTGGAGGCTGCAAGGTTCTGGTACAGAGCACCCAAAACTGGCACTGGATTGTCTCTCTGCAGATGTGTTAAAGACAGGCTGGGTCTGAAGGCAACTGTTCAAAGCTGTTGCTTTATGAGGGAGAACTGTCTTCACTTAAGAACCTCAAACTTTCAAAACTTCAGAGTTCATAGACAAGAAATATAGTAATTCCCATACTCCAGCTGTTTCTATATCCCTATTCCAAAGCACAAAGGGATTTTTCAGTCACTTTGACTTACTTTCACAGGACTTCCTAAAGAATCATTTTTTAAGAGAGGAGGAACAAACATGGAAATTCTCTTATACCAGGGAAGCTGCTGCAGGATGGAGCCCTTCAGTGATGTGTTTGACTGACTGTTCCTTTATCCATTATAAAATGTGATGCTGATGAGAATTTTAGACAGCTTGAAATACATTGCTTCAGGTATCCCAAGTATAAAATGAATTATGGCTCCAGGCTCCCATTGAAATCAGAGGCAAAACTAACACTTCCAAACTATTGCTGAGAAGCATTAGCTCTACTTTTTAAAGTGGGCAGCATCCAAATATTCTTTATGTGTCCAAGGTCTCCCAGGCTCAGTCTCCCTCTGAGAAACATTCCCTTCTTCCTCTTAGGCTGATCTTAGATCTTAGCATGTCTCTAAGATCCCTCCAGAGGTTTGCAAGGTGAAAGATCAGGCTTCCCATTCCTCCCTGGTCTGAAGTCCATCCACAAATTGCCACTTTGATAATTATGCTTCAGGCAGACAATAAAAGTGTTGTGGGCTGGACCTTGATAAAGCTGTAGCCCAAAGGACATTCCTATTTTCAGCTGCATTTTTCAGAAGGGAAGAGTTAGAGCTGGGACTTGCCATGGTGACTGCTGGGCCAGGCTGGGTCAGACATCTCTGTGATTACTCACAGATCTGATTGCACCATCCCTGGTCTCACACAGCTCACTCAGCCTTTGCCCCACCAGCTGATGACAGGACCTGTGCCAGGACTCTCCTGGGCTGATTCCAGCCCCATCCCCTCCCTGCTCCACTACCAAATCCACGTGGCTGAAGGCAATACTCACCCTTCCCTGTGGATTCCTGCCTGCCTTGGTCCTCAGGCGTTGGTGGGGGATGAGGGGGAGCAGGAGGGGCCTGGGGAGCTGGTGGGGTACCCTCTGGTTTGAAGATGGACAGGAGAGGCAACTGCTTTTCCTTGATGGAGCTGGAAGCTGAGCCTGGCTTGGGCTTGACAGGTGGAGGTGTTTTCTTCTCTTGTGGCACAGGAGATGGCTGCAAGAGAGCAAAACCATTGGAGCCAGACTTTCTCTGCATCCCTGACACTGCTGTTCTAAGCCATCCCAGGGCAGCAGCCCAGCCCTGGAGCAAGATCTGTGTGAGCAGAGACACCACTGCCTTTAAACCAACACAAAATCTACAAAGAGAGGAAAATCAACCAAACCCAGAGAACCAAGTGTTTGAGATCAAAGCCTCCAGTTTGGAAGAGGAAAAGGACGTTAACAGGCCAGGGCCTTGGTGCCAAATGTGGAGAACATGAGTTGCTTGTTTCCAGATCAGCCTTAAGCATCCCACAATAGGATTTGCTGCTCCAGAGCCTTTCCTTCAGGACCTCAGGTGACTTTACAGACTGGAACCCAGTCTAGGCTGGGCAGCACCATGGTAAGAGCTCCCAGCTACCTCATAACCCAGCCAGAGATCACCTGGCTGCTGCCAGGGAGCTCCCAGCCTGCTGGAGATGGGATGCACAGGCTGCTGAGCTCTTAGGGTGACCAGAGAGCAAAGAACTCACTGATCGAGGAGAAGGGCTCATCATTCCCAGCTTGGCCAGAGCCTCATTTTTGGGGTCATTCTTCTTTATAAATGGCTTGGATACTCTCCTGCAAGGGAACAGGGAACAGCATTATGGGGTTTGCCACGATGGAGCCCCATGGCAGAGCTGATAGAGACCCCCACATCCCCCCTGCCCCCAGGGGAATCCCACACCCTTACCTGACAGGCTCAAAGGGCTGGGGCTCGGGGGCTGGTCTGCTCTGGTACATTTTGATGATGTTCCCAATCTCATGGCTCGGTGCAGGACGTGACTCAGGGCCTGAAGGCTTCACTACAGGTGGCTCCTTCTTCACTTTTGGTATCTCCTTTTTGGGCTTTGGCTCAGCAGGTGGCAGAGGGGTAGCAGGAGCTATTGGGGTGACAGCTTTAATCAACAGAGCAGAAAAGACACTGCAGAAATCCCTTTATCTCATTTGAGGTTCCCTTTCTTTCCCTCTGAGGCTGACTGGCCATGGCCTTCCAACTGCCTTGCTTAGGGATCCAACTTCCCAAAGCTCAGATATTCCTCTTTCTCCTCTCCTGTCAACATGCAGACTCCCAGAAAAGCCAGATCCTTTCCTCCTCTGCCTAAATCCTGGTCTGATGTTCCTGGAAAGTTCATGCTTGTCAACCTGCCTGGGTCACCACTGCACAGCATCTTACCCGGCTCTGGTTTAGGGACAGGCTTCACTTCTTTCCTCTTCTCCTGCTCCTCTTTCTTCTTCCTCTCCTGCTCCTCTTTCTCCTCTTCCTCCTCTGGCTGGGGTTTTGCTGGAGGAGTCCAGGTTTTTCTAGGTCTGACTTTCTTCACTCGGATGTGTTGCTCTCCTGCATAGAAAGGGAGACTTGTTCAAGTCAAACCCACACCCAAAATCTGGCACTTGGTGGCACAGATCCCACTCTTGCCTCAGTCAGCAAAAACCTGTTTTTTAGAGGTGAAGGAGAATATGGCAGTCACAAGCCCAAAGATTTCTAGAACTGGCCACAGAACCTGGGTGTGCCAGGCAGCCTGAAGAGCAAGGTGTTAGGATGAGTGGAATTCCCAAAAAAGGCAGACACTCACCCATCTTCTGGAAATACTCTCTCTTCTGCTGGAAGGTTTCCCGAGGATAGTCATCATCCTCACTGCTGGAGAACTCCTCTTCCACGTAGTCATAATCCTGCAGGCAGTGCACAGCTTGTTTAGTTGGCATCAGCCAGAAGGACCTCTGCAGTCCCCTTCAGCTCAGGGGTGATTTTGTCTCAAAAAGTTCTGATCTAGAACATCTCCCCATCCAGGAGAGGTGTCCCAATAGATCAGTTTCTAACACAATAAATCCTCAGCCAAGGCCAGAGAAGGGAGGTTATGTTAGAGGCCCAACACAGCTTGCTGGAAGAACTCAGAGTAATTAATTTCCCTGTGGAAGAATTCAGCACAACTGGAAATGGATTGGCCAACCCTGCAGCCAAACCTCCACAGAGCAAATGCCACCCAAGCTTTGATCCTTAAAGGCTCAGCAAGCAGATTTTGGAAGGTCTCAGTATCATCAGTTAAGCACAAACCTCTGTTCCCCTCTCTGCCAAACCACAGCCACTCGGGGAGGGAAGCAGAGCAAACACCAAACACGAAATTCAACCCAAATCCCCCACGGCTGTTTGTTTCTCATACCATCTCTTTTGCCTTGGCTGGTGGCTCTGGAGACCTTGGTGGTTTGGCCTGGCTGTTGAGAGGCATTTTGGGTTTTGGGGCAGTGGCTGGGGCTGAGACTCGTGGTGGGCTTGAGACTCTTAGCCTGGAGTTCTCAAGAGCCTTTTGCAACTTCTGCTGCTCCTGCTGCTGCTGCTGGGAGAGGCTTATGGCTTGAAGGGTCATCTGCTGGGCCTGGGGGGAAAGAATTGCCATGTCCATGAGCTCTAGGCCATGCAAACCCAGCCATCAGTCACATTCTGTCCTGGATTTTCACCGGTAATCACAAAACATCCATATAGGGCTCTGCAAATTTCCCAGTGTGTGGACAAGGCATGCCTGGGGAATCTTCTCCCACCTGGCCAAGGATGCAGAACTCCTAAAACCACCCCAAAGGCTCTGCAGCCAGCCTGGGACTGCCATGCACTCACAGGGCTTTGCACAGAAAGCAGAACTCTGCAGACCTCCATCTCTAGCAAATCCCAGCTTAAAACCCCCTGGGAATTACAGGTAAATCTCCTCAGGGTCTGCTCACATCCCTGCTGCTCACTCAGCAATGGTGCCACGGTGTCCCCATAGACACAGAGGGGCAAAAAGAGAGGTCCCAGTTCTGCAGTCCCAAATAATCCCCACTTTAGGGAGTTCACCCCAGCATATGAGCACAGAGTGACAGAGCACAGAGCAGACCCGGTGCAGGAGGGGAGCTGGGCTCCCCCTCTGAGGCACAAACACCACAGTGTGGTTCATGCCCAGCTCCTGGCCCCTTCCACTCACCATGAGCATGGCTTGCTGGTTGATAAAGGCTTGCTGCTGTGCAGCCAGCTGGCTGGGATCTACAGCTGGAACCACAGGCTGGGGCATCACCATGGCTGGGGGAGACAACACAGACATCTGTAAGATCCTGCAGGTGGTCATTCCCCACACAGCCTGAGCATCAACCTGCAGTGTTCACTGAGCCACTCCCTGACACTGAAATGCACAGGCTCCACTGACACCTTCCTCCCATCCCCTTCCCTCTACAGTGACTGAAACACTGCTCCTACCTGGCATAGGTGCAACCCCACCAGCCCCTGGCATCACGGGCATGGCTGCTGGCATCCCCATCACGGGCTGGTAAACTGGTGCTTGAGTCATTCCAGGGAAGCCTAGAGGCAAAAGGCCAATTTCACAGTGCTTTTGGAGAATGCCAGGTGAGAATATCCTGAGCAACCCCACTCCTGGTGCTCTCCACACACACCAACCACAGCAGGACACAGCAAAACTCAGGTGGAAAAAGGAAAGCTGAGAAAAATGTGTGGCCTGCCAGATTTTTAATAGCACTATCCACACTCTGTTTCTGCAACCTGGCTTGGTACACCACCATCCTTCATGATTAAGCTTATAAATAATTCCTGCCTGTGTATGATTACAGAGGAGGGTTTCTCTTGAGGGATGGGCAAACATCTCTGGGGCTGGGACTGTCACATCCATATTGGTCTCTTTGCAGCAGGTGGCAAGGCTGGATGAAGAACAAGCCCTGGCCTGGCTGGCATTGTGTGTCATGTGAGGGAGCTGTGGGGAGAAAGGAATTCCTCTATTTTCAGTAGTCAAGTCCCATATGGAGTCACAAACAAACCCCACTGAGAGCAAAGCCAGCAGAGCAAGGGGTGTGGGGGTCAGACTCAGCTGGGAGGAGTCAGCACAAGTCTGCTGAACCATGATGTCCTCACCAGTGAGAATGGCCCTGGAATGCCACCATACCCCTCACTCATCTAAGAAGCCACATAAGTGACAAACTGGCTTCAGACAGTGATCTATAACAAGGCTTGTCATGTCCCAGAGCCTCTCCAACAGCCAGAAATAGTCCCAGTGTCAGGAGTGACTGAACTGGACATTCCCCACCTTTCTGCCACTGCTGGGTGTGTTGTTACCCATGCAGATTTGTCAGTGCCATCCATACATTGGTGTTTGACTCCACCCTGCTGCAAATGCTGGAGTCTTAGCTCCACAGAAATGAGGAAAAGTAAAGAAACCAAACACACAAACCAGAACCTCTTCAGGGTTCAGACTTACTAACCCAAGGAATAGCTACAGATGATGGGAAGTTCTGTGAGGAAGTAATAAGAAAGATTAAAACCACCCCTGATAAAGGCACCAGTTGTTCTGTGAAAGCACAGGGTGAGTAGAAGGTGAACACGTGAATTACAAATATTTGTCTAGGGAAGGGGTGGCCTGGGTCAGAAACAAGCTACCTGCTGCCTTGACCCCAAGACCAGCTCGAAAGGGAAATTAAAAGCACAACAAAGTGGTTCCCTTATCTAACACCTTCCCCAAAGCATCTGTCTCATCTGGGAGTGAGGAGTGCAACCTGTGCTCTTTGTGAACCAGCTGAGCCCATGCAATAATTGGCATTTAAGGGGTTTTCCTGACTTGTGCTCAGTGAAGGTCATGTGGTCCCAGATGTTCCCAGCTGTCCCCATGCCCTTACAGACCTGTGGAAGGAAGGATTCCTCTCTGGGAGGGTCCAATCTTCCCACCTCCTTTCATGCGTGTGGTGAGAGTCTCCCTGTTCTCCATATCCTGCATCAAAAAACCACCCAAACAGTTATCTGAGCTCAGAGAGACAGAATTCACAGATGGAGAGAAATCCAAGGGCATGTCTGAGCTGAGCAGGGGCACTGAATAGGCAGGGAAAAGCTAGAAGGACTCACAGGGACAGGAGAGCTGCAGAGAGAAGGCAGGAGGGAACACCAGGGACTTACAGATAGTCTGGAACTCTGATGCAGCACGGGGCTGAAGAGGTCATCCACATAGTGATCCAGGCCCACAGGGGTCCTCAGATCATCTCTAAACCTGGAATCTGGGAGCAGAGAGGAGTCTGGTGACAAGGCAGGTAAGAAACATTCCCCTGCCTCCAGACCCTATTAGTCACACTCAGAGTGGAGCTCCACAAGAATCCCTGATTTCCCCTCTGCTCTGATTCCCTGGCTGGGGCCCATCTGGCCCTTCTCAGTGTCACCCTGGGCTAAAGCTCACCTGGCTGGAGCCCGATGAGTTCTGGAGGCAGGCTGGGCGGGGGGAAGGCAGGGGCCTGGATCCCTGGAGCAGGAGGGATCCTGTGGAAAAGGAAAAGGAGATGAGCACCAGAGTGCTGAAAGCTGAGCCCCTGGGTGACAGGGCCACAAGCAGTGGGGCAGGAGGAGTAGGTGGCTCACATATCCAGGTCAGAGGACTGGAGGATGCTCCTGTCCCTTTCTGGAGTGATGGGGTACTGCGTGGAGGGCTGGGAGGAGCTGCTGAAGTTGCTGGTCTCCTCCATCTCTCCAATGAGGTCCAGCACGAAGTCACAGCCCAGCAGGTCCTGCCATGTGTTGCCAGTGAGCATGGAGACAGACCACCCTCGAGTCTTCTTGTCACAGCCCCTGGGAGAGGAAAGGTGTGCAGGTAGGGAGAGGAAAGGGTGAGGAAGGAAAACATTACATTCAGTTTCTTCTTGCCTTGTCTATCCTGGCTTAAGTCCTTCAGATTCAGGGTGTGAATCAACTATTCAATGCCCAGGGTCAGGAAAAAAATTAGAATCACTCAAGCTCTGTCCTTTATTTTTCATTTTTTCTCTGAAGCTGCTCTCACAGACCACACCAGGGATTCCTCTGTTCCTAAAAAAGCCCTGGTTTTGCACATGGACAGAAGGGTGAAGAAAGGAGCACAGGCTGGAGTGGGTAAGAGTGACTGACCATGTAAATTCCAGCCTGTAGACCCAACCAGTCTGACCCTTAGAGTTGGTGACAGCCTCTCCCACCCCCCCAGACCTTCTCCCATCCTCTGGCACACCTTGCACTCAGGATCCAGGCTGCATACTGCTCCCCAGTCATCCAGGACTCCACCTCAGCTGAGATCTTCTCCTCTAGCACAGAGAGCAAAGTCAGCACCCCCAGCCTCCCCAGCAGGACCCAAAACATTCCACAGGACACAGGCAGAGCCCAGCTGGAAAGCCTCACACACTCCTGAGCAGGGCCAGAGGAGGGCTGAAAGCTCATGGAAGGCTCCACATGGATGCATTCACATCCCAAATATCTGTTTGATGGCACAGGCTGGCATTTCCAGCATGACAGGTGAAAAGCCTCACAGTGTCCTGGTTTGCTTGGACCATCACAAGGAGCCAGAGCAGGGATGTTCTGTGTTCAGTTCACAGCTGCTGGTTGCTCAAGAGGCAGCTTAAGGCAATATTTGAGAAGGGAGAAGGGCAGAAAGTCCCTGTAACAAATTCCTGCTGCATGGGCTGTGCTGTAATGCATAACAGGAGGACCAGCCCCATAGAGATGCACAGCCAGAACAACCCTCTGTGGAGAAGAGCCAAACCCAGAAGAATCTCATCCCTCAGCCTGAGCAGCAGGTCCCACCAGGCCCAGACTTTGCAAGTTTTGGGTCTAGATTCAGACCCCTGTAGATGTGCCAACATATGGTGTTCTGATCCCTCTTTATTTAGTTGAGGAAATTTTTCCCCAAAGGCTGATTTCTGCACTGGAAAAGTCCTTGTAGACTAAAAGAGAGCAGGAGGGCAGAAGATTGAGTTACCATTAAAGGTGTGAACATCCAGCACCATCTTCCCTCTCCTCTGGTTTGCTGTCCACTCCAGCTGGGTGGGAGGGTAAGCCCTGGAGGGCGCAGGCTCTGTCTCTGTGCCCTGAGCGGCTGTCAGGATCTTGCGCTGGCACACTGCACTGTAGCCCTCCATGCCATAGTCTGACACAAACCTAGGGAAAGGCAACTCCATTTAGCAGCCTGCTCATCCCTCTTCACCCCAGTGCACACCTGGCTTGCTCTTTTCTCCTCTTACTTCAGCAGTGGCTTCTCCAGTGCTGGGGAAGGGCCAAAGCAGCTCAGCAAAGTGGCCATCAGGACCCAGCCTCGCTGGCTGTGCTCCATGTCTGGGTTCCTCCAGGTCTGGGCAACCACCTGGCTGAAGATTTCGTTGCGCAGAGCTGCATCACTCAGTCCTCTCCCAGCAATGTAGTTGCCCAGGAGCACCTCCTGCCAGCCTTGGAGGCTCTTGTCACCAATGAACCGCAAAATCTGGAAACATCCAGGGGGAAAAGAGAGAGCTGGAGTTGTAACCCTCTGGCCCAAACTGTCCCAAGATGTTGTAGACACCAGGGTGTTTGTGAGCCTGAGTAGCCAAAACTCAAATCGTGGTCTGTCCTCAGGTTTTTGTGCACCATCAAAGTGCTGGGGAATTTGGGAGGCAACATTTATAGAGATTGGATCCTGACTAAAAGTCAGGGTGACTTCAGTCTCTTCTCAGTTATGACTCAGAATTTGGTCTAGAGAAAAATATTTCCCCTTGGGCAGGGCTCAGACACAGAAGTAAATTACCATAGGATATTTGCTACTGAGCCCACTGAGTGTTTAAAAGCCTTTGGTGAAGTTAATATTATACCAAGCAGTGTGGGATGTGGTGTCTCAATACACTCCCTGAAGAAATGATTCAGCTTCTTGGCTATGCATATCGATGTCTTCAATGTTTTTTAGTTTGTATTTCTCACCCTTAGGTTCAGAATGGTTTCTTTCATCCTCTACACTTCTATGTGTCATTAATTAATTTTTTTCTGAAATGGACAGCTTTGGAAAGAATATTTAAGAGTAACAACACTTCTAAAAACAGTTAATGGTACCAAGCATATCAGAGATTCACTGAGAAAAACAGGGGATGGTGATTATTTAGTTCTCATGGAATTCTTTGCAGTAAATCCCTACTTCATTAGCAACAGAGAAAAACTGCCTTTGATCTTTAGAAAAATAATAGTATTCTGCTTAAACACAATCCTATTCACAAGATTTTGTTGAATCTTATGCTCTTCTATAATTGGGCTCACGAGGACAAAACAAGAGACTGTTTTTAGGTATTAAATTCCTTAATGGGCTTATTTTAATTCTATGTAATTCCCAAAAAGATTACCAGACTTACTCAGAAAGTATCTGAGGATTCATTCTATTTTCAAACAGTTCCATATTACCATTTTGAAGAAGAAGTATAAATAAATGTACATTTCATGTCCACAAAGTTGAAATGACAGTGTCTGCTTCACACAAACACTACAGAGGGAGGGTGTGGTTCCAGGTGTCATTTTCCTGATGACAAAGTCCCTGCCCTTTTCCAGCTCTTACGCAACAGTTCACTGTTCCCTGTTGGGCACTGAGACATCTGCAAGCCCGAGATGCAATCAAGATATTTACTATAAACCACATCACGGAAAAGATCTGGGTTAAACAAAACTTGTCATGACTGAGAGATGAGTAAGTGGTTGAGAAGACAGACTTCCCTTATCATTGCTACTGAGTCTGGAATACTGGAATATTAGAGTTTAGCAGTCTGATTCCTGTATGTCCTGCCAAATTCTGAGGCTCCACCACCAGGCAATTCACTTTCATCCCAGTGGTCTGTGGCTGGTCTGTGCCTCTGCAAGAACACAGCAACCCTGAGGGGCTGTGTGTGATCTCTGCCAGGCTGCTTCAGGGCCTAGAAGGAGCAATTTATTCTCCTTTTCCAGCCATCCCTGTACTGTAAAAACAGTTTCCACCACCAGTATCTTGTATAAAGGCACCAAAACATTGCCTGTGCCCACCTGCTCTTCAGCAAGGTCAGGAACATCTCTTACCAGCTTGTTGATCTCGAGTGCACTCTCCTGGTGTTCAGCATCCAGCTGGGTTAAGGGGTGCTGCAGAGGCTGACCAGGGGCAGGGAAATCTGGTTTCTACAAAGAAACAGGAGGACAGAAATATTTACTCCTGGTGTTGCTAGAATTTGTGTGTCTGCCCACAGGGGAAGCAGTGAAGAGATGTAAAAGGAGTTCCCACCTGGAAGTGTGACTTGACGAAGGAGGAGAAGGGGTAGCTGTTGATGGTGGGTGGGAGGGAAAGGTCATCCTTGACCTTGACTTCTGGGGGCTGTGTCTCAGTTATCTGGTTGGCCTGTGCTCGGTGTCGACCTGCAAGGGAAGGAGGTCTGGGCTGGTGGCAGAACACCAGCAGCTTCCACAGCAGCTCCTGGCTGACCTGCACCTCACCCTGCCCCAGCACCTGAACCAGCTCCAGGGACACCCAGCCCAGCCCTGCTGCCTCAAACCCCTCAGCAGGCACAGCCTCACCTCCCTGAGACCACAAAGACTCTCTTCAGGAGGGAGATTTTACAGCTCTGACCTTTCAGACTCCTCTCCCCAGGGAACACCTGGGGATTCAAGCCAGTTCTGCAGCATTCACATGGCAGGGAATGCTGACAACTGTTCAGTCAACAAGGAAATGAGAGGTCTCTGTAACGAGGGATTTATCATGGATGAGAGAGGAGCAAACATCACTGAGTGAAGGGATTTCTCAATGCACACAGCTCCTGTGCATTCCTCTATCTCCAAACCAACGTGTCCCCTGGTGCTCTCCATCCTCCCTGCTCACATCCCATTCCCATTCCCAGCAGTTTCACTGTTCCCTGAGCTCCTGGGGCTTACATTGCTCACTAGACCAGCTGATAGTCCCTGGAGGGCTGTGCCATGAAATGTAATGTGAGGTATTTGGGGATCCAGCAGAGTCTGCTCCAATTCACAGCATTCTTCTGCCTGATTGTCTCCCTTACTGTCCCCAGAGAAAGCCACAGGCACTGCTGGCTTCAGGTTTGACACCATGCAGACACAGAGAGGCAAATCCTGCCTCAGCCTATTTGCAGCTTAAATATTCACATTGTACAGAGAGCTACAGAGCAAACACAGCTGCAAATAATGCTCAACATCAGGTCAACAGCTTGTGAAATTATTGCAGTTAGTGGCATTTTGGTGATTTGAAAACCAATTGGTGCATCCCTAAGTAGATAAATTAACAAATACTCAGCTTGTTATATTGCTGCATCCTTAAGTTATGATATTGTTATATCCTTGGACTGATAAATTGTTATATCCCAAGTTATTACATTGTTCCACAATCAAGTTGTTACCCTATTTCTCCCTCCTTCTATTTTAAAATTCCTTTTGAGGAAGTAATTTTTAATGAAACGTAAAAAATATTTCTTTGAAATTGCCAAAACTGTTGTTTTCTTCACCTCCAGTTTCTTTAAAGATTTTTGATTAAGTAAAAGATGGGTTTAAGTTCTTCCACCCCAGATACTCATCTCTGCCAGAGACCTGGGCTCATTGAGCAATTTGCTGTCACATAACTTTGACTAAAGAGTTTTACACCATCACTGCCATCTGTTCTACCAGCTCAGCTCATAAAAATAGCTGAAAAATTAACAAAAATACTGATTTTTAAGCTGGTGTGCTGCCCTTTAGCCCAAGTTTCTTTTCCTCCCTGCTAGGAAACAACATGCACAGTACCGTTTGCCTTTATCATATTTACACTGCGATGACAATAAATCAAATCCAACCCAGTGAGAGGCAGAGGGAGAATGAACACATACATCGATATAAACAAGGAAATACACAGTGAAACGCTGCAGGAAATACACAATGATGCAGGAAAAGGAGGGAAAGAGGGGAATTTCTTACCTTCAACAAAGTGCAGGAGGGCTGCGAGCTCTGCGGGGATCTCCAGCAGCCCCACGTCCTGGAGAGAGGAACAAATCAGTCACTGGCTGCCAGCAGAGCAACCACATCAAAACCCTGAGCTGGGACTGGGTGAGACTGCCTTGGGAAAGCTCCCAGGACAGGGATGGAGCATCTGAGCCAAAGCAGTAACTTGTGCCTCCACAGTGTTCAGAACCATTGCAAACAGGGAGGTATTGCATGAACACAGCTGTGTGACATGGGTCAGCCAAGGAGGGAAAGGTGATTTATTTAGAAAATTCCTGAATAAAAAAATCGACTGCCACAGAGAGAATGACAGGAAAGCTGGTTTTCTTTGACTCATCCCTCATTCCTAACAAGTCTGGCATATAGCAGAATAGCGTTTCAGCTCAAGGGTAAGAGCTCTTTCCTCTTGCACCTTTTCCTGACATTTTTCTTTTCATTTTTCAGTATCCAAAAGGGCTGCAGCATAAAAAGAGAGCTGATCCTGATCTCTGATGTATGTTGAAGGTTCCTGAGGAAGCTCAGATCTGTATCTGGATAACCCAGATGAAAATCTGGCTAATGAGACTTGATTTTTCACTGGTTTGCACCTGCAGGGTGGGAAGCTAATGCCACACAGTGTCTCAGCATCACTGCATGTAGTGTCAGCTCAGGGCATTTCAGACAGAGCTACTCAGTCAAAGACCCAAAGACACAAAGCCTGAGCTTTTGGGGGTTTTTTTTGGTTTGTATGGGTTTTTAAGATCTGCATAGTAAAGCCTCTTGTCACCAGCATATTATTCTGACCTCTCTCTCCACATAAAACTTAAAGACAGATTCACAGCATTTTTGATCAGTCTGATTTTGCTCATATAAGAAGACTCAAGTCTGGCTTTTCAATGGTGTATTTGGGAAGTGGGCTGTGAAATTCCACAGTTGTGGATCCACACCTGAGGAGCAGCTGACACAAGAGCACCCAGTGCTAATTATTCCTATTGTTACTAACAAATCTCTACAAAATTGTGGATGATATCAATTCAGACTCCCTTGGTACAGGCACCACAGCAAACGTGTGCCCAGCCTAGACACACAAATAATGGCATTAATTAGAAGTGCTGGTACAGGCTAAATGTGTTATGAAGCCTTTCATACATCCCTTCCTCTACTACATCTTCTATAGATATATTTATGCAGAACTGTCCTATTTCCAGCCTTCAAAATAGAACATGAACATCAAAAATAATCTTCCCTCCAGCTCTGAAGACCAAGACCAGTCCTGTGCCATGAACAAACACAGTGCTTTGCCTCAGGACTGATTTACGATGTCTGGCTGTGCCCAGAGTTTGGGAAACACTGAAATATTGAGATATTCCTGTATTAGAAGGCCCTTTACACAAAGCTAACCTGCATTCTGTGCCAGGTTCCACACATGTGTGAACCCCCTCCAGATGTTCTGCTGTTCCCCAGCAAAGCTGGGCTGAGGAGGCACAAGGGAGGGAGAACACCTGGAGAACCTGGCTTTTCTTGATCTCAGACCCTCCCAGACTGTTTGACAACTCACCATTCCTTGGTTGGGACTGTTCTCTGTGTCACCACAGGCAGGGATCTCCTTCTCTGTTTCCTTTGCTCTAACTCCTGCTGTTAGGAGATGAAAAGGGGATGGAGGGTGGGAAAAGATGTGTGTGAAGTCACTTCCAGCTGCTCCTGGGGGCAGATGCTGTGGAGGGGCAGGAGCTGGTCTCCTGCTCCAGCAGCTAGAATGACAGAACAGCTACAGAGTGTTTTTGGGACCCCACACAGTGTTTGGAGAAAGGATTCCCCAGGCAAAGCCCTGAGCTTTGCTGAAAACCTCCTGCCCTACACAAGAGTAAGAGCCTCCACCACCTGCCCAGCATCCTTCCACACCTTCCCCTGCTGAGCATGTGATGTGGCTCAGGACAAAAGCACCCAGCAGCTGTCAGAAATATTCACCTGCCTCCTCCAGCATCAAAACACACATAACAGCCTGAACACAGACAGATGAATTTGTCCATGGAGACCAAACCCTTTAGAAAGGTAGGAGGGATACCAGAAGCTAAACTCCCCAGCAGCTCTGCCCTTGCCCATCCATCCTGTTGCTCCCCAGCCTCACTCACCTGACTCCTGCTCCAAGAGGGGAAAGGAGGGTCTGTGTCTCTCTCCCTCCTGCCTGTCAGTGCTGCAGAGCAGTGTGACTACATGGGAGGTTATGAGGGCTGGGCTGAGAAAGACAGTGACAAGCTAAAGTCCAAAGGACAGGGCGGCAGGGTGGGGGGAAAGGAGGAACTGCGCAGCAGGTGAACTTTGAGACCTTTCCTGCTGCTGCTGCATGCACAGAGACCTCAGCAAACAAACATTGAAGGAACAGAAACAGAGTCAAAAAAGCTGTGCTGTTGTGGTTACCTGGGAGAAAGAAAAGCTGGATGCTGTCCAGGTGGGAAGGGCAAGAAACGGAACAGAAACTCACAGTTCTGGGCATGGCAGGGGAGGAGGCACCTCTGAAGGTTTGAATCAACATCTTAGGTGTCCTTAACCCTCTGCCCCACCATGCCCTCAGCCATGCCAGGAGCTGTGCTGGGTCCCACCCTCGTGAAGATGACAGCTATGGGATGTTTGCTGCTACTCTGAGGATGAGTGGTCTGATTTTCTGTTTCCAATTCTCTTTTAATGGTTTGTGAAAAATACATTATACACATTTGACAGAGCCATGGCTCTCTCCTGCACACCATTTTCCATCTTCTCAGCAAGCTGCCATCCTGTTCACACCCCAGCTGATTTTCAAGAGGCCAAGGACTTGAGCAGCCTGAGGCAGCTGTAAGGGATCAGGGGAGGATCACTGTGGAGTGACAAAATCCTGCACTTCAGTCACCATCAGAAATTGAACTGGGCAACCAAAAGAGCAAGATGAATGACTCCTTACAGCTTGAGCAGAACAGCAGCTCTGAAGAGCACAGATGGAGCCAGCTCCTGTCTCACGTGGGGCAGCCTGGAGAAGCTGACAGAGCCAGACCCATGAACCAGCTGTGTTTGCAATACCTGTGCCAATTCTGAACGTCATTTCGAGACAGAAGGCTCCAGCCCCTGTGGTGTCTTCCCTTGACTATATTTATATCAGACTGAGAGTCAAGGACACCTCACTGGGTCATTCCCAGCAAACCTTCCAAAGCCATCCCTGCCCTGGCCTCACCCAGTCCCCAGCTCGCTGTGCTTAGGGCAGAAATAGCTCCTCCTGCACACCTTGTTCTGAGAGAGCTGCTGTTACCTGGCAGCGCTTCCTCCTTTGAATCAAAGGTCTGGAGATTAAAATCATGGTTTTAAATTGCACCAAAGTCTTCTTCAGCCTCCTGTAGCGCTTCCTGGAGGATGAGAAAACATAAGAATTGGCTAATAGGGAAGTATCAGCTACAGAAACACACATGAAGCAGCCCAGGAGCCAACGTGAGGAGGACTGGGCAGGCACATCCCACCTGGCTGTCCCTTGGCCAGGCCAAAGGACTGTCCCTTGGCTGGCCTTTGGCTGCTGACCTTGCCTGGTAGCCTCGGAAGTGAGCCTGGATGACGGTGACTTTCTCCTGGAGGACACGGAGGCGCCGGAGCTGAAGGAGGCGTCGGAATTTCCTCTGCAGAGTGACAACAGCCCAGCTCTGCCTCTGGATCCACCGTCTCTCCAGCAGCTGCCTGGCCTTCTCCTTCAGAAACACCTGGGCAAAGGCAGCAGCTGCTGACCCACCAGGGGAGCAGCAGCTCCTCCAGGGACACCAGGGTGGAGGAGACAATGACTTCTGCTTTTGGAAGGGATTGCTCCTTTTCTCCTTTCCCTGAGCAATAATAAAAGCTGCTGGTTTCTCTCTTTGCAGCCTTTAAGGGTTTTTGCTAAGGAAACTGGGGAGGGCAGGAGTCACAGGTGCAAGTGACAGAGAGGGATGCATTAGTGGACAAGGAATCAAGGAGTGATGAAGGTTAGCAGGCAGCAAAGGTAGAATGTTGGGTGTACAAAGGACTTGGCCATGCTACAGAAACCTGGAGTTAGATTATCCTGTTAATCTGAAGTGCTAAAAATGCCTCTTTAGTAGTCGAGAGGGGGAGGTGTTCAAGGCACTCCCTCTTTGGGCAGAGGCTGAGCTCCTCCCTGTGCTTTGCCAGCCCGGGAAGGGGTGGCTGGAGCTGTGCAGGGCAGATGGAATGCTCTGTAGGCATCACCTTGGTCACTCCAATCTGGTAGAGATCCGAAGGGCTCCCCAGCACATGAGCCAGCACTGCTGCACAGCCTTCTCTCTGCACCAAGCTGCTGGACCTTCTCCCAGCCAGGAGCCCGTACCTGACACAGGAGGAGAGTGTGAGACAAAAACCACAGAGCCCTCGGGGGACAGATCACCCAGGGCTGGGGATCCCCAGCCAGAGCACCCCTGTACCTGGCCAGGAAGCTCTGGAATGGCAGACGGACTGGGTACCCCTCCTTTTGGATGTGGATGGCCTCCAGGATCCCCGAGTGGCGCAGCTGGCAGTTGACATATTCCACATCAAAGACATTCGACAGCTGCCAAGGTGAGGCAGAAGGGAAAATGAAAAGCAAAAAGAAAAGAGACTGAAGGCAGGGAATTTAGAAACAGTCTCCTTCTCTTGTGCTGTCCTTGGATTGGATCTTGCCATGGAACACAAAGCCCAAATAATACTTTGGTGTCCAGCTGATGCTGGCTTTTGCTCCTCCAGCACAGGATTAACTCACATCTCTACAGGGAAGGGTGGGAGGCAGAGAAAGGGAAAGAAAAGCCTCAAGCTATCAAATGAAGCAAAAAAGTTCAAATCCCAGCTGTGCAAGGAGAGCTGTTGGAGAAGAATGAATGTCAAGGAACTGATGGACTCCATAAGGGGCTGGGGGTGCTGCCCTACCTTCCTGGGATTAGGGGTGATGCACCGGATGAAGAAGGCATGGCTCCTGGAAAACAGAACAAAGAACCTTGGATCAGCCTCCTCTCTGTGCTGAATGAAGACTTCCCACACTTCTGGGTGCCAACAGCATCTCTCACCCTCTTAGCTTGGCTGTGAGGTCCTGCAAAGACTGCTGGAATTTGGACACCAGTGTGGAGGCCTGAGGTCTGAGCCCTTTGCCCCTGGCCCCCTGCTCCCTTTGCTGAGCATAGGCAGCTTTAGCCCTCTGGAAAATGTGAGACACCACCTGCCAAAAGAAAGAAATTGCCAAAACTCTCTGAACCACATGGCAAGAACAACCTCTTCTACCTGAAACTAGAGAGCTATTCTCCCTTGCTCCTGGCAGTGTCAGGAATGCAGCTGCATCCTCAGGCAGTCTGTGTAGTTTATACATAAAATACATCAATTGCATTTTATATATAAACATTAATGCAAAGACAATTTGCTCAATTCCCACGTATATTCAGTAAAATAAAATGCGTGGTTTCTCCAGGTTCTCCTGACACCTGGTCAGGATCTTTCTGCTTCTCACATGAAGGCAATGAGTGGCTCATTGGGTGTCTGCAACAGAGCTCTTCCTCCTGACCCACTGCAGTACCTTGAGGCGGCTCTGGGAGAAGATATCCAGCACCTCTGGCCGCAGCTGGTCACGGTTTTTATTGAGAAACTTGTGGACCTGCAGAGGAAAATTCTGATGTAATTCACCATTCAAACCACTCAGACAGGCAAACCCCCCTGTTACACACAGTGACTGGGGACAGGCAGCTGGAGAGGTGAAACACAGGGAAAGCCATGGAGAATGAAACTGGCTCTTCCTGCTGCCACCAGGGTGGAAGGGACAAGGACTTTTGCTTTTAGAAGGGATTTCTCCTTTTCCCCTCCACATTGCCCAGCAGACTTTGACCTCTCACTTTTTTTTTTTTTCCAACAGCAAAAGCTTTCCTGAATTTCCAGGACTTCCAGGAGTCTGAGGCTGTTGTGTCACTGAGGGCAACACCTATTTTGCCTCTGCATAGAGGCAGCTTAGTTGCCTCTCCTAGGAAGAATCTCCTCTTTCCTGCTAAACTGATGCTCTGGAGGGATGTGCAGTTACAAGGGGAGGGCTTTGATGACAGAGCTGGTCCATCAGGACACCCACGGGTTGTGCCCAGGCTGGGTTATTTCTGCAGCTGCTCTGAGCCCCTGCCAGCTCACCTGGTAGGTGACAGGGCCAGCATAGTGCTGCACAGTGAACTCTGGCAAAGGCAGCTTGGGCTTGGTGTACCAGGGGCTGTTTCCGTGGTGGTAATGACATTTCTGGAGGAAAGTGTGGTCTGTGGCCTGGAAGGGAGATGACAAACACATTTCCTGCTGCTTCAACATATTCAGTAGGCTGGAAAGCCACTGTTAAACCAAAGGTAAAAATATTGAATGTTTGTGCAATCATTCTGGAAAACAGCCTCACCTTAACCCTCCTGTGAAAGGGATCCCATGAGGGGCTGAGAGCTCCTCACCTGAGCCAGGGCTGTCTGGTCATCCAGGATGCACAGGATGCCGTGGGGCTTTGCAGTAAGGAAATCCAGGCAAGACTCGCTGTACCTCTTGGAAATGGGAATCCAAACTAACTGCTCCTGGTTGTATTCCTCCTGCAGGGCAAAGGCCAAATCCAGCCATGCAAACAAGGACAAATGGAGGGAGTTAACAGAGGAATTTTGGGTTTTTATCAAGAAGTTAGTATTTTACTGCTGTTAGGAACTTGCCTAGAATTGTCTGGTTTTTTCTCATGAAACTTCTCCTAAAGCCACTAATGATTCTCCTGATTTAAGAGAGGAAGGCTGCTAAGCTGAGAGATAAACTGAACTGTGAAAGGCAGCAAGTCTGATAAATGCACTTCCATCCCCAGGACATAAGTGGTACATAAAATGCTTCAAAGAAGCCAAAGAGGCTTTAAAAGTACCCTCTGAGGTCTGGGCTCTTTAACCCTGACCAACTCACTTGTAAAACCTGGAAAAGGGAGCAAGGTGCTGACAAACTCTCCTTCCCTTAATTTACTACAGAATTAGTAAAAGACATTAAATAGGCAGCTCTTTGGACTAGGATGGATATTGCTTAAGAGGACCATTCAGCTTCCTGTCCCCTGCTGAAGGATATTCCGCAGCTGAGGATGCCTCAGCTCATTCCATGTGTGCTGCCTCAAGGTGGTGTGAATTCCATGGATTTCCACTTACCTCCTCCTGGGCAATGACAGTCTGGCTGAAGAACCACTGCAGGTGCTCGTTGGCAAAGTTGATGCAGAGCTGCTCCAGGCTGTTCACCCCCAGGTCCTGCAAAGAAAAAAAGGGATCATCCCTTCCAAAGCTGTGGCTCCCTGTGAATGCTGCACAGCCTGAGCTGAGCTGCTGGTTCTGGTCACTGTGAATGAACCCCAGCGGTTTAAATCATCTTCTGCCTGGTTTACAAGCTCTCAGCCTGGCTGATTGACTAGACTGAACAGCAAGAGGTGAGACAAGCTGTGAAGGAGCATAAAGAAGAAGAGATCTGCTCTTGGATGCACAGCCCCACCTCTCTATTCCATTGTTTTCAGCATTCTTTGGGACACACAGGTGTTAACAGGAGTCCTAAGTGAAAAACTCCAAGGCCTTGATGAGCACAAGCCCTCACAGCCCAGGCCATTGGAAAAGAACATGAAAAACAACCTCAAACCCATGGATGTCCACAATGCCCACGGCACAGTCAGATTCCCAGGGAGCCAACCACTCGTTGATCCTCAGCAGCAGCCACTCAAAGAGCAGGAAATACAGAGCCTTGGCGATGGAGTCCCTGGGTGGGAGAGGGGACAAGAACCAGTTACTGCAAAGACAGCACCTTTGGGGTCATCTCACCCACCAGACAGCAGCAGAAGTCACCTGGCATCAATGGCTCCTTCTACAGACAGAGGGGTGAAGATCCGATCATAAGATGTAACCTGGATACAGAAAGAGACTGAATTTATTGCTATTATCTCACAAAAACACTTTTTTTTTTTTTTTTTTTACAATCCACAAGGAAGACAACTCAGTTAATAAATAGAACTTTTTTTATATTTGGCCAAAAATTTACCCAGGTATCAAAGGAAGAATAAACCCACACATTTGCTGCCACAGGTGGGAATCACCTGGCCAAATTGATAAGCCTGAAGCCACTCATGTCAGAAAAGAGCTCTCCTGAATGTGAGTTCTGCCATCTTTACAGAGCTGCCTTGAGGGGCTCAGCCCACCCCAACCATCTTATTCCTGCTGTTACCTCCCAGCTTTTGGGCTTTCTAAGGTTAGGACATTGGGGCAGGACATCCTGTGCTTCAGGAGGAATGAGAAACCACCAGGAAGGTACTCACAGTGACCCGGTGAGTGACAGCACTCTGCAGGAATTCTGCTGAGACACGCAGCAAAGTGGCCACGATCTGAATCTCGGTGTCACTGGCGATGGCTGCATGCTCAAAGGATCCTTTCTAAATCATAGAGAGCAATAGATGCAGCTGTGGGTGGGATGCAAGGTCCCTCTTGTGTTAATATTCTCAAAAGCACCTCAGCTGCACAGAGCTGGTCAAAGCCTGGGCAAAAAACCAGGTTCTTTTCTGTGAAGCTTTAATGAACCTTGGTTGCCTCCCACCTTCTGTCCCTGCCAAGACCAGTTTAGAACCCAACACTAAAAGGACAGAATGGCCTTCAAAGGATGTCATCTTCAGTCAGGAGCCATGTCCTCAGTGCCATCCCATGGGAAAACAGCAATACTCAGCAGAAACACCCCATTCCCAAGCTGCCAGGGGTTACTGTACCTCATAGGAGGTGAAGCAGATGTTCCCCAGCTGCAGAATGGCAGCCAGCACAGCCCAGGTGGAGCTCAGCTGATCCTCAGACAGGCTGATTCCCTCCAGGGCTTGCACCAACACCAGGAAATCCTGACTGTCCTCTTTCCCCAGGACCTCACATGCTCTGCCCTGAGAGAAAAGGGACAGATAACCGTGATCAGCCCTTTTAGCCCCAGGCTGGGGTTAAACCACCAGCAGGAATCTTCAGAGAAGTAATTCAAAGTTTTAAGGACTGGAGGAATTTGAAGTAAAGAGAACAAAGAAACTCAGCATTTGTGAGAGGCCACTCTCTCTTCTCTCTGGAGTTCTGAGATTAAGATCTCTCTTACCCACACCTGCCAAATTTCTGTTGTAATTCCAGCACAAGCTCCCCAGGAACCCCCAGCCCACTGCTGGGCTGCAGCTTGAGAGGAGAGGTGGTGCCAGAGCTGACATCCAGGTAAATCATGGCAGAGCTGCTCCCCCAAATGGTACCAGAACCCGATGTGCTGAGGCAGAAGGGGTTCTGTGCACCCAGAGAGCTGTCCTGGGTCACAGCCAGACTCATCTCGGCCATGGGACTTCACTACAACATGGGCTTATTGCTTTCCCCACAGGAGGACACTCCTAACAACTGCCTGTGACTCTAAAGGTCACAGAAATCCTGGTCAGGAGGGCTGTGGGACCTCTTTGTGTTCAAGGGCATTCCTCGACCACAGTTCCCAGCTCTCGGCAGATTTTGGTGAGACAAAGGTGATGTCCAGGCTTCCCTTGGGCTTTTTCTTGCCAAGACGAAGATCCAAGGAAGATTTTGTCAGTCTCTTTGTGCATAATCTGATTTTGTTCCCTTTCCTTCTCTGCAGCAGGCTGGGATATTCCTGTTAATTATCACCTTGAAGACTTTGCTTTACAAGGCTTTGCCAGCCAGGAACATCACCCATTAAGGGCTTGGCCCTTAATTGCCCTCCATCCCTGAGTCATTCAGTCATTGTCCATTCCTTGCCCGAAGGCGAGGTGATAGCAATCGCTATCGAGGATTCCTCCTGACCGCAGCTGCTGCGAAGAATTTGAATTTGCCACCTGGGAAAGCTGACTCACGCTGGAATAGGAAAAATCTCTTGCGATTGCTGTGACCTCCTTGATTATGGAAAACAATCTTTAAAAAACAAACAAACAAACAAACCAAAACAAACAAAACACATACACACAAAAAGAGGTGTTCCAAGATTGTGACTCGATGCAAGTCTGGCAAACAATTTTCCAATTTAAATAATTGAAATCAGCAGTATATTTCGGTGGTTTAAAGTCTGCACCCATTGACTCGGCCAATAAAGCAAATGTTTTGCAGAAGGTAGAAAAAAGTACACCTTGTTCTTTGCAGTCCCACAGTAAATTGTAAACGCAAGGAAAGGCAATGAGAAAAAAGGTTTTACACCACACGATGGAGCCATGAGGCTACACAACCACTCCTTGTAAAAGTCCTTTCTTTCAGAGCAGAATGGGCCTGAAAGGTGAGAAAAAGATCCCAAAAGAGATAAAGGTGTTGACTCTTAGATCAGAGATGAGAAGGAGCAGAGCACACTTCAGCACAGTCCTGTGAGTCCCTTGCAGAGGAGCAATTTGGTGTGATTTGGAGAGATTTTGGAGATTTTGAGAGTGATTTGGTGCCTCTCTAAGCAAACAGAAGGATGCCTTGGCCATTTCCCTCCTGCTGCTGCTGCAGAGCACCCTCGGCTCACTCACCTGGTTCAGGTAAAAGTAGGACTCTGCCTCCTGCAGGTACATCTGCTCTTTCTGCTCCACGGGCAGCCCTGCCAGCAGCTGGTAAAACACATGGTAGTTCCTCTCCCCATGGGCCTGGCAGGGAACACATTCATGGAGCTGATCATATCCACTCCAAACCCCTACAGAAAACACTCTCAGAGCAGGACACATTCTGGGCTCAGCAGGATGAAGCCAGAACCATTTCATTTGAAAAGTTTCCAGGGTTTCTCACTGACGCTAAGGTGAATATTCCATCTGAGAGCAATCCTTTTCACACAGCTCTAGTATTTGATGATTTCCACACTCCAGACATCAAGAAAAACTAGTTGAGGGAAGATTTAACTTCAGTGGTCCCTAATAAGTGGCTTAAATCAGATGGAGAAACCTCCTATTTTATTTAAATAAAAGAAGAGATCACCCTGTGCTGCACAGAGTGAGACAAGAAATGGAAAACAATTCTCATACTAATTCCCAAGTAAATTTAAGATTAAATGTTATTAAGGGAGAGAGGGGGCCACTGGTCCTCACCTGAAACACCACACGAGATTTCTCCAGCAGGTACTGGGAGATGGATGTTCCCACCACGATGCCACTGAGCACAAGACAACAACAGATCCTGTCAGAAGCTGGGGACAGGTTTTCTGCAGACTTGTGTCTCTGCAGATAAGAATGATCTAAGGGATATAATCGACATGGATTTCCAGAATATTTTGACAAAATTGTGAGTTTCAGGGAAACCAAGCAACCATGGAATAAGAAGGAAAGTCCTGACGTGGGTAGGAATAAAGGTGAGTCTTAGTCTGAAAGAACCATCAGAGTTCCACAAAGTGTCTGTGCCTGACCTGTGAGTGCAGCTGAGGGTTTGATAAGTGACCTAGAAGAGGAGCTGAACAGCAATGGGACAAAGCTTTCTGCTGGTAGGAGATTGTTCAGGGAAGTGAGGGTGAAGGCCAACTGTGAATAAATGCAGACAGACCTTAGGGTGCAGAGTGAGCAAGAAAATGACACATGAAAACCACTGCAGATAAATGTGAAGTGATGGGTACAGACACAGCTTCAGATATAAACAGACAGGCTCCACTTTAACCATTGCTCCTCAGGACTGAGACCCGAGGGTTTGGATAGACAGTTCCATGACAGAACCAGCTCAGTGCTTGGCAACACCCAGAAAAAATCCCAAACAAACCAAACCCAGCAGGTAGAAAGGAGGGAGACTCAAAACAGAAAGGTGTTTTTCACAGAACTGGTTAGACCTGTGCAACACTTGTTGAAGGCTGTTGCAGAGGCATGAAGTTTGTATGAGTCCAAGAGGAAACTGGAAAACCAGGAGAGACTCAGGAAAACTCCTGAGCTGCTGCAAATGGTTAAGAGCTCGCAGAGAGTTAGGGAAAAACATTGTTTTGATTTGGGCTGGTCTTGCCTCAGATGGGTCCTTGGTACAAACCAGTTCAGCCATTCTTACGTTATTAATTTAACACTCACCTTGAGAAGAGAGATCTGTTCTTTTGTGAAGGAAACACCAAAAAAAAGCAAAATAGGGGTGCAAACTCAGCCTCTTCCTACACTGCTGATGACAAGAGTGAAGGGGAGGGAGGTTTTGGTGTGAGCTCTCAGCACTGCTCCACCTGGGCTCACCCAAGCACCCCTTGGCAGCTGGAGGGACCCCAAGGGGGTCAGTCAGTCCTTCAACTCACTGTCTCAGGTGGATGTTCAGCAGCTTTCCAAAACGGCTGGAGTTGTCATTGAGGATGGTTCTTGCATTTCCAAAACTCTCCAAGATGGGTAGGACATCGTAGGGCTTGAAGAAAAGAGGGAGGGAACATTTCAGTAGCAGTCACAGGGTTTTAAACTTAAAGGGGGCTTATTTATTTGTCAGTTTGAAAATATATTTTAAAAAAGGGACTTCACTGATATAATTCTTGCCTGGGGAAAAGATGTCTTTTTAAATGTATTGTGGTATCTTTGTCTCTATCCAATGGTGAGTTGCTCTGTGGACTCTTTACCTTCACTGCTGTGATCTTTCACTTTACTTCTGCTCTGTGTTTGCTCAGATTCACCTCCCAGACACCTCCCTCCAAGGTCTCTAGGACAGATGCAGCACTTTTTACACCAACTGACCTCAGCACTATAAATACACCTGCTGTCCTCAAGTCTTTATGGGAGCTTCACCTCAGACCACAAACCATCCCAAGCCCAGCCAGAGAAATAACATCATCAGCATGGCCTCTCTCCCTTGTCTTTGGCTTCTTTCCCTGCCCAACCCTCACAGCCTCCAGCCAAGCTCAGTTGCCTCTTACCTGTCTGATCCTGTGGCTGTCAGATCCCTGGTACAGCATGGTCAGGTATTGCACAATGGCTTTGGCAGCTTCTGTTTTACCTGACCCACTGTGCCCACTGCAGGAAAAGAGGGGAGGGAGTTGGCATCAAAACACAGGGACATGATCTGGGCACATCAGAGGCACTGCTGCAGCAAGTCAGAGGGGTTGTGCTGATTTACAGCTGAAGGTCTGTCCCTCATTGCTTGAAACACTGAAGAAAATTGACAAAATGAGCTCAAATAGGATCCCACTGGGAAATGCCAGGCTCCTCCTCTCCCACTCCTCTGAAGTGATGTGAAACTAAATTCAAACTCTATTTGCACGGAGTGAAATAAAAATCCACCTTAGTCAGGTTCTCCGCTGGCAGCTCTCATGTGAGAGCCAGAAGGATCAACTTACAGACAGTGAAATACAACAGTAGAAGTTTTACATAAAGAAATTAAAGAGCCTTCAGGATAGCCCTGAATTTCCTACCTGATGACGACACACTGCTCCTGCCCTGACGACTGGGACAGCGTGTAAGCCATCTCTGCAATGGCAAAGATGTGCCTGCAGGGACACAAAGAAACCCATTAACTGACCTCACATTTCTACCTCACAAGCTCAGCACCAAAAGGCTCCTCACCAGGGATCTACATGAGAGAAGGGCCATTGTCTTGGTCAAAGAAACTTGAGCTAAGAATTGTTGAGGAGTAGAAAGACCTTGTAAAATCCTTGCTCACTCCTGTTACTTTGGCTAACTAGAAAAGCATTCCGGGAATGACTCAGCTAAACTGGAGGTGAAAATCAAGTTACAGAATTGTAAAACAATTATTAGAACCAATAACTGCCACACTGTGGGGCTGTGGTTGGTCACACCTGATGTTCCTATCATGGTCTGTGGTGTTGGTTTAACACATTTGTTGTGCCTCACAAGTATGGAAACTCATAACAAGCTAACAGTTTAAGAACCCTGGATTTTTGCAATGAAGTGTGTTCACCATACCATTGTGGAGATTGTGTGTTTAACCCAGCATGGTTTGGATTGGAGGGACCTTAAAAGCCATCCCCTCCCTCTGCCATGGCAGGGATGAATTCCACTACACCTGGTTCCTCCAAGCCCCATCCAGCCTGGCCTTGGACACTTCCAGGGATGAACTTTAGCTCTGTGCAATTACAGGTCCAAGCAACCACAGCTGTGCCAAATGGGTTATTCACTTCCTGTGACATTCATCCTGCTCTATCAGAGAACTGGAGGAGAATGAAATACTTTCTGGAGCACAAACAGAACAGGGTTTAGGGAGTTATTTCAGGAAGACAAACATACGGGGCATTTTTTGAGGGAGTCCCTTGCTGGTACTTGGTAGCCACATCTTTGGAGTAGATGCTGAGGTCTTTGAAAGGATTCACAGAAATCAGGATCTGCCCAATGTAAGTCTAGGACAAAAATGAGAAAGAGGAAAAGAAAAATCTGGTGGTCTCTTAGAGTTTTCTGAATGAGAAATGCAGCTGAATGCATATATTAATACAGATATAGAAATGTTTTTTCCCTTTAAAGGAATATTATTTATTCGGACTATACTGTCAGCTTATCCAGAGCACAGCTTTTCAGTGGTTATTTTCAAATCTCTGTCATTAATAATTTGAGATAAGTGAGCACTCACTGGTCTGTGGTCATCTTCTCTGGCCACTGTCTATTCTCCTAGCTCCACATGAAATTACTGGATCAGGTTTGAACACCTGAGCCAGTAAATGAAAAAAGAGAACAATTAACCATCCAGAACCAGACCTGGACTGAAAAACTGGGAAATCTTTGCAGAAACTCTGAAGTTTCTTCTCAAGATCCACAATTGTTAACTCACAACTTCTTTGCTAAAATAGAAGAGTCCCACTAGGAGCAGCTGAGGCTAAAAAGGAATCCAACTGCTCACAGGTTGGCAATGAATTCCTAATTAACAGGAAACTCAGAAACTTTCAGATTTTACCCCAAATACTTCATGCTACCTGATTTCTCAGCAAAATCTGTGTGAGTATCATTTTTATCATTGTTCCCAGTAATGAGTGAGCTACTTGGGGCATTATTGAAGCCTGATGGCACAATATAAATTATTTCCACTTGAAGCTCATTGCTCAGAATGAATAAACACTGAAGAAAAGCAAAGCAAAGCAAACATCACTACCCATACATAAATGAGATTGCAATGGAACCTCTTCTTCAGGCACAGCAGGACTGAGCTCTCACAGACTTCCCTGCAAACAGTGGAAAGGACTCATCAGCCATAAGCTTCACTTTCATGTGTTAATATTAAATATTAACCTTTCTGCCCTCCCCAGGATCACAGAACATTCTGAATTGGAAAGGACCCACAAGGATCATTGAGTTCAAGTCTTAAGTGAATGGTCCATACAGGGATTGAGGATTTTGGGGTGGGCTGGGACCTGAAACTCTTCACTGTCTTCATGTGGTTCCATCATCTCCAGGATTGAACACCTCAGAGAATGGAGCATTCAAAGCTCAGAACATCCTCTGTGTGATCACACCTCCCTGCACAGCTTTACGGGTGTTTATCTGGATGGCAGGAAGAGAGGACATGAGAACCAACACCAGAGAATCCCTGGTTTAGCAGCTGTTGAAGATGTAGGGCCTGAATTTGCCATAACTGAAGCCACAAATGCCAGTGTCAGAAGGAAAAAACACAGAAATGTGCCTCTTAACCTGCAAGTTGTGCTTTCTTACCATTCACTTCATAAAAAAGAATGGCATGTTAAATTCCCAATTCTGTGCCTCTGCAACATCACAGACGTCACATCAGCCTCTAAACCTAATTTCCCCTACCCATGAAGTATATTTGGGGTTTTTTTTGGAACCCATTTCAGGGCTGGGAACCATTTAACAGGGGAGACAGAGTTCCAGGGATGCACCTGTGCAAAATCTGCAAGGCAGGCTGAGCTGCTGTCCCTGGTGTGTGACTGCAGAGGTTCAAGGTGCACTCTGTGTGCAGCAGAGCTTGGGGACATGCTCTACATAACAGCCAGGAGCTCCCTCTGCACCTCTGCTCCTCCCAGGGCTTCAGTGCAGGTCCATAAATACTGAAATTCAGTCTTTTACTTAGCTTTTCAGCAGCACATCTGTTACTCAGCTATGATATGCATCAAGTTAATTCAGTTTTCTCCCATGGAGAAAAAATTCTATTTTCTCCCACCCAGCCAAGGATGTGTAATGTGCTTTCTGCTGCTGAGCCACATTTGAAGGACAAGAAGAAACCCCTGTGACCTGAATGAGCTGCAGACCCTGAGGACACCTACTCCAGTCTGGTTAGATCTTCAATCTCCTCAGCTCCTGCGCAGTGCTCTTCACACACGTACACCTGAAATGCACAGATATGTGACTGAAAATCAGGGCAAGTTCAGTGCCATTCCAGCGCTGGGGACAACACCTGTACCTGTTTCCGTATGAACTCCATCTCCAGCATGTTGTCAGAGACATCTTCTGCCTCCCACTGGTCCTGGCAGGTCCTCACCTGGCTGCTGGCCAGCTGGGGCTCCTTGGAGATGGTCCATTTGCTCAGGTTCTCAATGGTTGGCCGTGGCAGCAGCAGCTCTGAGTTCAGCCACGCTGCAGGGTCACAGCCCTGGCCCTGCTGCTGGGCCCAGTGGACACAAGGAGTGACCATGGATCCTGCAGCCTGCAGGACACCTGGGCCCTCCTTGACCTCCACTTCCTTGCAATGCTGTGATGTATGGATTGGCTCCTCCTCTGGATGTGGGAGCAAGCCCTGCTCTCTGTTTTTCTGGCTTGGATCCATCAGAGATCTGGGAAGGTCACACTTGAATTTGCAGTCCTGATGCACAGGAGTGACAGATTTTCTCTCTAATGGAGATCTCAGTTTCTCTAGAGAATAACCCTTGCCAGAGCCCCTGGATAGGGAGTTCTTAGCCTTAACCAAGCTGTGGACTCTGGGGAACACTATAGCAAACTTGGCATCAGCAGCACTATTCTTCTCATCTAAGCATGGAAAGGAACTGGTTCCATGAGAAGAATCACCAGGAGGCAAATCAAAGTGTCCCACTTCCTCCACCATTTCAGGACCACCTTTCCCCTCCACCAAGGAAGCAGAAGATCCTTTGTCACTCAGCTCAGCCCTCCCCAGCTCTCCAGCTGCCCCAGGGAAGGCTTTGCCAGATGGACCAACCCACCCAGCAGTGCTCAGAATCCGGATTGCCATTCTGCTTCTGAACCCAAAAGGTTTGCTGCTCCTCTTCTTCTTCCCAAATTTCTTCAAGAGCCATCTGGAGATGCCAATCGCACGTGCCACACTCAGCAGTCGAGCTTTCAGCCTTGCTTTCCTGGCAGGTTTCTGGCTAAGCCAGCTGGTGACTTTTCTAAAAGCAGAACGGCTGTGTGAGTGTTTGGATCCTTCCCCACCATGCACTGGTTCTGTTTCAGAAGGTGCCTCTGCAACCACTTCTTCTGCTTTCTCTTTTTTTGCCTTTTTAGACTGGCCAGAACTCTGTTTAACTTTTCCAATAACTTTTCCAACTTTCTTCTTTTCAAGGAGCTTCTTATCAGATGATTTTTTTGTAATGGTGGAGCAGCTTGAAGTATTTAACCTTTTCTCTCCAAAACTCTGAGCTATGTTGGGTTCTTTTTTTTTACTGAGGGTTTCTAGAGTCAGGAGTTTTGAACAGATGCTTTCAATGTTTTTCAGGTCTGAGTTGGTTCCCAAAGCCATCTGGGCAGGATTTGGTTTCTGGCTTGGTGATAGTTTTGTATCAGCATTTTTATGGTGTTTTTTCCGACTGAGGGGGATTTGGGATTGAGAAGAACATTTCTTTGTAAGCATCACTGCTGGTAAGTCCTGCCTGCTGCAGTCTGAGCCATCCCTCTGTCTCTGTCCAGCCTCTTCACCTTGTTCTGGGATCTCACACCCCCCAGACTTCTCCCTCAATGTCCTCTGCTGCTTGGAGAGGGAAGAGCCATCTTCCAGCACTGTGCCTTCATCATTCACCTTCTCCTCCTGTTCATATTTGCTAAGATGAACTCGGAGCTCTGCTTTCACAGCAGTTGGGAGTGGTTGTGGTTCATCTTCTTCTCCTTCATCAATGTTCTCTGCAGTGCTGCTCTCCTCACTGCTGTCAGAATTCATGTGTCCATCTTCTGACATATCCTGAACTCTGTCATTTTCTAGTATATTTTCTTTGTCTACTTCAATATTTCTTCTGTTCTTGAGACTCTGAGCTTGGGATCCTGAAGGGCTTAACTGATCATCTGCCTCACTGCTCTCAGCTGGAGCACATTCTGGTTGTCTCAGCATGTTGTCTGGCTTCCTCATCTTCTCTGCTTCCAATCCTGCAAATTCTGTGCCTTCAGCCTCAGATTCAATTTTTCCATCTGTGGTCACCTGCTCCCTTTCAGGTTCAATGGAAGCTTCCTTGCTTTCATCAGCCAGTTCCTTGCAGCCTTTCCCTTCACTCACAGGAGGACCTTTGAGCACAACTTCTTTCTCACTGTTGCCCTCTTCCTCTGAGGAGCTGCTCCTCTCTTCTAGAGAGCTGCTCCTCTCTTCACTGCTGGAAGTGCTGCCCACCACAGCCCCCTTTGTTCCCATTTTGTGGGTCCCATGGCTTTCACTGCTGGAGTCAGAGCAGGAGGTACCTGAGCTTTCCAGGATATTTTCCTCCTCACTTTCAGTGATCACAATCCTGGTGAGCTTTTCCACTTGCTTTTTCCCAGTCTTCTCGCCTTTTTCCTGTGCTGTACTGCCTTGGGACTGAGAAGCTGATTTCTGCTCAGAAGCCTCCTCAGAGCCCTGATTCCCTCTGTGCCTTCCCCTGGGGTTCTGTGCCTTCTCCAGGTTCTGTTTCCAAAAGGAACCTTCAGCACTTTGCTCTGTGATTGCCTTCACATCCCCCAGCTCAGTGCCTGCTTCACCAGCACCAAGCCTCTTCCCACACCTCCTTTTAAACCCCTGTTTCCTTCTGTTTATGGTGCCTTTTCCCTCCTTGTCACTGCTGTCCTCACTTTCCTGCCCTGATGCCATCTCCCATTGCTTGCAGGCTTTTCCTTTTTTCCTCTCCAACCTGGACACTCCATGTTTTCTCCCCAAACCAGCTTCACTTTTACCATTTCTCCTGCAGGCTCTTTTTCTCTGGAATAACTTCTCATGGTGATTTTCTTTGCTTTCCTGAGGCCTCCCCAGCCTCTGGATTTTTAAGGGCTCTTCTCCAAGGCTGTCACCTTGTCCAGGCAGGGACTCTTTGCCCTTCCCTCGCTCTCTGCTCTTTCCTTCTCTGTGCTTCCCACAGAGGACCTTGGAGTCTCTTGGGGAGTTTTTCTCACAATTCAACACCTTCTCTTTTCCAGCCTTCTTCTGCCGAGTCTTGGATTGGGAAGGAGGCATCTCCCCAACTTTCAGAGTATGTGAGGGCTTCTCTCAGCTCACCTGTGAAAGGAAAAGATTGTGCATTTTGCTGTGAAATAAGCTACAAAGGGAGGCCAGATGCTCCTGAGCACTAACTTACCTCATTTCTGTGGAGCCAAATAGATGTTTGCAGTTACCTGTGCAGTGCCAAACTGACTGCCCTGTTCCAGGTTAATCTCTGGTTTATTTTGCCACAAATCACCCTGATTTCCTTCTGTTATTGGAATCACAGTATATGCTGATTTGGAAGGGATCCATCAGGATCATCCAAGTCCAACTCCTGGTGCTGAACAGGACACCCCAAGAATCCTGTAAGTAGGACATGATTTTCTACAGCTGACAAAGATTTGGGCACACTGTATTTTAAGATAAGATGATTATTTTATTTCAGTTTTTGCTTCTCCACTTACCTTCTTTGTGCTGAAAAAGAGAGGAACACATCTGATGATCCATGTGAAATAAATGTCAGAAGGAAACACCACTCCAGTGTGTCACATCATCCCCACACAATTCCCCTGAGTGCTGACATTCCCTGGCTGTTTATCTCTTTATCATATGCAGGGAATAAAGGATGTAAAAGTGCCCAAAGGGTTGGTCCTGATCTCTCAGGCTGATGCAAAATATCCCTTCCATCTTTCATAAAGACACTTTATTTTATGAGCAACCTCTTGCTGCTTCAGTCAGACCAAAGCCCCACTGGGGCTCCAGGCTCCACTTCTGCCCCTGTGAGTGAAGGAAGTGCTGATGGCACAGTCTGGGTTTGGATCCCCAACACCAAACACTGACAGGAAAGGCTCCAAACCACAGAAGATAAAGGGCACAACTGAAAGGAAATGCTGGATCAGGGAAAGGAAAACTTGGAGGTGAATAGAAGAGGAGAATGGGACTAATGGAAAAATCTTATACCATCAATCTGCAACATCTTTCCAAAGAAAAAGGGTCAAAAGGCTCTTGTGGGTATTCAGAACTATCTTGGAGATTACATCACCCAGTGATGGGCAGGGAACAAACCAGCACACAGGACAGGGAAATTCCATGATCTATTTTGTCCTCTCCTCTCTTTCTCTGTTAAAGTCTTCTCTCCCTTTTCTTTCTCTTTGTTTTTCAGCCAATTCTGTGGATTCTCCACAGGCAGAAGACAAACTTCCCCCCATCACAGTTTTGCAGATTCTGTCAGTGGGTAACAGGATGGAGCAGTCAAGATTTTGCTCCTAATTCCTACTAACTCCACCAGGCATTAACTTATTTAAAGGCTGAAATCCAGTATCTGGAAGCCTCCAGTCAGATGTTAGATTATTATAGGATGCTGGGCAATATTTTACCTGTCTGACACTCTGGCCCTGCACCCCAGGGACCACAGGTTCAGTGTCTGTAAACAGGCTCAGGACCAAAAGAGTTCTGGACAAGGTTTTTTGGAACTTCCATCCACAGGCATCTCCCTGCCTCAGGGAATGGGATGGGGGGAAAGCACACAGTCAGGATTGCAATTCAAGCTTTAAAAGCCTTAAACCTTTACAGCTGCTATAAAGTCTGACAAGGAATGACAATTTTCAGCATTTAGTACCTCTAGAAAGATGGAAATCCAGCCACTCTCCATAATATCTTATTATCTGCTTGCAGACTGAAACTTGTCCAAGTATTTTTAAAAGTTATTAAAATACATTTTGAAAATAAAAAAAGCCATTAAAATTCACATTCCAGTACTCTGGAAGCAACTCTGCAAGAAACAACTCAGTGAATCAAAAAGTTTGTCTCACCTCAGTCACTCCAAGGAAGGCAGCAGAACCACATTTGAGATTTCCACAGCCCAGGGAGGCTGATGCTCTAAGAAGAGCACACTTGGTGTGTGTAGAGCACAGGGACTTATTGCAAATGCTGGTTCCTTTTCTGTCCCACCCATTTTGCACTGTTCTGCACCACAGAACAATCTGCAATGGGGAAAAACAGCATCTCCCTTTCCCCCAGCTGCAACTCATCCTGAAGCAATCAGCTGCTGCCCTGAAAGCACTTGCATGCAATTAAGGGTTCCTCAACAATCAGTGTCCTCAGAATCATCAGAATCACCTTTTCATTGCAAATTCTTCTCAAGTCAGAAAAAAAAGCATTGATGCTATTGCAGAAAAGAGACGTGAAAAGGTAACTCTGTTTTAAAAAATTATTAAGTCACATGAATAAAAGAGTAAAAACTGGCTGTGATTGATCACAGAAACCACACTGCTCCTTCCCTGCTGCTGTGTCCTGTGCTGCTCTGAACTTGCTTTTGTAGTTCTGGTCTAGAGCTGACTCTATCCAAACCCTCTTGGACACCCTGCACAGTGCAGATTTCATCTCTTAACACCAAATCCTCTTCCCTCCCTCTCCTTGGACAGAACTCTGTCACACGTAGGTGTCTGCTCACCTCACTTCAGCCCCCCCTCCCCACTTAATACCCCAATACTCCTGGCCTAGATCTGTAAATCCTGCAACAAGACTTTTGTTACCGAGATTAATGGCAGCTGAATTAGACCCTAAATCCTCAGTGCAGAATAGTTGTTAATATTCTGTCCTCCTGGGGGCTTAGAGTTGATTCAGCTACTCCACAGTGCCAAAAGCAGGAGAAAATAATAAATAAAAGTCTGCAGAGCTAAAGCCTTCCACAAAACAAAAATGCTGAAATTCTTGGATGAGGAAGGTTAGGAACACTGCCCAAATTTGTAGGGAGCTTAGACACAGGACTTTAGTTTGCCTCACTGTAAAGGCAGGACCCCAGACTGAATCTGGGTTAGAAAGTGAAAAACTGGAGTTCACAATTCTTTTGAGACAGGGTTTTAGAGCAGATTGGTTTGTAACACCACTGTTATTAGTGGGAATGGGAAGATGAATCACTGCTTACATAAACAATTCCTTTGACATCAGACCTGCTCTGATTAACTGCCCTGGACCATCTGCCTGCTGGACACTGCCACTGGAGCAGGTGAAAGATGCTGCTCACCAGTTTTCCAGCTCCCCTCACCACACTAACTCCACCTAAATCACTACAGGGAAAAAAAAATTCACTTTTGTTCTCCCTTTTTAGAAGAAATGAGAATAACTCACATCAGAGAAAGGAGATCCTCAGTGCTGTCAAGAATCACAGCATGAACCTACAGATAAAAAGAAGAGCAGAAAGCTCATGCTGCTATTTTAAGACCAACAGGGAATTGTCTGTCTTCCCTGAGCACAGTGGATTCTCCCAACTCACACAGAGGAAAGTACAACCATTAATACTAAAAGGACCTACTTGGAACTTAAGTTTCTATTTTCTTTCACCTGTACAAATTGCTCAAACTCCTTCTTTTATCACTCTGCACAGAAATTTTTGCAACATACCTACACATTCCAGCGAGATGCCCAGCACCTGGATCACAGGCCACATCCATGCAATGCCAACATAATCCCTCTCCCATGCCTTGTTTCCATGCAGTCCAGGGTTTGCTCCAGAGTCCTTGCAAGCCCAGCTGTGGAGTCTAACAGGGATTCTGGCCAGGCTGTGCCCCAACAGCAGGTAATTACACGTGTATGGAAGGAAAGTGGCATCAATAATTCAGGCTTTCTCGTGGTACCTTTTGAACTTTTCAACCAGCAATATCAGCAGCTGGCTGGCAGAGTTTGGGATAAAAGAAGAGGTGGGATTTCACCTGGGGTCAGGGTCAGATGTGGTATGCTCAGGTGCACCCCCAAAAACAAAACTGAAAAGAATCAATTCCAAAACGAAAACACTTCTGCTATAATGCAGGAGGCTACCAGACAATGCACAGTGAATGCTACCTAAAAAAAGCTTAGGCCAGTGAAAAGAATTAAATCATAGGCTCCTTTCTTCTGCATCCCTGGAGTTTTATTCCAGGGAGCCAAGCACGGACAGCTCAGCCCCTGCTCTCTCCTTGCCAATACCAAGCTCTCTGCTGAAACAGGAGAGCAGTTTCCAGCTCAGCACTGAAAAGACAGCAAAACTGGCACCATTTTTGCCCTAATTATGCCTAAATCTCAGTCCAAATCAAGCAGAATGACTAAATCTCCTTTCAACTCCAATTTCCAAATAAAGTCATTCTCCTCTTACTCACAGACAGGCTGAGGTTACTCGCAGCCATTGCTTATGTCCATGAAACTGTTGAAGTCAGGGTGGTTTTGCCCTGCCAGAAATTTACCCAGAAATCAGGTAACAGAGCAGACACAACTACTCCGTGTGAGCATTTGCAGTCCCCAGGCTGCAAAGGGACAGCACAGGGAGAGCAGGATTTACCTGCTTGAGGATGTCCCTGGCTCTTTAAGGTTTCCTGCACCCTCCCAAAAAGCCTTTCCAAAGCAGCTGGAGATTAAACCAAATGAACTCAGGTGTGGCCAGCCGGCAGAAAGAGTGACCCAAACATAAAATGTGATAAGATTTTAGCTGCTTTGCAGCATTCGTTAGGGTGGGACCTGTTTGTCCAGCTCCTTCCCAGAGTCCCTGGCTGTTACGTTCTGTACCTTGAGGGCTCCTCTGCTAAGGAGCAGAGATAAAAAATGGGGGTTGAGCTGGAGAACTCAAGAAACATTTTACCTGAGCTTTCTGTCTCTGGATGCTCCACTTCATAAGAATGAGGCTGTAGAGCAACAGAGTAGTTAATGACTTCATCAGGTTCTTTTATTAACTGTCCACAAATAACTCCTTATCCCTCTCTGCAGGAAAGAGAAATCTCTCCTGTAAAGCCCAGGATGACTGATGGCATCTGGATCATGAATTCCTTAACGAATCTTGGAAAAAAGCCCCAGGGCTCTTAGCTCTGAGCTTCTAATGTGTGTGTGTGGCACGAAGGAGAAAAAAAATTCAACTCCTGAGGAGGAAATGGTTCTGACAAACTCCATCAGGATCAGGTGGAACCCCTTCAAGGCTCTGCATGGCCTGGGCAGAACTGGAGCTGCTTCTCTGATTTCTGTGATTTGCCAGAAGCCTCAGATAAGTTCAGGTTTCACCCTGAGATGGCCAAGATGAAGCCACTGATCCTGTTCATTTTAGACTCCTGTCTGCTCTGAGGTGAGATGAGAAAGGCTAAATTGGGGCTGTGCAGATCCTCCCTCCCCACCTCAGTCTCCAGCCTGGCTGCCCCAGCACCTCTAACCTGAATTCTCTGCGCACTCTGAGCACATTTGTTTGCCTTTTAAAGTGCTCCTGGCAAGATGCTGGCAGTTGGTTCATATCTTGTTAAGGGAGAGGGAGATAAGTGCCAGGAAAGATGAAACCTTTCCAGATTTCAGCTTCAGATCCCTGAGCAGACTGGATAGTGGAGCTTCCTAAAGATTCCCTCATTTATGCAAGATGTCAGGTCCTTTCAGCTAGCATTCAGCCACTATGATTTTTAAAAGTTTTTAGAGAGTGACAACTCTTTGGAATCACCTTTTCACTGCAAATTCTTCTCAAGTCAGCTACATAAAATAAAAGCATTGATGCTGTTGCAAAAAAGAGAGATGAAAAGGTAAGTCCATTTTTTAAAATTACTAAGTCACAGGAATAAAAGAGTAAAAACTGGCTGTGATGGATCAGAGAAATGACACTGAATAATTTCACAACCATCTTGTTTGTTTGGTAATAGCTCAGGTAAAGAGACTGGTCAAAGCTGTTCTTAGGAACACCTGTTTTTAAGATTAAACTTGCTAAATGTGTAAGTAGGGTCTCCTCTTGGTTTCACTCCATAGCTAGTAGAATTGACAATCCAGTCAGGACCCTGAAGCCTGTAAGACTTGTTTAAAAATATATTCCTCTTTTTTATGTATTCCCCCCACCCTCCACTGCATTAATATAAAATATCTCCACTCTTGCTGCCTCACGTTGACAGAAAATATTCTCCCTTGAGCCTGTACCCCAGGCTACTGAGAGAGAATTCCTGACCTCTCATTCCTGACCTCTCTCTGTTTCAAACTGCTAAGGGCTCTGCTGCCTCCTTCCAGCTATTTTAAGACAAGCCAAAAGGTCTCCAAGGGCCTCTTCCCCAGCCATAACCCGAGCAAGCCCAATAAAGTATTCATGATTGCAAGGAGAAACCAAAACAATTAAGTTACATACGTTTGAAAACAGCCCCCTTAAATATTTCAGGAGCACTTTGTTGCCCAATTGTCTGCCGTTCAGCAGGGCTGGATGATCCTGTTTCACTGCAGGACAGTGTCCCATGGCCACATCCTTGGGGTCAGAGGCAGCCCAGGCTCTGGGCAGGGATGGACCTGACCTGGGGCTCAGTTCTGTCTGTCCTGTGTGCTCAGACAAGGCTCAGACTTCTCCCTTCTAATCGAGTGATCTCTGTGGTTTGTGTCTAAAAGGAGCAAGGCAAGCCTGTCCTAAATTTGTGCTGGTTTGGTGACACCAGGGAGTTCCTGGTAGAGCAGTGCCAGCAGCAGCAAGCCTGGCATGGTCAGAAACCTGAAACAAGCCCATGGGTCATCACATCCAATCACGGGATTTAAAAAATCATTAGAGAGTGATAACTCATCAGAATCACCTCTTCATTGCAAATTCTTCTCATGTCAGAAAAAAAAAGCATTGATGCTATTGCAGAAAAGAGAGGTGAAAAGGTAACTGTTTAAAAAAATTATTAAGTCCCATGAATAAAAGAGTAAAAACTGGCTGTGATTGATCAGAGAAATCACAGTGCTCCTTCCCTGCTGCTGTGTCCTGTGCTGCTCTGTGACTGGGGATGTGAGCTTTGTACATCACACTTTCCTCTTTCTGGGCACTGAGGAACCTGGGTGGCCTCAAATGAGCTGTCCTTGCTCTCCTTCCCTGTTTCTGCACAGCTGGGAACCACGGGTTTGAGAGAGAATGCCTCTGAGTCAGTAAAATCCTCTGGATTTGAACTGGGTTTCAAACCAATTACACATGAAAGCAAGAGGCTTTTTAATGGTGGGGGGTGGGCTACAGCCCCAGGGCTGCTCTCCCGTGGGAAATGCAGGAAGAAGAAAGCAGCTGAGCCCCTGAAGTACAAATCAAAGGCTCAGAGTGGAATGCCAGATTGTCCAGAAGGAAATGATTACACCCAGGTAGTTGAAAATCCCCAGCAGATTCTAATAAAGTGGCAGAGATAAAGGTAGAAGGAGCTGTGCAGCTAAGGGTGTCTCATGTTACAGCCAAACTGACTTTATGGGGTCACTCCTTCCTTCCAGTGTCTTCTATATTCCCCAGTTGTTTCCTTTGCACCAGTTCTGGTGACCACCTCAGTGCAATTTGAGAAGAAAGAGAATGAGCAACACAGGAGAGAAGCACAGCAGTGACACCATAAAGGTGAAACTCCTTGGAGCTCCTGAGCTGTGAGAGAGGATGAGGAGGACAATATAGGGAGGTCAAAGCACCTAAAAGAAAGTTTAGTTTGGAAACTTGGACAGATGCTCTGTCAAAACCAGATTATCCTACAGAGGAATAATAAACTTTCATGAGATACTGGGCCACTCACATTCTTTATGCCCTGTCTTAACAGTTTTGAGGCACAGGCACTGTTATTATGCTTTGCTACCAAAGATCTAGAATGAACTGGGAATTGTTTGCTGAGCCAGGCATTTGAAGACACTCAAAGACTCTTCTCAAGGGGATTGCTTCCAAAACTTGACATTTATTTTATAGGATGACAAACATTTTCTCTCATTTAATATTAACTACCCTGGCTCTCGTGCTCTGTTCCACTGCAAATGTTTAATTCCCTTAATCTCCTGCAGATAGATGACTCTTCATTTTATGAGAGGTCTCACCTCTCCTTGTGCACAGGAGAGATCTTAACATAAATCTTTCACCAGATATCACTGTGACAAGGAAATGGTTTACAGAATTTGAGTCACTTCCATGCAGGAGACGTTCCAATGGAAAGTTCTTTCTGTGCATGAGCACATCAGTGAGCAACTTCACCTGCTGAATCAAGCCTGGTCAGTCTTAGGAAACAAAAAATTATCATAGCTACTTTCTGTTCCTTTTCCTCAAAGAGAATCTACCAGGTTAATCATACCTGCCTTCCATGTTATTAATTAATGAGGCACATGGGCCTCTGATACATTAATTCATGCCTGTGAATTGAGTTACTGAGAAATTAGCACTTTTCTTTTGCACTAGAAATTCCTAGTTGAAGATCTTACCCTCTCAAACAGGATTTTTTAGTGGTTTGAACCAACAAACCTCTAAGGAACTGCTGAATGGGCAGAGAGAACTGTCAGGAGGAATCTCCCTGTGCTACATCCATTAAGAGAGAGGAATTGGAGCAGGAGTGGTTTCCAGCCAATCCAGGCTGAGGCTTTGAAAGGGCAAAGCACTTCAGAGAGAGGACATGATATTATTTCACTTTGAAATTCTCATGTACCACTTACCACAGTTCAAATGAGAGTTTTAAGGTTGGATCCTGAATGCTGCACAACAGAAATCCCAGTGCCTGGACTGCCACTGCTCTTACCAAAGGGCTTCAGGAGCCTTTAGGGCTGAGGTATTGTCACCTGCTGTGGAGCTCCAGTAGGTTAAATATAAAACTAAACCAGTCTTTTTCAAAGGTTAATTCCATAGTAAGTAACTACCATTTAATGCTTAAGTTTTTTTTACTTCCAGAAATTGTGCCTCATGATCTACCTTGACAGAACTGAATTTCCTTGAGGTGGGTTTTTTTCACATCCTTGTTATTCATTTACATCTAAAACATCTTCCTGTAATGAAAGTACAGGCAAATATCACCAGGTCTGAACTGTGAGCAAACTGTCACAGCACTGACAAGATCACAGGTAATCAAATGATTAAGGACTGTGATACCTCCTTTGGTCAGAGCCTGCATTTCATCTGCTCTTATCTGTGCCAGAATAAAGTCAGGAGGATGTGCTTGTCTGCAGAACAATCACACCCTTGAAAAATGCCTCTCCCAAATTCCACTCCTGTGGCTAACTTGCAGTTTGGAATAAAGCTCCCTCAGCTCTAGCTGAAGCCACTTTTGTCTCAATACATTGCCTAAGAAATAACACCAAGCCTATCTTGATCTTGCCATATTCTCTGCTTCCTTGGACCCTTACCCCCATCAGGGCTTGAACTGCAATATCTGACTTTGGGGTGGTGTTCAGCAGCTCAGAGATGTCCTTGTGTTGCAGATTTGGATTTTTTAGGAGCTCAGCCTGTTTTTCAAGTGCTCAGCACAGCAATCTGATAAGTTCCCTTTTAGGAAGGAGAGTGTGAACAGAATCCAAGCTTCATTTTCTGAAGTCCCTGCCTTAAGCATGAGCAGAGAACAGGAGATTGGCTTCAAACAAATGAACAACATGCAGAGTCTGTAGGAATAAGCACACACTGCACAGACTCATCTGCCAGAGGAGCAAACAGGAGGAAGAGATCCTTATCTTTGGAAGGAGAAGAGTCAGGGACAGGCTGGGCTCTGCCCTTGGAGATACAGGTCCTTCCAACCTCGGGTGACTCTGCCTGATGCTGTCAGCATCTGCTCAGGACCATCCATCTTAAAGAGGCTTCCCTGGCCAAAAAGCTTTTTTAAAATATAACTTAGCTCTGCCGGCAAGAGCTGTGCCACAAAGAGCTGGAGAGCATCAGCATCTACTCACTGAGCTGGGGAAGAGATGAGAAGATGGAAGAGCCTCAAAGTACCTTTTTATCTGTTTTCCTCCCTTCTGAGACAGGCCTCAAGTGCAAGGAGCCTTGTAGCTCTCCTCTCTTAGTTGTTTTCCCAGCAAACACATCCCTCCCATCTCCATACATAAAAGGCATGAGAGGCAAGATAAAAACCAGGAGTTTGCTCATAGAACAGTTCCATCACAAGAAAATCATGCTTGAGAGAGGCCATTTCTACCTAAGCAACAGTTGGGACAATGAAGCAAGATTAGACTGATCTCAAGGACCATCCTACTGCTACAGCAGCCTTTTCACACAGGGATTTGCAGGTCCTCCTGGAAGCTGCACCTAACCTGGAGAGCTTGTCAAACACCCCCATCATCATCATCACATTGGAGGAAGAGGTTGAGGTGCTGTATGGAAATAATCCAAGCACTCTGGGGCTTGTGGCTGTGAGTGAAGGCATTGAGTTCCCCATGGCCAAAGGCTTGTGGCAGGTATTGAAGGAATTTTTTCACCTGGTTCACTCCAGGGAATCAGCTGCAGCTGCAGCACAGCCTTGGTCTTTGCTCAAGAGTTCACGAAGTCAAATAATGTGGCTTAGCAAGGGCTGCTGCGTTTTAGAGGCAATTTTCCCCTCAACTCTGTCTCATCCTTCAGCCATACCAATTCCTTCTCTGATTAAAGACATCCCAATCCATGGGGCCACAAAGGCAGTGGTTTGGAGGCTGAACTCAGGACCACAGTCCAGGCATGAATTTGTTTGCGCTGCAATAGATACAAACCATATTCTAAGAAACAGACCAATTAAGCCATTAAAAAAAATTAAAAAATAATTCTCTCACTAACCAGACAGGCCTCAGGCTTTATGACCAAGATGAAAAGTACTTTTCCTTCCAACATTATGTTCTTCTAATAGAACTGTTAGACAAATTCTGCAAATATTCAGTTGCTAAACATCTGAGGAAAGCTTGCATTACCATTGAAAAGGAAAAAAAAAAAAAAAAAAAAGAGCTCCAGGCCAAGCGTTTCTAGGAGTAGAGAATTTTGGCAGCAAATACACCACCCTATAAAAGAGCTCACGTTACCAGAAAGCATTTGACCTAAAACTCAGGCCACTATAAAACAGCATCCCATGTTAGGGACCCAATATGTGTACTCAAATGGGGAAAATTTGTTCTTTAGCTGTGATCCAAGGCTCTCCCCTCTGCAGAGCAGCAGGGCTGAGGGGGTCAGGGAACACTGTGCCAGCTTGGCTGGGAGGATTTTTTCAAGTCAGTGTGAACAGCAACTCGGGTCCTGCAGCCAAGGGACACTTCCCAGTGCCAGAGCCCAGTGGGGCTGCACAGAGCAGGAGAAGGGGGAAGCAGTGCCAAAGCCTGACTGGCAATAACCTTAATAAGGGCCAATGAGCCCTAGGAGTGCTTCCAAGCATTAAAGCATTAGCTCTTGGAGAGAGCCAGCAAGCTTCTATCAGATCCCAGACAAGGAGTTCAAGTGAAAAGCAGAGGTAGGCACAAAACTGGAGGGGTTTGGCAGCAGCTGAATCCTCAGATCAGAAACAGGCCATTATTATTAGTGTCAGCTGAGGGGCAGGCTGAGAGTAACCACAAGGCTCAGAAGGCAGTTCCTGAAAGGGAGAGATCAAGAGGGATTTTTTTTTCCCCCATTACATTCAAAAGCTGCTTACATTCATTCACTGAAGGCTCCATCCTTCATGACCATCTCATCCTATCACCAATTTTATTTGCTGCTGGTTTTCTGACAGCACAAAAAATACACCCTAATTCTGTTGCAAGCCTTTCCATCCCCTCCTGCTCAACTCAGAACACAACTGAAAGCACAATTCATGAGTTCCAGTCTTGTCCTGCTTTGCCCCTTTGCTATTTCTCCTGTATTTTAGGCATAGCAGCTCTAAAAAGCTTCTTAATGTCTCTGCCCACAAGTAAAGGAGCTCATTCCAGTGAATCCTTCAGTTCCAAAGCATTGCTAGACAAAAATCTGCCATATTTCAGCACACATCCTAAACTACTCAATCCCATTTGTAGCCTGGCCTGTGCTTTGAGGAAAATAACAAGCCTGGATTATTTTTTTATTGTCATTGCTTTTAAATCTAAATGCATTTAAGGGTGTAAAAAATGGTAGCATTTTTGTGACTTTCTCACTCTTTCAGTAACTTTTCAAGTTACCTGGGTGAAAACAGGGAGAAGTTAATAAATTACCTCTGCCCTTTCTGAGCAGGACTGTCACACCTCTGCCCCCAAGCCTGCCAACAAATAAATACCCAGACAAGGCTTTAGAATCAGTCCTATTTGGGAGGAGCAGAAAGAAGCAGCTGGGTGCACCAGGATGATGCACATGCACAGGGTCACACCAGCTCAGAAGCTGCTGATTAAACCATAATTTCCTGTAAATTTGCAGCATCAGTGCCTGGCACAAGAGGTGGAAACAGCAGGACACCTCCCTGCCAGCCTCACTCCTGCAGCAAGAGACAAGGAAATAATGAAGCAAACAGAAATAAGGAAGGGAAAACTACTTTGCAAATGGAAACTGAAAGAGAAGGTCCTCTAAAACCTCATTAGCAATAAATTAGGTCTCAAAGGAGGCATTAATACCTTTAGAAGGAAGGGTGCCTGAAGCACCAGCTGAGCAACTCTGCAACCATTTTTTCCTGCAGAATAGAATGTGCCCCCTGAGTGCTGCAGGAAAGAAAGAATCTCTCAGCCTTGCTCAGGAAGATCAAGACAGAGCCTGAAACAAGAGGAGAGGAGGAGAGGTTTCCAAAGCATGCCAAGGACAGCAACTCAGCACCATTCCAGGAGGATTTAGTTCTTCCTCACTGGCTGCCAGTGCTAAGAGCAAGTTACAGGGGAGAAATTTCAGAATACTCTGTTCTTTTTCTTAGCTGGAAAAAAAAAAAAAGTGGTGTTAGGTGAGGGATAAAGGAAGGAAATTTTAAAGAGGAGCAAAGTGCTCTGTGCAGAGTTTCACCAGTTTAAATTCAAAATCTATTGGATACTGGCAGATAGCACAGCAGCACTGCCAGATCAGCCCTGCCTCCCTTCAGTGTTGCCACCCACGTTATTCCAGGACAAACCAGCAATGACCTTCCAGGAACTATAATCAGAACCAGTGTCCTTTCCTGGCACCATCCCCCATCCTTAGAGATTGCAGGATGGTGACACAATCACTTTGCTCCTTCTCCCACCCACCACCTTGCTTCACCTCAGGAGTGCTCTTTGCCCCTCAGCTCAGAGAGGTGCAGCTCCACCTCCTCCCAGGGATCTGTGGGCAACGTGAAAGGAGCTGCTGAAGGACAGAACAGATATGAGAGCAGACAAGGATCACAAAAGGGAATTCAGAGTTTTATTTCCAAAAAAAAAAAAAAAGGTGATGTAGTATTGAAACAAAAATCAAATTCAATTAGTTTTTCCTCCGATTTGAATGGCTACAAAAATAGATTCTACCCAAATCCATAAAGCCAGTTAACAGTACCATAACAAACAACCCCCAAAATTACTCATTCAGATACCACATACAGCAGTCACAGGAATCTAGCATATATTACTTAATGTTTTTTTTCTTAGAGTAAATTTCTAAATGTTTCCGTTAAAACTGAAATACCCATAAGATTTTTAAAAATTGTACAAAAAAATAATTGTTGGAGGTAACAGTGTGCGTTTTTATTAAAATCCTGCACCGAGGCAGTAAAACATTTATAATTTAAAACCCAGCCCAGTAGAAAAGAGAAATGTGCAAACATTTGAATGTTAGATGTACTCAGAGGCTTGTGGTGCATCAGACCTGGCATCCACTGCTGTCCTAAAGCAAGGCAGGCTCCAGCAGGAGAGGTCTCCCAAGAGGCACTGAAGGGGAGGCAGGGGCAGCAAGCCCAGCACAGGAGCTGCAGCTCCCCAGTCTGGCTGCTAGGAGCACTGGTGCCTTCTCCCCAGGACGGTTTGCCCAGTCAGTAGTGTTATGGCACTCGATCCAATGCCAGGAAGTCCTCCGTGAGTTCTGGTCAATCTGCTGGAGGAGGAAAGAATGCAAAAGTCACTTTAAAAGGCAGGCATTGAAAGCTAAGGATTTGATACTCATTTTATTGCTGGGAGATCTGGCTACCTCAGCACCTCACTTTGTGGGAAGAGTCAGGAGCTTTCAAAGGCTTTTTAGCTTTTCCTTTATCACTGGTGCAGCACATTTACTCATGCAGCACATAAGGTACTGAACAGGGCTCACACAGCCCTCAGCCAGATTCCCACCCTGAAAAGTCAGGTCAGGGTGAATTTGAATGCACAAAGCATTCAAATAAGCTGAATTTTATAAAGGAATTTCACTCTACTTTCTACCTCCTTTGGCTACTTCAAGTATCTTCAGCCTCACCTACCTCCTCCATTACTTAGTCCGTGTCCTAGGGGACTTCTTGCCAAATTTCTTTCTGCATAGCTCCTGCAATGACACAAGAAGAGATTCCTTATTGCAATGCAGTCTCATCCCATCCACTCCCAGATGCCGACAGAAGACCAGGATGAGGTAGTGTCCAGAGGAAGTGTGCAGAGCAGAGCAGGTCAGGCAGTCACTGATCCTTCCACACCAGCAGTTACCAATCCCACCAAGCCTCCTGCATCCGTTGCAGACAGTAGTCCTGTGCCTACACTTGGTAGCCCCTGTCCCCTGACCGTTCCAGGGAGGTGAGGTAAAGCCCCGCAGCCGTGGTGGTAGCTCAGCTCTATTGTACAGACAGAATGGGAGCAGAGACACTGAACACATCCAAGGGACAGTGTCAAGCCAGGATTAACACTCCAGAGTCCCATCCTTGACCAACTAAACCCGTGTGGCCTGCCCTTAGATCAGCATGGGTTGACACAAATAGAAACCTGTATGCGAATACTCAGAGTCCTGTTCCTTGGGGATGTGGGAATGTGATCTCTCCTGCTTTTCGGAGAGAAAGAGACAAAGCATTATTCATTAAAAACGTCAAGGGACGGCATGTGAAGAGAACCTGCCTGCCATTATTGCCCTTTGGTGGCTTGTGGGATGCACAGGTGACCAGATTCCAGCAGAAGGATCCCTGCCATCACGGTGGGCATCCCCCTGCTGTCACCTCCAGCTGCCCTCCCCCAGCAGCCCCAGCCATCAGGAACAGGAGTTGGTTGATACTCACACTCTGCCCCCCTCCAGAGTACTCTGGATCTCCTTCAGCACTTCTGGAAAGCAGAGGGTTAAAGCAGTGAGCCAAACCAGCGGGGATCTGCTTTCAGGCAGCTGCCTGACCACATTCCACCTCCCACTGAACCTGCCTCCCACAACTCAGAGGTCAGTCCTTGTATCATCACTGCCTCTCCAGCAGCACCAGGTTTTTACTGGGCAGGCTGGCACACAGGACTGAAGCAGTCATTTGCCAGGGGAAACGTTGCCAATCCCTGTGTACCAGAGCCCCAAAAGAACTGTCTGTTCCAGCTGTCATCTTACACAAGTCCTGTTGGAAATAAAGATCCTTCTCTTATCTCAGCAGGGAATGCAGCTCTGCAGAACAACCCCTGCCCGAGGGCATGGCTATCTGTCCAACCCCTCATTTCTGGAGATTCAAGAAAACCCAGCATTTCTACCAGTAATTACAGATCCCCTGGAACTGAGTACTGGAATCCACACATTTCCCAGCAGCTTTCTTCTTTTCCCACCCAGAAAGGCACCTTCCCTCTCAGCAGCAAGACTTCATCTCACTCACTTTCGTCATTGAGTAAGGCATGTTCCATCAGCTTCCCAGACTTCCTTTCTAAAAGAGAGTAGGAAAAAAAGCTTTTACCTAACAGTATTTTTCCCTTTTCCTGAAATAAATGCAGTTTTGGAAGCCCACAATGGAATTGGATTTTTTCCCCATGTTAAGTACTTTTTGACTTTACTGAATGCATCACAACTAATCATTAAAAGTCTCTCACACACTGAACTGTATTTTCCAGCAATACTTGTTTGGATAACAGAAGATTCCCCTGAATAATTTCAGACCTTATCCTCCCAACAGCCTCTCCAGCAAAAACTCTTGTTTTATTCTTTAAGGGAATCTTGTCACACAGAACTTCAGAGTGTCCAGGGAGATCACAGTGTTTCTCCCACATGCCTCCTTATTTTTCCCTTCCTTAGGTAGAAAATATCAAGTGTGGCAATAGGAAAGATGTTCTGAGGTTTGCACATCACCAGTACACCTGATTTTTTTGCTTACCATCTTCTCCACAGTCACCTGGACTCATTCCTGGTCCCCTAAAAATGGAAAAGAGACAGAAAATAATTACTGATGCTGAGGCACAGGGGTGCAGAGAATTCCTGTGTGTCCTTGGCAGCTAGAAGAGGCTCCAGTGCACATCAACTAAATGGTTTGCCAAGTGTAGGAAGGGCTTCCCCACACACTGGTGATGCAGAAGTCTGCAGGACCACAGAACACTTCTGAACTGTTGGAATAAAATTCCTACAGGATCTCTGTGAGTGTCAGATCTTCTGTTACTTCTGATGTTCCAAGAGGAGAGGAGGAACACTGGATTTCCCTTCCCAGAGCAACAGCTTAGCTTCAGCATTTGGGAACAAGCAAAGCAACCCAGGGCTTGCTCTAAGTTTGTGACTCCAGCTTAGGGATACCAATTCCAATGCTGCACTGCTTTGTCCTATCAAATATACTCCAAGTAGGAAAACCATCAGGGGCAAAGTTCCATTTCCTGATGCCAATCCCTCTATGGATATTAACTTCAAAGGGTTTCGTGTTTTTCCTTCCTACTCAGTCAAAGTCAGTGTGCCAAGAGTGTTACAGACTTTACCTGGATTTCCTTGCAGCATTCTCCGTGCCAGACTTGTTGTGCACATGATTGTTGCTCGTCACTTCTGGCATGTCCACGATGCACCGCGGCTCCACCAACCACTTGGTGGAAAGGGAAAACCTCTCAAACTCCGACGGTGAGATCAGATAGAAACCTACAGGTGATGGGGAATTTATAAGGGCAGTTCTCAGGAAACAGTTCCAGAACTAAACGTGATCCAGAAAAAGAACGGATCTAGGCATGCTCTATGTTTGGCAGAAAGAGTTTGCATTTTCCTCCTATCCAAACAAGGAGGGATCATTGAGGTAGATATTAGCCCAGTTCCCCTCTGGTTAGCCTAGAGACTGTGCAATTTAAGATTATGCTGAGAGGTAATTGTGTTGTCCTGTGCTGACACTTAGGAAAACAGCACAGAAAGCATAAAAAATGAACTGGAAAGCAGCTACAAGATGGTGGATCCTGGTTTTGCAATGTGAGTGCTGAGCCACAAGCATGTACAGTGGAGCCACTTCCCCACTGCCATTCCCTCCACACCAGACAAGAGGAGGGTGACCAGGTGGGAGGTACCTAAGAGGCACATCCAAACTGAAAACCACTGTATTCATTAGCACTAATGGAATAAACTCACTCCTGCTTCTGCTAATTCATGTGTTGGTACCTGGCTGGGAGCTGGTGCTGCCCAGAAACACAAAATGGACACATTTACAGAATATTCTCATGTACACAGATGAACACTATGAACATTAATTCGCTTTTCCTTTGTCTCAAACACACAACATGGTGGCTGATTTGGGGGAAGCCCACCTCACCTTGGCCATATTTGGTGAAGACACAGGACGCAATGCCACTCACATCCTCCTTGCGGATGCAGGGGTAGCGGATCTGCAACTTGAGGAAGGGCAGGGAGATGATCTGGATGTCCCCCAAGTTGGTCAGCACAGTCAGGTCGTTCTCACTGTAATCATCTGTCTTGCAGCTGCCAAAGTTGGCCACTGTCACCTTTCGTACCCTGCAGCCCTCCAGGGCTGTCAGCTTCAGCTTCAGTTTGGAGCTGACCTTGGGCAACGTGAAGACCTGTCACAGAAACGAGACACTGACACCTCTTCCTGCACAGAGCTCCCCAGGACATCTGCTGCTGCCTCCCTGGACAATGCTGCCATTCACAGGGAACACACACAGGTGTGAGCAGAGCCAACCCCCTGCTCATGGGAAAGAATCAGCCACAGGCAGGGTGAGAATCTCTTTCTGTTCTGACATCAGTTTTACCCTTCAGGCTGCAACTGCACTTCTCCCCTGTTTTTTTCAAAACTTTACCCTCTTTGGATACAAATTATTACAGAAAGAGAACAGGGTCTGAGTTAGTGTGCAAAACAAGAAACTTTTAAGCTACTTCACAAAAATACCTACAAATTCCTGCTTCTGCACTAACCACAGAAAAGCTCTTACTCAAAAGCACAAACAGCCAAAGAGTATAATGTAATACAGGCATAAAATTTCTGTATTCAGCATGTGCAGCACTATGCTGAACACCCAGTTTGCTAGCACACATCTGATTTATGGACTGCACCAAACAGAAATGCTGTCCCAGGGCTGTTCTTCAGGTACAGGAGAACAAGCACTCCCAAGAGTTCTCTCTCCACTGAGCAGTGCCCAGTGCTTTAGCAGATTTCATGCACAGTCCATTTGCACCTCCTTCCCTCAATAGGTGACACTCACCTTGAATTGCTCTTCAGATACCACCAGCAGCTGGTGGCTGCCTTGCATATCAGGACTCTTGGAAAGGTCATGTGCTACTTCTAGAGGTTCTGGGAGGGGAGTGCTGCGTCCATCCAACACAAGTATCCCCACAACAGGAGCCCTGTGCATCAGCTGAATCTCTTTGGCTAGACAGGCAAGGTAAGGAGAGAAAAAAACCAGAAAAAACAAACAGAAGTCTAGTCAGAGACACTGTTAGAAACTGACTCACATCCTCTCAGGGCTGGAGACCTATATACTGTGGTTATAGAAATGCTGCCTAAAAAGGTTTAGTAGTTGAAGGGCATTCTGACTGGACTGATTTGTGTTAAACAGAAACTATTGTTATATAAAGACAGCAGGCCCAGCTGTCAGAACAAGGGACACGTGCAGAGAGGGTTGATGGCAAACTTCAGTGACAGCTGACACAAATTTACGTTTCTGAAGTGAGTAGGAGATGAGGCTGAGGCACATCAAGCAGTGCTGGAGCTCCAGTTCAGCTGCTGCAGTGAGCATTGCTCAGCTCAGACACTGTCACACTTGGCTCCACTCACTCATAAACAGCACTAATTGAGCGATCCTGCTTTTCTGTCCATAACTCCTGTGAGTGATGGCTCAGACCCAGCAGAACCCTGCTTTCACCAGGCACTTACCCTGCTCTGCCCTGACAGGCTCATCCATCCTCCTCTCTGCTGGAGGAACTCGTAAACAGAAGGCATAGACTGTCCCTCCATTGGTTCCAGCCCACAGGGACGGGCAGTGCCTGGAGCCTGGAGAAACAAAAAGGTCTATGAGCAAAGCACCATCCATGACACCCTTGGGTAACTGCTTTCCCTGGCTGTACAAAACCTCCCTCTGTTTGCACCTTAAATATCATTATATTAGGGCAGACTTGCCAGGCAAACTGCAAGTTCTTAACATTCTTTTCCCAATACATGTCCACCAGCAGCCTTTAAAAAGGGCACTGCATGTGAGCAAAGGTAAAAGTGCTGCTTCCATGAACCACTGCAATTGCTGGGTCCAATTTTCACACATTTATATCACATATGAGCAGAGTAAACTTGTGCAGGACACCAGTTTGGGCTCTGATGCACAACCAGCCTCCACCTTCACCAAAATTAAGAAGCAAACTTTAGAGCAATGAGAGAAGGAAAAGTTTATACTAGAAAGTCAGATGCCATTCCAGCATGTTTGAAAACCATACCTAAAGACTTGACTCAAAGATGAACTGCCACTTGCCTTGGATTAGCCAGCAGCCAGAATGGCTAAATAACAATTCTGCATGACAACATATGCTCTTGTTCTATATCAGTTTTTCAGCACAGCACAAAGTAGGACACAGGAGGTGCCGAGTTTTCCTGGCAGTAAATCCTAATACACTCCTTGGCAGAAGAAGCAAAAACCCATTTGGAAGAAGAGAGAGATGCTTTTCCTACTCACTGTCTCTCAGGAAGGTATCAGCAAAATACAAGGTTCGCACAAAGCCAGTGAAAGAGTCCTCTGCCGAGCGAGCTTCGATCTTGCGCTGGACTGGAGCCAGCTCCATCTCCTGCAGTGCATCCTGGTCAAACTTGGCATTTGCTTCCTGCACCTTCAAAGGTGAGGAGACACAGTCAGGCAGGGATAGACACAGCAGGGAGAGAGAGAAGGAGGGTGGCAGCAGTAGAAAGGCACAGCACAGTCACAGCAGTGAACCCATCCTCTGAACTGATCTCTAAAAAAGTGCCTGTTTTTATCTAACAGAGCAGCATCAGAAATTGCCACTTCTCCCTTATACCAACAGCCACTGATCTGATAGCCACCTCCCACTCTAGACAGCCTCAGCAGGCTCCAAGCTATAGACAGACCACAAAAAGGTGAACCCCTCACCTCTGAGGCATTCCCACCAGCTCCTCGCCGCTTCCTACTGGACACACGGCTTCTTCTGATCCGCCGGAACGACTGACGGAGGGACTTCTTCAAGGACTTCACCCGAGACAGGGGACCTTCTAAGGCCAGCTGGTCACTGGGATGCAGTGTGCACCTGGAAGAGGGAGACAGGAGCCATGTGGTCACTTTCTACTGGGTGGCAATCACTCCCAAGAGTCCAACAGGACACACACAAATGTTAGAACACACTTTTGTATTCTGGAAGATCTTCAAGGGTGGAGAAAAATGAAGCAGAGCTTCTTGCTACAGTGACAGCTCTTGAGAAATCACTTCTCACACCTTGCTTTATTTGTAATTCCAGGTCTTCATCAACAGAGGATTACCACAGACCTCCTGGAAAGATGACACTTACTTGACAAAGACCAGTCGCTTCTGCTGATGGTCAAAAAGCCCAAAACCATGACTGGTACCAAAGGCCACAAGCTTCCACTCCGAGTGCAGGGCCAGTGAGGTGACCACAGCAGGTGGTTGACATTGGACAAGGACAAATGGCTGAAAACCAGCTTCAAACCGAACGGGACCATCTCGAGTTTTTAGCTTCTCGTGGCCTTTCCACCGATAGCCCTCTTGGTCCTGCAGCAGGTCTGCCTCAGCATGGTCCACCATGTGTTCTGCATCCTCATCGTTCAGTTCCATCACCAGCACCTGAAAGGAAGAGAAACACCTTTGCTACAGCTTTTGCTTGCAGGCAGATCTCCAAGCTGCAGCCCTTCCCTGCAGCTGCTAAACTACAGCACCTCTCAGGGCAGGTAAATAACAGGAGATAACGCCTAAAATACCAACTGGAGAAAGCAGAAAGTCACTGAGTGGTTTGGGTTGGAAGGGACCTTAAAGATCACCTAGTTACTGGGACAGGGACACCTTTTCTGGTCAGAGTTCCATGTTCCATCCAACCTGGCCTTAAACACTTCCAGGGACAGGACATCTACAACTTCTCCAGGCAACCTGTTCCAGTGCCTCACCACCCTCATAGTAAAGAAGTTCCTCCTAGTCTAATATCTAATCTAAACTCTACTCCCTTTCAGCTTGAAGCCACTCCCCCTGTCCTGTCACTCCAGGACCTTGTAAATAGCCTCTGTCCATGTTTCCTCTAGGCTCCTTTCAGGTACCAGAAAGCTGCAATTAGGTGATCCCAAATCTTCCCTTCTCTGGGCTGAGCACCCCAATTCTCTCAGCCTTTCCTCACAGCAGAGCTGCTCACCCTCTGACCAACTCGGTGGCCTCCTCTGGACTCACTCCACCAGGTGCACATCCTTCCTGTGCTGGGGACCCTGGAGCTGGATGCAGTGCTCCAGCTGGGGTCTCACCAGAGCAGAATCCCAATGAAGCATTTCCAGAAAGCAGATCAATTTACCATGAGAGAAATGAGCATTTCAAATTTTAGCAGATCTCCACATCACACCGAAACCTGCACTGAAAGCAATGTTTATGCTGATTGTTACATTCCAATACCTGTCCTGCTGTACCAGCTACAGCCAAGTATCCACTGTATTTACACAGGAAGATCTTCTGGATCCCAAGCCTTGGATCATCACTGTAAGGATCGAAGGTACCAACCTAGGCAAGAGAACAGAGTGTGGCTGGGCTTTAACTGGGGCAGGAATCAGAACTCCCCAGGTGTTCAGAAAGTTCCTACAAGCAGCAGATGCCTTACCTTGCGGAGAGGAGGCCATTCATCCTCCCCCAGGGTGTTCATGTTGTCATTGGGATCAGCATCCGTGAGGAACACTCTCACTGTGCTCAGCTTATAAAGGAGGTGCAAGCAGACACCAGAGGCATCCCAAAACCTCACTGTGCCATCCTCGTGCCTGGAGAGGAGGTTACAGGAACACACATCACACAGGAGAACAGCACATGGAGGGTAAAACAGAAGGGGAAAAACACAACAAAAAAACAAACCACAAAGAGAAAGATTTTTGGCTTCTTGGGTATTTTTGGTGGTGTTTTGTTTTAGGTTGTTGGGGTTTTTTAATCCAGTTGTTCTGACACCATTACACAATTGAGATTATGTCAAAAAGACATGGAAAAAGCAAAAAAACTTAGCATATAGAAGGAAAAACTCATCCAGACAAAAATACTGATACTGCGAGGAAAGGGAAAAAAAAAATTTAAAAAAAAAAAAAAAAAATCAAGCTTTAATCTTAGTTCTCCAGGAGAAAACTTGTAACAGTCTTCCACCACAAGGGCAGGAGCTTCTAACGTGCTCCATCAAGAATGAAATCTGAGGAACAGTGCACTGAAACTCTCAAAAGTGCTTTGAAAAGAAAATGATACATTTTTATGCAATGAGACAATCTCTTGCTAGCTACTTCCACCTCTTAGCTAGATCTGTTCATGCTGATCAAAGCAGACAGGAGTCCAAGCTAACCTCTATTTTAAGATTCAGAGTGTAAGGTAAAGGGAAAAATACTTCAAAATATGCAAGATTAAGCTCCACTTTTACACTGCTGCCTTTGAACCAGGCTGGATTAGTGCCTGCACTCCTACACAGTTTGGGAGTAGGGGGAATGGATAACACATCAAAACTAAAAATCAGCCACTTTCTGGGTTATCTGTGGACATCATGACCCGTTTGCTCAGAAGCTGAATAATCAGTTGGGCTTTACAGAGGCAGCAGCACAGCTTTGAGAAGCTGCACTGCAAAGCTGCAGCCTCCTCCCTGCAAGATGAGCAGACTTTAACCCCACAGGAAAGCCTCAATTAGTTCGAAAGGGGGAATGGAACTGGAAAGGGCTCCCTGATGGCTCTCAGGTCACTACATACCCTGTGAGCAGCAAGTCCCTCTGCGGAGGATCTGGGGCGATGTTGGTTCCACCATCAATCGGCCACGGCTACAAATACAGTAAGAGAACACTGTGACTTCCTAGGCAGTGACAGTGTGGAGAGAATATAAAGTCAGCAGGAGCGCTTGAACTCCAGTGCAAGTGGCAGTGAAACAGTCCCTGCTGTCAGCTTTTGTTTGGATTAGATGTTCCCGTTCTGACACCAACTCTGCCTTTTAGAAGGCATTCTACACATTTCCTCGAGAAGCTTCATGCTTTTCCACGAGAACTTTGTTCCCACCGACAGCTGGGAACACTCAGACTTCCCCTCTGGCTTGTCAAGGCTTAAAAAAATATCACATTGTAATTCCTCAGTGCGAATAACTGTAGTTGTGGTGCTTTGGGGAAAAAGCCTCTCTCGACCTCATTAAGAGGCAGAACAGTGTCTGGTGGGGCTGAACCCTCTGCAGATCATCAGCAGCACTGACCACCCACACCCTGGGCACTCACACTGGTCCTAAACACGTGGGAACACACAGGGGGGACACAGGGAGACACAAAGCTGCCATACCATGCTCGAGTAGTGAATGTTCTGCTTGCTGCCAGCACTGATAATCCTCTCCCAGAGCTTCAGTGGGATGTTGGAGACGTGGTGAGAGCAGGTGATGGCTGAGCAGTGCAGGGAGGCCAGGTAGGGAGGGTGCACTGCTGGCCAGCCTGCACTTTTCAAGTCTATAACCACCAGCTCTTCTTCTGCCAGCACCACCAGGGCAGAGGGGTCATCGAACTCTGCAGGAACAACATCCAGTGAGGCTGACAAAACTGACCAGCCAAGGTCAGTGCAAACAAGCTTCCTGTAAGGCAGCTTTGAAAACTGTAATCACACAGCTCCACAGCAACATTTTTGTTGGAAAAAACCTTAAATGCTTCTGTTTGTTAACTGGGCCTATTGAGTATGAATGGGTCTGAAGCCACTCACAGATTTACTGCAAATTGGTATTTCTTTACATCACTCCTGGGACTGTGACAGTGACTTTTTACAGATTCCATTGCAGAGTAAAAAATTCGTTAGCAGCAATGACTAAATAACACGAAGTTCACACTTACTGCTGTAACAGTCAGAACTCCAAAGACTTTACCTACAGCTAATTAACAGCACTGGCTGGAAAGACATGCATACACCCCAGCAGTGACCCATTTAGTGCTGTTAGGACCACAGTCCATCCAGGCTAAGCTGCTTAAACATGCTAATGCTTTGGGTTCTGCAGAATGCTTCTCTGCCTCAACTGACAAGTATTTACAATTCAGCTCTTTTACTTTTCATTTTCTCTCCTCCTCATATGTTGTGACACATCCTCTAGACTTTCTTTTTGAAGATGTGTACATCACCTAATTCTTATGTGTATTAGGAACAACTACAAAAGAAATATGTTAATGTAACTTGACTGGTGACATCTGACACAAACAAGAATTTTAATTCCAGTTACAATGGAAAATCTTGAGTGAAAAAGATTTAGTCTGCAAGGACATTCTTGCAGCAAGGTTCATGAGTCAGCCACAGCAGCAAGTGCTGGGGAAAACCAAAACCACAGATCAGTTCACAGCAGCGAAAATTAACAGAGCTACAGAAATCTGAGTGAATGTAAAACTGGTTGGGGGTGATAAACAGTGAGCCATTAGCAAACTACCTAACTCAGCTTTTCTCTGACCTTCCCTCCTAAACCACTTTTACTTCCCTCCTTGACTTTGTTGATTACCTGGTACACACTTGCAAGAAGGCACATACCAACACTGTTCACTCAGCAAAATTAAATTGAAGTAATTAGTATTTGGCATCACTAGTGAGGCACCCCAAGTTTCACCTCTGACTAGCCCCAGCCATAACACATCACTAATTAGATCAGTTTCTTCAGGAAAAGAACATTTTCTATTCAGCTTTGCTTTCCTATGTGCCATCATTTGCAGTTGCCCACAGGACTCCTGAACAAAAGAAATAATAGACCTGTACTGTAACAGGCCTGCATTTTGCTGCTGCCAACATTAACCAAAAGGGCTCTGTTTTAACAATTTTTTTCCCTGCAAAGGCACACATCTGAGCTCATTTCTTATGGCAAGAATCTATTTTAAGTTGCTGAAGTAGCAGGCACAGTAGAATTTGTCATGATTGCCATACACTCACCCACCTCATTTAAAAAAAAACAAAAGAAAACAGGAAGGGCTGGCCTTTTAAAAACTGTTTCCACAGCATATTCAGGGTAGTGGAAAGTCACCAGCTACGACCATGCTGCAATGCATAAGCTTTGTGCTTATTAAATTAAGTGGCTTTGGTATACAATTAATACCTTGGTATTGCCATTGCAGGGAAGACTGCTTAAGGGCAAACAAGGCAAGCCACGTAGATCCACTAAGCTTAAGCAATCAGCCACAAGGAAGCTTGTCAACCACAGAAACCTCATTTTATTGTAAAAAACTTCCTCATCTGCGTGGAACAGTTTCAGTTTCCTGTAGCAGCTCCTGTCTGAACCCACTGGCAGTGCTGTTAACTAGATAATTCAGTTGTTGGGAAGTAGAAATATAAAGCCTGTTAGTTCAATTATTTCATCCTAAAGGATTTCTAATCATATTCAGAAACTGAAATCTAAGTAGTCCAACTCTGACCAAAAAAACTCTGATTTCTTTCATCTTTAAGACTTCCGTTCCATCATCCAGAATCTCCATCCTGACAATTTCATAGAAAGTAAAAGGGTCTCCTTTAATACTAAAAGGTATATAAATACCTCAAGTTTATTAGCTCTGTGATCTGTAGGTTCTACATACTTGGAAGATGCTTATAAAGGCAGTGCTGTGCAGGGAAAACCTTTAACAGACACATACAGCCACTTCTGCTCAGTTACACTGCATTTCTCTACTGTCTATTCAGTGACCTGAGAGGGTTTGTTAAGATCTGGGAAGGGAGGCAGGAGGGAATCCAAAAGCAGTTTATTTCTGCCTCCTTTCCCAAGACATTCCTGCCCTGGATGCTCTGCTTCCCAGAAGCAGCTGGAGGGATCCAACCTGCGCCAACAGCCCGGGATGTGGAGCTGTGGCTGTCACCACCCTCCCTGGCAGGGCACAAGACAAATTGGTTTGGAAACCAGTCTAGCAGGCAAACCAGAGACTAGAAAGCCTGAGAAGATCCAGTAATAGAAGATTTACTGACAAGCTCCTAAAAAATTTGCAGTGGGGCCTGACCCAACTTCTAAAATTGCACATTTTTGTAGCTTGAAATAGCATTTTATACAGACTTACTTCAAGTTAGCCAGAAGCAAGAACTACACCAGCATTAAACAAACAGTTCTTGGGGAAAGCCCTTTACAGTTTCATGAAAAGGAAGAATGTACAGTTGCTGCAGAAGGAAGGGCAAGAAAGCTCTTCAACAGAAGCAAGAATCTGACAAGCTCTACACAATTCCAGGAATGAGAACTATTCAGTTTACATTCATGTTCACCAGCACTAAGGAAATTAAGTTCTCTACATACTGACCCTTGGTTCTATGTCACCCTTTGCTGATTTATTACCCAGAGCTCCAGACACAAACCCAGGTAGTAATTAAAAGAAGCAGTGTTCTCAGTGGGAGTAAATTCTGCTTTTAATTATTAGCCTCCTTTGAAGTGTTATTTCCAAACAACAATATTCAGATCCTCATTTCACGACCTGGTTATGTCCAGTGTCCAGCTTAAACAGGCATAAGCTCAAGAGATCTTTTCTCATTAACAGAGTAGCCTATTTTTTTTTTGAGGAATGTAAGGCATTTATAACCAGCCCTTTATTTACACCAGTATTTTACACTTCACTTTTAAAAGAAAAATCTTTTACAGCTGGACTCAATCTTACAGGTCTTTTCCAAACTAAATGATTCTGTGATTCTCTGCTAAAGTCTCAGAAACTCCCCAAATAACTGACCTCTTTATCACATTTCATATGCTATTTATACCAGGCAGATCTCCACACACGTACACAGCCACCCTAATTCCTCAGTAATGCCCTTCCATCACATACCTGCAGCAGGATCTGAACTGAAGATTATGAAGAAGTCTATCACTCGTGAGGTGAAGTCAAAGGCTGTTTGCTGGCTGCCATGGATGACAGAGATACTGTGTCTGTCCCCATAGCTAGCCCGGGGCATCCCTCCTTGGAATATTATGTAAGGAAGCCTTAAGAGAAAGAAAGAGTTAAAGTGGTGTGTGCTGAAGTGAGGAGTAAGCAAAACTTCAAAGAAATGTCAAAGAAACTTTGACAAGAAGTTCTTACAATGTTACTCTAAAGGGCTCATATGGCATTGCAGGCTGCACCCTTTAAATGCCTTTAAACAGTGAAGGAATACACCACAAACTCACCCATTTTTTGTTGTCTGCCAGTAGATCTTGGAGATGGCCTTGCAAGGAAAAGGACCTAAGAAAACAGAGTTAGTTGCTACAACTCAGGAAGTGCATCTTTACATCAGAAGTTGCTGATTCTGCTTCAGCCAGGTCACCTCTCCCTCCACCCCAAGGGGAGCCACCTGAATTAGCAGGAGCCAGCACCACCTCCCCAGACCAAGCCACATCAGACAAGGCTTCTGGGACACACTGACCACAGAACTCCTCAGCAAAACACAGCTTAGGCTCAGGGGAAGTTCTAAACCATGCTGCTGATGGCTACCAGGGAGTGGAAGTGCTGCTGAGGAGCTGATTAACTGGAAAGGATTGCTAAAATCACAGCCATTCCTGAAACTAATATAACGTGATAGAGCTTTAGAAGCTTCTCTATGCTCAGAGGGTGAGGTCATCCCCATTAGATGAGTTCCGGAAAATCAGAACCTTCATTTCATCACTGCTCAGGTCAACAAAAAAATATACTCTGCTCACTAATAATTAACAGGATCCAAGCAACTCCTGCTGAACAGGACACCAGCTAAAACAAAGAGCTGAATCACCAACACCCTTCTTCAAAAGGGGTGCTCATTTTGTCAACAGACTTGCTCTCCGTGTTCAGGACAGACTTCAACAATTCAAAGGAGCTTCAAATCCAAGAAAAAAACTGGGCTGAAATGCCTTAGTCCAGGCTCATGACCCATTCAAGAGGCAGCTCTGCATTTTGCCATTAAACACTAGGGAGAATTGTGACTTGAATATCATACCTAAGCTCAAAATTTGAGTTCAGACAAACATGCAACAGTTAAACCTCACTTACTGACCATAAGGCACAGTGTTTTCCAGAGGCTCTGGCTGCCTGTTGTCACTGGATACTGGCCACTGGGTGTAGCTTCCATCGTAGTGACAACTAATGAATTTACTGCCATCCCTCTGCCAGTAGAGGTTCTCCAGTTGCTGAAAAGAAAGCCATACAAATGACTGCTCTCCAGAGCGCTGTTATCTCCCCAAAACAACCCACTCTTGCTACAAAAGCAGCTTTGTCAGGCTCTCCCTGCACCTACTGGTCTTCAGAGTGCCAGTGGGAGCCCTTCCTGCCCTGCTGAACTGCCTCTGGATTGAATCAATACCTGGCTGCCCAGGAAATGGTGTGTTGCTTTGTTATTCTGCAGGTCCCAGAGGACAATCAAGCCCCTGCTGTATCCAATTAGGATCTGGTCAGGGTTCTTAGGATGCTCCCGAAGAGCTTCCACCAGTTCACAGGAGCGCCTGTTGCAGTTATCTTCTGGTATCCTACAGGAGCAGGAGAGAAAAACAAGAGAAGCTGATTCCAGGTACAACCTAAAATGACTGCAATAAAAGTGACATTAAGTGTCAGAATTCAAAGATAGAGTTATAATCTTTCAACAAATCATTCAAGCAGCAGAAAAATCTTATGGGAGACATCACACCAGGTCTGCCACATGGACATGGAACCAGTCCCGTTTTCTTCAGGGAAAGACCAAGGTTTATAATAAATTGAGCACTGCAAAGGCAGTCTGAACCACCCACCCTATTCTCTTACAGAACAAAGGTAAGATGGAAATATCAGTAGGAAAAATGAAGTAGGACAGTTTCCAGCAGCACTCAAATCTCCAGAGTGATAAAATCCTCATTTGAGCAAAGCAGCATCAGATGCTCTGCCAACGGTTAAAAAAACCAATGGGTAATTACAGCTAAACAAAATATTTTTTTTGCATAAATAAACACAAGGCCAGGGCACAGGGCTTGCAGATTCACCCCAAGTGAACATGCTGTACCTCCACAGTGACAATACCAGGTTGACCAGGACAGAAACTGTTACTTAACACACCACAGGACCTAAAGTTACTGTCATGAGACTCAGGCAGATATGGACAATGCCTAACACAACAGCGAGGCCCCAGTGCATAATGTGGGGTGACATTTGAACAAAGGATGTGTCTGGTAATGGGATTCCACCTCTTGTTTGCTCACTCACCGCTGCAGCACGGCCTCGGGGCTGATGGTCCTGTCCTCCAGCACCCTGAACGAGGGCAGCTCCACCACAAAGATGTTGCCACTCTCTGTGCCGAGGTACAGCACCTCCCGTGAGGAGTGGGGAAGGACAGCTGTCACCTGGGTGGCACTTGGTGGAGAGCTGGGGATGCAAAGAGACTCTTGTTAATGGATTTGGGAGAGTTAACAACATAACAGGGACATTCACTAGTGCCATTTGTTTCAGAAGCATGGTATTTTAAGGAGGACAACAGCTTGAAAAGACAATTACATCAAAAAATTTTGATAAATGCATGGACAAAGAGCCAGACACCTTTTTTATAGAACCCTAAGTGTTCCTAAAAATAGCTCACCTAAAACCAGCAAGATCGAGTGAAACTAAAACCACAACAGCATTTCAAAGTCTGACTTCAGGGGTGCTTAGATTTACCTAACCTTAAGATTAACAGCTCCTGCACTCACAGTAGTGTATGCACAATATTTTAAAAGATGTCATCCTTTGTCACCCTTTGCACTGGTTCAGCACTTTTATAAGTTGGTCTCCCAGGCCCTAGCCAGCTCCTGCTTGGTTTCCATGGATGCTCTTTCAGTGGATTCAGAGGAGTGGCAGGCTGTAAGAACTGGACAAGCTCTAGCTTCAATAATAGCAGAATTTTCTGACTTGCTTATCCCCGGAGCAGCTCCAAGCCCCTGCTGTGGCTTACCCAGGTGGCCCTTTGAGGGTGAAGCGATGCTCCTCCCGCAGCTCAGATGCTCCCCCGTGCTGCTTCAGGCTCCAGAGGTGCAAGCTGTTATCATCCAGCAGTGTCACCAGCTGGCACTGCAAAAATCACACAACTTGCTTTTTTCAGAATGCCAGAATTAAATATAACGCAGTAAATTTAGCAGTGAAGTTGCTGCTGTTCCTAATTCCCTGCTAAAACAGGACCAGGGAGCCAGTTCAGATTTTTATAGCAGTGGACAAACACTGCAGCAATGGGATTTGGGGGTTGGAGAGACAAGAAGTAGCCTAGAGGCTAAAAACCCTGTTATAAAGGCCCAGGTTATCACTGAGGGGGATGACAGGGATTTAGGCTCCTGAAGGAGAGCAGGCTGTGCTGTAAAGCCCAGCCATGCAGCTGCAGGCTGTATCTCACCTCCTCCTGGCTCAACACAGGTTTGCTGAACACACCCCAGCTTTGGGTGGGGCTGATGCACTCTGCTACACCACACTCCTCACATTCTTCGTGTCCAACCTCATTCTGGAGGGTTGTGTCAGAATCCTTTTATGAGCCCAGCCCTGCTGGCTGGATGTTCAAATTGAAGCATTTTACCTGCTGCAGCCACACCTGGTGCAACACTCCCCATGGGAGTTTCAGTTTATACTATTAGTTAAGCAAACAGACACCCAAAACCGCCTCAGGAACTAAATCCCTCTCATAAAGAGGCCACTTGTGCTACACTGGGGGCATCAGGCAACAAAGTCTGTGACCAAGACACCAAGTCTGACAGTCAAGGGAAAGTGGTTAGACAGTCACCAGACATTTGGAAAATTCTGCTTTCCTATTTTTAGTTAACTGCTCAGCAATCCCCAGGAGCAAGACTGTCCCCAAACACAAAGGTGACAAACTCAACAGCAGGCAAGGTTAGCAGTGCTGTTCTGAAAATTATTAAATCAGCTCAGCAGCAGCTCCTGTTCGATCTGTTGCGCCAGACCACCCAGTCCTACTGAAAAAACAGGGGCTGCAAAAGGAAAAGGAAGTTCTTGCTTCTACAGTGGATTGCCTGAACTATCCTGGCCTTATTACCATTCCCAGGATGTTGCTGGAGATAAATGACTAACAGTTATGAACAATAAAGCTACTCTTTAGTTTAAAGCTTCTCTTTTAGTTTTACTGAGCATCTCCACAGCAACAAGCACTGCTGAGAGCACAAAATACACTGGGATAAACATTCCCAACCCAGCAGCATTTGAATACACTTGGGAATAGGAACCCAGATCCCTAGAATAAAATCAACATCTGTTTAAGAGAGATCTACCTAAGTTCACAGAGGTACTGAAAATGCACTCACCTGATCAGGTATAAAGTGAATCTGCATTACAGTGTTGTTTTCTTCATGTAAACCCATGAACTCCACCCCAGGAGCACCATATCTGATGGGTTTGTTGAGGATCTACAGTATTTAAGGTGACCCACAGCTACAATTAATTGATAAGAAGCTTGCTAGCAAGCAAGATTAGTTTGAAACCACGTTTTACTGTTGGTGAGCTGGACTGCAAAGAACCAATGCAAATGTACTTTTGATTTTACATGCTTGTAAAAATTTGCAGCTCTCACTGTGGAGAACAGGGAAGTTCCCTTCTTCCTTCAGCATATGCAGAAGAGGTGCCTGGACCCTGTTTTTTCTCAGGGATGTTTCATGGTTTCCCAGACACTACAATCCTGCTTAACTAATTTGTAACCAGGAGACAGATGGCTACTGCCTGCATGGGGAGTCCAGCCTGTGAGCACAAACAACACCAGCAATGAATGATTAAGCTGGCAGAGACAGAACCAACTTTTCCTTTCTGGGCTGGGTGATGTGCCTGTTTTACAGCTCATCTAACTGGTCTGTACCATGGGAATCACCTCAGTGCCTCACACATACACACAAAAATCAGACTGGACGCCGTTAACATAAAAAAAATAAATTACCACCTTCAGTGTTTAGGTCTTTAATTCCTGGATGGTCAAAAACTCAGGAAGTTGAAGCATTTCTGACTTCAGCTTTAACCTTTGAAATAGAATTGCTTTAGGAAGAAAAAAAAAAAAAAGAAAAAGGAACCCTGCCCCGAATATTTAAACAACTCTGGAATTTACAATGTGAAGGATTGCTAAACTTAGGCCAGATCTAGTCTGACCTTCTGCATAGCAAGAGCAGAGTCTTGTTTAATATCTGCATCAGCTCAGCTTCTGTTTGAGCTATAGCTCAGCTCTGGGAAAGATAATCCCACCCTGATTAGACCAAAATGACTCCTTGGCAAACTGTTTCAACGTCCCAGCAACCCTTGCTTGCAAATTTATACTTAATGTAACTTTTGAAGTGACTTCAAAGCTGCCCATTCTGTTCTGGTTAGGGAACTCTCACCCAAGGTGTTCCAAGGATACAGTTTGATGGCTCCTGATCGTGTCCCAATGGCCATAAGGCGGAGAAATGGGCTATAGCCCAGGGCACTGGGCTGGTGGGGAAATCCATGCTCCACAGTCTGAGGAAAGAAGGAAAAATCATGATCAGCAGCTTGTTTCACAGGCATTGCTGGACAGAGATAAAACCCAGAATGCAAACACGGCATGGCAGTCTGGAATACAGCACTTAAAGGTAGCTTTTTCTGCTGAAAAGTGCTCAAACACAGGTTAGATTTGCTGAACAGCCTAATGATGAACGTGTGCCAAGAACCCCAGGCTCCACAGCCAGGATATCCAGACATGCAACAGGAATGAAAGAGAAATATTCTGAAAACAGTAGCCCAAGCAGCTCCTGATGCTAAGATTATAAGTAACTCTGCATAAGCACAGCTTAGTCAGTCAACACAACACACTCCATCACTCCACATCAGCTGCACTGCTGCAAACCAACTGCTCAGCACAATTTCAAAGTCTGACACAAATGCTGTGTGCTGTAAGATCAGCTTTATCTGCCAAATTCCACACAGGTCAGCCTTCCTGACCTCCTCGTGGTGGCTGACATGAAGAAATGGTGCAAGGCAATGCTGAGTTGTGAGCAAACATCAGTGCTCATCAAGGAAACGAAACAGATTTCCTATGGGCAGCCAGCAAAACTAATGTAATCCATATCCATTTTCCAGAGGGAACACTGGAATTTAATGAGAGAAGGAGCCTGCTAGGCCACCTCAGAGTAATTCAAAGCCATTTGGGACTAAAAAGATGTCACTGTCACGGGGAGCAGTGCTGCTTGGCCTTGGTGGCTTCCCTAAAGTACAATTTACACTGCTCCAGGAGGGAGGTTTGGAGCATTTGTACACAGCACACTGAGCATGGCTGATGCATTTACACTCCAGGGAATAATACCCTGCCATACTTACAGGATGCCACCAAGCTGCTTGGAAAACTGCTCAGTGAGGTTTTCAGAAGTGCTAATGCACAGCTCTTATCCTGGTTTAGGCAAAACCAGTATGCACCAACTCACAGCCAGGTAAAGAGGGTTGGTTTGCCCATAGATTAACAGGAAAGATTAATAGGGATGCTTCCTGGAAAACACTGATCCTTACAGGCCCAACTTTTGGAAAGTACCTTCTTCTAAGGCAAGCTGGCCAGCTACAGAATAGGAATTCATTACACTCCCTATTGAAAAAAAAAAAAAAAAAAAAAGCAGAGAACCCTCCATCTACAGCACTTGCACCTCACTGCCATCCTCATTTCCATTATGTCTTTGAAGCAAATCTACCACATCACTTAAGTTTTATGCTTTATTCAGCCTAAAAGTAACACCTGGACTTTATTTCCTGCACAGTGATTTCCCAACTTAATCCCCTGCACGAGAATCAACTGGAGCCAGTTTCATGTCTGTGGTCAGGCCATAGCCCGAGGTGCCCCAGCTGCTGAAGCACTTTAATGTCCTCAAAAACACAGCAACAGGAGGATCCAGCTGACTCCAGAGGCTGCCAGTTCCCTTCAGTTTCACCCATTTGATCACAGTTCCTAAGCTGCAAGGAAAGACCTCCCTCCTCTAAACCCAGTCTGAGGTGCTCTTAGGGGAAGATGAGCCCCTTTAGAAGATAAAACTGGAGCTATTGGAGCATTCCCCAGTTTTCTGCTTGCCAACTCATTGGGCTGGGCAAAAGAGTGGTTACTAGTTTTTTACCTTTTACAGGTACTAAGCCAAGATTTCTTACCTTTTACAGGTACTACAGGTTGCAAGACCACTGAGTTTGCTTCCTATTATGATAACTTAATCTCCAGCCTTACCAATTTATATTTTAATAAGTATTTCAAGTGTTAGGTTTGTATAATTAAAAACAAATTTTGAGAAATCTGTATTTTTAATGTTGCCCTTGAAGCTGCTGCTAACCAGCCTTTGCACAGCTACACATATAAAACTTCCTAGAGGAAGCCACTAGTATGAAATTAGGAATTTATCTACAGATTCAGAATTGAAACAGGGCAGTTTCCTAATCCAGCACAGGCAAAAAGGAATTTCTCTGCACTGTGGTAGCTACTGAGACAACACAGAAAAGCTTCCTAGTTGTCAAAGTTGTGGGAGTATGAAGCTACGGTGCAAAATTCTGGGAAGAAGATCCAAGGTAACACGTTATCTTAACAACAAATCAAACATTTAAATGAATCAGGTGTAGCACAGGCAATAAACACCATTCCACTCTCACCCAAAACAAAGTGAGGAACTTGTTAGGGAGACACCAGTGTAACTCCCCTGTTAGTTTTAGTTTCAACTTGTTCACAGTCACTGCACTGTCATGTTATCAGCACAACTAAGTGCAATTTTCAGTGACACATCAATTAGAAACTGTGATTATTCTGAGATTTCAGCCAGCCCAGAAGATAACTCCCAGAAAACCATGACTTATACAATACTGCACTGCCTGTTAGGAAGCTGTCAACACTAGCCTTAATATTGGCCTAATTATATCTTGGGTTTGATGTGTTAATTTGTAAACACATTAAATAAGTCAATAAAAGCTTTAATTTTCAAGTATGAGACCTGTGAACTGCATAACCAAGTGTGTATCATTCAGTAATAATAACAGGAGGGTGATTTTTTTTTTCTCCAGGTTTTCATTCAACCAGAAATTTGAAGAACCTCCTCGTTCCACAGGCAAATTTGCAAAAGAGAGGTATCAGTAACACCCACAGCGTGCTACACAACTGCTCACGGAGAGCAGTAAATGTACCAAAGGTTTCTGACAGCTCTGAATCTTCAACCAAGACGCCCAGAAGATGCATCAAAGATAACTCTGTCTTTTGTCATTCATTTGTTTCCACAGCTGGGCAACAAAGGCTTCAGGGTGGCTTTTGGGCTGCATTTGACACCACCGGGGCCAGGCATTCACATTCACTGTCCTGATTACCCAGATCTTTTCCTTGTACTCATTTGCACCCAGTTGTTAAATCACATCGAGCCAGCTTTGGGCTGCCCTGCTTCCCCTCCCCTCTCTCGGCAGCTTTCATCAGCCAATCCTTTCACCTGCCCAGCAGGTAAACCCAGCAAGGGGGAGAGAGGGGGGCAGGAGGCAGCAGAGGTTACAATGGAGCCTTTCAGCAGAGCTGAAATAAGAAACTGGAGTGCCCACAATGTGCCCTCCTTCTCAAAAGGGCCTTTGTTTCTTTGGGGAAAGGTAGGAGCCTTTTTTTCATTCTCCCCAGATTTGTCAGACCCAAGCAAGCCTGGTGTCAGCAGCACTGACAGAAATGCTTCGTGTCAGTCGTATTTACTGCAGGAAAAATGTGGCCAAACTGAACAGTTGTTCCCAGCCCACACTAAAGCTGTGCCGATGAGATTCAGCTCTGTCTTTCTCCTTTCCCTTGTCTCTGCTTCTCCTCTCAGATTGTTTTATGACAGAGCAGAGACAAACTCAACCACAGGCAACACAAACGCTGTCCCTTTGTTAATCCATCTTTTGAAGAAACAATGAAGCCTGTATGAGCTAACTCGGCTTTGCAGAGACACTAATTCAGATTTCAGGTAAGCTATCCATCACACCCAGCAGCAAAGGGGCAGGAGGGCTGAAAACAGGGGGGAAAACACAAAGCCATAAATTAAATGCAATGCTCCCAGTTGGGTAACATTCAGCTGTAAGACAGGCTGGTTCACCTGTGTGTTACCCATCATCTAGTCTGACAATGCCAGCCTGAACTTGTTCCTTCTGCAGGGCTTGGACTGAGCCAAAGGCATCCAAATACTACTTCCAAAAGCAGGATAAACTCAAAGAAGTAGACTGCCAAGTCCACATACCTTATCCTTCATCCTATCCACTGAGCTAAAAACAGATTCTTGCAACAGGTACACACAAGCATGGGAAGTTCTTGCTCATACAGAGAAACAGATATGCAAAGCCAAGTGACTAGCAGAATTTAGGAAGACTTTTTTGAAACAAACACAAGTTTGAAGTGCTAGTCCAGCCATCAATCAGTCCTTTAAAACCATCTGGACCATCTCTTACCTTAACAGAAATGCAACAGAGAAGCAGGAAAAAGATCACAGCCTATTTACACCTGACAGAGTAAACAAACAAACAAAAATCCACCACCACCAGCTTTTTTTACACCGGCTTTTTAAAGTCCATTCTAGGTCAGCATGGCTAAATACATTCCACTATATTAACACTAAATCTGTGTGGCATCATGCATTTATATTCAATTTCAGTGTAAAACGAGGGCAGGAATTCCCAGCACTTTAAGGTACAGACCTTCCCTTTAGTCATGACCCGCATCACACACTGAAGAGGTGCAAATCCACCGTGCAATTTCTCTGATCAGCAACTTTACAGTCCCACAAAATATTTCCCAAGCAGGTTCTTAACCAGAAGTCTTTCAAAGACCTCAAATAACAAGTGTTTTAAAACCTGCTTACCAGCACTAATGTGCTTGCTCTAATAGCACATTAGAGCAGGACAGCCTTGGCACACAAAGCACTATGATTCTTGGCTCCTTGAAGCCACAACCTTCAACAGCTCAGAATTAAGGTCTGACTTTCCCAGATTTTCTCAGTCTAGCTAGCTGTGAGTAGATGTTTATTGGATCAAAGGGTAGAAGCTTTCAAATGACCCATTATCTCTGGAAATACTGGAATGGGAGACACAAGACTTGGGGAAAAAAAAACCCTCACTTTTATGCAAGAAAAAAGTACAGTGTAAAAGATTCTGGCATAATGTTCATTCCCTTCTGATGCTTATTAGAAAAGAACAAGTTACTGTGGCTTAAAGGTGCATATGCATTTTACAAGGCCTTTAATTACCAAGCTGTTAATGAGAGTAAACCATTAGGAAGTGTCCCAAGTAGTTGTCTCCCTAGAACCAAGATGCAATATTTACCTTCAGGACTGAATCAAATGGAGTCACAAATCCTGATGTCAGCTTCTAATATATTTGGAAGTTTCCCTCTGCAGCAAAAGTTCCCTCTTTCAACCCTGTTTTGCATTATCCAAATTAGTGTGTCTCTGGCAGGTAAAGCTTAGTCAAACATTCTCATAAGAGAAAGGGATATTCAAGGAAGACACATCCCTAAAATAGCAAAAGTTTTTCCAAGGTATATATAATTTTAAATGCTTATAAGCAATTCTGACCCATCCCTAGGATGTTTTTTCTGAAGCTGACATTGCATTTAGCTGGATGCAAACAACTCAGTCCTGGTCTGCCTTTACTGATTTTTCTACTGCATCTGCACTAGGATTTCCTTGTGGTAGCAGGCAGAAAACAGACCTGAAGCACTCTTGAGTTCCTTTGTCTCCCCAACGGCAGGGAGGTATGCATGGAATTGGTGTCACTTAGTACCAATTACATTAAATCATTTATCTCAAATATCCGCAGTTCCACTCCAAGTATCCATCTACACTACAATTCTAATGAATCAAGGAGGCTATTTCCTAGGCTGATTTCATTTATCCATTATGCTTTTCAGCAAAATTCTGTTTCAACCTCGGAAACACAAATCCTACAAATATATTTCTGCTCCCCAAAGAAGGTGTAAGTAGCCATTAGTCTAGCAATGATTTAATACCAGGCATTTCCAGAGATGAAAGCACTACGCTCCTGGCCAGGGCTCAAAAGAAAAATGCCCAGAGTGTTGGATAGATAGCACAGCCATTGCCATTTCTTCTTCACAGAGGGAAGGAAAAAAGCCTAGAAACAGATTCAGACTAAGATAATAGTAGATTCATTATTAATGGCCATTGTGCTACCTAGGTGCTAGCACAGCCTTTCAAATTCACATTTAAAAGCAGAGGCACACTTGTAAATCCAAAGTATAATGAGGGACAGAGAACTCTAGTTTCAGCTGCATCACAAACTGTGGCTTATGCGCATCTTTAGAAAAAATGTTTATTTTCCTAACAAGGACTACCTATGGCAGAAAGAGTCCCAGCACACTGCAGGACACATGACAGACCACTCAGAGGATATAAAAGCTGCTGTGAAGATCTCTTCTTTCAGCAAGAGCCACCCAAGAGCATCACAACATCCTTCCTCTTAAAAAGGAGAGCCAGAATTGAGAACATGCCCAGGAGCTTAAAGGAAACTACTCAGGCACATCGAGGGGAAAAAAAGGACAGAACTGGAAAAGAGAACAAACCACCTCTCCTAAATTTAACTTTTCCACCCACACTCAAGTAGTTTAGCCCTCCCTTTGCAGGGTGCAGTGGCTCAGGATAGATTTGCCTCGAAGTCTGAGGAAAGCCCCATACCTTGTTAAACTGGAAAAGGTCACGTTTGAGTCTCTCTCGCACTGGATCGTGTCCTGGTCTTAAGAACCTTCTCATCTTCCTTGCTGTAGTATCTTGGCAACAAAAATCCTAACAAAAGAGAAAAGCACAGCCATATAAACAAAAGCAGCCTGAGCAGAAAGCAGGCAGAAGTAGGTTATTTATTTTGGTTTAGCAGGTAACAAACCAGCCGGAGCAGACTGAGACAACATCGCTATCGGGTGACTAGAACTTGATACAAGCCCAGCACAGCTCTCTGGTGCAGCACTTCACAATTTCCATTTTCACATTGATAAAGCAAGCAGTTTTCACATTGATAAAGCAAACCAGTACAGATAAAACAATAGGGTTTTCAAAGGGGTTTTGCACTTGGCCATTTTGCGATCCCTTGAGTTGACCTTATCCAAAGAGAAGGCAAAACTGCAGCATTTGCATAAACATTCAGACAAACTCAACCTAAAGGCCAACTCCCCGGCTCAGGCATTATTGACTAGCATCAGTTTTCACCCCAGGTAACCCTCCGGCTGCTGAGCCAAAAAGAGAAAGAATCACATTTTCAGGTCTCTCCATGGGCAAGGCAGAAAGGGCACTGTGCTGCCTGCAGGGGAGCTGCATTAATAATTAACTTGCTTTTGTAAAATATCAAGCCAAACTCCCTGCTTGAGGTGGGGGTAGGGGAAGGGAAATCTGCACCTGCAATTCACTGTGCAGCTGAAGCACAAACCAGCCTGTCCCAGTGCCTGCTCTCTCACAGCCACAGGAGGATCCAAGCAGGACAAATTAGAGCTGACTTGCAAGCCAGGAATCACAAGGGGAATACCAGGCTCCAACCTCCTATTCCGTACAGCTCGGGAGGTTGTCACATCTCCCCTCTGCAGAGGTGCTAAGTGACAAATAAAACTCCCCTGCCAACTCCTGAGCAAAGGCTTGAATTCACATCCTGACAACTTACCCTGGTGTAAGTGCTCCTGCCTGCCCTGGCTATCTCTCACAGGCTCCAGTTTACACACACTCCACTCAGTATTTTATTTTAATTTCTTGGACAGGGAGCAATTTGCCAGCTACTCTGTGCACAACACACATGTGCAGTGTGGGCCAGAACTTCTGAGGTGCAATGAAGGATCAGAATGGATATTCTACATCATCAGAAGAAATTCATACACACCTACAGCAAGGTGGAAGCAGGGGGCTGATGCTGCATGGGAAAGAGAAGGACCAGGAGCACCAAAGGGACTGACAAGTGAACAGAAGGACTTGGACCCTTCAAACGGTGGGGCTGGAGGTGTGAGTGACTGAAAGGAGGAGCTTTCACGTCTGCACAGATGGGAATAGCACAGCTGGAAACAAGGTGTTTATCTCTGTGCTCCTGCCAGCAACAATGGCCTTTGGAGGATGACATAAAGCAGCCATTCCTGAGGAGCTTGAGTTGTTTTTCAAAAGGTTCCTAGCAAGGCCTTGCACCAGCTGTGAAGGTCCAAAAGAAGGAAATGGTGTGATAAACAGGATGCTCCACAGGCATATTTTGAGAACTCCCTTTAGAAACTCCCTGAGCTTGAACTTGTATCTCTCTGTTGCACTACTGCCCTTTTACCTTTCCTGCTCACACTCCAACATCTCCAGCCACCTGTGCAGCAGTGCCCTGACCTCACCAAAGGACTGCAGTGCAGCCCTGGTTCAGAGGACCAGGAGATCAGGAAGACCTGAGTCACTTAGTCCCTAGAATGACTAGGATCTAGGTGACTGGAATATATCACCTCCATGACATTCCAGTCACCTAGAATCACTGGCAGCAACAATCACCATGAAAGAAAACTGGCTCTGAGCAAGGCAGCTACAGGTGTCTGTGAGCCATCAGCACATGCAGGGGTGAAGAATGTGCACAGAAACAAATGTACGAGGACCCCAAAAAAGAGAGGAAGAACAAAAGTGTAGTTTACTTGGAAAGTAAATCCTCCTACAATGACTTAGTACCCCAACTGACATTTCCAAAATAGTATCAGATCATAAGTCTTCTTTCACCAGACATCCCTGAGAGAGGGATGTATTTTCACAAAGCTACATTCACTTTGACCTAGCAAAAGTTACAAAGCAGTGACAAGGTGCTGTGCAATGAAAGGAGAGTGTATCACACCCATGTTTAACACACAACTTGCCCTTGGCCAGACAAGGAAAGGAAAGTGCCAAGGAGACGCACCCTTTCCCGCTGTCAATCAATATCCTGGACCTGTCAAACGAGGCAAACCCACAGAGAAACTCTGCTAATTACCCTGCCCACTTCAGAACAAGAGACCTCAGCTGTGCCAGCAGACAAACTCAGTGTTAGGGGCAAAGAAAGAAGAGGGGGCTTGGTTTGAGGGACACACAACTGTACATTGAACACCTTGCTACAGTTTTATCCTGAAATATGAATTGCATCCAGAAGCGTGCTGTTTGAGCCTGCTTATGCAAGAGCTCCAACACTCACACTCCATTCCACAGCAACTTGTTCAACAGGCTAAGAAGTGTAGTAGCTCTGAACTGAGCAGTAACTCACTTGAAGAACCATCACCCTGAAGGGCTGAGAGGATCAGAGAAGGCAAACTACAAAAGTCACCTCTCACTGACTGATATCAGAGTTTCTTTCTGACCAAAAAGCCTTTGAGTGTCACAGTATGGAAGAGGATGGGAGGAAAAGCAGTCTTGAGCAAAGGCAAAGAAGGAATAGCACCCACTGCGGCACAGGTTGTCCAAGCAGAGTTTTATCACAAGTTTACAAGCCTCTTATCAAAGAGAAGAATTTTGGTTTTAGTACAATAAGCGAGCATCTCTTCCAGTTCCAGAAATAGATTCCACAATCTGTATAATCTTATCTCCCAGATGCACATTTACATTTTAGCAGGCCATTTTCTCTCCCACACACCTTTGGAGTCTTACATAAAACTCCAGCCCCATGTGCTCTGCAGTTGTCTGCCAGTCAGCATTTACAACCATCTGGTAACAGTTGTGGCTACCAGTAGCCAGAGAGGAATTCTCCAGTAGCCTCTGAAGCTGTGCCAGGTCTGCATGTATCTAATGTTCTTATTTTCCAGGGAAACAATTCTTTAGGCTTTCAAAGACGAGTCTTTTACCAGAAACTATGTGCAACATTCTCTTCTTTCAAGATGCATTGAGGGCAGCTGTTTAGAGGCAACAATAGCCCAAGGCTGAGCCAACCCAAGCTTGGCTGGTACTCAGGACATGGACACCTGAGAGCAGAGCTCAGAGTGCCCTGTACATCGAGCTCCTGCTGCTTCCTTACCTGAATGTTCAGCTAAATACAACCATGTCCCCTTTTTCACCTCATTCGATTAGATCCAGACACAAAGCAAAATCTCACTATTCATATACAAAGGCAACGAAAGCACAAGTTGCAAGACAATCCTGTTTCCAATCACAGACTAAGGAGCAGTTTAACATCAAAACCAGATTTCACTCTGTCTTCCTTGCTCAGCTTCCTTCATTTCAGATGCTGTGAGACGTGGCATGGGAACCCACATTCAACAGAAGGACAAATGCTTCTTCCCAGGAGCAGCATTAATTGTTCCTCACTGCTGAGTGTTACCAATCCAGAGCTCCACGTTTTCCTTTGGCTTCCTTGCTTCTGCACACAGCAATGTGTCTTGGTGCCCGTGCACAGCTTGCTGAGACACTCTCCATCATTTTCTCCATCAACTTGGCATAGGCTGGCAGGGAATTACCCTGTGCAGAAATTTGTAGCAATTTTTCCTTATGTCCTCCCATGAGAGTGGAGTTTCCAGCCAAAATGTTGTAAGTCCCAAACACACAAGTTAATCCAGTCTTGCAAGAAGAGGAAGCCCAGGTCAGAAGTTTTTACTACATAGACAGTATTAAGTGTGGATGCAGTCTCAAGGTAACCCCACAACAAAAACATACCCATAATGAGTTTATTTTGCTCACGTAGCAGAGTTGCAAGGTACCATCCGTGTGCTTCCTTGGCAAGCTTTACTCAACTTGAACAGGTTTTCAATGGGATGCAGTCCAAGACCTTTCTTTTCAAAATGCCAGCAAGTATCTCAAGAACTCTTAAATCCTGCCTTGATTTAGGTCTCCTTCTCATTCCTTCCTCAGCACTCCCTCCTGCTTACAGGTCCTTAAAGAGGGAACTTCTACTTATGCATCTGATAACACTTTATCAGCCCTGCTAAAATAAAAGAGGCCTTATCAAGCAGCTTTGTTTGAACTGCAGGCAGTTGGTGCTGCTATAACAAACCGTCACTGCCATGGCCTTGTCTGAACCAGGTTCTCTCCTGCACCCAGGAGTTTGCCTTGTTCCTGTTACCAACACAGCCAGCAGCAACAGAACAGAGGCTGGGCCAACTGCACAGCAAAAAGCTCTTCCTTAGCACCAGTGATCTCACACCAAAATAACTGTGCAAAGTATCATTAAATACCAGACTTAGCACATTTATCGATTACAGGAGCCATGACTCACTGTGAAGGGACAAGTTGAAGAACAATTTTAGCTTGAAATCAATGAAATGAGCCTGAGGTATTTTTTAACTGTCCATCTCAACCATCCTGCTTGGCTGTGACACACTGTCACGGCAGATACTCAAGAAGAAAGCACAAGCCAAGCAGAACAGCTAAAGCAAGGGAAGAAGCAGTTGCAGTACACAGAGAGAAGTGTAAGACACCACCTCCTTTTCCCAGGATAAGGAAGATGCTCTAACATTAATCTCACTTTAATGAGACCATGCAGAGATCTCCCTTACACAACTGCTGAGCCACTGCTACCCCCCAGCACTTGCAGTTTCATACACAGGAGAGTGTTCAGGTGCACCTTGCATACAGTAGTCAGAGAGGAAAACCAAAAAGACCCTCTAAAAAGAATTTCATAAAGCAACACCACGTGTGGGTGGCTGCCCTCCCAAAACACAGACAACATTAAATAAAATATCAGAGATCGATTCTCCAGAACTGTTTGAAAACAACTGAGAACCAATCACACAACTCAGGCAAGTTCCTGTACTTCCACAGCCTTGTGCTCAGTTACTAGGAACCACCCACCTGCAATGAATTTGGGAATTGTGCAAACCTTGTGTGTCACTATGACTCCCATTGTGCTCTCCTTGTCATGGGGGCATGACAACACGAAGTTTCAAAATGCTACAGCAGAACAAAGTCTTTGCACTGAACAACATTATTGCAAATGATGCAAAACCCTTTGTAGGCTTTGCTAAGAAGCGTGAATCAAACAGAAGAGCGGCTTGTAACTTTAGAACAGCATTTTACACACAATGGGTCAATGGAGCAAACCACAAAAGCATTTGCTTCCTAGAGCAACACAAAGAGATCCAGCTAGGAGAAACTTTTATATGAGAACTGGAGTTCCCATACAATTTCTGCATAGAAACCAAACCTGCCCCTCCTTTGATATTTTAAAGAAAGATGAAGGTACTAACAGTATCACATACTTTTATTGCCATGTATTAACTGCAAGACATATGTTTCAAACCTCCCTTGCTCTTTGACATTTCTCAAGCCTCTGTGTCAGCCAAGAAAAGACACACCTCTTCCATAAGCAATTCCCAGGAATAATTACGTTGCCATACCAGAAGGCCACTGGAAGATAAAGGACTCTCAACTGGTTTAACTCCTTCAATACTTTTCTTTGGTCAGCTGTTACAGCAGATGCAATTTGTTCAAAACCGACTGAAAGTCATTCCTCAGCACCATCCTACGAAGATGTTTGAGAACTCTTCTCCCTTCCCAATGCCATGAACTATAGGGAGCCCCCCGAGAGGCTGCAAGCAGCACTGAGCAGGATTAGGGACTGCTCACTCCTGGCACAGATCATCCTCATCTCCATGGGCCAGGCTGTCCTTACAAGGAACGTGCCAGGATGCACGTTGGGATGTACCAGCACTTTGCATTCCGCTTGCCAGAAGCACCAGCTCCCCGAATCAAAGCTAGGATCACCAGGCAGCTGCTTTGGGCACTCAGCTTCAGCTGGGACTTGGTAAAGCCAGATATTCCAGTTGACTGAAGTGCTCTCAGATGACTGCAAAGAGCAGCATTCCCCATCGAGTAAGACATGACAACAGACAACTTTTACTTCTACAATCTCAGTGGAGCTGTCCCCCTGTCCTGTCACTATCCCCACACCTGCACAAGGCTTTGTGCCACTGACTGCAGAAACACAGACCTGGAGTCTGCTTCAGCTGCTCCACACCATCAACAACACCAAACACAAACACACAAAGCTTCCTCCAAAACCAAGGATAAACCTCACCTGCAGGAGGGGAGATACCAGCAACAGCCTGTTTCCACGGCACAATGAAGGGCAACCTGAGACAAAGGCTGAACAACTTATTTCACTGGTTTGTTACACCTGTTTGCTGCCTGCTGGAAGTGCTCCCTCATCCAGCAAGTTCTCACAACTTTGGAAAGGGAAAAAAACCTCACTAACAGTGACATGATTCATTTAATACGGGCACAAGGGGAAAAAAAAAAGAGAAAATGCTAACAGAATATCCCGAGGGAGTCAAGAGTCACTGCAGTGACTCCAAGACTTCTCCAAGACTGGCTGCTGGACCCAGCGGCAGCGCTGGAGACCCGCGGGCTGCGGGCAGGGGCATCTCCAGCGCACACGGGGCGGCAGGGCTCCGCAAACCCCGCCGAGGCTCCGCAACCCGCAGCGGCCCAGCCCGGACCCCTCGAGGGCCGGGCAGGAAGTCCCGGAGCCACCGCCGCCACCTCCCCGGGGAATCCCGGGATGCGGAGCTGCCGCGGTACCGCGGGGGTGAGCGCTCCGGCCGGGACAGACAGCGCGGCGAGCCCGGGCACGGACACGGCAGCGAACAAAACCCGAGAGCCCTCAGCGCCGGCCCTGCAAGTTCCACGGGAAGGCACTGCCGCTGTCCCCGGGCGCGCCGGTGCTTCAGGTGTGGGCAGCCCCGACGCGGCAGAGCGGAGGGCCCGGGCACCGGCGAGCACCTGCCGGCCCCGCCGCGCAGCCCAGCACGGGCGGGCATGGCGGGGCCGCCTCGGCCAGCTCTGCCGGGGCCGCGCCGGCCGGACACCCCGCCGGGACCCCTCCCCGGAGCCCCTCCCGCCTCCCCGCACGGCCCCAGCGAGCGGCGCTCACCTGCGGGGGCTGGGGCCGGGCCGCCCCGGCCGCGCTCCGCTCCGCGCCCGCTCCCCCTCAGCTGCGCGGCGGCGGCGGCCTCGCTCCGCGGACACCTCCGGGCGGGGCGCGGCGGGGCGGGGCCTGGGCCGGGACCGCCTCCGGGGGCGGGGCTCCGCCATGCAGACCGCATGTGGGGCGGTGATTCGTATGCAAATCAGGCCGAGCCGCGGCTCCGCCTCCCTTTCATTTGGCGCGCTCATGAATAATTCAGCAGCGCGCGCGCCGCAGCCAATCAGGGAGCGGCACCGCGCGGCTCGCACCCGGCACCGGGAAAGGGCGGCCGGGAAGGGTGAACCGGGAAAAGGCAAACCGGGAAAGGGCGGCCGGGAAGGGTGAACCGGGAAAAGGCAAACCGGGAAAGGGCGGCCCGGGAAAGGCGCCTCCAGGGCTCCTCCTCCCCGCTCCAACTCCACGAGGGACTCCTAACTTTCACAGCCCGCCTGTGAAAATAGACTTTACAGAAAGTCGAGACCGTCGCTGGAGAGAGGGACACAAGTCTCGCTGCACAGCCCGGCAGCAGTCAGCCTGTGTCCTGCTGCAAATAAAAGCAGCTGGACAAGGAAGGTGTATTTATGCAGAGTGCAGCGGCAGACCAAGGCTGCCCACTCTGCATCCATGCAAAAGCTTGAAATTACCTCTGACAAGGATCCAGTAACAGTCAGTATTTCACCCACATTTCCAAAAGTGATGTTTTTCAATTAAATATTCAGTTCTGTCACCTTCTTGCAACGCCCAGCTGATCTACACCACAGGCCAAAATGGAGCAGTGATATCAGTCTGGATCATGCTCCTACCCTGGTAAAGGCACCATCAGATGTTACGGTGCTGAGCAAGGCAGCCACAGTTTCTCAACCCTCCCTGCAGTGGTTATTAAATTGTAATTGTCTTGTGCTGAATCAGGGAGTCTCTGCCCCAGCGAAACTCACTAGGTGGCTCTCGTAGAGTTCATCGATACAATTCCACCTTGGCATAAGGAGATGAGACTGATTGAAATCAACAGGAGTGAGTTTGACCTAATTCCAGGACAAACATGAGCCCTGTGGGTCAGGCTGGAGCTCTCCTGGCTGCGCCTGTTCTTAGAAACTCTCTTCCCACTGCCTTTAATCTGTAAAACAGTCTGGGAGAATGCTGAGGGCAGATGGGGCTGCCAGCCCCGGCTTTAAGGAGAACTAGCAGAGCCAAAGCGCTGCTGGAAGGAGGAAGAGGAAGGGGAGGGAGCATGGGAGGAGCCGTCAGACCCTCACCTCAGCAGAGCCCCACCGACTTCCCCCATCAGATAACCGGGGCGTGTGTGTGAAACAGGAGCAGGCGCTGGCAGCACAGCCCCGCCACCTTGGGCTACGATACCTCTGACCACGCAGGAGGAAGATGAACGAGGAAGAGGTGTCGTGTGCCGACAGGAACTGCACGCGGATGTAGGGACACCTCCAGGCTCTGAGTCACGCTGCCTCCCCGGGATCAGGGCAGCGGCTGCAGCCAAACAGACGGCGTAGGAGCAGGGTTACCGGGGTTACACAGCCACGGGCTTGGGTGACCTTGAGCAGGCACTCACCAGCTGCTGCTGCTGGGCTCCCAGTAGCCTCCAAAGAGTCTCCCTCTGCATAACTTAGCATTTCTAGGGGAATTAAGAACCACCCTGAGAAGCTTGCATGGTTGGAAAAGGATTTTATTGCTTAGCCTTCTCCACATCTCCAAATGGAATTAAAAAAATACCAAATAAAACACATCTCAACCAGTTGCTATTACAGCTCTGAAAACTTTGATACCAAACACAGCCATGCTCAGCTCACTTCCACCCACTGAGCAGACCTTCTGGCACCTGGCACTTTTGGCATAGAAGCTAAAGCAAATTTGGTACCTAGATATCCTGGTAGAGAGCAGTGGTATCCTCAGTTTGGAGCACAACAGCCCCAGGACTGGAAAGCTCATTAGGAATTTGTAGCTTTTTTCTTTACTCAGGGATCTCTCTCTCACTTGCAAGAGAAATGACAAGGATCCACAGCTAGGAAAGAGGACGCTGGGCTGACAGACGGATTGAAGTTCAGCCCTGGTGAGACTATCAGATGCAGTGTGCTGATAGTGGTGGTCAAATTTTAGCATGGCTTAATGCTGTGCAGCCAAAATGCATCTCAGCACAGCTGCTGCAGGAGGCTGGGCTGCCATCTGCAATGCTCTGGGGCTTTCTGTGACCTCTGGCTGATGAAATTGTGTTCAAGGCACAGTTTCCTGCTCTCAAGTGTCTGGAGACTTTCCTCCAGGTGACTGAGTTTATGACTGTGCCTTTTTCAGACCAGAATCTGATCTGAGAGTCGTTGGCACAGCTGAATGACCAGAAGCTCAGGACACCAGCACTGATCAGCTTATTCTGTCCCCAGAGCTGACCCAGTATCACTCCAAGTATTCCACTGGTGTAGCACAGTGGTTCTTCACAAGTGACAAAAGGATCACCAGCAAAGTGTTTTCTAATGGTCCACAGTCAGCAAAAGATGACACCAGAAAGGCAGGCTGGTGGTCCATGAGGTGACAAAGCTGGAGAACCAGTGGCTTCAAGAACAAAGCAGTGTGTACTCCAGCCCAGAAATGCCCAGCTAAGACAAACACACTTGTTTGCTGTAAATTACACATTATCCCTGAGCCATCTGGGTGGGTGCAGTCTGAACTTCCCAAGGTTCCACTTATCACAGGCTTCGTTTTCTGTAACATTTCATTAATCAGGAAAACAAGTCCGGAGTAAAGCTGTTCCCTTCACCCATTTCTGCAAATGACAGCAGCTTCAGCAGTTAACATCAACGGGCAGCTTGAACTCCTTCAGTGAATAGAAGGTGATTTCTCCATGGTCCACCAGCGCAAAGACCAGCGGGACATCCCCACTCAGATACGTCACCTGCTTCAAAGCCCGCAGGGAGGGGATCTGCTCATCAAAGCTACAGAGAGAAAAAAACATCCTGTTTGTTCTCCCAGGCAAGAGGAATACAGAGGTAAAGCTGTCGTGGCCAGCCATCACCACAGCTCCCTTTGGCCTGAGGAGCTGGTAGTGATCCTCCCCACACTTTTCAGTCAAAGCAGCCAGCCCAGAGAGTGAGAATGCAGCATGCCGGAATGGGAGCTGTTGAATCCTTTGCCAAAAACAAGGATAACTGCACACTCCTCCATGCTGTGCCCATTAGATGCGGCTCACAGGGATATTGGCAAATGGCCCATCCACTGCAATCTTAATGCCTTCATGCTGGGAAGATCCTTAGGTTTCTGGGATCAACTTCTGACCTGCTTTTCCCTCCTTTTAATTCTGCAGAGTCTATTTGCTCATCAATGAAACTCTTATGCAACAAGGACCATCCTACTGGCTCATGACATACCTTGGTAAAACTGCATTACCACCTTCCTTGCTCTGTCTACTACAGCTGCAGAGAGCAGAGGGCCAGTTTTACTATAGCAAAATGAGAAAAAGCAGAAACTGAACTTTGTACCTAACTATGGAGGTAGTTAGGTATCAGGTTCTGGATCCAGCAAGAAAGGAGACACCTACCCTCTGTTCCTACTGACCTTAATGTTACACTTGAGAATACTGAACCCATGGCTCAGAGCCTGTAGCAAGCTCTGGGGAGGCTCATCTCTGCAGAAATCCATAGTGATCTGCACTGACTGAGGATTAAGGTGCCATACAGCTTCCTCAACACTGGGTTCTACCTGAATTTCACAAGCATTGCATAAAAGCTGTGGCTTCTTTCTCCTGACTCCCAGTAATATTCAGACATGAGCAGCAACCAGATGACCAAATCGTGTGGGCTGAGTGCAAGGGCTGGGGGAATTGTCAGCCACAGCCTAAAGCAAAGGAGGAGGAACTGAAAGAAAAAACAAATCCTGGACAGGACCACCCTCAAAGGAGACACTCTGATGATCTGTAAAACTCACAAGATGCTGGGTCATTTACAGATCATTAGGACTTCATTTCCACAACAGCAACTGCAATGTTTCAGAAAACAGTACAAGACTCAAGGGTACCTCCGAACACACATCCTGACATGGGGCTTCCCAGGGTTTGTCTTCTTAAATTTGGACACAGCATCTGCTTGATACACGTTGAAGTCTATCTTCATGGCCTCTGGGTCCTCCTGCAGCCTGCAGAATATACCCACACACGTATGGGATCGAAACACTGCAGGGTACATGTACAGCAGAGCAAAGAGGGAGAAAAAACTCCTGAGGCCTGACTAGTTTGGGGCCCTTGAAAGGCTTCAGTCTCTCAAAGGACTGACCCTGCAACTATTTTAATTACTTTCAAGAGCTTTCCTGTAGTCAGACCAGAGCAAGATCCTACTTCACATCTACCCCACACCCTTGCAAAGCACTAACAAAGACAGGAGCAAAGCACTGCAGGGACTGCACAAAAGCACCACACAGACTCTGAAACAGGAACAGAACCAAAAGTCCCAAAGCCAAAGTTTTATAACCACTGCAGCAGGGATAGCAGAACATTCCAGGGATGAGGCACAGGTGAAACCAAATCAAACCTCTGGAGGAGATACCTGGCTCGGGTGCACAGAGGGAAGGGCAGGATAAGAGAGCAATCTTGCTATTTTACTTGGCCTGGAAAGCCCTGGCATTTCATGGAAATGTCACTCCCTCACTAGAGATGCAAGAGGGTCCCAGAGCAGAGCACTGGATTCTCTCAGCACCCTGGATGTGAGGCAGCTCCCAAATTGCTGCTGCAAGCACCTCACAGACCTCACAAGCAGGGACGGTCACAAGACACTCCCTCTCCCCAGGAGCTCCAAGCTGACTGGCTGGATACTAACCGGGAGGCTCCATCCAGGATGTGGGAGGGCTGCAGCACACTGATCTGCTGGAGGAGCGCAGCTGGAGGGAGAAGGAACGGGAAAGGATCAGACCAGCAATTTCCCTCCCAGGGCACTCCAAGCACTCCACACCACCCATGAGCCTTCCTCCTCCGACAATGGCTGGCAGCTCCACAGTCACCACTGGCTACTTCAAAGACCTCAACTTCCTCATCTCCTCCCAGCACACAGCCCCGAACACCCTGCAGTTGCTTTGCATCTTGCTGGCCCTGATTGCACATGCCTAAGAGCCCAGCAGGAAAGACTGCAATACAGCAGGACATGGGGAATGGATTAGAAGACCTCCCAAGGCCCTGTTTATCCTGGCACTTGAGTGGGCTATAGAAAGATTCTCCTGCTCAAAGTACTGTCCCCAAAACTGATGTTCAGCTTCTGCCTATCATCCCTTTTGCTGCTGCATACCAAGCACTGTTTCCCAGAGCTGGGGGAGGGAGAGAATGGTCCCTGCCAAGCTCCCAGAGCAACTACCTGGCGAGGTCACTTCTTCTGGCCGCAGCAGTGGTGTGACAGCTTGGTCCCAGAGGTGTGACGGTCGTTTCCAAACCCTCTGCTGTCTCCTCTGCTCCAAGAGGGCTTTGTACTCCTGCCAGTTGGAGCAGCGCCTCACCTCCCGGTCGGCATTGACGCTGCTCTTGTAGCTGCTCTCCCTCTCCCGCTGCTTCCTCTCCTTCCGAGACAGCTTCTCCTGTTTCTGGTTGATCCGTGTGCACCAGGAAGCTGCATCCACCTCCCTGCCTGGCACGTTCTCTGGCAAGAGCTTGTTGTCAGGGGAGGGCAGATGTGTGCATGGCTGGTCTGGGGCCACGTTGGGGAAGGTGATGGTGCTAAAATCCCAGCGGGGTGCATGGGTGCCAGTGCTGCTCTCCTTGTGGTCTCCAGCCTGGCTGCTGGAGAAGCTCAGAGAGTCCTGTTGTCCTGTACCAAGAGGAACTGGCATTGACTCCCCCTCTGCACTGCCAGCATCTGATTCCTTTGGCTCCACTGACAAGGGCTTTTCATCCATGGGAATGGAGTCTCCACAGTTATCTCCATCTTTGCTGGAGGTCCCTTCAGCTTCTGGAAGGTCTTCAGATACTTTGTGTTTCTTCTCATGCAACCTAAAGACAAAAGGACAGTAAAAAATTCAGGGAGAGCATTTGGTAGAACCTTCTTTCCTTTAAATCCTGCCTGCTCCCTGCTAGCAGGAAGAATGCTGTCTGCCAAGCCTGAAGGAAGGACAGCAAAGGTGGCAGGAATCCCCAGACAGGTCTGCAAAGCCTTGACAACAACCTCCTGGTTTGTGGGACAAATGAGAAAGGAAAAAACGCAAGCCAAAACTAAGCAGCAAATGCCAAAGGCAGAATAAACCTCTCAGAAGTCCTGCAGGTTTGATTTCAATGCCCAAGAGAACCCAGTTTTGATTTGTACAATGTTCCCAACCTGCCATGCCAGGTCCACACCCCAGACACTGACCCAAACACCTTCACGCAAACACGCTGGAATTCAGCCAAAGCAGCACAGGCCAGGCAGAAACCTGCCTGCCAGCACCTCTTACTGGTGTGAGATTCAGACCCTGATTCCAGAGAAGATGGGGCAATTCTTAGACCAGCAGTTTAATCTCCCAATTCCTACAATTTCACAACTCCTCATGTGCTGATTTACTGTTAACAGGGACTCTCCAGCCTCATCCTCCCCGTTCCTGAAAGGCTGACGCCACCTCCTGGGAACTGACAGAATTATGAGCAAAATTACTCATTGTCAGTTTGTGGTGATGTTTTGGACACGTGCAAGCCCCAGGACAACTGTGCTCTCTGCTGTTGAGTCCTGGCAGGTAAGCTCGATTGAGGAGGTGGATAAGTGCAAGATGTGCACCATGGTAGCTGTGCTCCTGTTAAAAAAGAGCAGGAGGAGACACCTGATGTGTTTCTTTTTGCACTGACCTCTCTAAAATTCTCTTTTGGCATCTCAGCACCGCAGCTGAGGGACTCAGGGGCAATTTGCCCCTCTTAGCCCTGGCATGAAGCACACGTGACAAAAGGGAACACTGCAAAGCATTCAGGAAAAGCACTGCACTGCTTGGGGACAGCAAAGAGCAACTGTGCCAGACAAGGTCACCCACAGCAGGAGGGCCTGGGGACACTGCAGCAAAGCAGCTGTTCCTGACCCAGCAAGGCCTGGAAGAGGATGGGAGCAGGCTTTGGGTCACATCCTTACCGGGGGCTGGAACTCCTCCTCCTCTTGCGATGGTGTTTCCCAGAGCTCTTGCAGTGACCTTCCAAGTTCAACTGCCTCTCGTAGGGAGAAGGGACAGTGCTGGAAGGAGAGACCAACACAGAGGCTGAGAGCAGGGTGAGGCAGTGGAACTACCTTCTGCTCACCCTCCAGGATACAGCAACCAAAGGCACAGAAAATCCCCAAGCACGACGTCCGTTCATGCCCCATTTCATGTTCCAAATCACTTCCTCGGGAGGGAGGAGCAAGGAATAGCAGAGTGCCACTTTTAGCCTTTAATCCTCCCAAGAGGTGGAATGCAGGCCAAAGTCCTCTGCCCTTCCCTGGGGCCAGACAGTGGGTACAGAGAGTCTCAGGGTCTTCAGGAAGGAGAAAGCAGCACAGGAAGCAAAAGTTGGTTACCTGGGGTCGAATCTCAGTACAATATAACCCAGCTGCTTCAAGTGGCTGAACACCTTAGAGCAAAGGAAAGCAAGAGGGTTAAATGACAGCCCTAAACACAAACAATTTACTTCAGTTCCACTATGACTGAGTGTGGCACTGGCAGAGGAGAAAATGCCAGGGTTAGAACCCAAAGCAAAGGTGGGGAAACAGGAACTGAACATCTGGAAGAAGGTGGGTGGGAACAACTGAGGATGATTTCCCCCCCTTCCCTCCCAGATCATCCTACCCTGCTTCCAGCCAGTGGAAGAGCTTGTGTGGCAGAGGCTGGGCTTTCTGCCTTCATCCTCCTGCAACAGCTGGAGGTCCCAACACACCTGGTAATGTGACAGGCTCATTGCCTCCTGGCACAGCAGGGTCTCGTAGGCTTCCTGGATTGACAGGGGCAGATCCCTGTGAAAGAGCTGGACAGAGCCCTGCAGGGCAGAAGCTTCGTGTGAGAATCACAGGAACAAATCTATGCAAGCTCACACCAGTCCTCTCCCACTGGTCCTGACAGCTGGTCCCAGGATATCCCTAACATGATATTCATCTCTCCCCATGTGTCACCTGGACTACTTACAGTCCCATTCCCATACCCAGTTTCCCCATACCCTGGTTTTATCAGCCAGGTAAGAAGTTCCCACCCACAGCTCTCAGCTCCTGCTCCAGCTCCTGAATCCTCCATTAGGAAGATGCAGCTGGGAGCAAAATGCTCAACTGATAAAATAATCACTGCTTTGAGAGATAATTTAACTTTGATGATCTCTGTGATTCGGGACACAGCACAACTACAAAACCACTTATGACCAGCACAACTGAGAACTGGAGCAGAGGAGCTGATGGCATCTTCAGGTGGCATCAGTTGGTACCTCCTCAGGTGCATTTACATTCTTTACAGACCCAGAGATCCCACAGGTAACTTCTCCAGGGAATAGCAAACGACATCAAGGAGGCAGTTTTAGGTTACACCTCTTCTTCCGCCTTTTTGTTTTTTTAGATGGCGTTTAATCATAAAGAAAACAAAACACTAGGAACCACACCTTTCCCATGGGATGGGCTGAAGGCATCTCACTGATCTTTTCTGCTTTTGAGGGGAATTTGTACTCAGCATCTGACTAAAACATTTTAATGACACAATTTGTTTACAAACCATTTGTCAGAATGCCAGAGGTAAAAAAGCCCCACCTTTGCTGTCAGGATTTAAGGAATGGCATCAGATGCTCACAATCTGTTTAAGTTTTGCTAAGGGATAAAAATTCCCTTTAGATCAATGCACCAATTCTACTGGTAACAGGCTTTGTATAGAGACAAAAAAAAACCCTCTCTACAGCAAAGACATCCAGCTGAGCCCTAAGCAGCATTTCTGCAAGCAGAGAAGCACTGAACACAATGTGGCCTCTCAGTCCTCTGTCTACCACATAAAAATTTCCTTCTGCCATATATAATGGAAAGAAATTCCAAGCAGCAACCCCAAAGATCTCTGTTTAAGCTAACATCAGCTGAACTGGCCACTGATCTAAGTAACACACTCTGTCAGTGACAGAGAGGCTGCTTAAGAGTACAAGGTATGAACCCCCAGGCTGGAGACAAATAGCTCCATCAGCAATATGCTAGAAGAGACAATTCCTTGAGAACCAGGTGTTGATCAGCTGGTACAGCTCCCCCAGTCATTCGGCAAGGATCCAGTGCCCCCATCCTACTTACACACTCCAGCAGGTACAGAGCTTCCTCGGGCAGCAGACACTGTTTGCCTCGTTCTGAGAACCCCATGGTGTGCCAGAACTTCCCCTGGAACAGGAGCACAAATCCCTGATGGGCTCTGGCTGCTGCCTGCTGACAACCAGGCTCCTTCCCATTGCAAGGAGCAAATTAAGGAACCTGTGAGGCAGCAGGAGATGATGGCACTGAGAACACTCTGTAGCACTCACCGCAGGGGTCTTCAGCTCCACGATGCCCTGTTCTGGCTTCCACTCAGCTTTCACCAGATTCCCCCTGAGAAGGTAAAAGATTAGATTGTTAGTATGTGTACTACAATCAGGTCCTGGTGTAGCAATACAAGCAGCTCAAGAAGGTGTCAAGAGGCAGGACATTTCCAGGTGGCATTTTTACAAGGCATTAGAAAGACATCACTCCCTAGATCTAGCAGCACCAGTTTATCATCACCAACCAGTCAAAAGTGTCTTCAGGCAGCACCACAGATGCATGTCCATAGGCTACAGCAGCCTGCTGGAGATGCATGGCCTAAGCCAGGATATGTGGATATTGAGGAACTATCACAGGTTGCCCACAGAAGCTGGGTCTGCCCCATTCCTGGAAGTGTTCAAGCCAGGTTGGATGGGGCTCTGAGCAACATGGTCAAGTGAAAGGTGTCCTTGCCCGTGGCAGGGGGTGGTATAGGGTGATCTTCAAGGTCCCTTCCAACTCTATTCTGTGATTCTGTATCACACAATTATTCAGCTGCTGCCAAGACACCCTCAAATCACTGTACCCCACCCACGGCGACTCATAAGGAAAAATTAATAGCTGCGGGCCAAGCAGAGAAAGTGTGTTGAGTGGTAAGTGTAAACATCTCTCAAGTGATAAACTCCAAAGTCTGGCAGCACTGTTGAAACCACCAAACTGATAAACCAGGGACACTGAGATCTGGTCAAATCTGTACAAGGCCATACAGGAGCATCAACAACATATTCTATAACTTGGATCATGCTCAAAAATGCAGTGGCTGCTACCTGTAAAGACTACAGGATTATACACACACCTGTGAAAACCAAGAGCCCTGTGAAGGACTTTCTGAAGCCACAGGTGTGCCAGCATGGCCCTGTGCCCCTGCAGGGACAGCCAGGCAGTGTCGCAGTGCTGCTGCTCCAGCCCGGGCGTTGAGCGCAGGTGAACTGCGGGTGCCTTACTGTGCTGACCAACACCTCCCGCTGCCGACAGCTCGATCCCGCCGTGACCCCCGAGCTGTGCTCTGCCCGCCGGCATTGGTCCTTCCAAATGGAAAGCCATTCCCAGCGCCGCTCCCGGGATGTCTTACGGCCGCTCCGGGCGCTCCTCGGAGAGCAGCCGCCACTGCTCCTCGCAGCAGCGCCGCAGCCTCTCGGCCTGCCGGGCCGAGCCGTCGGGGAAGAAATCCTTCTGCCCGCGGGAGCTCCGTGGGGCCTGGCGACCCTCCGGCTGCTCCGCCGTGCTGCGGGTGACAGCGGGGCGGTGAGGGACGGGACTGGACTCTGGGGCCCGCTCAGTCTGCCCCGTCCTCCCGAACTCCGGTGATCCCCCGAACCTTGCACCGAGGGGGTCCTGAGGTCCCTCCCCGGTACTCTCGTACTACGGTGGCTCCTCGGACCCCCGTACTACCGTACCTTCCCGGTCCCCCGTACCGCAGGTTGTTCCCGGTGCCTCCCGGCCCCCTCACCGCGCTCCCCCCGGTGCCTCCCCGGTCTCCCCCTGCCCGCCCCACCTGAGGCGGCGGGACCCGCCGGGCTCCATGGGCACGTGCCGGACAGGAGCTCTTCCGCCGCCGCGCACGAGCGCCGCCATGGAGGTGTGTGTGCCGCCAGCGCGCCCCCTGGCGGCTCGGAGGACTGCGAGCGGCGGGGACAAGGGACAGGGAAGGGACAGGGAAGGGACAGGGAAGGGACACGGACACCCCAGGCCAGGCACCGGGGCTCTGATCCACACCTGACTCCGTGCATTGGGATAAAGGCAGGGAGATCACTCGCCCATAAATGATACGGGTAAAACAGGCTGGATTTAAGTAAAAAATATATATAATAAATTTATTTCTAATTAATATGGGTCCCAGGCTTGGATATCTCCTCTGTCTGGGGCTTCTGAGGAGCAATCCAGCACCTGGACCATCTCTCCCTCTCCTCCTTCTTCCCCCAGCCATGCTGCTCAAAGGACCTTCTATCATGTTTTTCCCCCTCTGCATTTTGCCCTCTCTTAAATACATTTCCCCAAAGAAAAATACATTCTTAAATGATGAATTCTTTATAATATAAATAATTCGATAAATTCTTTATACTGTAAATAATTCTTAGATTCTTATGATCTTATAAATTCCATAAATTCTTCAATAGGTTCCCCCAGCATCACTGATGGGCTCTCAGCCATGCCCTGCCATGGGGCATTAGAGCCATATGGAAACAGCCAGAAGCATCTGGAAGTGGCTGTGTCCTGCCCACTGGGGCAGGAGGATTGTCCCTTCAGAGGTGTCACGATTTCTCCTGGCTCAGGCTCCAGCAGTGGCCAGTGCCATCAGTGTCTGGAATGTGCAGAGATCCAGTGGGGCTGGAAAACTCCAAACTCCCTGCACCACGAACTCACACCTCTGCCAACATGGCTGGATTGGCTGCGTGGGGAAGCATGAAGAGATCTGATGGGGAAACACACCAAACGTTCAAATTTCACCTCAAACCTGTCTCCTGTTGCTGTGGGATATCTCACAGGAGACACTGAGCCTCAAGTAGGAAAAACACAGCTTTTCCCCCATCAGAGTCCCTGGTTCCAGCTGTGGTTTCCCAATAAAAGCCCTTTGACAAGATGCCAGCGTAGGCAGATGAATGCAAAAACCATTCCCCTTCCATTTTCCACTGAAATGGTTTAATTTTCGCTTCCTGCCTCGTTATTTCCTCCTCCTGAATTGAGCCTTCACCCCGTGAGGGGGTCAAGGGATTTTGGCCAGCAGTGCCTCTCCATGGCATGGGGGGACAAGGACTCATGGATGGGACGAGGGGGAGAAGGCTGTGCAGTGGCAATGCTTTTCCACCCTGATTTCCAAAAAATATAGGCATTTCGGAGACTGCTTGGGCTGCCTGATTATCACATAATCCCAGGACTCCACATCCTGTGGCTTTCAACTTTCGGGCTGTCACCCCTTTGTTTAACTCAGCCTTCCCTTAAAATAGACGTGTTTAAATTGCTCAGGGAAAAAGCTCTGATCCAGAATTTGCTTTTGTCACCCACTGTGATTACAAGACCCAGAAATGTCAAGACTAATCTTGGTTCATGTTTCTTTTCAATACTGGGATTTTAGCTGTCATGTGGTGGGGGGATGTCCTGTTCCTCTCAGGGGCACCAGCAGAGCCTTGTTGGGATGGGACTCGTGTTCTCCCCAGCTGAATCCTCTTATCAGCCCTAATTCTGAGTGTCATCAGCTGGGTGTGGGTGGTCCTGGGGGCTGCACTTCCCATTCTCCACTTACAAATGGAGGGTGAGCTGGGGTTGTTTTCTCCTTTTAGATATTCTGGGTCTGAATTATGATTTTTAACATTAAGTTTCTGTATCGCTGTCATTGAAGCCATGATTGCAGTGCTTGTGGGGGGTGGTTTGTGGGGTTTCTTTTCTTAAATCTGGGGTCTTTTTCCCTTTGTTTAGGGTGGGACCTGAATGCATTTTGAGTGGACTTTGACTGTCCTGGGTTCTCTGCAGAGACTCTTTGTGGACAGGGATGTGAAAAGAAGCTAAAATAAAGGTCCCTGGGCTGAGCAGTGGTGACACCTGGCACTGTGAGTGAATGGCCTGCTCAGGGGGTCCTGGAGCTCAAATGATGGTGGATGTGGGACTGTGAGCCTGGAGGCTGCAGGGAGGAAGGGTGAAGGTGTGTGGCAGCAGGGAGCAGAGCAGGATCCAGCCCTTGCTGTCTGAGTAGCACCTGCAGCCATGGAGGAAGCTGATGATGGAGGCCAAAGCTGCTCCTTGTTTCCCTGTGGGACATTGTGCTCATCCCAAGGGAGAAAGGGCTTGATTTTGACTGGAGAGACACCATACTGAGTAAACCAGCACTGTGCATGTGGGCTCTTGGAACAGGTAAGTGTGGTGCTCATTAGTCTTTCTTTTCTGATTGGAGGAAAAATTTAATAAAGTGTAAAAAGACCATTGGGATTGAAAATGGGGGCTGGCTGCCTCTTCTAAATGGGGCAGACTGCTGTTGGTTCTCCCTCCTGCTCCTGACCCTGCTCCAGGGGGTGCAGAGCAGAGCTGTGCTATGTGGGGATGGGTTTGAGTCCTTCCAGTCCTTTTCTCTTGTGCTCAAATCATGTTTGTGCAGTCCGTGTATTCATGAGCTCCTTGTGGTTAACTCCTGGATGAACTTGGTGTAAATAGACTCAATGTTTTTTGAAAAAGCAGGAGAAAGTTTGGCCTTGGGGTTGTTTTTCTAGTTTCATGTAGCACAGCCAGGTGGGAATTGCATGCTCTGTGCTGGAGCTGAGCAGCTCTGCCAGGTACAGCTACCTGCTTTAATCCCTGTGTTAAAAACTCCTGCAGCTCCTGGCAGGGTGTTTGGAAATATTTTAGTAATTCTGCAAAAACCACTTGTGCCTCAGCCTTTACAAATGGTAACACTTGGAAAACAGTGTCTGAGATGGATGACATGGCACATCCTCTTGCCTTTATGGCAGCCCTTGGGGTATCTGATACCAGGGGGGTTTCTGTGTAGATGCTCTGTGGGATTTTGGGACTGAAAAGGAGGTTACAAATGCTCAAGGCTGAGTTGGATGGGGCTTTCAGCAGCCTGGTCTAGTGGAAGGTGCCTCTTCTCATGGCAGGGGATTGGAATGGGATGAGCTTTAAGGTCCCTCCCAGCCTAAGCCATTCTGTGATTCTATGAAACTCCCTTAAACTGGCAAGTGCATCAATTCTTGTGAGTGTTGCAATATATATGGTGTTATCACAGTTGCTCAGCTCTGAGCTATGCCCATCGCTGCCCAACAAATCTGGAATCACAGCTTAGCTGCAGTTCAGCAATCAGTTGTCTGTTTTTTATTATACTTAATTCTATTCCAGTGGAAATACCTCAATTCTCAGCTTTCTGAGCATCACTTAGACAGCTTAAACTTCTTACAGCAGACCATGAGAAGGGGTGGTTTGGCAGTCTATTCCAGCAGGATTTGGCAGACCTTGAACATACACTGAAGTATTTGGGTTTGGATGCAAAGCAGATAATGGTGTCAGGTGTTACAGCTTGTCTGGGAGGTGTGGGATCTGTCTGTTTTCTAGCCTCACCTGGGAGTCTTTTGGCAAATTCCTTATTGCTTTAGGATGCCTGTGATCATTCCCACAGCGTGTTACAGCTGGGAGTTTGGGCAGGGCAATGGAAAGATACTTTTGTCCAAACAGGAGATTACTGAGGAAAGTTTCTGGGCTAAACCTCTGTTGTCACTCATCAGGGCTGGGCCTGGGAGGTAGAAGGAGGTTTTTAAGAAAAAACCAAACAAACGTGTCTTTGAGATCAGGACTTTGCGGGTTAAGCAGTTAATACCTCTCCATAACCACTCTGTGCTCTGGTTTACTGACATCTACCGCTGCCTCCTGATGGCTGAGAAATGGAAAGAGCTTAAATTTCACTCTCTTCTAAATTTGTGGTAGAAAATGCCTTTGTGTGACTTTCCATACTGCAGGACAATTCTTGGGGCTCTGCTGGGTGGCAGGAAAACAGAGTCAGTATCATTATGCAGGGCTGTGGTGCACAATGAGCTACTGGAAACATCAGCATCGATCTGAATCTGGCCTTCCAAATGCCACTGTGTGACTTTCTGGAGCTGCTGTCTGTTAGGCATCTAAGGATTTATTTGCGGTCACTTACTGCAAGCGGCACATTGTTAATTACATGTGAAAAGCAAGGAACCACAGAGTCCAGCAAGATTGACATAGTCAGGAACCTTCCTTACCTCAGTGATGTGCTGGGCTGGGGGAAACACTGAGTTATTTCTGTCTGCAGAGAATGACTGAAGCTTTCCTCATTTCCCCAATTTACCTTGGCATCCTGCTCGTGGTTCAGCTGGACAGACTGACACTGGGGTGCCTGTCTGGGGTGAAGGAGCCTTGCTGTGCAGAGTTTGAGGCCACAGATGATGCTCCTTGCTCGAGTTTCAGAACTTCTGCAATGTGTTTGCACTCACCTGGTAGCTGGAAATGTCTTCCCTGGCTTTGGTCTGGAGAAGCACTGAAACCCTGCTGCTTCTTGCTGGGTATTCCATGAAAGGAGATGCCTGGCAGGGAAATGCCTTCAGGTCTGAGACTGGTGCCTGAGTCAGGACACCCAGGGTGCCTTTGGCTTGTGCTGGAGACTGAGAGGGAGGAAATATTGTTTCAGGCAAGGAATTGGGAGATTAAGCATCTGCTCTTCCGTGTCTCATTAGCTTGTGAAGCTTCAGGCTATTCCTTACCTGCTCTGTGCACCCCAGGCTTTAAACCAAATGGGATGAACAATTTCTGCTGTGCTGCTCTTGTGGCTGAGGCCACAGCCAGCATGAGATGAGGAGCAGGAGGTGATTGTGTGCTCAGAAGGGTGAAGAGCTGCTCGGTGTCTGCACCAGCAGCCCCAAGACCACTCAACTCATCTCTGTTTCAAAGGTCTCTGCATCGTTTATTTGGAACGCTGATGTGTGCCTCTCTGAGCTCTTGAGTTTAATTCAAGTGCTGCAGCAAGAGTTTGGAATAATGGTGTTTTAACAGCTCCAACAAACAAATCAGCCTGGTGAACACCAAGTCCCATCTACAGCACCGTGACAGGGTGAGACAGCTTCAGTTCCAGCACTGCAGCAGGTTGATTTCTTCCTGCTACAGAGGATGTTGCAGAGTTATTGGGTGGAGTGGGAAGGGATGAGTCTCCAGCAGGCACTGCAGAGTGGGAAGCAAGGATGGTTGTGATTATCCCTTGTCCTATTTGAAAACTGGGCTGCTGCTTGAAAGCTGGCCCATGGCAATGCTTGTGGGTGGGTTGGAGGGGCTGACATGCCCTGCTTGGAGGAGGAATATGGGAGGAAGGTTCAGGTGATGATTGTTGACTCCTTTGTCTGATGCTGCTGCTCTTTCTCCACTGCTGGGTGCCCAGCTCTCACTCCACAGCATCTCTTCAATGCTGGGAGACAATTTGCCACTATATGACACTTCCAAGACCCTTAATATCCTCGCTGGTCTCCCTCCCTTGACACCTTAGGATTTTAGCTTCTATATTTTTCATGTATCTGCAAGCCTGTAGTGTATAACTCTAAACTCCATATAGGGTGCTAAGATGCTGTTCTCAGCATTTTTAGACAAAACAATTCCTCTCTAACCTTGAAATCCAAGGACATCTTACTGTCTCAGGCCTCAAGATACGTAAACAGCAGTGAATTAGGGGAAGCAAACTTGGAGTAGTTGACTTCATTACCTGAAGCTGTAATTGGAGGATTAACCCCAGATATGCAAATGGACCAAACCTATAAAGTATGAAAAACTCATGACCCTTTGTTCAATTTGGGTGTAACCACTTGGGTGGGCTTTGTCTGCCCTAAATGCACCTGAAAGCCCTTCAACAAATAGAACTGCTTTTTATTCTCTTAACTTTGTCTAGCCTCTGTTTTAGGTAAACTCTTTCAGGCATCACCTTCCTGGATGATGTGTGGCTTCAGGACCTTGGTGGGGTTGATTTGATGCCCAGAAGCTCTTTGATCCCAAATGTCCCTCTGCTTGGGGGATCCTGCAGAGTGAGCCCTGTCTTTGGGGCCAATTAATAGATGTTAAAGACCCTCACAGGGCTGGTCTTGACGTGACACTTCCCAACCCAAGTGCTGGTTCTTGCATTTGAAGCTGTCCACAACTTTCTGAGCCAACATCAAGGCCATTTTGTGGCTGTAACTCCCTCTTGTTTTAAACTTATAACCTGAGAATTTTCTCTCAAATGTGTACATGGTATTTTGTGTGATTGGATTCCATCTGGAGTAAAAAGGCAGGTTTGGAGGAGTGGTGCATTTCTGCACTGAGGGCACTGTGTAAATTGAAAACCACTCAGTGCCTGAGGGCTGTTATCTTTCTGCCAGTCACGTATGGGTCTGGGTCCAGATTGTAAAGACAGTTGTCTGCTTTCCGCTCTTCAACAAGGCTTTGTGCTGAAGGGTAGAGTAATTTTCACCTAACACAGCAAAGGTATTTTTTTTTTTTTAGTCCCCTAAAGCCACACAGGCAGCAGATGTGTTAGATGGAGCACTTGGGGGAGGAGTGGAGTCCAGTCTGTGTGTGCAGCAGCCCTGGGACATTTGGATCAATATTGCACATGGCAGCTCCTGCCACACGTGCAGGGACTGTCCCTTAAATCTTTCCCAGTAACCAAGCCACTTTCCCCCTCTCCTCCCATAAATTGGTGGCTAAAAATTGAACTAATATGAAAGCCTGCATCCATGCTGGGCCCTGCTGCCTGTGCTTGCCTCGGAGAGGTTGGGAGAGCTCCAGGTTGTTTTGGGGAGTAGTTTATGTCCTGATAGCTGCTGCTGTTGGTCATCCTGGAGGCTCTGGGCTTCACAAGAGCAGTTGATGCAGGGGCTGTGAACCTCTGCACACCTGGGCTGTGCTTCACATGTGGCTCCAGAGCAGCTCACACTGGTGTGCAGCTAAATTAATGCTTTTATTTCATTTATTTCAGTTGGGAGCATTGAGAACTGGTGTCAGGAATCTTTCAATGTGCTATCTATGAGGCTTTAAAAGCTAAAAGGGGTGCTCAGGCTGAGCTTGGGGGACAGGCTGGGGTGTGATCATTGTATGCAGTGCTCTGAACAACTTGGAAAAGTGAGGGTGATGCTGTTGAAGTGAACAGCCAAGCTCCTTTGCCCTGAAAGCCTCATTTTCCTTTTCCCAGGCATTGCTGGGAGCTGTCAGTAGCTGTAGGGCTGGGTAGACTTTAACAAGAAGCTGTTCCAGCAGAAATGGCTGCACAGTGTCAACTTGAGCCAGTTATAACTTTACCCTAATGCATCTGGAAAGACTTTTTTCTATTTTTCCTTGTTGCCCTCCTGAAAGGAGATGGAATTTGTGCTGAAATCCGTGGCAGCAAGGTGCCCTGCATGCAGGGGACAGCATGAGGACAGAGTTTAGTTGGAATTGATCTGCAGTGTGTGTGAGCAGTGATCCCAGCAGGATCTGGGGTGGGAAGAGGGAAGGTTGAGCCCTTTGGCTACACCTACACAGCCAGAGTAACCTGGCTGCAGAAACCCCTCTGTTATCAGTGTAACAGGATGCCTGCACTGGCTGATAGCACCAGCCAGCAGCACTGCTGTGGAATGGGTGAAATCCAGGAGCCTCCAAGGGGGTGGAGGATGGGAAAGGTTTGTCTCCCTGCCTCTCCATGCTGGGAAGGAGGAATGGTTCCAGGGAGGTGATCTGTTCCCCTCTTTGGGCCAGAAATTCTAAGGAGACTCCTACAACTTTGGTATCAGGGGATTTTTGAAAAGATGTTGAAAGCTTGGAAGGCATGTGGAGGGAAATGCCTTGGAGGGAAGGAATGCAAGAACTCAATCTGCTTAGTCCTTATCAAATGAAGGACTTGGTGACTTAATTACACTTAAGTACTTTTCCAGATAACAAAGAGCACTTTAATCTTGCAAAAAAAAAAAAAAAAAAAGGCACAATGAAAGCTTGTGTCTGAAGGATAAAACCAGTCCAATTGCAACTAGAAATACTGTGCAATCTGCTAATGACTTCCACCCCAAAGGGGAAAATTCTGTCTCCCGGTGGGATGGCATGAATTGGCCAGGCTTGTCTTGCATATGGACTAAACCAAGCACCTCATTTGGCTGAAAAAGACAATCGTTGGAGTGGTCAGGTGGGAAGAGGAGGTGTTTCCCACCCTGGAATGAGGGCAATGGGCTCTGTTTTCAGCAGTGTGAGGCTGCAGGGTCTGAATTCTGGGGTTTTGGACATCTGGCCATAATCCTTTTCCTGGCTGTGCCAAAGTTAAGTGGGGTGATGGTCCTGCCTTGGTCTCCACATCCACAGATCGGTGTGCAGAACGTGTTCAGTGAGCCAGAGGCAGACCTGGTGTTCCCAGGTGTGAGTGCAAAGCAGCCTGTGATCTTATGTGAGCAGAGAAATTGCCTCTGCCGGCTCTGTTTTTGCACTTTTAACACTGCTGCTGGCATTAAAGGGGCATTGTATCCAGATTATTCATGCACTGCTAATAACTCCGGAGTGTTGTGTGCTGGATCTTGCTTTCAGTTGCACTTCAGCTGTGCTGAAGCCAAGGGAGCTGTGCTGACAGATCTGAGAAAAGTCAGAATTTGATATTAAATAAATCTGCATCCATTTCCAAAGTGTGGCTATAGAACAGGAACAGTGTGATCCCTGCTGCTGGCATAATTCCAGTTAAATGATACGTCTGCAGATGGAAAAGCTGCTGTTGGGTCTGTCTGGGGGTATAGAGAGAAATGGAGCACCAGGCTTAGAGCCACCTGGTAAATATAATCAGGTTTTGTCTCCTCTTTGTGGACTGGAGAGGAAAGGTGTGTGGGTCAAGCAGCTCTCCTACTGTGAGGGGGTAACAGGTATTCCAAGGAGGATACAGGAGCATGGAAGAGTCACCTAAAATGCTTGCCCTGATGGTGAACAGAGCCCTGTGTGCAGGGCAGAAATAGGATGGTGCAGCACTGGGCTGTGGCACCACTCTGGGATGGAAAACCTCCAGGGAAGCATTGCTCCTGATGAGATCCATTTGCAAGAAAATGGAGTGGCTTTCTCTGGCATTGGAAATTCCACCTGCAAATGCAGCCCTGGGGCTGAAGGCTGCTTGGTTCCTCTTTCCACTCTCACAAGGCCCCAGAAATCTGATGGTGCCTTTGAGGAAGGATCCTTGTTTAATTAGGTTGTAAGTGTTGGGAGGTGACTGACTAATTTCCTTTGTTAGCTGCTGCCTTGCTTGGGGAATGGCTCGCCTTGTAATTAATGAAACCTCTCCCTTCTGCTGTGTATGGAAAACTGCCTGGAGACTAATGAAGGTCCAGACCCTTCCAGAGGTGCCCTTGCTGCTTAGGGACACCAAAGATGCAATTGGTTTCTGTGGGGAATAGACTATCTAGCAGCAAGTAACCAGCTCCCAGGCAAGCAGGTAAATCAACTGGATGTGTCAGCCCAAAGGGTGAATAATTCCATGGGGAGAGCAGAGATGTCTCCAAGAGGTGTTGGAGGCTCAGGGGCAGCCTTGCAGGACTGGGATCGCCCCCTGTGTTCAGCCTGGTGTTGCTGGGTCCTTGGCACAGGGTAGGATGTGTGACTGTCTCGACCCTACTTGTGAAAACTTGTGTAAAACTAAGAATCAGAGCATAGCCACCCACTGCAGGTGGTGTTAAAGAGCAAGAACCTCACACAGAGCCACAGGGGGAAGAGCCAAAGGTTCCAGTGTTGCAAGGTGAGGCTGAAACTTCCCCCAGCAGGATGGAGAGCCTGGCAGGAACCCTGGGCAGCCACTGGTATCCCCAGGGTGATGGGGCTGTAGCTCCAGCTGTGCACCCTGATGCTGATCAGGATTAAGTGCTGCAGACACTTTGATTTGGGTGTGGAGCGTGGAAAGCTCCTCTCTTTTATCACTAAGAATTCTCCAACCAAATTTCTCTTTCTCCATACAAACCAACACGTTTCCCAGCAGCTGCCTGCTAAATCCCAAGCAGGTTTTGTAATTGGCCCCATTTCCCTGGAAGCTCTGCCACAGCAAAGCAGCTTTTGTCATCTTTTCATTCCTTGTGAAACTTTTCTTTCTTAACGAAGAATGAACTTTTTTCATCCTGCCTTTGGTCCTTCCAGATGTGGCTCATGGGGCTCTCTGGGGCTGGAGGAACAGTTTCTCTCTGCTCCCCCTGCCTGATGGTAAAATAGCTTCTAAACTTGCCTTGTTTCCAGTTTGTCCTGCCTTAGGAAAGATAACACACTTGGGCTTGCTATTCTAAAGCCATTTCCAGTCTTGGGTGCCCCACAGCTTTGGACTTTAATAATTAAGCTGAAAATCTGGTTCTTCTGAAGGGAGGTTCCCAACCAGAACCAAAGCCTGGCACTGCTGGGCAGTGAAGCTGCAGCCAGCCAAAAGCAAAGGGGAGTTTCTCCATGAGGATTACACTGAGGACAGAAATTTGTCTGTTACTGCTGTGGCTCTGTCAGAAAGGAGCCACTGTGGTGGAAAGAGCTGGTTCAGCCCTTCCCTGGTGAGGGTGAGAGGGGCACTGGGTGTCAGTGCTCATGAGAGAGCCCAGCTGTTCCCTGGCCAGGGCTGGGACTCAGCTGGGGACTCTCTTGCCTGTGTGCCCCAAGGTCCCAGGGCCATTTCCCCAGCCCCAGGCCTGGGATCAGCAGGTCAATGAGCTCTGCTGTGTCCAGAGGATGCTGCAAGGGAAGAGCTGTCATAAGGGAGCAGCTTGGCAGGGCTGGGTGAGGTGTGATGCTGCTGAAATCTAGGCTTGTGGTGCCCAGAGAGCATCTGCTGCAGCTTCACTGTGGTTTGGGGGTGAATCACCCTGAGATCTGTCCATGCTGATCCTCACCAGTGAGGCTGGGGCTGTCCTGAGCACTGGCTCATCTCCCAAATCTGCTGTCCCAGCACTATCTGCAAGGAATTCCAGCAGCTTCCACCAGCTGGACCCTGAAAATCCTGCATTGGTTTTGCATGTTTCTTCTGAAGGCTGATTTGAATGTTTCTGAGCATTTTGGCCTCTGGTTTGGTTTGCCACCCACTCCCCTGACCTGCTTTGCAGTGTGACTTTCTTCTGCTGGCTGCAGTTCCCCAACATCAGTCTCCATTAGGTGACACCTCTTTACCAACATTTACATGCTCAGTGTACAATCAGTTAATTGCTGTGCAATTCCTCACCCAGGTGATTTATTACAAGCCCAACCAGTCACAGGCTATAATAATTAATCTGCAAATTGAGCTTGCCTTTAAATTAGGCCATACATTATAGTAGCACGGTGGGTAAATGCCAGCTCTTTGGATTTAGAAGGCAGTGTCACTTCTCCCACCAAAACAAACCATGGTGGCTTTAATGTGGCTTTCATGTGTCTCATCATCCCCAAGCACTGGGGAGCCAAAGCAGGGATTGATCTTGGGGCACTGAGAGCAAAGGGTGAGTTGATTCAATTTATTGGGAGCCATCAGCACCAGGAACCAACTTGCCATGTGAAGCAGAGCAGTTCACTCACCAGGCTGAAAACTAATCCTAATCCCAAACTTTGCCTTTAATCCCCTGATGTTGGACTTGACTTAAAATAGCTTGAGAATAAGGGAAAAAGAAGATTTGACTTTTTGCTTGTTTTGCAGCTTCCACAGGGCTGCATCTCCCTCACCCAGCTGGGAGAGTCAATAGGTCTCAAATGAGCAATGCTTAGTATAAATTCCTCAGTAAATACCAAATGCCTTTTTGGTTTTCTGCATCTTTTAAGACATGGGGAGGAAACCACTGTCACGTGTGTGGGTCCATCACTCAAGGAGGACAAAAGCTGCTGGGAACTGAGTGGTGTCAGCAGCTGGAAGTTCGGTGTTTCTGTAAAAACAGCCCTTCCCATGCCATGTGTGGTTGCTCTAAACTTCAAACCCTTCCTACCTTTCCTTTGGTTTGATTTCCCCTTAAGTGAGTCCTTTCAGAGGTGATTGTTAACCCATCCCCATCTGAGTCGGGGGTCCCAGGACTGTCTGTGCTGCTGAACACTGGCCATACTGGTTCTCTCCCCACTGTGGTTGTGTCCCTCCCTTCTCCCTGCAGCTGGGAGCTCAGCTCCCACCCATTCATTCATTCATTAATCCCTTTCATTCCCTGCTCGTTTGTTCACATCATCGGCAGCGTGGGGAGAAAATTGCAATCCCGAAAACAAATAGGAATTCATCTTCTCCTTTGGAAATGAAAGCTGGTCCATTTAAATACTTTGTTCTCTGTGAGGTTTGCCTGGGTGCAGATGAGGCTGAGGTCTCCTGTAATGGAGTTGAAGCCTCGGTGCTGGGCAGGGACAAAGCAGGGAACTCATCCCTCTTCATTTGGTATCACACTCTCCCTGCGCCTCCCGCGCTGAAGGGGATGAGATGCATTTTCCAGGGCAGATAGGCCAGTTTTAATGAGATACCTCTGTGCTCCTCTGGCCTCCGGTGCACATGATTAAAGCAAAGAGATTTGCTGATTAGGTTGGGTTTTTCTGAAGGCTGTGAAGGTATTGTGTGGCTCCTGCCGTGATGTTTGTTCCAGCCTGTGCTCAGGGGAGGTGCTGGGCTGTGGGTCCGTGTGATTGCAAATTTGCCTGCCAGGACAGTCACCCTTTTCCTGACTGTGTGGGAGCTCTGACAGCTCAGGAGGGGCCAGGATCCAAACCCAAGAACCTGCTCCCCTCCTAGAGGCATGGGAGAGGCTTCTTGAATTCCTTGGAGAAGATGGCAGTGGCATCTCTCTGTCTGCTGCCTCATTCCATCTGATCCCTTCTCTTAGACTTGTCCTATGCTTATGGAAATCACAAGCTTTGCCTGTAACTTTGCTGGAAGAGCAGATTTCATTCCAAGCAAGAGACACTGGGTCTCAGCCTGCCCAGCTTCCCACCACAGCTAGGCTAGGTCCCCAAGTGTGTCCGTGGCTGAGCAGGGTTTTCCTGAGCCAGGTGAGCTCCTGTGATGAATGCAAGGGTGGCTGTGAGCCCAAACTCCTGCTCTGTGCTGGGGACATGGCTCCCTGGGGACAAAGGACTAAGTCAGGCCCCTGTCATGGGTGGTGGGACAAAGTTTGGGGAACTTCCTTTGTTGCCTGTGTATGAGTGGAGGTTGATGTTTTTTGCTCACAGAAAGCGGAATGATTCTATTGCAGAAGGGGAATGGAATAAGTCCTCCCAGGTTGGATGTGAACAAGCTATTTAACTACTGCAGAGCATTAAGTGATCCTTAGAATGTAAGTTTCCCAATTCACAGAGATGTTGAGGTGCTCTGGAAGTGGCTGCTGCCTTCTGAAGTGCTTCAGTTTAAAGCTGAGCAGACCCTTGAGTGTCTTTTCCCTGTCTCATACGTAGAATTTCTTTTCCATCTTGAATAGTCGCTGTCTACGTTTCCTGTAAGAAAAGCTTGTGGGAGTAATGAACTCTGGAAACTGCTTATCTGCCTTTTGAAATAAAATTGGTTTTGGCCTGGAAACCAAATGATATCTTGCACTTAGCAAAGAGAACTAAAACATCTCATGTGTCATCTGCTCACAAAACTGCTCTTGATCGACCTACAAAGCTGGAATTGTTTACTGTGTGACTGACAGGGTTTAGTTAGTTTCTGGAGGGCAATATAGTGAATTAAATCCTGCAAAGTGAGCTCAGGAGTCTTTGCTTTGGATGAGCCCTTTTTACCCTCATCCTGTCCAAGTGAAACAGTGCTGTTACTTCCCTAGGATGTAGCTTGCCTTATAGGACAAGGGATCCTGTTACCAAGTGCTGGCGTCTTTCCTTCCTTCTCTGGCTGCCTTCATCCTCCAGTGTGCTTGGAAAACTGGATCATTTGGCCTGCCAGTCTAGGAACAGTTTGTCTACCACAGTGCCAGAGAGGGAAGACCTCCAGAAGCCTGTCCCACGTCTGTCAGTGACGTGCTGGAGTCACCACATGTTCACAGAGCCACTGTGATCCCCAAAGGAGTCATGAGCCACAGCTGCTAGGAAAAGGCACTGGTGGCTTTTGCCTTAACCAGAACTTCTTGGGTTTGCTTTTTGCCACCTGAGTTCCCCACAGGCAGAAGTGAGAGTCTCCAGCTTGGTGTGAATTGGTGAAGTGAGCTGTGGTGAGCACCCAGAGCAGGGTGCCTTCTGGAGGACACAGCACATGGGCCTGGGCTGACCTCAGCAGCAAAAAGCATCCCTGAAATTGTGTATTTCTTTGCTAATTTGGAGGCTAAACTCCTCTAAGCCTCAGTGCTCTGCCTGATTCATCTCTTTGGACTCCACATCTCGCTCCTGCTCCTCACCTCTGGCTAAGGCAACACCCCCTGCTCTGCAGCCATGGCCAGTAAATCAGGGGAAAAGTGCCATTTCTTGTTTAGAAAACACTGGCTGCAGTAAAAATACCTCTGCCCCTGCAACCCAGACGGTGAGTGGAGGAGCTGTGGGCCAGAGGGGACCAGCAGTGGCAGGGCATCAGTAATGGTCCCTGTGCAGAGTTTGGTGCTGTGGATGGTTGTGACTCACACCTGAGTCATGAGCCTTCTGGCTGGAGGGAAATGCCTCCTCCCATTTGGAGCATGGTGAGAGGACTGAACTGAACTTGAAATTTTAAACCATTTGAGTGTCCTTTCACAGAATTCTCAGCAGGTGCTTGCTGCTGAAAGATGCTCAACATCCTTCTGGTGCAGCTGCTCAGCAAACCAGGGAGTGGCCTGGGTTGGGTTCAGCATGTGCTAATTAATATTTAGCTTATCCACTGCACAAATGCAGCTCTGTTGCCCAATCTTTAATGCAGGATGACCTGGTCCTGCTCAGCTGTGAAGGCCTTTCCAGTTTTGCAGCTCTTTAAGGATAAAGAACATGAAAGGTTGAGCTTTAATTGTGGCTTTATGTGAATTTAAGTCTCTTGAAAGAGCTGCAGGTTGAAGTAGGGATTTGGGAGGAAGAAGTGGCTTGCTGCAGGGACAGCAGGTTTGGCAGGCTGGGGCTTGGGGTGTCTACAGAGAGATCAGAGCTCACTGCCTCCTTGCAAGGTTAAAATTGGATGAGGAGCTACGGCTGGGCAGGGTCTGTATTTCAGCTGGAAGGCTGAAATATCTGCTGAGGCCATCTCCCTCCTCCACTGGTCTGCAGCAGCACTGCCAGGCTGCTTCTCCTCCCCCAATCTACCTCACAAGAGAAATTAATTTCTGGAGCTGTTGCTTGCTGTTTCTTCCGAGAAGTGGAGAAATGCTAATGGGAAAATACAACATTTCCCCTCACCTGTCCTCTTAATTTTGAGTTAAAATGCATTCAGGCTCCTGGGAGGAAGAGCCTCTGCTGTGGTAGTCTGTCTTGGTATTTAATTTAATGCAATTTCATGGCCTGTCTCATAAGGTCTTATTAACAAGGTGGGTGTGAATTCAGTGTGAAGGCACTGGAGCAGCACTGCCTCCAGCAGCGTGCACGGCCATGTGGTCCTAGCCCTGCTCTGGCTGTCTGGTTTGATTTTTAGCTGCTGCTGCCTTGCTCTTCACAGGCAGCTTCCCTCTCGAGGTGGAGGAAATTATATGAGATCCTGGGGAGAGATTTGTCATGCCCAGCACATCCCCCACCGATGCTGAACCTGGTATGGCAGAGTCAGACTGCCAGAGGGTTAAAATCCCATCACACCAAGCACCAAGAGCCCAGAATGACTGGTGGTTATGGGGTGGGAGGGACCCCACAGGCAGCCTCCAGGGGTGTGGAGAGCTGGGAGCTTGCTGGCATTTATCCTTTTAGCCCCTGAAAGGCTGAATTCCTGTGCTGTGGAGGAGGAAGGATGCTGCCTGTGTCATTGGGTTATTGTTGGTGTCAAGGCTGATGCTCCTGAATCCTTGGGGTCTGCAGCACTGCAGGCATTAAGTAGAACAAGTCAGGTAGTGATACTGCAATGATGCCCAAATGGGGGATCCAGGATTGCTGTGTCTGACACACCAATAACACATAATGATCCTCTGGGCTCCCAGCCTTTGCTGCTTGGGGAATGGAGGGGAAAAACAAACCCCAGGTGTCTGTGTTAAAACCAGGAAATGTGTGGAGGGCAGGGTGGGGGCACCTGGCACTGAGGTGAGCTTGCACAGCCCTTCTTGTGGAGCTGAGCTGCCTCCCAGGCAGGGAAGAAGAGCCCTGGCTGCCTGCAGGGATGCACAGAGGATGTCCCTGGCTGGGGAACACTTCAGCTGTGAGCTGGAGGTGTGTGGGGAGCAGTGTGACCAAACCCCAACACCTCACAGCTGTGTTTGTGAAATCCAACACAAACAGCCCTTGCTGCCCTGGCTTTGTGTGAAGCTCCAGCTTCTGGGGAGAGCTAAAAATTGCTAACAGCATCCAAGGGGGGCTCTGTTCTCTCCTGTAATGACTCACTGGTGCAGCCATGGGCTCGTTGCTGCGTGCTGCTCTGCCTAAAAGGATGGTTAATATGCTCCGTGCAGGCACTACTAGTTTGCATCCCTTACCCACGTAGTTATTGATGTAACTGCACCCAGCTGCAAATTAATTGGGACTTCATTGTCCCAGAGCAAATTGCTTGCAGATGTATCATAAATTTGAAGACAGTGAACTAGGCTGGGGTGGTGCTGGGTGTCCTCTACATCACTCTGCATCAAACTGATTGACTGCTGGGAGGGAGGGAGGGAGGGAGCAGAGTTATCCCAGCCCTGGGTGCCTACAGCCTTGCTCAGGGAGCCTGAGAGGAAGTAAAAATGGGAAGAGGATGGTGCTGGGCAAGCTTTGAGGTGAACAGCTCTTTGTGGAAGTATCTTAGTGCTGTTTGTCATCTCTTTCTGCAGCTCTGGGCTCTGTGGTGCTGAGGTGCTGTGGGTCAGGGTGAGCCTGGGAGTGATCCCTGTTCCACTGAGGGAGTCCCTGTGCTTGGGCTGGAAGTGCTCTGACCTGCAGGGCTCTGAGCTGCTTTATCTTCACCCAGCACCAGCACAGCAGGAGTGAAGTGTTCCCTCTTTTCACAGCATCGACGACAGCAGATCATCAACGATCTCAAATTAATGATATGTTGAAAGCTCAAGGCTAAGGCAGCAGGAATTAATATCCTTGAGACCTGTCTAGTTCTGCCTCTTCTGACACCTCCTAATTTTCCATGTAAATTGGCTTATGGATCTCTGGCTCTGAGGCTGTGTTGTGTGCTGGGGGAGTCTGGCGTGTCTGCTAGGAAATTATCCAGAGTAATGGCAGGGTTATAATTGTGCTGTAGCTATTCAGATCTGCCTCCCCTGTGTGGACACCCTCCCTGTGACTATCTGAATAATCACTGCGTTTAGAGCAGTTTCACATGCATTTCAGGTTTGTTAAATACTCTGTGCCAGCGTGTGATGGGCCTGTGTGTGCACAGTTGTGCTCATAATAAAACATAATGTTTAATCCTTCTCTTATATTGACCCAACCGTGCGTGAACAGCAGGGACAGTTCTTACATACACACCTAGAAGAATAAGCCCAGGCTCCAGCTTATCCTGGCAAAGTAAATAAACCCAGAATTTTGGAGGAAGTAAATAAAGGTGTGAGCACAACTTCAGGCAAATCCATTCAAAAGGTATCGATTTGCTCCATTCTGGATCTGTTACTGTACACCAGAACAGGCTGAAATCTGTTTCTGACTTCACAGGAAATCAAATGTGGGAGTTGATTTTTTTTTTTTTTTAAACTAATGTTGCAATAGGGGCAAAAAGCTGTACAAGTCATTTGTTCAGCAGAAATTCATTCAGCTTTTAAATGGAAAAAAGGTTTATTGACTGGTGTGCTTTAAGTGCTGATGATTTGAGGGCTGTGTAGCACAATGAGAACTTGTCCTTCCACGCAAATGTAATAAATAAAAAACAAGGTATGTTTTTATATAGAGCGCCACAGTCCCTTTGTGCTATGGGTTTGCAACTGGAAAATTCCCTCAATTTGCACTCTGCAGTGCTGCTGACTTTTGAGACCCGAGCTGAAGATGGGAACCATAGAAACATCAATAATAAATCCCCAGAAGAAAGGGAAGCTCTGCTGAAATAATGTCCCTGCTTGACCCTGAGAGATGGTTATGGAAACAAACCTGTGGGAAGCTGGAGGCACAGCCAGGTGTGTGCCAGCCCTTGGTGGATGCTCAGGGGATGCAGCTGTCCCTTTCTCAGGTTCAGCCCAAAAAAAGCCTGGCAACTGCTGTTGGGTAGATGTGTATGAGGGCAGGGATGTTTCCTAAGTCCAGGACAGAGAATGAAGTCTTCATTCACTCCAAACACCCAATTTTTGCAGTGTGTCAGCAGAGATGCTCTAAACACCAGCTTCACTCTGAGCAGTTAAAGTATTTTTGTCTGTCAGGGATGGAATGAAGATGGAAATGTGCAGACCAGAAGCTCTTACAGGCTCAGGAAGGATGTTTCATTGCTATGGTAGATGGTGGTGTTTCCAGCATCCCCTTGCTGACATTTGTTGGGTTTAGTTTGCTCTGTGGGGTGTTTTGGCAGCAGGGAATGCCCAGGGAGGGCAGCCTGGACAGGTGCTGAAACCCCTGTGCCATTTGAACAGAATTAAAAACAGCCAAAATCAACTGTCCTGACAGAGCCACTAACAAGGCAAAGAAGAGTGCAATAGATTTTGGTAAAACTTTCCTCTGGTTTTAAACAGCTCAATAATTCTATTCTCAGAGTGTGCTTGAAGGACTTGCAATTGACTTGGAGAGGTTTTTTATTTTCTTCCCTGAGAGAAAGTAGCAGGAGCTAACTTCTGGAGGTGGTATATTCAAAAAGAAATTCTACTAATTCTTTCTTTCATAAAAAACAAAGAAGATTGTTTCCTTTTGGCCATTCTTCCCTCAGTGCTGAATTTGTCTTGCTCTCTGAGTGTCCAGTGCCCCTTGCTTCTTCTGGAGCATAAAACAATCCTCCCAGGAGTGCTGCTCACTTCTCCTGACTATTTCCACTTACAGACAGTGCTGACTGGTCTCTTTGCCAAGTATTTAGACCTTCATTGCATCTGTTTCCCTTCCCACTGCCTGTATCACCTTTTTTAAAGATGCCTCATTTCTAGTTATTTGATGGAAACTGTCCAACTTTTTCCACCTGACATAGCCAGGTCTCAGCTCTTGTCCCCTCACCACTGTCAGTGCCATCCCAGATTCCTCCTGTGCAGGGTTTACAAATCAAACCCAGTTGGGTAACACAGCCCTGTTCTAGCTCATCATCAAGGTGAGGAAGCAGCAGACTAAAGGAACTGTGGAATTTGCTTAAAACTTGACTGAAATCCTCAGAAGTTGTCCCGTTCTAGTTGATGGGAGGGTGAGATAAAGCAGCTTTTCTCCAGCTGTTTTCTGAAATCGTTGCTTCTTCCAAAAAAAGACACACCTTCAGTGCTTTCTTTGCAATGGAATTGATGGACAACACCCAAAGCTTCTTGCAAGGGGAGAAACGTGATGTGGACATTTTTCTTGTGACCCTGAATGCTGGTGAGGAATCCTTGATCAATTGATCCCATAGCTTTTTCCACAGGAGCTGCAATGAAGGGTTCCTATAGATAAATCCTATTTCTCCAGAGCATGCAGTGGCTGGAAAATATGCTCTGTAATATGACCTGCTGCTTGGATTGTAACTTTGTGAACTGTCTGGTGTCTTTTAGGACCTTTCCTACCATCTAACACAGTAATCAAAGGGTTGAAGTATTCCTGGGAAGACCCAGGGTTCCTGCAGTGTTCTTGGATTCCATTTACCACATCAACATTCAGATACAGAATTTAACTTTTGGCCTTCTTCACTGAGCTGTCACAATTACAGTTTGTTAGTATTGACAATTCCTCTTTAAAGAAGGGATTTAACACTCCTGACAGATCTCTAAGACATCCCAGCTCCTCGCTGGCTGCTGGCATCTGTTTTCTGTGATCAGTTTTGTACATCAGCTCTGTGTCACTCACCCCATCTCACACTCCTCTGGACACTCACTGCTGGGCCATCTCCCCCAGCCCATGGGAAGTATCTGAGATCTCTGCAGCTTTTGAAATGAGCCTGTTTTAAAGAATTAGGACCACGAGGTGATCTGGGGAGATTAGAGGAATGGAGGTTATGCTGTCTCTAACACATCAAGGTCCCTGGTGCTGCAGCTCCTCAGCAGCTCTGGTCTGTCACTGGTGGCTTTGTGTTCTCTTGAGCCACCCACTGCTCTCTCCTGGTTTCCTTCCCTCTGCTAAAGGACAGTCAAGATAAGCAGCTGCTTTTCTCAGCAGTACTGTAGATTTTATCTGAGACAACAGCCTACACTCTCCAAGGATAAAATGATCTTCATAATTCTCCTGTCTCCAGCCTTCATCTGAAGTTTGGGTCATAAACACTTGAAAAAACATCTGAAATTTTTAGACTCAGGAACAAGAGGACAGCAACATGTCAGCTTTCCTTCTTAGCAGCTCATTTTGGTGGTGAAATCAGAGCCCTGAGATGTCAAACTGCACTCTTAGGCAGCCAGAAGAAGCTTTTGGCATGACTCAGACCTTGTTTTTCTTGGCTTTTCCCTAATCCCATGTCGTTAATTTCAGAGGAAGCAGTGGTGAGTGAGGGTGGGCTCTGGATTTCCTCCTGAGGCTGAGGGGCCAAAGGGCTCTGAGGCTGCCTGTGCCCCTGGCCCCTTCCCTTGTGCCAGGTGGTGCCATTCCCTCCTGGATGCAATCTGCAGGGTGCTGTCCCATTTTGGAGCCCACAGCCCCTGGCAGGGGTGGTTTGGTCCCAGGGCAGGTTCAGGGCAGCTTCCCTGCCTCACTGTTGTTGTAGGTGTGAGGATGAGTTTGAAGATAAAAGGTTCTCCAGTGAGTTTAGGTTTTTATCATGGTTCTTCTGAGCAATAACTACCCAGCTCAGCCTCTTCTTCCACCCTGCAGCCTTCAGAGCACCAGGAGATCTGGTGGGACCAGAGGGAAAGGCAGAAGCTGACTGTGCTCAGCCCTTTTCCCAACTGCACACAAAGCTGCTCTGCTCCTCTTCCCACTAAAGCCAGGAGTAATTAGCTGTGCTGTGGCAATATAATGAACAGTGGGGCAGGATTTGCTGGGTAAAGCCTCCCTCAGCACACAGGAGACATCCTAATTAGCCTGATTGGGCCACTACACAATGCAGGGCTGATGGGGAGATGCTGGAATGTTGTTTTTCTTTTTTTTTCCTTTTACCCTGAGCCTGAGAGTGTCAGGAAAAAGAGGGGGGAGGTTTCATTAAAATCCTCCCAAGAAAGACACATTATTTATTTCTCACGGAACAATCGGTGTTTCCCATGCTGCAGAAAGGCTGAATATTAATTACAGCAAATGAGCCCCTTCTCAATGAGCTGCCAGTGTTTGTTCTGAGACCTCAGCCCCCCAGTGCTGACTGGGAGCTGAGGCTGGCACAGCCTGGGAGCAAATGTTCGTGTACTTTCTTCAGTGGTGCAGTTGGCTGAGGAAAAGTATCTGGATCTGAATGAAAGCAAAGGGCAGGGAACTTGTTCTCACTCTGAGAGGTGACGTTTTACTCTTTTCTTTTTCTTCTCAAGTAGTTTCTATGTTGATAACATGACAAATGTACATGTCCAGAGCACTTGAAGGTCTAAGTTGAAATCCTAGTTGGAGTCTAGGAGGTGGTAACAAGCTGACCTTTAAGAAAAAATAAAAGTGGGAGGGAATTAGGTCCCCAAAATGTTTTGTGCAAGTTGAAATCTGAAGTCTTGATTCATAAGCAGACAGGAAGGAGCCCTGATGTGAGCAGTCTGCTCCTTTCACAATCTGTTTCAGTTCCTTGCTGGGAGGGCCCTGGCTGCTGGAGAAGGTGCACCTGCAAGAGCAAAGCTCCTAAGGGAAAAAGTCAATGAGAATTTTTAGAAGCTCTCATCAGAGATAACTTCACCCACTATTTCCATCCCTGTGCTTATTCCTATTGATTCCTCTGTGTCAAAATGTCTGAAAGTGTTAGAATTTGGCTTTCTGTATTCCAGCCCCATGGGAGAAGGGGTAGAGGACTGCATCCCAGAGCCTGGAGTGGGATGTGGGTGTGAGAAGTCCTGCTCCTGCATAAAGCAGGATTCTTCTTTGCTGTGGCTGCCTAAGGAGAGCTCTGCTCTCTCACCTGAAGTGCCTGGTGGAGCTGGGAATGGCAGCCTTGTGTTTCCACATGTAGGAAGGTAATTGTGAGATCTCCTCCAGACTTAGCAAAGGCAACTGAATAGAAACTAAACACCAGAATAATTAAAATGATGTCACTGACTCTCAGGCTGCCTACCCTGCGAGTGGAAACCTGCAGAGGACACAAGAGCACAGGTTGGAGGGAAGGGCTGACTCATCTGTTAACTTTGTTTTAAGTGGAAGAAGTAAGGTTTTGAGCTTAAACAGTGACACACTCAGGTTTTGGGTTAACTGAAGCTCGGAAAAATCATTGCCCCAAAGCCATTTCTGTGGATCTGCAGATGCCATTGCCATGCAGTGCTGGATGATGGTGCAGTTGGTACCTGGGGCAGAGTCTGCTCCCTGGGGTGCTAAAAACCCTCTCACTGCTGTGGTGTCAACTGGTGTGATGGGCAGAACCTGACTGTCATTTCCAAAGGACTGCCCCTGTGTGCACCTGCAGGATGGGCAGAACTTGGCTCTCATTTCCAAAGGACTGCCCCTGTGTGCACCTGCAGGATGGGCAGAACTTGGCTCTCATTTCCAAAGGACTGCCCCTGTGTGCACCTGCAGGATGTGGCCTTGAGCCTTCGGTGGTGCCTGTGCAGTTCAGCTGCTGTGTATGGGGAGGGTGAGGCTGATGCAGGGGTTTGGCTTTGTTGGAGCAGGGGATGGAGGGCTTTTTCCCTCCAGTGGTGCAGTGATTTCCCCATTCCTCTGTAAATCCCTCTTCTGGAGACTGGAGGAGCCCTTCAGTGGGAGATGGGGGCTGTGGATGAGACATCCTTCCCCTTTTATTTCTCTCCTGTGTGTGTTTCCCATGTGCTGCCCCTCCCCTCCCCCCCAGGAGGGATGGAGCCAGTGGCAAGGGATGTCTGGCTGTGCTGCTTTGCTAGCAGGAGGTGAGCAGGGAAGGGCATTGCTGTGTGGTCTCTGCATCTGGCAGGAGAATTTAGGAGAGGCGAGTGGGCTGGGAGCATATCCGTACCTGCCACGTGGCTCCTCTCCCACCAGTGAGCCTCTTGAATGAAATGTGTTCAATTAGCAGCCCAGGAGGATTGAGGAAACAGCATTAGTCAGGTTCTGGCTGTGTCCCAGGGGCCAGTGAGTCACCCCACCTTTCCCTCCTCCCCACCCTGCAGCTCCATCCATGTGCTCCATCACGGCTGAAGTTTTCTCCTGGGCAGGTTTAGCTGTGCAGAGACTTCAGGTGGAGAAGGGTGTCCAGGGAAGGATGTCACCAGGGACCTCAGCTCCAGCTTGCTGGTAGTGATGGCTTGGCAGAGCTGTGACTGGGGGAAGGCAGTGGTTTATTTTGCTGCCTGAGTGGACACAGGGATGTGGAGAGTGGAATAGAGGTAACTGAGAAGGGTGAGCCAGGGGCTGAATCCTGCCATGACCAGCCAGGGATGGCTTTGTCACTAGCAGGGAAAGTAGGAGTAAAAGTCACTGGACCATCTGCCCTTTTGTGGGAGTTTATCAGCAGCAGAGCTGTGACATGTGGCTTCACTCGCACCTCTGAGGACAATGAGGGGAAGAGGAGGGGCTGGAGAGTGAACCCATCTGTCTCCCTGCTGTCTGACAAGGCAGCTCACAAACACGTGGGATAAGTGCTGGCAAAATGAGCAGAGGAAATTTGTCTCCTCGAGTGTAGTAGGCTGTTGATCTGAAAAAACAGATTGGACAGCTTTTCTATCACCCTTTGTTTTTGGAGGTGTTCTTCCCTGGGTTTTTCAGCTGGATTTCCCTTTGGTTTCTCTCAAACAAGATAGAAAATGGGCTGTGTATGGGAAACAGGACAGCAGGGAAATGAGCTGCCTTATCTCTGTGCCCTTCTTCCCTCACAGCAGCCCGGGCTCTCCATCCCTGCACAAGTGGCTGTACCCTTCCCTACTTAGCAATTCCCTTTATTCAGGCTTCTGCTGCTGGTAACCAAGGCACTGAGACAGGAGATCACATAATAAATACAAAGAGCAGGGAGACAAAGACGTAAAGCTGAGCACAAACCAGAACGTCCATGGACTCACTGGCAGAACAAAGCCAGCTCTGAAAAAGTTGGAAAAGGGATGTTTGAAGTAGGTCACACCACAGAGACTGTTTAGCTCCTGGAAGGCCTTTCCTTACCCCCCTGAGGTAGGGTGACACCTCTGAAGGCATTTGAGCCAAAGGTTTGCTCCAAAGGAGAGACTTCTGCTCATCTCGCCCTGTGCTTTGGGGTGATTTTGGGAAGCTGACGAAAAAATTATTTGCTGGCTGTGTTCCTTGCTAGTTTGCTCCCTGTCTGTGCCTCTCTTCCCAGCCTCTCAATGCATACACAGGTGTCCACATCCTTGTCTTCCCAAGGTGTATTTGTCACACTTTTATGGATGTACACGGAAAGGGAAGGACCCCACAGCCAATATTTAAACATTTGGACTAGGAAACCCCTTCAGGACAGGCAGGAGGAACACAAGGGAATGAAAACCATGAGCCTTTGCAGGGTGGTGGGAAGGGACACTGGCTAGATGGGAAGTCTTGTCCCTGGTGTTGGGACAAATCTCTCCAGTATGCCTTTCCACCTGACACAGATGAGATCTAGCAGGACTTCAAACTGGGAAGGTGCCCAGTGTGTTGACTTCAGCCTGATGAGATCTGGGGAAGGTCTACCCCACAAAAACCCTTTTGGGTGCTGCACCAGCTGGTGCTGGTCTCCCTTCTCGGTTAGCCCTTGGTGCCCCTGTGGTTTTTAGCATCTTGGTTAGCCCACTTGCCCCTGTGGCTTTTAGCACATGGCTTGGCCACGCCGGGTCAGACTGACTCACTCCAGATGGGAACAGACTCGTTCAACCATAAACACCTTTACTGGGTAAGCAAGATAATATCTTCAAACGTGCTGCTCTCGGAGAGAGCCCTGATAACTCAGTCTGTGTTCACTTCTCATACTTTCCTTATGGCTGGCACTAGAGGAAGAAACACCCACCCAGTCATTACTACCTCCTTTCCCAGAAAATGTGCCAGTTCTTCCCTTCCCTGCCTCATGGGAGAAAGGTAACACAATAGCTTCCCTTGTCCCGAGGGCAAGTCTGGCTGGCACAGCACACATCCTCCTCGACCTTCGCTCCATCCGAACCCTTCAGGGAGAGTACTGACCAAAGAGCAGAGCAGCTCCGGGAAAAACAGCAGGTGGAAACTCCTGGCAGTTGAAACGGGCAAAGATTTTCTGAGCCATAAAGCTTGAAAGTTCCGCAGGTGTCTGGCTTTGTTGGCCAGGGAAACACAGGCGAAAAACCCACAAGTTACCCTCAGTCACGGTGTGGATGTGCTGGTTTTGACAGAGCCTGGAAGAAAATACAGAGAGACCCTGTCCTGAGGTTGGTTCTGTGACTCAGAAAGCAGCGTGCTGCAGCTGATGGTGTCAGAGGTGCTCGTGTTGCACACCTGACTGCTTTGATCGCCAGAGGTGAGCAAACAGCTCTGTGTTCTCTACAGGGTGTAGGCTGGAGTACTGGCTGTACTTAAAAACACTTCCAAGTGTGATATGTGTGCATCAGGTGCACCTGTAAGTGTCTGTGTGTGGCTTAGAGCATCCTGTGCAGGTGACAGAGTTGACTTTATCCTGACTGTGGAGCTGAGTGAGGGTGAACTTCTGTTCTGGGCATATCGTGGGTGGCTGGTGGCGTGAAACCATGAGCGTGGTGTAACAAATTCCTTTGGACTGTTTGATGTTTTTAATTCTTGAAATTAAATCCATCTACAGTAACCAGTCCCTCCGTGTCTGACAAAGTGTTGAACAATGCCTGCGTGGTCCCCGCGGAGCCCAGCACAGGCTGTCGGTGTAATCCCTGCTTTGAGCTGATCTCTGCTGTCTTTTCTCTACTTCATAATGAGCAGAGTTATTTCCTAACCTCCGACTGTTAAAGCCGCGTATACAACACACAGACATTTAATTTTCCCTCTTTTAACTTGGTGTAAAGCGTTTGTTATTTTTTGAGGAAGCTGCATAAGCAACTCTGCTTCCCCTGAGCTGCTTTTTCACAGCTCCTCACTCCACGGATCTCTGCACATTGTGATTTTTAGTCCTGTTTAAAACCCTCTGCCGGGGGTTCCCCAATGGCCATGCAGACTGTGAGGCACAAGAGCAGCATGAAGAACTAGCACAGTGAAAATCTGCTCGTTGTCATGAAAAGCCACAAAGCTGGTGTTAGCAGCAGTAGTTTTGAGAATTCTTTGCAGTCCCTTGAAGCAGTGTGATTATTATGTGCCTGATTTGGCTTGAAATATTTAGGATTAGCATCAAAATGAGCCAGTTCTTGAAATATTTTGGTTGCCAAACAATACAGCCCACTGGAGGCAGATGGGGCCAGAATGAAAGGCCAAGCAAAAGGGCTGGTTAAGATTTCTGTCCCCAAAATCTCTCTGCTGTGTGCTTCTAGGATATCAGCACAGCCAGCAAAGTCTTCAGATTACTTATTAAAAAAAAAAAAAAAATTATGACATTGTGGTTCAAAGGTTCAAGTTTTGAATGAAGAAGCTCTATATGATAAACTGCTTAGGAACCCTGGTCGGGCCAAGAGGTGAGGAACTGTTGGGCTGTGTTGATAGAGGTTTTGCTTTTCCAGGGTGAATATTCTTCCTGGAAATCTTGTTGCCCTTTCTCTCTTTTCCATTCATCCTCTCTGGGGGCCCAGTGGTGGCAGAGTCCTCCCATGCAGGATGGAAAGCAACAGCACACGATGTCTCAAAGGCTGGGAGCAGTGCAGGAGCAGAGCAATGGAAAAGAGAGGCACCTGGACTCTTAGAGCTGGAAATGTAGCCCACAGGCTTCTCCAAGACCTGCCCAAAGCTGCTGCTTCTCCATCAACTCCCAGGCCCATGGGCTTTCTGCTGTGCCCTCCCTTTGGAGAGCTCTAGTGAACAGCCACAGTCACCGGCAGCGAGCGCGGGGAAAAGTCCTCCAGAAACTGAGTCTGCTGGGTGGATTCTGGCACCAGCTTCAGGCACACGCTGGCCTCTGTCATGCTGTTGTTGTTGGCAGAGCTGCTGTTGCGACAGGGCTCTTTGGCAGGGCGGATGGCCACCAAGAACTGGCGCTTGAAGGTCTCGCTGAGGGCGATGTAGAGGAAGGGGGTTGAGGCAGCTGTTGGCGTAGCCCAAGCTGATGGCAAAGTTGTAGGCGTAGAAGAAAGCCATGGATGGGGTGTCGATGCCCAGGTGAACCAGCTGGAGGATGTAGAAGGGAGCCCAGCAGATGAAGAAGGCGGAGCAGATGGCGACCGCCATGCGGGTGACCTTCTTTGTCCTCACCCGGAGGCTCCTCTGGGGCAGAGGCACCACGGTGGTGGCCATGTGCTGCAGGATCTTGAAATACACCACGCAGATGATGACCAAGGGCACGGCGAAGGCCAGCATGAACTGGTAGAGGGTGAACCAGTAGATGTCGGTCTCTGGGTTGGGCAGCAGGAGAGCACAGCGCACGGTGCCGTCCTCCAGGGGCATGAGGCCAGCGTACATCCACACGGGGATGATGGTCAGGAAGGACAGGAGCCACACCAGGCAGATGACCAGCGCTGCGGACGCACGGCGTGCGGACGTAGGTGGATTTGAGGGGGTAGACGGTGGCCAGGTAGCGGTCCAGCGTCATCACGGTGAGGATGTTGGTGCTGGTGATCTGGCTGTTGGTGTCCAGGGCGGTGATGATGGTGCACAGGGGAGCTCCAAAGTACCACGAGCCGTTGCCTAAGAGCTGGTGGATGAGGAAGGGCATGCCCAAGAGGAAGAGGAGGTCCACGATGGAGAGGTTGAAGATGAAGATATCAGGCACGGTCTGTTTGCATCTCAGCTTCTTCTTCTTGACGATGGTGTAGATGACGATGAGGTTCCCCACGATGCCCAGGAAGCAGATGATGCTGAAGAGGCTGGGCATGATCACATTGGTGTGTGGTGCTGGCCTCTCTGCTACTGCCAAAACAAACCAGAGCTGTGAGTGCAGCCCAGAGACAACATCTTTACAGCTCTGTGTTCTTGCCCTGCCCCGCCAAAGACATAGCCTGGAATGATTTTTAATAACCTTTGCAGTACTTGGAGAGGCTTAGCTGGGGATTTGACACTTCCTTCTCAGCCCCTCAGTACATGCACATGCCACCCAAACCTGTGTAGGCATCTTCCCTCAGCTCTCCTGATGTGCTTCTGTCCTGCTCTGCAACTCCCCAGCCCTTTTTTGAGGGACCAACATCAGGCTCTGCCTTCACCTCTGCACCTGACAGAGCTGAGAGGAACTTTTATTCCAGGGAGTGCTGTGTTTTAAGCTGGTTTTGAGGGGAGTGGGTGAAGCAGCTGCTGTTTCACACACTGGAGAAGTAAAGCCTTTCTGTGGGTGCCAAAATCTGGATAAAGTCAATGCTCAAGCTGCTGTCAGGAAGTTTCAGCTCAGCTGTTGGGTAGTTTATCTATTGTATAGATAAAGAGACAGAGTTCATTGACCATGCAGGCAGACAGCTCATGCTTATCTGTGTGGTGAGATCTGGGACTGTGCCCTGGCTGTGTCCCAGTTTTCTTGTCAAGGTTAGGTCAGAGAACATTCTCTTTTCCATCTTCCTTCCCTGCCTCTCTCCCTTTTTCTAGTTCCTTTCATAGAAAGAAGCTCAAGTGTATGGCCAGCCAGGGATTTGGGGTATATTTCAGAGGGGCCCTTCAACATACCCTCATTCCACAAGGAGAAAAACCAGCTTAAAGCTGTTGTCTTTGAGTCCTGGATGTGGGGGGATTTCCAAGGCAAAATTCTTGCCTGAAAACATTTAGCTTACCCACACCAATGCTTGATTGTTGCTCTTTGGGGTTAGAGGCCCAAACAACCAAATTCCCATTGGCCTTGTCCCTCACCTGGGTGTAAAATCACATTTTGAAACCACAAGCTCTTGGTCACAGGAGGTGGTATTGAAGGCAGTGCTGGTGGTGCTCTCTGTTCTGCAGTGTGCTGGAGTCTGAAATAGCCCTTCTTAGCTGAGGCAAATCTCATTTCATCTCATTACTCCTCTCCTGTGGGACCTGGTGGGGTTTTTTCTAGGAAAAGGTTTTGTGTGAGTTATTGATGTGGCTGTTACAAGGACTGTGTGTGACAGCCCCTCAGCTTCAGCTGCTTTTCATTGAATTGCAGATGATTCAATGTGCTGCTAATTGGAAATGCTTTCAGTCACTGAACTATTCCATCTCCTTAGCAGCAGAAGTGGGGAAGCCTCCTCCAACAGAACCTAGGGAAATCTTGAAAATGAGATTAAGTGGAATAACAGATTCTTACAGGTGCAGTCTTTGCCAAAGCAGTGTCTGTTTGCTGATGTGGTATTTGCTGACTTTGACCTCCAGAATTCTGAAGTACAAACTTCTCCACATTTACTTTGGTGTGACAGAGAAGTTTGACAGAATTGGCAAGATAGCTGGGGCTACACTGCTGGCCTGTGGCTGGAAAAGTGTGTGCCATATTTCAGTGCTCTCAGAAGTGGGCCTTGATGAGCTGCCACTGGCTCAGTCCTTCTGGCATTAGGAAGCAGCCAGCTCAGGCAGAAACAAGTCCAAGGCCAATGCCAGAGCCCAATAAAGCAGTTGCTGCACTGTTTTATTGGGAAGCCTCTCTGCAGGTGTCAGAAAGCAGCCAATGAGGCACAGGAGAACCAGCAGGGGCTTGAAGGTGGAAACCAGGCTTGGCTGATAAGACAAAAAAGCCTTGTCCAGATCATTTGTGGGGGTTTAAGTGGTCCCTGCTCCTCCTGGTGACTCCTTAAGGCAAGGAAATGTCCCCTGTTATGTGATTTTTAGTAGATAGCATACAGCATCACACCCTGTTGAAACCTGACACTCTTCAGCATCCAACCTGTGCATCCCTTGAGCATCCAAACAGATCTCATGCTTCCTTAATGCTGGAAGATGGAGGACTAGAAACTGGAAGATGATGACTCTGGTTCTGCTGTTCTGTTACAAGTTCTGATCTCCTTTCTTTCAACTGCAGACTTTATGAGTGTGATGGGAATGGATTGTATGAGTGAACCATAAATGCCACATGGTTAGCTGGAATTTAGGACAAAACATCCTTTTTTCCTGCAGTATAATCAATACAGTGCTCGTGGTGATCCCATAACATTTGGAATGAGCTCAGCTGGCCTCAGAGCAGGATGTGTGCACACCCAAAGGCTTTGTGTGAGAGGTGGTCTGTGCAGTGCTGTAGCATCTGTCCTGCTGGAGGTATCTGTACAAGCAGGACCTTCAAGAATTATCAGCTGCACTAATTTGAAGCTGTAGCTCATGTTAGTTTTATAGGCTGGAGTCAGTCTATCAAACACTCAAAATTTACCTCTTTTCTAAAGTCTCTTTCATCTTGAGACATCATTGAATCTGAGTTTTCAGTGCTGCTTTTGTGCATATCCAAGTGAATATATTTTGTATTGAAGCAGCTACTTCAGGCATTGATTTGTCCTTTCTTGTAGGTCTCTGGCTGCCCTGATAGTTTTTCTGAAAGTCCCAAAGGGGCTGCACTATGTGAACTGAATGAGGACTGGGCTGATTTTTTTTCTCTAGGGTGGTTGTCATTCTAAGCCATTCCCTGATACTTAAGACACTTCATCTTCATTGCATTTCATAAGGAAGTACCTAAGGCACACTTTTGGTTTCTAAAGGACTCTGCTGGTGCAGAGAGAGTCAAAGACCACAGATAAACCACCTTCTGCTGAAGAGTTTCACCAACTTGCACCATTGCCAACTGACCTGCCTGACCCTAAACTATTGATTTGGGAACAGGGTAGTATGGAGAAAATGGGAGACTGGTGAGGATCTCCAGCATTATCTCATTCCCTCTCCAGCACTTTCTCATTCTCTCCGTGCTTCCCTCCCTGTCTAGCCGGGCTGGTTCCTCCTTTCCCAGCAGCCAGGACCTGCGGGCTGCTGGAGTTCTCTGGCTTCTCCCTTCCCAGCAGCCAGGACCTGCAGGCTGCTGGAGTTCTGCTGGTTCCTTCCTTCCTTCCCAGCAGCCAGGACCTGCGGGCTGCTGTAGTTCTCTGGTTTCTCCCTTCCCAACAGCCAGGACCTGCGGGCTGCTGGAGTTCTGCCTGGCAGCCAACAGGTAGCGGCTGGCTCCGAGCCGCCGTGGCCAGCGGTGGGTCGGGCTGTGTTTCTGGGTCCGGAGGGGTCTCGCACCCCCGGGGCACTCAGCCTGTCCCTCCTGCCCGGCGCTGTCCGGCCTGGGGTGCTGAAAGCGGCCCGGTTGGGGTGCAGGGGTCCCTGCTCCAGCCTCCCTTATCGCCCCCAGCCCCGTATCGCCCCCAGCCCCGCTGAACCCCGCTCACCTGAGCCGTTCCGAGCCTCCGGCGCCGAGAAGTTGCGGGAAGAGTTCCCGGGGGCCATGGCAAGACTGCCGGGAGCAGGCACCGAGAAAGTTGGGCAAGTTCCCCGGGCGGCGGGCTGCTCCGGGGGCAAGGAGCTCTCCCGCAGCCGGCGAGCAGCGGCTGAGGCTGGGCTGCGCTCCGTTCCGCTGGCTGCTGCAGCCCCGGCGAGCCCGGAGCGGGTTCTGACATCAAGCAGCAGCGCACACGAGCATCCCTGGCCGCCGGGGGAGGAACGCGGAGCGCGGCTGGGCAGTGCCCTGCACATCACACCCAGAGGGGATGGATGGAGGGATGGAAGGAGGGATGGAGGGATGCGATCCTCGCCCTCCCGGCCACAGCCAGCCCGTTCTCGCCGGCGTCAGCAGGAGTAGCAGATTTCTGCCTTTTAAGTAGCTCTGATCTGCCTTCGGTGTGTGTTTTTCTCTTCTTTACAGACACATGCACTTTTCATCCCCGAGTCATAGGCACAGCCCCAGTGTTAAGGAAGTAAATTACCCACTGAAAACTCTGTTGCTTTGACTCTCTAACCCCTCTAACTTCAATTCCAACCTGAGACACCACTTGTAATTAATTCTCTGCTGTTTTCTGCTGCTCTGCTTCTTGCCACAGCTCGTTTGCTTCCTAGCTCCTGAAATTAACTCTATTGCTAGCTCAGATTTTGTCTTCTATTTGCCTTAAAAATACTCAGCAAGGACTCCCTTGGGTTTTGAGAAGTTGTTTTACTCTTTTTCTTTGCCTTGCCAGAGCAGTAGCCTGTTCTTTTCTGTGGTTTTGAGCTGATGATTTTGTTGTGCTTCCTGGCCACTGTTTATACTCGAGATGGGCTCCTCCATTACAGCTTGATAAATCACGTGTTACCAGGGCAAACAGATCGTTCTGTACCTCGGAGCAATTCCTGCACTGAAAAAAACATGATACCATGTCAGAAGCCTGTGAGAAAACCAGGAGCAACAGGCAGGTTTCTCTGTGGCAGAGCACAGTGTAGGGGATTGGGTTTGCTTTATAAAAACTACATATGTCTGTCTGGAAATTTCCCTTCCTGGAAATTTCCCATCCTTCTGTCTTTCTCTCTGTAGTTGCAAAGGCTGGCATCAACTGTAGGAGGCATTTTTTGGAGCTTCCTAAGCCTGTAGGAATCATTCTGTACCAGTAAAAAGGAGGCCCAACATAGCCAGAGCAGCAATCCCAGCATGGGCTGTCAGCCAGATTTGGCAGCAGCATTTTCAGGACGGGCCATTTTTGTGTAACCCAAAGGAGTTCATCATTATTAGGTTGTCCTCTAGTGGACCAGCAGCAGACAGAAACCTGGAGCACATTTTGCCCAGGCATTGCAGCTCTTAGCAATCAGAGACAGGCAGAGGTGAATTTGCTCTGCTGTAAGGATTTTGTTGAGTCTCTGGAGTTGTCTCAGTCAGTGATTTGCCTGTGAGTTTTTTTCCATGGCAGGTATTTGTGGTACCCTAAGTTTTGAACATGCACAGCTTGTGAAAAAGAGGTGTTTCTCAGTCAGTATTTTGTTAGAAGACTCTTTTTGTCCCTCACATGTTGGGTGAATGCTGGTGTTTATCTGCATGGGGTCACTGCTGCAAAGCAAGCAGCAGTTTGTGTGTGGTTGATGGAGCGTTGTGAACAGGCTGCTGTCCTCTGCAGTGAGTGCCTTCAGGTAATTTAGCTTTATCCAGGCTTGAAGTATGGATTATGAGTGTTTGCATGGGAAACTGGTAGGTAGTTGCTATTCCAAACATTTTCCCTGCACAGACAAGCTCCTACTCACTTTCCCTGGAGAGGAATGAGCTATCTTATAGCTTTCAAAGAAAGAATCTGACATTTAAATGTAGCAGTTGTTCCAAAGCACAGCTTTATTTTTAATTTGCAATCTCAACTGTTGCTGTTCACTTAGAAACGCCTCACACTTGAGGAAGCTGTAATTCCTTCTTCTCAGCTGCAGAGGCACAAAACCCCACAGCAGCTCTCTCCCTGATGCACACGTGTGACAGCTGACATGACAAAGCCATGCTCAGCATCTGAGATTTGCCTCACCACCATGGCTGTGTCACTGCTTTACTACTGGGCTTTTACATTCAGGCTTTGACAAGGTTTGTTTTTCCCTTTTTTTTTTTTTTTTTCGCTCTGTCAATAATCTGTGGAAGTTCTTGCCCCGGGGAGGGAGTGGTTGTACAGAGTTTTGCCGAGTTGAAGGGAGGAATATTAACTGCAGCAAGTGGTGATGCACAGCCTGTCTGTGCACAGAGCTCACGAGCAGGCACAGTAATTGCCTCGTTATCTGCCTGAACACTTGAAGACAGCAGCTCTCTGAAGGACTGGTTCTGTGAGTGTTCATCTGCTGGAAACTGCAGCAGGGATGAGCTCTCAGGGGACCCTGGGATAGAGCCGATGAGTTGTACTAACCACTGCATGTAATTACAAGGAAGATTGAGGCACTAAACCCTTGAAAACACCTCTTAAAGGAGAGATATAGTAATTAACATTTAGGCAGGGAACTGCCATCTCGACTGCCTAATGATGTAGATAAAAGTGAGGAAATGGAGCTCAGCCCTTGAACATAAAAGAAAGAAAAATTACTTCTTCCTACAAACTTGGCATCACCACTACGCTTAGACCATCCTGTCTGCAACGTCGCTGTTATGAAGAAAGATAGTAATCATCCAAAGCTGCTGCTAGGCAAATTCTGCAACCAGGGGAAGAATCTGGCTGGTCTAACAGCAGTTTAACCCTGAAAGGCTCTTGCATTTCAGTAATGAGTTATATTTCCTGTGCCTGTCCCAGCTGGAGATCCTGACTTACGCAGCACTAGTGGAACTGCAGCATCCCGCGAGGCAGAGCAGCGCCGGCTTCTGTTACCGTGCTACTGAAACCATTTCCCCAGCTGCCTTCACCAAATAATTTCTCATTAAATGGAGACTTTCTCATTTGCTAAATATTTATTTAGCACCTGGCTGCTGCTCTGATTTGCACTCTGAAGAGAGGAGCCTTCACTGAGAGCCAAGTTGCAAATCCTCCCCTCACACTCACTGCTCTCCTTACTCACGACTCCAGACTTACAGAATGAACCTCTGCATTTTTATTACTTAGCTCTTTGTGATTATATTGATCAAGTAGCCTAATGGGTGAAGTTTTGTCCTGGCTGTGGGCTTAGGGATAGGGATGATCTCACTCAGGATGTGTTAGACATGGTGCATCAACCCTCCACAGTGACTGAGTGCTGTCTTTGTCTGATAGCTGCACATCACTGTCCCTTCTTTCCAGGCAAGTTTGGTGAAGTAGTTTCCAACTGCTGTTCCATTTTACCTCCCTTGATTCTGGAAAGTAATCATTCTTTGCCACGTGACATTTTCTTTCCCTGTAAGATGAGAAGTGATAGCAAACTTAAATAATTTCCCTGAAGCCACATACTGAGCTTGAGGTCAAAAACTGACAGCAATTCTCTCTGCAACAGCCCTGGCTTGGGCAGCATCTTATCCATCTTCCTGCCATGTCTATCTCAGCACAACTGTTTGTATCTCCACAGAGGGATGTGTGCTGAATGTAATAATATGATTAAAAAAACCCTAAACACAGCAAACTCAAATGGTTGGAGGAGTAGGTTTGTGAAGGCAGCTTGGCAGGTGCTGCTGTCATTGACCCAGATGTGCACAGCTGGTCTGGCTGGTTTGGAAGGAAGCAGATGTGGTGTTGGTGCCTGACTTGATTCAGGTTAGTGCTACTGTGTGATCCAGTTCTGCCCTGAGCTGGTATTAATGAACAAGGAGCCTAAGCCATGAGCAAACTCCTGATTTCCCAACTCCCAGGCTCTGCTTTCTCTTACACATGAGCATCTGGAGTGAAAGCAGCAGGTGAATTCCCTTTCTCAGCTGCTGGATAGCCACATGTGGCTTTACAGGAATACTTCAGCTCAATGGTCATCTAAGCTCTCCTGTTATCTGTGCTGGATTTCTAATTAATTAGCACAAAGTGGGCATTTATCTGAAACCAGATGATGACCTCCTCTCTCCCCGCAGGTTCCTGCCCTTGAAATGACAGGTCCAAGCTGCCTGGCTCATTCCAGTCCCACGCTGCTAATTTGAGGTTTTAGCCCTCAGCCTCTGCTCATCCCACTGCTCTCACCGAGCCAAAGGCCAGGGCAGCACCTTCTGTGGTTTTGTTTTCATTGCTAAAGGTTAGAGGATCCCAGAGACAAAGGCACGGCCAAAAATAACAAGGGGCTAAGCAGGACTTGCCCTGTGACAGGGAAGCTGAGAGGCTGGAGGGCTCCAGGGCTGGTCAGCCGATGTGCTGAGCTCAGGGATGTGGATGTGTGCTTGGTGAAACGGGCAGATCTCGGTGGCAGAGATAAAAAGCTGCCAGCAGCTCTGACGTTGGACAGGAACAGCCAGGAGCCCTCAGGGAGACAAATCCTGCCTCGGGGTATGTATTTGCTGTTAGTCTCTGATTCTCTTTTACAAGAGCAGGCATTACACAAGGAGGAGGCAGCTGTAACCTGAATTCCTCAGGAGTCTGAACTTGGGGGGGAAAAAGTTTTGGCTCAGATCTGTGACTTGTGGATAACTGTGGAGCTCTAGAGGAGGCAGAGCAGGAGGATTGATGCTGGGAGGTTGATGACCAAGAACAAGTGCCTGCCCAACCCAGAATGAGTGCCATGCCATCCTTCTTTTCAATGAGAATTAGGATGTTGTTAAGCTTGGAAATGGAAATTACAGATCCAAGATGAAGCAAAAGGGAAAATCCTGAGAGGTTCAAGTCAGGGAAACAAGATAAACTCCATTCGGTGTCTGGAAAGAGCTGTCACATGAAATTGCAAATCCAAGTGTAAGGATTTGTGACAGAGCTAATAAAAAAGTGGTGTTTTATAACCAGAGACTGCAATCCTGCTGCCTGGTTCTGAGCAGGGGCACAGGGAAGAGAAAGCAGCAATAGCTGATTTTTGAGCTGTGGTAGGGTGACTCCACCTGAAGTCCAGTAAATTTGATACAGCATGTCACAGGAAATTTTTAGTTTGCAGAAGATGTGGACAAGCACAAAACCTGCAAAATTAATAAGGAATTAAATCCCAAGTGAGACTAAACCTTGTGTCAAGGGGGCTGTTAGCAGTGGTGGTGTGGGATGGAAAACCCTCCTGACATGGACCTGCAGGCCCCAGGAAAAGCTCTGCTCACCTCAGCAGCTGGGTCGCTGGAGCAGCCAGATGTTCCGTTCCTCTCCATTTCCCCAAGGAAAACCAACCATATGTTCCCTGTGCTGCTGCAGGGCAGAAAGGCATCTGCTGGGGCTGGAGGCAGTGGCTCAGGGCAGTGGAAGAGGTGGGAACCTTTTAAAATGATAATGAAAAAGGAAAATGATGCTCACTTATGAAAACAATAATTGGTAAAGCGCTTTGCCTCCTGGGCTGTTAAACACTGAGAGCAGGGGCAGATGCTCCAGCAACAGCAGCCAGCATTTGTTATCAGCTGGGAGTTCATTAGCTGGAAAGATGGGAGAGGAGCAGGATGTGGGTTCAGCGTGAGCTCCCTGCTTAAAATGGCTCAGAAAAAGGTAAATGCAATTCGCAGAAGGACCTGCTGTGATGTTTCCCCAGCAGGAGTTACTGCTGTTGTGTAAACTGAGGGAGAAGCTTCCTCTGGAAACTTCTGTGGATTCTTCATCTTTCATGTCCAGACCTACATAGAAAGTTGAGCTGCAGAAACATTGAGTGAGTCAGGACAGAGTCAGGACAGAGTTAGGGCACAGGGGGTGACCAGGGTGATATTGTGGATGAACAGACCTGGTACCACATCCAGTTTTACTGGTCAAACTCACAGAAAAGATGCTTTCTCAGATGGTGCTTTCTTTCAGAATCAGTGCAGGTTCCAGGAGAAGGGTTAAACAAGCAGAAGTTGGCCATCTTGCTGGTTGTCTTAAAATATTTGGAGGGAGTTCATCTGGATTAAAATCAGCCCCAAATGTTATTTTTGATTGACTCAGTTCCTGGAGGGTTTTGTGGCAGTGAAGGATGTGGATACATCACTGCAATGCTTTCTAAATGTCCCAGTTTGCCACTGGGCGTCTTTCTCTCCTCTCACCCTGATTTTGCCTGCTGCGTGAGAAGGGCTGTTGGTCTAGAAGGCAGCAGGGATATTTCTACTGCCTCCTGCCCTGGGTTATTCCTCTGTGCCAAAGGCCCCTTCCCACATCTTGAGCTACCATAACCCTGTGGCTCAGTGCACTCAGATCATCTTTCCACTGGCACTGTGCAGAGTGGCCTGGTGATGCCTGGGTTTTTTAGTTTTTTTTCTCTATTCCTTATTTTCCAGACTGGGGTGACAGTCAGTGCCTTTGTAAAGCCATTTTAAATGTGCTAAGTTTTGTATAAGACCACGTGTGTGTGTGTGTATGAATCTGGGCTGCTGAGGCTGCAGCTGGGGTTGTCAGCAGACCCAGGAAGCCAGACCTATGGCTAGGTCCAGGATTTATTCCCATCAGAAAAACATTGTTAATTAAAGCTTCCTTCTGAAAGGAATTTCTTAGCCACACTAGAGGGATAACAAAGTGAAAGCCGTGTCCTTAATCCTGCCCTTTCATCTCCTAGAAATTCCTTCCTCTCCTGTCTCTTTCTCTGTGTCCTGATTGTTAAAAGAAATGAGAAATAATTTCCACTTGGAAAAAACCCAAGACAACAAAACTCCAGCCCAGCTGATCGCAGCAGAAGCCAAGGAGACGGAGCTGAAAGGAGGGAGCTGTTAATGAAGCATCAGCAGCGAGCCAGGGGCAGGAGCTGGAGCCCATCCAGATGGCACTGCTAATTCCCTGCATCCACTTTACACGTGTGTCCTCTCGGGAAGAGCTCGGCCGAGCGCCGCTCTCCAGTGCTGGTCAGCTGCAGCCTCACCCCCAGCCCCAGGAGGGGATTTGCCTGGGTTATTCCAGGCCTCCAAATCAGCTCATCCCAATTCCCCCCATGGATGGGGAATGACATCTTCCCTGCTGACCATCGAGGGAAAATGGAGTTGGTTTTCAGCAGTGCATTCCTGCGTGGATGCATCAGCACTCTGATTGCTGCTCTCCTTCCAGCCATCCCCGTTAGCGTGGAAGGGCCAGGAGTGAGGAACAGAGGGAGCAAAGGGGATGGAGGGATCAATAGGAATGGAGAGCAGAGCTGCTGGCAGCATGGGGAGCAGAGGTGCAGCAGCACAGCCCCGATGGCAGAGATGTAGTCCTGTCTGCACTGCCCCGTCTGCTCCTGAGCTGCCACAGCATCCCCTCATCCCCAGGCAACCTGGATATTCGTGTTTCCTGGCCTGGCAGATAAGGCAGCCTCGCCATTAATCAGGAGGCCTGGAGAATGGGATCAACGCAAGGCAGGCATGCTGCAGAGTTAATCTCCTTTACTCCCCGATGATGGATGGAGCTCATTGCAGACATTAATCAAGTCTGTGAGTGTGCACCAGGCAAAATGGATTAGACACTGTGCTGTTGGCAGAGGCACGTCCTGAGTCCCTGGGCAATCCTGGAGGAAGCCCGGCGTGGTGGCAGTGCCAGTCAGGGCTGCAGCACGGCGGTGTGGTGTGGGTGACAAAGATTACAGCTGCCAGAGCCCCAGGATTGCCCAGGTGTGTCCCCACTTCTGCTCCACAGGCACTGGCTGTGCCTCCCTGGGGGCTCAGGGCTGGGAGGTGGGTTCTGCTCATGGCTGGATTGTGCTCATCCATGGAGCTGCTCTTCTAAACAACCTGCAGAAGGTCCTGGGATGGTTTCAGGGATATCCGAACATCTCCAGCTCTGCAGCCCCCAGATCTGCCTGTTACCTAGAAGAGACCCAGCTGTTTATGAAGGGAAGCTCTGGCAGGAATGAAGAATGAGCATCAAGCAGTAGAAACCACCTGCAAGGCTCTGGAGACTGCAAGAAGAGGCTGTCCTGGATAAGCAGGAGTAGGAGCCACTGTCACATCCCAGCCCTGGTCATGGCTGTGCAGAATCCCTTGTGAAAGGCTCCTCTCTGGTGTGAGATCCTGCTCCAGCTCCGAACTCTGCTGCACATTGCTTTGGACATCATGGGTTCGAGGAGTGGTGTCTCCAAAGCAAAGCAAGACGTTTTCAGGCAACAGAAGAGAAATGTTCTCCATCTGCTTTGGCCTGCTGTGGGAAGTACCAGCAGTGAGAACAACCCCAAATCCCAATTTTCCAAAGGGGGAGCATTTCAGGCCTGAGGAAGCAGAGGGAAATGCCCTGGAAAGTCATGGACTGCTCTTTAAGCACAAATGTCACACCACAGGGAGCAGGATATGGATTTCCAGCGCAGCCATCCTGCAGCACCTGCTTCCCCCTCCGAAACGAGCAGCTCGGGGTATTCCCTGAGCCCCAGTCCGCTGGAGCGATGCCGGTGGCCCACGTGCTCCCTGCTGCACGGCAGCTGGAGGTTGCAATATCCACTGACAGCCAACGAGTTGTGGTTTCCTGATGATTAATGACACCTCCCTCCTCATGGGAGCCATTCAGCCTCCACGCAGCTGGATGATAACGGAGCCAGGGCGAAATTTGGGTGTTTCCAGAGAGTAAGGCTCGGCGCAGGGAGTGCAGTGCTGGAGTTGAGAGTTGGTTTATTCCCCCTCGTCAGTCCTGGAAGGGAGTTAATTTTCTGCAGGTAAATGTGCCTGGCCTTCATTTCTAGGGTGGATGCAAGTGGATGGGTGGAATCCAAGAGGTTTGTTAACAGACATTTTTTTCCTCCCTCTGCCTTAAGTGCAAAGCCCAACTGACATCAAAGCAACAGAAAGTCTAATCCCGTTTTGAATCAGTGCAAGCACACGCAGCGAATGTTAAACAGGGAATCCGGCTGCAAAAAAAGGGAGGATTATCTTTAATTTCCTGAGTGAGGGACTAAGCAAGGGAGACAGAGAGAAAAGAAACGCACAAGACCAGAAAGAAGTGACTGTCAGCACAGGGAGGCTCGAGGAGGAAGGCAGGACAAGGACAGTGCAAGCAGCAGCTCACGTGTGCCTGGAGAGGTGAGTCCAGCGGGAGCCAGGAAATGGCACGTGGGAAGGCTGCTCCATGCCAGCTCCTGCCTGAGTTCCCACAGGGATTCAGGGGAAGGGTTTGGGTTTGCTGTGCCAGGGCAGGGGCTGGTGCAGGCTGTAACTCCTGGCTTGCATGTGCTTGAGCCAAGGCTGTGGAGTTGCTTTTCAAGAGAGCTCGGAGCTGGACTGCCGTGGAATGATGTAGCAAAGGGCTGGTTACCAGATTGCTTTTGGAGGGGGAAACTATTTATTGCAGAAGATACTACCTGAGCAGAGCTTCCTAAATCACCAAGCCCTGCTACCTGTCCAGGAGCTGACTCTGGGTGTAGCTCTTTGCCACCAGCAGGTCCTACCAGCTCTGCTAAGCCCTGCTGCATTTCATACTGTGGCTGATGTTCAGCTTCACAGTGCATGAGTTCAGGGAGCTGTGTCCGGGTTCTGCCCTGGGTTTGGGATGTATCGTGGCATTGAAACCCTCCTGGTGGCAGTGGCCAGCTGCAGGCAGCAGCTGTGCTGTGGCGTGACAGGAGGAGGTGTCTGGGGCCAAACCAGCACAAACCCTTCTCTGCTGGAGCCTGGGCTCTAGGAGCTGTGATTCTCCTCCTCCTCCTTGTGGGCAGTGCATCTCTCTCTTGATCAAGCCCCCTAACTCATCTCCTTGGACTTCTTCCAGCAGCAGCTATTGCCAGGAGGGTGTGTAAGAGGCGATGGAGTAAATGCCTACGTAAGCACCTTTGTGTCCAGATCCTCCATCCTGCTCTCGCTTTGCCCTTGGCATTGGTGCCAACGAGGTGGAGTGCTGAGCAGGGTGGGAAATGCCTGGCCTGGGTGTAATGTGGGAGGAGATGGATGCCAGGAAAGGCTCCACGGGGACAGGATGTGACTTTTGCAGATCAGGAATGAGACTGAGACTTGCCGGGCTGCTTAAGGACACGACCAAAGCCCAGCAGTGGAGCACCCATCACCCCTCAGGGCTCAGTGAGCCAGGTGATGATGTGTGAATCCATGTCAGGAGCTGCAGGAAGGGCTCCTGTGGGTGGCTTTAAATCTGGGCAATAACCTGCTTTCTGCTGTGGCCTGGTTCAGTGCAGGAGAGGCTCTTCCTCATCCTGCTTCAACCTCAGGCTGCACCCTCCTCCCTGCAGGACAAATCCCATGGCCCAACACAGCCTCTGCCATGGTAATGCCAGACATCAGCCCTGTCCTGGCCCTGAAGTGGGAGTCTGGGCAGTGGTATCTGCACATCCATCCAGAGAATTGACCCTGTCTGCCATGGGCATCAAACTGCCATTGCTCCCATGTTTGCCTGAGCCTTCTCCTGCCCAGGTGTGAGATGCAGCCCTGGGGTTGCAGCAAGTCTTTGGGTTGAGCTGGGCATACTTTAAAAAACTAGGAGTGAAAGGAGAAGCCTGAGCCACAGCTGAGAGGGGGGAAGTGTATTTCCATCCAGCTGGTTCATAACATACTTAAAATATTTTGGATGTCTGGTATGGGCCTTTGCAGACCTCCTACTCACTCAGTGGGGGTGACATGGCCTTGAACTTCCAAGTTTGGTTTTCATGGGTGAGATTTGGGAGTGGGAGTCTCGCGCTCCCAGATTTGGAGCCGTGTCTGTCACAGCCTCACCCAGAGCCAGTGCTGAGCTGTGGATGCTGCTGTGTGCATTGCTCCTGCCAGTGTGGCTGCTTCCCTACCAGGCAGCAAATGCACCGGTCTGAGTGTTTTACCCCACCTCAAAATAAGGTCAGAGTAGAGAGGAGGGGTTTGCACAGCTGCTGGGGTTGTGAGACGAGCCAGGATGAGCTGCAGCCATCAACCAGCCACCCAAGGCATGGGCTAACCTGAAAAACTGCTCTGAAATGTTGCACTGAATTAAAAAAAAAAAACAAACCAACAAATCTCCTTCCCAATACTTTACAAGGAGACGACCGCTGTAGCAGGGACCTCTAGATGGCAACATCGACCTGAAGAGCTGCAAGCAGGAGCCGGGGCCCTGCAGACTGAGCAGCCCAGCCCGGGTGGAGCCCCCAGACCCTCACCCAAAGTGGGGAACACAAGTCGCTGCTGCCCTGGGCACCTTTCTGCACGGCCCGAGGGCAGAGCTGGCCACACAACTGTGCCTGCACCTTGAAAGCCCCTAAACTCTAGAACATCTCGTCCTGGTGCAGAGAAGGGGGCAAATTGTTAAAGGGCTTTCTCTGCCGTGAAAACTCAGTCGATGCTCTCAGCACCTGCTCTGCAGGCACTGGGGAATAAATGAATAAATGTCACGGGGGCTCTGCAAGGTGGACACGGTTGTAGCCGCTGGCAGCTCTTTGTGCTGGGGTCACCCACCAGCTGCTCAGCCTTCAAGAGTGGATGGAAAGCTGGGATTCATGGGGGGAAATGGGGGCTGCTCATTCCTGCTCCACTCCCCACAGCCAGGACCACAGAGGGCAGGCATTGGGTGCAGTGTCAGGACTGCCAATATGTGGTTTAATGCTTGAAGGCTGCACTAGAAATCGTTGATTTCTAGTAAACCCCTCCAGTGGCACCCTCCATTCAAAAGGCTTGTGTGACACCAGAGGTGAAAGTTTGAATTACTCAGCTTTAAGCACACGAGTGTAGCTGCAGCAGCAGCACATTTGGCTGGGGATGTGAGGGTGGCGTTCCTCTTCTGTGGTGTAACAGCGTGTGCCAGAGGTCTCTGGGGTGAAAAAGTCCTTCCCCTGCCTGAAATGGGACACACATTTTGTACAAAGCAGGACCTGGGCTCCTCTTTTGCAAAGTGGGTTTAGTCTGTGCTCAGGGAGCTGCAAAGCTTAATTAAGATCCTTAAAAGGACAAAAGGTGCTACATAAATTCAGGGGATTATTATAAATGTCACTGCACTTTACAAGCTCTGGAAAAACTCAGAGGAGGAATAACAAGACCTTTCACTTCACAGCCCTTCCTTGCAGGGCTACTTAGAGCTTCGTGCTTCAGCACAGCAGCCATAAAATGTTGACATTTATAATTAGATGTGCATAATAATCTCTTTATTCCCGAACTGAAAAGACAGGGTGTGTCTGGAAACGTCAGTCCCTCCTCCTTGCCAAGGATCCCCCTCATCGGGATTGCTCATGAAACCATCATTTGGTGAAATGTCTCGGGGCCTGGTTTGAAGAGGTGTGGGATCTTTGCAACACCCCCAGGGAGCTGCGGGCTGGCCATTTAGTGAATAAAACCAAAGCTTCCGTGTGTTTTTAATCTGATTAGTTGATGATAATCCAGTGGTATCATGCAACAAAAACTGTCCAGCTTTATTAGGCAATCTCTTGCTTTAAAGAACTGTGCTCGAGGGAGCACTTGCCTCTGCTGCTTCTGCTGAAGATTGGCAGAAATGGGTGATTTTTGGTGTTTTTAGCGCTTTGTGAGAGTAGGATTAATTTGGGGCTTGGACAGCTGGGGATCGGCATATTTTGGTCCCATGGGTGCCATCAGTGGCTTTGTGCAGCCCCTCTGCCAAGGGGGCAGGGGGTGGAGGGGCAAAGGGCTGACGGGGGAGGGCTGGAGGTGGGGGAGGGCTGGTTCCCAGACCACCGTGTTGCTCCTGGACCGATGATGGGGTACCTCCCTCCGGGGCCGGTCCTGCAGCACCGAACCAATCCCGGATCTAGCATGGGGATCCAGCACTGGGTCGGTCCCGTACCGTGGCATTCTCACACCGCCGGCTCGGTGCTGGATTGAGGAGGATGGAGGATTCCAACGGCGCCGGTCCCGAAACGCTGGCTCGGTGCTGGATCGAGAATGGGGAACCTCCCACCGGCTCGGTCCCGGACCCCGCCGGTCCCGGAGCATCGGGTCGGTCCCGTACCGGCTCGGTCCCGGGCAGCGCTGTGCGTCCGGCCGGACCCCGTTCACAGCGAGCCGGTGCCCGGGAGCCCGGGGCAGCCCGGCGGGGGCGGAGCGGTGCCGGTGCGGCGGGATGGGCGGCCCGGCCCCTGCCCCGCTCGACGCCGCATCACGGTGAGTGACAGCCGCCCCGGCCCGGCCCCGCCGCACAACCCACCGGGCTTTTCCAATCAGGCCGGGCCGGGGAGGGATTTCCTGCCGGGACGGGGCCGGCCCGAGCGGGACTTTGCGGAGCGCCGCGCCGCCTGCGAGCCGGGACCCGCCGCTCCGCTCCGGTACCGGCCTCGCTGCCGCCCCGCGCCGCTCGGCAACTTGCGGCCGGGCCGGGCTCGGCACTGCTCGGTGCGCCGCGCTCCGGGGCGGCTCCGCACGGCGCGGGCTGGTCCGGTCCGCTGCCGTCGGTTCGCCCCGGCGCGGTTCGGTTCGCCCCGGTGCGGCGGGCTGGGAGCGCCGCCAGGTGAGTGGAGCCGGCGGAACGACTCGCCCCAGGAGCCGCGGAGCGACTCGCCTCGGTGGGGGAAAAGCCTCCCCGGAGCACGCCCGGAGGAAGGAGCCGCCCCGCCCGGGGGTCTCGGCGCGGGGGGAGGCGGAGGCTCGGCCGGGGCTCCCCTCGCTGCCCGCCCGCAGCGCGGCTGGAGCATGCCGGGGGAGCGGAGCTGCCCCCGCCGCCCCTCGGGACCCTGCTCGGTGCCTTCAGCTCCGTCGCATCTTTCCTCCGCCACTTACGTAACTGGTTTGGGTTTGTTTGGGGGGTTTTCCCCCTCCTCTCCCTCTTTTTTTTTCCCCCGCGCTGCCGTTGGCTGCGGGAATGTTTGGGATACTTTGGTTCTCCAGGTGGATTCCTGAGCTGGAGGCTCAGCTCTGCTCGTGTGGGAGGGGATGTTTGCTGTTGCTTTTCCAGCTTTGTGCGTTTCTCGAATTTTACCTTCGCTGCTCCTCTCTGGAGAGGCTGAGGAGCCGCAGGTCGTCATTCGGGAGCTCTCGGTCCCTCCGAGTCGCCCGCTGAGCCCCGCGGTGCTCCGCGAGCCGAGGCAGCAGCACCGGGGCCGTTTTCCAAGTGAGGCCGGGCAGACTTTTCAAATATAAAGTCGTCTCAGCGCCTCGCGTTCTCTTCTTGTGAGCGCTCTTGAGGAGCAGCACGGAGTGGATGCGGCGCACAGGGTTAAACGAAATAGTTCTGAGGACGGTGCAACACGGGAGGTTTCGGGAGGGGATTTGTTTGCCGCAGGAGGTTAGTCGGAGTCAAGTGGCTGGAACTTTGTTGTAAGGTAGATAGGCTGCTGCAGGTGCCCCAGGACAAGGGGAGGTGACAGCTGACCCCGGGGGGCACTGGCCTCCGTGCCGAGGGGTTCATCAGCTGAATGAGCTGCGGGTGGGGGGAGAACCCCTCAGCCTGGTGTGGGAATCACACACCCCCTTGTCCCAGAAGCTAAACCAGTACCTGAGGATCATCTTTTCATCTGCCCTGTGCTGCTGCATCCTGGGGAGTGTTGGAACGTGGGGAACCCATGGGGGTCTGTGTTTATGGGCAGCTGCAGCTCCCAGCTGAGCAATGCTATGCCAAGGGATTCTCCTTCTGCTTTGGCCCCCACCCCAACAGGACCTCTCGTTGTTGCCTTCTCTCCCCTGTGATTTCCATCCTCCAAACAGTGACCTCGATCGCTGGAGGAAGCAACACCCGCTGTTATATAAACTGTGGAGGGTGAGCGCTCTGGGAAGGGAGACTCCGCTGAGCCACGGCTGGGGGAACCAGAGCTGGTTCTGATCTATCCTGGATCGGCACAGGGGAAGTTTTGGGGTGATCTGGTGATGGCCTTGCAGCTGGCACGGTGTGTGCTCCCTGCTCTCCTGCACGCACACTCCTCCCAGTGTCAGAGCAGCCTGCCAGATCCATGGCCCTGAACCAGGAGGGATTTTCTTGCCACACAGTTTGGGCAGCCTGGGCGCAGCATGGGAGCACAGGCTGGGACATGTGAAGTGCTCCTGCAGGACCCTGTGCCCTCTCCAGGGGACCCTGGCTGGCCAGGATATGGCATTGATCCTGTTGTCCCGAGCACAGTCGTCCTGCTGAATTACACCCAGCTCCTCACTGGGGCCAGAGAGAACTCCTGAACTGGTGAAGGAGTGTCTTGGGTCCCAGGGCATTGAGCTTCACGGGAAGTTTGGAGGGTGAGGGTTTATCCTTGCACAGGAGGATAAGAGTGCGAGGCAGGCTGACCCACTCCTGTGGGCTGCAGAGGGCTTTGTCTACACCTTCCCAGATCCATCCCTTGTGTGCTGCCACCAGGAAGGGCCAGGGGGAGATGCTGTGTGCCCCAAGCCCCGTGTGCTGCCTTTAGGGAGGACGTGGTGTGTGTGGCCCCGGGGGGACAGGGAAGGAGCTGTGCCCCTGTCCCGCTCCGGGTGCAGCACCCTCAGGAGGTTTCCTCCACAGGTTCTTCCCTCTCCGTTTAACATTAGGATGAGCCAAGTCCCTCCAGGACTAAATATAGTCAAAGTATTCGTTCTTCGGCACGGATACAAAAGCTGTCGCGACGGAGCCGGGAGGTAAATGGCCTTTGGGGGCTGACTGTGCTCTTCCCTCCGCAGGTCCCGGGCTGCCGCGCCGGGGCTCCCCAGCGTGCCTGCAGTGCCGTCACCGAGAGGAATGCCGAAACGAAGGGGCTAATGAGCACCAGAGAGGGAGGATCTATAACTTCCAGATGGCAACGAGCCCATAATCCCTTTGGGAAGAATTAGGGACTCGTCAACGCAGCAGAGCCTGCTGAAGGGAGCAAAGCACGACACCTCTGGCTCCAGGAGTGCTGTGAGAGGCTGAGGGCATCCCGATGCTGCCAGCGCTGGACACCCTGCCCTGAGCTGCCTGGCTTTGTCTCACAGAGCCCTGGTGCTGCTGGGAGCCTGTCCCCCGGCACTGAAGCATTTTTTGTTCTAATTGATTGCATGTTCTCCAGCCAAACCCCATCTGGGTCCTGCTCCTTCAGACACAGAAAGGGACTTCTGCCCTTAACAGAAAGACTTCTTCTTTCTTGTTTTTATGCCCTGTGGGATTGCAAAGCACCTTTTTTGCTGGATTTCATCTCTCACCAAAGTGTGTTTTGAGGAATTAGGGGCTTATTCTGATGGCTTCATAAACCTCTGGGATCTGAGGGTCTCTACGTTGCCACTGCTCCCACCTGCCTGCGATGGGGCGTGAGCAGGAGCTGATCCAGGCCGTGAAGAACGGGGACGTACCCAGTGTGCAGAAACTGGTGGCCAAGATCAAGGCGTCCAAGAGCAGTGAGTACCTGGGCACAGAGCCGTGGGCACTCTTGCCAGTTCTGGGGTGCAAGTCTCAGTGCTGGCCAAGCTGGGGTGCACTCATGTGCTGGCTCTGACCCCCAGTACATGAGTTGTGCCACGGCCAGAGGCTGGAGTGCCAGCACAGCCTGTGCGGATGAATGACCGGGCTGTAAGCAATCCCACAGCTGAGCTGGGGTTCCCCTTGGGCTCGGGGCCAGGGGCCCTGGAGTGTGGGCCACTGAGCAGGGGTGGGTGAAGGGAAGCAGCCGTGGCAGGGGGAAATGAACCGCTTTGGGGGGGACGCTGCTACAAAAAGTCTTTAGCGGTTGCTGCTCACTCCCGGCCATATTTATCTTGTGAAAAATTATCATCCCAGCCAGTCGACTGGAACCAATCGTCAAGCCTTGAATTTCAGTCTGGTAATGTTTAACCCTTCAGAAGGGCTGTTTTCTTGCATGTGCTCTCAAAAAGGTCAGCAGCAAGCACAGCTTGGAGCAAACAGAGGGCTCGGGGGGGTCCCCAAGGGCACCGAGTCCTGCAGATGCTGCACAGCATCTGGAGGAGATGGAGAGGGTGGAAAGGTGGAGGAGACTGTGGCCAGTGCCACAGAGCCCTTGTGTAGAGCTGAGCTCCTGGTCATTTCTCCTGACATACCAAGAGAAGGAAATTGGGAAAGGTAAATAAAAGGGCTCTTGGTGCTGGTTCTAGCTGGGGGAAGGTACACTCTGGCTGCCTGGGCTGTGCGAGTGTGGATGCCCCTGCCAGGGCTGCTCATCGTGGGGGGTCTTGTGGGTATGTGTGGGAAAGCTGAAGGGGAATAAGCTGTCCTGAGGAGTGACAGGGGAAATTCAGGCAGGAGAAGGAGCTTTAAGGCTTCTTAGGAACAGCTCAGAGCAGAGAGGCTGGCGCGGAGAAACCCGAGCTAGGCTGAGGATTATAAACGTGAGGAGGGGATCAGCTCCCCTGGGTCATCCACTGGAAAGCTTTGTCTGGAGCCGGAACTTTGCAAGTCCCAGCTGCTGGGCTTTCAGAAGGGCTGGGAGCCACCTCCTCCCCAGAACAGGGGTGTCTGGTGCCCCTTCCCTGGGTGAAGGGACTGGGTGCCATTGCCTCTGTTTGCAGCTCAGGGACTGTGACTGTACAGGTCCTTGAGCTGAACAAGAGCACTCTGCTCATGTGGGTGGGTTGAAGGACACCCCCAAGGCAATAAATAATGTGAGGATATGAGTGTCCTGCTGGCTGACACAGCCCCATCCGAGCTGCTGTCCCACAGCCGGGCAGTGTGAGCAGGCTGGGGTGCCCGTGGCTCTCCTCCTCCTGCACACCCAGAGGGGTGAAGTCACACTTGTTTTCTCCCGTACCCTCCAGTGACTCCCTCCCAGTTCAATTCCGTCTGTTTTCTCTCTGGAGTCTTCCCCTCCCTTGCAGCCGTGGGGCACCCACGTGAACATGTGTGTTTAACTCCCCCGCTGCAGCGGCGTCAGCAGCTCCCTCGGCTTATTTTCATTTTATTCCTTCATGAGGAGGGGACAAAACCCCTGACCCCTGCAAGGCCACTGCTGCAAGCTCTCAGTGTGGCTCCTGTGCTCGACCTGCTGTGGGGGCTTGCCTGGTCCTGGAGGCTCATCCCTGGCATGGAGGGCACCACTGCTCCCCATCCCTTATGGTTCCCTCTCCCTCCTCTCGCCGATGCCATGTGAGCCGAGCATTTGCTGCCTTTGCTGCTCATTAAAGTGCCTTTTCCATATGACAGGCTGAGATGCTGATATTTTTTTTCTTTTATTATTTTTATTATATATTTTTTTTAAATCCCTCTAAGAGTCCTTCGGCTGTCTCAGTGGATTGGGAGCTCGATCGCTGTGATCAGCCCTCTGGGGCTTCCTGTGCCTAAAAAAGTCACCGCACGTAAGCAAAATCCAAGTGCCAGTCCCGGCAGCGGGAACTTCAGGGACACGTTGTTTAATATTCTCCGTGCGCAGCCTCCTCCCCGCGCAAGCGCCGCCGCACAGTGGGTCACAGCACCTCTCATTCCGAAGGTGCTGGGGTGAGCAGGGACAAGATTTTTGGGGGCAGGAGCCTGGAGGGAAAGGGCAGGCGAGGGCAGTTGTCCTGCCCGCGGGAAGGGGACGTCGGCGCGACGCCGCGGTCACTTCTGCAGCCAGGGAGGGAGTTCTGGTCTGGGAGAGTCAGGAGGCTCCTGCCGGGCCAGCCGTGCTTTGCTGAGGTTCCCTGGCAATGGAAACATCCCGCTTTTTATTTTCCTTCTCCCTCTCCCCTCCCCTCTGCGTCGGGAGCGCTGCAGAGTTTAATTGAAATTGTTAAACGACCCGTCACGGCTTTGGCCTCTCTCCCCTGCGATCAATCAATCCCTGGGCCGCTGCCCTCGCCAACAATGCACCAGTTGGCCCAGCCAGGGCCAGCACCGAGGGGATGGGGCTCCCAGGGGAGGTGAGGGGCAGGGATCCCTCTGGCCAGGGATCTCATCCTGGCAAGGGGTGACAGCTGCTGGAGCTGGACGGTGCCTGGCAAAGTTTGGGTGTCCCCATCCCTGGATGCAGGACGAAGGGGCAGGGGATGGGGGGATGCCAGGGTGATGCTGGGAGAGGGGATGCGATGCTCTGGTCATAGCTGGGGGCTGGAGGAGCCGTGGAAGGCGATGGGAGCTGGACTCAGTGTTTGCCTTCCTCGAGGGAGTGGTGAAGGTTTTTGTTTAAACGTGTGCAGAGTGCAAAGAAAGGGCAGCAGCTGAGCAAACTGGTGTGAAACTCTCAAGGACAGGGAGTGAAACCCTGCTGGGGTTCAGCTGCTGCCATGAGGAAGGTTCAGGCAGCCACTTGCCCCATTTCACCAGTGATTTGCCCCATTTCACCAACGATTTTTCCCATTTCACCAGCTACATTGGTGCTTTCCAGACCTTAAATATATTAAGGACTGGGGTGGGCTCCTGGGACACAGCTGTGTCTGGGCCATGACCTAGCAAGTTGTTAAATGCTAGTGAAGCTTACAGAGGGGTCTTGGCTTTATCTCCATGCCTGTGTTTGAGCCTCTCACTGCTGTGTCCCAGCAGCACAAAGCATGTTAAGGTTTTCCCAAGAGCTGTGCCAGCCCTCGGATACTGCTGCCACTGTCCAGTTTGGCAGGAGAGGGATGATGCTACTCCGTGTGCTGTGAGACTGCAGCAGGCAGATGTGGGATAACTCACTCTCTCCCCCTTGAATTTCCTCCTAATCCCTAGTAGCTGTATCAGCTTAAGCCTCAAAGCGTGAGGTTTAATATCTCTCCTGTGATTTGTTAGCCTTTGCCACCGGCGCTCTGTGTCCCCGTCCTCTGCAGAAACACCCGCCCTCCTTTCTAGTCCTGCTGGGATTTCTGCTTCTCCCAGCAGCAGCCGGTCTGCAGTTGTTTGGTGGAGAAGCTGCTCTTTTTTGAAATTTGGAGGTTATTTTGTTATGATGTTGCATGTGCCTTTGTGCCAGGCAGCAAGCCGAGCGTGCCATCCTCCCTTACTGAGGACCATCCTCCTCACTGCTGCTACCAAGGGAGGTTTGTCCCAAACCCTTGGGGTCTCCAGGTGCTATACATGGTCTGGTTGCAGGGCAGAGCCAAGGCTGGCCTTGGGCAGGATCCTTATCGCGTCAGGCTCTGTTACACCCGATGGCTTTCCCTGCTGGCAGTGGTGCCTGGGCACCTTTCCCACTCCAATCCTGCCCCAGGCAGTGCAGGCGGCTGGACCCAGCCCTGCCACCGAGCACAAGTGTGGCCCTGGCCACGTCCCTTGAAGCCCAAGTTTCGAGGACGAGTTCCCCAAGCGTCCTTGGCTGTGTCCTCCCCTCCTCTCCCCGCACGCTGTAGGTCTGACGGGCTGGACCGGCTCCGCAGCCGCGCTCCGGCTTGGAAAGGCTGTGGGCACGCCTGCGGAGAGACGCCGAGAAACTCTGCCGAAACGGGCAAAACTCCCTCTTCCTCCGGGACTGAGCCAGGAGCGGGGCGAGGCGCCGTGCCTGGGGAGTCGGGCTGGCGGCAGCCCTGTGCTGGAGACCCCAGCACCCCACAGCGTGCCCCGACCTGCTCCTGAACCAGCCTGCGGTGGGTGGGTGGTGGGAGCGGGAGAAAAGAGGCTTCAAAGGCTCCAGGGAGTGCGGCAGCCACGGGGCTGGATGGTGGTGGGGCTGCAGCTCCACAGCAAGGAGGGGTCCATCCTTTTTGCCTCCTCCTGTGCCTCACTGGAATGGAGGTCTCCTCTGGTAGCCTGGTGTCTGCTGGGTGGGTTTTCCCATCCACATCCCGGTTTTCCCACCTCTCTCGCTGGGAAAGAAAAGCCCCGCACGGGCAGCGGAAGGAGTGAAGGGACGGTTGGTTTTCCAAGCTGGGCTCTAGTGGGTGTTGTGTTTGGAAAGGGGCCCGGCTGCCACCGGAGCGCCCGGAGCCAGGGAAAGAGTCACTGTGCCGAGAGCATGAGATAAGGCACAAGCAAACAGCGTCACACGGGGAGATGGAGGAGGCATTGCTGGGCCCAGCCCCCAACCCTCTGCACCCCATTTCCCTGTGTTCACAGGGCCACATCTCCCCCTGTCCCAGGTCTGTAGTTCTGTCCCCAGCCTTTGGACACCCATTGGCAGGGCAGCCTGTGGTCCCTGCTGTCAGCCTGGGCCACTGCAGCTACCTTTTTCTTGTCTCTGTAAAAGAGTGGAGGGGGGAAAAGAGGTTAGTTCTGGGGAAGGAGATGAATGTGGGGACTGTTGAGCTTGCCCCAGGCCATGCTGCCCTCCTTTGGGGATGGTCAGACAGTGCTGGGGTATCCCCAGGAATCTGGAATCTCTGGGGAATGTGGAGGTCCCTCAGGGCCGTGGATGGAGCCAGGCTGGCAGCCATCCCCAATGTCACAGGCAGGAGGGGAATTTCCATCCCTTGGGCATTTCCTGGTGACTCAACCTAGACCAGGGGGCTCAGCTGCCCCTTCCCAAGGGCTGCAGAGGCCCTTTTGGCTGCATGACCTAGAAACACGGGACAATTCGGATGACGACAGCTTGAAGGCAGACAGGGAGGGCAGCCCTGAGCCCTGGGACACCGTGCGCCCGGCTGCCAGCAGCTCACGGGCGGTGTAACCGGGACGGTGCTCCCCAGGGCTGGAAAGGAGGGGATGTGGCAAGGACACTGCCATCACAGGCATCCATCCCATCCTCTGTCTCAGCTGCTTCCAGGAGGGAGCTGGTGGACCAGGACAACAACCAGCATCACTCCTGTCACCTCTCTGTCAGGATCCCAGTGCTGCAAGGTTTTCCTGGGAAGGTGTGAGGTGAATTGCTGGATCCTGGTGGCGATGGACCGCGTGTGAGATGGTTTCCTGCTGGAAATGGATGCTCCCACCAGCATCGCTCCGGCAAGAGTTAAAAGCGGGGTTGGATGCCGTGCGTGTGTGTGTGCATGCACGCGCCCTGCTTTGTTTTTAAAAGCGCCTCGGCTGTCCTGGATCCCCGCCAGACCCGGGGCCCGCCGCTGGCAAAAACTCCGGCAAAGGAGTATGAAAGGGGCAAGAAACTAAATAACAATAAACCACCTTTTTTTTTCTGGCTGCTCTGACAAGTGAGAGGGTGGGGAGGAGCTGCGAGCATTGCAGCTCCCCCTGAATCCCATCCTGGCTTCCCTAAAAAATCATGCCTGGGATGGAGAGGGAGGGATCTGTTTGAACCTCGGGGCTGTAATATCACCCAAGCCTTGCCAAGGTGTCCTGGTGAGTCACAGACCTGTCTGGAGATGCCCAAACTGCTTGGAAATGGCTCTGCCGGGATGATCTCTACCCTCCCAGGTAAGGGCTGGATACTCTGGCCCATCCCTCGCTCCTGCGGGACGCTGCCTGGGGTAGGTACGCAGCCACCCTGAACCGTTTGCAACCCCGGGGAGAAAGGCTGGAGCTGCAGCGATCAGGGCAGCGATGGCGAGATAAGGGAGTGGGGAAAACTTGTGCCAGGCAGGCATGAGGCTCCTGCAGCATCCCAGGCCTGGTGCAACATGTCCGGCTGTGCTTCCGCCGAGCCCTGCCAGTGCCGCTCCCCAGCCAAGGCTGCGCAGGGAGCATGCAGCCCCCGGGGCTGCTGCTGAACCCAGACCCCTGCCCTGGCCTCCCCTGGTGCCTCCTGAGAGCTGGATCTGCCTCGGCCGTCCCAGGTGGGCAGCTGTGCCGGGAGGGGTGAAAACTCCTGGGGTTTCGTAACGCTGGGCACGGCTGGTTGTGTAAGGCCCTGTCTGCTTGGAAGGGAGTTGGCGAGCACAGCAAGGGCACCAGGTGCCTGTCACTGAGGTGTCCCCAGCAGCGAGGCTGGCTCAGGCTCTGCCACCCACTCTGCAGGTGCCTCTTGCCCCTGTGAAGCATCAAGCCCAGGGGCTGCCCGCCTCGCTCTCCCCTCAAGCAGCCCCTTGTGAAGGCATCGCCTTGTTTCTTTGCCAGGATAGGTGTGGATAAACCTGAAGGGGGGTTTCCAGCTGGAGGTGAACTGGGGGCAAACAGCAGTATGGAGACTGGGGATTGGGAACTCCATGGATCTTCCCCTTCCATGGGTGTCCAGGACACCCAGCTCACAGCCTGTGTGGCCCCTCAAGGACTCGGGATGTGTCCACACCATGGCAAGGTCATGTGAGAACCACTTGCCTCGGTGGCCTCCAAAAGGGGCCAGAGTCCTCCCTGGTGGCTAATCATTGCCTACATGGGGAACATGGGGACACGGTGAGTCTGGCCAGCAGCATGGGGTCCAGCACAGCCATGGCCTATGGATTGCTTTGGGCTGCAGCCCAGGCTGTTGTGGTTGGTCTGAAGCAGCTCTGGTTTGGTTTTGTGGGGCTGACACAGATGGGAAGGGCTTCATGAGCCCTACTGGCTTCCCTGAACCAGCACCTGCTAATCCTGCTGGCTTAAAAAGAAGGGAGACACTCCTCCTTTTAGGGAAGGAGGCTCCTGCACAGACTGAGGCGCTCCTCTGTCCCTGCTCCGTGTCTCCAAACCTCAACAGCTACTTAAGCATTGGGAGAGCCCTCAGCTTCCTCCTCAACAGTGTTGAGGTGCAGGCAACTCCCTGTCTTGGAGCATCCGTCCCACTGGTTATATTTAGCAGCACATGGACTTCCTGGAGCTGCTTCTCTGTTCCTCCCACCCCAAACCTGGTGTGGATGTGCAGCTCTGAGCCCCCAAAGTCATGGCTCTGCTCTGTCTCACTGCAGCCTGCTCCAAATGCCTGTGGCTTTGTTGGACTGAATTCACACCAGGTGAATGGTCCTGGATGAACATCTCCTCCCAGGAGCAGTGCAGGTGGGTGCCTCTTCTCAGATCCAGTCTGGGACAACCCTGGGACAGGGACCAGCATGTGGCCATTAGCCCCCTGATCCCCCACATGTTGCTGGCCATGCTCTTGCAAAAACAGTACCTTGTTTTCCAGGAAGGGACATACACCTTGCAGGGCTGGTTGGCTCTCACAGTGCTTTCCCAGGATTGCCACAGCTCAGAAAGCCATTCCCTGGCAAGCCTGGGGATGGAGCAACCCGCCGTAATCTCATGGCCAGGGTGAGGGGCACGGGATGCCGCAGGAGAGATGGCACAGAGCAAGAAGTGATGCCTTTTCCTATGCAAAGGAGCTGATGGAGGCTGGAGGGTCCATTTTTCCCTGTGCTCCCCGCCTTTCTCCCCACACCCGTCCGGGATGCTGCGGGGCAGCAGGTGGGGGTTTCACGCTCGCTCCCACGTCCTGCCTGCGCCGCCAAGTCGGGCTTGCCGGGGCCGTTCCCGACACGCACCCGCCGCGCTGGGAAGGCGTAAACAGATCGGGTTCCCGGCAGGGGTCCAGGGAGCGGGCAGGCCTTGGCTTGTGTCCCACCGCCGCTCCGTCAGCACGGGGTGTGGGGAGCGCCCGGGCAGGGCTGAGATGGAGGGGGCTGACCTGGCAGAGGGGTCCCCGCAGGCAGTGGGGTCACTGCGGGAAGCTGGGCATGACCTTGGTTTGACAAGGAGCCAGGGATGTCACCTCTGCCTCAGTTTACCTCTAGTGCTGAGGTGGGCCTGTTCTTTGGGGGGGTGGGAGGGGTTGATGTGCTGTCCCCAAACTCCTTCCCCATCCCTGCATGGGAAGCTGCTGACCAGAGCTCAGCCCATGGACTGGGGGTCCTCAGATTCAGCTCCCCCTTTTCTGTTGGAATTGTATTGTGATGCCTTTGACCTTGCTGTAAATCAGACCTTGTCCCTCCCAACGTACGCGGGGGGGATGGGGCTGCTCCGTGTCCTTTGTCCCCAGCTGGTCCCCAAGCAGCTGCTGCCCAGCTCTGGCGTCCGGGCTGGGCAATGGGAGGAACCTGCTGCCCTCCCTGCCGGCTCCGGAGCAGCTGGGACAAGGGGAGGGGGTCAGGAACGCAGTGCCCAGAATAACTCAGCAGTCACCAAGGGCCCCACGGGGATGGCAAGGTGGGTGTGGGGTCCTGGGGCGGGTTCCTGCTTCCAGGACAGGGAAGGGGTGATGTCTCTCCCAGGACACAGACTGTCACAGGCTGCTGAGTGATTGCTGCTTCCATGTGGGGACATGCAGGGTGGTGCAGGACATCCTGGTCATGGAGCTGTCATGTCCCTCTCTGGTCCCCTGCATATGGAATCCCGCTGTAGACCAGGATCCCAGACAAATCCTTCACTGCCACAGTTGCATGAAAATATCCCAATCCAGCTAAGGCACTAGGCAGATGCTCGGCAGGATTTTGGCAATGGCTTCTCCCACTCCGTGGCATTGCCCAGCCAGCCTGAAACCCAGGAAGGCAGTAGGAGGGTTTGATCCATCTGGGAAAGAGCCCTCACTGTGGGTATGGAGAACACAGTGCTGCCTTCCCTGCCTTGGGAGGGAAAGGAGAGAATGATTGCTCGTCCCAGGCTGGAGAGGGCTTGACATGTGCCTGCTGGGGATGGACCCATCCATCTCCCATTCCCACTTGCAGCAGCATGGAGCAACCAGTCAATTCCCATGTGTTTTGGTGGGTGGCCTTTGCACAGGGAATGGGAACAGCAAGGTGCTCTCTGCACCCTCGCCATCACTGGAGAAGGGATTTGGAGAAGGATCCCTCCTGTCCATCATGGCTTGGAGCTGAGGAGCCACTGCTGGGTGGGATCCCTATGCTGTTTCCCAATGCACATGCCACAAATGGCTTCAGCACCCCGGAATCTGCAGGAGCAGTCACCCATCCAGCATCCTTTGGGACTGGCAGGAAGTAGAAGCCGCATTTTGGCTCTGTCCTGGTGGGAAGGAGACATTTTGCTGAAGCTGTTGAGATCCAGGCTGCAGTTCAGAGGGAGCCAGACAGCCCAGGCATCGCTTGCTAGAGGATGGGTCTAAGAAGCAGTGCCTCTTGCTTCAATTTGACAATAGAGAATATAGTCAGCAGTTCCCCAGAAGTGGAAATCCTTGGTTCTTAGGGAGGAAAACCCAGTCCCCAGGCGGCAGCTGCCACATCCCTGCTGTGACCATCCCGGGGGACCCCGCCGGCACGTCCCCGAGCGGGGCTGGCGGCAGCCCCGGCTGGCGGGGTCAGAGTTGAGGAAAGGCATCCGCAAGGTATTTTTAACCGTGTGACTCCGAACTCCGGCCGCCAGCAGCCGTCTGAGGTTAGTCCCGGGCTGCCGACGGCTGATTGCCCACGGGCTGCTGGGGGCGGGGGGAGTTTTGGGTAGAATTCAGTTCCCAGCCGTGTCGCGGCCTCGGGGAGGAGTGGCGGCACTTGAACCATCGACCTTCTGGGTGACCTCGAGCGAACAGCTTCACCTCCCGCTGCCTCCCCTCCCATCCTGTGTGCGCCTTGCCCAGATTAGCGCAGCCAGGGTGGGGACAGCCGTTCCGTCCGCCCTGGCAGCGCCTGCTCCAGGTGCGCGGCAGCTTCCCTGGGGCCAAAGGAGGAGGATGTCACAGGATTTCCAGCCTCCGCATCGCTGTGTGCTTTGAGTACTGGATCCACCGGCTGGAGCAGCTCCTGGGTGCCAAGCTGCCATGTGCAGGCGCGGGGCTGGCACTGATGGGGACACGGTGCCATAGGGCTGTGGCAGCCCAGTCCTCCAGCCTCAGCTTTGCCCTGCATCCCCCAGGAGCTGCACAGTTGCTGCAACCTCCAAGCTACAATGTAGGGGCTGGATCCTCGTTTCGCTGCCTTGAGCCCACGGGGTTTTGCTGGCTACTGTTGGCTGCTCTAATTTTTATCTGGGGCTCATTGTTAGAACCATAAAATAAATAGGTACGTGCTGCTCTGGAGCGTCAAACCCCTCCAGGTGTAGGTGGGTTGCTGGGCTGCCGCGTCCCTGCCCGCCCTCCCTAATTAACTGTTGCTCAGCTAATCCAGACTTACTGACCTGCCCTAATCTTCCCATGCGAGGCCAGCCCTTCGCTGCTGGCTCCTGTCGCTCACCTCTCATGTCCCCTGTGAGCCTCTCTCATGTTCACAGCCCTGGCTATGTGATGGAAGGTGGTACCCCAGGAAGAAACAGGCTACACGGTGGGAGTTGGTACCCTGGGAAGCAGCATCCCCCCAGGCAGGGCTGCTGAGGTCGTTTTCCTGACCAGCAGCTCCCTGTGTGCCCATGCTCACACTGCTCCTCTCCCCGTCCCCCCACATCCTGCTTCCCCTCTTTCTTCCTCCCATTGACCTGCTGCCGGTTGGATTATTTCTCCCCAGATGCTGCAATCTGCATTTTTCCCAGGTTGAATCTGCCTGGGTTTGTTCTCCTAATCTCTCTAAGTCCCTTTCGTGTTATTTCTGCCCTTGTCAATCTGTAGCACGTCCACCACAGATTATTTTAATGCTCTATTTGCTAGGTATGGCATTAATGACAACACTGAGAGTGGCTGTAGGTGCTGCCCCTTTGCCTGGGTATCTGGGATAGCCCTTATTTGGTTTCCAGGGAATTGGCTGGATGTGAGCTAAGGTGCATTGTCAATGCTGGAGCTGATGCTCTGCTGGTCCCCATGTCCCACAGCCCAGGGGTGGCCCTTGGCCCCACGAAGTGCCCAGTGCAGGTTCAGGCAGTGCTCGCACTTGGCCGCTGGCTCCCACCGCTATCAGCCCATCTCTTCCCGCTCGGGAGGCGTCCTGTCCTTTCGGAAGGATGGGGGAAATGGAAAAGGCTCCACCTCTTCCCTGGGCAAATACAGCTCCTCTGAGTTCATATCCTGGAGAGCGGAATAGCCAGGTCCCAGCAGGGACGGTGACTTCACCTCCCGGTAACGCGTTTCCCCGGCCAGCTGGGAAAGGAGCCCTTGTATCTCCGAAGGAGCTGCCTGGCTTCCCCCACCCGAAGCCTTTCCCAGCTGTTTCCATCCTGGATGGGGCTGGGGGATGCGATTTTGGCTCTGTGGGGAAGGGGTGTTACCACTCCTCCTGCCAGGGGAGCTGGGCTGGGGTGCATCACTTTGGGGTCGGCAGCCACTGCAAACCCACAAATTATTGTAGAGAATGGGAGCAAGCACCATTCATCCCACCCCAGCTGAAGTCCTTCCGGGGGCTTGGAACTTAGAGCAGGAGCACGTGTTTGGCTTTTGTAAGGGGTGAATCCAGCCCCAAAGGACTCCTGGGATGCTCTTTTCCCCACTTGGCATTTGTCACCTCCATCCCCTATGGCCGTCAAGCCTTGGGGTCGAGAGCCGAGAGCTGCACCTTCTTTCCAGCTGCGTGGATGGAGACGGAGTTTCCGATTCTGCTTTTCCTTTCATTGTTCTGGGAGTCTTTGCTTTGAACAAACTGCCTGTTTTTTCCTGCTTTGCTCGTGAGGGGAAGCAGCAGGGGGGAACTAGGGGTTTGGATGGTGGTCCTGGAGTGGCTGGGCTGGGGTGAGCAATCAATGTCTGTGCTGTGTGAGGATGCTGCCCAATGTCTCACCTGCTGCCAGGCTCTTAAAAAACCTTAAATGTTTGATTTCCCCTGGGAAAAACACTCCCAGCCTTTTCCAAAGAAGGAAAAGGATTCCCAGTTGACTCCATGGTGCTGTTGCCCTATCCCTCTTTGCCTGTGGTGGGCCTCCAGCCCAGCCCAGGGTGCAAGGCAGATCCTTGGACCTCTCAAACTCCAACATCTTTGCCATCACCTGCCTTCACCATCATCACCATCATATCTGAACATGTTGCAGGACAGGATTGCCTAAAGAAGGAGATGAGGAAGGAGGCCAGAGCTGCCAGAGGAGACTCAGACATGCCATCAGCAGAGACAAGTTGGTGACAGGGACAGCTTGGGCTTTGCGTGGCTGTAAGATTTGGGGCCCCAGCCAGGGGTAAATGGTGACTTGTGTTGAGGTTAGAAACGAGCATTAGGTGCAGGGATAGTCATAGCACAGGGGTGCTGTGTCCAGCCCTCAGGATGCTGTGAGGAGCCACCCGGAGCTCAGTTTCTGGAAGGTTATTGCACCTGCTAGAGTTATTGCTGGAACCAGGAGCAGGGCTTGGTGTGACAGCCATCGTGCACCCTGGCCTGGTCCGGGGTTTGGAAGGTTTCTCAAGGGATGAAAACACCAATTACTCTTGAGGAGTTGCCGGATGCTGGTGTAGGGACAATAAGGGGCTTCCTGCCGTGCTGTGCTCTCCCACCACTGTCATTTCCCCTGTGTTGATGGGAATCTGACCTCCTCAATTGCAGCCTCCCCCTCCCTGCCAGTTAACCCAGTGGCTTTGCCCCAGTTGGACCCACCCCACAGTGCCTGGCTTGGCAGAGGACCTGTTTGTCAGCGTTGGTGGGGAGCCCATCCTCAGTGATGCTGTGGGGCCTCAGACCCAGCATGGGCCATTTGTGGGCAGGAAGGCACCTGTGGCATTTGGACACCTGTGCCATTTGGACACCTGTGGCATTTGGGCACAGGATGGGTGCTTAGCCAGGTATCCCAGGCAGCAGCACCGTGGCAGCCAAATTCACCCACCATCACCACAGGGGAATTAGAGAAGCCCCTGCCCGGGGAGCTGGGCACAGCACTGGGCTCAGTGTTTGAGGAGCAGCTGGTGGCTGCAGCAGAGAGCCAGGGTCAGGAGCCCTTGGCTCTCACCCAACCCCTGTTCTGAGCTTGCTGGGTAGCTTTGGTTGAGTTTCTTAACATCTCTGTGGCTGAACTCCTTCCCTATCAAGGTGGGTGAATCTCTTCTGGACCTATTGGGAAACTGCTCCTGAAGCAGCCGGTCTGCTGGGAGGCTGCGCCGGGAGGAGCCCGGTGTGGGTGGCCACAGCGGACGTGCCTGTGGATGGAGAGGCGACAGGGAAGGGTGATGCCTGCGGAAAAGGGGACATCACCTCTTTGGGTCTTGATTTTGGCCAAGACAGTGAGTCTGTCCTGAGCCCCAGCACGAACCCACCATATGCTGAGGCAGAGCCACCCCAGGCCATGACAGGGCAGGTTGGGTGAAGCTGCCACCTTCTGCCACCTCCGCCTCCAGCTCCAGAGGCTGCCATCACCATCAGAGACGGCTGGTGCTCGGCAGGATAGCAGCTGATTAGCTCCTCCAGCTGGTTTATTGGCTTAGTGGTGACAGTCCCCAGGTGGATTTCATTTTCCCAAGAGGGTATGTGCATGTATTTGGTGTTTCCAAAGCACAGCATCCCTTTTCCACTGCCCAGGATAGCAGGATGGTGTTCCTGCAGTGCCCTCGCAGGGCATTCCTGCATGCAGGGTACTCGAAGCAGGCAGTGTAGGGGTGCTCAGGATGTTCAGGGATGCTCACGGCACAGGGACAATCAGGATGGATGTGGCTGGCAGCACAGGGATGCTCATGGCACAGGGGTACTAGCAGCCAGCAGCATGGGGATGTGATTTCCCAGGACAAGGGGAAGGGACAGGAGTGTGACACAGGACCACCAAAGGGCTGTTTTCCCAAGCATCTCTGGCAAGGAGGTGAATCTCCAGTTACGGATCTGTGTGTCCTGCACAGCAACAAAGCCTTGCAGCAGTGGAGCTCTGCTGTGGCTGTCCTGGGTGGACAAAACTGGCGAGGGGTCACAGGAAAAGAACTGTCTTCTGGAGCCTGACTGCCGTGTGAGAGCCAGGAGTCTCCAAAGGGCAGGACTCCACAGGATATTTGGGCATTTCCTTCCGAAGCCAAACCCAGGCAAAGACGTGTCGCTGCTTCCCCACCAGCGCTGCGGAGGGGTTGTGTCTATCTCCGAGACCTCGGGGTGAAGCTGCCGGCTGTCCCCGCAGGAAGGAGCTCTCCGTCGGAGGGCAGGGTCTGACTCAGGGTGCCCGCTGTGCTGGCACAGGGGTGCCGGGCCGGGCGAGGGCACGCCTGGCTCCACGCAGCCGGCACAGCCGGCGCCAGGCGAGTGCCCGGGGGGTAAATAGGGTTCGTGCCGGGCCGGCTGCCAGCGCGGCGGGTGCGGTGCCCGCCCCGGCCCGCCGCTCCCCGGTGCCCCCTGCACCCCACGGGCGGCTCAGCCCGGCCCGGCATCCCCGCCACGGGGGTGCAGCCCGTGGGGAAGCTGAGGCACAGGCACAGGGGGCTGCTCGGGAACGCGGGGCTGTGCCGCAGTGCGGATCCGAGGGCCGCAGCCGGGGCTGAGGGTCCCGGCGGCCTCTCCGGTGCTGGGCGGCCGCGCTGCCTTCGCCACGGCCGGCGGCCGGCCCGACATTTGTAAGCAATTTGCCGGAGCGTTCCGGAGGTGCTTCCCGCTGCCGCTTGGCAGCCAGACGCCGCACAGAAGCTCGCTGGCTCCCTGGAGGCCTCGCTCGGGCCCGGCCCTGCGCTGCTGCCGAGCCCGTCCTGCCCGGGCAGGCGGCGGGGAGCCTGAGGGACCCTCACGGGGCCGGGCGGGGAACCCACGGCTGGGCTTAACCCTTGGGCTGCTCCAGGCTGTGTTTGCCCTGCAAATATCCCCTGCAGGGCCTTTTGTATTTCAGCACTCGGTCGGTCCACATCTTCTTGGGATACGAGTGTGTGCTCCTGGTCGGGAATGGGGGTTGCAGATCAGGCCTGTGAGTGCTCCTGCCGCAGTGCCAACCCAGTGGGGTGATGATGGGGCTGGGAAGGATCCTGTCACACCGTCCCACTGCTGTATTTGGATTAAGACCACTGTAGCTGGATCAACCCTGCAGCCCTTGCCCAGCCCAGCTCTGCAGCCCCCTGGCTGAAGCGGCACCTCTGAACAGGCCAGTCTAGGAAGGCTGTGGGGTTGGGAGCAGCTTGGCTGGGCCTCTGCTGAACCCCAAAACATCTGTGTGGAAAAGGATGGGTAGCCTGGGCACCAGTGGGGAGAGAAGGGGCCAAAGAAATGCGGGGAAAACCTGGGGAATCAGTCAAAAGGAGCACATGGATGGAATGAGGGAGGGGGATGCAGGGAAATGTGCCATCAGCTGCTTTCTCATCGCCAGGTCCCTGGAGTTTTGGGCTGTGCAGTGGGATGGCACTGGTGGGGGTGTCCCAGATGCCCTGGCTGTGCTCTGCTTCTCTGCCATCCCTCCATCACGCCCTCTCCTTTCCCATGCCTTTGTGCCAGGGGTGACCAGACCTTTTCCTACCCTGGCTGCAAACCCTCCAGCTCTCCAAGCAGCGATTTACCCAGCTGCAAACAGGGATGAGCTCTTTCCCTTCCTGCCCAAGGTGGATCCAGGCATTTAGGAAGACCCCCAAAGGGGATGCTGCTCCTAGCTCTGCTGTTTGTGACCTGCTGCTTTCCCAGCCACCCACACCGTGTCCGTGTGGTCCTGCCCTATGTCTGACCTGGCTGGGCTGACAGAGCAGGGAATGAATTTGAGGAATGTTGCTCAGGGAGATGTGGATGCTGACAGCTGCCTGGGAGCAGGCAGGGTCACTCACCATGTCCTGGGACATCCCAGTCCTGCTTACTGGACCCCACTGGCCAGCCCAGTCCCCTTGTAGGTGGGGTTAGGGATGGGATTTTGGGGTGAGGTCTCCTTCTTCAAATAGTGGGCATTGCTCAACTCCAGGACCAGCCCCCAGAGGCTGTGGAATGTTTCTGCCTCTTTTGGAGGTGCTGGTGCTCATTGGGCATCTCCATCCAGCCCTTCTCTTTTCCCAGCATTGCCCTCCCAGTGCTCATCATCCAGAGTCTGCCCCTCCTGCCCTGGGTAAGGACCCTTCCTCCTCCTCTTCTTCCTCCTCCTCCCCTTCCCGATCCTTTTCCAGTGGCAGTTTTCAGCTGCAGATGATAGGAGCAATCCCAGTGGTTACAGTTGCTCCAGGACTCAAATCAGAAGTGTCCAATTTACAAGGGAAATGTTATTTTTTCCTAAATGGTGAGGTCAAGGGAAGCAACTTCTCCTTGATGAAGACCCCCAAATCCTGGACTCTTGGGGCTGCGAGGGGAAAGTAGGAGCTCTGCTGAGCGATGGCTTTGGGAGCCAGTTCCTTTGGGAGGGGCTGTCAGATTGGTGGCTGAGGCTCAAAGACAGTCCCTGGAAGAGGTAATTAGGGTGATCCTGTCCTGATCCCCTCAGCTGTGGCAAGGAGTCACGAGTCCTTCACCAGCAGCCACTCCAAGCCCATTTTGTGTTAATTAGGCTGTTTACAAAACACTCTAAATTGCAGTAATGAACACCCCAGTCCTTGGTTTCCTTTAATTATCCATTTGCATGATGAATGAGCCAGCCCCTCTTCAGCCCTCCTTTTCCAGCAGAGGGGTCACACAGCGCGGGATGGCTTTGTATGGGATCTGCCATGCAAGGTGGGCAGAGATCTTGGGAGAGAGGGAGAAGAGAAGGGAATTGAGGAGGAGGAGAGGAAGGAAAATGGGGAGAGGGATCTTCAGCCCTGAAGATATACCTCGCTATGAGGAAGGGGGCTCCTTCCCCAAGACCCCACCAGATTTAGAGTGGGGTCTGAGCATCTGTTTCACCCCAGGCTCAGAGCCTGGCACTGATTTTCCATAGGAAAAAGCACAGAAACCATTCAAAGCATTTAATCCTCCCTGGCTCGGCGATGGGGCTGCCTGCAAAGGCAGAGGAGGAGTGGCGGCATTTCTTGCCCCCCACATACCTTCCCCCTTTCTTTCCCTTTTGACTTGGCAGATGAATTCCAGAGATGTTAATCCGCTCTCAACCCCTCGGTGAAGAATAAAATGTCCTCTCTGTGTGGGAGGAAGGAATCCATTCGAGTTAATTGCGGGAAGGAGTGGGGAGCTCGGGCTGCACTGGGGGTGCATGTGAGCTGCTGCCCAGTGGTCCCCAAAGGGGAGGGAGGGATGTGCAGGGAGATGGGGATATGTGAGGGGGAACAATTCTCAGGTCCCCAAAGGGGAGGAAGGGCTGGCAGGGGGATGGGGATACCCAAGGTGGCACAATCCTTGCATTCATGGCTGGAAGCTTCAGCCTCTGCCCTGGCCATAAAAATGCCAACCATGTGGTCTGTGGGCCAGGCCTCTGTGGCAGTGGCAGGCACAGGGAGTGAGTGGGGGGCAAAATGGCCCCACTCAGCAGTTTTGGGGTGTCAGTGCCTATAAAGGGGAGGGAAGTGCTGTTCTGCCAAGCCAGGGTGGCAGGAGCTGCAGGGTCCGACCCATCCCGGGGGCACACAGAGATGGGCCAGGAGAGATGGAGGGAGGAAAGTGCTGAGCTCGAGCTGGGTCAGCCCTCTGAGGGTTCGTGGAGGTGAATGTGAAGGCAGAAGAGAGTCGAGGAGAGCCCCCCAGGATGGGCCAGGCACTGTTCTGCACGCTGGGAGGTCACTGTGGCTGTGGGGTTGGGATTCATATGGGGCCTGTGGGCTCTGCCTCCTGCCCTGACCTTCACCTCTTGTCTCTGCAGAGCTCCTGGGATCTGCCAAGCGCCTGAACGTAAACTACCAGGATGCGGACGGGTGAGTGCTCCCCTGGAGGGTGCTGAGTGCTGCTGCCAGCCCGGATGGGCTCCTCTCCCCAGTGTCCAGTCAGTCCTACAGCTCAGGTTGTCATACAGCTTTCCAGGGGAGCTGCTGCACCCCAGAGAACACAACAACATCTCAGAGCCAGGGCAAGCCCTGCACAGGCAGAGCCAGTGCCTGCCTGGATCTAAGCTGGGGGCTGTGCTGAATCCATCCTGAAAATCCTTCATAAATCTCTTCTGTGTCCCCGTTGGTAGGGATGGGGGTGAATGGGGATGGCATCATGTCCAGCCAGTGCCCTGTGTCCCCCTGGTTGAAGCCCAGAGGAGCACCTGGCTGGCCTCAGCACCTGCACGTGCTCATGCCTCTGTTTAATATCCCAAAAGCAAAATCCTATTGTTTCAGGGGGGTGTTAGGGAAAGAAAAGATGAGGTTGCCGAGTGACCACAGCATATTTGTGTAGCTCATCACTTCCAAAATCCAAGTACTTAATAAGCTGGGTACTGAGAGTTAAAGAAACCACAAAGGCCCATAAAATAAATAAGCACATTATTCTCATTGAATTAACTCTGACCTGTCAGTCATTAGCATTGTTTTTGTGTGCTGTTGTTGTACCTAATTTCTACATGTTTTCTTTTGGAGGACTCTGTAGGAAGAGGTGTCCATGATGAGTCCTAACAGGCCAGCGGGGGGTTGGGAACCTGCAGGATGGCTCCGTCTTAAAAAATACTGTGCAGATGGAGCTTAATAGAAAAAGAATTTAATAATAGAAGCAATGATCTGGTTCTGATAAGGCGCAGGGTTTGTGCTCAGGCAGCTCCAGGAGGACTGATGGTGGGAACTGGGGTAAAGGGTCTGTTCCCTCCCAGAGGGACACAGGCAGGGCGTTGGGTTTCGCTGGGGCACAGGAAGGGGACAACAGGGAGGTGAGACTCGAGCATGGGGATGGCAGTGTGTGTGCTGGGAGAGCCATGGTGCTGGTGGTGTCCTCAGCGTCACCTTGCTCAGGGCTTGGAGAGGATGGGGTCAGCGAGTGTGGGTTTGTGCAGCCACTCTAGGGCAGAGTGGGACCCCACAGGGTTGGGTTGAGGGATTTTGTGCCCCCTGCATTCACAGTTTCAGGCAGAGGTTTCACTGTGGCTCGGGGACATGGTGGGTGTATTGCAGGAGAGAGCAGCTCTCTCTGCTGGGGTTAGTGTCCCTCCTGCAGTGTCAAGACTTCCAGGGGATTTGGGGATGCTCTGGGACTGCAGATCTTGAGGAGAGCCATGCTGGATGAGCTGCATCCCTGGCACTGGCTTTGGACACTGCAGAGTCCATCAGAGCCCCATGCTGGTGTTGTCAGGAGCCCCCCATGTCCCTTGGAGGGGCACATGGGCTAATCCCCTGTGGCACAGGGACCTCTTGCTTGGCCTTGGCCCTTCACGTGATGGCTCAGGGGGAGCACCAGGCAGACAAGCCCCTTTCACAGCCCCAAGACACTGGGCTCTTTCATTACTGGCGGCCTCCCACACTCTGCCGTGGGCTCCTGGCAGCCCTGCTGGCATGGGGAGGGGGCAGGAGTGGCCACGGGGCCGAAGCATTTGCTGATGCTGTGAGCAGTGCTGGGGCTGCCTGGCTGCTCCACGGAGAGGGGATATGCATGTCCCTCTATCCTGCCTGTTTCCCCCAACAGAGGGCATGGGATGAGAGACTCTTCTCCCTGGGGTTTCCCAAGGGACACAGGGTGCCTGCATCCCTCACTGAGCCCTGGGGCACGGACAGCTTGGAGGGACTTATCAATGTTTTGCTAAGGGGAATCTGAGGCACTGGCAGTGGGGAATTGGAAAGGGCATAGCCATGAAGAGCCAGTGACAATCCCAGCCCTCAGCCCATGTCCCCGTGGAGGGAGGGGCTGTGTGGACAGCACAGTGGGGCTGAGGGCCGGGCTGAGCCCTGCCTTGTGCCACAGGTTCTCAGCGCTGCACCACGCGGCCCTGGGCGGCAGCCTGGACCTCATCTCGCTGCTGCTGGAGGCGCAGGCCACCGTGGACATCAAGGACAGCAACGGTAAGGGGTGACCCCCTGGCACAGCCCCTCTGGCTACCGGCTCAGCCCCTGCGTCAGGCCGGGGGCTGTGTCCAGCCCTGCTGAGCCCCGCTGCCCACAGGGATGCGGCCCCTGCACTATGCAGCGTGGCAGGGCCGCGTGGAGCCCGTGCGGGTGCTGCTCCGCGCCGCCGCCTCCGTCAACATGGCCTCGCTGGACGGGCAGATCCCGCTGCACCTCTCGGCGCAGTACGGCCACTACGAGGTGGTGAGTGACAGCCCAGAGCCACCCACGCCCCCTCCCCGGGGCTCTCGGGGGTACATGGGTGGATGCAGACCTGCTGTGCTGGGTGGGAGGGAGGCAGGGCTGCTGGGTGATGCTGAGCTCCTGTACCATATTGCTCCCCCGCAGTCGGAGATGCTGCTCCAGCACCAGTCCAACCCCTGCCTCATCAACAAGGCGAAGAAAACCCCGCTGGACTTGGCCTGCGAGTTTGGGCGGCTGAAGGTGGGTGCTGTGGGCTCTGCCCTGCACCAGGGGCTTCTCTGGGGGCAGCTCTGGAGCCTGCTGGGCTCCTCCAGGAGCAAAGTGCTGGTTCTGGCCACAACTGCTCTCTCTCCACCACGAGACTCAGAGCCTGACAGGCACTGCCGGCCTCCTCCCGTGGCCAGACAAGGCCGGATCCTGAATCTGGGAGCTGTGGGTTTTGCTCCTGAACTCGCAGCAGGGCAGGGTCAGGCTGGGAGAGAAGCTAGTTTTCGCTCCTGGTTCTCCATAGCCTACTCCCACCCCAGCTTTGCTCACGGTTAAGCACAGAGAAGCTGAGCTGGCTAATCCAAGCAAGCTCTGAGCATCCAGCCCTGCTCCAGGTCCCTGGCACAGTTCATGGGGACAGGGCCGCACTGTGCTCTGGGAGACCCTGGCCCAGCCAGCACCACTGGGTTGGGCTGGAGCATGGCCAGCCAGACTGTTCCATGCCCCACCAGGAGGGCACCAGGGGGATATTTCCATTTTTGGAGTATCTATAATGTCTGCAGCTATAAACAGGGCAGTAAAAATAACTCCTCTGTGCCTCTGGGTTGCCCTGAGATGCTGAGAGTCGCTCTGGGCTGGAGAAACTGGAAGTTTTTAGGGCTTGGTCTGAAAAGCCCGATTATGGGAAGACTATTTCTGGCTGTTGTGACCTTTTACAGCCACTCACGACAGTGTGGCCATGCCAAGCACTGTCCAGCTCCAGCCAAGCCTGGGACTGTGGGTGGAAGGGAGTGGTGGGCTGGGCCCAAGGATGAGCCCCTCATTGGGAGGCTGCAGGTGGGGGCACCTGCACCCCGTTGCTCATCAGTGTTCCGTGCAGGTGGCCCAGCTGCTGCTGAACAGCCATCTGTGTGTCGCCCTCCTGGAGGGACAATCCAAGGATGCCACTGACCCCAACTACACCACCCCACTTCACCTGGCAGCCAAGAACGGGCACAAGGAGATCATCAGGTAACCCTCTAGCAGCCCAGGGCACTGCCCTATCCTGGAAAAACCCATCATGGCTTCAGTCCCACTTCATCCCAAACCCACCTCCCTCCTCAGGCTTCAGCCCCTCGTCCCCAAAGCAAGTGTAAGGTGTTGTCCCCTTCCCATTACAAAGCAGCTGAGTGCCTGGCCCCGATGTCCATGTCCTGCTGTTCATGCCTCTCCCTCCTTCCTACCAGGCAGCTGCTGAAGGCTGGGATCGAGATCAACAAGCAGACAAAGACGGGCACAGCCCTGCATGAGGCTGCGCTCTACGGCAAAACAGAGGTGGTGCGGCTGCTGCTGGAGGTGAGCATGGTGGGGACAGGGCTGCGTGGGGGCACAGCCCCTGGGAGTCACCCAGCACCCCTTCCCCTCGGTCCCTTGCCTCCCTTGGATCTGGTGGCAGGGAGGGATCTGGCCATGACCATGTCTCCTCCCCGGCAGGGCGGTGTCGACGTGAACATCAGGAACACCTACAACCAGACAGCGCTGGACATTGTCAACCAGTTCACCACCTCACATGCCAGCAAGGACATCAAGCAGCTGCTGAGAGGTGAGGTGGGGATGGCACTGAGGGGGGCTTCTTCCCCCTGGGACCTGCCTGGGCTCACAGTGCTGCTGCTGAACAGCCTAAACCAGTGCCAGCATCCCAGGATGTGCTCCCATCCTACAGGTGGGGCAGTGTCTGGGGATCGAGTCCTTCCTGCAGTATTAACATTTTCTTCTCTCCTCTCCTTGCTCTTGCTTTCTCTTTCTGCCTTTCCTGGATTCCTCTCTTTCCTCCCTACGCTCTGGCACCTTCTTTCTTCCTCTGTCCCTTGCCTTCAGAGGCATCAGGAATCCTGAAGGTCCGAGCTTTGAAGGATTTTTGGAACCTCCATGACCCGACTGCTCTCAACGTCCGAGCAGGAGATGTCATCACGGTGAGGCTGCTCTCTGGTCCCCATCCCCTGCCCCACCATGGCCCCAGGTACCAACCCCATCCCTCTTGTCCCGTGGCAGGTCCTGGAGCAGCATCCAGATGGCCGATGGAAGGGGCACATCCACGATGCTCAGAAAGGCACTGACCGGGTTGGGTACTTCCCACCCTCCATCGCTGAAGTCATCAGCAAGCGCACAGGTCAGTGGCCGTCTGGGCATGCTGGGGACAGTCCCCTGTGTGGAACCTTCCCAGCCTTCCCAGCACCTCCTGTCAGACAGGCCCTGCAGCCCTGGCTAGTGAGGGGGGAAGGGTAGGACTCGGGTGGGCACAGGGGATGTGCCGTGGGTGGGGTGGGAATTCAGGGGCTGTGGTTCAGCTCTCCCCCCTCCCTGCCTCCCGCATGAGCTCTGACCACGCGTGTTTTGTCTTTGAATGCAGGCATGGTTGTCCCCCGCGTGGCACCCACACAGCAGCGCCAGGGTCCCCCTGGGGCCCTCCCAGCCCCCCCGGGGGCTGCAGCACCTCCCCGATGAGTGTCCACACCCAGCAGCCCCGAGCGGCCCAGCGGCCTTTGGTCACCTCACCCTAACCCGGACGGCCCCTGGCCCTGACAGCTCAGGTCAGGGAAGCACCTGGGGAGGGAGAGGGGCTGGGGACCTTCCCCTGTTCCCAGCCCTGCCTGTGCAGGGGCACAGGGGGAGACTCGCCTTCCACCTCTGCATGGGGAAGCAGCCAGATGAGAGGGAGCAGATGCAGGAAAAGGGAGTTTTGGGGAGCCCATAGAGCAGCCCCTTTGTTCCCTGTGTCTCAGCCCTCTGTGTGTGCCTTGCTAGCCCAGGTCACCCTGTCTGTGTCGTGCATGCTGGGAGGCGGGAGGGAACTGATGCACTGTCTGTGGCCAGAGGGATCTTGTGGGATACTCTTTTCTACTGGCATCACTGTGTTGGCACACGGGTCCTTGCTGGGGATCTCTGTGCCCCATGTCAGCCCTAATCCCGGGGTGCTGCTGATGGGCCCCATGTTTGCCCCGAGCAGCAGGAGACAGGAACAGCGTGGGCAGTGAGGGCAGCATCGGCAGCATCCGCAGTGCTGGCAGCGGCCAGAGCACCGAGGGCACCAACGGACAGAGCACCAACATCCTCATCGAGAATGCCAGGGTAGGCACCAGCCCCTGCTCCCCTGTGCTGCTTCCCTGTGCTGGCTCAGGCTAGAGATGGAGCCCCAACCCCTTCCCTGCCTCCTTCTAGTAAAGGAGCAGAGCATCCTCCACCAGACACTCACTTGCTGCCAGGGCTCAGCAGGGAGATGCTCCTGGGGTTCCCCAGTTGTTCCCCAAAGCACAGCTGATCTTTGTGAGTGGAGCTGGAGGCTGTGGTTGGCATCACACAGCATCCCCACCATGTGCTGTGTCATCTGAGAGGATAATAAAGGGCCCTGTGCCAAATCCTGTCCAGGTCTCTTGCTGGGGGCAGCCCACTGCTGGGTGAAACTGTGACCAGCAGCACGGAGTGGGAACCCCCACTCTGCTCCTGGGTGTGTGACAGAGCTTGTCTCCAGGGTGGGGTCCTTCCTCCACTCACTCCTCCTCTCCCTCAGCCACTGCCTTCCACCGGTGAGGACCTCCAGCAACACCTTTTGGGATCAGAGCCACGCAATGGGACATCCCCAGCAGGTAAGGGCTGTTCCAGCTCCATGGGGCCTCGGGGACAGCTAATGCCCCAGCCTTGGGGGCTGCTCGCTGCTCAAGTGCCCCTGTGACGGTTCTTCTCTCTCATTTCTGCCAGGGCCACAGGGCCTCCAGACCCCAGGCAGCTGCCCCCCTGGAGACAGGGTCTTCTCCCACCAGTTCTTGCGTCCTGAGCAGCTCCTTGAGGGGAAGGTAACTGGGACAGCTGGGGAATGGTGTACTGGGTGAGAGGGCCTTGTTTGGGGCTCTCAGCCCAGCTCTTGCTGCACCAGGGACACAGGGAACTGGGTCTTGAGGACACTGGGGACAAGTGGGTCTTGCCCAGGGAAATCCTGTCATCTTGTCTGGAGCAGCCAGGTTCTTCCAGCCCCTGCAGCCACCATCATGGGCTGTTCTGTGTCTCATCCTCTCCCCAGGATGCAGAAGCCATTTACAACTGGCTGCGTGAGTTCCAGCTGGAGTCATACACTGTCAACTTCCTCAACGCCGGCTACGACGTCCCCACCATCAGCCGCATGACCCCAGAGGTGAGACAGGTCCTTCCCCAGCCCAATCTGCCAGCAGTGGGTATGCACTGCCCCGAGCCCCCTGAGCCACTGCTGACCATGGCCCCACTCTGCTCCCATTAGGATCTGACAGCCATCGGTGTGACCAAGCCAGGCCACAGGAAAAAGATCTCCACGGAGATCGGTCAGCTCAGCATTGCAGAGTGGCTGCCCAACTACATCCCGGTGAGTCCCTGGCACTGGGGCTTTGGTCACCCCCTTTTTCCAGATCTTTTCTCAGAGTTCTCTGACCCCAGAGTAGGACAGCACGTGGTCTGTAAGTAAATACACACTGCAATGGCTTTGACTGCGTTAAAGCAGTCAGAGACACCCTAAAAACACAGTCTCCTGGGCAGGGGTAGGGAGGGGATGCTGAAGGTGTTGCCCATTCTTCGATGCTCACAGCATCCTCCATGCTCTTTCCAGGCTGACTTGATGGACTGGCTCAGTGCCATTGGGCTGCCCCAGTACCACAAAAAGCTGGTGAACAATGGCTACGACTCCATCACCATCGTGACAGACCTGACGTGGGAGGATCTGCAAGAGATTGGCATCAACAAGCTGGGTGAGTGTCTCCTGCTGTGCTGGAGTGGCCTGGGGCAGCCAAGTTTCCCACCCAGATCCCCACGCCCCATTCTCCCGCAGGCTGGGAGGTGGAGGCATGTCCTGAGCACCCGGAAAGGGCAGTTCCTGGCTGTCCCTAAGAGCTCTCCTTGGCCAGCTGGAGCTGGGCCCAGGCAGGTAGATGCCAGCAGTAGTTTGTCTCCTCCCATAGGCAGGGTTTGGATAACCCCAAGGCCTTTGCCCCATTGTGTGACATAACCACGACTTTTCTTGGCCAGAAAACAAAGGCCTTGGGGGCTGGAGCTGACCTAATGTCCCTTTCCTTCCTGCAGGCCACCAAAAGAAGATCATGTTGGCTGTCAAGAAGCTCAGAGACCTCCGCAAGAGCCTCAACCAAGCAGAAGCAACTCTGGCAAGACGCAAAGTCCCTGGTTCCCTGGACATTGTCACCATCGAGTCACTGGAGAATGGGGAGTGCCAGTCCCCACACACGCCCAAAATGACGACCTTCCAGGACAGTGAGCTCAGCTATGAGCTCCAGACAGCCATGTCCAACAGCTGCCACGAGACACTCGGCATCAAGAGCAGCCAGGGAATGTCCCGGAGCCAGGAGAGCATCGGGGTGCGGTCGCGGGGCTCGGGGCACTCGCAGGACAATGTGCTGTCCCGGCGCCTCTCCAGCCCCTCGCAGGAGAGCCTGGGCAGCGGCGAGAGCAGCAGCAGCAGTGGGCAGTCCTGTGCAGCCCCCCGAAGCAAGGAGAGCCCGGCCAGCCTGCCGGGCCGGCCCAGCCCTGAGCCCTATGGGAAGCTCGTGTCCCCTGAGGGGCTGAACGGCTTTGCCAACGGCGGTGGTGGGGGCAGCCCTCTCAAGGAGAGGAACCTGCCTGAAGGCACGGATCAATACGCCCGGCCTGTGGCTCAGAAAGGAACCGGGACCCCAGCAGTCACCCCCTGTACTCCTCCCCAGACTCCCAGCAAGGGAACAGCCCCCTATGTCTTCATGTACCCACACGTCTCCCTGAAATCCCCAACAGTCCCATCCCTCCTGGGAGCAGAGCAACCCAAAGCGCTGGCACACCCATACCCCTCCATCTCCCCTGGACAGAAAAGCAGCCTGCAGACATCAGCCCAAAAAGGTTTCTCCTACCTGCACAGCCAGTGTGGCCCCACAGAGCCACCCAGCACAGCCCCCACGGCTGGGGAGCAGCACAACGGGGGCGAAGGCTTGAAACACAAGAAGCGCTCTCACAGCCTGAACCGCTATGCTCTGTCAGATGGGGAGCACGAGGAGGATGAGGGGACCCCCAGCAGCACCCTGGGCTCCTACGCCACGCTGACACGGCGGCCGGGCCGCAGCCAGATGCCACGGGCCTGTCTGCAGGCGGACACCAAGGTGACCCGCAGCCAGTCCTTCGCCATCCGGGCCAAGCGCAAGGGCCCTCCGCCGCCTCCTCCCAAGCGCCTCAGCTCCGTGTCCAGTGCCCTCGCTGCTGAGGCAGACAGCGAGCAGCCCCCCAACCCTGAGTGGCAGTCCGCAGCCCCCCAGGACGTGGTTAACATGGGTGCCACCCCCAGTGACACTGGCCGTGGCAGGACAGTGAAGAGTCTGGCAGCTGCGTTAGAGGGAACACCAGGGGCAAGTCCATCCAAGCCCCTCCTGGCACCAAAACCACTGCACCTGACTCAGGACTGTCCCCCCCGGGCAGATGTGGGTGAGCAGTCCCACGATGGCAGTGTTGCTAGCAGTGCCACACTTCCTGAGAGCAGCAAGGACCCCTTTGAGAGCAGCAAGCCACGGAGACGGACAGTGAGTGAGCCCAGTGCTCCTATGACAGAGGTGGCTGCACAGGGCGAGCGGGAGGACGCCTGCTCGGACACAGAGGAGGAGGCCAAGCTGGGGGTCTCCTCTTCATCCTCTCAGAACAGCTCCAGTGAGTGCATCCCCTTCGCAGAAGAAGGCAACTTAACCATCAAACAGCGGCCAAAGCCCAGCGGGCATCCCAAGGCTGATGTGGCCATGCCGGACACGGAGCCTGGTTCCCAGCCAGCAGAGCCACAGAGCTCTGCTGAGAAAGAGCCAGCAGCCCCTGCTGCGAGCAAGGAGCCACCCGTGCTGGAGTTCAACCTCACCGAGTCGGACACGGTGAAGCGCCGGCCGCGCTTCAGGGAGCGGGAGCCACTGCAGGCGGTGCTGAAGGCATTCAGCATGGCAGGGCAGGAGGCAGGGGGCACCCCCACACCCCAGTATGCCCAGGCCCAAGCTGTCAGCATCGCAGGCCCCCCGGCACCAGCAGCACGGCCCACGCTGGCCGGGGATGCCTTTGACGATGACAGCGTGGAGTTCAGGATTGCTGAGATTGAGAAAAGCATCTTGTCGCTGGAGAAAGGGATGAAGAAGGCCCCGAGCCCCACCAAAACCCCCAGCCCCACGGAGCTGGTTGGCACAGCTGTGGTGAGGACACCCACTCCAGGTATGGGAGCTTGTGGGGCTGTCTCTGAGGTGGTGGTGGAGCTCCCTCCCATGTTGGTGTGAGAGGTGAGCAGGACCTGTGCCACCACCTGCCATGAGTCCCCTTCCTTTGCAGATGTCCCTGCCAAGCACACCTCCGTGGCATCCACCAAGCTCGTCTTCTCTGGGCCCAAGACCATCTACCAGCAGGTCCTGCAGCCCTCCCGCCACACTGTTGCTCCCTGGGCAGCCACCGAGGCAGTGCCGGACGTGATCGGGTCCCTGCCTGGTCCTGGCTCACTGACACTGGAAACAGGCAGCAAGGCGTCAGCAAAGCCTTTGGCAGCTGCCCCGGGGGCTGCCCTGGCCCAGCAGCGGCTGGAGCAGACCAACTCCAGCCTGGCTGCCACACTGCAGGCGGCTGAGAAGAAGATCACGGTGGAGGAGGCAGAGAGGTGAGGGAAACACTGGGATTGGGCCCCCCGAGGTGGGATTGGGAAGGCCCCAGGGAGGGCAGGAGAAGGGCTGTGCACATCATGCCAGCACCACCCAGGTGCTCAAGCCCAGCTCTGTGGTGAGTTCCTGCTGCTAGGTTGGGTCCAGCCTGGCCAAACCTTCCCCATCAGCAGTTGCAGCCTTTGGGCAGTGCTTTGACTCTCTCCCTTTCCTCCCCAGCCACCCTGGGACTGTGCACTCGGCCAAGAACATCTTGGAAGACATCAGCAACATGTTCGACGACCTGGCCGACCAGCTGGACGCAATGCTGGACTGAGGCTTGCTCCCTCCTTCCCCTCCCCACCTCCGGCTGCTCTACCAGTGCCCCTCGTGATGGGGAAGAGCGGATCTGGCACCGAGCAGTGCCTCCAGGTCTCCAGCAGCCTCGCTCCCCGCACTTTGCACTGTGGCTGGGAACACAGCTGCCCTCCTTGCCCACCCCTGGCTCCGTTGTCACACATGCCAGCGTGGTCTTGGGCAGGTTTCTGAGGGGGTCAAGCATTTCCCACCAGACTGGCAGCAGGAGGAGAGCCCAGTGGGGCTGCACATGCAGTCCTAGAGGCCACAGAGGAGCCCTCGCTCCCTTGCACAGAGCCGAGGAGCCTCCACAAGGGACTTTTCTCTTTCCCCGCTGCATTGTCGAGTCCTGCCTCTGATTATTTATCCCCTGCCAACAATGTGTCACAGGAGAGACCTCCCCGGGCAGCCGCCACCGAGCTGGCGATTCACTGAGCAGCCCCAGCCCCGGCCAGGCCTGACAGCAGCTAAAAGAAGACAGGGCTTGTCGCAATTTGGCAGCTTGCGGAGCGAGAAGGAACCTTTCTGCTTTATTTGCCGCTTTTCCAAATGCGTCAGCATCAGGCAGCATGAAATCCAAGTGGATCGAAATCCCTCCAGTGGGACCCACAGACCCCTTGAGATGGAGCTGGCACAGCCTGTGGACCAGCGGATGCTCCACCACAGCTCTGCCGGACATGGGAGCCTTCCTGCCCCTTCCCAGAGCGATGAGGATGGTGATGGCAGCGCCAAAAACCTAGGAATTTGGGCCAGTCTGTCTGGATCGTGCTGCTCAATGGAGTTTGCCCTCTGCCAACACCGTGCCTACACAAACTCCCACCCTGGTCCTTCCAGAGTGAGGCAGCAGCGTGATTAATGCTTTTAAAATTTTTTCTCCCCCTCCCTTATCCCTTTTTTTTGGGAGAAAACAGTCCCTTTTCCCAGTGCCCCTCCCTGCGGGGAGCTGCTGGCACAAACCCCGCCGTGAGCATTGTTCAACAGTAGCAGCGTTTGGGACGTGATCCTTCCCGGCGGCTCGGAAGCCCAGCGGGGGAGCTGACCCCGGATGCACCGGGGGAATTCGGCTCGGGAGCAGCTCCCGCCCGCTGCATGCAGCCACAGCCCGTGGCTGCAGCGGGGAACGGCGATAGCTCTCCGCATCCAGGCGGGAGGAGCGGCTGCATCGCTCCGAGACAGATTTCTCTCGCAGGATCTGCTCAGTAGTGCATGGCTAAATATGTCCAAGAGCCCCGAACTTGGCTCGCGCTCGGCATGCCAAGCAAGTGAAAGCATCGGAGCACCAGAAGGGAGCCGAAGATTGTGCTGAAGTGCCATTTGCTACAAAAATTCCGAACAAAGGGAAAGAAAAATCCATGTATTTCCCTTTTTTTTAAACAAAAAAAAATCAGCAGTGCAAAACCGAACTGGAGAAGGAGAAGATGGCTGAGGAGGCAGTCACTTCCCAATCCCGCTGGGAGTTTGTGGCTGACTGGACTGCTTGCAGTCCCTTGTGCTTTTGCATGGGAAGGGGAGCAAAGCCCACCTGAACATTCCGAGGATCTCTGCTCCTGAGGGCATTTGTGCCGTGGGTCAGGTGGGCAGGAGGTGCCAGCTTGGGTTCTGGGCTCAAAAGCAAAGACAAAAAGCCCTGAAAACACCTAAAATCCTATAGTTGGCCGGGACTTGAGGTCAGTGTGAGGCGGGTAAGACACTTCTTCCCTGGCTCTGATTTCTGTCCCCCACTGAGTGTATTCACTGCCCGTGTCTGAGTGCCACGTCATGGACATGATGCTTTCAAATAGCTACAACCAGTGGCACTTTATCAAGAGGTTCACAGAAGCCTTTTAAAACTGATTTTTACTCTCACGAGTCAACCTGGGACAAGCCCGGTTATTTTTTTTCCAATGTTGATAAACTGTAAATGTTGTGTTTTTTTTAAAGGCCAATGTATATATTTTAAATGTGATTTATTATATATATTTACTAACCAGAACTGCAAGTCGTGGGTCAGGGATAAGAGGACACTGGCGTGGAGCTGCCGCTGTCTGAGCCACCTGAGGGCAGCACAACGCTGCTCTCATTGTCAATAAGGGAATTAAACATTTGATTTTGCAGAAGAATGCCTATTTTTTGAGCTCTAGAACTCTATTTTGAAGCTACTGTATGGTGTGTAAGTTATGTACACTGCAACTGGGACTAACTGACCCCAGCTGCACCTGCTCCGTGCAGCGAGACAGTGAGGGGAAAAAATAGCCCGTGTAATCACCAGACTGACAACAGATTTTAAACCATCTGCTCTGTTTGTGTTAATCATGTGTTTTGTTTTCCACTAACATCCATTAAGACTAAATTCTATTAAACAGTGGGGCATATTTTACCCTTTTGATAGTTTTGCCTAGTTGTGTCCTTTGTGTCAAATGGCACGAGCTTGTCTCCTGCTGCGTGAAGTCCATCGAGGATCAGCTTTATCCTGTCCCTTGAGTGCTCCAGGGTTCCTCAGATAATCTCCCCTGGTGCATCCCAGTCACCTCCAGTGAGGTTAATGTTCAGTCTGAGTCTCACCACCACGGCAGTAATGTGGGGACAGCGCTGGTGTCCCAGTGCCCAGCTCTGCCCCTGTGACCCCTCTGTGCCAGGCAGACATTCCTCCCTCCTCCTGCCTGCTCAGAGTGTGGCCACTGTCACCCCAGGGCCTGCTGTGCTCAGGACAAGCAGCCCAGGCCTCCTCATCCCACCACTGCGTGTCTCCAGTGCTCCAGTGCCTGTTCCAGCTCACCCCGACCTTTTATCCATCCAGATAAAAGCCTCGACTGAAGCAGTGCCTGGGATCCAGGAAAACACCAGGTAAGCAAACTTACTCTGTAGGAAGAGGTGTTCAGGGAAGGACAGATTTGCCCAAAGCTGAGCAGAAACTGAGAAAAAGGCCAGAATTGGATCCCAGGAGCATCAAGCTCTCAGGCAATGTCCCTGCAACAGGAAAATCACACCCTGTGACCCCAGCAGCCACACAGATTTTTACCTCCTTGCTTTGCTGGGTGCAAAGTCGTTCTCACTCTTGGGTGTGTTATCCAAGACAATCATTTATTGCCATTCATATACTGGATGCTTGTGGGTCCGGGTTTGTATATTTTTTTTTCTTTTTTGTACAATTTACAAGTTTTAATACAAATGAAATATTTTTACATACATCCCAAAAAATTTAATATAAAATATACAGCATTTAAAAACATCTTGATGTAGGAAATTTCCTTCTGACGCCGTGCACCCTGACCCTTGGACACCTCAGTGGCTGAGGGAAGAGTGGCACTGGCAAGACCATCCAAAAGGCTCCATTCATACACTTTAGCTCCCTCCAAGTCTAGCAGGGGAAGGAGGATGCAGGAAAATAAACATTTGTGATTACCCAGAGAAGAAAACCTTGAAGGTGCCTCCTCCAGAGGAAGGTGTGGCCAGCAGGAAGCCCTGGAATCTGCTGCCTTTTATCACCTACAACAGTTCATGGCACAGGGCAAGAGCTGAGGTCTGGATGGGGGGAAAGTTGGGACAGCAGTGAGCAGCTCTGTGCTGCCTCTGACTCCTGCTCAGCTTGGCCACAGAGGAGATCATATCCCACTTGTGATCCAACCCTGGCATCAGGAAGAAAAGCTGATTTTTCAGGGGCCAGGTGTGACAGATCTAGAGCTGGCATTTAGTGAACTGAGGCTGAGAAAGGTGCAGCTTGTTCTCCCTGAACCCTGCAGGCACCAGAGGAGTGAGGACACAGTCCAGTCTGGCTGGCAAAGGTGGGCAGACACTGCTGTGGTGCAAGGGAGCAGCTCTGTGCTTCCCCAAGGAGCTGCTGGCTCCCTATTCCGTGCAATCCTGCCAGCACGGGATCTCCACATTCACCCCCTGGCTGCAGGAAGTGGGTCCCAGGCTTGGAACACCCCCAGCTGCCCCCCTCCAGCATCCTCAGTGTGTCCCCAGAGCTCAGGGGTTGGCTGTACCCAGCTCTGCTCCTCTACCAGCCCCGCAGCAGGGTGAGGGTATTGCTTAGAGACACTCAGCTGTGTCCATGCTCTCTGGTTATGCTGAGAAATGAGGAAGACAAGGTGGAGCAGCAGGGCAGAGCATGGGGGTTCCAGCCAGCTCCCTGCCTGCCCAGGAGGGACCAGCTGCCACTTGTTAATCTCAGGTATCAAAAGGGAAGTGACAGCCAAATATTGTAGTGTTAATATTGGGACCAAAACCAGGGCCAGGATTTACCAGCTTTAGTGTTTAGTACTAGAGTCAACATCTCCACGAGCTGCAAGTATTCTGGTAGCCAAGCTTGTGTGCTCCTGTGTGGCCCTGGGCTGTCAGCTCACAATGGCACCAGTGCTCCCAGTACAGATGGGGTCTGTTCAGAGCTCAGGAGCTTGTGTGCTGCTCTGGGGCAGATCATGGCTTGCTGCAGCCCTCAGGGGAGCGTCCCCCAGGCAAACAAAGAGACCTCCAGAAAAACACAGAACAGATGTTGCCCAGGGAGGCTGTGGCTGCCTAATTCCTGGAATTATTAAAGGTCAGGCTGGACAGGGCTTGGAGCAACCTGGGCTAGAGGAAGGTGTCCCTGCCCATGGCAGGGGGTGGGACAAGATGAGCTTTAAGGCCTCTTCCAACCCAAACCATTCTGTGGTTCTGTGTGAAGGCATTAGCACGGAGGGGAGAGACTTCCCAGCACTATGGCAGATAGACATGATACAGGGGGGTTTCCCTGTGCCTTGGAGAACAAGTACTGGATGCAGCACAATCCCGGGATTGGGAAAGGAGCCATTCACCAGCTCTGTATTAGTCACAACTGCAAGTTGCAGATATCCTGCCTGGAAAGACATCCCCTCCCTCCAGGGTGGGTTAGGCATGGCTCAGGCTTTATCTCGAGCTGTGGCTCTCTCAAGCAGGCATGTTACTGAAGCAGAACAGCAATTCGGATCACAAACAAGAGAACAGCTATAAAACCTCTCTGGGGGTTGTTAAAGAAGATAAAAGCTGGTTCAACAGAGCTGCAGGAAGCTGAGCCATGCTGGCTCCCTGCAGGCAGGCAGAGCTGCCCTCCCTCTGCACCAGACCAGAGGATCAAATACAGACAGCTTTTCCCAAAGCCCTGTCTCATCCCTCTTCTGACACAGCCAGCACAGGGCTGTGACAACGACACTAGAGGGCAGGGCTAGCCCAGCCCGGCTGTCCAGAGACCCGTCCCACTGTCCCCTCGGGAATGTGAGCTGCCAGCACCCTTGGGACTGCAAGAGGGATGGTTCCTTTGCCCCAGGACACAGGGCAAGGAGGCGGGGAGGGCATGCACAGGCACGCACACAGGGAGAGCAGGCAGAGATGCAAAACCAAAACGGGTTTCAATAGAGATCTCCTGCTTCAGCAGCCCTATTGGTCCCAGATTCTCCTGCCAGGCCCAGGAAACCCATCTGCTCACACAGAGGAAAGGAGTTGCTTCATTTTAGCATCATCATGATACTAACAAATACCTCTAGTAATAAATAAATAAAGGAAGAGCAGCCTGAACAGGCACCAGAGCTTGCAGGCGCCTGTGAGGGTACCTGGCAGGCTGGGGAGGGGCTGCATACCTGTGGGGGAATCCCTGCCTGGGGCCCCGGAAAGGTGCAGGTGTAGTTTTGCCAGGAGGCTGTCTGGTTTTGCATGTGTGAGGGAAAACTCCCTGAGCCTTTGGTGCAGCCACTCTCCCAGTGGCTGTTTGGCCCTGGCTCCAGGGAACTTGAGCTGGGTGCTTTTAAAATGGTGAATTCATCCCCAACTTGGTTTCGAACTGCAACTTCTGCCTCTTTTGGTAACGGACACGGACCCTGGAGAAGAAGAAAGGAGTGAGCATGTGGAGGGGTGGAAGGCAAGACTGCCCCACTGCCATTCCTGAGCTGCCAGCCCCAGGCAGGGAACCTCCTGGCCTGGGCCCTGTAGTAGCCTGGGAGGGGAATCAAATCCAGAGACCAACCCATGGTCTCAGTCCTACCCCATCCAGCTAAATCCCATCCCCAGAGACAACAGACACAATACAGAAAGGTCCAGAAACCCTTCCCAGGAACTGAGATGGTGTCTCTATCCCCATCAGGGTTCCCTGTAATCCCCGCTGCTTTTCCTCCCCAGCCCATTTCCTGAATCAATGCTCGTTAGCGTTGACTCCCAGCTCTGGCTGCTCCCTGTGCTGGGAAGAACAGCAGTCACTTTGCCTGCTACTCATTCTTGGCTTCAGCCACTTCCCGTGCAAACGAGTCCCACAGTCCAGGCTCTGTGTGAAGGCACATTTCCTCTGCTGTGATTCAATGCCTCTCTGTCCTCACGGGACAAGATGGAGAGAACAGCCCTCCCCAGTTCCATACTGGTATTTCATAGACCTTGGCTGCCTCCCTCCCTTTGGTGTGAGATAAGGAAATTTTGGTCTCCCTTCCTGCTCCCAATCACTGCCACTGCCCTTCTCTGACCCTCCTTCCTCCCCTGTGCTTCCTCCCTGGGAGGTGGAACATGGGCCTGCACACAATAGCCAGGTGATTTACACAATGCAATCAGCTTTTCCTTTTTGTTCCCCACCCAGTTCCCTGGGCATCTTTTTTTTTTTTCTAGCTCAAGGCCAGGGTGGAGGGAAGCTCCAGCCCTTTCTCCCCATCCTCCCTACAACCCCCATACCTGATCTCATGCAGCTTGACAATCTCATTGATGATAACCACAAGGACCAAGGAAAGAAAACCCAGGAGCCATGAGACCGGAGAGATGGAGACGTGGTTAAAGGTCAAAGAAGAATTGAGGTTTTCCCAGAGTTTCAGGTCCAGCACAGTCTGTGCCACTTGCCCCAGCAATCTAATATCAAAAACAGACACAGCAATTCTCAGCAGAGCTGACAAGCTTCCCAGGACCTGCAGATCAGGGTTCAGGCCCAAATGACACACAACAGAGACCCTTCACCAGTTCAGCAGTGGAGATCAACTGCCACATACTTGATTCTCCTCAGCACCAGCAAACTGGTGCTGGAGTGGCCCTAGAGCCCTCCTTGCTCTGGCATCCTGAACACCTCTCCAGGGCCTGGGGTACTCACACAACAGCCACAGTGAGTGTCCACCACCGGTTGGAGAGGGGGCTCTTCTTCCACAGGGGCTTGGTGCGATGGACATGGGTGATGGATATGAACACTGCAGGGAAAAGGGCATTATTTAGCATCACACACACATACAAAACTTTACAAAGTACTCCAACACATTACTCCAAAGGGATATGGTTCAACATGGGAATCAACTTTTCATTCAAGGCTCTTTCAGACCAAGCTCCTCACAGCAATTCCAAGTCCCTGGAATGCAAGGAAGGGCAGTGCAGTGGTTGTAGTGCACACAATTACTCACTGTGAGGTTGGCTCACAGTCTAAGGAGATAAAGCACAGCAGGCAAAGGCCAAATCTGGGGAGTGAGACAGGGGTGGGTGTGCCCTTGTTCCAGGGCTGCACCAGAGGAAAGCTCCAGCCCAGAGATACTTAGCCAGAGACCCAGAGCTGTCTGCATAGGACCAAGCATTTGCTCAGCTTTCACCTGGGCTCTTCAAACAGCTGCCAGGCAAATCACCCCTGCCTTGCCTCAGTGCTCTGAGGGACATAAAAGTACTGCAAGTCCCCCTCTCCAAAGCTGGAGATCAAATTAGAAAGCATTTCTGCTGGCCTAGACACCTGCACATCTCAACACACAATGCTCTGCCCAGCACCACAGGACATGAGGGACAGGGAGCAGAGACCCTTTAGGGTCGTCAGGCTCTGGCATAGGAGGGAATAAAAGAGACAAAGAATGCAAGTTTTCCCCCAGAGTGGGGAATGGGGTTCTGGGAACAGGGACTTACCTGTGTGTAAAACAATCAGGCCAGCTGTGAGCTTCTGGGCTACAAGGAGAGCATTGGAAAATGTCCCAAACCAGTCAGGAGCACCATCAGCATTGCTAGTGAATGAGAGGACACAGGAAAGAAGTCAATAGTGTGCACTTAACTGTCTGACCTGTTCCCACCAGGGCCATGTCCTCCTTTAACAGCTGAGGGATCAGTGTGTGAGCTCAGACTGTGCTGGTACCAGGTGACACTGGTGACAGTGGGCAATGATGTAGCTGTCAAGGCTACAGGGAGAGCACCCAGCCCTGGTGGGTCATGGAAGAGGCTGAAGCTTGTTAGAGGATTGGAGTCAGCTCTACCTAGAAAGGGCAAAAGCTGTAGGGATGTGTGTGCCAGGCCCAGTTCCTCACCTGTGCAGCATGATGGAGGAGCAGGCTGTGAGGTTGAGGCTGGTGGTGTTCACCCCTTTGCAGGACTCGTGCAGGGTGAACCCGAAGCAGATGAGGCAGGAGCAGATGGTCAGGCTGAATTTCAGCAGGAAGCAGAGCAGGAAGTAGTGCTGAGTCTGTGAATAAGGGAAAGGAAGGAGGATGACATGGGTATGTCACTGGTACAACCTCCTCCCCATGAGCCACCAGAGAATAAGTGGCTGCAAAAGACAAGCTGTAGTACAGATGAGATGCTGCACTGAGGATCTGCCCTCTGGGCAGGCTGGAACAGGGGATTCCCTTCCTGGTTCATGCCATGAATCAATTTACCAAGGGAGCTGGGAAGGCACAGGGCCTCAGCTATACATCAACACTGGGACAAAACAGAAGAGAAAAATGTGTGAACAGTTTAAATGTGATGAGCCACCTACCTTCTTGGGAATGGAAGTCAAGTTTTTTCCTGTTGCCATGGTCATGATGGAGCTGTGGGGAGGCTTGCCCAGGAGTGAGATACTGGAGAAAAGTAAGTTAAGTGTCTCAGTAAGGTGTTCAGGTACCAGAGCTATTGAATTTTGCCTGTGTCTAACATTTGAACCCAAATAACCTGCTCAGACTGCTTGAAGCATAGGCATTTATCTTTACATATGCTGTAAAAGGTGTTATTCTTGGCAGGTGCAGACAGGGAGAGAAGTGACCTCCAAATGTATGAGGGAAGAAAAACCACCAGTGATACCTTGGCCTCCATCTGACACCCCAGGCTCTCCATCACACTCCAGCCAGGGCAAAAGTATTAACATCAGAAGATGATTTTGAGCTGGAGGTTCAAGCCCCACAATAACAGCAGCTCTCAGACAGCAGGCAGGGTTAACACAGCAGCACACAAATGCTCCTGTCATTGTTTCCAAGTACCTTGCCAAAGCAGGTGCTTGGAATAATCATTGCAGCCTTCTTAGCATGCTGTGGGTGAAGTCAGCTTTCTTTTAGCATGGACACAGTGAGGCTGAGGGAGTGGTCTGTGCATTCTGTGGATGGGTGGGAGAAGATTCCACCCTGACAGACTCACCTGAGCAGTGGGTAGCAGAAACAGGAGAGCCACACAATGTCTGTCGTACTGAGGATGGGGGGCAGCTGCACCAGGCAGGAGAGGAACTGGACAGAAACAATCCAGAGTGAAGAGCATGAGCAGTGCTAGGACAGACTTGTTACCCAAGAGGCTGCTGTCTTCCCCCAAAACACTGATATGACCTGGTAACCGGGCTGCCACTGCACAGCCCTCCACATGTTCCTGTGGCAGGAGCTGCAGGGGATGCCTTTCTCCAGGGAAAAAGGGTTAGGCAGTAAATGTATGAGGGTCAGGGGGAAGGGACAGTGCAGGCTGAGATCACAAAGTCTCCATCTGTAACTGCCCCAAGCACACTGTGTAAACCTGACTGAATGGCACATCCCTCTCGAGGCTACCCCACTGCAGCCACCCATATCCATGTGAGCACTCCTGTCCTCTGAGCTGAACGCTGTCCCCAGGCAGGCCAGGACTCACCTGAATGACAACCAAGGTCAGCTGGCACTGCAGCAGGAAGAGGAAACACTTGCGGATCCCATACGTCGCATGCCTGGCCTGGAAGGAAGCACAAGCCCTCAGAGCCCTGCTGGGAGCAGCTGTCAGCCAAGAGCAGTTATTGGCAGGCAGGGGCAGAACATGTGGCCTGCAGGGGAAGTGGGAGGGGAGGGGATCTGGACACACTGAAAGCAAAAAGGGAAGGTCTCTTGCCTACAGGGAGGGGGTTCTGAGAGAAAGGCAGAATTTAGCCAAGGGGTAAGTTTGTTTAAACTCCTGGCTTTTCTAGGGTTACACTTCTCCCTAACACTGCGTTGTTGTCTGGCTGGGGATCTCTACAAGATTATACTTCATCCAGATGAACAATATTCATGGTGTGTTACCACAAGGCACCATTTCCAAACCATTCGCTACACTTTGGACCAGGAGGGCCAGGCAGGAAAATTTTCCTTGTCGTTCTTCCTGATCAAAGGCCAGGAGACACAAGCAAAACTCCTGCTGGCAGCAGTGTGGGCATCTCAAGCAGCACGCTGGTGTGAGCTTGTGGGTGCTGGAGAGGGCATTGCCTGGCTCACCTGCTCTATGAGGCGGATGATGCTGGTGCTCTCCTCTTGGCGGAAGGACATGGAGCAGGGCAGGCTGTTGAGCTGCCCTGAGAGCTGCAGTGGGGTCAGATCCTCAGAGCCATTGCTCAGGGTGGTGCTGGTGGCATAGCCAAAGGTCTCCCAGGAGCAGCGGGATGGGTAGAGAGGGTCCAGTGCTATACTGCAAGGACAACACAGGGGTGCTGGTGAAAGGTCTCATCCCACAGGAGAAACTGTGTCACTGCAGTCCAGCTTGGAAAGTCACACCGTGCTGTGCCATGATCTGTGTAACTTGCCCAGGTAGAGAAGCCTGAGCTATGAGATTAATTTAGGATCAGTCTCCCTAGACTCTCAGTAATTCACAGAGAAATAATGACCATATCTGGGTTTGTAGCACAAGGTCAACAAATTGGCTGACCCAGGGGTATTTCCACTCTCTCACCCAATGGGAAGCATCTGTAATGCCAGTTGGGGCACAACAGTCCAGCACACAAGAGAGTATCTTCCTTTCAGTCATGGAAATACCTCTGCATGTCAAGGGTCCTAAGCAGTCATCCCATCCAATCCCCCCAAATCTCCCTCATGGAGACAAATGCAGCTAATAATGGACAGAGCAATTGTGAGTATCTCCCTGCACAATCCACAGGTGTGGTGTGACCCATGGCTGGGCACTTGCTAAGATAGGCAAAGCAAAGGCAGCTGGAGGAGGAATTGACCCTGCCCCACCTGATATCACTTTGCAGGAAGAGGCAACTGTTCCGAAGGTTGGCAGAGCTTCCAAGACAGCAGGTCACCTCTCCGTACTCCTGCATGATCTTGATCATCTCACACATGGCTGCAAAGGGACAGGAGGAGCAATAGTGAGTTATGTCATTATGCACACAAAAATGCAATGTTTCACACCCTTTGCCAGCTGGATGACAAACAGTTCTTTTAAAAGTGTCCCAACTGATACTCACCAGTTGTGTGCATTGAGATCCACAATCAAAGCACACAATTAGATAGTCAATTAACTGCAGACCAGGTGCTCTGTATACCTGCCACTGCAGGAACCAAGCTGTGGTTCACACAACTGTGACCCAGAGATTTGCATCTTTTAGACCAGAGTTATAGGTATAGAGTGGGTGCATAAAACAGCTTCAGTATCAAATGGTCTTGTTAGAAAACAGCAGAAATTAAATAACCCCAAATAATTCAAACTGAAAATAAAAACACTGTTTCAAACTGATCAGCAGCACGCCAGTAGTGTTGGCGCAAGTCTAAAAGAATACAGGGCATAATAACAAACCACTCCAAAAGCAGTGCCACACTTAGCCATATTCAGAGCCACCCCCTGCTCCTGGACTCCCATCCATCACCATCTCTACCCCTTATCAATATGTTTATCAACAACCCCAGGGCCCCAAAATCAAAGCTGCTGTTTGATCTGATTTTCCTTGTGTAGCTCCATGCACAGTGTTCTGTGTGGACATGGATTTTCTAGAATGCTCCAGGCAAAAAGCCCCAAGCCATCCCTCTGCAGATTCCTGTGTAAAACACCTCTAAATGCCTGAAGCACAGAGAGCTGCAGCACAGGGAGAGATTGGGTCAAGTCAGGAGCTGCCACTTCTGTCAAAGAGAGAGAGGAAATTTGGGCACAAAGTGTGAAGGCAGACTGGGCTGTGACTGACACTGTAACTGTGACCAGAGGTACTAAAATGCCAAATTGTAATAATTTGGCAAATGCTCCACACTTTTACTGGAGACTTGGCAGGTATTAGCCTGCTGAGCACTCAGACCCTTTCTTAGTTAAAGTAACACCTCAGAGAGAGAAATTTTGTCCTTTCTGTTTTCTGCAGTCAAAAACTGCAAAGCAGAAGGTGTTAACAGCAACTGCCAGGGGAAAATTCTTCTGGGAAGTGATTTCCGAGTTATATAAGAATTGTGAGCAGAGATCAAAGTCTCCTGGTACACTGATAACACTTATTAAATGAAAGGCAGTTGCTATTTGGATGTTTGCTTTTGTGTCTCTTACGAATGCAAATTGAAAGGAGTGGTTCTCAGCCTAATTCAGTAGCTGGGCAACAGCTGCACTAAAATGAAGTTAACACCTGGCTCCCCACAGATAGCAACAGAGGGTAATTAATAACAATACATCCTTCTGGATTCCTGGAATGTATCCCCTTCCCTTCTCCTGAGCCCACACTTGGGATGAGCCAGAGCAAGTAGCTGGGGAAGGAATTCATGGACAGCAGTAGGACAGGCCCACCCTCTGTGCCACTTACTCTCTGGGGTGCAGTCTGTGAACAGGGGCACCAGCAAAGGCACGTTGTCAATGTTCTGCAGGTGAGGTCTCACCTGGTGGATCCCCCGGGGGAGTTTGGCCTGAAAAAGAGAAAGGACAAATTAAGCAGGGAGCATGTATGTGTGAAGGAGAGGCATTTCAGAGGGAACTGCTGAAATGAGAATGATTCCTAGAATTATGCAACTTCCAGATCAGATACAAATTCATGTCCCTGCAGATAGAACTGGCTTTCCCAAGCCACTGTCAAAAGTTTTCTGATTAAGTTCTAAACTGACCTGCCAAGCTGCCAGTGCTTGCCCTCAGGGTTTGTGAGGTCAGTGTGACAAACCTGTGCTCAGGGATTTCTGAGGACATTTGGCCTGTGTGGAGAGTCTAGTCAGACACATCTGCTGTCTCCCAGCAACTGGATCTATTTCAATTGCAGCTGCATCAAACTGCAGCAAGGCAAGAAGGGTTCTTACCTTCTAAAACCTGGCCTAATAGACTTCATTTTTTTAATCTGTGTCTCTGATATTCCTGTAATCTCTGCTAAGTGAGGTCTATATGAAGCCAGGAAAGGCTCATCTCACATTCTGACCACTGGGCAACACCAGTCAGTGGCTCACAGCTGGAGGACAGAGTGTTTCTTGTCTGCATGGGAAGTGGGGATGTTCCCACACCCTGCCCAGCCCATGGGACCCAGAGGAACGGAGATGCAGCTCTCAAGGCTGCCCCATGTGTGGTAACCTCCATTCCTAAACTCCAAAGCAAAGAGCTGCTCAGCAAAAGGAACTGACTGAGAGAATCCCAAACTTCCCAGGCTCTAGATATCAAGCTGGAAGAGGGTGGGTAAAATCAGGAGTCCCAGTGTAAACCAGTCAATCTGCTTCGAAGAGGAATTTCCTCTGGGAGTAATGAGGTGAAAGTCCTGACCACAACAACAGTACCAGCTGCCCAGGGAAAGGGACCTCACCCTGTTACAGTCCTCCAGGAAGCTGGGGATATCACTGTCTGTTGGCTGAAAGCTGATGAGATCCGAGTGCCCTTCCTCTTCCATCAGCAGAAGCCCCTCCACATCATCTCGAGAAACTGGAGCAGAGAGAAGCAGCATAAACAATAATCACAAACCTGCCTCTGCCACCCCTGTGCCACCCACGTGGGACACACACGTGGCGCTGCAGAAGCCAGGAAACGTGAGGCCTGATTTTCTGGGTTAGCAACACTCAGATCTCCCACTCAGTCATCTAAAATGCAGTATTTTTAGATGACTAATCTGTTCAGAGGTAGATATATGAGCCTAGTCTCTGCTCTTTTTGAGACATGATACTTTATCTCTTCTGTTGTCCTTCTAGGGGAAGAGAATAAAGAAATCCCACCTGAAGTAAGGAAAAAAAGAGTAATGCACAGGCAAGGGACCTTCAGTGGCTTGACCAGGGCCCCAGCAAGAACCAGAAGCACTCATGAGTACATGAATTCATGGCAGTTGGTGCACAGAAGTATATCTGTTTCCAAAAACTTGGTACTGGCTGGCTAGAAAAGCCATAAACATGAAGCGCTCTTGCTCTCTCACACACACACACCCCCCCTCAGGACCACCCAGTTCTGTGCTCAAAGCTCTGATGGATCAGCTGTCCGGTGTGGACACAGGAACCTATGAATGGGTTTAAAAAAACCATGCAGGAAACACATGGCATTCAGAGTGGCCAAGGCACAATTCTCACCCTGATGGAGGTCATCGTGCAGGGAGCCAGCATGGCTGGGGCTGGAGGGGGGATCTCTGAGCCAGGCACATCACCATTGGGAGTTAAGGATATGTGGCAATTCCAGCCAGTCTCCAGACCCATTTTCTCAGCAAACACCTGTGGGTGAGCAGACAAAGGGTTTTAGGGTGGCTGCTCAGGTCTGAGCACTGCAGACCAATGCCATACTGGAGCACAGGTACCTTCTGGACTCATTAGTGGGCTGAATCAGATTAACCTTAGATTGCACTGGAGCTGAACTCTCCAGTCAGACAACCAGGGGCCATGCAAAGTCAGGGGGCTCGGCAAAGACAGCTTACCTTGCTTTTGAGCTCATCTTCCAGGGAGAAGTAGACAAAACGAATGCAGGCATTGACCAATCCATCAATGAGGCGGACAATGTCAAGGCGGGCCTGATACTGAGACGAGACCATTCCCATGAAGATCTGTCCACTCAGAGCCTGGATACAGTCTTCCTTCTCCATCACTTCCCCAATCCCTTCTTCAGGCATGCAAACAACACGCAATCACATTGAGACATGAGGGACCACGTGTGCATCAGACAAAGGACACGTGGTGGGGATGCCACCGAGGTGACACCCAAGGACAGGGTACCCAGACACACAGAAACGTGCAGGGACACAAACACAGGAGGAAAGACAAAGAGACATCCATTTGTCCCAGCATACCCAGTCACAGAAGTGGTTTCAGAGATCACACGTGAGACCAAGAACACAAGTAGGAAACAGCAAGCATGGAAAGGAAAAAGACAAAACAGAAGGCAGGGATCAGTCACAAGGAATTGGGGTAAAAAGGTCAAGGATGTGTGCTGCATAACGTTCACATGTGCATTTTAAACACATCCTACTGTGCTTAAACAACATGGTGAGTCTAGCTGAAGCACAGTGGCATCAGAGCACGAGGGGCTGATGCACAGGAACTGAATCATGTTCCCTGCAGACACTTCCAAAGAGCCTGCAAAGGCTCTTTGACAGGGTTCCTTCACCATCACCACATCATCAGTGGTGAATGGGGGCTGGATGCAGCATGAAGAACAAAATAATAAAACACTTCACACAGTTGCTAGGCTTGCCACAGGTGGGACTCAAAAGTGTTCTGAAAACACTCAGTCACAACTTTCCCCAGCTGCTTGATACCCCACTAGTCACGTTTTACAGAATGCAAGACCAAGGCAGAGAGAAGTTAAGACTGGTTTTCCTAAAGAGCCTCCTGGATTTAGGTAATGGTATGTGCTTATTTCTCAGTTTCCATTGCTGTCTGAAGGACATGTACAGTTCATCTGGTAGGAATCAGTTCCTTCAGTACAGCAACAAAATCCATCAGGAGATAACAGTTGCTCAGCACCACACATTTCTCTCCTTTGTAAAACACATCACATGTGATTTCCAGAAAATCAGACAAATAGCAAACCAAGTATTGAAATACTCAGAAGTCTTGATTCTCAGTAGCCTGCTTTAGAAACAGACTTCCCAGAAGGAGAAGAATTTCTCTGCAAGCTTCAATAACAACTAGAAATACCCCTACCAGCTGCCACATCATTACTTCCTCTGGAAACACACCTACTTCAGAAACCCTTCCTTCCAAATTTCCATCTGCTACTGAATAACAATGTTCTTACAGCTCTAGACTGATCAAATCCAGCCCCTGGGCCAGCAGCAGACCTGGTTACAGCCAGGACTGAGGACACACATACCGTCTGAGCTCCAGCTATTCCTCCTGCTGCTCTGCTTGATGGGAGTGGTCCCAGGGAGGTCGCAGCATGTGAAGATTGCACTCTGCCCTGGCACCTGCACCAGCTCTATGCACTTGCCATTGAGCTGGGAGGACAAGGCACAGTGCATTGGCTTGTATGCAAAGGCAGAGCAGTATCCTGACAGGCAGGCTCGCTGGTAGAAATCCAGCACCTTCTTCCTATGTGGAAGAGAGAAAAAACAAGGTAAAATTGGTGAAAATGTGCCGTGTTTCTGACAGCAGTTCCATGTATTTGGAAAAATGTCTTCCATAAGTAGTGGTCAGAAAGTCTGAAGAAGCCTTTCCCTACTGTTTCTGCATTCTCCAAGCTGCAGGGCAACAAAAACATATTCCAACAGGGGCAGTGGTGAATGTTGCTATTTGCTCATCAGATTGATGTGTATGAACACAGAGCCCTTTGAATACACTTATTAATATAATATGCTCTATATGGCTGCCAGATGACTCCAAGGAAGTTCACTGCATGACAGCAGAAGCTTAATTCATCAGACATAATTTATCTGTAGGGAGATAAACACCAAGGAGGGAACTGACAATTCTGACAAGGGGATCTATGGCAGAGATAGTTGCAGTAGCAGACTTTTCTCCTATCCCCTTTCAGAGTCTGGGTCCCAGGAGCTGCGTTTAGTCAATATTCAGTCACTGAAATAAGGTAAAGTTCCTTCTCTATGTTGAATTCACAAAGGTAACAAATTAGGCCATACATAAGATTTTTCATTTGCTTGTAAGATGATCAATGTACCAAAAAGGATCAGTAGGAGTTTTGTCACACCTGAGGATAAGCAGCTTTAGAAGAACAACATGCTGCTAGTCAGTGAAACTAAACATTACTGGTCTGCTCTGCCAACAGGAACAGCAATTCAGCCTGTAGATGAAAATATAGCACACACTGTCAGATATTTCAGCAGGACTCCAAGGGTGTGATGCATTGTCTGGACTGGTTCAGGCACAATTGATCATTTTGCATTTGATCTAAGACAACGCATTTTTCTTGAAAAACAACAAAAAAATCTCTGCCACCAGCATGACCTGATTATAACTCAGTCCTACTACACAGTACAGTCAGAATTTACTTACAAGAGGCCAATATCCTAACAGATACAGTAAGAAGAGGCTTGGCTTGCTCTTACAGTCCAACTGAATGCCTGTTGCTATCTAATCTCTTAGATCTCTCATTGCTATAATGATAACAATTCATTATAAGCAGAGATGGCTCATGTTCATAACCTGCTTGAAGCTCTTAAAAAGCTTAACAAGCATCATGAAAAGAATTTTAACAGAGTGACCAGGTTCCCTCTGCATTTAATCTGCAGCTCCTAAATGCCCCAAATGAGAAAGCTGCCCACCTGTCAGAGCCAGAGAGGGGGTAGATATCAGTACCATCCCAAAAGTCAGTGCAGGCTTCAAGGATGATGTCAGCTGTCCCATGAGAAAACATCTGCTCAGTGCCTGAAATATAGGAGAAGAGTGAGTCAGCATCCCACATACAGCTCCCAGGAAGGGGATATCACACCAACTGCTCCCTTATTTGTTAAAACATGAGTGTTCCCACAAACTGCTTTGAGGCACTCCAGATATCCCCTTTTCCTCTGCTGACAGTCTTCAGTCTCTATCAAGAAATTATCCAGGATTGATGATGCACCTGCAGCTGCCCTGTGTATAACTGGGCATTCAAACAAGGCTGTGATAAAATGCAAGCCTCACAGTCCCTTCCTATTCTCCCCTTACTCTGTGTATCAATCCTGCTCCTATAAAGGTGGGATAATATCTTGCTCCTGCATCCCACAGAGCAGAAGAAGAGAAACTCCTTTGTGCCTCTTGTCATGAAAGTACAAGCAGCAGTGATGAGCCTACAGGGATCAAAGTCTGCCTATGCCACAAAGTGCATTCATTTTTAGGCCAGACGTGGAACTAAAGGGTAAGAGCTATTCTTGAATACTTTTCATTCAAGTAGCAGAAGATAATTTGACAGTGTGACCTGCCAGATAACAGCCTGTTTCACATTTGCACCCTGAAAATGTGTTAAATCAGGATGGGTCAAAAGTTCAACATAACAGACTCTAAAAAAGTAACTCATGTTGTCCTTAGGGAAGAACTTGAAATCAATGGACACCACAGCCTGTCCTGTTTTTCTTTCTCCCCCTATTTTAGTCTTTAATACAGACTCAAAATCTCTTATTCCTCTTGCAGACAGAGGTGTTATAAAGTTTTTCTCAGAGGTGTGTGACATCACTTGTCTGATGCAGCTCCCAGGGGCAGGACACAAGTTCAGGGATGTGGGGCTGCCTCCCCTCCACACCTCCTGCTGCCTCTCATTTGCATTGACCCATTAACATTTCCTGCACGTAGAGTCTCCTTTCCCTCCTCCAGCTGCTCTGTGACTTTGCCCCCAACAGCTCCAAAGCTGAGCTAATGAAAAAGAACAAAAGAAAAAAAAACCTCACTGCCAAGAAAAATGAGCCCAAAGGCTTCTTGCAGGCATTGTTGCTGACTGCTAATGCTCACGCTGGCTGGTGAAACCCCAAGCGAAGAATATCCCCTCAACACAAACCAGGCAGAGACCTTCAGGAACACTGGAGGATTTTCCAAAACATAGCAGCTCTCTGCTTCTGCTATAAATAGTCATCACAAGCCAAGTTTATCAGCATAACAAACCTCCAAGACGAACAAGAGCTGTGTGTGAAAGAAGGAGCCTGTCTCAGGGACACAAAGGAGCACTTGTGCAGAGCTCTGGTTAATTTTATTGTATAAACACCTAATCCTTCCCACCTTGCTCCTAAGGTCAGATAGTCCTTGCTAGGAAAGAGGGAACAAGAGATGTTTATCCATGCAAAACCTATGTCCTGGGCACAGAGCAAGAGCTTGCAAAGACCACGTGCACAGAAGTTCATGTCTGACAGCAACAGCAATCCATTTCCCATTCATTCCCACCAGAATCTCACACCACAGCCCGGCTCAGGGAAAGTGGCAGTGACAGCAGACACTATAAACTGCAAGGAGTTCATTGAGCTGTCCTTGCCAGTATAGTGAGCTCAGCCCTCTCCCTTCCCAAATCATGGACTCTCAGGCCAGGATTTCTCTGGCAAAAAGGGAAAAATCTAATGAATAGGACAGGGAGTTTGACCAGCCATTCATGGCTGCTGGGACTCACGAGGAAGAATCAAACTGCTTCAGCTGAGCCAGTGAGACAGAGCAAAAGGAATGGAGCAGTGCAGTTCCAGCAAAGGAAGACAGAGATGGTATCAAGCCATTTTACTCTGCAGAAGATGCCGGTGAGCCCCTCATTTCCATGTGGTTACTATGGATCTGGGATGAACACTGCCAGATGGTGAGACACGTATTTCAATGGAATAGCAAGGGAACATACAGATAAGCTGCCTCCTATTCCTGCTACAGCTGTAGAATTTGTTATGTGTCTCCCTTTGACTGCAGCATGTCATGGGAGTGGGTGGATTCAAAGATTTATTCACAAATAATGTGTAGAGAGAGGTAAGTTATGATCATCTGGTCTGACTCCTGCATAAACAGAGCCATTTGACTTCACCCAGTGTTAGCTGCACAATCCAGTATTTCTGGTTCTAAAACTGCGACATTTTAGGAAGTTTCAAGGGGCAAGACTATTGTGTGAGAGGTGTTCCAATGATTAAATAACCCCAACTGGCAAAATGCCTCTTAGAATTCACTCTAGACAGCATAATCCAGGTCACACATATTTGTCTGAGCTCCAGCCTCTAACCTAAACCGTTTAAAAGTGAGGATAAGGAGTTGAAATGAGGCAACATTAAAGGTTTTTTCTCTACACTAAAAATCTCAGCATCAAAGTAATTCCTGCTCACAAAGGCAAGATAGGAGCAATCAGAACAAATGAATAAGCTCCTTCCCAGATAAAGATAAAAATTTAATAATTGGGTGAGAGAAGACAGTTACCCTGGTAAAACTCTGGCCAGCACAATGATCATATTTCAGATTCAATATTGAACATATGTCAACTCCAGAGAGCCAAGTTCAGTCAATTTAAGGAATTACAAAGAGACTAAGAGCTCTGACAGGCAAGCTGTTAAATCTTGCTGAGGTGCTTTAAGACCTCAACCAGCTGTACATCCTTTCCATCTCAGCCCATTCCTACAAGAATAGGCAGTAGAAAGAGTGGAGAAGTCAGCATGGCTTCAGGTATTACATTCATGGTCACTGTGAGTTTGCCTGGGATTTTTGTGATTTATTAGTATGCAATATAGGAGTAGGCAATATAATACACTAGACAAGTCACAAAGATAATGGTTTATGATTTATCAGAAGGATGATCATTACTAACCAAAACCCTGAGTGATATTCAACCCTGTGCAGGGTTAGTTTCACTACCATCATGAAGTCTATTAAAAACTCAGTAAACCCACAACATGCTCTGCACTGCCATTTGGTCCCAGAAAACAGGTCTACTACGGGTATTTAAGATAATTTTTTTTTAATTATGTGTGATTCCTGAGTGAGTCAAAGCTGGGAAGAATTCCCCCCTCAGTATACTACAGATGATCACTGAGGCTTGTTAATCTCATCTGCACTAGCCATGGGCAGAGCAGGGCCAGCACCCCACAGGGACTCCAGGCTCTTCCAGCCTCACATTTTCTGGGCTCTCTGAGGAAAAACTCCTCCTGTACCAAGTGGATGCCCAGAGAAAGCAGCAGCCTTACTGGTAGTGGTGTCCTTCACAAACAGGTTAATCATGTGGCTCAAGGGGGGTCTCCTCTTGGTGATGGATGAAAGCTTCCCCAGGATGGTTTCCTTAACCATCTCATCACTTGGCAAGCGGTACAAGGCCAAATAGTTCTCCTGCTTGAAAAGATCTTTAGCACCTGGTGTGAAACCTGAAACACAAACAAGGAGCAGAAAAATTAGGCTCTAATCAACGCAAAAGAAAAGTCCCTTCTCCTGCTTCTGTGCCACCCACTTTGTCTATGCTCATTCTGACACCTCCCCAGCAATTGGTTGGTCAGCTGTGCTCACTGTGCGTCTACGTAAATATGGCTCAAGATCTAGGATGAAAAACACTCAGGACTAGATCAGTAATTACAGTGTTCATGCTCTGGTTCACTGAAGAGAACAACTGTGACATCGCAGGACAGACACAGAAGTGAGTTCAACTTTCCAGGTTTTAATTCTAGTGTTACCTCTAACCTCTTACCTTCCCTATGCCTCCATTTTCCCATCTATAAAATGAGCTGAGGTACATCATTTATCCCCAAACTCCCTGTAAAGCCTTATTGTAAAGACAGGACAGACCTCCATTCATTAGCAGGTATTGTCTCCTGATGAGACTGGCAGACTCACACCAGAAGAATACCAAGCCTAGCCAGGGATGGCTGGCACTATCCTTGATGACATTTGTTCCTTGGATAGCGCTGACAATGTCAGAACTTGCCAAAAGCCACCTCTTTAATAAACTCTTTTGGCAGCACAACAACAACAGAGTCAGCTCTGTATTTCCACCTCCTCAGCAAACAGGACCGGGAAAATATTCTCATGCTAAGGATTAAGGGTCTATAGACAGCTCTGATTTCTCTGTGTCTGCTCATCCAATTCCTCCTCACCTATCAGCCTGGCAAGCTCACAGAGGCCCCATGGCACGTGGACAGGCAGCACAGCGTTGTGAGTCTCCTGCAGGGCGATGTTGCAGAGGTGGTCGGAGAAGCGGCACAGCCGCTCGGTCACGCCAGCGTTGCACAGGTTGAGCAGCACATTCAGGCCCAGAGGCTTGAGGGAATTCAGGTGCATGTGCCAGTTGGAGTCATCAAACTGGATGCTGGAGGGGTTCTGCTGGTCTTGGGACAGGCTGAGCATCTCCAGGTGGTAGTCACACACAAAGTCTTCAGCCTCACAAGCCAACACCTCACTGTCCCCAGCAACCTGGTCCAACAAGCAGGGAAATTCTGGTTGGTTACAACAAATACATCTCAAGCCTAGAATCCTGCAGGGAATTCCCAGTTAAATTCCTCAAAAGTGGGTTTGAGTCTGTTTTACAGCTCCACAAAAGCCTACTTGTGTGCCCCTCCAGCATGTCTCACCTGAGTATGTTCCTCCTCTCCACCCTCCGTGTCCTTGCTAAAGCTCACGTTGGATCCAGAGGGATGTTTGCTTCGGCTGTTTGGCTTTCGGTGGGCAGAGGCTTCAGGAGCCTTTGGAGCATCACCAGACCAGTTGCTCCTCTCTTGCTCATTGGCCATGTGCACTGTGTCTGCCAAGGGGCCAGAGAGCAAAGCATCTCTTTCATGGGGCTGTGGGAGACCAACAGAGTAAGGGGTGGTGATTCAGTGGTTGAACACAAAGCACTGCTGATTCACCTGCTGCTTTAGGACTCCTGTAGAAGAGGATCCTCACTGCTTCTTCACCTTTTAAGCAAAGAGTTATGGCACAGGACTTCTCTAGAAGCCCTCTCTATAATATCACATTGTGTGTCAGTCAAACTGTAATTGCACCCAACACACTACGTTATGGATTATGGATCACTCACCTCATCTTCCATCTCAGGATGGCAGAAGGACCGTGTGGAGAGCTCATCAGTCAGATCTTCGTGGCTGTCATGAGGTGGTTCCACCTTCCCACTGAAGAACAGAACAGTCTCTGGGCTGGGGTTTGGCCAGGAAAGAATCCCCTGCTTGTCTACACAGCAGAGCACCTAGAACATCCCACAACACCCCCAAGAAAGCAAAATCTTAGTGAAAACGTCTCAGTGTTCATGCATAGTTGTAAATATCACAACTTTAACAAACACATGGGAGGACAGACAAGTCTCTCCTTCACCAAGCTTCTCTCTTAAGAAACTGCACCTAATAACACTCCAAGAAATCCAAGAATTCCTTGCTCTAACACAATTAATGGGTTAACACCAATTTTATCTCAGGATATTACAAAACCAGGCACGAAGACAAAGGGAAGGAAGCAACTACTCAACCTGTTTCACCAGCTAGTACTTATCAGGACCCAAACCAGCTGGTTCTTGAATAGGAATCAAGAGGGTAATAGGACCAGAACCAGAGCTGGAAAACACAGACGTCCTGTCAGATGTCACAGAGCATCTCTAACCATTGTTTTGTAAATTAAATTTGCTTGGACATGACAAGACAGTTATAAACTCTTGTACAAAGACAGGTGCCTGAAGGGTTTCTAATTCCAGCACAGTGAACTGATTGCAAACAGTCTGTGCTCAGGGAAGGACGACATGAATGATGCAAATGAAGCATCACACAGGGCTCCTCTTTCTGACAGCCCAGCAATACTCACAGTGACAGATCCCAGACTGTGGAGCAAGCTGGAAGTGAAGCTCAGAGTTGGGGATTTGCCTTTTAAAACACAGAGGAAGTGGCTCCAGATACAGCGTATCATTTCCTGATGAGGGAAGCAGAGGACATCAGCCAATTAGAGACTCATTCAGTGGAAGGTGAAGGGAGAGAAGGAAAAAGGGAGCATGACATTACCTGCTTTCACTTTGAACAGAAGGATACACTGTAAGATAGACATCAGCCTCTGTGGGAACCTGTTACCTGATACAGTGCTGGTGTCCTCGAGGGAAAAGCATTTCTTCCCCCTTCCACTGATTGCTAACAGTCAGGCTGACTGTTGAATTGAGAATTCACTGAAACGACCTCTGTCTACCCAAAAACACATAAGGAATTCTGAAGTGAGTTCATTTTGAGTGAATCGGTTGTTACCTCTTAGTGGTTTTTTCCTGAAGTAATTCAACCCCTTGGATTATGAGTTTGAGGCCTTAGCTTTCCCACCACCATGCTGCAAATCAGGTAAAGGACGGAGTCCCTGGGGTGAGGATTTGCCCAAGGTTACTTACTGGGCAGTGACAATGTTGGAAATAAAACCAAGGTGCCCTGGCTACTCCATCATTACAAAGGAATTGTAACCAAACAGAAAGGAGGGGATATTTTGCAAAATTAGAATGTCCAGTTGGCACCCATCATTTTCCACATGAACTTGTTTCTGAGGGAGTCTGGATGGCAGCAATCAATCCAAGCACCAGAGCTGTGTGTTTTCCTCTGTGCGATTCTAAAGCCAGCAAAACCAGGATTGAATTACTGTATTATTTTACTGGTTTTTAGCTGTTATTCTGGAATGCTGTCACTGCAGAGCACTTCCCCCAAAGCTCCTCAAATCATGTTCCCTGGATCCTAATGGTTAGTACAGCAGTAAGCTCAAAAACAAAATAATCCTGAGCTATCACCAAGGAAAAAAAGCTCTTACTTAAACCAGTTCCCCTAAAAAAAAATTTAAAAAAGAAGAAGCAGATCTTCTCAACAAGGTAGGTCAGCTGAAATCACTCCCATTTAATATCTGAAAAACATCTCAGCTAAATGATGAACTGGCATAGAAAGGCAACAAAATATTCAGCAAAGGAAGCACATGTGTGTGCACCACGGGCATTCCTCTGAGTGACTGGGAGCAAGGAGACAGGAATTGGTTCTTATAATGTCTAGGGATTTTTAATCACTCCTGGAGGCCATCTGCCTCCGTGTGGAAAGGGGAATCTTAATGCCAGATTAGACAGAGAAGTGTCTTTCCTCTACCCACCTGCTTAATCTGGATGATGCAATTTATGGAGTGGCCAGAGCAGTCCCTTCTCCAGAAAAAGGGCACCTGAATCTTTAATTGCCCCAGCTTTGGAAGCACCAGTAATGTGCTTAAGCCTGATAAGGAGCCTATGGAATGGGATCAGACTTTTAAAAAGCCTGAACATCCTGTGGTCCCCTCTGCACTTTGGTCTGGGCACTGACCACCATTCCCTCTGGTTTTAGTTTCGGCTTGAACAAGGAGGCTTTTCTGGTACAAGCAAAATACTTCCCTTCTTTCAGACACACATCATGAAAAGTTTATTTTACTTCTGGAAGAGGACTGGAAAGAGGTTCTGTCTTCAGGACAGAAAACATTGATTTCAAACCATTTGCAATATTCAGGAAAGCACAACTGAACTCTGTATCAAGGTCACTTCAGTCTCTGGTCGGCAGAACAGCATTTAGATGTGGAGGTGGAAGGGAAAGACATGCAACCTGCATGCACAGAAAATTAAAGCACCAAATGAATGACAACGGACAACTGACACAAGAAAAAGGGGTCTAGCAACAAGCAGGAGATCAGAGAGGAAGGGAAAGGATATCATGAAGTTCTGCAGTGAAGATGGAGGAAAACAATTCATAATAATAGTACCTGAGAAGATACCATCTCTGTGTAGCTGCTGAGAGTGTCCTCTGAAAACTTAGCAAGCTGCAGCAAGAGAAGAGACCAGTTACTATAATTGTGCTCAGAAATGTGCCATGAGGAACATCCTTCCCTCAGGATGTGCCTTCAGGGAGGAGAAAGCAGGAGTCCTGCTCTGTGGGAATCACTGTACCAAGGCAGACCAATAACTCATCAAAGCAATTAAGTCTCTAATGGACTCTGTCTTTATCTGCTTGTGAAGCACAGGCAAAGTGCTTGGTGCTGTACATCACAGAGGAACACACAGTCATTACCTAAATGCCTACAGAGAAAATAATAGCAATTAGGCCCAGAGGAGGCTCTTTCTGGGTGGTTATTTTTAGGCAGAAAGAGCCAGGATTGAGCGATCTGATTTTAACTTATATGGGTCAGTTACAGGAAGGGAGCTGAAGAGGGGTTGGAAAAGCAGGTGCCTGGAACACAATGGACACAGAGGAATGAGGTGATATGAATGGGATGTGGATAGGAAATGAAAAGAAATTATAGCAGGGCACTACCATGGGGCTTTTGGAATTACACTGAGAAATTCACTAACTCAGAATTTTTACATCCAGCACAAAGGACTTCCACAGCAGATGTAATTTTGAAAAAGTTTAAGTCTATTCGTAACCATAAGTGAACATGGCAATTACATTTATATATAAATAAAACAATAGCCCAAATAATAATGCATATATCTGGCACTTGAAAAAGGATCAGTTTAACAAAGCCAAAAAAAGGCAAGAGAAATCTGTCAGAAATCATTGAAACTGAGAACTATGAAGGATAGTTAGGAACTGTTTGAGAATATTTTGTTACAATTTTAAAAAGCAACAATCCCACTGTAAAAATAAGAGTCCAGTTGAGTGAAAGTGAAAATAGAAGTAAAAATTAACATAAAAAACAAGGAAAAGTATACCAGTAGGTAATTAAAACCAGACCGCTGCTTGTTAAAGACACTGAAATTGCAAATGACATTGCAGGCAAGGCAGACATGTTAAATAAATATTGCTATTCCTTTTTCAGTGATACAATCATACCATATGATAACTATGAAATATTTTCCATTCCAACACCAGCTACTGGAAGTAAATATGTTTAAATTAGCAGGTCTGGACAATGACTGTTACTGCTGATTTTGCACAAGGCTTGAACTATGGATTAAGTCCCAGTTCAATGAAAGTGGTGCCAATGCCCAGAAAGGGAAGGAGAACCATCCAAGTTACCACAGGACCCCAGACAGACTTTGATTTCAGACAGAATAACAGAGCAGCTAATATGAGACTCAATTAAAAGAAAAGAAGTGGAATAATACAACCAGTGCCAAATACCACAAGTATATGAGTAGCAAATCTCCTCAAGCTCTTGTGATATCTTTTTTGACAAAATTACAAATTTGACTGATAAAAGTACTGCTTTTGACACAGACCATTTGGTAACTTGACTTGATTCTAAATGCTTTACTGCTTTTCTAACAAAAATACCAGAGAAATAGGGCCCATGTTAGATATATTAGAAATAGACTACCTCTAAATGGAACAGAAGCAGGAATTATTTGCAATAATGTGTTACTAGCTCAAGTAGGGGCAAATCTGGGTATTTTGTTAACAGCCTGAGAGAAAACTGAAAAGAATCCATAGATAAAGACTGTAAACAACACAAAGTTTGAGGTAGGGTGCAATATAAAGAGATCAGACCACTGTCACAGAACAATATGGTCTGCTTGAGCAATAAGCAAAAAAATGTATCCCAGCTGGGACAAAACGAAGGCTGTGTGTTTAGGTGCAACAATGAAGGCTGGACTTACAGGATGAAGACTCTGAGAAAGCAGTAAGTGCAGAACATCAGCTGAACAAAGCCTGGCCTTTTAAAGCAGCAGCTAAAAGATCTAATGGGATCCTTTGTTGCTCAAACAAGGGAACACAGAGCAGAAAGTCCGAATTATTCTGAAATTTATCAAAAGCACAGCTATTACTGGAATATTTTGTGGGTTTTGAGATTCATAACCCTACAGTGATCCTGAAACACTGGAGAAAGCTAAGAGGAATGCCAAGAGAAAGATTAGAGGTTTGGAAAATATGCTTGTAGTGCCTCAAGGTGCTTAAACTGTTTACTTAACCAGAGATGGCAAAAGGGAATGTGAGTAGTTACAAAAGACCAGAATTTTGATTGACATGCTCTTTGCTCTTAAAGCTAGGAGACAAAAGATGTAAATGTTCCAAGGGCTGGAAATCAGATACTGCAAAAATTCCCACTAACACAGAATGTCCATTTTTAGCAGTGAAGGTAAATAATTACTGAGACAACCTATCAAAGGCAGTACAAATGGTTTCAAACCAACAGAAAATTCCTTTCTAAAAGGAATGCTGCTGTAGTCCAATTGTAGTAATGCAACTTGAGAAAGGGCTTGTTATGGGGAGCACTGGTTTTTGTCCTTTCAAACAGTCAAAAGGGTCACCTCTGGCCTTAAAAAACTGGGAACCAAACAGCTTGAACATGATAGGAAGGGGAAGAAAGTGGAGAAGTGGCCAAGTGATTGGAGAGGAAAAGGGTCTTACCTGCTACATTTTGAACAGAGAAGAGAGAAGGAAGGAGGGAAATAGAGAGGCCAAGTGACTGCCCTGGTCACGGGGTGAGTGACCAAGGCACATCACATCAGCTGTTCTGCAGTAGCAAGGATGGAGGATCATGCCTGAGATATCACAGAAAGAGCTGGCTGGACAGAGAGAGTTGGCTGGACAAGAAAAAAGGAAACGACAGGAAAGAAGACAAGGAAGGTGCAAGTGTGAGTGACAGGGCAAATGGGAATGTTGAGAATGATGAAGCAAGGAAGCCAAGGAGCTCTGGCTTTTCCCAGCTGAATAATAAAGTGTGAAGGGAAAGAAGGAGGTTTCAAAGGTAGAAACCAAGTGATGCTGAGAATGGGTAGGAAAAGTAAAGTGGAGAAAACACTGAGAAGAGATTCTTTAGGTGCAAATGCCACTAAGGGATGTAATGTCCTCCCTCCCAGGACACAGGCAGCTCAGTCATGTACAGCTACAGAGAAAAGAATAGAAAACAGAGACCCAGGGCCACAGAGGCCAAGGAAGGACAAGGAGGAGAGACAAACCCTGTCTAATTAACAGAAATCAGCACAGAAGACAAACATAGCTCAGTGCATCTCACCAACACTGCCACCAGGACAGAAGAAGGGAGGCCCAACACGCATCAGATTCAGGATCACACCCCATGAGGCCACCAAACTCCATTCCCCAAACCAGCACAATCACCAGAAATTGCTCTTACTCCCTGACTTACTCAAAGGCCATGCCTGCAAACAAAGCCCCAGAGCCTCAGGAAAAATCAGCCCACAGTGCATTGCAGAGGATATGATGTACCTCATTCCTTCTCAGTGGCTAAACATTCCCCAGTTACAGCCACCACAGGGCATTTATCTCCATGTTGACCCCTCTGACAAATTTTATTTATCTGATAGAAAGCACATGCCTTGAAGAGTTTTATGGAATCACCAGAGCTTCCTATCACCTTGGGATATCTGTAGAGAGGTTGAAGAAAATTAAAGCATCTGTTCAAGAAGGAATACGGTACTCCAGGAAGAAGGCACAGCTGGGACAACCAAAGATCCAACAAGGTTTTACAATTATGTGGACACACCTGAATTCAGTGTGATCACTTCACAGAGCTTTTTTTTGTCTCTGCAGTGGTTTGATGTGGAGAGATACCTACCAGTGAGGTGGATGAGGTCTTGCTCATCTGGGCCAAAACTCTGGCTTCTCCAAAGGCTGTAGCAAGAATCCACAGGACAGGAAAGAGCAACGGAAGGATGGGTAAGACACCATTCACCTGAAAAAACCAACCTGTAATCACCAACAAGCACAGAGACAACAAGAAGTTGGAAGCTCTCACATGACATCTTTTCCACCACAGTGAGAGGATGGTTAAAAGGCCAGAGCAGGAAGGAAGGAGGCTGGAAGCAGTGCCAAACAGTGCACACCTTAGGGGGGTTGTAATGAAGGAGGCCATGAGTCAATCACACCAACTTGCAGCTGTTTTTCCTGCTGAATTTGGCATAAATTCTAGTGAGTTTAAAGGCAAAGGGTACCATATACATATAAATATAGATAAACAGATTGGCAAATGAGAGAGCAAAATACTTAAAGGGAAGTCTATAAGGATGGTCAGAGAATTTCTGTTGTCCTCCTCCACTGAATGCTCCTGGATCCAGCACGCTCCCAGATTCAGCAAGCACAGGATGCTGTCATAGGATGAATTAAGTCACTGAGGGAGGGAATCAGTCTCAGTGGTGCTCTGGGGAGGAGGTGTAGTGAAGCTCAGAGCTCTCCTTTACCTGCAGCTGAAGAAGAGTGTACTGCCAGGAAGCAATTCCAGGAGCTTGGAAAATGAAGCGCACGGCGTTGGTGATCAGGAACCCAGCCTGCAATTCAGAGATGACACTGTCACCTAACTACTGGCACTGGCAGGGAAGGGTTTTCAGTGCTTTGTAACATGCTCAGCCCTGGGAAAGTAAGAAAAATATATTTTTGATCTGCTGCTGTAGTTCCTCCCTCCACTCTCATGGTTACATGGCTCAGCATCTCTGAACTGGCCAAGGTACACACAGAGTCAGCTGCATGAGCTAGGGCCTGGCCACAACTTCCTGTTGATGGCTGCAAATTCTTCACCTTTATTGACAAAACATAGCTATTCTCAAGGACAAAGGCTTGGAATGAGACCTACCAGCACAATAGGGACAGCGTATTTCAGCATCACTGACTGTACAGTGAACCTCTCGTTATCCAGGGCTGTCACAGGCCGTGACAGAGCCATTTCCAGACACCACCTAAAAAACAGAAAACAGCTGGAAATTTCAGCAACCAAGACCTAACCCTGTACTTTCCATGGATATAAACCTACTAGCAGACCTGATTAGAACACTTTTCCAGTACTATGAGGGATGATTGTGAAAACAGAAGCCAACACCTACAATAAGAGTGTGGCACTTGCCATGGTAAATTTGCAGTGCTGCCAAGCAAACTCCCCAGCTCTCCTCAGCTGCTGAACTGTAAGGCAGCAATAAGGACACAGACAAGCTGGGCAGGCACCATGCACTGCATTTAACCCACCTGACATTATCAATTATTGGGGTCTTCAACACTCGGAAGAGACGATAGAGCTGAGGGTTCTGAGGTCCCTTCTTCACTTCTCCCCTTGGGGAGGGCGGGGGTGAGAAGGGTGGAAACAGATCTCCAGGCTCCAGAACTATATGCTCATCGTCCTAGGAAAAAAGGTCAGAGTGCCCAAAGGCTTGTATTTGAACACATCTGGTTATTCCATGAAAATTGGCATTTAGAGGGAAAGTAATAATAAAAACCACCAAAGGTAAATTTCAAGCTTTAAACTTTTTCCAACCTTCTTCAAGCAGTAAAATCTTTGTATAGATCTTGTATGTGATTAGTTAATTTACTTCTATCCTAGGTATTTTATATTATCTTCTTTTATAATTAATCAGTAGTAAGGAGAAGGTCAAAGCAGACAAACTTTATTTCTGCACGTAAAAAGCAGGATAAAAGATGGGGTTTGTATGTCATATTATCCTACTGGATAGATTCACTCCACTTATATTTAGCAGCACATTACATTTTCCCCTTGACCTGAGAGAGGAGGAAATATGGTGCTTTTGTATAACATTAGAGTCTCCTGTACAGTGAGTTTGGGAGCTCATGGAGAAAATGCAGCCTGGCTAACTATGCACCATCCTTGACTGAACTGGAATTCCAAGCTATTTTCAAGGTCAGAAGAAACCAAACACTCCAATAATCTGTACACTGAGAATTAAAGTATTAGCAAGAAAATCCCAGGAAATATATTGTTACAGGCCAGGGAAATTAGACAAGCAAGTTACCTTAATCCCTCTCAGAGAAGCAAATGACTCCTGGCCTGGCCTCAAAGCAACTACATCTCCTTCTACCAAGAGGCTCACGGGCAGGTTGACGAGATGCCCATCCCTGTAGGCCCAGTGAAGGGACCAGGATGGGGCATAAGGCATGTGAAGGTCAGGATACATGGAGTCTGGCCATTTCACCTCTTTGCCAAGTGTATCTGAAAGCACAAAGTGTGACAGAATGAAGTGGTAACAATTTTGGATTTATATCCTGTAGTGGGCTAAAGGTCCCCCAGTGCTAAGCTCAGCCCATTTCCATGATCTTTCAACATCTCTTTCTTCCTCCTAGACAGCTTTTCTCCTCTCTCTCCCCCCAGTACTAACAGCAAAACAGTAATTTTAAAACCTGTACAACAGAAAAGTTAAAGGCTGTCCCTAAAACTGCTCCACTGAAGTGAATTGCCCCCTCAGGTCCCAAAGCCCCCGCTGAGACGATGCTCATGCACAGCAATTTATTTCCTTCTGCTCCATGTTGTGGTACAACCCCACGTGTTCTCCCCTCATCATCTGCTGCAAGGCAGATATATTTATAAGGATCTGAGGATTTGAATTACTCCAAAGCACAGCCATAACAGACGCCCACCTGGTAACACACAGCTTGGAAGCACATGGCCACATGACAGCTCAAAATAACTGTTTTACAGGACAGGCATGAGGAGAACACACTTCCCACAGCCTGTTTCTGTGCAACTCGGGGGAAAGTTAGCAAGCTTAATTAGGAATGCATGTGATCAGGTTTGGGGAAAGAATGGGAGGAAAACACAAGTGCAAATGGGACAGATGAAAGAAACCTCACCGTTTATCTTATCAATGATGGTCTGAAGCCTCCTCTCCACCTCTCTGCACTTCAGCCTCTCCTGACGCCCGATCATGAGGAGATCCAAGAGGAGCAGGAGGAAGAGTGCCAGTGCATTGACTATCTCAGCACCTTGGCTTCATACAGCAAAACAGGAGGAAGCAGAAAGCAGATGAAGCTTGAGTAAATGAGCAGAATACACTGCCAGACACCCACAGAGATAAACACACAACTGCCTGGTTGTTCATTCCCACATCTCCCAGATTTAGGGCTAAAAAAGAAACACATGATCACACTTCTTTAGGATAATGACACCAGAGAGGTCTGAAAGGACCCATTTCAATTTAAAAAAAACTTTACAAATATGGTCAAGGCATGTATGGCACACTATCTTCTCCCATGAGCCACTAATTTCTCCAGTTTCAAAATACTTCCTAACTATGACAATGCCTTAGGAGTTTTTTAAAGATCTAGGAATGCTGTAGAAAAAAAAAACCCTCAGTCTCTCCATAGCATACTCCCTGGGTCTGTAAGAAGGAGAATTAAGTTGGCTGAAGTTCTGTGAAAGGGATTGATAGGGATTTACCAGTGTGAGTATGCTGATATTGAGATACCTAGACAGAATGAGGGACAGCACTTATGTCAACCACACACAGTACTAAGATGATATGAAACTACCACCTTGCTTCAGTTAAACAGCACAGGAAGCTTTGCTCACCTCCCCTGTGGCTGGCTCCCATAGCAGCACAGCAGCAACAGCACTGCCAGCAGCATCAGAGACGCACCAGGCCAGTGGAAACAGGAGCAGCGGTTACCATGGTACAGGAAACTGCTCCTCCACACCTCCTGCAAGGGGAGAGCAACAGACAGTCAGCACTCATGGAGCACAGAGCCAGACATTTGTAAAAGTGGAGTGAGAAAGGGTGAAGGCAGCATCTGCTGCTCCAGGGAGAACAGAGCTTTGCAAAACCCCTGAACACAATACAGAGCATCCCAGATCAGTTGTGTGAATCCTACATCACCGACGGATGCTCAGCTGGTGAGGCTGCGTGAACACTCTGCTTTTCTCTTGCTTGGAAGAATGAAAATGCTTCTGTGCCAGGCTGTCCCATTGTCACTGACCAACCAAGGAACAGTTTTAAGCACTGTGCATAAACACTGGCACTTTGTATTCAAAACACAGGCCAGGCAAACACGGTGGACAAGGGGAGACTGTTGAGCTTCACAGCTCTTTATCTCCACCTGAGATGGACCCTCTAAGCTCACTGCTTTTAGTGGCTCTTGAAGTCCTCAGATCCTTCAAGACAAGAGTCATCTTCACACAGAGCTATGGCATCCAGGAGAGAAGTGCTGACAGAAACACACCCTCAGGTAGATCCCTTGCGTTATTCTCAAGGACTTCAGCAGTTCTACACCTGGACACTCTGCAGCAGCACTCTGGGGGGGGAATGCAGCCAACTTCTGTTTAATCCTTAGTTTTACTTTGAGAAGGGGAGACCGTGTGCCCAACCTTGTGCTGTTTGGTGCCTCACCTTCCATGAAGTCACTTTTTTCCGCTCCTTCTGATGCCCCTCCAGCAGTGCTGACAATTGGTCTCTCAGGATCGTGAGGGCTTTCTTTGTGGTAAGGCCCAAACTTGAGGTCATCTCATCCTGAGGTACCAGAAAAACAAACTGGTTAGTACTTCCCTATTTTCATTTTTAGGCTTTTTCCGGGTGGCTGACAGAGCATCTGACCGTGAATGCCCTGCACTCATCATCACCAGCCTGATTCTCCATTTCCCTGAAATCATCTTCCCTCCTGTGAACTTTAGACTGCTGGCTGGAATTAGAGCACTTAGATAGTATCAGGTAAACAAACCAGTCCTGACTGTGCTGATAAATACTTTATCAAAGCACAATACCAAGTCATTTCTGTGAAACAAGATCTAATCAGCAGAGACTGAGGACAATAAAAACTGAGGTTATGCAGGTTTGAACTGGTATCAGCTTGTAGAGACAACAGAACACAGTTATGGTAGAATTTTAATGATACAGGATGAATTTTGCTAACAATAATAGCAACAAAGTAGTAGAATACCCACAATTCAAAACAAGAGTGGTCCAATTCCCCCACCTGCTCGCTACAGATTTTTGTTTGTGAGTCCTGCCTCTGTGGCTGCTTTGATGCAGAAGCTCCCAGATTTAAGTGCTAGGCTGTGGATTAGTTTAGGAACAGATGTGACCCCACCATCAACTCCTCCTTTTACAACAGCAAACACTGGAGTTTTAAGTGCTGAGCTGCAAAGAAGACATTTGGACTTGCAGGAAGCACAGAGCTCACAGCACTGTTCCCTCAGCACTCAGCAAAGAGGCAGCAGTCCCAAAAGACACATCCCAGGAGTGTGTCATATGGAAAACACTCCCATAAGATGCTGGTACCAACAAAGTGGGCTAAACACTTGCATTTCAGGGGCAGGAGCATGAGCCCTTTCCTTTCTTTCAAATCAGAAAAATCAGGGCACCAGTTCACTGACAGTGGATCAACAGGGAAGAGCAGGCAGGGGTCCATGAGAGGGGCTACAGTAGGGAACTGGTAAATAAAAGTTCTTGTGGGCATTTCATGTCTTAATACAAACACTTTGAGCATGTACAGCACATAGGATATCCTGCATGTTGGAAATGTTCAGGTGTGTCATACTGTGCACAGAGTACAGAACCACTGACCACAAACAGACAGGAAGTTTGTCCCTCCTGTCCCCACCAGTGTGACACAGCCCAGAGTTCAAGCAGGAGCTGCAGCTCTTCCTGCTCTTGCAGCTCTTCCCAGCCCTGCCAAACCCACTGTGGTCTCAAACTGCAGCAGTTCTGCTCCTCAAGAGCTGCTTGCACACACCCAGCTCTGCAAGTGCAGCTTGGCTCTGATCTTTTCTTCCTGTTCCTTAACTGTGTGATTTCGTGACGAACATTTACTGGAAACTAATCTTGGACTTCAGACTCATTTGCATTGATGGTCCAATCCAAAACTGTAACGCAATGTCAAGGAATAGCACACAAATTCTCTTTAAAATACCATCTACCACACACACACACTGCCCCCACCTATCAGGGACAACTTGAAACAGCAAATTCTGTCCAGGCACAGTCCAGCAATGCTGCTTTAGCTGCACCTTTACGGAACTAAAAATAATCCTGCTGTAGTTTTGATTCTCTGTGTCAGTTTTAGGAATAGAGGAAGCAGTTCTGTGTTGTTCTTGGAAGCAGCCCAGGTAACATCAGCACAGGACTAAACATAGGAGTCTCTCAAAGACTCCCAGAGGAGAAGATGGCAGTGGAGTTGGCACCAGCCGTGCCGATGCACCACAGAGTGCTGCAAACAGGAGTGTCTGAGACAATCAGGGACAATCAGGCTTCTCTCTCCTGTTTGGCTGCTGCCTGTTTGGGGCAGAGCAAGGCACCCAAAGAAATACAAATCCTCTCCAACATGGGGAAAGCAGACAGATAAATACAACACACAGAACAAAAGGCAGCAAAAATATGAGGGACTTGAACTGGAAAGCAAAGTCTGCTTAGACACCAAGCTGGTTCCAGTGGATACATCAGGAGTTACAGAAGAAATTAGAGGAAAGCCAACATCTACTACAGTCACACAGTGCCTGGAAAGAGAAACTGCCACAGCACAGCAGGCAGTGAGCACAAAAAGGCAGCAAATCCACAAGTAATCAAAAAGGCTCCTGAAACACTTGCACACCTGCTCCAGACTTTACACAGGAGTTACTGGTTTGGCATAGTGTCAGTCAAGATAAGGGCAGCCACAAAGGAAGGTGGCTGTAGCAGGTGACAAAGGACAAGTGCAGTGTGGCAGGGCTGGGGAAGAGGAAGGGCAGGAAGGGCAGGGATTGTTAAACACCCATCCTGACACTTAGAACATGGAGTATTTGGCAAAGGAGGCAGAGGCAGTGTGGTAAACAAACCCTGTAATACTGTGAGTGAAGGCTGCTGGGGTCATTCGGGTAACCTGCTGTGGGTGAGCATCAAGGCAAAGAGCCTGGGACCCAAATGAAAGGGACACATAAGAAAAGCCATCCTGAACTGGCAAGGGGCAGCTCCAAGTTTTTGCAACAAGAAAGCCATCAGCTGCTAATGAGGCATTTTTCAAATGCCCTAAAGTAAACCTTTGTATATGGCAAACCCAGGCTCTCTGAAGCTGTCCCAGAGGGATCTTTCCTTTCATCAGCTGCAAGTGCTCTTCCTGCCATAAACTGGGAGGTGAGCACCCCAGGGTGAAGAAGCTGTTCACAGGAGGTGTCAGTTCATTAATAAAAAACCTCAACATTCACATCTTTGCTTTGGAAAGTTACATTCAAAGAGAAATCCGCTAATTTTCCGGTCCAAACAGAAACAGCAAGGCACCTTCCCACCCAGCTGTCTTACCACAGGGTTTCCTCTGAAGCACAACAAAGAAAAAGCAGACAGTAAATTCCAGGTTACAGTGAAAGCAAACCCCTGATGGGTATCAGGAGGCATTTTAAAAGGCTGCACTTTCCTTTTGCCTGTGCCTAAAGGCAGAAAGTCCTAAGGAGAAAATGAGCAGTTGCTTCATCCTTTGCCCCGGAGAACACAGGAGCTTCTAAGTGCACTTAGGGCTCCTCTGGAGCTGACCCCTGCCCTGGCCATCCCAGCCTCAGTGTGAGAGGCACGGCTAGAACCAGGTAAAAACAGAATGATGGCATCCCTCTGCTTTGGGATGATAGCAGGGCTCTCAAGGGTTGTGATCTGCAGGATGGCTGTAAAGGGAAAATTTGCAGTGCAGGACATTTTTTTTCTGTGTGTGATTTTATTTTCTAGAGGCAGGGAATGTGTTGAGGTGTGGACTTAATGATAACATGAAAAGATGTGTGAATGTCTGCACTCTTAGTAAATATTCTACATGTTCAATTACTGCTTAGCTTGCCTGAAAACATTAGGGAAAGTGAACCTGAGACAGACCCTGCAAATGCCCAGGTTTAGGAGCTGGTTTGGCTCTTCAGGAAGGAAACAAGAAGCACCTCGGAGGAAGGAGATGAAGAGCCACAGAATCTGTAGACTTCTCTTTACCTTCCCTTTTCAGTCGACCCTCAATAGTTTGACAGGGGGAAATTAGCTGTCAAATACCCAGGAGCTTGTTCAAATCCATAGCCTTGCCTGGCTCATGGCAAATAAGTTCTCCTTGCCTTTGTCAGGGGTTGCAGGAGCATTTTCAGGCTGATAGGTAGGAAAAGTATGGTTATTTTCTGATTTTTCCTCCCACAATTTGAAGTTGTTCCCGAGCAACACCACCCACCCATGTCCGCTTCCTGCATCCCACCTTCATCCTCACACAAATTCACCACTGAGCTCTCTTCCTAAAATTTCCACCCTGTTCTTTTACACATAGAACCATTTAAGATTACCTTTAAAGTTTATCAGCTCACTCTCTCTGCTATCTGATAAAAGACAAAGGTCTTGCACCTTTCTTCCAGAGGAACAAAGCAGCAGAGCCCAGAATGTGTACAGAGAAATGGACACAAAATATTAGTATATTTAGGTCCTCTTATATCTTCCCACAGCTATTACACATCCATAGTAGCATATTTATTTGTTGTCCCAGTAAATGTTGATATAATATGTGCCAATTTTTTTTTTTAATAATACTGGAACATAAACATATTCCTTGCTTTCCAGAGCAAAGTAGGTTGAATCATCCTCCATCCTCTGTGGATTTAGTCTCTTGCAGAATAAGGGCTTCTCATCAAGACTGCTGTACACTCAAATGTAACAGCCTTTACAAAGACTGTTTAAACAAATAAGTGAGCAGAAAACAAAATATTTGCTACAAGTTTCAATTCTCATAGACTGCAGATCCACCCCTCTGATTCAGAGTGGTGGAAAACCCCTGCAAGGCAGTTGTCAGACTGTTTCCCTCTTTCTAGGCTGCACTCACTAGGCTCCTTTTATAACACCTCTACTCAATTGCTTTTCAGATCTGAACAGTTGGAGGTGGGAAACTGGGCAGCAGAATGTTCTTCCTTTTTCTGAGAGCTATTTTGCATTCCTTAGCAGAAAAAGAAGGCAGTTTTTAATTTAACAATGACACTTTGCAGGCGATTAATCTACTTCAGGGATTACACCTCCTGAAATGTAAGCATTATTCACAGGTTCAAAAACACACAATAAGGAGTAACTCCACCAAATATATTTGCATTTATTACTGTAAGTTGGAATCTTGCTTAGGATAAGTCACAATATGACACAAAGTGGGATTTTTGGGTCTGATCAGAGAGGATGGCAGATATCAAATACATGACAGCACACAATTTCTTGGGGTAGCATTTCATACAGCAGCCTAGTGCTAGAGAAGGATTTATTCTTGCTCTAAAGCAAATCACACATCAGGAGGCTACAGCTCCTGTACACCTGCAGCTGCTGATTTAGGACTGCCTGAAATGGCACATCCCTGCTACAGAGTGACACAGATGGAACCAGCAGAGCCAATGCACTGGTCACTCTGGGCAGAAATTTCCCTTTATTACCCCATCCTTGGTCCCAGTCTTGCTTTTTGTCCTTCTTGGTGTTCTCCTGGCTACTTTTCCTAAGAGATCAAATCCCTGACTCCAGGCAAGAATGCTTCTCTTGTGACCCAGGCTACATCAATCATCGCCCCCGACACAGTCCTATTCCACAGGATGAACTTTTGATTTAGCCTCTGGACTGTCAGGACAGCTGGATTCTTTAATTCCTTCTGCCACCAGTTTATGCATGACAGTGGGAATACTGGATACCCCTCAGGGACTTAGTTTCTCATTCCATGATGGAGCTACCAACTCCCCACCTACTGCAGTCATTGTCAAGATTATAACACTCACCAAGCTACCTGAACGCTATAGGAAAGCTCAGGAAAAAGAAATGTGTGTTGATACCTGCACAATTCAGGCAGCTCCACCAAGCAGACCACAGCTCCATGGGGACCACTGCCTTCAAACCTGGACATGCTGGGAAAAGCACCAGAAGGCACAAGGAACACAGCTATTAAACTTGGTTTAAATGCACCTGACATGAGCTTGGCAGCCACAGCTTAGCTGTTGGTGGTCTCAAATCAAGTGAAACAAGCCAAGTCTTCAGCACAGCAGTGTCCAAGTTAATGGACAGAGCAATAGGCAGCAACTGTCTCCTTCCCCCCCATGCAGCCCAGGATGAAAGGCAGCTCAGACCTCCTGCTGTCCCTGGACAAAAGAGCCCCCCAGTTGGGTAACTGGGTGCCTGCAGGGCTCCAGTGTGGATGCTCTGAGGCTCCCCACAGCTCATGACTAACAGGGCCTGCAGGTTCCTCCTGCATAGAGACAGAACTGCAGGAGCACGGAGCTTTGAGATGTGGCCAAAGCAGAGCTGGCCAGCCTGAATCACTGCTGCACTTCGCTGTGCAGAGTCCATTTTAATCTACACAACGACATCCACATTTTATGCTCTCCATAAAGCACGGAGTAAGATGCCAACAGGCACAATCAACCTTTCTACACAGGTAATGCAAAGCCCAGCACTTTGCTTCTCCCCAGCAGCTGCCCAGCAGCAGAGAAAGAGGCGACTGTTCCCCAGGAAGGAGCCCAGTTTGGAATTGTACAATCCTCAGTCCATCCCCTCAGTCCTGTTTGCAGCAGCAAATCCCCAACCGTAGTTACCTGTCCCACCAGGCTGCTGGCAGGATGAGGCACGGTTTATGCAGTGCTTTGAAGCACTACACAATTATTAAGCTTTAATTACTGTAATTTAGCCAGTTGCATTACTCCTCCAAGTTCAGAGAGCAGTTAGGGGTCTGTATTTATCCTGGCTTCAACATGCAGCAGTGCTTTATGCCAGTGCAGAGCTTCCTCCAGGGAATGCTAATCCCCTCCCAGAGGCCAGTAATGCTCAGAAATCCACAGAACTTCAGCACATCTTTCATCTCCCTGTTAGCTTCCTTCCCCCATCCCCACTTCTTCAGCTGAAGACTTTGGGGACTAAAACAATGATCCAGCCTGGCAGGTGCACTGCTGGACGGATCCCACAAGGATAAGGAGGCTCAACAGTTACAGATCAAAGCCTATAGAAGCAACAGACAAATTAAAGCTGTGAGGCATAGGGGCAGCAAAGCAGGAGTCAGCAGCTAAAATCCTGTGTGGATCTTCCTGTTGGTCCTGGGGTTAAAACTGCAGTTTAAAACAGTTTCTTTTCCCCATCACCTCCAACAACAAGCTATTCCCTAGCTAAAACCATCACTCCCTGTTTCATGTCCTGCCATAACCTCCTTCCCAAAACCTGAAAGCTCTTCATGCACTATCACATCAGGATGCAGGCTGGGGAGGGAGACAGGGAAAGCCATTTTGAAATTAAATGTTAAGGGAGAGGAACTTACTTTGCGACATTTGCCTTGGTGGGGGATCCAGAGATCAGCCTGTTTGAAGAGCATCTGGGCTAAATTCCTGCACCACTTCCCCAGCAACTTGCACTGCTGCTGCTCTCCAAAAACGAGAGAGCAAAGAGGAAGAGAGAGTGAGACTGTGCAGAGCCCAGCGCCGCAGAGAATGAGACAGAAGCAGCAGAGTGAAGCACCAGTCTGCTGATTAATTCAGCCTGTTTCCAGTCACGCTGCAGATCCAGCAAGGAGGCGGCGGATGGGGGGTGGGGGATGAGGGAGGACGAGGGATGGAAAGAGGGGGAGAAAAAAGCAGAGAGAGAAGAAAGTTTGCCCAGGATAGCACCAGATGTCTGTGAGGATGGTTCATTCATCAGATGGAGCCGACACAGTGAGGATCCCTGGGCTCCCTGCCTGCAGAGCTGCATATGCACGCACAGGAAGGAGTGATGCTGACAGACAGGGGTCTGTGCAAAAGCAGATGGCAAATTAGGTAGGACAAAGTGTTATAAAATGTACTACAGGGGAAGGAACACCTGAGCAGGCATGGAAAAAGACTAAATTGAGATCAAGAGACCCTGGAATACCAACTCCCTCACAGATGACTCCACAGCTTTGGATTCAAGCTCAATTCAAAAATGTAAGTATTTGCTATTTAAACAAGTTGAGATGGTTACAGGTCCAGTCTGAAGTGTTCCCTCCCTCTTCTGTTGATAGAGAATGCAGCAAAAGCCCCTCTCAGCATCCAATATTCATCCTGAGCCACACAATCTGAACTAAAAGGTGCATGTAAATTCACCATAGCCACACCTGGGGCTCCACATTTACCTGGGCATGGCACACAGGAGGCAAAGGATTAGTGCAGACAGGGGAGGGTTGGGTAGAACAACAACAATGGGATAAAAAGGTGAAAAAGGAATGAGCCTTCTCTCTCATTCGCATCTTTTACAGGAATGTTTCCTTCTCATTGTTGGAGGGATGCACCTTTTTAAGTGAGTTTTTATACAGCTCCTACTTTGGTGCTGTCCTAATTCTGTCTAGGATCTCCCAGTTCTGCAGAGCAATCACTAAAACAACTGCTTTCATTCCACACAGAAAGGGGTAAAGGACTGGCCCAGCCAAGCACCACCTCAATAGCTTGCCAAGGATTACAGCTGGCTGATACCAAACAGGACAGGCACTGCAAAGACTTCCAGTCTCAGCATATTGTGCAGCTCTGAAGACCATGTACAGGTGTCAGGACTCACCTAGCCTCCCTGGACAAGCTCTTCAGCTCCTTTCCTTTCCTGAGCTTCAAATGCCTCAATAGGCACAGCCCATACTCTATGTTTAAAGCCAGAAGGGCAGAGGTTAAGTGGCCTCAATATTCACAATAAACCCAACGCAGGGTCTGGTTATCACCTGTGTGTTGGCATTGAGGTGAGATTACATCGGTGTGTAATCTCACAAAGCACTTAGAGACAAAGCTGAAGGGAAGCAGACACTTTGTATTTATTTAATGTAACTTCAGGAGAAAGCAGTAGAGAGAAAGAGGCAAAACATCCTTTATCCTTCTGCAGGGCATTTTGTTTCCTAGACAACAACTTTAAACTGCAGAAAACAAGAAAATGTCCTAATGCCACAATTTTTCCTTCCTGCATGCTAAGGAACTACTCACCTACTCCTTTCAACACAAAGAAAAAAAGGAGAGAAAAAAGAAAATGTCAACAACAAGACAGGGTAAGAGTGGATAAACCCTCACACAACATACTTGTAAGACCCTTTCTTTATCACAATGCTTGCTGATCTGTTTCCCATAGCTTTGTACCTTTTGGAGACTCGAATGAAAGTGAATAAAACAACTTGCTTGTGTTATACCAGGAACAATTCTTGTGCTTCATGCAGTTAGAGGTCCCCACCTCAAAACCCCCAGCTTTGGTCATGGACACAAATGGAATTGGATTAAATTGCTTCTTCTTGTTTACCCCACTGCTGAGAGACCTTGCTCTAAAATGTTTTGTGTAGGGCAGTAATTTGTACTATGTAGCTTCCTTCAGGTATCAACAGGTATCAGAAATTGCATCTGGATATGCATTTGTGCATTAAATAACAGAATGAAAGAGAATGCAAAGACTTGGGATCTGAAGATAAAACTGGGTCTTGAAATAAAAGGCTGAGTATAAAGGCAGGGACTGACCTATACAAAATGTGCAGCACAGATGAGAGACGCCTGTGGAAAAAAGATCAGTTTGTGAAAAAGCCCTTGGAAGAAGAGCTGAGCTTTTAGAGGGCAGCAGGGAATAAAAACAGAGATGCAGTCACTGGCAGGATGAGAAGTGGCAAAGGACTTGGGCTACTTTTCAGTCCAAAGGTAGGACTGCAGCTCTTGTTAGGCAACCTGGAACAAGGACTAACAGTGCTGGAGCTGGAGCGAAGTGGAGCACAGCACAGCCTCCCTGAATACACTTCTAGGCTCTGGCCAGGAGGCATAGTGCTGTATCCAGGCTGCAGCAATTACACTGGGATAATAAACCTCAGTTGTTACGGGTAACTGTGGAATGGATGATGTCAATAATTTTTATTAGTTGTGTGGCTGCAAATCCAGCCTACGTGTAATGCAACACAAACTCAGGAGCCTCCCACTGTCCTATGGCACCCAGTGCTGCTCTCTCAGTATGTGCTGAGTGGTCTTGGAGCAGAGATTCTGGCACCTTTCACAAGGATTAAATTCACTTGAGAAACACACAGAAAATTAAAAAGTCAGAGGAAGAGGAGAAGGAACAAGATATCAGCACATTTAATTTAAGAAGGTTTTGGCTCTGCTCCTGAAATACTCCCTGCCTTTCTCTGAGGTGTCTGGCTTCTGGCAAAAACTGGAAGCCAGCCTGCTTTACACCTGACAAACTCTGATCCTCAGCCACTCCTGACAAGGGAACTTATTAGCCAACTGGAGCCAGAGGACAAGTCTCTCATCTGAGTGACAGATGTCTGTGCTGCAGCAGTGCTCTGAGCACATCTCCTGCTCCAGGAGTGCTAACTCTCCATCACACACATATATTGAAGAGATTGCTTTCAGCCAGATTTGGGACTGATGTGCTCACGTGGGTTCATTTTATTTTTAGCATTTTAAAATAAACCTAGCAATCAAATATACTGCTGAGGTTACAAAGCAGGTTAATTTGTTCCCTTATCAGTGGATATGCATCCAAGCTCTTCACTTTGGGAAGGAAGATGGATTCCACCTTAAAGAGGGTGAAACAAGGATCTGCAGTATTAGAAAAAAAAAAAAAGACCCAACTCCTTAGCATCAAATAATAATCACAGAATGGTTTGGATTGTAAGGAACATTAAAGATCATCTAGTTCCAAGCCCCTGCCATGGGGTTGTTTATAAGAATAAAATTCTGTTTCCTCAGAATCCAAACAAAATAAGTTGAAAAATGCAGCTGTATGTATCTACGGGGCTTTTTCATTCCTATTGAAAAGAGTGTGGTGATCTCTTGCCTTCATTTTTAATTCCCATTCAGAAAGGAGAAAGAAAAATTTTCAGGAAGTCAGAAGAGGAGGTCAGGACTTGAGAACACCACAATTCCCCCTGTAATCTCCTTGTCAGGACACTTTCCTAATAGGCCTTTTAAAGGTTTATTACAATACTGTCCATGCTGCTGCCTGTCCAGCAATTTTATATGATCTTCCTGCATTGTACAGTGGGGAATGTCATATGAGAAAGAGAGAGATGAACCAAAGATAGTGACCTGCAGTGAAAGTGTCCCTGCTGTGCCCTGCTCTCTTTGGTGCTCTCAGATCCTACACAGAACACACCCCTGCACAGAGGGGTAACTGCATCATCTCTGAAAATGATCAATACCAGATTAGCCCATGATGTCATTAAAAAGAGAATAAGCAGATAATTATCCTCATTGGAATGTTAACTCCATGGTAATAAAGCAATTTGATATAAAACAACATAGGTCAAACACATCCTCTGAGCACTCCAGCATCAAGAGGTTCAGGCAGGAGTGAGCCCAGGCCTTCCTGGTCTAGCACAGCTCAGAGCAGAAACTCAGCAAAGAAGCAGTTGAGTAGGCAAGTGCCACAGCTGATTGGGAAAGACTCACCTTTAAAAGTCACTTACATTGCTGTAGTATTTTTTAGTGTTGATCTGAATCTAGATGAGTCCCTAACAGGTGCTCTGCACTAATGAACAAAACAGGGATGCATGGAGAAAGCAGAGGCAGCCAACACACAATAGCTCAGGGTGTGGTGAGGAAAAAAGCCAAGAATGTTCTCTCACCAGAGCCAGCTGAGACCCCAAGTTACCACCAGCAAAACTGGACTCAGATTATTTCATTGTCCTGGTTTACTTAAAAAATCTTCCCAGTGAATTCAGCCTCTCAAGTGAAGCTGAGTTGAGTGTCCACAGGAGTAGAACCCCAGCTAAGAGCTCAAGAGAGACACAGCAGGTGTGACAGTGGAACCCCACCTGAGCTGTTCCACCATGGTGCCTCAGGCCCACCCTGCAAAGGATTTCCCTGCTGACACAGGGATGTGAAGGTGACAGAACTCTCAACTTGGATACCAACCATGGATTATACCAGAACATAATAATGGTGAATCTTAACCCAAAATAATGAAAGACATTAAAAAGGACTCAACACTTGAGTTGGGTGTGACTGTTATTAGCAAACCTACCTGACACTTCTCCTTGAGGTCCATGGCTGTGCAGTTCTGTAAGCATGTCCAGCAAAAGGGGATTGCTCCTCAGGAGAGAATGTCTCCTAGGTAGAGAAGAGCTTGGCTACATTTACCACATCACCATCTGTGGAAACAGAAGGAGAAGCAGTCAAGTCTCCCACATTGCTTCCTTTACGATAAGAAAGTGATGAAATTCACAATATTCAAATTACAGGATTGGTCTTTAAAAGAAGAACTAGAGAGCTGAATGTCCATCTAGTAGTACATCAACCCACCCCGTAACTTAGAAGTTATCTTAACTCTCCCCAAAATCTGGCATCTGTAGATGAATTAAGTTCCTTGCAGTGCAGAGTAAGAGTGTTATTGTAGTTCTGACAGGCTTTTGGACAAGCCTCCAAAAAAAGGCTGACAAAGCCTGGATTCCACCAGGTGTTAGAGCAAGCTGTCACCCATGGCTATTTGTTTTGTTACTCTTATCTACCAGGAGCTTTGTCCAGCTAATCTCTAATGGAGCTAGCAATAATGATTCTTCCATTTGTTGAACATAACATCCAGCCTTTGGCAAGGCTGTGCTGCTGGGCTGAGCATGGATCTGATCACCAGGCCACAAGTCATAAAAACAATTCCAGATGACATGGGACCTAGGCCTTTTGTCTTTCTAGCAAAACTGGGACTCACAGAATTGAGGTAGGAAGCAACCCTGGAACTCACATCCTTTTTCTAGCTCACCCTCCTCCATGGCACAAATTTGTTCTCCTTCCACAAAATTTCTTTTCTGGTCAAAACAAAGGATCTGTGTACATTGCTCCAGAGGACTCTCTTACAAATATATACAACATGATATTATAAGATTTTGCTATGATTGTATTGGGAAAGTCTTTCTGTTGGTTAGTAATTCCTGGTTCTATTTCTTAATACCAAACAGAAACTCAGGGCTTGGACATATCCTTCTCCTAAATCCAAATAAACAAGGAAGCAGCTAGATATGTAAATCAATCCAAACCACCCACACATCTCCTAGATACAGCAGGACTGGCCTTTGCCAGCTGGGATTTACCACCCTGGTTTATACAACACTGCCTTCTTCAAAGGATTCTGGAGATCCCATCCTTGAGGCTGTCACCTACAGCACTGCTCTGACAATGCTGCATCATTTCAAGGAAAACAAAAGGCATCCAAAGCTTACTCAGAAAGCCACTTAGTCCCACTCCACAGAGTTAGATTTCAAGATTTCCTCTCCTGCAAGCAATCCTGCACCTGCATTCCAGGGGGAAGCAGCAGGCATCCAATATTCAGAGTGCTGGTTATCAAAAATCAGCCTGCAGAACCACAGCCAGCACTTGCAAGTGCCATTTTTTTGGCTGCTGGGCTGGCTGGCATGAGCCACCAGTCTGGACTCTGCCCTACTTTTCTGTTCTGTGACCTTTCAATGTGCACACAACCAGGGAATAAAGTTATTTTCAGTCACTTCATATCCCTGCCAGGCCAATTAGCAACTGCAAAGAGAAGATCAGACAATGTTACTGGAGTGAAGCTGACAAAGAGCTCCCAGCAAAAGGCTGGGAGTGGGAAGTAGGAAAAAGTACTTTTGTGTGTTTGCACACAGCAGTTTAGAGCCTTAGTATGTTGCCTTTAATTTGAGAGTGATTTCAGTACAAGGGAAGGCAAGACAAGATGATTTTAAGGGGAAAATGGTCACTAACAACAAAAGGCCTAAGATAAATCCATGATTCTTCTTTTTAGTCCCCTCCAAGAGAAGATGAGTTAGTTGATCTACTGAAAGACTTATGCACTGCGCTCTGATTTGTTCAAAATAAACTAAGAGCCTGAATTTCTTTCTGGATCTGGATTTCAAAAGCATCCAGCAGGGGTGGGTGGCTCTGGCTGGAGGGCAGGGGGTTGAGCAGGGAGGCAGCTGGGCAGGAGGCAGGATTTCTGCACTGCCCTCAGTGACATTCTGGTTCTGGCAGCAAACTGAAATGTGATCCTGAATGCAAAGCACGCCATTCCTTAAAGTTCACAGCACATCATCTGCATGCTTAGGAACACCACCCTGGAGTCCTTCAGTGCTAGGAAGGAGAAAACACACCAAGGGTGTTAAAAATACAAAGGATTGGCTGGAAAGAGTGAATATTCCCCGTTTAGAGAAATTTGAAAGCTGTTACAATGGACAATTTAACAAGAGCTTATGAATATAATCAGTGGTGCACAAAGCACTGCTTCATCATCCTACATGTTCGGGGCTTCTCCAAAATTTGAACACACTGACCAGCCCAGAAGGAGTTTAGTTTTGAGCAGTTTTTCTCACATCCCCAGTTTAAGGTACCAGCAATGGTAGATTGTAGACATTTCACACACAGAAAGCAAGAAGGCAAGTCTTTCCTGTGCCAATCTGAATATACAGAACAAGGAGAATGTTTAATTTTCCAATGTTTAAAAAGGGTTTTCATTTAGAATCAAGAATTCCAAACACAGCTAATCCCAGATAGGTGGGGATATCTTAGTGTTAGGTTAACAGAAGCCAAAAGCAAAGACAGGCTATGATGATAAATCAATCTCCCTCAATTTCTGCACCTGGACTGGCACTGGAGCCATAGAAGATGTGATTTGCATGCTTTCTTTTAAATGCAGAATTCATCAAAATAAAACTACAAGAATTGTGTCATTCCAGCTAAAAACCTCACACACATTACAGAGGTCTTGTAAACACTCTGGAAACAGCATCACACACTGAGGCTGCAGCAATTTAATAAATTCTGGAGGCAGCCTGCAGATCTGCAGTTGTGCATCCACTCACTCCAGTCCTTACAAGGTCCTCGTGTGCTCCCCTCCCAGATTCCTCTGTTTTAGGGACTCCAGCAATTCCCACCTCCAGACATGTCTCTGATCATCCCTACCCTGCTGCAGGGACTCTCCACACTCTGGACCCGTTCTAGTTTTGTGCACTGCTATTCCACACTGGAATATCTGCTTCCTTCTGTCCTCCCTGTTCTTATCTCTCTTCTGTCTGCCCAGGCAATTAGTCATGTCGACATGTTACACTCTGCAGGACAGAAATGAAGTGGGGCTGCTTTGCTGGGACATGTTGGAGGGTGTCAAATATTCAGCAGCAGACAATCAGAGATGCCTGAAACTGTGGCTGCTCTAATCAGACACCACATGCTCCCAGTGCAGCCAGTTTACCCCTTACACTTTCCCAGCACACTCCACTCTGCTCAGGATTTTCTTGCCTAGAGCAGTTTGTGAAATTTGGGAATGGCTGGATGTGCTGTTCAAGTGTCGTCATGTTGCGTTCAGCCTGAGAAATATTTCCAAATCATTGGGTAAGAGTGAAAACCAACACAGGGTTCACCAAATAATCCAATGCTAACAGCAAGCCAACTGTCTGGAAGTCCTGTATGCCAAACCCAGCCAATTGTTACCCCACAGCTGTGGGGAAAGGTCTGTAATCCACCTTGGAATATCTCTATTTTATATGAATATTTCAGTTCCTGGGCTGCCATGTGTGTCTGATATCCTTTTCTAATTGGTAAATATATTCCCATTCCCCCAGCTCATTTCAGTTTGGACATGCCCTGACCAAGGAGCAATTCTTGTAGCTTGATCTGAGTATCAACAAGTGTTTGAAACATCCCTCTGGACAGCAGAAGTAGAACTCTGCAAGGGTCCATTCACCCTTTTCTTAACCAGATCATCTCTTGAACAGCAATGTCTTATGCAGCCAGTATTTATATAAGTAAAAAATACTATGGCTCAGATTTTCCTTTGAAATCCAAGGATTTCAAACCAAATCAGTATGAGATAGCAGTGTTGAATTTTAATAAAAAACTATACAGCATGGTATATTACTTACAGAACTTATGAAACAACTGGCAAACAGAAAGATCAGGTAATTAAAGAACCTATAGACACTTGGAAAGAAAAATGTGTTTCAGGAGCTGCTGTCTTTAGGGAGAAAAATAAATCAACCTAATGATACTATTTCCCCCAAAGAGTTCAATCACTGATGCTTTCATGTTATTTACTGAAAATTCCCAACACAGATTAGTCTATGAAAAATGATGGGGAGTGTGAACATTTCTTGCTGCCAAAAGTGAATTCCTCAAGAACAGAAGCCTGATCTGTCACCAAGAATAGAAACACGGGGGAACAGATAATAACCTAAAAAAGCAGCTGCCTTGGAGAAAATGGCTTCAATTTGAGCTGATTGTTTTGATATCAGCAGAACCATACGGTCTTCCTACTCATGAGGAGCTGATGTCTGCCTGATAATTTACAACATGGGCACATTTGCTGATATATGGCCTTCCAAAGGTGCAGCAAGTGATACTGTCAATTGCTTTGAGACCCACTGAGAGCACCGAATAATTACAACAAGGGAGCTGGCAGCCACGCTTCTTGGCTTGAGTATCTGCCTGTGAAAAAAAGACTTGTCAGAATTTGGGCCAGCTAAACATTCTCTGCCTCAATAACCCCAGATTGTAGATAGGAATATGCATATCTGCTTCAGAGAGAGACTGTGAAGTAAATTTATCAGTATCTGTAAAGTGAGATCTTCTGAAATAGTGTATATGTGCTAAGTATTATCAACTCAGTAGCAGTCTAATATCTCATTTGAGCCTGGCTGTAAAGAATCAGGAGTTGATTTCACACAGGCTCTGCTTCCCTTCCTAAATGACAGGAATCAGAGAGAGGTCTATCCTACATTGAATCACAAGCAGGATTAAACTTGAAAAGAACTTAGAGTTTGTCTTCAACTGACAAGTATTCCTCTTGGAGGTGAAATTACTTTTTGTTTCAACCTTACTTGCTGAGAGCTTCCCAACAAAAAATATGTGACACCTTCCTTATTTCTTCAGCACATTCAGGACTTACACATTGGACTATTTCAAAAGACACTCATTGCTCAAAATGAAACCTAAGCAACAAAGAGGGAGAAGGGGAGTAGGGAACAGCTTTGGCACATTTAGAAGAGTCAGACCTTTGGTTTACTGGCAGGATAAAGATTTATAAAACAAGATGTTCCACAACTACAATAACACTTTTGTTTTAATTGTGTTCTGGTGAGCTGAGAAGCAATTAGCAAAAGAAATATGATCAAAAGAATTAGAAAACTAGTTTAGTCTACTTTACTGTTTCAAATCAAGGTATTGTAAATCTGAAAAGTATTTGCTGTGCTCATTTTTCCTTACTTGGTTAAAAGAAAAAAGGGTGTTTGGGAATTAAAGGAATGCTTTCTTTCTGCTTCAGGTACTGCCTGCCACAGAAAGACACAGCATGTAGAGAGCCTGGATCAAAGTGAAAAATGCAACAAAAGGCAAAATTCTGAAAGGTGGAAGGGACCCTCCAGCTTCTGCAGAGAGATGAGATGTTGTTGTGGCACTATGTCTTGAATAGAAATTTTTACAGCAAATCTACAGAAGAATTCACTGTAAAAGTGACAGCTGTCATTCATCATCATGATATTGGTTATTATGGTAACCACGATTGTATAACTACCTCCATTTAAAAAGAAATAATCCTGAAATGTTAGAAAATCACAAAAAGACAATGGTTCAAAATAAAATTAAGAAAGCTTGTGCTGTATTTACAAGACATTCTAACAAATCAGTTTTTGCTGATATACACTGACTCAGAGACAAAAATGCAGCTTTTTCTCTTAATTCTAGATTATAAATAAAGGCGTTGTATTTTTAGCTTATAGTAAATCTAGGTTAAAAACCATTCTTATACCAGTGTGTGCCATTTGGAGATATTTGATAAACATTGTGCCAATGGGAAGGTGTTCTCTGGGACTTCAGAGCACTCAGCACCCAAAGGCCATTCAGACCAAGCTCAAACACCCATTCCAAGCACAGCACAGCCCTTACCTAGAAACGACACTGAGCAGTTCACAGATTGTGTATTTTGCTCTTCTCACAACAAGCCCCATGAAAGTTTTATGATGAACATGTGTAGGATGAGCTGCGTCTAGAAATAGGGCAGTGAGCTGCCTCACTCTGCTGTGAAAGGAAAACAGATCTCTGCAGCTCCTTAAGAACTTTCCCCCACTATTCACTCAAGAGCATTCCAGAGATCCAAAGTGCCCTATTTAGTGTTCAAACAGGCCAATTAGTATGGGTTATCATACATGTTAACCCAACCAACCCAAAGCAAACCCTGCTCCCACAGGCACAGGATGATGCTGCCCAAGCCCAGGCAGGTCACTCTTATTGGCCAACCCTACCCAAAGTCTTTTGGCCAATCCCCCCTGGTCCCTGGCCCTGTTCCCAGCCAGCCAGGGGGATATAAACCCTCCTAAATCCACACCTTCTCAGGATTGTGTTTCTGGGTGCTTGCAGTGTCTTCCAGCACCTAATATGGGTAGGGCTCTGACAGATCAAGAAGTAAACAGAGCTGTAGCATAAAGATTAGAGGACAAAGGTTTGTTTTCTTGCTTCCACCTGCAGTACCAATATTGATTTGTTTGGTGACTGAGGCTAGAAGCACTAATATCTTAATCCTCTCATCAGACAAAAAATGTTGGTAAGGTGTTGGTTTAAAAGGTCATGGTTAAGAAGAATATTATGTAAATTTTTTTAATAAGCTTGAGTAAAAGGAAATATAAACCACTTCTCTAAAGAACAAAAAGTATCTTGCATGAAACCAGCATCATGTAGCTATTTCTATGTATGCCTATATTAGGCAGGCTTCTTGGAAAGTAAATTTAGTTTGCTTGCTAGGGTATTCAAATTTTACTATATCTGAGCAAGCCCTGTAGATTAATGCAGTACAGCAGCTGTTGAGTAACAGTTTATATAGAAACCTGCCTTTCTAAGTAACCTAAAGTGTTTCATAGAGCTCATGTACTACTATTCCATTGTGTCCCATTGTGTATGAGCTGTCTGTTCAACTAGGAAGTTTGTTCTACAATTGCTGGGGGAAATAATAGGATTTTAAAGAAGCAGGCCTTAGTAGCTTCCTTTTCTGAGAAAACATGAAAATATCTACTTCGTGGTAGCTGCTTCAGGAAGATGGATGGGTGCTTATGCTCTCTGCTACTACCTTGGTAACTTTTAAGACTGATAGGACTATTTTAAGGAAACTCTTCCATGGCACAAGATTTCCTGTGAAAACTCAGTGCATGTTAAATGTATAACTAAAATACTCTCCACTCTTGTCTATGGGTTTTCCCTTGCTCTCTGTCTTCTGGGTAGATAATATAATCTAAGACTAACTTCTCGTGCTTTATGTAACGGGCTTTTTAAAAGGGATTTGTTAGGCTTCCCCTTATCAATAATGGCCTGTGTTATGCTGATAGGGAAAAGCTCCCAAACGGACAAACAGAAAGAATGCAAGAAGTGCATGGATCACAGCTTTTGCAAATGGAACAGGTCTAGGGCAAAACGAAGTGTGCCACGAACCACTGCTGATCACAACACTGCCATGAAGTGGGCACAGGAGCGAAGCAAAATGAAACAAGCGGCTGAGTGAAGGCTGCTATTCCAGCTGGAAGGGGTCTGGGAAAACTCCTGAAGGCCAGAATTTGGGATCAGACACTAAACCTTTACGCGGAGCACGAAACTGCAGCTACCTCAAGCACACCCACGGCTGATGCACACCGCTCGGCCTGGCTCCCAGCCCGGTGCCCCCGGGGGATGCTCCCAGCCCGGTGCCCCCGGGGGATGCTCCCAGCCCGGTGCCCCCGGGGGATGCTCCCAGCCCGGTGCCCTCGGGGGATGCTCCGTGGCGCTGCGAGCCAGAGCCTGTCCCGCAGCTGTGGGAGAAGCCCCGCCGGTGCGCTGAGCAGCCAACACGTGTTTGGAGCGCCTTTTGTGTGTCCTTTCCTCATTTCCTCTCCCTCCTAAGCCGCTGGGTAACGCTCGACGAGCTGCGGGCAATGGGGCCGCGGGGCTGCAGGACCGCCACGGGCTCTGCCTCGGGCCTCCCCCGCCGTGGCGGGCGGACCCCAGCCGAGGTGGGAACCCCCGGCCACGCTCCCCGGCGGGCCGCAGCCCGGCCCTGCCCCGCCGCCCAGCCCGTACTCACCCGCCGCGCCGGGCGCTGCCGGCGGGGCCGCTCAGCCGCCGGGGCCGCCATCACGGTCACTGGCAGACGGGACGCCCCGCCGCCGGGGCCCGCAGGGGCGCTTCGGGGCCGCTGCAAGAAGCTGCTGTCTGATTGGTGCGAGCCCGCTCGGCCTCCCACACGCCGATCGCTGATTGGCTGGGTCAGGGTGGCGCGCGAAGCCGGGCGCCCGCCCTGGCGGCGGGTCGGGGCAAGCCGTGAGGGGAGGCTGAGGGGAAAGGGTGGCAGCGCTGAGGGGGCGGCGGGCGGAGCGGCGGTTCCCGGGCAAGGGGCACCCTCAAGGCTACTCGGGGGACGTCGTGGGGACGGTGGTGAGGGGCAGTAAAGTGATTCTGGGGTGAAGGGAACGCGGGAGGGCATGGAGAGAGCCCGGGAGCGGCCCGTGGCCCGAGGCTCCATCCCGTCGTCAATGGCAGGACGTGGTGGGTACCCCTGGTAAGGGGGATGAGGGACAAGGGGGGTCCTTTTGCCGGGGCTGTGCCGCTGCAGGAGGAGGTGACACCTGCAAGAGGATGGTGACACCTGCAGATCTCCCTCTGAAAAGCCACTTTTGCCGTAGAGAACCAGCAGTCTCCGGAGCCGTGAGGTGACGGCACACGCAGGGTACCAGGTGCACAGGAAACCGTGGCAGGGACGAACACAAACCTATCCAGCCGCTAATCTTAACGCGAAATCTAAACCTCTGCCGAATCTGGAGAGGAAGTCAGAGGTGTGAAATAAAGACGTCCCACTGCTGTGTCTTTGCCTGCAGACCTTTGGGGCTGGACTTCTGAATTCGTAGCAAACAGGGTAAATTGAAAAGATGTGTGTCCATCAGTTTTAATTCCTATCCTCTTCCTGTAATTCATTGCAGAGTTTCTATTATCCCAAGTTGTGAACTGGCAGTTCCCATGTGAGATACTCTGTTACAAAACTCATGTTGACTAGCTTGCTGAACTGCAGATGCCAAAGCCTGGTGCACTTGTTTGCAACTTTGTACAAAGAGCTTAAGCTCTGCATTGTTTTCCCTGCAGATGCAGTTTGGGATAAGAATGTAGCATTTTGGGAGTTTACTCTATACTTCTATGCTTCTTTGAGACAGTTTATTTTGACAGTGCCTGGATGCACACAGTGCAGGATTCTACAGGTATGATTTCAGCTCTTTTAAATACAATTTAAATTTTACTGACGAGAATCAAGGCCACAGAAGTCTGGTTTTCCTGAGCTTGTTACTCAGAACAGTTTCCTAGAATCAGTTACCAAAAACCCCCACAACACCTGAGTGATGCTGGAAGTGGTTTTTGTGACTTGGAAGGAAACAAAATGGCAGATCTGGGGAATTGATGGTGTAATTTATACACAAGGAAGGGAATTTATATACAAGGTGTAATTTATATACAAGGAAGGGAAAGGAGGTAAATGTCCTACTTGAATTGGAATAACACAAAATCATGAGCTGTACTTAGTGCTGTACAAGCATCTCATTAGTGCCTCTTTAGATTGTTCTACCCCCATAAAATTTACTTAATTAGTTGAAGGTTTTAAATAAAAGGTCAGCGTAAAGATACATCTTGAACAGAGATCTGGAGTCTGGGTTATTTTGCCTCTGACACTGATTCCCTGTGGACCTTAAACAAGCCCCTAATAAACCCTGTTTTCACTCTCAAGTACACTGTGTATAGAATTTCTGTCAAATGTGTGCTTACAGTGGCTGGCAGGCTGGACCTTTAACCTGTTGGTGCCTTTATTTCCTCCTTGGTAAACCTGATCTAACTGCTCACTTCAGGGACCTCATGCTTGCCGTGTGTTGAGAATAAGTGGAAAACATCAAAATGCATTATTACAGGGGTGATTGGAGGATCAGCAACACCCTTGAATTGGCCAATGTTGCTACAGATTCAGAAATAGGAAAGGTATCCAGAGAGCACTTTTCCCATGCATTTTAGTAGTGGATAACAAAGGGGAAACTCAAGGTAAATGCTGTGAAGCACTTGAAGCACTAAGCTGGTTTGATTTTGGGACCTGAGAACTTTGCTGTAAAGATGTGTTCTTCGAGACAGTGCTCAAGTCATCATCCTCTCTATGTTTTAATATTACGGAGTTGTGAATGAGTGGTAAACAAGGTAATGTTAGTTCTGGATGTTTATAGCAATGTAATATTTTGGTGTGGAGAAAAACACAAATCAGTCAATTTTGCCTGCAAATTAAGATCACTTCCCATACTTCAAAACAGCTCTTAAAACTATTCCTCAAGTGCTTTTTTCCCCCCACATCCTTCTATTTCTTGGAATTGTTTCACCATGTAAAGGCCTCCTATATCATTTTGGTGGGAAGTGAGCTTACAGAAATGAAACAATGCAAACCTGTGTGGATAGGCTGAAGAAGCTTCATTTCATGTTCCCCATATCTCAGCGCAGGGATCTGCCGGCTCCTCCTGGGACCACAACATATGGGCAGAGCCAGGGCTCAGTTTGCCGTGAGCTTCCGCCTGGAACAGCTTGTGGAGCCCGGCAGATCCACAGGAACTATTTGACCTCCCTGCATGTGCCTTTCAGTCAGTCCTCACCAGGGTGGCTGCTGCGGGTAGAGCAGACATGAGAATTTCAGTAGGACCACTTTAAAGCAGGTATTGTATGCAAAAAACCCCAAACCTTTCTTTGCCTTTTTTTTTTTTTTTAATTTTTTTAAATTAAGCTCTCTGACAACGTGTTGAAGTTGCATTTTAATCAGTATTTGACAAGTAGCATTTCTGAGCAGTAGTGCAAAGTAATTTAAATATAAATAAATCAGCGAGAAAATTTTGTATTGTTTAGAACAGGCAGATGCTGTTTGTCTGATTTCCCCCACCCCTCTGCATATTTCATGACAGATGAAATTACTGTATTTATAATGTGTGTAGATAAAAGGAATTGAATGGGGAAGATTGATGCAAAAGCTGTCTGAGTCTTAAAAATTAAAAGGAGTGGTTGAGTTGACCAACACCTTTACCAAAGCTGGAGGGAAGATAGTATTTAATTTTAGCTGAATTACATTACTTCCCAATTCCTATGTATTGCTTAATAAATTAGTTGTACATAATTCAGTGTCTAATTATAAAAAATGAGTGAGGTAAGATGCAATATTCCTCAAAAGAGAGAGATTCTGCCTTTTAGTAATAAGCAGCATCTGCTTTGTTTTTCTCCAAACTGAGAGGTAATTGAACTGACAATTCCAGGCTGTCCTGAAAATGACAGATGACTGGATTGGGAGTAGGAAGAAAGCAGAAGTCCTTTTGTACTAAAGAAAGGGAGGTGGCACTCTATAGTTGGATCTGGTTCCCTTTTACAGATCTCTTTCAGAGCTTAAGCAGCTTTGAGTGACCCCAGCCAACTGTTTTTATTGTTTAATTTCTTAATGTCAGTGACAGCTACTGCAGATCCCAGGTAGAGCAGCCTTTTCTACATAGTCAGTTTTGTAAATCTTGTAATTTCTTCTGTGTGAGCATAGAAACACAAGTAGTATGGAAAAGAATCTGCTTTTATTACATTCAGCTTGAGTGTAAGACTCATGGGTGGTTTTGGACCTTTTTTCTGCTAGTTTTGAGACTAAGATAAGTTTTCTTGTCTGCTGGTCTGTAAAAGTCAGAACAGCCCTGGTTTGTCTCACATAGTGATTAAGCTGCTTCACAAGTGCTCTTGAGATCTGTAATGAGTAAAATTGTGAAGCTGTTTTGGCAGATCAGCTGTTCTGTCTGGGTCACAAGCTTCAACACTTATTGATTGCACTTGGGCAGATTTGCAGAGACAGACAGTTGTGGTAATAGTGCAGAGTATGTGTGAGAAGTCAGGGCAGAGCATTAGGAGGGTTTCAGCTGGCTCAGAAGTTAAAAACTATCGATTCTGTTCCTAATGCTGTCAAACACTGGCGTTAGTTTATTGTATGGCTTTGGGCAAGCCCTCTATGCCTCTGTTTCCCTATTTGCAGAACATGGATATTTATATATTTATGTGTTTATATGTGTACATATCTATTATCTGTTTTCATACATCTTTTCTATCCCTTTGATATTGTTGTCTTTAGCACTAACACAGAGCTGCAAATCAAAATGAGACAAGTAGCCAATATACAGCAAAGTAGTTACCCAATTCATTCATTATCCTGCTCTAAAGAATAGGCACAGAAAACACATTTGGACAGGGTTTTTCCTTAGCTTTGCTGTCTGATTCCCTAATTAGTCCTGTCACACAATGTTCCAAATATGGGCATGTGGGGAAATCCTATAGACCAGAAACCTAAATCTTGAATTAAGGTTTTAGAGAAACTCTAATAATAGCAATTGAGTCTTAGAGACTCCCCTCCTTAGTGTCCATTTTAATATGTCCTGGCAAAGGAACAGGTTGCATGAGGCATGTTTGAAGCAACTTCTGTTCCAAGACAGACCCAAATATGTCGTAAATGGAATAGTTTGGGATTTTATGGCAAATGTCCCTGTTTGATTATCACACTGAGGCCAACGTGGGTTGATGAGAGAAGAAAAAGGCAAGAAGGTAATATTAATGCAATAAATCTCAATAGCCCCATTCCCAGCATTCCCCATTCCCTCCTTGCTGTGCCTACATTCCTGGCATTCCCCCTGTGCCGCACCCACTGTATCCCTGTGCATCTCAGACAGAGGTGTGTACCCAGGCAGTCCCACCACAGCTGTCAGAACAGTCTTGTGGCAGTAAATTTTCAGCTTGGAAGAAAATTGATCGGGGCCTGTCTACATCTATTCCACATTCCCCATGGCAAAATGTCCGATTTTCCATGGGAGCCAGCTTTGTGTCCTGGTTCATACATCAGGCTGCTTAGATACAACTTATATACAACACACATAGTGTTACCCTATACAAACTGCAGCAGTACAATGCAGAATCACAGCGTGAAATTTTGAGCACCTTCAGATGTACTGAGCCAGTCAGGGGTTTGCTTTAAAAAAAAAAAAAAATCACTACAATTCTTTGAAAGCAGGAAATGCGTCAGAGGAAGAAAGGTGCATATTATAAATGTATTTCATTACAATTATTGTGCCAGATGCCTTCAAAAAAAAACATTGCAACAAACTCAAAGTTCCTTAAATTGCAAATAGTGTATTGTAGTTCAGGATGATGACAGATCCTCATGTCTGAAGAGTACAGACTTAGGAACATGACATTAATATGAGTATTCCAAGCAGCGATTTTAAGTCTTGAATGGCTGCTTGACCCATTTTAACAAATATTCCTCTGATCTATTCATAGTAAAACCCATACATTTATTTCCCCAGGCTGCTCTGAGAAGTTTAAAAAGGTATCCAAAAGAAATATCAGACACAAAGATTTTTCTTACCTTCTTAAAATACTCAGAGCTAATCTTGGATTATATTTTATCACCATGAACTGTCATAGAAAATTCCAGCTATTCCTAGACTAAAAAAAAAAAAAAAAAGAAAGAAATTGAACCTTCAGCAAAACAATGTCTCTCTTGCCTTTTTCATCCTTGCTCCCAGCTATTTGAGCAGGATTTTGGCTTTTGCTGTAGCAAAGCTGCATGATATTGCACAGTGAGTTGTGTGTTTCTATAAAGTATTAACTTGTTTACAAGCTGGGGGAACATTCTACATGGATTGGTTTGCAAGCAAGTACATCTCAACAACTCCTTGGTCAGGAATATCTTACTGTAACTCTCTAATCTCCACTATTTCTGAAATTCGTTGCTTGTTTGATTTTCTAGGACTGCCCTTTTACAGTCAGGCAGCTGCAGCCCCATAAAGTAGCTGTCATTCAATTGGCAGCTGTTTGCCATAGCTGGCTTTTCAAGTCCAGCTAAAAGTAGCTCCTATAACTTCTCTGAGATGTTATTTAACTTACAGAGACTTACTAAGAACTTCTGAATACCTTCTTTGAGGGCATACATGAAACCAGAGATTCTGTAGGAGTGTTCTAGGAACAAGTACTGGGGACTTGAGTGATCTTGGAATCTAGCTCCCATTTCATCAATCCTTGTGTCACTCTAAATTAATCACTTCTGCATCCTCAGAAAGAATGTCTGAAACATTTGTAGCATTTCTACTCCTAAAGCTCCTTTTCTCCACCCTTTCCAATTTTTGAATGAAGTATGGGAAGAACTCAGACCTTCCCCCAATACCCAAATCTAGGAATAAGTTAAAACCCCTTAAAGACCCCTGTTAGGATGAGAAAATGGTCTTGCCAAGGGTTTAAATTTCATCCAATCTTTATCAAGATGTTTAAGCATTTATAATGAGAATGTTAGCATGCAATGTTTGCAGGACATGATTTGTAAGCCAGATTGTCTGACGTTGTGGTGAATATTCTGATGGTACTCAAGTCTTGGTGTGGATGTAAGCATGACCCCCTAGAGGAGTCCAGCCAGGGAGAGGAAACAGTGTCATGGTTTAAAAAAAAAAAAAAAAAAAAAAAAAGGGTTTAATTGGATGCTGAAAATGTGTATCTCTGTCATGAAACAAAGTATCAGTTACCGATGCGTAAATTCAGTGTAGACTTTGGGCCACAATAATCCTAAACTGACATGAGCCCAGCTGTGAGCTCTGCAGTTGATGTCTGAACAAGGTAGTTGTGCTGTGCTTTGACTGCCCACTTCCAGTCTCGGCATCTTTTTGCAGGTCGGGGAGTGGGGAGGAATAAAAGTAACCTGTAGTAGCTCATCCCTTCAGGGGCTGGGAGTACAGTTCTAGAAAGCCACTTGTTCAGAAACCACTTTTCCTCTCTAGAGCCAGAGGAAAGCTTTTTATTTATATCTTTATCAAAGCATTGAGCCCTGATGTTTACCTGAGCAACTGTTTTACTGTATAATTAAAAGTATTTTCAAGCTACAAGAATGTCAGGAGGGTCATCCTTGCAAACCCTGATATTAGTTGCCTGTGCAATCTGAATTTTGGCTTGTGTGGATGCTGTAATTGCCGTGTGTGAGATCACAGTTTGTTCTTGCAGAGCCTTAATCACTGCTCAGGAGGGATGGCAGCTGTCAAGTAATGGCTCACCAGGTGTGTTCTTTGCTCTGAGCTTGGTGAGCAGATCTGCACCCCTTGGTGTCTCTCAAACACTGCATGGACAAGCTCGGGTGTATGGCTGGTAGCTAGAGATTCTAAATAAATTCTTCCTTGCTGGCTCCATGGTGTGGTAGATGGCCCTGTCTTACAGACAAATGGAGACACAAATTAGGCAATTATTTTGCACAAAGCTGGCGTGGTTTTTCCTCCAGAAACCAGTGCTCGGGGCCTCTTCCACGGGGTGCTAATGGAGTCTCGATAGCAGAATCAAGTTGGTTGGAAAAGACCTGGGAGATCAGCAAGGCCAACCTGTGATCCAACACCACCATGTCAACCAGACCACGGCACTGAGTGCCACATTCAGTCTTTCCTTAAACATCTGCAGGGACGGTGCCTCCATCACCTCCTGGGCAGCCCGCTGCTGTGGCTAATAACCCCTTAAGGGGAGAAATTCTTCCTGATGTCCAACCAGAACCTCCCCTGGCGCAGCTTCGGACTTTGTCCTCTTGTCCTGTCGCTGCCTGGAAGAAGAGCCCGACCCCCGCCTGGCTACACCCTCCTTACAGGTGTACCGCCCGGCCCGTGCTGCTGCGCGGCTCGGATGCCGCCTCTTCCCTCCCGCTCCGCGCTCGGTCCGACACGGAGCGGCGGTGCCCGTGAGCGCTCGGGGCCGGGGCGGGGCAGGGCAGGTCGGACAGTGCGCATGCGCGGGGCGTGCTCGCGGGGTGGGGAGCGCGCAGGCGCTGCTCCCGCGGAGGGCGCTGACAGGGTGGCTCTCGCGAGAGTTGCTGCGGGACCGGCGGCGCGGCGGGCGGGGGGCCGGGCCGGGGCCGGAGCGGCGGCTGAGGCGGCGCTGGAGCGGCGGCCGGGCCGGGCCGCGCGGGGCCGGGCAGGCGGCGGGAGCGCCCAGCACTGCGCGGTGAGTCCGGGCTGCGGAGGGTTGCCGAACCCGTCAGCCCCCGCCCACCGCGGGCCGGGGCGGGGCGGGGAAGGGGGGGACGCGCACGCTGAGCCCCCGGTGCCGCGGCCTGCGCCCCGCGGTGCTCCGCTCTCCCCGCTGCTCTCCGCGGGACTCGCCTCGGCGCCGGCCCCGCGTCCCGCTGGGCCCTGGCCTGCCCGGGGAGCGGGAGGCGGAGGGGATGCGGGCTCGCCGGTGGGGGGGTGGTTGGAATAAGCTCTGGGCTGTAGAGGCGTCATCTGCTCGGCGAGATTCCCGGCTCACGGACAGCCCGCCGTGCTGGGGAACACCGGGTGGGGGTCGCTTTCCTCTCTGCCCCACGGCTGGGCATTGTTGGCTTGTTGTGGTTCTTGGGGCTTATCTTTTGTATTCCCCAAAAAAGAGTTCCATAACTTCGGACCGCTTCCAAAGGTTAAAAGGCTGCGAGTACCCTGTAGGGAGGATAACATCCCTATCTCGCTGTCTCCAAACACATTTGGGGTTATGCTTCAAACGTGAGCTTCTATGATGGAGAAGGACGTTTTTCTCTTGGCCTCTTCCTTCTCTTCTGAACTTCCTGCTTGAGACCCAGTGCTGGTTTTGTGGGATAAGGTTTGACTTGCCAATATAGTTTCACATAATCTGTAGAAGACAAGGATGCAGCCTTGTTAACTCCCACAACGTCTGACTCAGACACCTCTTTTATAACCTACAGTGAAAACTATTCTGTAGCACAGTTAATAACTGCGAGAGCAATTCATAGATACAGTGCTTAAGGAAGTCAATTCTTTGTTTCAAAAATTATTAAGTGCCTGGGGTCAAGGGACAAAATCTGAAGGACCACAGATGGTTAATCAATCTTCAAACACAGTGTTGTTTGTAATCCATTTCTGTGCAAACTTTGGATATTGAGAATTTGTGCCAAAAAAAAGACCTTTCAGTTGTTATAATTTCTTAGGTTGATTCTTAAGTTGATTGTCATGCAGTGTTTTGAGTATTTCATAATATCAGCCAAGCTTGTAACATTTAAAGTAGTTTTAGATAATATAAAATAAGAATAAAATGAACTGCCAGTAAATAAATTCTGGCAGAGGTAAAGTTTTCTGTTACCTGATAAAATGTTTTGATCTGATAAGTATTATCTGTGCTTTGTACTGTAGTTTAGTTTTGTCAGTGATATCTTGAGTTGTCTGGCACTGAAGGAAGTTGAATCACTTTAAGCTAGTAGATCATGAGTATTACTTGCAATCCTGAATATTCTGGGGTTTATATGTTGATGATTTCATTTATATTTGACTTTGTTTCTTTATTATGTTATACTTCCTTATTTGGCTAATTTGAATTAGTGTTCTGCCTTTACAATTTTTACTTTCTATTCTTTTGTCTAGAGCCTGACACTTCCATTTCTGCATGTCTTCCAGATGATGTATGCACACAATTTTCTTTCCACTACCCTCAGTAATGTTTTGTCCTAAAACAGCTGATGGAGTTTAGGATTTGATTCTTTCCAAAATCTCCCAATTACTCCATCTTCTTTCTTTTCTCTCTCTGGCTTTTCTAAACTGTTGTTCTAATCCTGCTTGTATCACTTTCCAGAAGAGCAGTAAAACAGTGAAAAGAGAACAATGAGAAAGCTCTCTTTTGTTTAAAAACCGTGCTGTTTGTAAGAGCAATGTAAAAAGCCCACCTTTGCCTGTGTGCTTTTTGAAATATCTGTTGAAAAGAACTTGAGAATTGTTTCCTGTTGGCCACAACAGGGAGGTTTATATTTATAATTACTTTTATTCCATCCTGAGCTGCAGCACTACAGCTAATGAGCATTTACTGTTGGCTGCATCTGCTGCCTTTTTTTCTTCTCCCCCATTGCAGTATTTTTAAGAGCAAAGGAAGCATCTTACCCCAAGTCACAGTACGGTGAGAGGTGAGCAGCACTGATATTCTGAGAAATCTTACTCATTTCTCTAGCAAGATCATCTGGTAATTTTTCTATCATGTAATCACCGTATTCATATATTGATTTACTCATTCATACCAGCCTTCTTCATACCACTCCATTTGCAATCTGTAGACTGGGGTTCACTACAGTAATGTGTCCTGTTGCACTGCTCTCTGCCTGAAGCAGATACAACTGTGCTTTTTTTTTTTCCCTCATGCAGTTGTTCTGTTCATATTTTAATAACTATGTGGCTGAAAGTCTGTAAGAATTTAAGTAAGACTGTGAATAGCAAATGCTTCCTAAGACACTAAGGGAATTGTGTTCTGACTTTACCTTTCCTGACATTTGCTGTGTAAGAATCTTGGTTTAATATTTTCAAAGCTTTTCCCTGTTACAGATACAACTTTAGTGCCTGAACTTCAGCTACACTTTTGCCTAAACTCAGGAAGGTTAAAGTTTTGTTCTACACTGTAGCTGCTGTTAATGTTACCTGGAAACATCACTCCTTTATATGTTGACAATGTATCTGATGGTGGTAGTAACACTAATGCATGTTTAAAGAGTGTTGCATGGTGAATCTCTTTCATCTTAAATTGTGCTGGAAAATTTCCTGACATTGTGCTGTTACTAAGCTCAGGGAAATGCCAGTATAGTTCTTGGAAATACTTCTTCAGTTTCTCTAAGAAAGTTGTGTATTAACACCTTCAGTTAAAAAAGTAATTCTTAGCTGGTAATGCAGTACTGGGTAACAACACTTGTGTGCCCCAAAGAGAGGAACATTTACCAGTTGAAGTAGTTTCTTTAAGTGTGTGTTGAGCCTTTAGTGTATTCTTTAAGTTGTGCAACGTGGTGTTATGTTCTTAGGTTTGGATCTTTGGGTTTTCAAGCTGTGTTCCCTTAACCGAAGGCTTTTGTGTGCCCATATAATCACATCTTCACATGTGGGGTGGTGGTGTTAGAAACACCCGAAGGTTGCTGCCAGTAATATGTAAGAAGGAGTATAAATAGATGATGTTTACCATGAAAAATACAGGACAGGTAGACAACAAGCATTCAGTGAAGTTTGCATTTTCTATTGCTCTGTACACTGTCATTCGTGTTGCCCTTTAATGGTGCTATAATAGCAGAAAATTATCAGTACCATCAGCCAAACCCCAAGAGGCCAGGTTGGAAAGGTGAGGAGATGGTGAACACAACACAATGGAGGCAGCAAAGAGAAAATACTTCTAGTGAAGGGAAGTTATTATTGCTGTTTGTATGAGTGTGCTGGTGTGATGTGGAAGATTCACATCAGAAACAAGCTTTTTCATCAGCCTTGAGACTAAAGTAAAGGTTTTCAGAATTACCATGTAGTGAAGATGATGCACATTATGGATTTAATGATGTGTGTTGGTTGAAGCTTGGATCCAGTACATTTATTTCCATCAGTCATGGTAGCACAGGGAGATTATTCTATTGGGATCTTTGTGGCAGGTGATGCTGTTTTCAGCCTTGCTGACATTTCAGTAGTGCTGTGTAGGAGGACCAGAGAAATTCCGAAGCTCTGTCCACGTGGGGACTCTGCTAAGCTGGTCTTTTTTTTGATCAAGGTAAATCCTGTAGATACCTCTTCTCATTCTGCCACATTCCTGTGACAGAATCTTGGTTCTGGTGTTTGCCTCGAGCTTCGTTATTCTCTACAGGGAGCTGCAGGTTGGGCAAACATGGGGCTCATGGAATATAAGCGTGTTAATTGCTGAACTGCATTTATGTAAGGCAGGTTTTTCTCTGAAATGAGAAATTACTGTTGCCATCTGCTGCCTTTGCATGCAGCAGGGCTCTTTCTGGGCCACAACCACAGAGCCTGAATTAGCAGGTGCGTGGGTTCACCAGTGTTTGTCAGATCTCTTCTGTCTTGAATTGTCACTGACAAGTGCCAGCTCTCTGTTAGCTCTTCAAGGGGGGATTCATGGTGCATTTTAACTTATAGACTGTCTCATTTGTGTTTTGGTATTTTTTCTGATTATTTAGCTTCTCTGCTATCAAGTGTAGTGGGAGTATAGTAAATTGTTCCTATTCAAACCTGAGTGCAAGATTCAAGCCTTTTCAGTGGTTTCAGCATGTATATTTGACTTGCCAGGTTTGATTTAATGTCTTCTCTGAGCCCATAAGAGACACAAACTTGCTGATTGTCACACTGAATTATGAAGATTATTTAACATGTTCCACTGCTCAAAGCACTGGAATTTCAGGATGGTTGCTTTTACTTCGAGTCAGCCCAAAGTTTTGTCTCAGTGTAATATTATTTGAGGACACGTTTTTGTAGTCATTTCAATTCCAAGAACCCAATAGCACTCTCTGCTTTGTCTAGCCTGTATTTAAATCGCCATGAGCTGTATGAATGGCAGAACCCAAACCATCGGTGCGTGTCCAGGCGGGTCTTTCCCAGGGCAGCCGGCGGGGAGCGGAGGGCATCCCCTCGCCCGTCGCGGGCAGTGCCGGTCCCGTGGTGCCGGGCTCGGGACGCTCCCCTGGGCCCTCGGGGTCCGGCTGGCCGCGTCCTCCCCCCGTTACATGGCTGTAATTACCGGTGCGAGCAGCGGGAGAGAATCCCGGGAGAGGCGGGAGCGGGGAGGGCCCGCCCGGCACGGCTCCGCCGCGGGCAGCGGGACACTGCGAGCCCCGGGGCGAGGACCGGCGGTGACTCCCGGCGGGCCGGTGGCGGGGCCGGTGGCGGCGCGGTGCCGCTCCCGCCCCCGGGGCCGCCGGGGCGGTCATTGGCCGCGGGACGCGTCACTCGGGCGAGCCGGGCCCGGGCGAGCGGCGGCGGGAGGAAGCGGCGGCCGCGCCGCGCCGGGCGGAGGGAGCGGCGCTGGGCGCGGCCCCGGCCATCGATCCGTGCCACTTCCCCTAATGGCCTGTCTCTTCCTCCTCCTCCCCCTCCCCTAGGGCGGATCGTCCCCCGGCCTCCCTGTATGTGAGAGACGGGGCCGGCGCCTCGCACGGAGCCGGGAGCCGCCGCGGGAGGAGCGGAGGCTTCGGGGAGCGCTTCCTGCCCACCGCCCGCACCGCCGGGCGCGGCAGCCCCAGCATGGAAGCCATCGCCAAGTACGACTTCAAAGCCACCGCGGATGACGAGCTGAGCTTCAAGCGGGGTGATATCCTTAAGGTAAGTGGGGGGCTCGGGCTCGGGGTTCCCTCTTTACCCCTGGGCTGTTCAGTTTCTCTCTGAATCTCTTCCTGTCCGTCTGACCTGACCCTCTTTTGGGTCCCCAGAGAACGCCATCTCCTTTTAATAGGGAGCCTCAAGATCTAAATCCTAGTCACATCTCTCTCAGAGCAGGAGAGATTGTTTTGTTTCAGTATTAAGCATGCATCCCAAAGTCTGTCGATTCTCTTGAGATTGGAATATTTGAAAACTTAGTCATAAACACAGCAGCAAATAAGCAGAAGTACAAGATAAAGGGGAATTCAGTGTAGAGATTATGAGAGGAAGCCCCATAAAGTAATCAAGATCAATTTGGTATTCCTTTTCTTTGCCTCCTGCCAAGGATTCTAATATCAAAGAACAGTGATTGGATTATTTCTCAGTAGATAATCTTTTAGCATCAGGCTGTCAAATATTGAAGCTGAGTTTTATCTTCAGTCCTGATGAACTCGAGTGATAAGCATGTGGCTGAATATATAATGGATCTGTGCAGATGTAAATGAATGTTGGAGTGCATTAGAGGAATTTTGGTCTATAGTTCTTTCAATATATCAAAGGCTTTTTAGGCTTCATCTTGGCTGTATTACAAGAATTTGAAAAAACAGTTGAATTTCTACAACTGTAATAAAACTGGACACACAGAACAAGCCCAAAATTTTATTTTGTGGGGTTGTAAAATACAAAAATCCTAAGTGATTCGGCCTCAGTGAAGTGTAGCTCAGAGCTTTGTTGCTTCCAAGTAATAAGAGCCATATTGCAAAATGCTTTAACGTAATTCATTCAAAGTCACTGTTTCTCCATAAAGGTGGGCTTTACCTTCCTAGTGTGATATATTTGGTGTTAAGGTATTTTTAAGCTGCTTTTTTTCTAAAATGCCTTGAGTAGAAGCAGTTTTGAGAGGTGCCTTTCCTGCAGATGTAAGGCTGTAACTGTGTGTATGCTGACAAATCAAGTCCTGCAGATCTCTGTGGGATTACTCATCTGCTCGACATTTTTGCCAGGGAAGAACTTGATTTTAACTACTATTTTACAATAAGCTGGAAAAAATAATCTTTATGTGTAAACTTAATATGTGTTTGTAATAGCTGATATTTCAACCGTGGCTTTGTTAAAAGTGTGAGGCCATCAACAGATAAAGGTTGCAAAAATATATCATGCTTTGAGATTGTTAACTTATGATTACATCTGTACATATCCAACACATCCCTGGCCCATAATTGGCCTAAAAACTCCTGTTAGACCTGTACACCTCAGTGCCACTTTGTGTGTAAATTACCAGGGTATTTCCTTGGGCTATTTTTAAATGTTTGAGACTGTCGGAATTTTGGAAACCTTTTGTGATAACCTTGCATTTATTTTTTTCAACCTGAGCTATATTCTTCTCTTTTGGGTTACTACTAGCTGCCCTCAACTTTTATAGTGTATTTGAAGTAGAGCACAGCTGAAGTCAGCTTGCAGAAAATGCTGAACAAGGAGGAAAAATTAAGTATAATGCAATATAGTTTATTGTAAAGTGTATTCTCAGCTGTTTTCATTCAGTTTGGTGTAGAAGTTTGCTGAAGTACATGAAAAAACATAACAAAACTTGCATTTGTTTAAAAATATGTTCTTCTCTAAGAATTAAAGGGAAATAACTTTTTTTAGTGTTTTTAAAGTTTAGTCTATGTTAAAAGTCTTGCATCTGTGCACAGTGGCTGATAGTAAGATGTTCTTGAGTCCTGTCTACTTGATGTCATCCCATAGATTCAAATTTTGTCACACAAATAGAAACACAGTGGTATGTATGCTTGTACACTGCATTAATAATTGTATTTTTCCTAGAATATAGAGAGGGATTTTCCTACTTTACCCAAAACCTAGGCTGAACACTTCCTCAAAGCATTTATGAACAATTCCTCAATCTGTATTTCCTTTCAGCTCATATTCATATGAAAATTCTCACAAATTTTACATGTTTACTTCATGAATGTAGAAACTAAGTCATAGAAATGGTAAATTCCTCAGGATTGTCACTAAAGTCAATGGAAGCATCAGGAGTTTCAGGAATCCTTCAGCACAAAGTTGAGCTGAGTTCTATGCTGTGTGGTGAGATTCACTGTGTAAAGTTGGCAAATTTCAGACAAATAAGCCAAAATGAGTTAGAATTGTTCCAGTTCACTTTACTCAAACTAACAAGCTTCTGTGGCCCTTTGTTGCTTTGAAAAATCTGCTTCACTTCAAATGTGTTTGAGATTGTGGAAATTAATTTCTACCAGAAATGCCAGATCTGTTTGTTAGAGCTCTGCTCATGACTGAGAAGTCTCAGCGTATCCCAGTCATGTGCCCCATGTGATCTCTCTCATTAACCAGGTCAATCCTCCTGTCCTCAAATGAGTTAGGAAGAGGAATAAACTTGTAAACATGTTGAATGCACCTGCACCCTGTGCTCTTCAGTGTCCCTTGCTGAGGGCCATGCATCACTTCATGTGGAGTGAAGCCTTTTAACTGTGAGACACCTGTGGTGATGCACTCCAGAGAGCCACCTTAGCCTGGTGGCCATTTGAGGATGGCAAAGGATTGATTTGTATCAAAACGTTGTCTCTTGGCCACACAAGGAAAGAACAAAATCTGTTAACACTTCAATTCCCACTCCCTGGATGTCCATGTTTCTGCCTGTGGAGAGGGAAGGCAGAGATGCCCAGTCTGACTGCTCTGACCTCAGCAGATAACTTGCCTATGATGTCATGTGCCATTACTGCTGCCTACCCACAGATTCAGGACCTGATTGAATAGCACTTGAACTGGAGCCATTAAGCTGGTTGTTAGTAATCTTGTGGCTGGTTTCCAAAAGTGAGTGAAGATAGTTGACCTTTGGCTTGTGATTGTAAAACAGCTGAGTGAAGAGGAAAAGTGCTTGGCCTTTTTTTTTTTTTTTTTTTGTGGGCACTACATGGCAAAAGCTCCTTCTGCAATTTCTGTAACCCTGACAGTACAGTGGATCCCTCCTTACCCTTCTGTCCAGTGACTCTGAAACACTCAGGAGATGCTCACTGACAGCTTTCTATAAACTTTAAATACTCGAAGTACTCCTTGCTGAGCCTTTTCCAGAGAAAGGCACAATTGCTGCTTCCTTCTGTGTCTTCTGACACTGCTGCAGCTCTTGAACTCAGTCTTTTTCCTGTTGCTTCACAAGAACTTGTTTGTGACTGGGGTCCTACTGAGCGGGGTGAAGGTGGCCTGTCCTGTTACTTAAAAAAGTAAAATAAGGAGACTGAGGGATTCCTACTTGAAATCTCAGTTTACTGTTTTTGCACTTTAAACAATTGACGATTGCCCTGATGCTTTCATTTGCTGTATCTGTTGAAATGGGGAGGAGTTAAATTCAGTCTCCATATTTGTAACTCAGGTTTTATGTCCAAAACTATTGGCCTTCATGTTAAGTGACAAATAGCCAGATCTATAGTGTGCTAATACTTGCTGATGGTTTGGTAGGAGCCAGAGGGAGAAGAGAGAAGAAAAATCACCATTCTTTGTCATCTCATTGTAATGTCTATTCTCTACTCCCCTTAAATCTAACCAGAAGTGCAAAGTTAATGCTGTGGTGCTCTGAAAACTGTTTTTGTGTGGTTAATGCAGAAGAACTAAATATATTAATTAATATCTTGAATGTTAGAATTGTTTTGGTTTTAAACTTTAAACCACTGCTCCATTTCCTCTTTCTCCTTGTGTCATAGGGTTGGGGCATAGCTGAAAAGTGTTCTTCTGAAGAACTGAATAAGTTCCTGTTCCCAGCAGTTGTCAGCATAACTAATTCAGGGGCACTTAGAGATTGTTTTTATGACTCAGATTGTTCAGGTGGTGTTTTAAGTAGAAGGCCATCATCTTGAATTTTGAGGTTTTCACTTTTGTGTGACACAAACCAGCTTCCTTATGTGCTAAAAGAAGGATTTTCTTGATAGGATTTTGATCACTTGACAATTTTCTTCAGCAAAGTCAAGATTATTTTTCCCACTCTGATCATACACTTGACAGTTGCCACAGGTTCTGTCCACATGAGTGTTTGTCACCACACTTATTTTTTTTGTCAGCCTTTAAGAGGATTGAGTGTTTGCAAACAGTTGATGCTGAGGTGGCATTTTCAGTTCCTGCATGAAAAACATTTTTCTGTGTCAGGATACAGTGGAACAGTTTCGAATTGAGGGAGGAATATGATAAATGAGGGGAGCACTGTCTCCCTTGTGCTCTTTCCCTCCCTTTTCTGTGACCTCACCTGCATTGGCTGTTATGTTGTGGTGTCTGTGCTAGGGAACAGAAATTCATGGCCCACTGAAGAGTAGTGCCAAGATTTTTCCTGGTTTGGGTGAAATCATCTTCACATTGATCCTTCTCCCTTCCTTACACACTCCTCCATTGTCCCTCATTTGTTGTAAGGGGTTGGACTCAGTGTGGTCTTGATGATTTTAATATGGGAGAAACAATTCTCTGAATTAATGATTCAGCCAAATTGCAAGCACTATGTGCTGTATAGTGAAATAGGTCAAATATTAGAACAGGTTGCCCAGAAAAGTTGTGGAATCCCCATCCTTGGAGATACCCAGACAAGTCCCTGAGCACTGTGATCTAATTAGGCTTGCTTTGAGCAGGAGGGTAGATTGGGTGACTTCCAGAGGCTCTTCCAAGCTCCGTTATTCTGTGACTTAGCTGTGAGTGGCAGCTCTGCTGTGTGTGATGGTTGATTTGTAGAGGTGTGCTGAGGTCATGTTCCCTGGCTGGTGGCCTTGAATTAAGATGATAATTGCCATCGATATGTGATCAATGTTGCAGTCTAAGATGGCAAAACTGTCAGAACATTACAGAGACATAAAATCGAGTACAATTATCTGAAATGCAGTTGATTTAGCAGCCTGACAGTTGGAGATCTGTGTCACAGAGAGATGCTGCTATAAGGGGCTGCATTCTTCTGATCTGCCCAGGTGTTCAAGGACTGGTTTTAGTGCAAGCTTCTCAAATATTGTTCTTCTTATGTATTAAAGTAATCTGAAGGTGGGTTATGTTCCATTAGCCAAATTGTGTAGGCATCAGGGTTAAGTGTCTGGGAAGGAACTACCTAACCTTCCCAAAGTGTGTCTGCCCAAAACTGCATGTTCTGCATTTGTAGAAGAGTTTGGACCTGCTTGGACCAAGATTGTGTTGCTGAAGGTATTTCTGTGCAGGAGATATAAATGTGGAGTATTCCAGTCTGAAGGTGCAAAGTGATCTAAACATATTCCTCCTTAAATTTGGCATCTTTGTTTTTATTTAGAAGCTTGTTGTGATGATTATTTAAACTTGTCCCTGAAAGCAGGGAAAGATGAGCTCTGTGAGCTACCTGAAGGCTGCTGGAGTTCTGAATGTTGGCCAAACATTAGTGGTCAGCTCAGCTGATTTTGTGAGAGTGCCTTAGCATGTGTTGCATTCTGTGATAACCAGGGAGATGGTGCTAATTTGAAGCTCAGCTGCCTTTGCCAGTTTAATGGAGGAGCTGTTATAGCCACTCTGCGAGGTCCAGCTTGTGATATGCTGGGTGTGACAGACTTCTGACAAGTGTTAGTACAGGCAGAGCAGCAAATCACGTTTTGGCTTGATAAATTATTTATCTGCTTTGTTCAACCTGCATGTCAAACTGCAGCCAAGGTGGTGTGCTTTTGTTTGTATTTACCGGCAGCACAAAAATGCTTCCTCCCCTCTTTGGTTTGGTGATGTTTCTCTTGTATTAACTACTGTGATTTAGGGATTGTTTGAGAATTTCAGATTGATAAAATCTGTTGTTCTTGGACATTTTAGGTGTTAATGAATTAACTTTGATTTAATTTATTTGTTAAAATTGAAATGGTAAAAGCTTGGTCACAGCTTGAGGGAAGAAAAGAGGGATTATGATTTTTAGTGGTGTGTATAAAGGACTGGGAGTGTATTCATAGATTTGCAGTTTGTGTGCAGAGCCCTGCTAATAGCTGGAGGAGGGATCCTGTTTGTAGTGATATTCAGACTTTCCTGATTTCTCCCTTTAATTAATAAGGATCCAACTAAGCAAGGGAAGATAAGGAATCCAGTTTTCCTATGTAGTGCTGATCCTGCCATGAGCAGTGAACTGTATGACCCCTTCATAAAATCCCTTGTGCTTTAAAATTGCCAGGGGCTACACACCATAAATCAATAACTAAAGCCTGAACCTCAGGAAAAGAAGTGCTGGGCTAAACTAATTCTATTTTTTTGAAAATGAAAGAAAATTAGGCATTAGTACCCTAACAACACTGAAGCCAATATATCTTATAATCTCAAACTGAGCAAAAAGGAATTGTAATTGTAATTCCTCAATATAATTTGAGATTGTAAGTAGAAATTTAAACAGTAGAAATCTAAACTAGAAGAACTACTAAAGATAATGTTTGGACATTAACACAATTGCTGTGAGACTGAAGTGTTGCATTATAAGCTATTATACTGAAGATGGCAGATTTCCATCCTTGCTGTTTATCCCACAGTTATAACCTTTGCTAAATTTTTAATAATTCTATTTATGTGTGTATTAAAATGTTTGGAGAATCAAAGCTATTTTTAGAACCATAACAACAAACAGCTGTAAAATTCCAACAAACACACCTACACACACACACACCCCACCTCCCCCCAAAAAGTACATTTAAAGCCATTCACATAGTAGACATCAGCAAAGGATTTGACAGCAGATGTGACCTAGTGGAGATGAGTTCTGTTTGAGTTTTTCCTGTGTGACTCTGTGGCATCACCTTTTTTTCTGGTCTGTGATGTTGAATTGCAGAATGTCCTTTCCAGGTGTGACAGCAGAGGATTGGTGCAGCAGTGAGACCTGAGGTGTCTGTCAGGTCTGTGGGTTTGTCTGCACTGTGTGGTCAAGAGGATGGACTGGATCTTCTCTAGCTATAGCCAAGCTGACCTCGAGGTGGCTGGAGTAGTGATAACCTCACTATGGGATTCAATGTGAATTAGAAAACTCCCACAGGACTCTGGGTGAATACTTTGCTGTGTTAATGTCTGAGCAGCTACTCTTAATTAACAAGATGTAACAAAGCCTATTTCCCTTCTTTTCCCTGCCCTCACTCACTTTTTTCAGTGCTGATGGGATGGGTCCTAGCCAGGGAGATGGAGCTGTGACTTGGGAATGGTATTTGTATAGAAAAGTGACCAAGGGAATGCATTTGTTCTTTGTCTGGTGCCCAGTCTTACAGCCTTAGAAATGGAGCATTTGTGTAGTTATCTGTTTCACTGGGGCACTAGTGAAAAGAGGCACTAGGTCTCAATGTTTTATTTGCTTTATTTAGCATCTTGCTAGGAGAGCTGCCTTTGATCTCTATCATTTCCAGTTTTCTCTGAAAATTGTGTTAGATTCAAAATGCAAATGAGTAGGTGACTTGTGTGTGTTCTGCATTTCGAGGCAGATCAGGAGACTGATACTGCAGCAGTTTGATACACAAGTTCTTATCTGCAGCTTTATCCCACAGCTCTTGTTGCTCTTTCATTTCCTTTGCTGGCCCTGCTGTGGCAGTTATCTGCCAGGCTGGGCAAGTACTAGTGACTGGAATAATTAATATATACTGGGAACTAAATGTGCTTTTTGGATTCTTTGTGCCTTAGGAGGGAAAATAGGAGAATACTTTCTGTGATTTTGGGGGTGGGTTGGGTTTGTTTTCTTTTTCTACTTTGGGAAATGCTGGACAAAATTGTTTCTTTCCCTCAAATAGCCAAATCTTTTTAGACAGACCAGCAGCACTGTCCATGTCAATCTGTCAAGCCTCGGGCTTGTCCTTGTTTGTCACTTCGAGGCTCCCACCCTGTTGCTGAGTATTTAAAGCACTGTGTGAGTGGCACATGCCTTCAGCTTTGAAGACATCTTGTAACACCTCCTAGCAGTAGGTGTTCAAATGGAACAGAAAATGTTGTGAAGCAGAATGTCTGTGGTGGAGCCTGAACTTGTTCCCATGGCTTGTATGCATGATTGGTGCCACCATCTGACAACTCAAGTGAGAATGGGTTTAACGAACTTAAGAATGTGTTTTTTCATGATGACATGTGCTAAACACACGGGGTTGTACAGCTGAGCTCTAATGGAGCAAAAAGTGAACTGACAGTCTCCAAAACTGCTCATGAAAATTATTTTTAGGGTATTTATTATATTCCTGAATCCCAGATGCTACTCTACAATACTTCCTGATTAGTTACTAGATGCATCTGGAATTTGCATTTTAAATGGTTGTGTTCATAATCTTCCTCAGCCTGTATTTCTCTCTTTAAGAAAAGAATGGTGTTTTTCTGTAGATTCTGACTAAAAGCCCATTTAAAAAATGTTGTAAATGTCTTGAAGAGCTTAAGAGACTTTTTATCCCCTTCAGGAATGATTGCTCACTTCAATTTCTGTACCTGATCTTGGATTCTTTTGTCTCCAGCTGTTTGAGATTGTGAAAAACTACTAGCCCTGGTATTGAGGATTCATCAGATCAGTTGGGTTTTGATCCTGTGGTGGCAGGTCAGAACAGTGACTGGAATAAGGCAAAACTTCGGAACAGCTATTTCTGTCTAGGAACTAGATCGTCAGCCTCTGTAGAGTAATTAATTTAGAATGGTGCTGTTCAAATGTTACTGCCCTTTATAAATAAAATATAAGAAGAGAATACTGAACAGAGTAGAAATATTCTGTTTGTACCTGCTGGATTTACTGCTTTGCATGCGTTCGTGTCAGCCTGCACGCCGTGTTGGGAGCTGCCTGTTGGCTCCACTGCAGCTGGACCTCATGCAGAGACAGCAGAAAGCTTTTTTTTTTTTTTTTTCCCTCTCTCTTCAGCTGAGCTGTAATTATACTGTTAGTCTCTAAAACCTCTTATTTAAATAATTTGTCTCTGGAATTCATGCTTTCTGCATGGAGCCAACCTACTTCTTGCTCTAACTTGTACTAAAACTCTACAGGTTTACGTGTGGAGGGGGGGAAAAAAAAGTGCTGCTGTTATGCAAAATTGTTTCCCTTGGGAGGAAAGGGGGAATTCTTCATGAGTTATGTATGAGCCAGCAGGTTCCACTAATCATAGCAGCTCTGCTAGTGCTGAAGACTTGTAGTCTAATCTAGTCAGCCCTCTGGTTTGTGAGAAATTGGCACAAAATTTTAAATTCTTGTAACTCTTGCTGAGCTTGAGTAGCTTTTGCCATTATAAGTCCTTGTGTGCAGTCAAATTTTGAGTATTCTTTTGTTACCTACACTTCTTTTGCATAAATATGAAAATGATACTTTAGCCATTTGATCTGGTTTTTACTTACTGCTGTTAACAATAGATTAAGGTCTGCTTGAAAAGAGCTATGCTTAGAATCCTGGTCTAAGTGGATTTATTTTAGAATAAATAGGATTTTAAGCTACAGAAGTGTGTACCTTTTGTAAGTTCCTCTGGAAAATCTGCTGCTTTTGCTTGAGAGGTATTTCCCTGAGCTCCTGTTCAGGTCTTGTGCTCTAATCTTTACTACTGCTGGGGACATAAATAATCAGGGAAATTCTTGGGAGGGGGGAGGTAAACAAGGGTTCAAAGGGCATCCTGCAGTTGCAGAAGAATGGAAGAACCAAATGCAAGGAGGAAAATGAGGAGAAAGTGGCAGCCAAGGACAGTGAACACTCTCAAAGATGAAATTTGGCATTTAAAATGTTGTTTTTCCCAGCCTTGCCTTCAAACAATGCTTGAATTTTGGTGACATGAACATTAGCTTGACAAATATGCCTTGTCCAGGCAATGTCAGGGAAACCTGCTGTGCATATATTTCTCAGCTAAATTCTGTTTCTGCAGCGTTTTACATGTCCTCAGAGACAACTTAGACAAGATCCTTAACCCTGGGAGAACTCACCATGGGCTGGCAGTTCAGCTGCCTGCTGACCAGTGGAATGGAGGAAGCAGAAGTTGCTTCTGCTTCCTCCTTGCCTTTGCTTCTGTCCCTATTTCTTAAAATACATTTTGCACCAACGCCTCCTCCCTACCTCTCCTGAAACTATAGTTGGTCAAAAACAGTGTGGATTTGTCTGTTTTGACTATTTGTGCCAGAATGTTCAAACTTTCTTCCAACATCAAGCTGTCTTGACACTTCCTTACTCCTTACTAAAAAGTGATACATTCTTTATTTTTTTTTCCCCCTGAAAATTGCCTAAGAGTGTCACTTGCTCTCTGCCAAGATGGGCAGCTGAAGACTGTTGTGACTCTCCCTAAAATCATGGAATCTCCTAGGTTGGAAAAGACCTCTTAAGATCACCAAGTCCAACCTTACTACCTGGAAAAAATCAGATTGAAGCTAACAACTTTCTCTGCAGGGTCACAAAAAAAATAAAGATAACTGAAGTGATTGCAGTTGACCCACATTTTCTGGCTTCTACTCTTGCCATTACAGCTTGTTGTGTCTGGAAATCTTGCAAGCTGTTACCTTTGCTCTCTTTAGGTAATGTAAAAAAGGAAGGGCCTAAGTAGAAAGAGGCTTCCAACGTTTCTATAAACTTTGTTGAGCTTTCTTTCCTTTGAAAAGTTTGTGTCTGAGTCCACCTGTCTCTGTTTGGATTACAAACACCTGCATGATGTCGCAGTAAGATTAGAGGCACTGCTGATGCTATTTGCATGATGAGTAATAAATTCCCCCTAAAGCTTGTTTGTTGAGAAGAAAACATTATTTTTAACTTTCCAAAAAAGGCTGAAGTTATTAAACATAGGGCAATATGTTGATAAAAGAGCTGCTCTACAGGCTGGTCAGCTACTGAAAATGATCTGTGGGTGACTCAGGTGTGCTGCAGGTTTAAATTCTGTGGAAATGGCTGAACTACCCCCCAGGGGTATTTTTCTGAACCCTTTGAGGCTCTCTAGTTTCAAGTCCTCACAAAGAAAACACTGTTATACAATCTTCTAAGTTTGCTTTGAATCTAACTGGATTCAGCTATTCTTGGTCAGGATTGCAGTCAGCCTGAGAAGTCTGGCCATAGCTAATCAAAATCTTCTAAAAGCACCTGTTTTCCCTCACTTATGGTCCCCAAAAGTCCCAGTTTATTAACTGGGGAGAGAGGGGGCATCATCCAGAGGGGTGAAAACTAACTCTCATGTCCTAATTGTGGGGATCAAGTAGCACTCCTGGGGTTTGCCAAGGGTTTTCAGCCCCCACAGACAGATTTGAGCTGACCTTTCACGTGGCCCTTGTACTGTGCTACTTGTATTAGTCAGCTTTCTCCCACTCACTGTTGTTTGCTGCAGATAATACTCAGTTTATTGTGCCTTTATAATAGATCATGCTTTAAGCTTCCTCCTATGAAAGTAAACTCTACCTTTCACAGTGTTAAAATACTGTCCCATATCGTTTGGGGAGCTGTTCCCATCTGAAGTGAATTATGCAATTTTCACAATTAAAAGTAATAGAAAACTCTGTTCCTCTGTTCTTCTCTGTTCCCTGAATATTTGCCATTCTGGACTGGGCTAGATGGACTCCTCCAGTGCTGGCTGCATTGGTCAGATGTTTAGCCCTGGACATTGTCTTCCTCCTTGTGTAAGGTGTTGGCTTCCTTCAGTCAGGCCAGAGTGACTCACTCAGCTGGAGGCTGGCTGGGTATTGATGGCCACACCTTCTGTGCATCTTTCTAAACCCATTTTGAGTCCACACATACATTACAGCATGGAACCCTCATAATGTGGACATGTACTGTGTGGAATGAAGTTACTTTCTTCATTTGAGACATGCTGCCTAGGAGTTTTACTGATTTTCTCTTTTCCTCTTCTCATCCCCTCCCCTTGCAAGAGACAACAGGAGAACATCTCCCCTCTTCTTCTCGTGGGGAGAATTGATTTGCAAATGTCTTCTTGTCTTTGGTGCTTTTTTTCTGAGAAGGAGGTTGTGAGTTTGATCTCTTATAGTCCAAAAACCATTCCATACTTTGTTTTATCTTGGTTCTTTTTGCAGCTCTTTTAGCTCATTTTAACCCATCTCAAAAAAATATTAAATGTAAGTACTCAGAGTATAGCAGGGCTGATGCAAATTTAGTGTCAAAATATTTGTTTTGTTTCATTCTTAAGAGAAACAGGTAATGTTTCTAATTTATTTTCAGATTTCTGCCCCCTTGATTGTGTTTTAATTGCTGAGTAGTAATAGTTTAAAGCCCTTAGCTTCATACAGTCAGAGTTCTTTGGGTTTTTTTGGTTTTTAGAGTTTTTTGGTTTTTTGGTTGTGTTTTTCCTCACATGTACTATTTTGCATACTGTATTTAATCTGACATTTATCACTTGGCCTTTTAGTAATAAAAGTTCTCAGTGCAGCTGATGAATTGGAAGATTTGAGTACATTTAACCATTCTCTTGATGAACTTTGCCACTTCACCCTCTGTCACTTTTTTGGATCACTCCTGAAGCTGCAGCCTGTCCTGGGATCCTGTGGCACAGCCTCCCTGTGCTGCAGACACTGACCCTTTGGTTTTGTTTTTACCACCAAGGGTGGGGTTCTTGTCCTGTTAAATGAGAACATTTGTGGGGATGAGTAGCCAAAGGCCTGAGTTGGGTTTTTTAATGTAGCAGCCCAAATGAGCCCTAGAAAAGCCTTGTGACTATTCCAGTTTATCTCAATGAGTGATTCATATATCCTCTATATGGAGTTATATTTTTGTTCTCTCCTACCACTGATTAAGTGGAGGTCTGAGGTGAAGATTGTTCTTTGCTTTTATATCTTTGCCAGAAGAATCCAGCCTCCAAACAGCTGCCTGAGTCAACTTAATTGGATATTCCCTGTACTTCCAGGAAGGTTTTATGGCTGTGGACTAGCAATATTGCTGCAAACCAGCTGGGACCAACCAGCTGGGACCAGCCAGCATTTGTCATCATATGTGTTTTAAAATCTTTAGATAAGGCCTGATCCTGGTTGGTGAGTACATCCTGAGATGGCTTCCACACACTGAGGTCTTCCCAGAACTCCATTTTTGGGAATGTTTTTGGATGCATTCACACTAATGCATGTTCTGAAAATCCCATTTTGTTGTGTAGGAACGACTGACCCCTCGTCAGGGCCCTGGGGGAAGTTTTTTGTGGTCAAGGCATTGATCTCTTGATTGGAGTCTCCCAGTAAGGGAGAGTTTTAATGCCTTAGCTTTTTTTGAGACTTACAATGGAGATACTGTGCTGCTATAATGTACTTGGAAGCTTAAAATTAGTCTGTGGTCAAATAATACACCCTCGGGTGTCAGTGACCTGCATTGTGATATCCCTTCCAGGTTATTGCAACTGAGCCATATTGAGTTCTATTCTTGTTTTAATTTGTTCTTGACCTGAAACAATTCATCTAATTTGAGGCACTAATTAGGAGATGGTTTTAGTTATCTCTGATCTTTTCCATAAAGAATTTTATGCCTCAGCTGTCTTAACTTTAAGATTCTGGAGCAAGTTACTGCTTTTGGCATTTAGTATCTGCATTTCTGCATTATTCATATAAGGGGAGACTTTGATTTTTTCCTTTTTGCCCACAAGCCAAGAGAGCAGCAATAGACTTTTATTGTAGATATAGCTGGTGTTTCTAATAGTATGTTATATTAAAAAAAAAAAAGGCAGCATTTATCACTTTCATATTTTCTGTTCCTCTAAGATATTATAAGTTGTGTCTCTTTTTAAATTGAAAAAAATATTCCTGTATTAGGATATTGGTTTTCTTCCTGACCCTGAGTAACTCTGGATGAGTGTTTCTTATCCCAATCTGTGTGATAGTGAGCTACAGAGACTAGTGTAGCCTCAGTCTGTTAATGATACAAAGTTCTACTCTGACTTCGTGTGAGTAAATTGCATTTAAATGCTTTATTTTTCTCTTACTGAGAGAATTGGACATGAACAAATGCTATTTTATTAGTTCTGAAGTGAAAGAGGAACTTCGTTACACAAGGGGATTTTTTTAAGCATCACTTTGATGTGCAGATGTTGCCTCCTCTTTTTGGGTGGTTTTTTTTTTATTATTATTCTCATTTTCCCCTCTCCCCTCCCTTCCAGTGCAGTTTACTTTCAGTAAGCCCCCATAGCTGTGATTTTGGACTTTCTCTGAGACAGAATGAAATTTAAATTTGCTTTGGAGTTCTTGGGCCTTGTATTTTCCCAACTGAAGTCAGTGTTTTGGCATGAGTGGATGGCACAGTCCATCGGCAGCTCTGGCACATGTGTGGTCCTTGCTGTACAGGAAGGAGCTCTTCCTCCTCCTTTCCTCCTCCTTTCCTCCTCCTTTCCAAAAGAGGAGATTACTGGTGTCTTTCCACTTTTTGCCGTTCATAATGACTTCTGGTGCTTCTTTTTGGGCTTAGAAAAGGCCATTTAATTCTGATAGCTTTTGTTGGTTTAAAAGAATGATCCTTATCCTTTGCCATCTGATTCCATGTCTGTGGTTCAGATGTCCTTCTCTCCAGCTCCTCTCTCCATTAGCAGTTATCAAAGCGTATTCTTTTTTCAGTCTCCTGAGGAGTGTGTATTTTTACAGGCTCTGGTGGGAGGGTGTTTTTCTTTTCTCTTTGAAAAAAGGCTAAACTTTCCTGTTTGGCCAGAAATTGTCTAGCTTTTTATGGTTAAATTGAGGCTCCTGTGATTCCAGAATTTGTTATTCCGACCTTATGAGTACAGAATTGTGGGTGTTTCATTCTGTATCCTATTGGTTCTCCACTAATTGAACCCTCATATAATGATGAGTTTGGAGAAGAAAGAAAAATGGATTAATGTTGGAATGAATCATCACTTTTTGACTCAGGCCTGTTATGACCCAAAAATAGGCTAAACTTAAATGTCATTAAAAGATTTCTGGGATATAATAGCTCATTATCCTGTAGCAGCCTAAAAACAATCACACATTTCTTCTGAAAGTTATCATGGATTGAAGATCAACATGAGATGTTGATATACCAACCCTACTCTGTTTTTAGAGAATTTGGTGTATTTGCCCTGTTGAGGTTTTCCTATGCTAAAGGCACAAGTCACTGGGAAAGCACTGAGGAAGCTTTGTGATGGAATATTTGCACTTAGGTAAAAGGTGGCATTGGTGCTGGATAGGTGGATTGCCCGAGTCTTCCCAATAAAATTACTTTTTAGATTCGATACAATTAGATACAACATTAGATACAATGTTAAGAATACTGACATACATTGTATGCCTCATTATCAAAGACCTAAGGAAACCTGGAAAAGAAATTACGTATTTGTAACTGAAACAAGTGGTTTGGAAAACTTGTAGATTTAGAAAGATCACAGAGCATAACCAGGTGGTGCAGTTTGGTTTTACTGGCTTTTAAAATTGTTAGAATAATTTCTCAGAACAACCTGTGAACCAAAGTTGTGATTAAATGTATTTTCAGAAAGGTTGTTTAGCTGTAAAATCCACTGAAATCCGGTTTTTCCTGTACTTTTAAATATATATATATATGTATTTTATCTAATGTGTTTGCCCTGTTGACTGTTCTTTAAGTTAAGGTTTGCTTCTTGCAGGCCCAAAAGTTTGAATTTGCAGTGTACCTCATGTCTTTAGCAAACAAAGGTCTTTCAGTACATTTGTTACTTGAAATCTTTTTCTCTTAGCAGAACCTGGCCAGGTGGAAATAACCAGAGTTGCCTCTTTTAACAATCTGCAGTGGTGGTTTGAACAGCCTTGTAAGAATGGGCTGTTTGAACTGTCTTTGAACTTTAAGTTATTAGTGCAACACCAGCATAGTCCTGGTTGGTTTTTGTTGTTGTTTTAAAACCAACCAGGTTGGTTTTTTTGTTTGGTGTCTCTTGAAGTGTGACTGATGAACTGCATCTGCCTATGGAAAAATGAGTGCAAGGAAACATCAGTGTGCCCTCTCAGGTCTTTAAAAGCAAGTCCCCAAAAAATCATTTTCTATTAAACAGCCTCTTCACTTTCCTTTCTTTCTCCCCCATTCAGTGTCACATAAGCAGGGAAATCACTGGTGCTCATGTAATGTTGTACAGTAAAGCTTCATCTCATTTCTCCTCATTTTGTTCTGTTTGGTGGGATTGGAGACATCCTGTGAGATGTTTGTAGGTGGATTTAGTGTTCCAGTGGTGCAAACTGCCCCCAAACTGTTCCCTTACACTCAGAGAGGTTTGCAGGCTCTCGGGGTGCTTTGCATTATGCAAATGAGCCAGGAATGAGTCAGATGATGTTCAGCATTCGGATCAGAAACCATTTGCAAGTGTCTTCCTCTTGTGTGTGCATGTCCCACTAGCAGCAAGGAAGTGGGAACAGCTCTGCAGTTACAGGAAAACGAGGAGAGTTCCCTTTTCTCTTAAATATCCTCACCCTGAAGGTCAGCCAGACTAAGTACCTGTCCATTTCCTCTTCAGTTCAAGATGTTGCTAGACATCAGTCAGTAAAAACATTAAATAAACTTAATAAAAAATGCACTGATTAAAATCGTCGCTCTGCTGCTGGCAAATCTCTGATAAATATCATTGCAGTTCCTCAGTGGTAAATTAGTGGTTTAAATGCCTTAAATTATGTCTTTTATGTTGCAGAAAACTGAGGTCTTATGTCACACTGTGGCAAAATGTTGTTGGCTCTATGCACTGAAATTGCCTTGATTTGTACAGGGAAAGATAAGCTTCATAAATTTATTTTAGTAAATGCTGCTTTATAACTGAATTTCTAATCTGGTTATGAAAGTGTCTTGTTTTAAGCAAGGGTTTGTTTACATGCAGGTGGATTAAGGTTCTAATAGAAAAAATTCATCTCTGCCAGGAAGGTAAAGTTACACTATTGTTGTGCTGCTGCTCTTTTTGTGGGGATGGGATTGTTGGAGCAGCCCTGCAGAACTGATGGCTCTTCTGGCTTTCCCCAGGGAGCCATCCCAAAATGAAATGGGTGGTAAGTGCTTTTGGTAGATCTGCATGTCTTCCCCACAAACGAGAGTTAAATTGAACATTTTAAATGTGCAGATAAGAGGTGGGGCAGCAAGTTCTGCATATGTACAAACAGGGCTGAGGCAACAGAAAGAGCTTTGTGTGTAGACTGACCAAATTCCTAATTGTGTCTCTGTCTATATAATACAATGCAAAATCACGAGGGCTGTGAGTGTGAACAGGCTTTTTGTGGGCTGAATTAAGACATGTTGTAAAATCCCAAGAGCAGATGTATGGGAACTGTGCTCTGAGAGTTAGGGAATAATTAATCTGAACTGCCAGGTGAACCTGCTCAGTAAGAGATTGGATCCTGTGGCACTTTTTTTTTCCCCTCTTCCTTTCTCAGGTCTTTGCATAACTGTCTTAACGTGCTGCTAAACTTCACATCCAACCTCAAAGGTGTCGTGTTGCAGGATATGATTTAGAGAGACTGAGGCTTTTACTGTGCTGCAGCATAGGGCTGGGTTTTTTCTGGGAAAAACTTAGGAGCTGTTAGCTGCTTGAAAAACAATTTTCCATTTATCTTGCAACCGCCAGTCTGCTTTTAATTCCTTGGATGGTTTCTTGCTTACCTCTGTTTCCCTTAACAGTATTACTTAATCCTAAGGCATCATCCTGATCCTATTTAGTGCTAAAATCCAGCATGCTTTGCTTTTTTTTAAACTCTTTTCTTTTTATTTTTTTCCCTTAAGTTTCTCTATTATTGATTGTTGGCCAGCTTCCACCGAGCTAGCAGGACAAGTAGCCACCATAACCACTCTGTTGTATATCTGAGGCTATTTCATACCTCCCTTCTCCCTCCTGCCAATATTCTTATCCTGCAGAAAAAAGAGTTAAGGGATTGTTCCACACTGCATCTCTTGAATATTCTGTCTTAAAGCGAGGTTAAAACTGTCCCTTCCCGTGACTGCTTTCTGTCAAACTGGTCACAGATGCAAATTGCTACTTTGTGTTTATCCACTGTATAGGAAAAATCAATGAGCAGCCTCTGGTCATGCACAGTTTTGAGATCTTTGTTTTTCAAATGGTTCTCTTTACTCACTGCATTCCCAGTTAAAGTAGCTGCATCTCAGTAAATTGGTCTTTAATATTCTGCAATATATTAAAATTACACTGATATATTACTTACTGTTTATGTAGTATGCATTTAGAGATGCCTGATTCTTCCTTCCAATATGTTATATTAAAATTGGTTAAATAGGTACAAATCTAGCAAAATATTGACTTACAGCTATGGTGAACCTCGCAAAGCTGCCGATTCTAGGAAATTGGCCTCCTGTTATCTCTGATTTCATGCTTTTTCCATCTGTCTCAAAATGAAGAGATTAGGGCTGATCCTAGCTATGTGTGTGAGGCAGATTATGGTAATCTTATTATTCTGATCTCATTACACTTAATCTCTAGATTTGAAAATGTCCTTGCTTTAACCCTTTCTTCAACATCTACAAAAATATAGTGAAAAAAGGTGACTAAAATGTGTTCTGCAAACTTCAGATTAAATGTTTATTTTATCCTGAAATAGTCAAGCACTCAAAGATCTTCCTACTTGGAATCATATGCTTTGTTGGTGGTGGTTTTTTGGTTGGGTTTATTGGGGTTTTTCGTTTGGGTTTTTTTGTCTCAACAGACTGTCTAAAATGATGAGTAAATCAACTCTTTTGAGTTACAAAGGATACAGTTCACATATGACAACAAATCAGTAGTGGTTATTACAGTTGAATACCTTGGGAAATTCTTAGTTCATGATAGGTCAGAATTATTTCATTTTATTCATGAGCTTTTCTGAAACGAAATAAGATTTTCCAGAGTTCTGTCTCAGTGTTTGACACACAAAAATATGAAACTTCATTGAGTATCTCCTCATCTTCTTACAAGAGCACAGAAGTTTATGCAAGATGCTGGAAAATATATAGCTGGACATTTAAATGCAGAAGGGACACCTGACTTGGAGCATAAAATTCCCTGGTTTTTCCTTATCTAGAGCTTCACTCTTGTTACTGGCAAGTCATTTAACTTTTAGCTGACTGTAAAGGGTTAACTTTGTAGTCTGTGACAGAGAAGACTTTTCTGCACTGGGCTAACATGTTTTACTGAACAAACATTGTCAGGTGGACTTTGAAGATTACAAGAGCTCTTTGTCTAAAACTTGGGGAGGAAGCTCTGTCCTTTCTGCACAGTTTTGGGCATCAATTATGAAACAAGTGGTATTGCTTCTTTAGGCCTGGAAATGAAAAGAAAGCAAAAGGACAGCTGCTGATGGTGGGAGTTAATAAGCAAACGTGATTCTCTGTCTTTAAGAAATCAGTATTTTATTGCAACTCCTGTTTGAACAGATACATAGGATAATTGAGATTTTATTGTACCACACTGATGGAGTTCTAGATTATATACTGTCGGGAATTCTTTTTAAAACATTTGAATATTGCTCTGACTGTTCTACAGGTCATCTTTGAACATGGAGTATATTTGCCAGTTCCCATTCTTTAGCTACATTTGGTGAAAAGGGAAGAAAGTTGGAAAGAAAGGGGAAAAGATGTGTTAGTGCTTTGAAGCTGAAGGGATAGGAGGAAGTAAGTTCCTTCTCCTCCTGTGCTTGGTCTGTCATTTTTATAGGTCATCTAAATGGTACCTCCCTGTACAGTGGTATATGTTGTTACACCTGGTTTTGATTGCATCTACAATGCAGGAATATCACTGAAGTTGCTGCCTGGAACTCCAACTGCCTGAAGTGCCTGACTCGAATCAGGCTTCATTGTTTGGTGTCATACAGGGACTGCTTGAGCTTCTCCTTCAGTTATAATTTCTCTGCTCTGTGGATGTAGAATTTACCCAAGTGACCAAGCTCCACTGGGACTGAGCAAGTTGGACTAAATTGAGCTCTTGAAAATGATGTTTGATTTCTTTTTCTTTCACCCTATCCTGTCTTGACTAACTCCTCAAACACATGGGCTGGCACAGCATGGGTGTGGCAAGTAAGAGGTGAGAATGAATGGCTGGCAGGAAGAAAATACAAGGAGAAGCTGAACTTAGCTCTGTCACAAACACCCCTTGTGGAATCTCTGTCTTGGGGTCATGGCTGAGCTTTACAGACAGGACGCTCTGTGTTGAGTTTCACTCGGATTGTGGTAACACAGACATCTGTAGGCTTGCACTGTGAACTGGACAAGGGTTTGATGGGGTTTGGGTTTGTTGCGGTTTTGTGTTTTGGGTTTTTTTGTGTTTAGTGGCTTCTTTTGGTTTTGTTTGGTTTTGTAGACTTGTGTGAGGATATATATATGTGTGTGTGTGTGTATATATATACACTATTTTTTTAGCTGAGGTTGTCTTTGATTTGATGTAAAGTAGTTGTGCTGGGTTCACTCCCATCCAAGTTGGATCAGCCATCCCAAGCTGACATGGATGGCAGTCTCCATTCCTGCCCTGGGGCTCTGCATTTGGCTGAGTCTCATGATGGCAAAGCAGCCCTTTCTTTTTGTAACTTCAGTTATTTTTCTTGCAGTTCTCAAGAACTCCTTAAAAATTTGCCTGACCAAAAATGCTACTTCTATTGTGCATTCACACTGGGTGGTGATGGTTGTTTTGCTTTAAGTCCTGAGTTGCTGGCAATGTTTTAATATATTTTTAGATAACAGTGAAGTATTTGTTTTTCAAATGAGAGGTAGGAAATTGCAAAGAATAAAGAATTGCATGAGCTGGCTCAGTGATAGCAAGCCTGTTCCATTTGGGGTAGTGGAGGAGGAAGGGGGAATAGATGGTGAGGTAAGAGCTGTTGCTGTGACACTCCCCCAGTAATAATTTCAGTGAGGAGCTGTCAAGGGTGGAAGGAAAAATAAAGATGTTGAGAATTCGTTGACTTTGACACTTGATATGAATCATATCTCCTCTGTTGTAAGGGGAGGATAATCCAAATGAGCACAGTGAACCCTTCCTGTGGCAAACACAAAGCTTTTCTTCTTTTCTCCCCTGAACTTGGTTCTTGGCAAAGCAGAGCACAGTCCCTCTGAGGCAAGGGCTGGCTCTGTAAACAAGATCCATACGACTGCTGCACAAAATTCTAGCAAACAGAGTTGTTGAAGCTCTGGTTTGATGAGGCAAACCTCTTTAATTTGTGGTGTCTGTTGGTGTAAGGCAGCTGCAGTAAGCCTTGCATCTGAACGCCTCATATAGCCTGGAGCTTGGATGATGATTTTTCATAACACAGTAGAAAAGTGATGAGGCTTTCTAGATTACTTTAAATACTGTTTTCTAGTTTAGCTGTCACTAGTTATTCTTTTCCATTTTGTATGTGAAGTCTGCTTAATAAAAATCTTAGTCTTTCCGTCCCACAAGCATTTATATCATTTTGTTCTCCATCAATATGCTAGGGAAATTTTATGGCCAAAGCTAAATTATGCTTTTCCAAAGGTGCAGGTGCAACTGCTGTTGCCCATCCTAACAACAGTAGGAAATAATGTATCTATTTATCTATGTATCTATATATAATCGGAACATATGTATTTTATATGTATATATTTCAATAGGCTTCTTTGCACAGACTGACAGTAGTTTGTGGAGGATCTCTTGGCACTGTTGCTTTGCAGCAATTGCTCAAAAAATCCTGTGTAGTCCTTTTAAAAGTAATTTTCATTTTTCATCTCAAAATGAGATTTCAACACCATTTATTTCACTCTTCTCCGTAGGATGGGGATTGAAATACATGGGTGGGGAGTTCCAGATGTATTTTAAAGTTGGGGAAAATGGAGTTCAAATAGATGGTGATAATACTATTCTTAGATCACTGAGGCTGTAAAATCTTTTTGGTGCTAAGAGGAAATGGCAACTTGAGCTTCATTGGCCAGTGATGAGCCTTTGCAGGTGGGGCCTGACCTGGGTGGTGGTGACATTTCGGGCAGCTGTCTCAGGGTAGTGTAACGTGGGCTTTTCCTTCTTCTGTACTTTCAAATGCAAATTGCAGAGTATGCTCCAGGGACTGGCAGAAAAGTCCATATGGGTCTTAAGTGTGAAAGCAATTAGTATATACTAACTGTCAAATTCTGGTTGTTCAGTTGCTGCAGACAGGTTATTGCAGTTAGCACTCACTTGATGTTCTGTGTCTAAAAGGCTGGAGGTTTGTGCAGTGTTATTAACATGTAATTTCAAACACCATGAAGCCCTGCTTTCTCCTGTGTGCAGTTTTGCAATGTGTAGTAGGATGGAAGGGATGACTTTTGCTCTGCACGTTGGTGATGTAACCTGTAAAGAATTAAACTTGTCAGTAGGACCAGCAGCTGTCATTGTTGAGAGCAGAGCACAAAAAGAGACTTGATGGATGAGCCCACCAGCATTTCTTGTGTGTGTCCCTGAACTTTGGAGCTGTTTTGTGCATGAAGTCTGACTTTTTTCTGTCTATGCTGCAGAAATTTTCAGGTGTCTCTTGCCAGGATCAGTGTGAAGCTTTGCTTAACGTGACTGGCTGACATGAAGGTATGGCTGACCTGACTCTCCATCTTATTCATTAAAGGTTCCAGCTTGTATACAATTTGAAAAAAACAGTCTTAACACTTGCCCCAGTAAGCCTGTCATCAGAAAAACAAGACATCTAAGTGTCATCTGAGTCCCTCACTCCTGCTTCCCTGTTTCCCCTTCTCCCAGTTGCAGTCAGAGAGCCCTGAATTTTTGTTGCCCTGGAGCAGGATTAGCCACATGCTCCTTCTTGAACTCTTGTCCCTTTCTTCCCCTCATCTCCTGTGTTTAAATCTTTTGAGCAGGTGGAACTGTTCCTGCATGGGTATGTTTTGGAGTGGGCTGCTGCAAGAATTGTGGAGCAGCCCTTTTGTGTCCTTTGAGACTGGAACAAGGGTGTTTCCTTCATGGCAGTGCCCGCTCCAGCAGTCCTGCCCTAGTCCTTTCCTTCCCGTCTCCTCTACTGCTTCACTCCCAGAGCTGTGCCTTTCGCTTGCTGTGGAGCCAACCAGGCAGGTGGGAAATACAGCACCTCCCTAAACTCTACTGCACCTCTGTTCTCCAATGTGAGCAACTAAACATATTTCTGTTCCCACTTCGGGGGGTAGCACAGCTAGGAAGGTGCAGCCACTGCACCCTCACAGAGCTGCTGCCAAACTTGGAGCCACTGAAACTGAGAGTAGTGCGGCCTCTGAGTTTGTAGCTGGGTAGGAATTCCTGCTAAGAAGTATGAATTCCCAAGTAAGGTTGTTCATTCCAAGGTCAGGATGTGTGCAGTATCAGTATTAACAGTTTGATTGCTGACTGTGTTGAGAGATGCCTGCAAATATCCTTACTCCTGAATAAGGGCTTAAACCAACCAGACCTTGGCTTATAGCTCTTGTGTTTAGCTGAGTAAATGTTCTGCCTTTCAAGGCATAACTTAACAGCTGTGGATTTTGAGGACCATCAGTAAGAGATGTGCAAAAGTGCAGTAACTACAGTTTTGGGTAGTTTTTTCAAATGCATTTTTCAATATGTCATATCAGGTGTAATTAACCTAGGAAACTTTGTCCTGTAGATAATTAGTTGTCAAATATTATTCCTGGAATCTTTCTGACAAAGAGCTGAGTAAGACTGTTTCACGTTCTTTAAAATTTACAGTGCTATAATACATTAAGCAATCAATATTAAATAAGAATCTATGCAAGTAGGATCCTAAAGCTTTTAAATTTTAGAACCAGGTGAAGCAAAGTAAAGGTTTTTACTGCTATGTTAACTTGTCCGCAATGTAAAATGAATGTGTACTGAATACTGTAATAAAACAGTTTAAACAAAACCATGCATTTAGAGAAAAAAAATTAAAAGTTATCTGTCTTGTAAATGTATGCCAATTGTGCTGAAAGCCTTTTTTGACCTCCCTCTTACTTACATTACTGTCATTAATAGCAGGAATCTGCCTGTTTTGATCTTAGGAAACATGGTGGACCCTTTGCTCATGTGTTTGCTATAGCTTTTTCCCTGGAAAAACCAGATCAAGCAGCTGCAGCTCCAGTTAATTTGCTTCTTTTAGAAGCAAAAACTGAAAGTTGGTACTTTGAACTCTTACAAGTTTTCTTTAAGGTTTTATGGGGCTGTATCTTTTCTTTGTGTGTTTTAAAATGTAGCAGATAATGTTTCGAATTGTATCTCCCATGAAAACGTGGCTGGGTTTTGGCTTTTGGACAACCTTTACATTTTTATCCTTCATTTTTTCTTTGTAGCAGGCAGCATTGGTATGTGGCTTGCTTCTCACCAAATTGTCTGGTTGTCAGTGCAAGGCATGTACATTTTTTCTTTTCACTTTTTCCAGGTTTTCAAAGTACGTTACGTTGTTAGTCACTCAAATTTATCAGTACATCCTGGGCTATCAATCCTAGTTGTCACAGAATCACAGAAATCCCTGAGTTGGAAGGGGCCCCCAAGGATCATAGAGTCCAGCTCTTGACCCTGCATAGGACATCCCCAGGAGTCACAGCATATGCCCAAGGGATGGTCCAAATGCTTCTTGAACAGTCCACTGCCGCTGTCAGACTGTTTTACAAGCAGAGTGACCTCATTTAGGTGACACCTCCTGTCATGATGGTTTGAAGAAATGTGAACCAGGAAGATGTGCAGCAAGGATCAATGAACTGTCAGAGACATAGGCAGAAAAAATCACCTGCACCAATACAGGACAGGGTAACTCGCTTGGTATCAGTTCCTCTGAAAATACCCCAAACATTCCAGTGGAAAATTGGTTGAAATCAAAGTGATGTCACCTCATCATGAGCTGTACTGACAGGGCTGTAATACCTGCCCATCATGCAAAGTAATTCTTCCACTCAGTGCATGTAAGGCTGTGGCTGGAAGCACTGATGTCCACAAGGGTGCTGCAAAACTGCCCTCTGGATGCATACCCTAAATTTCTGAATGAAGATTAACTGCAGGTTGTCCACCAATAATCATCATTCCTCCCACCCAGCTTTTCCAGCATTGGGGTCAAGGTGCCTTACAAGGTGTGGTATTTCTGCAGAATGCTGGGTGTTCATAATTAGTTTCTCTTAACACATCCTGTTGGACTTTAACCTGCTGTTATTAATGTACATCACAGCACCTCTGTTGTGTTCAAGGATTTCAGATGGTTGAAATGGAGGACATCTTACATGAAGTAGTTGCTGGATGTCACTCCACAAATAACTTTTTCTATCTGGTTGAAGGTGACAGGTAAATTCGTGAGTTTGTATGCTAGGAAAAGCACACAAATTAAGTAATTAAAAGTGAAAGTAGTGGAGTGGAGTGTTGGGTTTGGTGGTTTCCTGGGCAGTGAAGTATTGCAGAGGTAATGGTGTACCTGCTTCCTCCTGAAATTGTGAGAAATATGTGCTCCAGTGATGCATTTTAGTGAGAGATAGCAGGACAAAGTAGGACACATGCAAATAGAAGTAGGAGCTGTTGGATATTCAAGTAAATGGTTATGCAAAGCAGGTTACAAATGGATTTTGCAACCTGTGAATGTCTGACCTATGGGCTGTCAGGCATGTGTATTTCCCCAGGGTACTTTCAATTTTACTGTAGTGACCAGCTTCATTTGTATTGTAAAGCTCTAAAAGGACAAGCACATGCTATGATTGCTTGTTCTTCATTACCTTTTTCAGTTTTTGTTTGAGTCACACCATCAAGTTCTGGCTTACAACAGAGCCTGCCCAATGAGAGAAGTGCAGAAAGTAAGAAATGTATCATTTTGATGTGCTTGCAAAGCCACAAGCCCACTGCTGATATTTCTCCTGTTTCTCTGCTAAGCTTGAAGCAATTCTAAAACACTCTCATTGGAATGTTTGATATCTCTTTTTTATTATTTTCTGTTAGTGACTTTCAACCTTGATCCCTCAGAGCTTGTGCCAAGAGCTCTTACAAAAGCCTCACAATTTCATAAAAGGCCTGAAAGGTTGTAGTTGGTTGTACTTGGAGAAATAGTCTAGAGCATATGATAACAGATGTGTTTTATGCTTGGTGTCTATGTTGCTAAACTGAAAGTTGCAGCTCTAAACAGCCCTTGTAAGGTGGCCTGGAATTTATAGCACTGGTGTTAGCAGCAGATACAGGAATAGAAACCAGGAGACCTTATTCTGACCGGTAGGTAGAAAGAGTTCTTTCAGAATTTTTCTTTTTAAAATTGAGGGTTTATTTAGGTGCTTAAGGCAATGTGTGCTCTGTTCTTTATGTACATATGTGCATATATGCATTTGCGTTATTTTGGGACCTGGTTTTGGATTTTGAACCTTTTCCTAATAGAGCAGGTTTGTACTCAGAATTCAAGGCTGTTTTCTTTCCTCAGTGAAAAAGAGGGAGGATGGCATAGAGCTCTCTAGACTTCAGCACATGACGTGTTCTTCAGTTTGTGCTTCACCAATGGTGGTTTTTCTGGCACCCTGTTTATTCCTAAGTTAAACAGTGCTAAATAAAACCTCAATGAAGAACTCATTTGCAAGCAAATGCCCATCCCTAGTAGCACCTGAGTAAATTAATCCATGCTGCAGAACAGAAAACTGACCAAATGCTGTGCTTTTTAGGGCTTCCAAATTTGGTCTGGATTGGTTTGAGATTAAGGAAGGATGTTTTGTCTTCTGTTTCCGTGATAACATCCTGAGCGCTGCAGCTCGTTATAAAAGGCGCCTGGTCCTGGTCTTTAGTCACTGTAAACTAACCCTTGGTCTGTTGGGGAAAAACAACATTCCCCTTCCTCTTTTTAAGAAACTGCTCTTGTGAGTCTCTGAGCATTCTGCTCTCCACATGTGCGAGCTGAGCTGTGGAGCTTAGGCTGTGCTAACAAGCTTTTTACTGGTTTGCACTCCATTTTGAGCAGGCACTGGAATGAGACTGAGCATTCCTTGCAGCATCAAATGTTGAAGTAGTCCTTACATTATGAAGTTTGTCAGAATTAGTGTTCACTTAAGTACCATAAAAGTTGCCGAACATAAAATGAATCTCACTTCTGAGAGTCCCTGCTGTTTCAGAAACACTTGGGGGTCTTTGAGATGTGGGAAGCCTAATTAGAATGTGAGCTGTAGCTACTTCAAGCTCTGTAAAGCTATTTTTGTTTGAGTTGTAAAATCACCAATACTAATTTTTTTGCTGCAGGCTAGCGTGCTTTCTGTTAGGGAGATTTTGCATCACCCTTTTTGAAAATAAGCTATTTGTGGTATCTACAGCTTAACCTTTATACAGGTGGTAATAGTGGGAGGAATAATTTGAAGGGAATTCTGTAGTCACTGGGGCTCACTATCCACCTCAAGGGCAGAGGCAGAACTGGTACATTTGTTATCATTTTTCCTCCATGTGTTTGTGCTAGTGGAAACTTCCTACACAGAAGGAATGCAAGACCTGTGGCAAAGTTTCTTGAACTTTATTGACTCCTTCCAGGATCTCCATTAGACACTTGGGAGCTCACTGCAGTATACTTTAAAATACTGGATGTTTTCCTCCCATCTTGGTGCCATGTAAACAAGAAAAAGGTGAGCCATAGGGAAAGAGAATTGTTGTCTAGATTGTTCTTTTTTTATTTCTCTTTTTCTTTTTATCTTAAATAAATAACTTCACAATTGAAGACTTTTGCTTTTGTGTGCTTGCCAGACAGTGCAGCTGAGGATTTCTTGACCACTTGAGCCAGTTCTCCTATGGATTTGAGTTTTGCATGGTGAAATACTGTGTGGAATTGTAGCAACAACTTGCCTTTATCTCATGTAGTTAAAAATAACATCATTTCCTGTAATCTTACCCTGCTACTTCTCCCCTTCAACCCTTTCAGAAGTTTAGGGTAATCCTGAATTTATCTATAAATGTTTATATTGAACAAACCTCAGTGGTGAATAGTTTTGTGCACTAGACTTGGAGGACAATATTTAAGACTTTGGAAGGAGAAACATAACTCCTAGAGTGGCTGTGTCCTGTGACTTTATTGTTGGTGTTGGTTTGTTGTCACCCAGCTTTGTCATGTATTTTACTTTGGACGAGTTTCCAAGTTCTTGGAAATAACTTAGATGTAATTTCTTCCCAAAGAAACTAAAGACAGCAGCCAGACATCAGCCTTCTGCTCTGAAAAGCTTCAAAATTTCCTTTTCTGGACCCCTGCTTCCAGCTGCTTGGCTGTTGTGATAAAGGTTCTGGGTGTGCAAAGTCTGCATGTGTTGAAGCAGCAATGTCACTTCACATAAGGCTTCTGATAAAAGCACCACTGAGGAGTGGGGAAGAAAGACCCCTGGACTTTTTGTTTGTTGTGGTGGGGAGACTTTCTGAAATTACTTTCTTTTGAAATTGTATTTTGTGCTCTCCTTGTGCCTTTAAAAAACTGTGGGTGGAAGAAGTGTTTCTATAGTGATAATGGGAATTGGGGCGAGTGAGAATGAAAACCTGTATCCATAACACATTACTGCATTACAGTGCAATCTACATCCATTATTTAGGTATTATATTATAATACTTGCTCGTTGAGTGCAATTTAAGAAACGATCTTTCTCTGGCTGTTTTTGGTAATATGTGCTCAGTGGTTGTTAAGCATTTCCACAGCTTTTTATATCTACCTAGAGAGCAAATATGTACAGTCTTAAAGCATGTCCAAACGTGGTGCTTTAGGCTTTGTTCTGAAAAATGTGGATATTTTGCATTTCCTATGTGTTATTATGATAAATTGAATTTAAGGAAAAGCCTAAAATATTTTAGCAGTTACGTGTTCTTGAGTCACCCTAATCGTCTAATATATCTTTTTGAATTGAAAATTTGCAGTTAAAATTAACTGTACTGTGTGTGATGAGTAAATCAAGAAAAGAAAAATTGATTTGGCCTGGCCTGAATCACAATGCCATTTTGATGTGCAGATTTCCCCAGGTTGCCTTACAATGCCATTCCTGCCACCACATGTGCCTTGGTGACAGACAGCCAGAGGGAGGAGGATTCATTTGTTCAACACAAGGGTGAGACAGGGAGCCACAGGTGACCAGGCCATGTCTTGGGTTGTCTTTGCAAACCCTGAAGAGATGAATTTGAATATCCCATGGTGACATTTACAATAAATTTGCCGGGAACAAAAATGTTGTGTACTGGGCTGTGGTGAACTTGCTTTGTTGAATCCAGACATAGTTTCCCTTGAAGCAGTTTTTACTTGCTGGTTTATATCTGGTTGGTAACTCTTGGAGCAGGAAAGGAGCCATTTCTCTCTGAAATGAAAAGCAGTGTTAAAGCACCTCTGTTGAGGGTGAGAACACTCCTCCCAAAGGCTGTTCCATCCTGGGACAAGTAATTTCCGGCCTAGAAATTCAGTTGGAGAATTGCTGCCTTTGAAACATTTGTTCACTTTATAAATTCTAATTCCTGCCCTAGTTTGAGTGTCGTGAGCACTTTCCTTGGATTCTTCAGACTTTGGGCATGTTAATATACATTGTTTTCTTGGTGGCATTGTCAGTGTGACTCTGTGGAGGAGAATAACCACACCAGCCATGACAGGTGCTACTGCAGCAGTTGCTACACTTTCTGTTTCAGTTAGTGCAGCAGAATCCCAAAACCTTAGAGTTCAGGGAAAAGAGGAGCTTCAGCCAAAACTCAGAGCCCTCTCTGAATACATTTTTGGGTGTTTGTCTCTCCAAAACCCAAGCATGCTGATTGATTTGGCTAAATTCACAAGCACATAACATTCGAGGCATGTTTAGTTTCATGTTTGCATATGGGTGTCAGCTTGAGAGCTGAGCCAGATCTGCTTGTAATATTCCAGTTTAGTGCCTGCATGTTCCTGAAAGTGGTTTGATTTTGAGAGGTTTGAGATTGGTGTACAACAATTCCCAAGGGCCTGCTTGGAAATAGTCACCAGGTATGGAATTGAACATGGCTGGGGGGAATGGTTGCTGTGTGTGAACTGTTCTAGCTAAAACTTGGGAACTGCCTTGCTGTGCGACTGTTCCGCAGTGCCTCTTCTCCATTTCCATGGGAACAGATGGGCTTTTGTTGATAAGAGCTGTTATCAAACTGGGAAACTGCCGGGCAGCAGTTGAGCCACTCTTACTGTAAAACAGGGCTGACTGCGGGCTGAGGACATCACATGGCAGCAGGGCTTCAAATGGAGGGGATAAAAATATCCTTCCTCCTTCCTCCTCTCAGGCACAGATGCCCCAGTGTGAAAGGAAGAATCGCTCTGGCATAGACCTGATTAGATCTATGGCAGCCATGGGATTGGATGCAAAGGAATGCTTTAGGTTTTGACCTACCCGAAGACCAGCAGTTTTGAACAGTTGAGCTCAAAAAGTGTTCTAGATTTTTTGCAGACCTTGAACGTTGTCCAGTTTGGAGCAGTGAATCTTTGAAGTTTCATTTTGTGACTTAATTTATCTGTATTTTCGTTTTGTACTTGGGGAATTATTCAAAGCAAAATCCAGTGATGCATGTGGTACTTAGATTAAAATTTGTAGCTTTGGTAAGTCCAGGAAAATCTTACTGTAGTTCAATTAAAAATCATTATTTTTCTTAGAGGCATAGCACTGTGTTTTAATATCCAGATGATAAATTTTAATATGATTTATTATCTGGAAATCACTTTGAGGTATCGACTAGATGGGTTTACTGGATGTTTTTCATAAAATGTATTGCAGTAAAATGGTTTAATTACTTAAAGTCAGTTCTTTCATTACAATGGATTCATGATTTAAAATAAAAGAGAGCAGTGTCAGATGTAAACATCCAAAGGTAGATACACCAATGCACAAGATTCCCATGTGTGTTCCTGACTTACTTTTTAGTTACATTTCACTAAAGGATGTTAGTGGCATAATTTGTTTTGAAAGCTGAAATTTTACAGGGCTATTCTGCAGTTTTCATGATAATAGCTCCATAAGTTCATAGGAACCACCAGAATTCCAGCTTTGTGCATGTGACTGCAAAGTTGTCCTGAATTTAAGGCCCTTCAGTACAAGTCAGTTTTGCTTGGCTAAGCATTGGGAGCAGCTCCAGGGGTGTCTGACACTGTCAGAAAAAATGATTTTGTGGATCTGTGTTGTGGAGATGATTCCTGTTGGAGTGATAGGGGAACATGGAGCTTTGGAAAGAAAACAGTGTGTTCTATTCTCTCTGGAAGAGCCAGAAAGGGGAACCCAGGGGTGTTTACAGGGTGACTGTGTGTGTATGAGCTCTCTGGTCCATAACAAGGGGCATGGATCCTTGGCTGCCTGCCAGGGTGAGAATGGAGCTGTGACAGCTCGTTAAAATGATCCTAGAAAGGACAACGGGCTGTGAAGATAACGTCAGCCTGGGTGTGAGGCAGGGAGAGGTCCTGGGAGCAAACAAAGCCGCTGAGAGGGGAGCTGTGGAGGGCTCATCACTACAGTAGAAGTCCCCTGAACAGGTTGGATGTGCATGGATGTGAGGCAGTTACCTTACCCTACCTTTTATCCAGCTATTTTTCACTCTGGTCACAGAGCTTAATGCATCCCTCACACTGCTCCCTCACTGGCATTTGGCTTCAGGCCAAGCATTAATGAGTATCCCAAGCCCGATGTGATTTGGCTCCTCCAAATCTATTAGCATATCTTCAGAGCAGGATAAAACTCATTAAAATAATTTACATCTGGGCATTGGAATTTCTGATAATTTTTTAATACCTACTGCCAAACTCACAAAACTGTGGCAGTGTCCTTCAGATGAAACTACAATTTATCCTTTCTTTCTGGAAAAAGAACAGACTGCCAGATCCCTAAACTGCTCTCTGGTGATGAAATGAGCCTGTAGCACATGAGCTTATCAAAGCTCATGGGGGGCATCTGATACAGGAATGCACACCGTTGTGTAAGATTTGGCTTATTAGAAATCAGATTGAAATGTGTTGCGTTTGAGTTGTGTTAGATTGTGTATGACTCTAGCGAAGGCAGCCTGAGTTACAGAACAGCCCCAAGTTACTGATTCTTGAAGCCATGTGCTGGAATCTTTACGTGACTGAGTTATAGATCTGGGCTTCAGCTTGTGGCCTCCCTGGTCTCTCTGCAATTCCCTTTTTTACACACCTGTTTTTGATCTCTGCTGTCCCTGTTCAGTATCCCAGAACTCCTGCTGGTGTCTCTCCCTGTATTTCATGTTGAGGAGGAATCAGTCCCTGCCCAGCTCGCTGTCCCGCAGCTCGAAGGCAATGCAGCAGACATCAGCTGATCCAGGGCAGCTCTCCATGTGGGAGCTCTTACCTCAGAGTCTGTAACAGAGCCACGCTTGAACTGCTCATGACCTGTGCTCAGATTATCCCAGATAAATGACTGAACTCTGCTGTGCATGCTGGAGCAGTGCTTGTAAATAAATGCAGGGAAGCCCAAAGGAGTAACTGCACAAAAGACAGCTTGAATGTTTTCATCTGTATGAAAGTACTTGGGATCTTTTAAGTGTTAAAGCCTCTTCAGCTGAAAATATCCTGAAAGGGGCCATAAAAAGATGGTTGTCTTTGCTTACCTAAAGTTCTGTAGATGTGGCTCTGCTGCTGTGCTGATTCATTAGTGGAAGAGTTGGCACTCTGGGAATGTACATCCCATGAGCCTCTTCTGTTGGGAGCTAAGGAACATCCACGTAACTTATCCACTGTAATTCACTTAGGAGGTTCACGTTTTGCTCTCTCTTTCTTTTGCTGCCTTTCATTTGTGTAGGTTTTGAGGTTTTACTCTGTCACATGTAGCATCCAGCAGTGAGGCAGATTTAGGGCGTTGGTGTGTCACGTATTTTTGAAGGGCAGCAAGTACTGGTCTTTATAGAGTTTAATTTTCTGAAGCACTCCCATGAGCTGTAAGAATAAGACTTGCACTTGCAAATTCTTATTGGCTTTTACTTTCCCTTTTTCTTTTTTTTTTTTTTCTTATTTCCTCTTATCACCGTTGAAATAAAGAAACATAATGGTATAGCACAAGGGTTAGTTTGAGGGTTTGGTGGATATCTTTGCCATAACTGTGTGAAGTATGTGATCTCTGGATCTGTGTTCATGTTGTCTTTCTCTTTGCATTTCCTCATCCTCCTGCTTTCAGGCAGTGCTAATCATGTGATACTTTTGTGACTTGAGGCTTTTTTATTTTTTTAACTCAGATCTAACTTTTTGTTGGATCCTCTTGAGAAAGCTGAGAAGAAATGAAAGTGCTCGAGGAAAAGTGTTGTTGGGGTGTTTAATCTTAAAGGGAAGGGGGCAGATTCTCTGAGGTGTTTATTTCCAACACAAAATAAAATCATCTTCAGGAGAGGTGCTTTCAAACTGTATCATAGCTTTACTTACAGAACATAATACAATATTGGAGGGACTGCTTTCAGTCAGTCCAAGTCAGTACCAGGCTTGCCTATTCCAATTGACAGAAATTCAATGAAAAATAAAGCATCAAAGTTTTTGGAGCAAGTATGCTTTGAAGTATCAATTTGTGCTTTTTAAAGCTACCTTTTCATGTGGCTCCTCTCTTGTGACTCCTGATCTTTCATTCGTTTTTAAAACTACAGCAAGAAAAGTATCCCCTTAAAAAATAAAAATAAGGAACTTTGTTCATCTATATTTGCTGTTTGAATGTGGTTAACTTTATTAATGTAAAAATTGCTCAACACACATGGGAAGAATAACCTGTGACTTTCATCAGTTTTGTTTGCATCTTGAATGTGTCTCAAGCCTAATTTTTGTTTGCTTTCTTCCTTCAGGTTTTGAATGAAGAATGCGATCAGAATTGGTACAAGGCAGAGCTCAATGGAAAAGATGGCTTCATTCCCAAGAACTACATAGAAATGAAACCCCATCCGTAAGTAGAGCATTGGGGATAGGGTCCCTTGGTCTTACTCTGGGCATCCTCACAAACAGAAAGAAGGTTTTCTGCTAACACTTTACCAGATCATCTCAAATGTATGGACAGATAAAGGGTGGCTGGTGAGTTGTGTGTTGCGGGCTGTAGTGCTTGCTGTAACTCCTTTCACAGTAGCTGCATAGCAGGGAGGCTTTTCTGGTGCTTGCTCTGGTGTTTTCTAGGGTCAGACAGAGCAACCTTGGGGTTAGCACCCATCAACCAGAAAAAAACTCTTTAGTAGAGAGTTGTCACCACCACTGCCCCAGGAAAAGAATGTGTTCTTGTGATGATTCTCAGTTTTATTTACTGAGCAGCTAAAAGTAAAAATCATGGCATTCACAGCTCAACAAAAGGTGAAGGGTATTTGGAGCTGAACTTGTAGTATGTCTGTCACATCCTGAGTATAGAATCACAGAATTAAGGTTGGGCAGGACCTGTAGCAGTCATCTGGTCCTACACCTTCCTCTCAAAACAGGCTGACCTCAAAGTGCTGCTCCAGAGATCTATGATTGAGTAACTACTTTGAACCTTTCCCCATAGGTGTAATGAACCCAGCATATGAAAACTGTAGCATTTCATGACTGGGTATTTTCTTTGTGTCAGTTCATGTGTTTCTGCTGTCTTCTGCTAAACTCTGGTTCTTTCAACCTTTGAGATCCTGTAACATCTGAACAAGAACAGCAAGCTCTGGGTAACAGATTCAAAGGAAGGTTTAGGAGGGAGCAGCAAAACCTGTAATCAGGGTTTTTACAAGGAGCTGTAGCATTTCATTTGCTCACAAAAACTGATGATTTATGTAAGTGTTGACTGTCATTATATAATGAAGATACTGCAGTTAAATGCAATCAAGAATTATTTTTCTAAGGGCTCTTTTGAAATAGCAGAAGGAAGCTTCCGAGGGACTGGGCCCCAAGAAGGGAGAAGAGGTGTCATACTTTAGTGCTGCCAAGTGGGAAGTGAAGCTAGGACGGACAAGAAAATTCTGAAGTGTTTAAAGCCTTGTTTTCTGCAGTAACATGTCTGGTTTACCTTGATTGCACCAGTTCACTGGGTATCACAAATCCACATTGCAATTTCTCTCTCATTGATCTGATGCTTGTACCTTCTCATAACAATTTTCCAGGCATTTGAGTTACCCTGCAGTGATGTCTCCTATGATGATCAGTTTATTCTATGATCATCCGTGGTATTTTGTTGATATATAAAGAGATATAAAGCTGTCAGTTTTTCACTTTTTTATACCAAAAGGGAGTGAACAAGACTTGAGCCTGCAAGTGGGCGAATTTGGTAGTGTTTTTTTAAGCATAGTTAATTTGATCTTATCTGAAGATGGTTAAACTGCTGATGGCATCTGGATGGAGGCAGTGCCATGTGTCAGCAATGCTGGGAAGTCTTAACTACTGCATTAACAACCCTGGGAAATTATGCAGAAGTTTTTATAGCATAATGTTGGCTTAGCTGTAGCACAGAGCTCTCTAGTCATACAGGTCATACAAAAAGCGAACTGCAGGCAACTGAGCAGTGAGAAAGAGAACGTTCCTTTTCTCAGACTAGTATCAAATCATTTTCAAGAGGTTTTGGAAAGAAAGCAACTGAAAATGGCTTTAAATCCTGTCGTAGCATCCAAGACTTAAATCCTCCAAGCACACAGCTGGTGTTAAATGCAGTGTTTCTTCTTACTTGTATTTTGCAAATCTTACAGATCACTTTGTAACTATCAGCAAATGAAGGTGGGAGGAAAATGTGGCACCTCTCAGTGACCAGAGTCACCTGGGGATTAACCTGAAGGGTTAATCTGAATTGCCACCTCAATTAACAAAGCAAAGACTAAGCAGAGCTAGGCAGGACAGAGAAGAGCTGCAGGAAGCTCTGGGCAGGGAGGTTCCTGTGAAGGCACAGCACACCTTGCTCTTGAAGGGGGCAGGGGAAGAATTGGCTTTTTATGAAGCACACCATGGATCTGATCCAGGCTATCTCAGGTCTTTGTGTTTGTTATCAGCTTGTCCTGGGGATATTGCTGAAGTCTCACTTTGCAGTACTGTAATTTCTATGGAGGAACTCAGCCAAGAGAAATGATGGTGCGAAGTGAAGCCGAAGGAATTGCCAAAGTGCCGATTGAGGGGAGGCTGCAAGCCATGAGAACCTGGGCTGTACAATCAGTGCAGCTCCCTCTGGCTGTGCAGCATCAGCAGGAATGCCTGGATTTGGTTCTGCAGTGCTGACAGGATGAGTTTCACCTGCATTACAGAGCTCGTTGGAGTCAAGCCTTATCAGGCTTAGCCCTTCAGGAGAAAAGTTGTGGGAACATTGTGGTCACTTTGCTTGATTCTCCATATGTGATATTTGACATGCTGTGATATTTGTTAATATTTTCAAACATTCTGTAGCAAAGATATGTGCAGAGCACTCCTGCTGCTTTACAGCAGTGCTCCTAAGTAGACAGTAGTCCTGAAAAATAACTTCATTTGCTTAATCTCTGGGGTTTTCTTTTCATTTTTAAATTCAGGTTCTTTTACCCTGGCTAATGTGGTAGTGAAGCCATAAAACTGCAAGGAAGCTCAGGAATTGTGAAAGATTTTTAGTCTTTCTATTTAAAGTGCCTTAGAAGCAGCTGGCAGAAAACTTAAGAAGTTTGGCATTGTCACTTTGGAAATGTTATTTCTTTTAAATGAATAGTACACTTATACTTTGTAGTGATTCAGTAAAATTTAGGGGAAAAACAGGTATACTGTTGAGGCTTCAGGAAGGATTCTATTAAGCTCTTCCAGCATTTCATTCTTATTTTACAGACAAAGGTGAGGTTGTTTTTTTGTTTTTGTTTAAGATGAGACTTCATTGCATGTGAGTAATTGAGAATTATTTGAGAACTAAACAGGATTAAGACACTTTGTAAACAGGAAATATGGCGAGATATCTAAAATCATAATATAAAGCTTGCTTTAAGCAACATTTGGCAGAGCAAAAATTCAAGACTTCCTTGTCATTCTGACAGTAGTGCCAAAAGCCCAGGAAATTAAATACTACCTTGAATTCTGAAGGAGTTCCACTTAATGGTTTCTTGTGGTTGATTTTTGAGGGCAGCAGAGTGCAGGGAGGGGCAGGTGGATCTCCTGTGGTGATCTGTCACCCCCTCAGCTCAGGTACCAAGAAGCAGCACGGGTGCTAAGCCACCCAGAATGTACAAAAAGCTATGAAGTTCTTGATCACTGGGAATAGGATGGTTGAGGTAGGAAGCTTTTCCTTTTCGTTCCAGGGGATGAAAAGTATGCAATGAGAGTTTGAAGCAAGTAAAGCATGTTTGGTAATCAAGTAACCAGTCCTTCTTCAGCTCTAGAGGTAGTTTCCCCTTAGAGAGAAAGATCTGGTGACTTTGTGACGTCAGGAGAGCTCCAGCTTCTCTGAAGAATGACTGTTTCAGGAAGGATTCTGCAACTCCTGCCTTGTTGCTGCAGCAAACCCTTCGCTGCAGACAGTGGGCTGTGTGAGTGGAGCTCTTGTTATGAAATGCTCTCCTCTGAGGTCAGTCATCTGCGTGGGTGTGGGTGTGATGAGCGCTGCTGTCCTGTGTGATCTGTTCCCCAGAGCTGAAAGCTCTACTTCTTAGTTGTGAAGATGGTTCTGCTTTTCTCATGCCATGTGACCTACCACTCATCCCTTCTTTGCCTTTAATCTTGGATTAGTCTGGAAATGCAAATGTAAATGGGGGCAAGGATCTCGTGACCAGGCTGTTGGTCAGTGCTGACGATCTGGTGGCCCGAGGTAGGTTCAGCCTTGGTGTCATGGTTAGCCTGTGGCTCTTGAGAATTTTGGATGTGGTTTCCATGAGGCAGCTATTTCATGTGACTCCTTCTGTGAAATGAAGGCTGCTGGATTGTCCTGCCTGTGGGAGAAAGCAAGAAAAGAGGCTCCTGAAACAAGTGTCATCAGCATCTTTTCTGGAATGGAATCCATGCCTAGCTCAGCACTCCTCTTCAATGGAGCAGAGAGACCTTGAAGGAGCTTTTCTCACTTGGTCTGTGTGCAACTGCAGTCCTGGCACCTGCCTCAGCTTTCTGACAGATGATACCTGTCTTGGACCATCTCTGGTAGGGCTCAGAGATTGGACTCTGTGGGCTGCAGGAGCAAACAAAGAGCTGTTGGATGAAGATATTGATTCTCTCTACTGAAGTAGTTGTCTCTTACAACCTGATCTGAAAGAGACTAAAAATTGATTTTGATACAAAATGCTCTTTCCATTTGTGCAGGATGGGACAGTGCATAGACAGGATCTTGTTTCCACAACTGTGATGTTTCTGGCTCTTCCATGAAAGGATTAAAATTCTTAACTTTTCCTATTGTTTTCTTTTCCTCCCCACACAGGTGGTTTTTTGGAAAGATTCCCCGAGCGAAGGCTGAAGAGATGTTGGGCAAACAGAGACACGATGGTGCCTTCCTCATCAGGGAGAGTGAGAGTGCTCCCGGGGACTTCTCCCTCTCAGTCAAGTAAGTCATGCCCAGGAGCAATTGTGTGCTAATCAGGCATCTGCTACTCCTTTGGACTGGTGAGTAAAGGGCAGGTGATTGTCAACACTGAGGAGCAGGAATAATCTGCCAGACGCCCTGTAGCATTCCTGTCCTTCTAGTGACATTTATTCCCTCTCTAATAGAACAAATATCCTTGCTCTGGTTTGCAGTGAGCCCACAGGACTGACCTGGTGGCACGTGGCTCACACAGGCCCAGGCACTCTCTGGTGGCTTTTTTCGTGGATCTTATTCTTCCCTCTTATAGCCACAAAGTGCCCAGTGTGGGCAACGTCCCATCCTTCTTCATTCCTCCTCTGCAGTGCAAGTTATTACTTTATCTTCCCTCTGTGTAGTACATTTGCAAATGTTTTCCTCTGCTTGGCACATACTTTGGTGATATTCCTGTTGTCTACCACCAGGACATGGGGCTGTGAAACCAGAGGCTCATTTGATCTCTCACAAGTGGTCTTAAGCTGAAGGAGGACAGGTTTCAATTAGGAAGAAATTTTTCCCTGTGGTCATGGTGAGGCCCTGGCTCAGGTTGCCCAGAGAAGCTGTGAGTGCTCCATCCCTGGAAATGTTCAATGCCAGGTTGGACAGGACTTGGAGCAACCTAGTCTAGTGGAATGTGTCCCTGCCCATGGCAGGAGGGTTGGAACGAGCTGCTCTTGAAGGTCACTCCCAACACAAACCATTCTGTGATTCTCTGATCTGAAGTCACTCAAATAGAAGTATTAGAAACTTGAAAGAGTGTATGAAGTAATTTAATGTAGGATGGGGGTGGGAGGGAATCTGTTCTCAGCAGTTGATTTTGGCTTTTTTTTTTGTAATTATTTTCTATAATCTTCCCCTTTACTACCATAAATAAACAAGATTTTCTTTAGAGTCCTTACAACATTTTTTATTATTCATGCACAATTCCATCTGTCTCTGTTTTCTGTGGCTTTCAGTAATCTGTTTCAACAAGATTTGTTTCTTTTTTTCTGGTCATTTTTGGTCTGTAACCAAGTTTTTGTCCTTCTGTGTAGCAGCACTGAGTCATGCCAGCAAACTGGATTAAAGCCACTGATTTTAGAGATGTTTATATTTCTGTCTTGGATAGAGTCATCTGGGCTGGAATATTAGATATGAATGGAAGCTTCAGTTGCAGAAAGTGCATTCCTTTAAGAAACAAAGTTACAATGGCATAGCTGGGCCTGCCTGTTCAGCCTGGTGTTGCCATCTGGTGGTAATGTCTCAGTTGAGTGGGTTTTACTGTGTATATAATTTAGGAAAATCCTTTTCCTAAACAGTGATCTGTAGGATTTGAAATAGTGAGAAGCTCCCAGGCTGAGGAAGCAGAGCAGAGGCAGCACCTAGGAGTTATTTCAAGGCAGTGTCTGCTTTCCCCACTGATGTGTAGGAGCTATGCATGCCAAGGGGGAACAGTTGTCTTCTGTTTTCAGTATTTTAAGCTGAAGTAAAAATCCTAATGTGCCATTCATCTGGAAAATCCAGTGGACCTGTCCAGAGCTCCTCTCTATTCAGAGTAAAACTGTTGGAAATGTAGCTTCAACTGAATGCCATAGTTTGTTGGAAAAAATCGGGAACATGGATTTGAAGTTGCTGGGTTATGTGTGCAGCATCATCTTCAAACATTTTGGTGTTTGAGGGGGTTTTTGGAGGGTTTTTTGGGTCACATTTTGTTTTGGGGCTTTTTTTAGGACCAGAGAGATCTTTTTCATAAGACAGCCCTTTGCACAAGTCCACACTGGCTGCCAAAAGAGCCAGTCCTACCCTCCTCGTGACAGTGTTTTCTCAGGAATTTGCCTATATTGGAACTGGTGTTCATGCATTGCACTCTTGCACGTACCCAGTGGTGCTGTGGGAAGGAGGGGCTGGAACTGAGAAAGCACAGGGCCATGATAAGAACAGCACAAACCAAAAGTGGCTTGAGTCAGTTGTGAAATTGCTGGGTGTGAAGAGCTGAACCAAAGTGTTTGTGCTGTTTGACTGGAAATGGGCTGTTGGGGATGTGAAATGGGAGGCACCAGGGTGCAGCTGTGTTACTCTGACCTTGCCAAGTCTGTGGCATTTGTCCTTGGGATTCTCTGCACCATCTTCAGCAGCACAGGTGACTGCATGCATCACATACATCAAGAAGTATGTGTGCTGGATGGCAGCAATGGGATTGCATCTGTGTTACCAATGTCATTGACAGTTCTCACTGTGCCCTGAAGGACCTTTTTGTTCCAAACTCTGTGCTGATGGTCCCAAAAGAGGAGTTCTCAGTGACTAAGAATGAACTCTTTTGTGTTCTTCATTCTTTCCCCACAGGTTTGGAAATGATGTGCAGCACTTCAAGGTGCTTAGAGATGGGGCTGGCAAGTATTTCCTTTGGGTGGTGAAGTTCAATTCTTTGAACGAGCTGGTAGATTATCACAGATCCACATCTGTCTCCAGGAACCAGCAAATATTTCTCCGGGACATTGAGCAGGTGCCACAGGTAAGAGAAATGTCCCTGTTCAGCTTATTGCAACCATAGTCTGAAGTGGGATTCCATCTTAGAGTAAATGGATAGGGATGGAAAGAAGCTGACTTACTTTTTTTTTAACCTGTGGAAGTGTATCTTTAGATCCTGCAATCATAATTATAGTGGTAAATAAGCCACATTCTTGTGCAAAGCCTACCAGCACTCTTGGTCTCCCTTGAATTCTGGCAAAGTGTTATTGTTGCTGCTTGAACATGTGGCTTGTTGTAATGTTTATGGATTCTGTTGCAGGAAGGTCATCTGATTCCTGAGATTTAAAAATGGATTTAGGCCTGTTAGAGGACACAGTAGGAAAGGATAGGGAAGTGCTGGGTCAATGGTTGGGCTTGGTGATCTTAGAGATCTTCTCCAACCTGAATCATTCTAAGGTTCTGTTCAGATTTATACTGGATCATAGCCACTGCAGCTCTCAGTGAGGCTTTGGCACTGGGCTTTCCTGGAGAGGTGGTTCCAGCATATGGAGTATCTCTGGTTTGGATCTAGCCAGTGTGAAGAAAATCCAAAAACTGTTGTGAAGTGTCGGCAGAACAGCTTGTGTATATCCAGCTCTTTGTTTTCTTCCATTTCCCAGGTCAATCAGAGCGTTATATTTCGTGTAACTGCATGTTTTGTCGGTTCTGGATAAATCCTTTTGCTTCCTTGTTCAGCATTCTGGTTCTAGCCTGAAGACAAGGGTTGTGGAATTAGTGCTGCACTCCAGGTGCCACAGGCACGTTTGTCACCATTTTTCTGAATTTAACACCTGGCTCTGCACTGCCAGGTCAGGGATAAACAGAGCATGAGCAAACAGCTGGCTGAAAAGGACAAGCATGAAGAGACATCTTGGCCCCACAATTTTAAGACTGCAAATGTATTTTAAAGGAACTGTTATCTTTTGCATCAGAATGGAAGTCCTTGCTGACAATGTTCCATGACAGAAGAGTTAAGGAAAATGTGTAAAATGTCAATATCCAGTTTTTATGGGGAACTTTGTGTAGATCAGTAATATTTGTGCTGTCAGTGAAAACAGGACAAGTAAGCAGCAAGACTGTTGTATTGCAGTAGAACACAGACTTGCAGTCACAGACTGAAAAATACTAGAAAAACATCAGAATCATCTGCTTTATTTCAGCTCTTTTACAGAAACTTGACTTTTTTTCTGAGGTGTTCCGTAGCCTGTGCTTTGCTGTTTTAGCACCTTGTTGCAGATGCTGGGAGCTGGCTTGCAGGGAAAGAGAACAGCTGAAATGTTTTTTGTTAAACCATGGTGTAAGAGCAGCTCCTGCCTGCGGGAGCAGCTGCCTGCAGTGCCATGGGTGATTCTCACTGTGTGTTTGTTTCTCTTCCCCCTTTCAGCAACCAACATACGTTCAGGCCCTGTTTGATTTTGATCCCCAAGAGGAAGGAGAGCTGGGCTTCCATCGTGGAGACTTTATCCAAGTCCTTGACAATTCTGACCCCAACTGGTGGAAGGGAGCGTGCCGCGGACAGACGGGCATGTTTCCACGCAACTACGTGACCCCAGTGAACCGGAACATCTAGAGATAAATATTAGAGATTATTTAAGGAAACCAGAGAAACAGTAAATACACATACAGAGCCTAACTGCAGCCAGTGACCTAAAAATCACACGGCGGTAAAACCGGAGTCACCTTTCACCGTGAGGTGATCCTCCTTCCCTCAGTACGGAACTTCAGGGGTGGGGGGGGAAGAGTTCAACTTACACACCAAAACTTATCTTAAAGGAAAAAAAAAAAGAGGAAAATGAAATAAAGGCGAGAGAGAGAGAAAAAATGAATTATAACAGATTTCCTCAGCTGCTCCTGGGTTATCCCCTTTTATTCACTCTTGTTGCAAATGAGTGTTTTTAAGGTCACTTAAGGTCTCACCACAACTCTTCTTGATTCCCCCTCCTCTTCTGTCCATCAGTGCATGAAGTTTTAATGCCATATAAAGTCCTAGCCATGCAGTTAAAGGAAAAGGGAGAAACTCTGCTGGTATTTTCTCTCTCTGCAAACGGTCTTCATTTGACATGAAGGGACATGAGAGAAGAACCAAATCCACAGTCCTGCCTTTAAAAAAAAACAAAAATCATCAGTCTCTGCTTTTGCCTTCAACTTTCAGCATTTCTTGCCTGGGAAAGATGAGGTGTTAATCTAATTTTTATTGTCTCTTCTCCTTTGGCACTTTCTTCTGAAGCTCAGCAGCTTCCAAACAGAGGAAGGGAGAAGAGTTGTGTGGCTTTTTGTTCTATTTTTTTTCTTTTGAGTCACAGAGCTGCTTTGAGAAACTCCAACGTACAACTGAAGTCTATTAATGCTGTGCTGACAGCTTTTTTGTTTTTTCTTAAAGGTGTACGGTTGAGCACATTCTGTAATTTTTTCCATAGTGCCTTTCCCTTATTTTCTTTTTTATTGTTTTTTAAGTTAAAAGGACAGTCCAGAGCTTTTCAGAGGGTTTTTTTTTCTGCCTATGTGTAAATAAATACTTTGGGGGAAGGGGGTAAAGGAGGGTGGTTTTATCAATGGACACTTGAGAAAAATCTACAAACAGAGATGGAGCTTTAATCTTCAGATTTGTCTTACTGTTCAACTTCCCTTATTCCAAGGAAAATAAAATCATGGCATTCAAGTGGCAACTTAGGCTGCTCTGAGGTGGAGAGCTGCACCCAGAAGCCTCAAAAGAAGTAAGAGAAAGGGGAAAGTTATGATCATGGAAAATGAGGAAGAATCTTTTAACGGAGGGAGGGTTAAGGGGTGGGGGGGGGATTCGAGAAATAATAGCCCTGAGATGTCCTACAAAATGTACATTCCTTTGGTGGAAAACTTCATAATGCAGAGAAACCTCAAGAAATAGTGCTTGGAAAAAAAACTTTACGCTCTTAGTGAATGTTTCTACGTGATGCATGTGATCAGCCTGTCTCCTCGGCCTGGATAGGCAGTATTTGCAGTCGTGTTGCTCTTGAGAAGTGGAGTTGGCATCCCTGTTCTCCAGTCTCTCCTCCCTCCTCAGGTCAGTGTTCCTGTTGAAGTAGCTCCCTGCCCGCTCCCCTTCACAGCAGGCTGTGTGTGACTGTTCTCCCCACCCCGCACCCCAGGGCCGTTTCTGGTGGCCCTTTGCTCCTCACCAGAGCAGTGTGACATTAAATTGGACGGAAGGAAAGCAATCAGCCCGCAGCGCTCTCTGTGCCAATCTTCAGTTGCGTTGTTTTTCCCTCGGTGGCCGTTTGGCTGGATCCCTTCACCCCACCAACGCATCCCAACCTGCAGCGGAGATCTCCTCCCGCCCTGCCTCAGCATGGGCAATCTTTTGTTGGAGGGTGCCTTTTTTTGTACTAAGTGTTACAAAAGTTTTATTCCTGAGATGGACTCTGCCTTACACTTTAATTTTCCAGCAAATGAAAGAGAGAGCTACCCTGTAGAGTATTACTTTCTCCCCCTCTCCTTGCTAGCTGTCACTCACTTTTTTCCCACTTTGTAAAGTGATTGGAAAAGGAATCTATGGCATTCTACACCTGGACCATTTGATTGTTTCCTTATTTTGGAATTGGTGTATATCATGCAGCCTTGCAGACATATGTCTTGTGTGTGTATATATATTAAAAAAAAATCCGTGTTTAAATAAAAAAAAAGGCCTATGTACTTAATCCTTTAACTCTGCAGCAGCATTTGGTAGATAGTAATTAACTGTGAATAATAAATATACATGAATTCTTCACTTGAGCATCTGTCTGTTATTTCAGTTAACTGACCAAGTTGTGACTGAGCTTGTAGTTCAGACACTTCCGGAGTGTTTTGCTGGAAGGGGGAGGTGGGTGTTGGGCTGGTGTAAGCACAGCAGCCAGGCTCAGGCACTGTTGTGGCTTTGGCTCTGCTCCATCAGGGCCCTGCAGATCGTTTTCACTTCTGTTACCTAAAGAAGAACAGTTCTGTTGTGCTAACAAGGTGTGTGGGCAGCTTTCTGCAGCTTCTCCCCAGCCTTTGCTCATGGTCAGAAAGTGCCTGTGGGTGTGAATGTTGTAGTCAAGTTTAATATACAATAGAAAAAGGCCCACATGAGAATTTTGAGGGTTTTTTTAACAGTTGCTCTTAGTTATTATGCTTAAATACTGATAATAGCAAAGTGGAAATGCCTGGATATTCCTGTGATTAATTCTGTATTTTTCTTTTTTTGTGCCAGAAGTCAGCATGGAAAATTTGCTGCGTGGTTCAGTGCACTTGGCTTTTTGTGATGCTGTAGCAGAACATGTTGCTCGAAGGGTGTGTTTCTGTACCTTGGGTAGCTTAGATAATCTGCCTTCCCTTGTGCCTTACAGAGACAAGGGAAGGTTTTTATGCTCTGTGGTTATGTATGGTGGAGCTTGTGGCTGTGGGTGGCATGTGCTGGGTGCTGACCTTCCCCTCTTGCAGCCCTGGCTCTCAGGACCAGAGAAGGACAGCAGGGCTGGGGAAGGGTCTGGATCACAAGTCCCGTGAGGAGTGGGTGTGGGAGCTGGGGTTGTTGAACCTGCAGAAAGGGAGGTTCAGGGGTGACCTTCTTGCTCTCCACAACTCCCTGACAAGAGGGTGCAGCCAGGTGGGAGTCGGGCTCTTTGCCCGGGTAACAAGTGACAGGACATAATATGCACCAGGGGACATTTAGGTTGGACACAGGAGAAATTTCTTCATGGAAAGGGTGATTAGAGCTTGGAACGGGGTGCCCAGGGAGGTGTCTAAGGAAAAACCGGGCGTGGCGCTCGGTGCTGTGGTCTGGCTGACAGGTGGTGCTGGGTGACAGGCTGCACTCCGTGGTCTCAGTTCTTCCCCAGCCTCACCGATCCCGCGGCTCAGTGAACGCTCCATCCCGCGCGTGTTGCGGCTCCGGGCGGGGCGTTCCCGGGACTACACCTCCCAGCGGCCCCCGCGGCGCGCAAGCGCGGTGCGGAGCCGGCGGCGGCGGGTGAGGCGGCGCGGCGGGAGCCGGCCCAGGGCCGGACAGCCCTGGTCACACCGCGCTCCGGTCACACCGCGCTCCGCTCGCACCGCACGTCGGGGGCTGCCGCGGGCGGAGCCGGGGGCTGCGGGACAGAGGGGCTGGTGGAGAGGGCGGTCTGTGTATCCCGTGGGGTGAGGAGGAGGCTGCGGGCCTTGGCGTGAGGGGACTCCGTGAGGGGAAGAGGCTGTGGGCTCGGTGTGAGGAGGGCTCACTGCACTGTGCTCCTGGCCAGACTGGGGACAGCCGGCAGGAATGGTGGGCTACGACCCCGAGGCCAGGTGCGTGTCCACGGCGGAAGCGGCTGCAGCGGGATCAGCGTCTGGCTTGGTCACTCGGGTCCTTGTGAGCCCCTTGGATGTCCTCAAGATCCGCTTTCAGGTACCTCGCTCGCGGCGTGCCGGGGCAGGGGTGAAGAGCCTGTCAGGGAGCAGAGCTGATCCTGTCCGGGGTGAACAGATCACTTGTGCAGCCAGAGAGCACTGAATGTGCTCGTCAGCCCTCACCTACGCTGTGTACAGGCTATGCAAGGAAGTAGGGCTATCTTGTGTCCACCGCTTCTATTTATGTAACTTAACTTGTGTGGGAATGCAATCTTGTGTTTCTCATAGTTTGTTTTTGTGAATGACTTCAACTATCTGACTGAATGTCACCATCATCCCTCCTGCTTATCTTTGTGTTCATGCAGGTTTTTATTCTTTTAGAGACCTTCATAAATAACATCCCAGTCAGATCTGGATGTGGTTCTGTGGGAAGGCAGAATTTCATCCCTTAGCACTGGCTGGCTGACAGGGCTGTGAATTCCTGAACTGGACACTTGGACCAGTGTTGAAAGGTGAAACTGAAAATATTTTCTCCCTTTTCCTCCAGCTTCAGATCGAGCAGCTCTCCTCCACAAACCCCACGGCCAAGTACCACGGCATCCTGCAAGCTGTGCAGCGCATCCTCCGGGAGGAGGGCTTGACAGCCTTCTGGAAGGGCCATGTTCCTGCTCAGTTCCTTTCCGTTGGCTTTGGAGCTGTTCAGGTGAGGGGACCAGGCATCACCTGGGCCTGGTGTATGTGCACGGGACACTGCTCTGCTCCCTCAGACCAGTTGTGTTCAGGAGTGGGAAGGATGTGTAGCTGTATGAAGCTGATGTGTAATTCCTAAGTTAACATTCCTTAACTTGCTGAGCAGACTGGAGCACAGCGAGAACAAACTGAGCTCTCTCTGTATCTGGTGTCATAGATAAGCCCTCTCTACTCCTGACACTTGGCTTAGCTGTTAATGCCTCAGGCCTGGGCAGTTTTTTTGCTCTTGTTCATGCTGTCGCCCCAAGGGCTTGTTAGGAAAAAATCAGTGAAGCTCATGAGGGTGTTTTACACAGCATGATTATACTTAATTTGTAAACATTAACGACAGTGTTAGGAGCAGTGGCTGAAAGGGTGAAGGACAGCATATCTGTGTTATAGATATCTGGATACATAGAGCATTACAATTAGTTTCTCATGATTCTAAATGCAAGAATTAGCAGAAGTGTCAGAGACCAGAGCATCCCAAGCATTCCCCAGGCTGCTTAGTGACTGTTACACGTTGCAAGTTGGGGAGGACTTTTGAAGGACAAAGAGAGAACTTTGTGAAAAGTCAGGAAGTGGAGCTCCAAGTGAAATGAGGTAGGAGGGGGAGACCTGTGTGAGTCATAGGGATCGACTTCCTGACCCATGTGCTTTTGTTTCTGCAAGTTCATGGCATTCGAGAGCCTGACAGAGCTGGTGCACAACGTCACCTCCTTCAATGCCCGTGACTCCTTGGTGCACCTGGTGTGTGGGGGTCTGTCTGCCTGCACGGCCACGGTCGCTGTCCAGCCCGTGGACACGCTGCGCACCCGCTTCGCTGCCCAGGGTGAGCCAAAGGTGAGGCTTAGCATGCCATGTTGGAATTATCATCCATAGCAGTAGCAGTGTTTGATGCGTCTGAAGATGCAGGGGGTTGAAAGCTCAGCCTGTGGGTTAAAATAAAGGAGCAGGTGGCAGTGTTTATAGGCAGTGTTTTATAGGCAGTGTTTGCACTGTTGCCAAGTTATCCTCTGTGCTGTTGATGCAATTTTCGTGTGTTTTGCTGCTTCTGATCCTGACAGGTGATCCAGAAAGGAGAAACTGACCTTAACAGGATAATTTGCACTCTGGCTGTTGGCCTTGTATAGAACCCTCTCCCCAGGCTGTTAAACATTCCATTTTTGAAACTTTCCAAGTGCACAGAGTCGTGTTTAGATAATTATGGGAATGACACATGAAACCAGTCACCTTTCACCTGTGTTTCATGTTCTTATTTACACAAGAATTGATCTCTGTGCTAATTCGGTTTTTAACAATGAGATAGATTTGTGTCAGAGCTATTTCTGTATTTAGCCTGAAGTAGATTTGCAATATGATATGAATTCTGTTGCAGGAGTTAAGAGCTGTTCAAAGAAAAATAACCATGTCTGTGATGCAGGTGGTCTCAGGACTCAGCTCTTGTTTCTTCTAAGTCACAAGGGCTTAGCAGACAGCACTGTGTGAGGGTGTGCACAATCACCTTGCCCCTCACTCTGTGCTGAAAACAGTTGTATTTTGTGCAGTGGGAAATTCCTATCCCCATTACTGGGCAGTGGCCTGACCTTTGGTTTGCTGGTTTTAAGCCTGTTTCACTAGAGAGTCACTCAGCCTCTTCCTTGTTGCCCAGATCTACCCCAACCTTCGCCATGCAGTGGTAACCATGTACCAGACAGAAGGGCCTCGGACTTTTTACAGAGGTTTGACCCCCACACTCGTTGCTATCTTCCCATATGCTGGTCTCCAGTTCTTCTTCTACAACATCCTGCAGCAGTTTTCCAAATGGGTGATTCCAGCTGAAGGAAAGAATGGAGGTAGGAACTTGGGACAGTGATGTCTGCAGCTGGGAGAGAAAGAGGATGTATGCTGGTTTGGGTGACTGATGTAAGCTCCATTCTCAGTCTTTTTCATGCAACATCTGAAAAGTGTCTCTATTTCCCACCTCTTATTCTTACCCCTGCACAGATACTGCCAAATTAAGTACAGTGAAGTTTACAGACAGCTCCTGCTGTGGAATAACTGTGATGGAAATGGGTGGATGGTAAAGTGAAGTGTCACAGGCCAGGGTGCTCCTTCTTGAGCTGTGTCATGTTACTGATGCTGTGGGAAGACAGTGCTGGCATGATCTTTCTCTGTTTCATTAGTGCTGTGGGGACAGGACTCTTGGATTTCCGTAGTAAATCTGCCTGCAGATTCCAGCACAGCTGTTAGAGAAGAGGATTCATTTAGTCTAATTTAAAGCTGCCACCTCTTGATTGATGTTTTTATGTTGATTTCTAGCTCCATTATAAGAGAACCTAATCCTGATGCAACCTGTCACCTTGACAGTTCTAGATACCAGTGCCTTCTTGACAGAGAGGGATGTAGCATCAGTGTGGTTTTGTTCCTCAGTGGAATCTCTCCAGCAGAGGAGCTGGACTTTTCAATATCATGTCTGCATATTTAATTTTAGATGGCAGAGGCTGATGGTGGTTTTGTGCTGGGAACTCATGTTTGCCAGGAAAAAGTCTAGTACAGAACTCATTTCCCACAAACCTCTGAAATCATCAGGCAGTGTCAACTTGTGACATTGCAATCCAGAATAAATCAGTTTGAGCAGTCAGGGGTGCAAGATCTCCAGTGATCAGGCTTTTACTGGGGGGATGTGAAGACTTTTCCATCCACTGGCAGCAAGTTGTCTGGTGACTGGGGATTGGTTTTCTTTGAGCAGAGCAAAACCATAAGTCAGTGTAATGGACCAAGAGGAGCTTGTCCTCTGATTCCAACAGATGTTGCAAGCCTGAAAAAATACAGCTTGAGATTCTTTGGCCCAAACTATGCAGAAGAGGTGATGTAACTTCAAAGGACATTTTTGACTTTACTTCCTGTGAAAAGGGATATTTAACTTACCTCTTATGATCTTTAATCAGAATTCCCTGCTAATGCTTTTTTTCCCTCCCTGCTATCCATTTCCCTTTCTGCTTCTCAGGCAATGTTAAAAACCTTGTTTGTGGCAGCTGTGCTGGAGTCATCAGCAAAACCCTCACATACCCTTTGGATGTGGTCAAAAAGCGACTGCAAGTGGGTGGCTTTGAGCACGCTCGGGCAGCCTTTGGGCAGGTGAGAAATGTTGGAAGTGATGGACTTTCATGAGTATGGAGCCAGCCCAGTGCACTGGAATGCAGTGATAGTCTGCCAGTGGTACCTGTTGAGTTCATCTTTGGGTTGGGAGCTCCCACTGAGCATTGGTCTCATTTAGTAATGTGAATTTATGCATGAACATACTGGGTTTATTTTACATTATTTTATTATGTCCAACATACCTGTGCTCTGGCTTGTCATCCCTCTCCATCAATTGTCTTGGAGCTGGGGGTGAGTCAGGCAGGCAAAGGAATTTTGATTTACTTTACTTTTCTAGTTTCAGCTTGGTATTTCTGATTCAGAACCACATTACTAGAAGAGGATGACACTGGTTCTGTGCTGGGGTCACCTGTTGTCAGGCCCGTCTTCTGCAATTAATATTTTGACACAAGGAATAGGCACCAAGTGTTCAGCATGTGTCTTATATATGAGAATTCCCTGAAATTCAAAGCAAATTAAATACTCTGGTGTTCTTTAGCACTATTGCTACCACCTTGAAATACAATTGAAGACAAATACAGATCTTTCAAGGAACTCTTTTTCTCCCCATGAAATGTACAAATTTTCTTTTCCTTAAAATTCCTTGGATCTGAGAAGGAAATGAGTCTGTACCGCTAAGAAATTCTGGAATAGGATTTTGATGTCTCAGCCCATTTCACTGGATGCTTTTCTTCTTGCAGCGAGATACAGAATTTGTTCTTAGCATTGATGTGTCACAAGATTTTAAACTCACAGTGTGACACCATGACATGCAGACAGCTAATTTGGAAACTTCTAAGTGCTATAGCTGTGTTTTCTTTCTGTCAGAAAACTCAAAAATTGTCCCTTAGAGGGTGAAAGGGATGGAAAACAGCGGCCACACAATCTGAAATAACTACTTCACAAACCTGTGCCATAAATTTAAAGTCATGCTGTTGTTGCATGCAGAGGTTTTACAGCCATTCAATGAATGACCTGCATAAACCACTGGTAATGCTAAATGTTTACATTTCCGCTATCCTGCTCTCTCTAAACTGTCTCTGAAACTGTCAGGTAGTGATAATATTAACCAGAAAGGCATCTCCAGGCTGCCTGTCAAGATAATCTTTCTGTGGGATAGTTTGGGAATCTTTGTGGTTTTTCCCAGTTGTCATGCAGTTCTCTCGTTTAACCTTGTTGCCATTCCTCTCCCAGGTACGGACATACGGGGGTTTCCTGGACTGCATGAGGCAGATCATGCAAGAGGAGGGCCCAGGTGGGTTCTTCAAGGGCCTCTCTCCCAGCTTGCTGAAGGCTGCCCTCTCTACTGGCCTCATCTTCTTTTGGTATGAGCTGTTCTGTGGCCTCCTGTGTGCCATGAAGAGCCCCGAGAGCACGAGGAGGAAGGAAGGCTGAAAGGGACGTGTGTGGCTGCCTGCTGTTCTCCTCAGGAGGGGAGACTGATGGCCCTGCTCTGTCACGAGTGTGTTGGAAATGTCAGAGCTCCCAGAGCTCCCCCAGCCTGTGGGGAATCACCTCCTGGGACCAAGTTGAAGAAGGCGACCGCAGTTCTGCTGGAGACACTGAACTGCTTGGCTGGAAGTTGTTCAACAGAGCACTTTTCTTGTCTCCTCTCATATTAGGGCACATTTAGTGGGGAGAGGGGAAACCAACAGACCACTCCCTAGCAATGCCTGTGCTCTGGAAAGGCACCCAATAAAGCGGGTGAATCCCTGAGCTTGCCCGGGATCCCAGAGAGAGGATTCTGGCCCAGCCTAGTGCTGCTTAACCAACCAAACACCACTTCTAGCACTGCATGTGCACAGCTGTATTCCCTTGCTCTGTGCCTGCTGTTTGCACCAGATTCTTGTCTCTCTGTTGGCCAGGTCGCTCTGTCCTGCTGGAGTCAGGTAAAGCCACGTTAATGCACAGACCCTCAGTTTTCCTTTCCTTTGCTGCCTGCTGCTTCTTGGTCACCTCTTGCTGGCTGTGCATTCTCTGTCATCTTAAACACAGTGTTTTCTCTGATCGTGCTGGACCAGACTTGTTCTTCCTTTAACTCCAGTTGCTTGATTGTATCCTGAATTCCCATTTCTTTTCCTGAGTGTCTGGCCATATATCTCTTAGGAGTTTGCTTTGCCTCACTCACACTTTTTCCAAGCAAACCTTTAAGTTAAGAGCCCCACTCTGAGGGGATTCAACGCACAAGCCCAATTCTTACTTCAGGGTTCTTTGCTTCAAAGCAGTGAGTAAACAAATGCTGTATAGAGCTAAGAAATATTTAGTCTAAGTTGGGGTAATGAAGGGAAAATCCTGTGGAAACTAATAATTTTTATTATTATTATTTATTTAATAGCACCTTTAAATGAATGTGTCTAGCACGTATTTCTGCAGTGGCCTCAAAACATTTCAGAACCTCAGTCCTACACTGGTGCTAGCAGATGAAAATGTTTTGACAAGATCTGCTGAAGTGAAAGGAATGAACATCAAATGGGAATTGGTTGGCTGAGCGTGGTGTTTCACATGGGTGATTGAATTAGAGATGGAGAAGTGTTTTCCTTGAGTTTCAAAGCTTTTATGAGTAGTTAAAAAAACCAACAAAACAACCTACCAACAACTCTGATTTATGTAACAGTGGAAAAGAGGAAAATTACTTTCTTCCTCTTTTATTCTGTGTTTTTTCGAGCCAAGCAGGGTGTGGTTGGACTGTGTGGAAGGCAGAATTCCCAGCCCTGCAGTACAAAAGCATGTTAGTCATCTGTGAGGGGTGGACCGGGTAGAGCACTGCAGTTATTTGGAGGGTGGTTTGATGGTTCTTAACACAGAGCTTTTCCCAGCTCTTTTGCAGTATTCAGGGTGTTAATCCCAAATGGTCTGGCCAAATTCCAGCATGACCAATTCCATTCCGTTGATGCAACTTCTCCTGGCAATTTTGAGCATATCAGCATTGCTCACTTATCCTGAGCTATTGTGAGAGGCTGTTTTTAAAGAACAGCTGTTTCACTGGTGGCTGAGGTATCTGGAGAAATTCCTTGCAAGCCCAGGCCAAATAACTTTGTGTCTGGTGTGGTTTGAGATCTTGGAGTACAAAGTGGGCATTTCACTGCAGGTGATTGAGAGCTGAATAAAATTAAGTTCACTGAGCAGTTTCAGGCAGGAGGCAAGTATGTGAGTCTTAAAGAGGGAGTGTGAGCTACATGTACTCTAAAAATGGCAGTTTTGTTTAGAGAAGAGAATACAGAAAATGTGAAGTTTCTGCAAGTGCTTCAGTCCTGTTGGCATTTTCCTGTGTTATTTAGGTTCTTCTGAGATTCCTCAAAATCTTCTTAACAATGTTTAGCCTTTGTTTATTGTTCACCTGTTGTTCTTGGAAAGACATCAAAAGGAGTAATGAACTCAGCCTCATGACATCCTTCTGAGGGAGAGAAATGTCTCCTTTCAAAACAGACACAAACAGGTTGGGTTTGTTATCATCTTTTGTTGCTGGTGAGAGGAATGCCGTCATGGTTAGCAGGGACAGGCCACATCAGAAAATGTTCAGTGCTGACCTAGGCTTCCTTAGGAAATGGGGGCTCATCCATCCTGTCTAAACATTGCAAGACTTGTTTTCCACTTTATGTCAAAGAGCTGCTGTTAAACTGCACAAAACAGGGGCAAACTGGATGGGAACTCAGCAGTAGGAGAGAACAGGAAGGTCTGTGCTCTGGTAAGATGACGTTCCTCGAGTGTGCTGTGGAGTTTGGGATGATGCAGGCATGGGCAGCTTGGCCCATGGAGAATATGGAGCATCTTTTCCTCTCTGGGGTAGTCTTTTCCTCCACTGTGCATGAGCTGAGCTTGCCTCCACCCAACAGATGGCAAAGCTGGAGTTTAAGTTGTCTGGCCCAGGCTGTGGAAGAGACGCTCCCTGGTTGGAGGGCTTTGGGCTGAGTCACAAATGTTACAGATGCCCATAAAGGCATTTGGACTTCTAGTGAGAGGGAGAAGGACATGACAACCTCAAAAATATTAGAAGCTGCATCCAACATTCGCTTCATCACTCTCCTCTGATCAGCAGCATCTGTCTCCCATAGATTCCTCATGTGTGCTTTGCTGGGGAAGGGACTGGAAGAGGAACGTTTTCTCTTTTGGATTGAGGCTGAATGAAACACTAGGAGGACAGGTCTTGTTTCTCATGCTGCTCTGGCAAAACACATGCTGTTGGAAGCTAAATTTCATAGAATTAGAGGAGCAGGAGATGGGGGAGATCTGTAGTCATCTTGTTCTCCCATGTGTTGGGACAGATTTGCCCTCAGAAGCTGCACGCTCCCGTTCAGTGTGAAGTGACTCGAGGCAGCGAGTGCTTCGCTGTGAGACTTGGCCGATTTTGGCCTTTGGGATTTCTTTCTAAGCTAATCCTATCACTAGGGATTTGCCTGCAGTTCACCTCACAAGCTGCTCAGCAGTTGCGTTTGTTTTCTTCTAGTGCCTTTTACCATCAGAACGTCCAAAATCTCCTTAGCAGGCAGAGCGTTGGCGAGGAGTCGTGCCGTAGTTGTTCCACCACGGCACTGAGCCAGCCTTGGGTGCATAAGATCTGCAAGGAAAACGCTGCTTCCTGCAGTGCCGGGTGACTCACCGAGTTCCTAGGACAGTGCTGTTCTCAGGATGCCCATCAGAGCTGCACAGCATCATTGTTGACAAGAAATGAATGTTTTACAGTTGGGACTGGAATAATTATTTAATTTGGATTTAAGTTTCTCCTGTGATGTAGAACTGTAACTGTGGCATTTTGCTGTGTTGCCTGAGTGGATCTTTTGCAGCTGCTGTTTTCTGAAAACATCCGAGTACAACACGCACAGTGTGTGCCTACCTGTGAGACAAGGTACATTAAATATTTTGTTATGCACTTGTCTGGCTGCAGTTGGTTTATTCCTTTCCTCTGAGTGCCTGTGCTGGACCCTGCAGGAACATCGTGGCCCTCCTGCTGCCTGGAATGATAATCAAGGCCCAGAGCATGGGACAACAGGAGCCATTTGGATTTCCCTTCCCATCACTGGCTTGTGGGTGCTCCTCAGCAGTAGGCACAACTGTACCCTCTGTTGGGTATTGGTGTTGAGAACTGCACCAAAAGGGATCAGCCATGGGGGATTTGTGCTTCCCAGACACACTGCTGGTGTGTCCTAGAGGGGCTTTTAGAGCTGTGGTGGCCAGTCCTGAGCCTCACACCCTCGGTGGGTGAGTTCGGGCTTTGTTTGTATGTAGCCAGGCAGTGCTACAGAAAATGTTCCCGAACTGTTTGTGCTGTGTTCCCTCAGCCATTCCTTGGTTTCAGCGGCCAGGCTGTTCTGCTGTGAGTGCGTCACCCCCTGAGGGGTCTTCCCTTGTGAAATGGTTGAGATTTGAGAGAAAAAACGTGAAGTGTGTTATACCATACTCGACTCTTGTTGCAGTGCATTGGTTTAGTGCATCTCCCCTTTCCTGACTATCTTTCTATTCATTTTTTTATACCACCCGGCTGCAGCTTGCCCTGGCTCGGACGGGAGGGCGAAATTCACGCCGTTATCACCTGCAGAGCACCGGGAGAGCCCCGCGGGGGACCGGGACAGAGGGGTGAGTGCTGCCCGCGACCCGCCGGCGGAGGGGGGCCGGAGGGGCAGTAGCCGTGCCCGGAGGGTGTCTGGAGGGGCAGCCGGCCGTGCCTGGGGGAGCCCCGGCTGTGCCCGGGAGTTCCCCGAGGAGCAGCCGGCCATGCCCGGGGCTCAGCCCGCCGTGCCCCGGCGCTCGCAGGCGGTGGCGCTGCCGCAGCTGCCGCCGCTCTCCCGCCCGTCCCGGCCCGTCCCTCCCCCGGCTCGGGCGAGGAAATGACCTAAGAGGAAACCTGGGCCGTGCCGGGAGGGCGCGGGGCCCGGGAGGTGCCGGCGATGCCCCGGCGGCCGGAGGACACAGCGGGGGCGGCCGGCAGGTCGGTGGGGCTGCGCCCGGCTCCCCCTGCCCTGCCCTGGGCGGTGCGGGGCTGCTTTGCCCGGGATCCACCTCCTCCTCCGTCCGGAGGCCCTTGGGCTTGTGCCAGCCGCGGGGCTGGAGCGCCGGGAGGCAGCGGCAGGGGTTTCTGGGGGGCTCCGGTAGTCCAGGTGCCCCGGGCAAGAGGCGTCTCGGCGCTGGGGGTTCCACCTGCGGCTTGGCGGGGATGGGATAGGGGTCCCGGGGGCTGGTAGAGCCCCTCGGGCAGATACTATGGGGTGGCAGAGGAGACTCTCTGCACTTCTCACTCTCCTTGTAGTGGCCAGGTCTTGTCCAGCCCATCCTGCCAGGTGTGGCCCTGCAGGTCACAGGTGCCCTGGCACCTAAACTAGTGGATCACCGGCAGACTGAGGGTGCTGACCCCAACCGTGTTAGTCCCCGGGACAGCTCGTCCAGCAGGGACCAGTGGCAGAGGAGCAGTCCATACCCACAAGTGCCTCAAGTCACCCACTGCCACCAGCGCTTCAGGCAATGTGGTCCTGGGCAGCAGGGTCTGTAGTGCAGACGAGGCACGGCTGCCTTGGTGTTCACACGATGTGGTTTGCTCTGAGCAGGGTTATTTGGCACAGCAGTTCAAAGCAGCAGTGGCCATCCCAGGGAGCTGTGGGGACGGAAGCTCCGGGAGAAGGGCTGGGCGGCGGCGGCACAGACGCTGCCAGACGGGCTCGGGCACTTCCCGCTGTGTTGCACTCTCGCCAGGCTCCTTCTGCGGGGAGGTGCTGCCGGTGGGACACGGGGTTGCTCCACTGGCAGTGAGCATGGCATAAGTGCAGGTGCAGAGAGAGGAGAGGTCGTGTGGGAAGGTGTTTGCCAGCCAGGCATGGCACAGAGGGCACCCAGCTGCTTGTGAATCCACCTGGGAAAGAAACCTCTATGTCGGTCCCAGGGTAGGTGAGAGCTTTGGCTGTGAGAACACCGTCGGCAGGCAGTCACCCCCATGGGGCTGCTCTGTGCTCTGAGTTACTGTTGTGCTGTGTGTGAGGGGACTGCCCACGGTACCTGTCCCATGCCCCTAAAGGCTTTTGGGCTTTGATCTGCGTAGAGACATGTTTGCAGATAGGGGTGAGTAATGGCCGAGGAATTTCGACGAGCTGGCAAAACTCATTTGGCTGTTTGCCTCCTCCTGTTTGTGCTGCGGGTCTGGCCAGCCCCAGCATTTCACATCCAGCAGAACCTCTGGTGTGTGAGTCAAAGCAAGCCCTTCCTCTCTGTGCCGTGCGTACCCTCTTGCTGTCTCCACTGTATCATGAAGCAGAAGAAAATCAATCTAGAGGCTATTTAGGAGTACTGTTGGTGCTGCAGGAGCAGTGCTTGACTGCAGAGCTGTTGCTGTCGGGAATTTGGCTGCTGAGTTTGCTGTGTCGTGCTGGGAGCTGAGGGAGCCTGGCTGTGGTGAAGGAGAGGTGCTCTGGTGAGCGTGTGTTGGATGCTTTTGTGCTGGCTTTGATTTTTCCCAGGATTTTGTATGAAAGCAGCTGAATTGGTTTTTTTAAAGGGCCAAGGGAGCAGTGTGTGCTTCCCTGTGATACAGCTATAGGGAAGCATTCTGAGGTGAGAGAGGTATATTTTGGGTCTGCTTTGTCTGTAATATTTTTCTTATATCAGAAAAATATAGAGGGTCTGGACATGAAGCTCTATCATAGGCTGGTAGGAAACAAGGCTTAAAAATATGTGGGAGTGCAGATTTACTTAGATCTAGGGCTGGAGTTGATGCCCTAATAACAGGAGTTTCCTTGGGATGAGTTGTCAGGATAGCAGCCTGTTCTGCAGCACTGCCTGGGATTTGCTGAATGGCAAATGGGTGCCGTTTGCCTCTCTGTCCAACTAAGCCCTGTGTGCTCTTTCCCCAGGGACTGTCACTAGCTCATCCATTGCCCTGACTCTTGTTCTTGGAGGAAGCCAGTCATGGGGGAAACGGGCAAAGAGGAGTACAAAATACAGTCCTTCGACTCTGAGACTCAGAAGCTGCTGAAAACAGCCCTAAAAGGTCAGCAGGTTTTTATGAGCTCCTCTGCCACACACCGTTTCTGCAACATTTAATGTGACTTTGCTGGGACCTGCACAGACCTTGATTGCTTTCCAGGTATCCCAAAGCAACCAGGGGCCAAAGATGGCTGGGTCCTGACAGTACTTCTCTTCTCTGCAGATCCCAGCAACGTGGACCTGGAGAAAGTGGCCAATATCATAGTGGACCAGTCCCTCAAAGACTGTGTGTTCAGCAAGGAGGCTGGACGCATCTGCTACACCATCATCCAGGTGAGAGCTCGTGTCTAGGCAGTGAAACACCTGTGTAGTGTGGGCTGTCCCTTGGCTGGGCCAGAAAGAGCTTTGTCCCAGCCCTGTGCTCTGACCCCTTGGCCACCCTTCCTCTCCTGCCACTTGCCCCATGCAGTGGCAGCATCCAGAGAAGAAGCAGACCAGCACAGGCAGCGAGTTGCAGCTTTTCTGCCTCTTCAGGAATCACAGGAGGGTATCTGTGTGGTTCTGCATCCCCCTGCCCCTCTGGCACTCATTTCATCCCTCCATCCTGCTTTTCTGGGCTCGTAGGCAGAGAGCAAACAAGTTGGCCAGAGCATCTTCCGGAGGAGCCTGCTGAACCGGCTGCAGCAGGAGTACAAGGACAGGGAGGAGCTGCGCACACGCTCGCTCCAGGCCTGGATCTGCTACGTCACCTTCATCTGCAACATCTTTGACTACCTGAGGGTGAGGAGACAGAGCAGGAGCACCCAGCTGCTGCTGCCTGGGGTGCCAGAAGGGCCTGGGCATCCCAGGATACCAGGGCAGGGGTAATGGGTGGGTGTTGTACAGAGCCCCAGGGCTGTGTGGGCCAGAGCTGGTTCTCAGCACAAGGATGCTGCCAGGGCTGGTGCTACCTACAAGAGGAAGAGTCTCCAGGGACAGAGTGACAAAATCTCAGCTTCCTCATTTTGTACCTGGTGTTTGAAATCCCCTGATTTGCCTGCTCCCAGATGTCCCAGATTGGACTGGTTTGGTTCCTGTGGGGTTTGCTGACGGAATTTGTCTTCAGGCCTTTGTGCAGTGTGTGAACTTGAATTCCTGCTTGGAGTAGATGTTAAAATGATGCAAGTAGAGCTGCAGGCAGAAAAAATGCTGTTGGAACAAGTGTATTTCCCATGACTACCTGCTTACATTTAAAAATAGATGTTTTTTACATCATTTGTTCAGCACCTCTGGTTCCTGGAGACTCAAATGTCTGATCTCTGATGTAAATCCCACTAATACAGCACAACTAAATCCTGCTCCCTTCTCCTTTGGAGAGCAACAAGGGAATAACTATTTAAAATAGCTGCAGACTCCTTTCTGGCTGCAGGCTGATGATGCTCCTCTCTCCTTGCAGGTGAACAACATGCCCATGATGGCTCTGGTGAACCCAGTTTATGACTGCCTGTTCCGGCTGGCACAGCCTGACAGCCTGCAGAAGGAGGAGGAGGTGAGTGCAGAGAAGAGCTGCTGATGTGCCTCTTGTCCTGCTAAGGACCTGTAAAAAGCACAGCCCAGGGGGTGCAGAGGAGCCTCCATTGCTTTGTGCTCAGCCATCTGCTCTTCCTTCTGAAGGTGGACTGCTTGGTCCTGCAGCTCCACCGCATCGGTGAGCAGCTGGAGAAGATGAATTCCCAGCGGATGGACGAGCTCTTCTCCCTCCTCCGAGATGGCTTCCTTCTGCAGGAGGGGCTCAGCTCCCTGTCCCAGCTCCTGCTGCTGGAGATCATCGAGTTCCGGGCTGCTGACTGGAAGATGACAGACGCTGCCCAGAAATATTATTACAGCGAAGTGACAGATTAACCTCCCGCAGCAGAGGAGGAGAGTCCCCAGCACCTTCACCAGCAAGCTTCATACCAAGTTGGAATTTTTCACATTAATTTTCTAGCACTTCCTGTAAATAGGATTTATACTGGCTAGAGCCTCTGTGCACCTCCTGTCAGATGCAGCTGGTGCTGGTCTGACTTTGGAGGTTCAGAGTGGTGGGAAGGGCACACAGCTCAGCAAGTTCTCCCACTGATTTTGTCTTAATATTGGGCTGCTGCCAGCAAAGGGCTTGGGAGGCTTCTAGCTCACACCAGCATTTTCTATGAGTGTTAAGGAAAGCACAGTTTAGGCTGAGAACATTTTGCTTCACCCCAAAGCCAGCAGAGCTGTGGGAGGCAGTGGGGAAATCTGCCAGCTCAGGTTGTACCTGGTTCTCTGGGACAGGTCACAGAACACACCATGGCCTCATTAGCAGCTCAACCAAGTGCTATTTTTCCCAGACTCCTTCCAGCATGCTGGCTGCACCTGCATGCACACAGCCTCTCCCACAGCCAGGAACACCTGCCATGGGGGAGCCTGTGACAGGAGGGGTCCCTGAGCACATGTAGGAACGGGTTTTATAAGTTTTATACAATAAGTGTCACTTTTTCTCAGAATTCTGCGAGTTTCAGCTATGGTATGTTTCTTATAAGAATGGGAGAGGAAGAAAGGAAACAAAATAGTCTATTGAATGATTTTTTTCTAATAAAAGTTTTCCACTAATGTGTGCCCTGCTTTCTCCCTGGGCAGCTGCTGAGCTCTGAGCAATACTGAAGGGTTGCTCCTGACTGAAGCCGTAAAGCTGTAATAACTCAGTTTCTGCTCCAGTGTAGGGCCTCAGGGCTGTACACAACCAGGGCAGCTGGAGCAACAGAGACAAAGGTCTGGAATTGGGAAACTTTTCCCATAAAACTGATTTTATTTCTCACTAACATTCGCATCAAATCTGTGCAGACAATGTTGCTGATGACCAGAACCAAAAATCAAAGCTGAACTTTTATTGCCTGTTGTACCAATCCCTCTAAGGCTGGTTATGGTGCAGAAGAGGATCCAGCTCTACTCTCAGCTGTGCAGCCAAAAACATTGCTGATTTCAGGAGCAGAAAGACTTTCAGATCCCCAGGAAACAGGTAGGTGAAAGATGGTTTTGTTTAGCTTTGCTGTGAGAAAAACATCTAAGGCTTGTCTTCACAGGGAAGTGATTATGAAATAACTGGAGCATCCCTGCTGGGGCTGGCAACTCAGATTCCCCCTTCCCCCATCCAACAAGCACAAAGAAAAAGAACCTTGTGGGGATCGTGTGAGCTTTCCCTGGGTTAGATCAGAAGCTGCCTGCAAGGGATGTTCCACCTTTCCCTCTCCCAGGCTGGCAGTCCTGGGGCTGTGCTCTCCAGGCCATGGCAGCGTGTCCTGTGCAGCATCCCTACCACCAGCGGAAGTGGGCATACGCCCTGTTGGCCTCTGCCATCTTGTGCAGGACGTGCTTCTTCTTGATGACAGGCCCCTCGTTGTTGAAGGCCAGGAGCAGCTCCTGGGAGAGCTTTTCTGGCATCATGGTCCGGCGGTGCTTGTTCTCCCTGCACTCGGTGATCAACCACTTCATGGCCAGGAAGCGCTTCCGATTGTCCGTCAGCGGGACGGGCACCTGGGAAAGGGTTAAACCACGGCAGTTATCAGCAACCTGCTCCTCCCCAGCAGCCACACAGCACCAGCTGGCACCTGCAGGTGTTCACTGTGCTGCTCTCTGCAGCCAGACCCGCTCCTGACTGCTCATCCCTGCCAATTCTCCTGCTCTGTCCGTAGGAACTGGCCACTGCTAGCAAAATGGAAATTCTGGCCTGTTTGGGAGCTGGATCCAGGCTGGTTTGTGTCAGCAGAGATGGGAGATGGTCACCCCACCCCTGCACTGAATACAGAGAAGTCACAGAATCACAGAATGATTTAGGTTGGAAGAAACCTTAAAGATCTTCTCATTCCAAATGCCTCCTCATCTCACCTCTCCTTCAGGCCCCAAGGGCTGCAGAGCCTGTACTCAGATATGGGTTTCTCCTTGTGTTTTAAATATCACATTGGATCTAGGTGACCCTTTTTGTCATGCTGACCTGCCCCAGGGCTTTGGGACCTCTCCCCAAGCAACATGAAGCAGTGGAAAGGATGGGACTGGTAGTCCAAGGACTGCCAATTCTTTTGCTAATTATCTCTGTCTCCTTAGAAAATACTTGCTGCATATTTTTCCTCACATGTGGTCAGAGAAGGAGAGACTGCTTCTGATTAATGGCTGGACTTGGTTTATCATATAAGTCTTTTCTAACCTTAATGATTCTAAAACAGGGGAATAGGTCAGGATCCTGATCTTGGGACAGTTTCTGGATGCTGTTTTAATCCAGATTGCAAAGTGGCTCTTTCTAAGGAGAGAAGCTGTTGAGCTGAAGGGGAGGAAACCAGTGCATCTGCCTCCCTAGTTAACTGTCTCCCAACCCCAACCAGATGTGCTCCCAGCCCCCCTTTTCACCTGGTATGTTTTGCCTCCTTTGGTGATGTTGCTGACCCCAATGATGGGCTGGCAGTTCTTCAGAGCCTGGTGGAAAATGACGTAGGGGTTGCATTCAATTGCCTCCTTCTCATTTTCTGGAGCTTTGTGGTACTTCTCCAGTTGCTTCCTCTTAATGGCCTCTAGAGTCTTGGGACAAAGGCAAGAAAGGAGACAATGCAGAGCAGATGTATTCTCCACTCAGTTACTGTGGGACAGAGCAGGCTCAAAGCTGTGTCATGTAGGTGGCACATTTGTGGGATTTCATGAGCAAGTTATACACAAGGTAAGGCATGACAGAGAGCTGGAAAGATGATCTTTAGAGAAAATTTGTTTTTAAGGGTATTCTCTGAGTTTATGCAGTACAGAAAGACACAGGGATACCAGAGGGTGGAAAGAGGAGATTCTCCATGAAGCTGTCACCTGGTTTGTGAGCTAAGGAGGCTGGGGTAATGTGCATCTTATCAAAGAAATCCTGGTTTATCAGAGGAATCATGCTGAGAGCAACATGTGGCAGAGGGAAGCACATCAAGACCACAGAGATGGACCACTCAAGTTCTGGTAATTCCCAATTCCAGGGGGTTTGACATCCCAGCCTTCCATTTCGTCTTAACATAATAGTGAGAAGAAACATGAGTTCTTACCTGAGACATCAGGCTTCTGGCCAGCACTTTATTTCCACTCTTCATCATCATATTGGTGAATTTACTGTAAACACGATGTCAAATGGGATCCAATATAAATTCTGATTTTATCACCCACAGAAATAAACCTCCACCCCCATCCATTTGTGTTGTTCCCATGATTTAGTGTGGGTGCTGCCAGATCTGCATTATTATCTCTAATCACTGTAGGACAATGGACTGGTTGATGGGAAAAGATTAACCCAGAATAAAGGGATTGTGCTGTAACAGAAGGCAATGTACAACCAGCAGGTGAAGGCTGAGAAGGGCAGCACAACTCCCAGGCATTTTTGGAGAGAGGAGGAACTGATGCTTTCTCTGACCTGATCATGGGGTCGCTGAACACAGAGCTGGAGAGAGTGGGAGGAGCAGCTTTGATGGGTCGAACAGTCTTAAGCTCCATTTGTTCCCTTTCCTCTTCAGTCAGCTTCTCCAAAGGTTTCTGATACAATTCCTTGTTCGCTTCTGGCTCCAGGTAACTGGCATCGTAGCGGCTCCACCTCACCGGCATTATCCTGCAAGGAACAAGAGAAGGGGGGCTGCAACCCAATGCACGTTGCAGGGCTGTGTCGCGACAGGGATGCAGACAGATGTGCACACGTCTCAGGAGAACATGTTAGATGTGAGAGGCACCTCGTGGCAGTGGGGCGAGCAGCTCAAGGCGGGATATTATCCTTTTTTTCCCTGTTCTGTGGCATTGGAAGCGGCTGCGCAGGGAGGCAGTGGAGTCACCATCGCTAGAGCTGCTCAAGAGGCGACTGAACCCAGCGCTGGGCGATGTGGCTTAGTGTTAAAGAGGCACTGCTAGGCGGACAGTCGGACTGGATGACCTTAAAGGTCTCTTCCAACCTTGATAATCCCGTGTCTGTATGAGCCCGGTAAAAACAGGCGGGCGGCCTGTCCGTGTGCTCCCGCTGAGCCACCCGCTGGCCTCCCCCCGTGCTGCCCGTGTTCCCCCGGTGGGGCGCAGCCCCCGGAGCTGCCCGTGAGCCCCAGGGAGCTGCCCGGCCCGTCTCGCCGCTCACCGGGGCAGCCAGGCCCGCAGCCGCCGACCCAGCCCTGCCGCACTGGGCGCCGCCATCTTCCCTGCGCGCGCGGCCGCGCGGGGCGGGGCTACACCTGCCGGGGCGCGTCCTGCTCTGACCACGCCCCCTCAGCGCCGCTCTCGCGCGGGCGGGGCGGGGCCCCGGGTCGCTCCGGCAACATGGCGGAGGCTGAGGGGGAGAGCCTGGAGTCGTGGCTGAGTGAGTACCGCGGGCGCGGGGGCACCGCCCGGGCACCTCCGGCACCCTCCGACCCCCGGCTCCGCTGCCCCGCGGCCCCTCAGCCCCTTCCCATCGCCTCCCCGCAGTGTCCGCTCGCCCGGCCCCGCCGCCCCCCTCAGCCGTGCGGGAGCCCCGGGCAGGCCGGGCGGTGTCAGCGCTTTGGGCCGGGCTGGCACAGCCCCTCGGGCACGGGGGAGTTTCAGCACCCTGAGCACGGGGCTCAGCACCCTGGGGATGCCTGTCCCGGGGGAAGGGCCGGGGCCGTCCCTCCCGGCGGTCAGCTCGGTGCGGGGCGCGGCGGCGGTGGGGCCGGGGCCGGTACAGCTGCTCGTGAGGGGTGTGCGGAACGGGCAGCTCTGCGGCTCGCCCGGCTCAGCACCTGCGAGCCTGCTGCTCCTTCTTGTCCATAAAGGGTCATGCCTCGTGCCTGTCCCTCCCGTCTGTTCCTTCGCCTGGGTTGTGGCCAGCCGGGTGTAACAGCCTGAGTGCTGCTTGTGAGGTTTCCCAGAAAAACTGTGTTATTTTGTTACACAACTGTGATTTTCAAGCAGACAAATCCTGCTTTATGCCTGGCTGCAGTTTAAGGGTAGTTGTGGACATCTATTCCATGCAGGCTGGAATATATCAAGCCTCTTTGTCAGGATAAGATCTGTCTCATCCCTCAATCCTAAAGGTTAGAGAGGGGACAAATCCCCGTTGTTTGTTGATGCCCAGCCCTTGCTGAGTGTCTGCTGTCTGTGTGTCTGTCCGTGCTGGCTCTGGCCTTTGGTCTCTGCTGTACAGAACACAGGGATGTGATTCCTGAATGAATCAGTCATAACTGTGATTGTTTTTCATATATTCCGTTCACAGGAGCTTCTGCTGTCCCTGGGAGGCCATCCTGCACATCATAGCTTGTTGTCTGGATTTTCTTTTCTTTTTTTGATAGTTATTTGTTTGATTATGGCAGTAAGTGAAGTTCCAAGTAGTCAGTCACTGGGCAAACAGCAGAAGGTGGTCGTAACCCCAAATACCTCACAGTGTAAAATCTGTTACCCTTGGAGCTATCCTTCCATAAACAAGATTAGATAATTCTTCTTTCTTGCTATTTTTATATAAAATTAAAACATGTACATGCTGTCAGGATCTGTTATATGAGTTACTGGCTGAAAGATGTTTTCAGCTCTTCTCATTTTAGCTCAATCCCTTCTGTCCCCTTATCATTTTTGCTCCTCCTCTGAACTCCTACAATTTGTCAATATCTTTTGTTGTAGCCAGTGAGACACAAGAAGGAACACCCACATCCCTTCCTCGCAATCTTTCTCTCTGGAGAGCTGACTCACCCAGTTCAGTTTGTGTGTGAAAATATCTCTAGTAGGAAGGATATTTTGGGTTGTATAGCCTGGAAAGCTTCCTGACTGCTTGTTTTGTGGGGATTTTTTTTAATTGAGGAAGTTAAAGGAGAGGTGATCTGTCCTTGGCCAAGGGGCTAAAGGGAAGAGTTGCAAAGGCCTTACTCACTGTGAGAAGCATTGCAGCGAGCCTGATTGCAGAGAGGCACATGTTTTTCCAGGCTGGAGTGCTGCTCTCTCATTTGGGAGGATGCTTTTATGCCAGGTCACTGCTACAGCGATCGCTGCTGGTGTGGCTGTATCGCTCCTCCCATCGCAGGGAGCGCGGAGCTTTCTGTGTCCAGGAATTACCGGCAGAGTTGTGAGGCCGGGCAGGCAGAGCTGGTGCAGCTCCCGGCTTTCACCTGCCCTCCCGAGGGTTTTCTTCTGTAATCATCACAAATCTGTGGCTAATGCGAACCTTGAGGGTGTGCCGTGCTGTGCCCTTCCTAAAGGGAATGGCTCAGCGGCACAGCCAACTTCCCAGCCACAGGAAGATGGACATTTTCTTACTGAAAATGGCTTTTTTTTCTTTTCCTCTGATGGTGTGCAGCCTCCTGCTGCCCTGCCTCTAGCATCAGGTGGAGTCAGAGACCCATGAAGTAACATCATCCTCGTGTCCTGCTGCTGCAGCAGGATCTGCGCCTCAGCCAGTGATGATCTGGCATCTGCATGTCCTGCCTCATTCCAGGCAGCTGGGATGAGGGAAGGTGATCCTTCCTGTCCCCTCCTGCCTGGCAGGCTCTGCTTCTGCACTGAGCTGAAACAGGAGAAGGTTAGGAGATAATGTCAGTTGGACAAACACAGCTAGAGCCTGTGAATCCAATGCTGTTTTTTCTGCTGCATTCAGAAAGAAGCTTCTTGTATCCCACTCATGTCAGGCTCAGGCAGTGTCCTGCTGTGGAAGAGATGCAAATGGATAAAATATTGTCTTAATTTCTTTTTTCTTTGCTTTGTCATGGGTCAGCATTCTTTTCTGCTCAGGGATGCAAACAGAGTCTGTCTGTTAGACATGCTTGGGCTGGAGATTTCCAATTCACAGGCTAAGCCTGACCTGGGGAAACTCTTTGTTGGGGTGGCTTTTGATTCATTTCAGGAGAGAAGTGAACCCAGGAAAACAGGCGCATCCATTACCAGTCAGTTAATGGTCTGTGGTTCTCTGCGTTCCAGCATAGTTGTTCTCTAGAGAAAACAAACACCTTTGTTTCATATCTAATTATTAATCTGAATGTTCCCTCATTAGCATTTCAGTCTGCTAGAGCACCTGAGGGCTGAGTGGCTCTGATGCTGGGTGGGTGTGAAGCAGCTTTGTTTGTCCTGAGCACAAATCAAAAAAGCTGAAAACTGAGGCAGAAGTGGTGGCAGGACTGGGATAGTGCCAAGAATCCAGTCCCTAGATTGCCAATTTATATTCATGTGGTTGCCAGTGTGAAATGGGATTTTCAGGAGGGGACCAGGTGGACAAGTGTCTCTGGAAGCAAATAGCTGGTACCAAATGGGCCTCAGTTGGCAGTTTCAACAGTGAAGCCAAGGACCTGATATTCCAGAGCTACAACTCTTCATTCTGGAGTGAATCCTTTCACATAAGGTTTGAAGCATATTTATAAAGCAGCACAGATGAGCTCCTTGCCCACATTTTAAGCATTCTGCATAAAAATAGAAGATTTTAAGTCACAACTTGATAGACATGACACAACTTCCTGTGGGGCTGTCCTGAAAAGGTGAAGTGAGGTGATTCCACTCCTCTGGGATGCTGAGTTCATTTGGCTGTGCTGAGACTGGGAACAGGTATCCATACACCCTGTTGTGTTGTGTCATGCAAACACATCGATCTCCAGAGCCAGGGCAGGACTTGTGATCAAGCTCATTAACTTTTATGAACCAGGGCTTCACGTGGAAGTTTTATGGATGTTGAAAATAGGGAGTTCCTTCGTGTGGAACAGCTCTTCCCTTTGGCAGTCACACTCTCCTTCTGAGGCTTCACTGTCTTCATGTGAGAGCTTTTGCAGCAAAATTTAGATGAGTCTGAGAGCATGAAATAATCCAGTGTCATTGCAAAATATCTGAGGTATTTGGAACAGCTTTAAAATTAACACTTGGAACATGGAAATGTTGGTTACATTTTCCGGTTTGTACCACATAATTTTCCTAATTCCAGGATGTGCAGCCAACAGAGTCCATTTGGTTATGTGTCCTTATCTGTTTGTGCTCCTCCTGCATTTATTAAGTAAATTCCCTTAATTCCAGCCAGGAACTGAGTGTTTTTCTTCTGGGCATGCCGAGCACAAGAGGTGCTTTGGAGCACCAAACCACCACAGTGCTGTTTGACTTGCATGAAGAGGCTTTAGATTGTTGTAAGTCCACGGTTTCCAGGGTGTTCAGCAGTTAGAAATGTGGTAATAAGGTTTAGGTGCCACATGTTTGGAGCAGTGGTTTGGCTCTGCAGCAGTTGTGTTTTAAACTGAGCCTCCCTTGAATCTCTTAAGACCAGCCTGGCAGCTCAGTGAGTTCTACAGTGTGATCCTGCAGTTATTCCTCCCTGGCTGCTGCCTTCTCCTTATCTAGGGTCCCATGAAGGTCAGCAGTGGGCACAGAGATTCACCTGTGGAATATATTACTGTGCAGTCTGTGGAAAAATGTACTTGCTTTACAAGTGTCTTTCAGTGAGGAGGAAAACCTGAGCAAACCTTGCATAATGGGTGCAGCAGGAGGGCTGAGGTGCACTGGGAAAGGGAGGGTTTGGAGTAGATGCCTGACAGCTGGTTTTAGCTGTCTCTGGAAAGGTAAAAGATATATTTGAATGATGATAAAAAATTGGTAATGCAGCATGTGTTTGTTTTGCTATGCTTCCGTCTGAGATGAAAGTACAGGGATATGTGCTGAGTATTTTCCTGCCCTTCATCCCCTGCTCTATACTATCTGACTAAGCAATATTTTATTTCCTAGACCTCTTTCCATTGTATTAAAATTTTGAGGAAGGCTCCTTAAATGCCAAACCGTAGATATATAGGGACAGCTACAATGTATTGTTTCTTCCCTTACAAGAAAGAAAAATCATAATGTCTGGTCATCTTGGCTGGAAAATTAGGTTAAAGCAGGAATCTGATCTCCTGTAAATTCATTGCTGCATCAGGATTAAGTAAAACACACGGAGAAGATGCATTCATAACCAAAAAGGTGCTGATAGCCTCACTACTCTGCAATCAGTACAGTCAGTGAGATCCTGCTGCTTGAGGGAGGATCCTTCAGGAGCCTGAAATAGCTCCGTCAGTAAAGCATCGATCTCTTGACTTCAGCATGTAGGATTTGAGTTCCTGATCAGGTGCAGGCTGCAGTGTTTATTACTCGCAAGAAGAACTCAATGTGTAATAATAAATTTGAGTTCATAAATCCCAGGAGAAATGCTAAGGTATCAATCAAATCAGCTGGCACTCCAAAAGCAAGTGCTAATGCTAGATTACTTATATTAAACATCTGATGTTCCAGCTCTTGATTCTGCAAAACTCCCAGGGAATGCAAAAATAATTTCATATGTAGAAAGTATCAGGGTTTAACCTTTAAACAGTTTAACGTTACAGCCAAATAGAAGGAGACAGCATTTCAGGCAGAGGAAACTGTGAACTGAAATATTTTATCCTGTGCTCTCATTTAGGGTATGGGAATAGCCTGTTTGTAAGTACTTGAGATTTGGCACCTGTTTTCCTTGGAAAGCAGTGATTCTTGGTGGATGTGTGGATGTCTCAACTTGGACACAACCTTTTCCTTGAGCAGACATACCATGTGTGAATGCCTTTCTCCTCTTTTATAGTTGGCAATGGGTGTCAGATGCTTTTCTCTAGGAAATGTATGACCTTTTATACTATTTCTGCTGTTGATTGGTAATATGTTCTCTTTCCCTTGCCAAAGATAAAGCCACCAACCCATCTAACAGGCAAGAAGACTGGGAATACATCATTGGATTCTGTGACCAGATCAACAAGGAACTTGAAGGGTGGGTGTCCCAAACTGCTCTAGACTTAATAAATTAACGTTCACAGTTTAAAGTGTGTAATTCCATCGTCAAACATTTACATTTTCTTTTATATATACTGATACCACAAGGAAGAGCTGGCTTTACAACAGAGAGAAGATGCTGCCTCTCCTGTGAAAGGCAACGTGGCTAATCCAGACTGAGCACTGGGAAACTGGGAATTCTGAATCTGCTTCTAATTTCAGCTTCTGCAGCTCTAGGGCTCTCATCTGGCCAAAATTATTCCATTTGCCAGCCTGTAAAACAGGGTTATCACTGATAGTGCTGGTGGGTTTCACATCTTTAAAATCCTTACTGGGCTTAACTGAGGTAACCTCCTGGCTCACAGCATTCTTGAGAGCTAAGGAAAAAGTGTTTTCTTCTGGAAAAAGGAAACAAATGCAAAAGAAATGAAGTGATTTCCTGGTCTGGGGCCTGTACTGGGAGTTGTTTGGCCTCTCCCAAGGAGGAATCTGGAATTGCTGGCTCATACTACCAGCCCTCTCTTCCTTTCAGACGTGCAAACAGCCAGGCTTGAAAAGTTACCCTGAACATTTCTTGGTAGCCTTTGTGGTGGAAAGATAAAAGTACTTAATGGCATTTCCTTTTGATTATGTGGAAGGCACTTTGTCTAAACACCCAGAATTTGTGTGAAAGTGTGAAAATCCTCCATCCTGTTTGCGTGCTCTGTTTGTAATGGGGCTCTGCTCTGTTCCAGGCCACAGATAGCTGTGAGACTCCTGGCTCATAAAATCCAGTCGCCACAGGAATGGGAAGCAGTTCAAGCCTTGACAGTAGGTAGTCCTTACCCCTCCTCTTAAATCCAGGCATGTATCCTCTTGCATCATCTGGGTGGAGTCAAGAGGGCACGGGGAGTGTCCATGGGGTCAGCCAGGGGCTGAGTGCCCTGATCCCCCTCCCTGGGAGGGAGTGGGAAGTGTGAGGGAGCACAGTTCTGTCCCTGAAGTGTCCAGAAACAACTCTGGGTTAGTTTGTGCTGCTTTCCTTTGTTATCTTCAGGCAAGATTTGTGTTCGTTTTAATGAGGCCAAATATTGAGATAACACAGACCCAGATGCACTTGGCTGAGGGTGGGACACCAGCCTGTCTTGATGTGTCATCCCTAAAGATGGGAGATTGATGTCTGTATGGAGCAGGAATACTTCTCTCACTGATAGGGACCCTTCACCTGCCCTCTAAGCAGGACACACACTCTTACTGTAGGGTTTTGGTGGTCCTTTCAGCCCCTGTTTCTGTTCCTTGAATGCAGGTGCTAGAAGCTTGCATGAAGAATTGTGGGAGAAGATTTCATAATGAAGTTGGGAAGTTTCGCTTTTTAAATGAGTTAATAAAAGTTGTATCTCCAAAGGTTAGTCCCTGAGCTTTATGGCTGTAGCTACTTTTTGTTTGACCTCTGTAAGCTACAGGCAACATACAGCATATTTGCAGTGTTCTGTCTGGCTCAGTGCACTTATTAGTCTATATTGAAGAGCATTTGTTAGCTAAGCTTTTATTGTTTGGGGGTTTTTTTATGCCCTGCTTACTAAATTTCTCAGTAAGTTGTACTTATTTACCTTCATTATCCAGTCTCTGGACTATTCTAATCCTTCAGGTAACTCAAGGGCTTCTAAAACTTGGGCTGTGTTGTTTTAAGAAACAGAACTCCAGTGCTAGTGGAAGAGAAATGTGATGCAGGGGTTAAAACAAGAGGTTTGACAGTACACCATGGAGTTCTAGTCCTCATTCTGCTGACTTGCTGTGTAAAGAGTTCCTGGCTAAGTCCCTCAACATTAATGATGAGTTTAATATGCTGAAAGTCTTCCCTATGGTGTGACTGATGCAGCAATGTATTCCCAAATTCTCTCTCATAAGACAGGGGAGGGGGTGGTTCTCTGTATTGCTGTAATTTTTAAATAGCAAAATCCTGGAGCCAGCAGAACAGCTGCTTTTCTTTTGCTGAAGATAATCACAAAGCTTCTCTTCACTCTTATTTCAAATCTATTAGAGAAGCAATTTTTCCTCCTAATAAGATGTACCTTAGATAATCTTGGAACTTGGATCATACACCTTTCAGTGTATATCACCGAGCTTTTACAGAGCTTTATTTGCAAAAAGAAATTAAGACCATGAAGAATTTCTCTCTTTTTTTTCACTTTTAGTACCTGGGAGACCGAGTGTCAGAGAAGGTGAAGTCCAAAGTCATTGAACTGCTGTACAGCTGGACAGTGGCATTGCCAGAGGAATCCAAAATCAAGGATGCCTACTACATGCTGAAGAGACAAGGTAGGGAGTCAAGGAGTCAACTGCTCACTCATGCATTCTCTCCAGCCCGGGTTTTGAGCAAGAGTGTCACAAAATATGCAGCTTCTAATTAAATGGGGTCAAGGCAAGCTCTGAGGGGAGATGGAACAAGGGAGAAATTCTCTCAAAAGCTTTTCATTATGTGTAAATGCCTTGGGCAGGATTGGGTTGGCTCTGTTAACTAAATTAGTGAAATACCTTACAAGTACTTTTGTTTTGGTTTGAAGGGCCTTTTTAAAGTTGATTTTCTTTCGGGCGGAAGTAGTTATTAAATGATTTGAACAAGTCTAATTTAAAGTGAAATAAGAGCTTCCAAGTAGCCTTTTGTGTTCTTTTAACCAAATGGCTTTGCAGCTGTACCTTTAGTTGAGCTGACACACATTTCTTGTGTAGGCACAGTGAAAAAAGCTCAGTAGCTTTACAAGAAAAATTGATTCCATGAAAGCTCTGGAAACCATCCTGTCCTATTAGGACACATGGATTGCAAGTCATAACTGTCCCTTGCAGCACTGTGGATGGATAAGCTAAAGGCTGAATGGAACAGAAAATGATTCCTCCCATTCAGAGGGAGAGTTTTAGCTCATGTTGGGGGTTGGGAGAATATCCAGGTAAAAGCCAGCTCAGGGATTTGGATGTATTGTTCACTGGAACAGCATGGCAGTGTCAGGGGGCAGATGTGTGTTGGCTTTTACAGCATCCTTGGAGTACCTGGGTGCCCTGCCTGGTGTGAGTGTGCTGATCCACAGGGGTTCCTTTTCTGCTTTCAGGTATTGTCATGTTTGATCCTGTGATTCCTGCAGACAGAACACTGATTCCTTCTCCACCGCCTCGCCCCAAGAACCCTGTGTTTGATGATGAGGAGAAATCCAAGGTACAGTGAAGACTTGTATCATAATCATTAAGGAGAAAATTACTCAGTTCATGTTTAGAATAAGGAAGCAGGGTATAATAATGTGACTTATTTTTTGAGGGGGCAGTCTGTATTTTTGCAGAACTCACTGCTTTGTCCATCTGCTTAACCCAAAGTTCCAGTTAAAACCTTCTCTTATTGTGGACTTATTCCTTTTCAAGTGCCATCCTGCTGAAGTGTTCTGGAAGGCAGAGAATGTTTCACTCACAGGAGAAGAAATAATGTATGGGAAGAATAACTGCTTAGTGCCAGAAGTCTGAGATTTAACAGAATATGTCCTTTGTAAAGGCAGGAATGCAGCAACTCACATAGAGAATAAACTCTTAATTACTCCTGCTGAAGTCCTTGTAACTGTGAAAGCTGTGTAAGCTTTGTAATGCTGGGCTGTATCACTTTTCCCCTGAATTATTCACATGGATTCCTTTCTCTTTGACCAAAGGGTCTTCATTTGTTTCCTGAATATTATTTTTTTGTCTTTCAGCTTCTAGCCAAGCTACTGAAAAGCAAAAACCCAGATGATTTACAAGAGGCCAACAAACTTATAAAATCCATGGTAAAGGAGGTAAGAAATTCCTGTAGGATTGGTCCAGGTCAGCAGTCTTCTTTCCAGGTTTTAAGCAATTTGACTTCAAAATGGTAGAGAGCTTAGGATTTGGTCTCTAGCTTGTACCTGGGAGATGTTGGCATCACAGAAATGTCTACAGTTGGTGTCTCTGGTGGAGGAGAGGGCAAGAAATTGATGTCCCTTGTTGTAATTAACCACATTTCCATCACTCAAGGTAGGATTTCATATCAAGGTTTGGTGGGAGCATCATGGTACCACCCCTGGATTTTAGGACTGAGTCACTGGACTGGGTCTTCTCACAAACAGGTTCGTGGAAACACCTTCCTGTTTGTAGAGCTGTGCTGCTACATCCACCCACGGCAATCATTCCAAACTCTGGAGTCCAGGAAATGACTCACGGGGATTCTGGCAAATAAAAAGATACCTTCTGGACAGGAGTGGATGTATAGGTTACTGAAATATTTCCATTCCAGCTCCTCTTGTCCCCAGGGCAGACTCTCCTATGTCTTTTGCTGGAATCTGCAATCAGAGATGGGTGGACATTTTCCACCTGAGTGTGTTTGTTGTTCCTGGTAAATGTTTTGCTTCAAACACATCTTTTTTGTTAAATGGCATCAAATGAATAAAAAAAAATATTCTGAAAAGGTCAGAACGGAACTTTTGGGAACTTTTCTGTTTTCAGTGGTAGAATTATACATCCAAGTCTATTTAATGAGACTTTTTGGAAATATGGAGTTGGCTGTAATTTCAGAATGGTGGTGAAAAGACAATAAAATAAGCAAAGCTTCACATGAATTAAGAGGGGGTTTGTTTGCTTTTCTAGCTTAAAGTTAAATAGCCATTACTTGATATGTTTACAAATTACATCTGTGGTTGTGTTACTGTGAACTTTTAGAGGGAAACTCATTTTTCTGTCTGTGCTTCCCACCCTGAAGGATGAGGCTCGGATCCAGAAGGTGACAAAGCGCATGCACACGCTGGAGGAGGTGAACAACAACGTGAAGCTGCTGAATGAGATGTTGGTTCATTACAGCAAAGAGGATTCATCAGAGGCTGACAGGGAGCTCATGAAGGTGGGTCCTGGCTGTCCTGCCACACTGGCACAGTCAGTACAGTGAGACTGGTCTGTTCTGGGGATCATTCTGTGCTGACTGGTGCTGCTGGCAGTGGCTCCTCGCTGGTGAAACCCTTTGTCCTAATCTGTCTTCCAGGAGCTCTGTGACAGGTGTGAAACCAAAAGACGGACACTGTTCAAACTGGCCAGTGAGACAGAGGATAATGACAGCAGTTTGGGTAAACTGAGCTACACTTCTCCTTTTTTATTCCTTGTGTGCTCTGTGCCCATGCAAGGGTTCAGCTGTAAAGTTGCCTCCTCACTGTGGGTTCCTGTTGCTCTGATAAAGGACAATCCTTGCCTCTTTTTTGCTTATCACTTCAGTTCAGGCAAGGACTGGACAGTAAAGTTGGTGGTTCAGGAAGAAGGGAGCAATAATGGGGGACAGCTGCTGCTTTGGGAGAGTAAGGGAGTTGCTATGAGGAACAACCTTGGGCTTATTTTTTCCTTGTCATAGCAGTTTGTGTGGAGTTAGGTTAGGGTATTGCTTAGAGAAGTGTGGCACAGGCAGAGTGATGGAGCTCAGCTAAATGTTCATGTGTTTTCTTGTTAGTTATTTAGCTGATAGCTGAGTACTGTCAGCATTAGTGGGAACAAAGTGACTAAAGCCTTGGAGGTCATTTTTGTCTCTCTTGTATGTAGGGGATATTCTGCAGGCCAGTGACAATCTATCCCGTGTGATAAATTCCTATAAAAAAATAATAGAGGGCCAAGTGATCAATGGTGAAGTGGATCTCCCTGGGATGTCTGTAGTGGAAGGTGAGTTCCCAGGAAGCCAATTGTTTAATTTTTGAATCCTGCAATTCTAAGGCTTTTGAACAATGTTTCCTGTTTTGTTTAAGTAGCTTTTGATGGTTCTTGTGGCCCACAGTTTATGAATCAGAGGGGGACAAGAAGGCTCCTGAGTAGTGGGATAAACAATTCTGTACACGAGCAGCAGTGTTACAGCTTTGCATTCTCTACTGTTCAGTCCATATTATTGAAACCTTTGGAGAGCAGGAGTTGGGCCAGGGGTCCTTCTCCAGTAATCCCTTTTGTGAATTCAGGCCAGTTGTCCACTTTACACTTCAGTTTCACCATTGAAAGCTCTGGACGTGTGTGTGACAGAATTACCATTTGGGACTCAAACATTCATGATGCTGCCTGGCAGCACCTTACTAGAACAAGACTGCCCTAAATATAAAGATTGAGATGGTACGAATTTTCATCAGCTCTCCAGCTCTCTGGTAGCCTTTTTTTATTATAATGCTGTAGGATCTCCCAAAGCCTCATCTGAGAGGAAAAGATTTTGGAAAGATGATGAACTGTGGAGCACTGGGAAAGGAGCAGTGGTCGCAGCAGGTTTTCATGTGGAAATTCTTTAAGTATCTGTGTTGATTTACATTGTGGACAGCAAATATCCTTTCTTTATTACAAAGAGGTATAAACCATGCTCAGATGAGGATCTAAACCTCTGCTAGTTGCTTCTGTACATTGGGTTTGCTCTGAGCCTTTTGCCTTCTTTCCTAGTAGTGCTCTTCTCCTGTCCACTGCAGGGAGTAACTCCACCAATAATCTCAACACCCTCATTGACCTTGCTGGACTGGACGTCACCAGCACTCCACCACCTCCAATGCCACCCAGCAGCTTGACACCAGCCCCCAGCACAGCCCCAGGCCCAGCTGAAATCCCCATCCTCCCTCCTCCTCCCCAGACGTTCGCTCCGCTGCGCAGCAGCTCCTCCGGCCAGGTGGAAACAGCACCTGCTCAGCAGGGCAGCACAACCAACTCCCTGTCCCTGCTGGATGAGGAGCTCCTGTGCTTGGGTAAGACACTGAGGGGTCTGCAAAAGGGCTGCTCAGTCCATCCTAACAAAGGCTGCTTCTGCGTTCTCCATGTTCCTGGATTCCAGGGAACACTCTCTTACATCGTTCTGAATATTAGACCTGGTCAGTGAGATGGTAATTAAGTCTCTTCCCAGAGCTGGCTGCAAGAAAGTAACTGTTGAGTGCAATGCAGTCTAATCTCTGGGGGTGCTGGGACATGCTGGTTGTACAGGCTGCAGTTTGGGACAAATTCAGCCCTGATTTTGGGGCTGTGCTAAAGAGAAGGTGCCTCAGAGGGGCTGTGCATAGGAGCCTGCAGAATGCCTGTTTATGGAGCCCAGATGTGGGCAGCAGAAGGCAGTGCAAATCAGGGTGGATTGGAAAAGCTGTGTGCAGGGGGTGACTGCTGGTGTTGACAGCTGCTGGTGTTGTCAGTCTCTTTCCCTCATCACAGACTTGCAGCCTATCTAGTGTTTCGTCAGGTTCTTGGGCTCTGGCAGAGCTGAATCAAGTAGTTTGATGGTACTGAAATAGGTGCCAAGGGATGACACCAAACTCATTTTCTCCTCCAGTCACTTGTTTATTATTTTTCCATCCAGGCCTGAATGACCCAGCTCCAGCAGCAGGGAAGGAGACCTCAGAAAACAACCAGTGGAGCATGTTTGAGGTACAAAAACAGGGTCTCGAGGGAAGGGGAGGGAGAGGTCATTGTGGGAGGTCTCAGGATACACTGTCACCTTGGAGAAGTGTGTGATCACACCCACAGGCTGAGGCGCAGTCTGGCTTAGCCCTAAAATCTGGAATTACTGTGTTTAAACAGAGGAGATATCCCTGAACCTGGCTTTCACAGTTTCCCATCTGTTCCTGTAATGTTAGCCATTCCTTTGCTTAAATTACAGATTAGATGTAGCCCTGAATCAGGCCACAGACTTAGCTGATTGTCACCCAGCTCCTGTTTTTGTGTTAAACCTCTGTCCCTCTGTAACAGAGTAGTGCCATCTCTGCATCAGGGGCAGCAGTGAGTTAGAGCATCTACCTGTCCTCTTTTTCAGAATGAGCAGTTGGACCTGGATTTCTTTAATCCGAAGATGGTGACTGTTTCTTGCAACCCTGCAGGGAACCCTCTTCTCCATCACACATCACAGACCACGTGTGGGACGTCAGCCACGCTGCCTTCTGCTTTCCCAGCCTCCCAGACTGCTCCCAGCATCCCAGCACCAAACTCTGCACCATTCGTATTCCCTGCTGGACCAGCTGCCCCTGCAGGGCCTCCTAAGACTATTCCAGCTACTCCTGGGTACTTCAACTCATCTGTGGGCAGCAATATGTCACATAAAATGGATGCATTGGGACAACTCCTTGAAGAAGCCAAAGGGTAACTAAAAGTCCTGGCTTTACTTTGGCTCTGCAGTTAGAAAGCCAAGCTTGCTGCAGTGCCAGGTTCTGAGGGTGACTTTCAACTCTCCAATGTGGTAGAAATGTGGGATTTTTCTTCTCAGAGGTTTCAGTTTGCAAATGAATACAAGTTTCCCACCTCTGGGAGGAAAAGACAGGCAGAGCACACAGCTGCACTGTTGCCTGATCCAAAGGTGTGGTGTGAAGGGGAACAGGTTTTTAAGGTACAGAGGCTTTTGCCCTTCTGAGCCTTGCCCACCCTGGCCAAGGTGGGATTTTGCTTTTCCTTCCTTAGAGAAGTGATCCCAACCCTACCACCACCCCTGTCCTTGTAGCTCTCCTCAAGTGAGACCATGCAGAGTCACAGGCTCCAGCCTGGCTCTGGGCTCCTGCTTAGTCCTCATGATGTGCTGTTACCTCTGGGTGTTGGTGAAATTCCTGCTTCACTTCCAGCTCCATTCCCCATGTTTCTTCTGATTTCTCTTGCAGGACTGCCACGCAAGGCATGGCAACAGCTTCAGCGTTCCCTGGGGTTACTTTGCCAACCACTGTCACCCCTGCCCCGTTAGCAGCACCTGCAGGGCTGCCAACCACTGCTCCTGGAGTCCCTCCAGCTCCTTTCCCAAGCAGCTGCACTGCTGGATCAGGAAGTCCTCTCTTCCAGCCAGCATCGTTCCAGCAGCAAGGCAGTCCCATGAAAGCACCTGAAATTTCTTTGGCCAATGTCCATGTTCCCTTGGAATCCATTAAACCCAGTAAGTACCTCAGGTTTTTTACCTTGCTCTGAACATTTTTTAAAGGCAAAGCTTCTTGGCGAAGCTCATGAAGTAGAGAGAAGGGATGAGCAGCTCCAGCCGAACATCCCAATCACCTGATACTGCTTCAGATCATCTGCTGCAGCACAAACCTGGATCCTCTCCCTTCTCTCCCCGTGGCAGGCAGTGCCCTCCCAGTGACAGCCTACGACAAGAACGGGTTTCGGATCCTGCTGCACTTTGCCAGGGAGTGCCCACCGGGACGCTCAGACGTGCTGGTCGTGGTGGTCTCCATGCTGAACACGGCGCCGCTGCCCGTGAGGAACATCGTGCTGCAGGCGGCTGTGCCCAAGGTAGAGACACGAGGGACAGGCCCCACAGTGTGAGACTGCGCCCAGGAAAGCCTGGCCGTGGACTCAGGGACTTGGGATAGCCTGGTCTGACCTTTCCATAGGCTGGGCTCTGCCCCTTTCCAAAGGTTCTTGTCAGAGGCAGAAAACACTGAACAGGATGAGTCAAGAACTGCCTGTTCCTATCGTGTTTTGCAAGCTGGGCTGGCTCTTGTTCCCTCATCCTCACTTGTGGGTTGATTCTCTTCCGTTTGGCTGTGTGCTGTTTCCCCCCAGCCTGTGCATGCATCTTTCATTGTCCTCAAGGTAGGATATCATCCCTGAAATTCTGCTCTCTTTTTTATTTGCAGTCCATGAAAGTGAAGCTACAGCCACCCTCTGGCACTGAGCTGTCTCCGTTCAATCCCATCCAGCCACCTGCTGCCATCACCCAGGTCATGCTTCTGGCAAATCCTGCAAAGGTGAGTGGGGATTATCCTGCCCTCCTCAGACACATTTGATGTCAGCTGAACTCTGTGGAGGGGGTGGGACCAAACATTTGAGCAGCTGCAGCTGTTCCTAAAAGTTTGGACTTGATGATCTTGGAGGTATTTTCCAAGCTTTATTGTCTGTGATTCTAAAGTGCCCTCCAGAGGTGGTTACTGTGGAATGTTGGTGTCTCAGTTCAGGGCTAGAGGAGGCTGTTCCCAACAGACTATGTCAGGAAGGAGAGGTATGAGAAGGAGCAGTACACTTTTCCCAGCAAAATGGCAAGGATCACAGCAGGCTCAGCTTCAAGGGACAGGAGAACTGCATCAGGAGTTTGATTGCCCTGTGCACTGGTCGTGCCTGGCTTTGCTGATAATTAGATCAATGCTAAATTAGCTGGTGCTGTAGCAGTACTTTTGATGAACCAACAGACAGATGTGAGATCGTGTCTGTTCCATCATTTTCTGAGGAGGTACCTGTGACCAGGAACATGACAGGGTTAATGCTTTCCTTTCTGCCGATGATGCTGGGAACATGTCAGTAGCTCTCTTTCCTTGCTGTAGTCACTCATTTAATCAGCCAGCTCCAAAAGCCCAAAGCTGAAGGACTTTCTAATTGTTTGACAAATTTAGATGTTTCTACTTGAGAATTACCACAAAAGTATCCTTCAAGTATCAGCTGAAAGCCCTGAGATCAAAGGATGAATGTCATTGGGGTTTCCTGGATTTTTAAAAGACTTTATGAGGTGTGTGGAGGTGCCCTCATTGAATGAGATGGCTGTTTCCATCTCTTGCTTACTGTATTGCAAGGAATTTTTCACAGCAGGAACTGTTTATCTTCCTCCACATGATGAGGAATTTAATTTTGAAAATGCTGAACTTTTCCAGCAGCAGTCTTTAGGCTCTCTGGAGAGCAGCTGAGCAGCTGGCCACATCTGTGCAGTCTATGCTCACAGGTCATTTATGCTTTTCTCCTTCTGCTCCATGCTAAGCAGTAAAGGTTTTCTGGCATAAAAAATGTAAGGTGAATTACTCAGGTTTGTAAATAGCTGAACTCCTTCATGAACTTAACCTGAGCCCTCCTGCCCCTGCCTTGTACAACGGAAGTCTTGTGCTCTCTGTAGGGCTGTAACAGTGAAGTGTTTTGTTCGGGGCTGTTGAGCTGGGGTTGTTCTCATGTTGCTTTTGGGTTTTGTCTTTCCTGCAGGAGAAGGTGAGGCTGAGGTACAGACTGACCTTCACCCTGGGAGATCAGCCCAGCACAGAAGTGGGTGAAGTGGATCAGTTTCCTCCCGTAGAGCAATGGGGGAATCTATGACCTTAGGACACTGCCAGAGACTGTGACAGGACCAGGGCAGGATCCCACAGGACTGGAATGGATGTGCCGTGGGGAGAGACACACATGCTATCCACTGGTGATGTTCAGCTTTGTTTACATGTCCTGACCACTCTGCTTGTAGCTTTAGTCCAGAATGTTGTGCCCCACATCGAGGGGCCCTGGAACACTTACGCCAAGCATGAACTGAGTGGCAGCCAGTGACAGGCAGTGCTGGCTGCTTTTACCTTGACCTCTGGGTGAATCTGGTTCTATCTTCCACTCTATTAAACTTGAAGTTATTGTATTTTGAGGGGAGACCTGTCAGCAGAAGGGGATTTAGTTGGCTTTTCCTGCACTGCTGTCCAGAGATCCCAACAGGCTGTGGGGTGATGATGCCGCGAGCTCAGTGCAGAGCCCTGACAGAGCCCTTCCTGGGACTGTGACCTCCTTGTGCCACATGGGCCCACGAGCATGGTGAGCAATAATGCTGCTCCATGAGGGAATGCTTCCTTTTTTACACTGAAATGGCACTTAGCTCCCTTCCCTCCCCTCCTGCTTCATTCCCAAGGGCCCGTGTAAGCAGCCCCTCGCTCCATGTGTGCCACACTGCTGTATCTTTACTTGTTATATTTATTTTGTACTGCTGGCTGCCACCCTGGGGCATCCATTTGGTGCAGTTGGGGCTGAGTTGTGTCTACAAATGGTTACACTGGTTATTTTTTTGCCTTCATTGCATTCCACAGTGCGGGGAAAAGAGGAAATGCGTAGTGAGAAGGAAAGAGGGCTGGAAGGTATTGGTCAGTATTGGAGGAGGACAGCACCTGGAGCACAGAACTGTCTTTACAATCACCAGTCAGGGGCAGTGACTGAATCCAGGAATCAGGAGAGATGACTCTCATGTCCCCTCATGCAGGCAGTATTATTAGTATAGTCAAATACTGTGTTTTATTGAGCCGAGTACAATGATCTACAAGATGTAAATAATAGAGCTGTAGGGTATCAAAACAGAACAAGCAGGCAGAGGAAGGAAGAGGCTCCCTCAGGCTGTGACTGGGCATGTGCTGGGCTAATGCCTCATTTTCTTTACTCCATGTATTAAGTGGCAAAGTGCAATTGTCCCCACAAAGGGGAAAGCAGTTTTGCTGGACATCAGTGTTCTGTGCTAAGAGGACAGAAGAGCTGATCCCTTAGCTACAATCTCCTAGAAATAAGTTTTAAATCACCAAAACTTGGTTCCAGCAGCCCCTTCCTTCTTTTGTTTCAGTCTCAAGCAGTGCCTCAATGAGCTCTGAGACAGACTGTTGTAAATTAATGGGGGTTTTTAACACCCATTGACACAAGCACAGGCAGGTGCTTGGGCAGTCCTTGGACACTCAGCTCTGCATTTCCAGCAGGGCTGTCAACAGCTCTTCTCCAGCTGGAAGTGAGAGCAGCACAGAGAAAAGCAGTACACAGAAAGAGACTCCTGCCTCTTGTAGGAAAACTCCACAGGAGAACATGATGCTGGAATGAATGGTGGCTGTAAAACCATTGCTGCAAACACAGCTTGGAGTTATGTGTAGTTGAATTTTCTTTACTGTGCTGCAGAGTAAAAATCCCTAGAGATGAAAAACACGAGATTCACAAGCCTGAGACCCTCATCAGAGGCACCAGGCAGGTGTAGAAGCCCCTGAAGGTGGAATCCAAGCTTGTCCTGGTCTGAAGCTCGTGGAGACCTCAGCCTTGTCAGCTCCCTGACATAGAAGGCAGGTGAGAAGGATGGGTTTGTTGTTTAGATCCTAAAGAAAGCTGTTTTAAATCAATGGACTGGGATAAGGGACAAGGAGAGAATTCTTTCTGCCTCAGACATGTTCTTGCCAGCACTTTAGACACAGTAGGCATGGGGGCAGTGCCTGGGTGGTGTGTCCTGAGGAGCAGGGTCACTGCTTCCCATGCCTGCACATGGATCTCACTGTGACTTGGAGGAAGGCAGGAGAGCACAGGTGCTTTCTGTGAACAGTAGCAGCCACCTGGACACGCACCATGGTCCTGCTGCTTTGGAAATTAAACTATGAATGTTCCTTGTCTGTAGGGTGAGGTTCCTGCTTCATCCCCAGCAGTCCTACCTGTACATACATCTCCAATGCATTTGTGCTGCTGCATGTTGAATAAATCATTTTCCCTACCTGGCTCTGTGCTGGCCCTTTCTCATGACAGCTTCTGCAGTGCAGTGCTGGTTCTGGAAAGCCTCAAACATCGACTCAAGACCTTCCATCAAAAACAGAGAAGCTGCTGTTTCTAAAACCCCACTGGTGTAAGAGGTGGCCTTCATTTCAGTTCTGGGTCTTGGAGGCAAAGAAAACATAAAATCCAAGGAAAAGCTGTAGTGAGGCCCACTCCACCAGGGTAGGCCTGCCAGGCCAAGCTGGAACAAGCAGCCATAACATTGTGATGCAGCTCCTTCATAAAAGTTAAAGTCTGTGTAAAGTTGTTTACGGAAGACAAGGACAAATGACCAAGCAATCTGCAAAACAAAATATTTATTCTTAGAAAAAGTCAGTTTATGTACAGCAAGCCCCAGGGGAAGAGGAACACCCTGCAGTCTTCAAGACCCTTCCACGGTGCCTTCTTTGACAATGACTCGTGCAAGGTTCCGTGCAAGAGCAAGTCTCAGCATTTCCACTTTGGTTGTCTCAACATCATCATCCTGGAAGGGAGCAGAGCCTGGGTTAGGGGGCGGCACACAGCAATGAGCTGCTGACAGGGTCTCCCTCTGGGTTTGGAAAGCAGAGATGCAGGTCAGTAAGAGCTATTTTACCCGTGAGGGACCCCCTGAGAAGAACAAAGCCTACATTTCCTACTTAACAGCTGAACCCAAGACAGCATTGCCAAGCCTTTTCATTCCCTGGATGCTGCAGGGCTTTGCATGTGCAGCAAATGGTTCCCTGTTCTGTGCCTGGAATGCTCAGAGGTGCAGTTGATGGATGGCAGTACCTCGGTTCTTCCTTGCCCTTGTAATGTGCAATTATTTATCTTGGAAAAAAAATCACAGTCCAGTCCAAACCAGCAAAGCATGAGTAGTGGGAGCACTCCTGCACTGGGTTTGTGAATACTTCACCCTCTTGGTGATGGCCTCATTTGGCTGCCCTGAATCCCCTGTGCCAATCTCTGACTTGGGCTGTCCCTCTCTTCTGCCCTCATTAGGAATATAAATGCAGAGCTTCCCTCCCTGACCCTCCCCACAGCCCTCCTCCATTCATTATCCAGTTGTCCTCAGAACTGGGGCTACCTGGAATTTCTGCTTATCCGGATTCCCTGCTGTCAGGTCTTCCAGGCATCGCATCAACTCGTAAGTCTGCTCTGCTGAAAATATGACCTGTGGAAATGGAAGTATTTGCTGAAAAAGATCAAGTTTAAGGACTTCACACAGGCTGAGAAGGTAACGCAGTTGAAAGGAAGAGAATGCTTTTACACTCCCACAGATCCATTCTAACCCTTCAAATCACAGGATCTGAGGATAATTCAGGCTGGATGTGTCGTTGGGAGATCTCTAGTGCCACCTCCTGCACTAAGCAGGGTCAGCTACGAGGTCAGAGCAGCTGCTTTGGGTCTGTAATTGCTGAATTGTCCTTTTCTTGATGGATCTTAAAGGAAAAACTGTGCTTAGAAGAAGGAAGCACTGGAACAACCTTCAAGCCAAGTACCTGAAGGAGCTGGCTGCAGTGTGTGCTTGAATTACCAGTGCAGATGAATTCCACTGCTGTTGTAAAAGCAGGGAACTGAGGTAAGAGTTGATTATCCCTTTTTGGAGCCCTGTGCTCCCACTGTGGGACACCTGGAACTGCCATGGATAGGTCCTGGCAGGAGCAGGAAGGGGGTCACCACTTTGAGCTCCCTTGCCAGGCAAACAGAAGGGGTGTAGGGGGGTTGTGTCAGTGTGAGCAGGACCTCACCTCCTTCTGCTCCAGCAGCGGGAGTGCATCCGTGAGCAGTGTCATCCAGAAGGAGCAGGGGGCGATGTGAGCTGTCATCAGCGTCAGCAGCAGCCGCGCCGCCTCCGGGAAACGCTTCTCCCCGTACAGCCGGTGGAACTCCCGGTACTTCCCTGCCATGGGAAAGAGGGAATGAGGCATCAGGAGCTGCTGGGCCTTGGGAGATCCCTCTGCTCCCACAAAGCCCGTGGCAGAGCCACCCCCAACCAAAATGAGCCCAAAGCTGCTGGGTCTGGGGGATTGGGAATCTCCTGCATGAAGGAAGGTGATGGCAGAGCTTCCTGAAAGGGCAGCCAAAACTGCTGCTGTTCCAGGTGAGCTTCAGGGTTTGCATCAGCCTGGTCAGTGGCTGCTGCTGCCTTGTGCTGAGTGCGTGCAGGGGAGCAATACCCCAGTGGCTTAGAGAGCAGAGAGAATGTCCTTTTTCAGGTCACAGAAGATCAGGAGGTCTAAAAGCTTGCACTGTCTTCCTCTTTGTTTAAATGGAAACTTGGATTTTTGTTAACAGTGAAAAGTTCTGCTTTTGCTAAGAATTAGTGAGCTTGAGATTGGCACACTGAACGCACACAGTTCAGTGTGCCAATCTGGAGACTTTGGAGAACATAGTAAAATTTTAACAAGGTCAATTAATTTAAACCAGTGGATTGCTCTTCTGGTGAACTCCCTAGGGTGTTATAGGTAGCATTTGTTAGTATTTCAGAGCCTCTCAAGGTAGTGATACAGACTGGAAAACAAGTAAAGAAGGGGAAGTTGGGAGTGTCAGGATTTGGGCTGTCCTGCTCAGAGCAGAGCAGGTGCCTGGTGTGAGGGCAGTGGTAAATGCCACCCCTGGTACAAGCTGCATCCCAAACCACATTTGCCATTTGCTTTTCCCTCATCACTAAATCAGGAGGTAGCCAGATGGAAGAAAGCATGAATCCAAGTAATTCCCTGGAGTTCTCCACAGCAGAGCAGTATGGACAGTGTAGGCAGCTCTCACCAAGGAACGTGAGCCGGTCACTGAGCAGCATGGATGGGCCCAGGTTGTCAATGAGGTCCAGGTCAGAGAAACACCCCCTTTCACAATAGTCCTTAAGGAACCTGGGGAGAAAGTGGAACACAATGAAAACTTAGAGGGGAGGACATCATCTAAATCCATTCTGTACCTCTTAATCCCTTCCCAGAAAACTTGACTGTACAGTTCAGTTCCACCTTAATCCATCTCCCAGAGGGTTTCAGAAGTTGTCAAACATTCCCTGGAGGTGGCCAAGGAACTGGCGTAATGTACATTTAACAGACACTTCATTGATTCTTCTGTATTTTGTGGTGGTTGAGATCTATTCTTTAAAAGGAGTAAGTGAAGAAAGGCAGGCAGGAAGCTGAGGCTGGTGGATGCATAAGCAACACTCCCAAATCAAAACAAAAGCTCTTTTTCTGCTGGTAAAGAAGGTGATAAGCAGCTGGAACAAAAACAATGCTAAAAGCTTTTCATCTGTTTTGTCACAGCCTCCATTATGCTGCTTTTTGCAGAGCTGCTTCCTGTGATGTGTTTTTTTTTTTTCATCCTTCTGTTGAAGGAAATACAACAATTCCCACTCCCTCAAATAACAAATTAAAAAAAAAAAAAAAAAACAAACCAAACCTCAGACCAGCAATCTCTTACCACTCCTTTTTCTACTGCTGAAGACAGAGTGTTGCCTGGCCACCTACCCAGACTGTAATTTCAAAATTATACTCTTAACTATGCAGAGATTGGTACCTGCCTATTTCCAATTAGCAAAACCCACACAACATGGATTGTTAAGAGATTAAAAAACATTAAGAGTTGCCAGGGCTTTTGTTCAGGCCATGGCTTTTGTTGAGCCAAATGTCAGCATCCTCCTCATTTTCATAACAACCCTGCCACCCCTGAAAAAGGTCAGGAATTGTGAGAGGCTCATGCAAAGCCAGGGACACAATAAAAAACCACTCCTTAGTGCAAATGTTGTAATTGTGGGGTGAGATTTTTAGCAGAAACAGTGGCTTAAGTGACTCCCATTGACTTCCTTGGAAGCTGTGAGGTGAACTCGACTGGTTACAAATAATCTGCTGAATAAAGCACAGGTGGGGAATATCCTCCACCCAAAACAGTCCCATTGAACTGCCTTGCCAGAGCAAGTGAAGGGCAGTGCAGAAGATAGAAATTGCTAAAAGAAATGTTTATCCAAGCAAGGTCTAAGGAGGTTGGACTCTCAGATAAAGCCAATCTGTTTTGTCTCTGGATGTCAGGAAGGAAAACAAGGTAAAGAAGGCACAGCTGGGGGTACTGCAGAGGAGAGCAACCGTGGGTGTTGTTTTCAGGTCTGGAAGAAGGTGCCTGGCCCTGCCTGCAGCAGTGGGAGCTTTCCTTGCCCCTGGCACAGCAGCCACCCTCCCCCTGCACCCCCAGGCTGGGAGCTGCTGGCTCAGCCTCACCGGTCCGAGATGAGGGTGGCAAACGCCGCGTCCTTGGCTCGGATGCTCCAGGAGAGGGCAGAGCCCAGGCGGTTGTTCCGCAGAGCCTTCATGGCCATGATCTTACAGATGCTGCGCACTGGGGCGGAAACATGGGACAGGAGGGAGAATTAGTGACAGTTGGGTTCACCTGGATCACTGCAAAACAGACTGAAAATGCACCACCTTGTTCATGCATCTGCCTCTGCTCACAGATCCTCAGCACCTTGAGGGCCTTCTGCTCCGTGCTGAGCGGGATGCGCTCGATGTGCAGCTCCAGGTACACTCGGCCATACTCAGGGCAGTGGTCGAAGTAATCCACCCCCAGCTGCCACAGACTGCGAGAGGGGAGAAATCATCACCATTCCAACCCTAGAAATCTTCAATGAGCACAACAGTAAAGCCCCAAAGAGAGCCTGAGTCTGCATTAATAACTATTAGCTCTGGTTGATTTTGTATTCAGTCCTGAAATGGCTTTTCCTTTCTACCCAATGTCAGGGCACTGTAATGTAACTTTGGAATGCACAACTTTGGAATACTTGCAGCTCTTAAGTGCTTCAGTGCAAAGGACTCTGCACAGTGTCAGGAGTGGCTGTGCCCAGGTCATGACACATGATGGGCTCTAACGGACAGCTTTTGTCTCCATTCAGGAAGGGAAATGTGTCAATCTTGTAAAATCCCTTAGGGACACCTCTGCTGAAATTCTAACAGTGGCTACTCTAAGTTTTGCCCTTTTACTTCATGAACATGCAGTTATTTATTTTGGCTGCCTCAGTGTTTGTCTGTCCTATGAGTAGTAAAACAAAAGTTGGTACCTGTGATGGGAGAAGAGTCCCGAGGCGTACTCCAGCAGGAGGAATTCACGCATATTTGAACCAAAACTGGGGGCAAAGAGAGCAATAAACAGATATTATTATTTGCATCTCGTTGGAAAAATCTGCAATTTCTCCAAGCATGTTTTCTTTTGGTCTTGGGGTATTTTTCCCTCTGGGCTATCTTAATCAGCTTTATTCAAATAATGCAAATAAATACTTACTAGAGATTGTGAGACTGCAGGAGTTTGCAGTGATCCAACAGGTCAGTCAGATGAGCCACAAACCACCAGTTGCTCAGGACAATGCTGTGTTTGAAGCAAAAGAAAAAAACTTAGCCTACCCCTGCCAGGGACTGTGTCAGGTTTTCCACAGGCATTTCTTACCAATACACAGCTCTGTTACAGTGCAAGTTCTGGCTGCAATGTCCCAGACCTAATGGAATACTTCTACTCACTGCCAGCTTCGTGTATTTTTGCTAAATTCTTTGCAAGGATGATCAGGACTCTGTACCCATACCCCCCACCCCAAGTACACAGAAGCAGTAGTGTAGAACTAGAGAATCAAAAACCTTAAAACTCAACCTGCATTCCTTGATCACTTGATGCATCTCAAATTCAAAGGCTGCCATTAAAATCATGTCTAGCGGCTCAGGACTGCTCTCTCCACCCAGGAACAGGTCCATACTAGACTGTGGAATGAGATGACAAGACATGATAAATGCAGAAGGAAGACATTTGTTTGGATGTACCAGGTCATTTTATGGGTAATAACAGGTCATAGAAGCTGAACACATTAACAAAATGGAATTTTCCTTATTTTAGCATAAGGGAACTGAGAAAACAATTTGCAGGAACAAGACTGGCAACACTAAGACACTGAAGAGTGGGTCTTCAACAATTATTTGTCACCTTTGTCATTCTCCCAGTCCTCTTACAAACTCCAGACAACATCTTACAAGGATGTAGTTGCTGTAAGATTTTTTCCCCAAGTTTTTCTTTCAGTGCAGTAACCCTTGCTTGCTTGAAACAGTGGAGAATGTAAAAATAACTGCCATTCCTACCTGTGCATAGAACCGCAGCTCCATCGGCTTCACCGTAGGGTGGGAATACAGGAGCCGGGTGACCAGGAAGTGGTACCATGTGGTCATGAGCTCCTTCTTCTCCAGAATGGCATCCTCATCTCCCAGCAGGATCTAATGGGACAAAAACACAGGAGGAATGCTGCAGATTTAGCCATGGGCACAGCTGCACTCCAGCTCTCCAGGGCATCACTCCTGTTCTGCAAAGGTGAGGACTTAATCAAAATTAAGCAATGAAGATACTTCTCAGAGCCCGGTTTCCTATTCAGTCTTAGGGCCTTGGGCAGGGAGAGAAACCCATCTGCCTAGGCAGGCAAACCATGAACAGAGGACAGGAGACACATTGAAGTTACTTATGGCTACACTGGGCTCCTGAAATCCACAAGGACAGATCCAATACTTTGGACTAAAGTTTCCTTTGTTCCCAGCAAAAACACACCTTGCAGATGGACTCCATGTGGGGATTGGAAGCAAAAGTTCCATCCTGTAGATATCGCTGACATTCCTCATGCCAGTGCTGCCACTTCAGCTCCAGCTCTGTCAGTGTCTGGGCGTTACCAAGCTGAACAGAGGGAATAAAGGAATACATGGAATAAAGGAAACAAACACCAAGTCAAATCACAACAGGCACTTGGGCTAAACTCACAGTCACTCCTGATAAAAAGCTAAACACATGGCTGCCTATCATCTTTCTGTGTTGGTTTGTCACCTAACAGGCTTTTATCTGAACTGTTCACTCTTTGGGCAATTCAAGAACACAAATATTATTACTCTAAAGGAGTAAGACTGAGGTGTTCTAAATGGGAACAAACTGTTACAGGGGACACATCAGAGGTGGCTCTTTCCCAATGAACTGCATGAAAAAACCCACTTTGTACATACACTGGGCACAGGCATCTTCTTCATCAAGTCATCCAAGATTTTGTACATGTTCATGGATGTGGGATTGGCAGTGGCTTCCTTGGAGAGCAGATGCCGTGCTTCATCCATGCGGCCTTGGAGCACGAAGACATCCACCTGCAAAAACCCCATCTGTGAGCTCCCTGCTGGGCAAGGCTATGGAACACCCAGAAAGGGATCAACAGGGAATTTTAACCTGTGATTCAGGCAAGGGAAGTGGAGTTAAAATGTTTAAACTGTAGGCACTGCTAGTTCAAATAACAGTGTTAAGTCATGACCTCTATGGGTCATGGAGGATCAGGATGGGAATGAGAATGGCTTCATCCTAAAGCCTACACAGGCAGACAGCAGTGAGGTCCAGCAGGGAAGAGGAAGGGAAGCACATACATGAATTCCCTTTGTTTAAGAATCTTCCAGGTGATGATACTCACCACGTTCCAGAAGAGTTTGTGTTTGGATGGGTTCTCACTGCTCAGAACTTCCCGGACCATGCTGTCCACATCACACACATGGAGCCTCACCCAGTCCAGGAGGCGCAGCAGGAGAGGCCCAGCTGTGTGCAGAGATTCCCTCTGTCAGTTCCCAAACTGCTCTCACACACTTCATAACAGTCTGACATCACTAGATGAGATTTACTGACTGGATTTCTACCTGTCAACCCCAAATTACAGAATTCCTTAAGCAGACAGGCTGTGGAAGCACCTGGCTGTTGACAGGATTTCCTGTGGAACAAGGTTCAACAGAAAACCCAAACTTGAAGAAATAAAAAGTGAGCAATCCAGATCATAAATCTTGCGATGCCAAATGACAAACAGAATGTTTCTCTTTATTTTAGCATCAAATCATTATTATTAACTGAATATGAAGAAGAAATGTGGCACTAGGTGATTTTTTTAGATTAAGTAACCCATAATTTGTGAATCTCTCCTGTGCAAGTAGCACATCTGTTTGCATAATCAGATTCCCTTCAAAAATTATTTACTACTTTAAAATGTCAATGTAAACAAACTGACTTAAAAAATTACAACCTAAAGTTAAAAGAGTTTTATCAGAGCTGTGTAAATCTCAGCTGGCATCAATATATTTGATGCTTGAAGACATGTTTATGCCTGAAGTCAAATACACTTGCAACAACTTTTGATATCCCTCCTCTTCATAACATTTCTGACAAAGAAATAATTTAAATCATAGTGTACTACACAGGAGGGAGCAAAGTAGAAGGCAAATTGAATAGCTTGACATAATTCAATATAGAGAAAGCAATTAACTGAAGCAGAAGGGGTATTAAAAGGCTTATTGAATTGGCATATCACTAAACATATTAAACTGTAACATAGTGAATGTGATATACATTTTAAAGAAATATGCAAACAAAAAACCATTCTTTACACAGGATAGTTCACTGCTCACCTGCAGCTGCTTCAACAAACAGAATCTCACACAGGTTCCAGATCAGCTCCATCGCAGAGAGAATGGAAACCTGGTGAAAAGCAGGGCCAAGTTTCAGAGTTAGTCATTATTCCAGTTGGGTTTTTTAACCTCATAAAGGCATCTGCTGTCCACAGCAATCAGTTCTTACAGAGAAACATCATACATTTCAGAGATAAAAGTTAGAGGCACAGGCCACAATTTCACACATTTTTTTGGTCAGAAAACACTGACACTGTGTACTGAAATGCAGCAAAAATCTGTCACCAGTGAACAATCTAACTGGTATGATTTTCAACCTTTCTGCACTTTTAAGACTTAATACAAAAATCAAAGGAAGAAAGAAAGGCCAATGAAGCAACATCACTGCAGCTGATAGCACAAAACTGGTGTGAGCACTCTGCTCTTCCCAGAACACTCCCCTGGCATCTGACAGCTCATGGTGAACACCCAGAGGTTGCTACAAGGCTCAGATGCAGCTGATTGGAATCTGAGTGTTTGAGAGGTGAAACTTCAAACGGGCAAGTCTGAAACTTTTCTTGTCGGTCAGCCTTGAGATGACAAGAAGAACATCACACCTACAACAGCAAATATGTCTAAGATATGAGAGTGAATTGAGGTGTTGGGCATCTTTATTGTTTTAGAAGTACAGGAACTAACTATTTATTTCTATTTATTCTTAGTCATGAACTGCACCTCATATATGAGGCAGAGTTAAATCTAAAGTGCCTCATGCCACAGTGGTGGCTTGGTGAATTCAACCTGACATGACTGCAGATTACCTGAGTGCTGTACTGGCCTTGCAGGACAGGGTCACGGGTCGAAACTGAAATAAAAACAAGGAAAGTCAAAGAGCAACATATTTACTTTTAATAGTCCCTTCTGAGCTTTGACAGCTTCCCATAAACCTGCCACATGATATATGAAAACGCTGTAAGTCCCCAGAAAATCAGTTACAATACAGTGGGAAGAAACAGTCTCTGACCAGATTTACAAACCAGCCTGGAAATCTCCAGCATGGAAATGGAGTCTTGATAATTACTGAAACCTTGACGTGCTATTGTACAGCAACTGCAATGAGTTACCATGGAAGTGGTAGTTTCATAATCACAACTAGTGTTTCTTTTTTTTGCAGTAAGAGAGCAAACAAAGAAACTTACCAGCTGCCTGGTGCATGTCCTCCATGCAGGCTCTTATCACTGACCGGTAGTTTTTACTCACTTGGACTAATCTGCCAAACACAAAAAGGCTTTGGTTGGAGGGAGCTGTTGGAGTATTAGTGTTATGCCCCCTAAATCTTTGCAAGTTTCTCTTCAGCAGCAACTCCCAGTACGTGAGTGGGTCCAGCTGGAATCAGTGAGACTGTGCCACACTCTACCAGCATGGTTACTGGGAGGATCTGAGCCTTGCTTCGTAAAATCCCCCCAAAATGTTCGTTCTATCTGCCCCGGTGCTGATTACAGAGCTGGGCAAAGCAGCCTGGCCAGCGGCACTTGCCTCACCGGAATGTTTAGCAGCCCCTGGCGCTGGCCCGGCTGGAGAAGGGGCAGCGAGTGACCCCCACGCTCCCCATCCACTCACTGCGCCTTCCGCGACTTCCCCGTCAGCTCCTCCTCGCTCCGCTGCAGCCCCATGAAGATCCCGTGCGACTCGTTGAAGAGTTTCCGCAGGGTCTGGATGTAAATGTCCTGATCCCTGCGGACCACGAAGACGCGGGAGGAGCTCGGCGCTCCCTCCCCGGTACCTGCAACAGAGCCCGTCAGCGCCCGGGCAGCAGCGTGCGCGCCGCCCTCACCCCAGAGCGGAACGGGAGCGGGATGGAGACCGGGACAGGCACCGGCAGCGGGACCCACCTGCGCGGCTGAAGAGGGTCTCGCACACCAGCACCTCCGCGGGGCCCCAGGCGAAGCAGAGCTGCCGGGCCGACGGGTCCGCGCCCGGCACCACCTGTGGGGGGACGGTGTCCGTCAGCGGCGCCCCGGCCCCGCACCGCCCCGGCCCCGCAGCGCCCGTCCCCGCACCCCCGCACCCCCGGCCCCGCCCCGCCCGCCCGTCCCGCACCACGAGCGGCGGCTCCGCGTCTGGCTCATCCATGGCGGCGGCCGCGCTGCTCCCGCTCCCGCCCGCCGCGGTTCCAGAGGCCCCTCCGGGCTGCCCGCCGCGCCGCCTGCGCGCCCCGAGCCCCGAGCCCCGGCCTGCCGCTGCCGCCCCGGCGGAGCCGCCGCCCGGGCACGGCGAGGGACAGCGAGGGACCGGGGGGGGACCGCCGCTTCGGGGCAGGCGCCGCCGCTCGCCCCGGAAGCGCCGCTCGCTCCAAAGGCCCCGCCGGGGCGGGATGGGCTCCGCTCCGCCCCTGCCCGAGACCTGAGAGCAGCGGCGGGCAGGGGCTGCTCAGAACGGGCAGTGGGGGCAGGGTGGAGGGACGGACGGACGGATGGAGGGAGGAACGGACGGACGGAAGGAGGGATGGACGGACAGACGGAAGGAGGGATGGACGGATGGATGCCGCCCCATCACAATCTGCCTCATTTTCTTGTCAGGATGGATTCAGTACTGGCTGGGAGCTCTGCTGGCCCCAGGTGTGCAGTGCAGTGATGTAGATGGTCAGTCAGCGTTCACAGGCTCACAGAATGGGTCAGGTTGGAAGGACCACAATGGGTCATCAGGTCCCACCTCCCTGCTCCAGGAGGGTCATCCCGGAGCACATGGCACAGGATTGTGTGCAGACAGTTCTGGAATATCTCCAGTGAGGCAGACTCCACAGCCTGTCCGATCTCTGTTCAAGTGCGCAGTCACTCACACAGCATTGTTTTCGTGCTCGCTTCACTGACTGATTGCCATGTAACAACCAGCTTCTCCTATTTATGCACATCAAACACGGGCCGGTAGAAGAGCCTCTGGGATGTTGAAGGTGATGCTCTCTGGAGCTCCTGGGCAAGCTCACCTATAAAGCTGATGAATCAAATTATGTGCTCTGTGACTTCAGTGAGTTGCCTGCAGGTTGGGGAAGGACTCATCATGAAGCAGGATCGCAGCAGTGCCTCAGTCATTCCCTCACTCCCTCAGGGTCCACGTGGAGGTTGATATCCCCTGGACACTGTGCAGAGGTGCCTGCTGAGGCTGCTGGAGGATCATCACCTTTCTGCTAATGCTGGGAGCTCACCTGCCATGGCATTCAACTCAATAACCTGGTGTGATAAAACACTAAGGACACCCTGCTCCTCTCCCATTCTGCTCTCCTTCCCACCTCCATGTACTCACTTTTTGCCCCTGCCTCCCAATAACCAGGTTTTTCAGCAACACACTGTTAGAGACAAGTATTAGCAGTGCTGCCTTGTTGGCCTCACAGCTGGAACCAGTCCCTCTCAGGCTGGTGCTTTCCCGAGACGCTCACTAAAAATTAATTTTTCAAGATAATGTAAATTATTTGCTGTCCTCATATGACAAATGCTGCAACATTCCATGGCTAAATTGCCCTTTTTTACTTATCAGCTGCGGCATCCATCATTTCCAATAAAAATAAAGCCAGCAGTTATCTCTGGCAAGAGGATGTCATGTCACCAGTCATGCTGAGAAAAGGAAGTGGTCTGTTCAGGTCAGGAGGAATGAATTTTTGCAGGGTAGAACAATTTAAATGCTCAGAAAGCTGCTTGAGAAACTGAAGACTCATCAGTTTTAAACCCCTCATCTTTCATTGTGGGTAGGGGTCCTGTGTGAGGATGTGCCTGCCTTTGAATCTCTGCTGTACAAAGTCAAATTCACCTATTGTCTTACACAATGCTGCCGCTCTGCACAGACTTCTGATGATGCTAATGGGCATTGCTAGATCCAAAATGCCATTCCACACGTCACTAAAATGGCTCTAGATGCAAATCAAAACTGGATGTCTGAAAGCCCAGCAGTAAGAGGCCTCCTGCCACCATTCCTCAAGGGTAAGGTGCTGCCTCTATAACTGCAGCAGTTTCTTGTGAGAGGCTGAATATATTTAGAATATCCACGTAATACCATGTAGGGAACCACCGTGCAGGAGGTGGATCTAGGATGGGGCAGTGTCCTCTGCTGCTCCCGGTTCCATCTGTGTCAAGAGACACTGAAACCTGGAACTCTTTGATCCTCTCCTGCTGTCTCTTGGCACACGCAGTCCACTTTGCTCACTCCCTAAAAGTGTCAGTGGCTTTTCATATCCGCAGCATCTGGTGTTCTTAAATGGATGATTCCTGGGGAAATCATCTTGGGAAAGGTGAGTTTTAGTATGAAATCTTGAAATTCTTTAGTCCTCTTGAACACAGGCTGGAGCTCTGCACATATCTAGAAGGGAAACCTTCCTGCTCAACTCTCAAGCAGGCTTCTGTGCCTGTCCAGTCCATGTAATTAAGCAGAATTGGAAATGCCCATGTCAAGCATGGACCTTCATCTTGCTCAGAAAGGCTTTGGAGTACAGACTGTGGGTCCAGCAAGGAGAGGAAAGGAAAGATAAATCATCTAAGTGTTATACAGTCAGGAGAAGAAGGGAAAAAAAAAGGTCTGGTGAGGATGGGAGATACTAACTTGTGAAATAGGAGGTTTGGAAGCTATTTGGGGAACTGAGGGAAAGATCAGTATCATGAACGGGGAAGGCACAGCACAGGCAGGGCTGTAGGCAAAAGGTATTTTCTACTCCCAGGGCTAAGCCAGAATTAATGAAGAGCAAAGCCTGAGTAAAGCACTCAGACCTGCAGGGTCTGAGCCAGTAACTCCATGCACTTGTTTACACCTCTAAATTACTGTTTGCTTTCTGTTCTTGCCTTGGACTCAGTGCAAAATAACACCGACTTTTAAAGGTGCTGGAGTTGGTTTTGTAGGCTAATGCTTGCTGGTGTGCAGGAGCTCACACCTTCTGCCTGTGGCTGCCTTGCTGTCTTAAAAACGTTTTAAAATCCCAGTGAGAAGGGAATATTTATGGAAAGCCTCTGTTCTCTGCCCTCTTCATCGGAGGGTGGAGAACAAAGCCAAAGAGCTCTTCAAGATCTAGGTTTCTTCCTTATAAAACTGCAGTATAAGAATGAAACAAAGCACAGAAATATTTTAAGAAACAACACGTGGAATTTTTTCCCCCAGAGATGGAATTTCTCAGGAATTCTCATTGTGACGCTTCCCTATTGACTTCTCTTCAGCTCGGTGCATTGAAGAGGAGGAGCTCAGAGGGACAAAAAGCTTTGCTTTTCTCCCCTCTGCTGCAGCCCGGACCCTGCAGGAGTGTGGCCTTTGTAGTTCCCAGTGTGGCTTCTGCCCCCACTGTTTGCTCCCAGTGCTGCCGTCTGGCCGGTTCCTTTGCAGGTTTTAGCACTGATTATTGTCAGCTCCAGTTTCTCAGAGTTTCCTCTGTTGCTATGTAAAAAGAAAAGCCGCACAGAGATGAGGTTTGTAGAAACCTGCTCTGTGATTTGGGATCTGTGTGATTGGTGGTGAGACCAGAGCTGGTGCAGCTGAAGCAGTTTTCAGCCTTTCTGAGCACGTCTAACTCCCATATGTTCTCATAAAATCTAGAGTATTTTCCTGTCTTTTTTAGCACATTTGTTCTATTTGTGATGCTGCCTTAACGTGTGTCTCGCTTGACGCCATTCCTGCCTTCAGTTCCTTCATGCCACACTCAGGGCTTGGACAGTTTCATCCCACCTCCCAAAAAAATCCTCCTCCTGGGCCTGCAGCACAGGGATCTTTAAGGAGGGAGGGGGAAGAAGTGACAAGAAGAAAATAAAACAGGACCATCATGCCACATCAGCCCCATGATGCCCTTCCTCACACTTCTCTGTGATGTTGAATCATCCCTAAAACCAGGACTTAAGGTCCATCGGGAATCACCACTTGTCTTTTGTGCTTTTAAGTACCCCATGGGTTTGGAGAATTGCTTAAAAAAGCCATGGATGAGATAGAAGAAGAGTGGGGATTCAGGTGCTTTGTCTTCTTGTTCTCACAAGTAATTCATTAGCAGTGATGATGGACTTGAGAAGGACCAAATCATTGCTCCTCAGAGCTCAAATAAAAGGAGAAGGGAGATCATAGAAGGCTGAGGCACCCAGACATACAGGGGGATTTGGGTAAAAGAATACTGTCTTTTCTAGCCACGGGTGCTTCTCACTTCTCAGTACCTTAAACAAATAGAAAAATAATAGCATGAGTAATTAAACTCAGAGAAAACAATCAGGATCAACTGATTGATGTTTTGATAATAAATCAAGTAAAATGACACAGGTAGGAGTGGAAAGCAGAGCTCAAAGGAGGATCTGTTTGAGTCGCAGTCACAATTTGAAACAGCATCTGTTGCCTTCTTGGGTCAAATGGAACACTTCAGTGCTGGGGATTTCTTCAGAACTGACTCATCAAGACTCTTCAGAAGAAGTAAAATACTAAACTGAAAAGGTTCTATGAAATTTCAGGCTAAATTTTGGACTACAAGGGATGGTAAAAGACTTCACTGCCCACATTTTGTAGACATTCAGATGGCTGCCTGGGCCATTCTCCTGCCTCAGGTGGGGTCATGGCTGTGCCATTTTCACAGCTGTGGACTTGGATAAATGTTTGGCTTCCTCTGCTGTTACTCTTCTGCAATTTCCAGAAAATTGCAGGAAAAATCCAATCCCTGTGTCTGTGCTCAGGAGGGAGGAGCTGGAACGTCAAGTAACGTGACAAAGGCAGAGGAGAGGGACAAGAACTGACAGTGAAAAGTGAATCTGCAGCTCTGCCCGTTAGTGAAGTTTCTCTTCAGTCAATATTTCACTATGTGAGCAGTTTATTCTGGACAAGGAGCATCTCTGAAATGGTGCAGGAAGTTTTGTCACACCGGGAGCAGGGGGTGTGTGACCATATGGCCACCTCGGTGTCACGACTCAGAGTGGTGCCAGTGCAGAGTGATGCCCACCTGGAAAATCCATCCCTGAGGGACTGTCAGGGATCATTTTTGTGGTGTTTCTTGTCCATCTACATGATGTAGAGAAGCATTTGACAAATGATGGTGGTGGGTGTAACACTGATGAAAAAAGGCACAGGACCCACTTTGTGTGAACCTGTGAAATCTGTGGCGTTATTGAGAATTTCCTCCTCCATCCAATTGGAAAGAACTTTAAGAAATCCCACGATTGGTGGTACAGCCGCTGATTTATGCAGTGTAATTGCTGGGGTGCTGCAGGAGCTCAGTTCCCTCACAGCCATGGCACCTCTCCCAGGACAAACCCCTCACAGGGGCAGCCCGAGGGCTCGGGGGGCTGCCGGACCATCAGTGTCCTCCAGAACACAGCAAGGGACACGAGCAGAGGGGAAAGATATGATGAGGCTGTGACGAGGGGGAATCACAGAAGCAAAAGATCAATGAGGTTGGAAAAGGCCTCTGAGATCAGCCAGTCCAACCTGTGGCCCAACATCCCCTTGTCAGCCAGACCATGGCACTGACTGCCACATCCACTCTTCCCCTAAACACCTCCAGGGACGGGACTCCACCAGCTCCTTGGGCAGCCCGTTCAATCGGGCTGGGGACGGCCAGGGGAAGGTGTGTGGGGGGAACACCGTGTGGGGAACACCGTGTGGGGCTCTGAGGGAGCTGCGGCAGGCGGCCCGGCGGCTTTGAGCACATTTGAGGAGATTTAAGATTTGAGTAGGCCAAGGATGGGGGGATGGCCAAGGGAAGGTGTGCTGGGGAAGGGCGCGGCGTGCGGCGCGGCGCGGGGCGCTGAAGGCGGCCCGGCGGCCATTTTGCGAAGGACAATGCCCGCCGCGCGGGGCGGGGCGGGGGCGCGCGCACGCAGAGCGCGGGCAGCGCGGCCGCGGGTGCGCGCGCGCCCCTCCCCTCCCGCCGCCGCCGCCGCGTTATGTAACGGCCGCGGGGCGCGCGCGCGCTCCCTCCGCCCCCCTTCCCCCTCCCTCCCGCCCTAGCCCCCCCGCCCGGCCCTGGCTCCGCCCCCTCCCCGCGCGCCGGGGCCCAATGGGCGGCGGGAACGCGCCCGGGGGGGAGGGGAAAGCGCGGCGGGTGCGCGCACGCAGGCAAGGCGCGGCCCCGCGGCCGTGCGTGCGCGCTCCCGGCCCCCCCCGCCTTCCCCTCTCTCTCTGTCCCTCTCTCTCCCTCTCTCCGCCGCGTTCGGCCGGCTCTGCCCCCCTTTGTGCGCGCTCCGAGTCGCCCCCGCATCGCCGACTCGCCATGGCCGACGAGAAGCCCAAGGTGAGGCCGGCGCGCTCCGCAGCTCCCGCCGCCGCCCTCGGCCCCTCAGGCGGCGGTCCCGGCCCGCGGCCCCCGCGCCGCCTTTGCGCGCCATTTTCCTGCGCGGGTGGGGGGGGCCGGGGCCGCGGCTCCCGGGGCGGGCGGGGGATCCCCGGGGAGAGGGGGGCGAGCCCGGGCCGCCTTCCCGCCCTCCGCGGGGAGAGAGGCAGGTCTGGAGGCGGTTGTTGCTGCCTTCCTCCTCCTCCTCCTCCTCCTCCTCCTCCTGCGCGGCCGCAGCATCCCCGCCGCCCGGCTCGGCAGCCGCTGCCCTCACGGTCCCCGCTCGGCTCCGGCCCTTTGTGCCGCTCTGGCCCGCTCGGGGCCGGGGGGGCCGCGGGGCTCCGCGCCGCACGGCAGGAATTAGCAGCGGCCGCCGCCGGGGGTTGGCTTTTTTTTTTTCGCTTCTTTTTTTTTTTTTTTTTTTTTAAGCCTTTTCCCCCCACCTCCTTCCTTTTTTTTTTTCTTTCCTCCCCCACACGATTTTTAAACCGCGTCCGAAGTGGCGGGGCCGCGCAGCTGACACATGGCGGGACGCGGCTGCCAGAAAAGAGGGAAAACAAAGCTAGAATGGGGTGCTGGACACCCCAGGATAGGAGCAGGATAGCCCCGAGCCCCGGCCACAACACGAGGAACCGAGCTGCAAGTTGATCCTCCGCAGTTTTCCGCTCCCAGAGGGTCGGGCTGCTTCATGTGGGGTTTTCTTTAAAACGTTTTCTGAAGGACCAGACTTGGGCCGCTTCAGGTTTTATCACCGTTTCAAATATAGCCCTTTAAAGTGTCGGAAAAGTTTTTTTCATAAGTACCTCAAACGGTAGGAGAAAGTTTGAGATGCAGTGAGAAAGAGCCTTGCTGCTGGTTGGAATCACAGTTACAATACAAATCAGCTATAACAGATCATAGTTATAACATAGGTAACTTAATTCCTTTCACTGGGAACACTGGTGTTGTACATTGTTGTGCCCTTCATAGAAATAACTTTTTTTTTTCATCTGTTTTGAATGCCTGGCCTGGTAATTCTTCATCTCTAAATTTTTAGTCTGCAGAATGACAGCTAATATCAGATTTTTTTTCTTATGTGGCTTTTTTGCGTTAAATTTTCAGTTGAACAGTACTGACCTTTATTTCCTAATTCAAAGTTTCAAGCCAGTAAACAGCTCTAATATCTTTATTATCTCCTTTTTAATGACCTGTTGCACTTCGGTAAAATGATAACTTCTTGTTTCATACCTTTTTAAAAAAGTGTTGGTTATTTTTTTTTTCTTTTATTTCCTCCACAGGAAGGAGTGAAGACTGAAAACAATGACCACATTAATCTGAAGGTGGCAGGGCAAGATGGGTCTGTGGTGCAGTTTAAGATTAAGAGGCACACACCACTTAGTAAACTAATGAAAGCCTATTGTGAACGACAGGTATGATCTCAGGAGAACGGTCTGGGGGAGAGCTGATCTCCACAGGGATAGAGGAAGATAGTTAAAGTCTTAAAACTTGAGTAAATATACAAAATGATAGAGATTTAACAGAAACTAATTGTGCTGTGGGAAGTGTACTGTCCTTGGGGTCTGTTACAGGGTGGACTGGGAGGGTTGTGGCAGGAAATGGGTGAAATAAAGATCTGGTGTCATCTGTGAAATCTGCATTTATAGGTGAAGGCTTCTGGGAGGTAACTGCTGCTCTACTGCTCAGAAATATTAGTGTGGAAAGAATAGGTTTGGGATGAACTTGGGGGAGAGAGAGAGTTGAGTGATTATCAGGGGTTTTTATAGCTCTGAGCAACTTCTTGGTCTGGTCATTGACTTCTGATTTATTGGCTCAGTATTACTGTAACGAGATGAGAAGATACCTCGAGAAGGAGCTTGTACATTTAACGATGAGCTTTGTTTCTTCCTTTGTGGCCTGGTTGACAAATGAATCTTCTGAGGGACAAACCCCATGTATTTGCTGGTGTGGTGGCAGCTGCAGTCAGTCTGTGAGGCTGCAGGCAGCTATTGCAAGTTTTAAAAACACCTGTTTGAGCAGTGCTATGGAACTCCTTCTGAAGCGTTTGATTAGGCAAATTTTGTCTCTGTGTTCCATGATTTTTTAAAATTACTGCCTTTAAAAGGTTCTACCTGTACAAAAGTGTCAGAATTTGTGAAGGTGGTTTTTTTTCTGAACACAAATATTCAATGATATTATTAAATACAATAAAGTCAGTATAAGATATAGATGCAACTATTTCATCACCAGGAAAAAGCCCTTGTAATTCACATAAGAGTAGTAAAACCTCTTTGGTTTACCCTGTGCCACAACAGGATAGGAGTAAAGACAGGAAAAATCGGCTTTTACTGAACATGTGAATATGTTCTTGTATGAGTGTTCTGAAGAGAAATTAGTGAAGGTGTGAGTTTATTTTTCCAACCTCAGTCATACAAACTTTTGTTACATTTTGCAAATCACTGTGTGTTGCTTTTTCCAGTCATAGAGTGCACTTATATCTGTCTGTTGGGGAGTTTGAGGATTGATTATTTGTCTGTAAAAGACCTCGGAAATAAGATTTTAGAAGTATCGTTTGTACTTAGTTACTTTGAAACAAGCAAAAGTGAGATTCTAAGATGTTTTAGATTGCCAAAATGTTTCCTTACAGAAAAAAGCCAGCCAAAAAAACCCTGGTATCAATTGGAGGTAAAAAATGAGTCAATCTTGAGAATAGGAGACATTTTTTCTAATCTCAGTTTTAATCTAGTAAGAATCCAAAGAATATTTCTGTGGAGGTGGATTTGTCTTTAAATTTTATTTCTTAGATGCTTACTTCTGAAATTTTGTTTAAAAACATTTGTTCTGGATGTCTCTAAAAGTTGGATTTTATTCATGTATTTATTTACCTAACTAGGTACACCCAGGTTTAAATCCTTAAGCTGTGGGTTTCAGATTTAGTTTTGGAGAGGTGGTAGAGAATTTAGCAGCTATAAAGGATGAAAATCATGTAGTGTGTGTAATAGATCTAAAATGGAACTAACTAGAGTGATCTGTTGAGAAGATCAAGATCAAGACAATTTTTAATTATTTTAAGTGGTGAAAAAATGATCCATGGGCCTTACGTCATGTTTTGTGGACACTAAGCTATCCAAAACAGAATTTTTCAGTATGTTTTCAGCTAACATTTATTTAGCTCATGAAGTTGTCATGAACCTGGAAAAAAGCAACACTCTGGGAGTAGGAAATACGTATTTTAAGAAACACAAGGTCAGAGAAAGGGGCTCAAACCAAATGTTGCTGTGCAGAAATGCGTTGCTGCCATGAGACTGAGCCACACAATTTTCTTAGACCAGATGATCTGAATGAACGCTGCAGACTCTTGGTCATGCTGGAGAAGGCATTTTGCTGTGAACCATAAAGTTAATAAAAAACGTTTACTCACATTTATTAAAATATTTTTCCTGACAAATCTATTCCTCAGAAATAATTACTACATTGTTTTCTGTTGTGTGTGAAATCCGCTCTTGCCAGGCTGAATGAAGGCTTCTCTTCTAACTCAGAGATGCCAAAGCACGACCCTGCAATCCATTGGATTGGCTTCAAAACCAGACTGGGCTTCTTGGCTATTTAGATACCCTGGAGAGAATAGATAGAACTGGAAAGGAAGTTTTTTTCCCCAAATGTCATTCACCTTCCCTTGCAGAAGGTGGGGGCTGTAAAACACCTTTGAAAACTCACTAAAGATTTTAGAGCTGATGTTTTCAGTAGAAGAGATTGTTTTTTGCTCCCAAGTTACATTTTTCAGTCTGTTGGCTCAGGTGAGAATGACAGAGATTCTTCTAGGGACGGAAGAGTGTTGTGTAGAAATGCTTATCCAAAATACTACTGGGTAATTTGTGGAAGTCGAAAATTCCTTTACTTTTTTTTTGAAGTTCCATGTGTGCATGGACAAACTTTGATACATCAATTTCTTGATAATAGCAGCTTGAGGTCAGAAAATTCCCATTGCTTGCTCTTTGCTGCTGCAGACTAATTTTGTTGTTGCATTTCTGGGAAAAATGTTTTAGAATACCTTTGTTTTTGGAGAAGATAAAAAAGGAGTATTGGGTGTCACTGTTTGACATTTGTTAGTTAGACTATTGCACCTAGTTTTAAAGTGAATTATTCAGAAGCACAATAAACCTGCTGGCCTTTGGGATGTAGCAGAAATGGCTTTATTTGAACTCAGTCAGTGGGGGCACTGTTGCTTCTCTTGAGTTGTTGGACACAATGCAGTGTTTAATACAAAACAGATTGCAGGGATTTGGAGTGAAATGCCTAAAAGTCAGGGCATGAGGGGAGGACAGAAACCTTGTCCTGCATAATGGTGGCTTTTAGTGATGGTGCTGCAATTCAGTGACAAGTTCAAGAGCAAACTACTGAGTACTTTTACACCAGATTTATTTCCCTTTGTGTTGTTTCTCTTTGTCCAGGGGTTGTCAATGAGGCAAATCAGATTCCGGTTCGATGGGCAGCCAATTAATGAAACAGACACACCTGCACAGGTAAACAGTACAAGCAAGGCTAAAGAACTATTTGAAATTTGCTGGAGGAGTTGATGCTTCAGTTCCCTATCAAATACTTGTGTGAATGTATATGTTACTGATAGTACTGGATTTTTTTTACCATTATTTTTGTGTAACTAGTTTAGGATTATTAGAAATGGAATCCAGGACTTTATTTAGTGTTTTGATTCATAAATCTGTATAACTGTAAAAATAAAGAAAAAGAATTAAGTACAGTGTACAGATGGTTAGTCCTGTAAAACTGTCACTTTATTGAGTCATGGCTCTGAGAGAAGGATGGTAAGTTAAGAATTGAGTTTTTCTTGAAGCAGTGGCTTTATTTTTTAGATAAAAGCTGGCCAGGATGTTATCAGAGATCCTGTTTGCAAGCTTGCATTTGTAATACAAAAGTAATTCTCTGTTGTTTGTAATCAGAAGCTGTTTCAGCGGCATAAAATTCATGAACACAGTGAAGTTTGGGTTGTCTGTAACTGGTTGAGTGAAGGCCATTTCAAGAACAGAATGCTTCCCTGGCTCTGGAGCATTTTTCTGTCCTGCTCCACAGAGCTGTGTTTAATCAGCCTGACCAAGTGATAGTTTTGTCTGCTGTTCAGAACCACTTGTTATGAAATAATGGACTTTAGTTCTGAATTTTCTAAGCTGTCGCTCCAAAGAATGTGCCTCTTACAGCCCCAGTCTATGCAACTTTTTAACTTGCAATACTGATAATTGAGGCACAACAGGATGGTTTTCTCTCCATCCATGTTTTGCTGAAGCTCAGGATCAGTGTGTTCACAGCTGTGGTAAATGGCATAGACCAGTTTGATTTCCTGAGCAGCAACTGAGTCTGTTTAGAAATGTAACTTGCATTAGTTACAGCAGCTGCTTCAGTTTTGGTACAGCTTTTGTCAGTAGGTGATGTTAACATCCCAGGAATAGCAACTGTAAAAATAAGGATGAAAAAAGAATTATATTAATGAAGTATTGCTGTTCCTCACTGGAAGTTTGTTACATGCAAAGTGTTTCTCATTTTTTGTGCTTGCTGATCCTTGGTTTTACTGCCTGGTTGGGCAGAGGCCTTAATTCCAGTCTACTTCCCCAGTGCTGTAGCCATTTGAGCAGCAGCAGCCAAGTGGAATTGTGGCAAAGTTCTAAGGTAAACTGAGGGAGTAAATAGGAGAACAAAGGTGCAATGGCAAAGCGGGCAACAGAAATCAAATGTTACAAATCTGTTCCTTAGGAGACACACAGTGTACCCTGAAGTTAGTACTAGAATTTGTTCTAGGTCAACAGTTATGAACTGGCATTTTTTTTTTCCAGCAGTTTTTTTGCTTTTGAGTTAGCGAGTTTTGTTAAATGTGCAAAGTGATGGTGGTGGGGGGAATGGGGCTGCTCTGGTTAAGTTGCATAAAAAGTAAACACAAAGTCAGGAACTGTAAGAACAACCCAGGCTGTGAGAAGAGTTGAAAGCCCTTTTTTTCTCTTTTCTGCTGTAGTTGGAAATGGAGGATGAAGATACAATTGATGTGTTCCAGCAGCAAACAGGAGGAGTTTACTAAAACAAACACACAAAAAAGAACCTGCTACTTTCCTCTCCAGAACTGTGCTCCCACAGGCGACACTTCACAATTAGAAAAATGAGACTTGGTTCAGCCACATCCTGACTACTGCAGTATAGTTTTCTCTCTTCTCTCTGATTTTTTTTCCTATTCCTTTTATTGTACATAAAGTAACTGGTGATGTGCACAGACATAATGCATATTTTTTTTTAACTAAATGGCCAATGGTATGTTTTGATCAACATTTAATGGCGATGGGGTGGGAAAACAAACTGGTTCTGTGAAAATGCCCCTCTCTCCGTTAGTGGCATGCTCCTTCTACTTTTACAGAATCACAGAATAAGCCGAGTTATCTTTATATTCCAGTAAGTTATTTTGCTCTCACTGTTCAAAAACAAAAACCTTGCATACCTTGTTTGATTGGATAATTTCAATGTTTTTCTTTTATCATTGTAAAACCAAGGGCAATTTTATAACTTTTTTGTACGTAGCTGTTACATGTAGAGCGATCTCTGTCTAAGTAGGGGTAAAAATTACTCTTAAAAAAAAAAAGGAAAAAAAAATCCTAGATAGTTTTCCCTTCAAGTAAAGCGTCTTGTTGTTTAAATAAACTTCTTGTTTAAAATAATCAGTTTTCTTTCTTGTTCTGTGGAGTTATAGTACTCAGCCACCTGTATTTCTTTTTCTGCAGCACTTTATGCTTCCTAAATCTCAGCTTTGTTTGTGGTAAGTAAGCATAATCCCTCTTGTCTAGGCAGAAGACTGTTGGAAAATGAAAGGCTTTCTTGAGACCTGTCAGTCAGCAGTTGAACTGGAAACAGAAGTCAGTTTTCTCTTATTTTGATTTTTTTTTTTTGGTGAATGTTCTGCTAAGCCAAAAATGTTTGATCAGGCAAATTGCAAAATACTGAACTACTTAGTAATGCCTTTGGGTTGAGCTCTTTTTGTCAGTCTTTAATAGAAGCATCAATATTGTTGTTGCAGTAGTTTATTTAAGACTGTATTTGAATGCTTATTGATGTAAACATTACGTTAAAGAGAGCAAATAATTACATTAACCATTCAGTTTACCATGGTATCAAATGGGAGATGCTTGGAAATGTAAATCAAAAATAAAAAATTGAGTTCTGTTTTTGGGTGTATTTAGCTATGGCGGTGGAGATTCCAAGCTTGGCTTTACCCCTTTCTGCTGTTCTGCTTGGAAGAGGGGAAGAGGCTGGAAGTACTGAAGGGAGATATAGTGATGGTGGTGTTTTTCACAAGTCTTTTCCACAGTTCTTGAGTTCTTGGGGAACTTCCCCCAAGAAGTTTAGAGATTGCAGTGAAATCCATGGACACTCATTGAAGATTATATACTTGTCAAACCTACAGCCCCACAGCATTCTCTGATGTCCTAGGAATGTGCCAATATTTTGTATTGTTTGCAGTAATGAATGCTCTTTTAGTATGAATTTGTTAGAAGAGGCCACTCTTCAGTGGTAGTTTGTGTAACAGTTAATTCAAGGAGTGATTATTACAAGTGGGGCCTGTGCCTGCTTGAGCTGAAAGTTTTGTGGCAGAATGATGGGTGTGTGCATTTCACTGATGAGTTGTGATCTATTTGTCTTCTGTGAGGAATAACACATTTGATGCTACATTAGTTACATCTAATGGAGTTACAGGGAGAATTAACATCTGCCTTTGCCGTTGCTTTTGAGTCTGTAGCTGAAAAATGTAATCTGCTGTGTGCCTCTGTTTTAATTTAGGGAAATGCTACTGCTAAGCAGATTATTTCTCATTCTGGGATGTATCTTGTAGACTTCTGTGGTGTTTTGCAGGATTGAAATTCCCTCTTGTGAACAAATGTTCACATATCCAAACTCTTAAAATGCCTAGAAAAAACTACTTTTAAGAAAAAAAAATAGAATTGGGGGGGCAATACATTTCAACGCCTATCCTAGGTTACATGTGGAATACATTTGTCTTTGGCTTTAGAGTGTCTGGCATTTAAGTTGGCTAAACTTCTGATATCAGTGTATAAAATTCTTTCAACTTGATGTTGTGCCAAGACTTTTCCCAGGAAAAAGCTGTCTTTATCTTGTTTGGCCAAAAAAAAGTGTTTGGACTTGTTTTAGTTTCTGAAGAAAGGGTGAGGTCTCCTTAAATACTTTTTTTTTTTCAGTTCAACTTAAGACTGTGAAGCTCAAAGCTCTCTGTTGTATCTTGCCTTGTACTTTTTATTTCCTGAGGCGACAGAAGTGAAGTGACAGGTACTGAAGAGCTTTTAAAAACAATGTCTTCATTTCCTGAATTAGTCAAGTGTTACTTCATCTGTCATGAACCTGTATGTGGCATTCACCTACATTCCTCCATTTCTCGCATCTTTTTGCTGTTACCTGGGCTTTCTCTTATTCCTGAAATGATTCCTCCAACAGTGCTGAATGGTGTTAGTTTTTGGCTGCAGTCACTACCTAACCTAAATTTTTTTTTCTGAGATAGTTTCTTGATTTTTTAAAAAAAATCTAATCAAGAAAACATCTCAAAATTTCAGTGACTTAATTCCTCAAGAGCCTCAAATGTTGAATTAGTGTAGGAAACTCATGGGCTGATTACGGATTCTGGTTCTCATACATAACACATTTGTGTAACAGTAATGCAGAAATACTGACCTTTTTAAAAAAAAACCAACTTTTTTTTAGAACTCTTCTTGTATGGTCTTGCAAATACTCTCCTTATGTCAGAACTTGTTTTTGTCTGTAGTGCTCCTCTGGTGCTAGAAATTCACTTGTGGATTCCTGATTGCTGGAACCTCTGTGGTTTTACTGCGACTACATTTAGCTAAAGAAGCTACTGCTAGGGGTGATGATTTGAAAGTGGTATGGAGTACAGGGATATGGAAAATTTGGATCAAAATATTTTGAGTTCACTTTGCTGTTTTGTGGCAGTTCCCCTGTTTACACTGCTAGCCACATGGATTTCTGGAAGTCCACGTGTCAGAGGATAAAGGAAAACTGGGCAAAGAGGTCTTGTCAGGCTAGTTGGGAGGTAAGTCCTTCATGTTTTATTAAACAGCTGGGATCTTTCAAGAGCCTGGGAAAATTATATTATTACCCACAATTTTCAAATAATGTGTTCTAAAGTGATTGCCATGCAATTTAGTTAATATTTCTCCCATGGTTTTTAAATGAAAAAGGATGGAGTAAGTCATAATAGGATGCAGTCCCCGGGTGAGTTCTGGTGGATGGTTGGACCCTGTCTCGAGCCTGTGCTGGGGTTTTGGTCCCTCAAATGTGTAATGGACATGACCAGTTATTTAAAAATAGGTAACCAAAATTGTGTCAGGTACATTAAGTGAGGCTTTTTTATTCATGTGAGGGGAGATAATGACAGATTGAAATCACAGCTGCTTTAGGTGGTTGACACCTGAAAATCAGTGCTTTATTTTATCTGCACAGTGGGGATCACACCCACCCCAGGGGGCTCCTGGCAGGGTTGGTGTTAACTGGCCTGAGGTGCTGGTTTAAAAGGGTTCAGGAGTGCAAGGCTGCTCTGACATGGAATCTTCCACGTTGCCAGGACTGTAAGGAAATACTCAAGTGGTAACATGAGAGAGATTCCTTTTCTGGTGTATGGAGGTGTTTTTTACAAAAGAAAAATCCCTGAAGTAACAGATAATTGCTGCTTGAAGATAACTGCAATATCAGAACAGAGACAGCATCTCTGCAAGGGTTAAGGTCAAAGTGAGATAATTTTCCATCAGGAATTTTCCTTTCTATTACCTTTACTTCATTCTGAGTCAGTGTAACGTAAGTGCTGTCGTTTGCCGGGCGGATGCTGGTTCTGTTGTGTCTCTTACTGCAATTTTAATGAAAAGGCATAATGTGACTGGCTCAAAGAGAGGAGACTTCCTAGGCTTCAGCCAGCTGGAAATAACAAAATTTCTAAGGAACAGTGGTTTGTTTTCAAAGCAAAAAATCAAAACATGCCTCCTTGGTCATCATCTACTAAATTACAAGTTAACAATAAAGTATTTTTCTTAGAATTTTAGGTAGTGGCCTCTTAGTACACGTGTATCAGCTGCTGTGATGGACTCTTCTGAAATACTAATCTAAAAGCATTTAAATAACTTGGATTATTCTTAATTACATTACCATCATAATTAATATATTTGTTTCTCTGTTTTGTTGAAGTTTGTTCATTCTGCCTGTAATGAGTTTCCGGACTGAATGTGTTCTGATAGGGAATAATCAATCCTGTAGTTTGTCTTGCCTTATAGTACTTATTGGCAGAAGGAAGTGATGGTACAGCACTTCTGGGTGATTAGGATGTAGGAGTGTGTGGATAAATGGAAGATAGAATTTTGACCCCTGTTCTCAGTTTTTGATTGACCTCCAAGATGCTTCATTACAGTGGTTTCCCAGTTTCTTCCCTAGTAGCACAGGATGGTGATCCTACTGTAACATGGAGGTGGTGGGAGCCCCACCTGGTGTTTATGGAATGGCTGAAGTCCCTTTAAGGGAGGAGTTTTCCCTTATCCCAGAAGAATTTCAGTTTACGTGGGAGGGGTGAGGTGGAATGAGTGGTGCTGTGGAAGGAGTGGCTGAGTGGCAGCAGAGATCCCAGGAAGGAAGGTCAGCAGGTGCTGGAGAAGGACAAGGGATGTGTGTGAGTCGGTGAGGAGCTGCAGTGGGAATGGGGAATGTGGGAAGAGCTATAGGTTTAAACAGTTAATCCCAATATGAGGATGACTTTGGAGCACTAGGGAAAGACAAATGTTGTGGAAGCCCAACTAGCAAATAGAGTTTTTCTGTTGGAAAGGAATATTCTTCAGGGAGACATGGATGCAAAGGATACCCTTTGGGGTGAATTTTGTGCTGGTTTTGGTGGCTTAGATCTCTCCCTTCCAGCATTCAGTCCATGGATCTCATCAAAGCACATCTGCAAGGGCTCTTGAAGGACCACCTGATTAAGAAAACTTCATTTAAACAAACTGGAACAAAACAAAAATGGGATGCTGACTTCCTCTTCTGGTGATTTTTGCCTTTTCCCACTAAAGAGCAACCCTTTGGAGTCCATGACCAGGCTTGGTGATGCTGGATGCCCAGACAAGAACAGCAGCGTAAAATGGCCACTCTGGTTTTTTTTTTTTTTTTTTTTTTGTGTAGTTCAGAGCTACATCTCTGCAGCCCTGAGAGGAGTCTGGGCACTGTGGGTCAATTCCCCTTCCCAAACAATGACAGACTATTGGGAACATTTTCTGAAGATGTAGAGAGATGTACCAGAGGAACTTTCATGACTCTTGCAAACGACAGCATCAGCTGGGTGGGGCAAACCATTGGATCTGTAAGATACAGTGTTCCACTGAACCTCCCCCAGGCATTGCTCCAGATGCAAAAATTTTATAGCTGCAAATCCAGCTGTGGCAAGGACTGTTTATTAGCTGGCATTTCATCTTCAGCTGTGAATGAAATGGAGCAAGAGAAGACTGAATCAAAACCTCTTTTTTGTACCATGTGCTTGGAATAAAGGAATGCTCTCAGTGCACTGCCATGAGTAGCAGGGACTGGCATGAAAAAACTCTTGGTCACAAAAGGATGACCAAGCTGAGGCTTTTCTCAAATCCATGGTATCTCTCCTTGGTAACTCCCTTGCATTTCCTGGAGTCTTGCTCAGACTTCAGATGCTTTGTGCATTCCTTGCTGGTGGAATTTCAACAACAGGTGGAATTGTTTGGTGTCTGAGTCTTTCAGACAGCTGCTGAGAATTGTTCTGGTCAAATGTCATCATCCTGAGATGGATCGTAAGCCTGGTTTCTGTAGCCATCTTCATAAACTTCTTCATCTTGTTATAGATGAATAATCAACAAAACAGCTTTTATTTAAAGGCCACCCTGCAGCCAGGCCTGTGAGAGATCAGTGGGGCCTCTTGGAAACACTGAAGGTTTAGAATTCTAAAGCTCTGGGTTAAAACTGGCTGTGTCAGAGGGAACGGGTTTTTCTTCATCTTGACTTTAAAAAATGGCTCTGTGTGTGTCTCAGGGGTACAAATTAAAGAGTCAAATCCTGTGGGTTTGAATAAGAAGCATTTAGATGTCAAAATACTTCTGCAAGTTCTTGAGAGAGCAGATATTTACCTGTGTGCAAGTAGGTATCATTTGACTTCTTAATGCCCAAGCCTAAGGGATAATAGAATTAAAACAACTGTGTCATGTTACTTAGAATTTCCCTTTAATCTACCTCTAAAAAGATGTGATGCAACAGAGAATTCCCTGGGGATCTAAATAGTGGTTGGAGCTTTAAAAACAAAAACAAACAGGATTTTTTTAGTAGATCCTAGACTAGAAAAAAATCAAATACTGTGGTCCTGCTCGTGTATGTTTACCAGTTCTGCTCTTTCCTGATCTGTGTTAATATTAAGGCTGGTGTTGATTCAGATGCTAGACATCTCATGTTGTACACAGAGAGAAGTAGCATAATCCTCGTGTTCTCCAGACCAGAAAGGAATACTTTCCTCTAGACAGTGCTCTGGGGGTATTAAGGGCTGTTGTTAGTGCAAACTGGGAGGGGTGACTGGAACAGATGTGTTTTCGTTCCCCTTTCTCCCTCCTTTATGCAAGTGCTAATTGAAATAATGTCGGTGATGCATAGATTTTGATGTGAAAGTGCTAATCAAGGGAGCATTTGTGTCTGTGGAAGTTGCAGAGAGTTCAGGAAGCTTCCAGTCACCAAATTGAAGGTGGAGGTGACAGATGGGTCAGCAGCCAACAGGTGGTGATTTAAACATTTAAACTCTGTGCTGTGAGAGTTTTGTGCTGGCCTTGGTGGGTGATAAACAACCCAAAATGGGCAGCCTGGTGCTTTTGACAGCCAGGTGAGCAGCATTGCTAGGCCTTGTACTCCAGCTGTGCTGGAACTCAATTTTCATGCAATAATCCAAAATAATACACCGATACTGCAAATTATTTTATTCCACCGTGTGTTTTGAGGCGTTGTTCCCCACCAGCCCTGTGGAATAACACCTCAAAACACCTGCAGGCCCCTGGCTCTGTCTCAGCCCTCGTCGGATCCAACCAAGCCACAGCAGCCTTGTGCCAACACCTCCCGCCCGGCGATGGCCTCGGCGCGGTTCATCGCTGTTCCTTTACCTCGGAGCTGCCCCATGACACCTCCGAGGCACCTGCAGCCATGGGGCAGCAAACCCCCTCACTGCCCAGCCCCTCCCGGCGCCCCTCAGAGGGGCAGCGCCGCGGGGACTTTTGTCTGGCCTCATGTGCGCCTGAGCCAATCACAGCTCGCCACAGGTGAGCGACAGCCCTGCCGCCAATCAGCAGCAAAGGGCGCCCCCGCCCTCAGCCAATCCCCGCAGAGCAGACGTATTGCTTCACCAATGGGCTGTCAGCGGTGAGGCAAGGCGCCCCGGAATAGACGGGGAGGCGGGCCTAAAGGGAGATTGGCAGGGCTCTGTGCAATAGGAGCTCGAGACTGGGTTTGAACCGTCCAATGAGGTGGCCGCAGGTGGGCAGTGCTCGAGGCGCGTATAAAAGGCGCGGCGGTGCGGGCGGCGGCCGCAGTTGTCACCGGCGGCGGTGGAGCCGGGTGGCAGGAGCAGTTCGGTGCTCGGGACCGTCCGTGTACAGAGCCCTTCCCTCGCTGCGGCCGCTCAGCCATGACCACTACGGCCACGTTCTCGGGCATGGACCCCAATGGCAGGAACAGCTCCAGGTCCGCGGGCGGTTGGGGCCGCTGGGACCCAGAGGGCGGCGGGGCTGGGGGTCCCGGGGTGGGGACATGTCCGGAGCGGTGCTGGGGAGCGGAGCTGGGGCGGGGGCTGCGGCCGGGCCGGGGCTGAGGGTGCGCGGTTCCTCCCGGCCTCACCCGGGGGGGTCGTCCTGAGGCGGGGGCGGCCGCGCCCACCCGGCTGGGCTGCGGGGGCATCCCGGGGCCGCGCCGTGCCCGGGGGAGGGAGGTGCGGGAGCTGCCGAGACCCGCCCGGGCCGCTCGGTGCGGCCCCGCCGCCGCCGCCGAACAAAGAAGGGAGGCGACTCCCCGCCTCGCCGCGCAGCCACGGCGCGGGGGCGGGGGGCACCGCGCCCCTCTTGCCTGCCTTCCCCCCATCGCCGCGGCCCTGCGCCCCTCGGAGCCGCCGCGGGCTGGGTGGGGCCGGGCGGGCTCCATTGTCTGCGCTGCCCGCCGCCCGGCCCCCCTGCCGCCCGCTCTGCCCGGGGGGTGATCGCTCCGGGAGCGGCCGCTGCTCGGGCCGGGCTCGCCCCTGCCCCTTCCCCGCGGTCCCGGGGGCGAGCCGGGGCTGGGAGGGGCGGGGGAGAAGCGGAGCCTGTCTGGAAACAAAGAAAACTTGGCAGGTTGGGCTGGAGGAGATGCACGGCGCTAGGTCGGTCTCGGCAGTCACAGCTGGAGAGGATCGTGTCGTTTTCCACGCTATCGTGGCTTTTTTTCTGTAAGGTTTTGGCCTGACAAAGCGGATGCTTCCTGTTTCCTTTTGGCTTTTCGAGGTGCAAAGCGAAAAAAAAAAAAGCCCTTTACAAAGCGTGTTTGCAAACCTTTTAGCAGAGCTCTTCCTGGAGCCGTGGGTGGATTTTCGGTGGACATCACTGGGTATCAGATGGAATTTTAACAGCATTTCTCTGCTTGAAGTGTTAAACATGGCTTTCATAAAACAGATTACAGCATCTCCAGGCTGCGAGAGCCTTCTAATAAAATCTGTCAGCCTTTACCTGAGCTTGGTAAAAGGGATTATTCCTTTTTGACGGTTTGAGTGATGGATTTTTTTCCCTCTTCAGTTGCTTCTTCTGTTAAAGTCATTAAGGCTGTCAGTGGAAACCGTTGTGCCGTTAAGAGAGTACTGGTTTCACCACTGGTCTGGCAAAACAAGGTGATCTAAGGTGTGGGAATGACCCCTGCTTTGAACAGACTGGTCTTCAGATTAGTAGCTGCAACAGCTGTGGCTAAGAAAATAAACCTCCTATGTGTTTTCTCGGAGGAAGAAAGATAAAGGAGTGATTCAAGGCCGTTACACCATATCTTGGTTCAGTAAGGAGACAAAACAAGTAATAAAACATACTCTCCAGTCTCCTGGGATCCTCCCATTAGCAGCTGAGCATTAGTAATTCCTAGGAGAAGAATTTTGTAAGGAAAGGTATTTTTCTGGTTAAGTACCATGAAACGTCTATGTCACACACCTTTAGGAATTTCCCTTGCTGTTGAGGTGTGTGAGCTCTGTAGGCTGGAGAAGCGTTTTTGTGTTGCAGCTGGAATTGTAACAGGCACAGATTCTCCAAAGATGTGAATTGTACAATTGGACACACTTTTTGTGTTGATTCCCAGGTTTGGAGCATTAACAAGCTGGGTGCTGCTTCCTGTTCTAACTTTGATTTATTTAATTATTTGCAAAGAAGAGGAAGTGTGCACCATCCTTAGTTTGTTCGTTTTGGAGCACTGGATGTCTTGAAAGACCAAGAATCCCCAGGTTCTCTTGGTGTCCTCACATCTGTCTGGGGATTGTGATAGTTCTCACATAGAGTTTTATTCTTCTGGCTTCTCCAGCTAACACAAGATCTCATGCTTAAGAAAATAAGATCAGGAGGAGTTTATATTTCAAGATTTATTTTGCTGCAGCTGTTCATTTTTTGTTGGGTTCTGCAGGTTGGAAAGCAGACTGCAATCAAGCTCTTGAAGTACTGAGGTGGCTTCTTTTGTGTCTGTCTTAAGAGCAGATTGTTAGATTTAGGTTACATATCTGGAGCTTTGTACACGTGTCTCTCCCAATAATAGTCAACTTCAGAATGTTTAATTTCGCCTTTTACCTCTAGACATCAGCATGCTGCAGACTTAAAGCTTTTTCAGAGGAAACAAATCTAAATAAAGGCTGCAGCCACCAGTGGTGCAACCAGTCCTTTGGCTCAAACAGTCTTTGCTGTGCTGCCAGTTTGAAGATTAATATTAACCTTCCCTGGGTTCTCTTTAAAAAGCTGGAATTTGACAAGCCCAGATAGTTATTTTTATTTTTCATTTGGCTCAGACTGGTGGGAGCAGCCCTTGGTGTGACACCAGATGGAACAAGGGCACGAGCAGAGAGCGCGGGAGCATTTTATTTTTGTAAGTGCCACTGAAGAGCAGTGGAGATACAGTGCCAGGATGGAATTCTGGCAGGAGCTTACCTGGATAGTTGAAGGGATGTGCTGGAGCCTGTGTTTGACGAGCTGGGGGTTGGAGCAGTGTGTAAAGCTGCCTCTCTCTGCAGAGTGCTGCGTCCTCCCGGCGGTGGCTCCAACTTCTCCCTGGGCTTTGATGAGCCCAAAGAACAGCCTGTGAGAAGGAACAAGATGGCATCCACCATCTTTGGAACTCCTGAGGAGAACCCACCTTCCTGGGCTAAAGCATCAGGTAAGGCTGTAGTGCTTTGTTTCCACGTCTGCTGACAGGCATTGATTCATTTTGTGGCTCAGCCTGATGCTGCTGGTGGCTGTGTGGAAACCAGCATTCCCTTCATCCTTGGTACTTCGGGGTTATAAATGATGTCTGCTTGCCAGGGGATTGTTTATTTCTCATTAATTTCTTCCAGAAGGGTTTATTTTATGCTAGTGTTGGGCATGTTGCAAGCAGAGAATTGTATTTTGGATGCAGTTTCTCCAAGTTCAGTCACAGTGCAGTGGACTGGTGTCTTACTGTTCAGAGCAGCACTGATTAGTCTTGATTATTCAGTGGAAGTTAAACCTTGTGTTCTCACAGCTGGGATTAAGCTTTCCTTTCTGCAGAGCACTGCCAGTGTGGGTGGCCTTGGGACCCCAAATTCCATCTGTTTAAATGACACCCTCACTGCATGGGGTGTTGCTGCAAGACAGTAATTTGTGAGTTATTATCTAAAGGACCAGGACTTTTTAGAATGGTAAAGCTTTAATTTAAAAGAAAAACCTCCCCCAAAGTACTCAAACCTGTGGGTATTTACGATCTGCTTTCACATGAAGTCTATCTTGCAACCTGATTAGAATCAATCTCTGCTTGTAGGGGCTAAGCCAGGAGAAACCAGAGACAGCTGTGAATCGTCTGGACCACAAAGGACAAACTCAACTGAGGCAAACTGTGGAGACTTTGTAGATCCCAAGGTCAGTACTTGACTACAAAGAGCCTGATAATGGACAATTCACACTCTGTGGGGGACTGATTTATCACGGATGTTCACACAGTTGGAAGCATTGTAGGACTCGAGGCCTTTCTCTCAAATCTGTTTTTTCCGGAAGGTTTCCCTTTCCATCTGATACTCTTCCAGTGTGCTGAGGAAGGAAGGGCTGGATTTTTCACTTTGCAGAGCTCTCAGCCCATCTCATTGCTTAGACTGCAATGAAGTGGTGTGAAATCTAATTTCAGCTGTGTGTGATTGTGGGTTTAAACATCTTACAAACAATAGTTACTACAGCAAGCTCTGTGTGGGTCTGACAAAGAACTTGCTTTCACATCCCAGCAAATTCTTACCTCAGTAGCATCAATGTTTGTTTTATTTGTTACTAAGATGCATTTAATAATACCATCAGGTGTGTTATTTTCTATATAAACTGTTTATTTGGTAGCAATATGGAGCAATGGTGTTAATTAAGTGAAATTTGCTAAATGTGTGATTACATTTAATGGGAAAAGCAGGGTTCTTTTGAAAGACAGTCGATTCAGTAAAAAAACCAATTCCTCTGAACTGAGACAGGAATGTAGAGTAGCCTGCACTTGCATGAAGAAATATTAGCAGAAAAAAGAAATCTTGAAGAAATTTTGCTTAAAACTCTCCAGCCTTGAATTGGGTGGGTCAGTAGTTGATCTCAAATGTTGCAGCAGACGCCTTTTATCTTAGGTTTTATTTTGGTAATTGGCATCAAGCACCACAGCCCATTTTTGTTATTAATAGGAGCTTTAAGTCAAAGAACTGTTCTTTGTTACAGAAAATGTCTTCTTGTTTCAATTTAGCAAGTATGAGTGAGTTTATTTTTTGTGGTAACAGCTATAAATTTAACTGTTTAGTCTAATTCTATTTTCTACTAAATTGTTTTAAATACTGTGGTTCTCAGCTTTGCAAACAGATTCTTCCCATGTGGAATACTTTACTTTTATGCAGTAATTCAGCTGCAACCAGCAGAAGCTGGAGCTAGTGAACTGTAGCCCAGCCTGAGATTTAAGGTGATACATTTGTGTCAGTTTCTGTGCTTTTCCTAATCCCAATTTCTATAGATTCACTGTGTAATTAGCAATGTTAAGTCTCTGAAAGCTGGTAAACCTGATGCCATTGAGGATCCTTGGCTGCTGCTGGGAGACTCCCTATCTTTGTGTCAAGCTGCAGCCTGTGAACAGATTCAGCTTGTAAAGAATGTTTAACTCTTTATGTAGTGAAGGAAACGTCATCAGGAATAAAAAAGCTGATCTGTATTTCACAAATTAAATCAAATACCCTGGAAAGAACAAATGCTTTTGGCCTTGCCAAAAGCAGATGTTTGATGCAAAGAGTTGCTCACTTGTAGAAAGCAGAGGACTCTCAACTCTTGCCTGTTGCTGTCTGTGTAATTTTTTTGCCCTTTCTGCTGGGCAGTGGGAATGTTCTGGATCCTGTCAGTGCTGCCTGATGTGAGATGCTCTATGCAATAAAATGTTCACACCCATCTGTGTCCTTCACTGTGGGAATAACAAATGTGCCACATGTCATCAGGATTGCTCCAATGTCTGTTTAAACTTGTAGAAGTGTGTTAGGTAAATATAAAGACCTGGTTAAATTATAAGTCAATCTGTAAGAAACGGTGCTTATAAATCCATGATTTCAATCTGCAGAGCTATGAGTGCAGAACCCACCATGCCACACTGGGATCTGTCCCTCATAGCCTATTGCTGGTCTAAAAGTGTGTCCCTGAGTCTGTGGCTCAGAGCATGGTGCCACACAGAGCAGTGTCCATGGTCACACCTCGAGAGGAGTGATTATCCACTCCATGGAATGGGAAAATGCTTTGTGAAACATGAGATGTAACATGTTCCTTTCTCTTTTCCAGGGAGGAGATGTTGGTGGTGAAATTTTTGGTGAGTAACTTCCTTGGACTCCTCTAGTAAAAGCCTTTTGCAGATGGTTTTGCAGTAGAAGAGGATGTAGGATCTATAAATGGTCATTTATTAGGAAGGGGGCAGCCTGGGGTTGTCCCTGGAATCCATCAAATCAACAAAATGACTGCTTCAGTGGAGTGTGGGCATGGAGTGAAATGGTGGAGCCTTGTTGCTCATCAGGGTAAAAAGGAGAACAGTCCTGTTGGTTTATTTTGCCAGCAGCTGTTGGTGTGAAGATTTGTCTGAGTACTACAAGGCAAGCTGGAGACTGTCTTGCAAAGAGTTCAGTGATGGAAAGGCTACACTGTTGTTAGAAAAGCTTATTATTAAATAGGGCAGTCAACATAATTTATTTTAGTTCAGCACTTTCCTTCTTTCCCATTGTATTCTCATACAACAAACTCCACATTCACAGAAAGAATCAACCACTTCTGACTGCATCTGGAAGTGGCTGCATTAACCAGCTCTTAACTTCCTGTTGCTTTTTAAATGCTGATTTTTGCCAAGGAAGTTGATTTGCATACTGCAAACCTCCTATAAACAGAGGCATTTCCCCTTCAAGTGCTTTTTCTAGCTCTGAGGCTGGAAGTCTCTCCTTTGCAAGATTCACTTTAGGAATAGCTGACTTCCTGATGACAGGAATGTGTGTGTTGACTGCTGCTTTCCAAGTGCTATTTTCAACACCTTAGAGTGGTGGGAGATCCCTGAGGCCATTAGCACCTCCATGTCCTGAAGAGACTTTTGCTGGGAGGGGGGAGAGCTTTTCCAGAATGTTTCCACCACCTCTGAGTGGTATCTGTGCCTAAAATAAGTGTTGCCTCTCTAGCAGGCTGGTTCCAGTCCAACTGTACAGGCTCTAGGATTTCTTTCCCATGTCTGTCTGATCTTAATTAGCACTGTGGGCATCTAGAATTTACGCCTTGAGTAGGAGGATGTGGTTTGCTAATAGAGGAAAACTGCTCTAAGGGCTCTGCTGTTTTTCCTGGTGCTCGTTTAAACCAGCTCCCCACGGGGCAGAGGAGATCCCACAAACAGCAGGGAGGTGAGAAGGGCTGGGATGTCAGGAAGCACAAATAGGGCTGCCTGGGATCAGGACAGCTGGCTCAGACTTGGAGTGCAAAGTGATTTTCCTGACAGTTTTAAAAGTTTACATTTTAAAAGGTTTTGTGTTTTGGTTTGTTTATGGCAAGTGACAGTGAAGGAGGTTCTTACTAAGGGTCAGGAAAATCTATGCTGGGAGGTAGTTAAAAAACAAGTGTTATGGGAAGTAACTGGGGTTATTTCCTGTTGTGGCCATGACTGAAATTTAAATTTTTGAAGGTGGCCAAGATGAAATAAAAAAGACAGGCAAATGTTTGAATGTTAAACTTTCACTGATGGTACTTAGGAGGGAGTAGAAATTAATGCCTCCTGGAAATGGTGTCTGTGGGAGGTACCTGAACATCCTGATGGATTGTTAAATTAACTCCTACCCGCGATAGCTTTGGGTGTTGTAGCTCAATGGAGCCCAGTCTCGCTGAGCTGGCTGTGTCACTCCTGCCCTGGATATTCCTGCTGTGGGATGGCAGATCTGGGCTGCTAAACACCCCACCTGGCACCCCTGTGGCTGTACAGGCCTTGGAGGGCTGTCTCTGGGGTTTGGAAAGAGCTCAGTGAACACACCTCCGAGCAAAAGCTGTCTGCTGACAAGTTCACAGCACAAACAGATTCTTAATAGGTTTCTGCCATTAAAGAATGTTTATTCTTTTGAATGTGAAAATTATTTTCTGTATGTAACTGATTACAAAACCCCAAGTAGGTGTCAGGTGGGATGTGTATATTTACTAATCAAGCCTGTCTAGGGTTAAAAAACCATTTACTTTGCATTTGCAGTAGGGCTGTTGTTTCCTCTTTGGGAGCTGTAATTCCTTTCTGGGCATCAGAGTTCCCAGTGGCTTGCAGTGCACTCAGCAGGGAGCTGCTTCAGGGATTAGACCCCTTCTGAGAAGAGAAGAGCTTTTAATATTTTATCTGATCCTGTTGGTTTTACCACTTCAGTCATCAGGTTGGCAAACTTACCTTGATCATGTGGGAAGTGCTAACGTGTATCAGCTACACAAGGAGCTACAGAAATTTCCCCAAAGCCTCCTGTGCTGGTGATTCTTGTTTCTTTTGTGATTCAGGGGCAGTGAGTGTGAGCACAATGGATGTGAGCAGCTAAGGAGAATTATACAGTGCCTGATTGAGTGTCAGCAGTGCCTGACTGTCCATGACCCACAGGAAGGTGGAGCCTGGATCCTGCACAGTGCTGGGACTGTCCCCAGACAGGGACATTCAGCACTTGCTGAGTCAGCAGGCACTGGGACACAGCAGCTACAGGAGCTTCAGGCTTAAAAATGTGGTGTTAACTGTTTGCTTCAGCTGTGCTGGGTTCATGAGCACAGCAGAGAGTCTGTGCTGGAGATTATTCCTGTTTGCATGGGGGTTATGCTCAGCTGCTGGAGTTCTTTAGGATTATTATAAGCATGGATACAGGGGGGTTCAGTAGACACATAGTGTTTTGGTGTTTCTGATAACATTTTGCATCAATAAATATTGGAAAAAAATAAATTGAGTTGACACAGGATGGGAGGAAAGCTGCTGCTGGGGGTAGGAAGAATAGGAGGCAAAGGGTAGGACTTAGCAATTGCCTTTCAGGTTGGACAAATGAGCCATGGGAGGTGATGCTGGGGTTGGTTTTATTCAGTGCCTTCATCTGTGACCTGGAAAAGGTAATGAACAGTGAAGTCTCCAATTTTGTTGGTGATGTTAAACTCTTTCAAGTAGTCAAATTGTGCTGATGGTGGGAAAATCTCACTGTCAGAAGGACTCAGCTAAATGAGGTAGGCAGGTAAAAAGGCAGGATAATCCCTGTGTAAGCAAGTGTAAAGTGATGAATCTTGTGGGGTGGGGAAAAACCCTAAAACCTAAACCATGGCAGCCTTGTGTACAGCTTTGGGCTGTGGTCCTCCCAGGATCTGCCTCGAGCCCTTCCCCTTGAAATTCTTTGAGGTGTTTGGAGGTGCCAGCAAAGTACTGAATGTCATCAGGGAGGGATGGAAAATGACATCATTTTTTCTGTAAACAATGAGAATACCCCCATATCTTGAATTGTGTACAGTCCTTGACACGTGAAGAGCAGGAGGTTGCAGTGGAGGTGACAGGGAAGGTGATGAGGAGGATGACAAGGTGCAGTGGCTGCTCTGTGAGGGGAGATTAGACTAGTTGTGCCTGTTCACTTTGAAGAGAAGGCTGGGGGAGGGAATTTGATCAAGATTTACTAAATCATGAAGTTTAAGGTGAACGTGCAACTGTTCTCTGAAATTCTCCCAACCCAGAATTAGTGACCATTAGATGAAACAAAGGGGTCTGTTGAAAACAGGTGAGGTTCATCTTTACCCTCAATACCAGGGGGCTTCTTGGTGCTGATTTGGGCCTTTGGCTCAGAACTGGTCCTGCTAATCTGTAAAAATGTGAGATGCTGATGTACTGGCTGTCCTCAGTTGTCAACAAAGCAGATACATTAGTTGTTTGCTCCAGTATCTAAAGTGCTTCCTGTGAAGAATTCCTTCTGTGCCCTGTCTTTGCTTGTGGCTGCTCAGAAGGATTTGAAATAAACTCTCACGTGCTCTCCAGGGAGTGTACAATCAGAGCCTCCCCATGCATGGCTGTTCCCTGGTGTGTCCTGTGTGAGGAAGCCTCAGAAGTGTGTCAGATCCTCTTCCCTCCAGTTACGAAATTGGGGATGCAGTTTGAGCTCTTGCTGGTGCTGCTGTGGCTCCCAGCACTGCTCAGACTCGAGTGACAATTGCCAGAGTCACAACGCTGACTGATTATATGTACAAGACTTAAGCCCTAAGCTGCTTGTCATTAAAAAAAATAAATTACTGGTGTCCCCTAATAGCAGCTGGGTGAGTGTGGCTCTTGCTGAAGGCCTGAGACTGAGCTGGAAGGCCTCAGAGTTGATCTGAGAAACACTTCTGAGGGCTGAGTCTGCCCTGCCCAGCAGGTCACAGCGTTGGAGTGTTGTCTGTACCCCTGGACAAAACTGACAGGAGCTGAGCTTCCATCTGAGCCAGCCAAACATCTGGCTCTCATCATCCACATCAAACACTTTAAAAGCTTCTTTTCTTCTAGAAAACACTGAGGCTGATGTAGAAGCTGCCCCAGGTCAGAGTGAAGAAAAGTCCCTGCCTGCTGCACCTGTTCCTAGCCCAGTAGCACCAGCACCTGCACCCTCCAGGAGAAATCCACCCGGTGGCAAGTCCAGCCTAGTCCTCGGTTAAACCTTTCCCTTCCTGACTGTTTTGAACTCGTGTCTGTTTTCTTTCCCCCATGCTTGTGAACTGCACAACTTGAGCCTGACTGTACATCTCAAATTTCTTTCATTAAAAAGAAGCACTTTATGTACTCCATCTTTTTTTGAGATCAAGGGTTTTTTTCCACTTCTGTCCTGTTTCCCCCAGATCTACTGGAAGTGACATGAGTGTTTTCTAGTGATAGACTTGAGGGAAAGCTTTATGAAGTATTGTAATGTAATTCAAAGGAGAGTAGCTTGGTTCTAAGTGTGCTTAGAGGGTTTTTGTACTGAGATTTTTTTTTTTTTTTTAGAACCCCTTAGCTTTACAAGGGTCTAGAATCCTGGTTTACCAGGCCAGCAAACAATCAGCAAGAGCAGTCCCTTCCTCTACATGTGGGATTTAGGGATCTAAAAGGCTTCATTGACTGCATGTGGTAAATGCCTTGAGCCCTGCTGTGCCATATAAATCTTTAAGTGGTTAGTGTACACCATGCTGCCTTTAAAAACCAAAATAAATCTTGATACTGGACTACTCTGACACAGGGTCTGTGCCAAATAGAGGGCTGATGACCAGAGCCACCTGGCCTAGTGCTGGGAAAGGGCTGATTCAGACTTTATTCAGTAAAGGTGGAGTGGATCATATAAATAAGAATTACAGGGCATTTTTTTTTTACAACTGACTCAATGCTGTGCATGACCATGCTGGTGCTTGACCATGAGGTGAAAATCTCATCCTTTAAAGTGTGTGTTGTAATTTCACAAAGCTGGATTGTTGCTTAAAAGTAAATAATATAGAAATTTTGAAGCAGTGTTTCCTGTGTGGGTTTTATTTCATGGGTTTGGGTCTGCTTTGTTATCAGTTGTCTTTGTCTCAGCCAACCTGCTCTGCTCTGAGAAGAAATTTTACACCTGGCTCGAGGTCACCATCATGTGCCATCTTCCCCAGGAGAGAATCTGACTTACCTCTTCATTTTTTCCTTCTGGATAGAGAAGTGTGGAATACGGCTCAATATATATAATCTGTTTTATCCAAAGTACTGTTTCATCGCAAAAAAAATGAGAAAAGTTTATTTTCCTCACAAAAAAAACCCTGAAAAAAGGACCCTAAAAAGGGGGAGGGTGGAATTGAGACCAAACAGTGAAGTTCTCTGCTGTCCTGGAAGGGCTTTGCTGCCCGGTAAGCCACAGCAGAGGATCTGTATGGAGCCTTTTCCACCATTCTCCTGGAAGAACTGGTGCCTGAAAGCACCCTGGCTTTCCAGATCACTGCTGGAGAAGCCCTGCCCTGGGGTGCTGAACCTACAGAACTGGATTTGCTCTGACAGTGCTCCTCCTCTCCTGCATCTGGGGGCTTCCTGTAGCTGATGTGCACCGACTGCATGGAGAGCCTGGGGAATAACCAACTTAATGTTTCCTCTGCAAGCCCCACGCCCAGGGGAACTTGTTAATGCTGCTTTAGGGCTGCTGGGACTCCATGCCCTTCGCTCTCCACATCCTGGGAATGTGGCAGATGCATCCCTGTCACCTCTGGGACCCCAGGGCTGGCGGGGCGGTGGCTTTTGTGGGCTTTTCCTCTCTTCCTGCTGGGGCTCACCCTTGTTCCCACGCGGGGCTAGCTCCTCCCCGTCATGCATATTCATAGCACGATGCATATTCATGATGCCCTCCTGGGCCGAGCCGGGGGCGCTGCGGCCGCGTGTGCCGAGAGCGGAGAGCCGAGATCGGCATCGGGACCGGGATGGGCAGCGCGGCCGGACCGCTGCGGGTGCTGGTGGACATGGACGGGGTGCTGGCCGATTTCGAGGGCGCGGTGCTGCGGGAGTTCCGCGCTCGCTTCCCGGCGGAGCCGCGCGTGGAGCTGGCGGAGCGCAGGGGATTCTCGGTGCGGGAGCAATACCGCAGCCTGCGGGAGGACTTGGCGGTGAGTGCCAACACACCTTCCCCTCCCCGCTGGGAGAGCTCTGCCTGCCCACCGGGCTGGGCAAACAGCAGCATGGGAACGGTGTTTTTTAAAAACCCTTAAATTACTTGTAGGAGTTTTTTTGTCCCTGTATACCTAAATGGGATTGCTTAAGGAATCCCTTTTTAAACAATAAATCGTGCTTGTTTATGTATAATAATAACGAAATTCATGCCTACTCACTATATTTGCAGCTTCCTAGTTCCAGGAATTTTTGACCATCAATAGTCATCGATCAGAGCTCGGGCAGTTTGGAGCCTGTGGAAATGCTGAGTGGATTCACACTCCTATCTGTCAGCCAGCTGCAGGAGCCCGTGCCTCGCTATAGAACAGGAGGGAAATGAACGTGAATTGTCATTTCTTAGTAAAAAAGCCCCAGGCTCAGTACAGTATCTTAAAATGAGTAATGAACTTCTCAGAGAACATGCCTGGATCAGCATCTGTTCTGTTTCCTTACAGAGTCCTCGACTGTTCTGCAGTGACCAGAAGGAAGGGTGAAGTCTGGATTCACGCTGTTTGTAATTTTGCCTTGCAAACCTCCCTGTTACTCATTCAGCCATTAGCAAACATTAAAAATGGCAGCAGTTTGCATGGATGGAGGGTGTTCCAGCAGCTTTCTCCTGCTGTTCCTGATCTCTTACCTGCTGTGCACTCTGCTTGTCAGGGCACGCTGAGGAAACATGGATACAGAACTTCATTCTGTACAAACCCAGATAAAACATTTATAGTTCTTGTCCTGCTGTGGGGCCATGTGAACACGTGCAGAGTGCTCAGGGAGCTTTGGCTGAGTTATTACTCTGCTGCACAGCAAGAGGAAGAACAGGAGTAGGTAAAGAGCAAACTGAAGATGGTTCAGTGAATGGTTTGATGACAGAATTCCCACATTCTCCTGGAAGAAGTCACTGATTATTACTGCAAAAATAAGGCTGCACGAAACACAGGATTACAAATAGTGTGAATCCAGATTTCATCTTTCCTTCTGGTCACTGCAGGACAGTCGAGGACACTGTAAGGAAACTGCTGATCCAGGCTGTGCTGAACACTTTCCCTGAGAAGTTCATTGCTCATTTTAAGATCCTCTACTGAGCCTGGGGCTTTTTTACTTCTAAGAAATGACAATTCACATTTATTTCTCTCCCGTTCCATACCAAGGTAAAGGCTCCAGGGTATGGGGCAGGAGTGCTGTATCCACTCAGCATTTCCACAGGCTTCAAACTGCCCCAGCTCTGATCAATGACTATTGATGGTCAAAAGTTCCTGGAATCAGAACCTGTAAATATGTTGAGTAGGCATGAATTTGGTTATTATTTTATGTAAACAAACATGGGGGTTTTTTTATGGGTATTAAATGGGGAAAGTTGCAGATAATTTAAGGGGTCATGACTTTTTATTTGTTTTTTTTTGGAAGGTCTACAATCTGATCTATCCAGAAAATTGTGCTTTGTTCTATTTCTGGAATCCCCATTCCCTAATCTGGTTCATGCTCATCCTGTTCCTCCCCAGACCTTAGGTGTGGCAATGAAATAACCAGATAACTCGTTTGAATCCCACGCAGTGGCAGAAAGCTCTTATCTTGCTGTTCTAGCCTGGCTTCCTAAGGAAATTAACTTTATGGAGCTGTGCAGTGTGTCTGTCTCCTTCAGTAATCCCTGCAGCTCCAGGCTGGTTTAGTTATGTTTGGCAGAACAATAAAGTTTTAAAGATTTGAGGCTCCTTTGGGTTTTATGTAAATACCATACATTAGTTTTAAACCAGAGCCCTTGTTTGTTCTGCCATGGCTGTACAGGGTGTCTGTAGGGCAGGAGAATCCCTGTGGAAAGTCTCTCCTTGCCTCCAGCTGCAGGGAAAGCTTTGGCAGGAACCAGCAATCCACACAGGGCAGTTTGTCCATCCTGTGCCAGGGTGTGCAGGAAACTGAGCCTGCAGTTTGTCAGTGCTGAAAGGAGGGGATCAGCTGGACACCAGGGACTCAGCTGGACACCACAGGATCAGCTGGACACCAGGGACTCAGCTGGACATCAGGCTCTTTGTGGCAGGTGTTGGCTGTGTCTGTCCATGAACTTCCAGGGTGTGGAATATTCTCACGACAGGGGCTGGGAAGTGCTTTGGTGATGACTTATGCATCACCTCTTCCTGAGTGCTGTTTATGCTTCATTGGTGCTGAGCAGCTGTCCTTTGAACCATTACTTGGGGTTTTGTTTCTGTTATGATTGCAAGTCGATCAATAGTCTGAAGTTCTAAATCCATTCCATTTTACTTAGAAAGACTTTTAATCCATTTTATTTTAAGACTTTTTTCACTGCGCTTGCCTATCTGCCCCCCTATGTTTGTGTGGCTATTTTATTGGTGGGGATTTTTCTCCCTGTTTCCAGGCCCCAAATTTAAAAAAAAAAAAAAAAAAAAAGGATTCAACATCCCCACTAGTGGCAAAAGTTCCTAGAATTATTTTTAAGTCCTGCAAATGGAAAAGCTTAGAGACAAATGTAGTCCCCCCAGTTCTGTATCCAAGTTGTTAATCTTGCTAATCAATTTTAAAAGGAAACGTTCAGCAGTGGCATGAAAATGAGGAACAAAAATGGTTTTACTTTCTTTTTCTAGTCACTTTTTTTATGAGAGGAAATGGCTTTTGGTTCCAAGAGTCATCAAATCAAATTTCTTTCTCCAGCAAAGCCAGACTTTTTGTGACGTGGTGGAAAGTTGCCAGTTTCTGGTGTCTTGCTGTAGGATAACAGAGCTTTCAGACACAAACCCCAAGTCTGTAATTCAATCTCTTTGGGAAGAGCTCCAGGGAATGGTTGCTGGGATCAGGGAGGCTTTACATGGAAACAGAGATCTGGACAGAACTGATTGCCACGTCTGCACCTAGACAGCCTCCTTAGCCTCTTCTGATCTGCGTGTGAAATCAGGCAGTGCTTCCAAATTGCTGGCTGTTGATTTATGAGTATTTGTAGGTGGTGATAACTGAGTGAGCTCCAGGATCTGGGAGTCTGGTTAAGTGCTGACTCCTCCTCGCTGCTGCTTAATTGAAATGGGTTTGATGTTGATGTTCCACTGGTGATATAGAGCAAAGATACCTTCAGCTGGACTGTAAAGCAACCTTTAGAGTTGGAAATTTGGTACAATTTCCAAACAAAGGCTGCAGCCTGCCTTTGAAGAATACTTAACAAGAATTAAGTTTTCCAAACTGTTCGATGGCATGGGAATGTATGATGTTAATTCTTGTGGAAAAACACTGCTTTGACACCTCTGAAGTTCACTGTGTGACTCCAGGGAAGGTAAGATTTGTGTGTCTCAGAGTAAAGAGATATTGGAAGCTCAGCCTCTCTGTCTGAGGATGAAACTTAGGCCTGGAAGTGGCCTCAGCCCTTGGTGCTGCTGCAGGTCCTTTGCAATGATGGGATGTGGGATAAAGAAGGGCAAAACCCATCAGCTGTGACCTGCTCTGAAACATTCTCATTTTATAATGTAACACAGGCCACTGAACAGTCACCAGGGAGCAATCCTTAAAATTAACTAACCAGAGCCTGTGGATTCAAACCAGTAAATTTCCTAATAATAAAAGGTGTGAAAATGTCTTACCAGTAAATTAAGGAAAGAAAGGGACTGGAAGGACAGTCCTACCTGGAAATTGCCCTGGAAATACTGCTCTTTCTTTTAGAGATTAAAGATGCCACTGTTCTGTATAATATTAAATACCTTTTTTGTCCCATTTTTGGCTACATTAGCCTGGGATAACATTGCTCCTCCAGTAATCTTTTTTCTTTCCTATTTACACTCACTTTAAAATGATTCTACCTTTAGAGCTAACCTCTTTTACCATTTATTTATCATTAATTTCGTCTCTGTGACATCCCACATGCATGTATGGAAGGTGGGTTTACACCAAGAGCAGGTGCAGACATAAAAGGGATAAAGCCCTTACTTGCAGAGCTCAGCACACAGCACCCCCAAACCCAGCCCAGATGGGGCTCACAGCATGCACAGGTCACCCCACAGAGCCAAAGGTTCTTGGGTAAGCACAGGGATCACCTCTGAACTTCCTGCTGCAGTCTCAGGCTCTTTGGAGCAGACTTTGCACCAGCTTGTTACCTCAGGGGAACAGCTCTGTCCAGGCTGGAGCCAAGGTCTGCTCCTTCAACAATATTTTAAGTGGGTGATTGAAAATCAAAAAAACAGCAAAGGCATGGAGCATTCCCAGTGCCAAATGTGACAGAGAAGAAGATTCCAACTTGTTCCTTTGGTTTTCACCAGAGTCAGTTCAGAGATCTGCTGGGAAGGGGTGAGGTGGGAGCTCTCCCTCCCTCAGCCCCCAGAAACTCGTGTGTGTCAGGGCTGGTTGTGGAGCAAAGCCAGCCCAGGGCAGCTCTGCCTCCTCATGAGCCACCAGAAAGTGATTTCTCCTTCTTGTGTGTCCAAGCTGGACCTTTCCCAGAACCCAAAAGGTGAGAAATTTTATCATCCACTCCTGGGGGAAAGCACCAGGCTGTTACACAGGGGTGACTGGAGAGTGCTGTGACAGAGCACAGCCACTGCTCATTGTCCTCTGTCTCCTGCAGGCCAAGGTAGCCAGTGTTTATGAGTCACCTGGCTTCTTCCTAGACTTGGATCCAATTCCAGGAGCTCTGGAAGCTGTGCAAGAGATGCTCCACATGAAGGAGTAAGGACACTTTGCACCCTGCAGCCCTTTTCCACAACCTTACACACTTCCCTGACTTGCTAACAAAGGCTGTTTCTTTTCAGCACTGAAGTGTTCATTTGCACGAGTCCTCTCAAGAAATACGAGCACTGCATCGTGGAAAAGGTGGGAGAGAATTTATTTTAGTGGGTTTAATGTTGCTTTTGCAAGGCCTTGCTGTTTCATACTACCCAAGCTGGAGCTATTCCTTTATAAAGGCAGTAGCTGCTCTGGCCGCCAGGCTTCTCTCAATCCCTGTCTGAGGGACAGCTGCCCACACACCAAGCAGTAACTCAGGACAGGGAATCTCCGAGTGCCACATGGTGCCAGAATTAACGTGGAGCATGTGAGTCCTGGGCTCTTGGGGCTGGGCTGGGGCCAGCTGTGTCAGCAGGTGACAGCAAAGGGACCGTTGTAGTGCAGCCCACAGGGATGGGGTATTCCCAGGGCATTCCACACTGGAGAACCATCAACCAACAAAATCTACTTCAGCCTAAATCTGGAGCCTGAGATATCCATCTGTCCCAAAAGATGTGCTGAGCTGAGGAGGCTGTCGTGTTGGAATGAGTCCTGTTTGCCAGTGGCATGAGAATGGAAGGGAGACTTTGGTCACTGGAATGACTCAGATGGGCTCAATCCACGTGCTCTGGGCAAGCAGCCAGTGCTGCACGAATTCAGCAGTTGGGCATGGCCAGGGCAGTGCTGAGTGAAGGCTGTCACACAAACAGGTTAAATGAGCGTCCTGGGCCCCGGCCAGCCTCCATGTGGGGATTCCTAGACATAGAGATATGTTTACAGAGGGAAAAACTGCTGTGTTAGGGCTGGTCTGACACGGGTGATGTGCAGACTGAGAGCACAGTGCGAGTTTCTCCTGTTCCTTGTCTCTGCAGTATAAGTGGGTAGAGAAACACTTGGGCCCCGAGTTTGTGGAGCGGATTATTCTGACCCGAGACAAGACTGTGGTGGCTGCTGACCTGCTGTTTGATGACAAGGACACCATCCAAGGTTTGAACAGCATTTCCACGGCTGGCTGCTGGCTGGGGAGCCACCCCTCAGCTGATTCCAGCTTCTCCCCTCTCCCCACAGGTGCAGAGCCAAACCCGAGCTGGGAGCACATCCTGTTCACCTGCTGCCACAACAGGCACATCCAGCTGCCAGCCCCATGCCGGCGCCTGCACTCCTGGGCTGATGACTGGAAGGCCATCCTGGAAAGCAAGCGCAGGCAGTAGTGCAGGAAGGGGATGCTGTGCTCTTCCCACTGCCAGAGAACAACCAGCCCATCCCCTGCCATGCCCAGGAGGCACTGTCACTGTGGGGGTCAGTCATAGCAAGAAATGAGCTGCTCCTGTCAGACACCGTGCTCCAGGTTTATGGATGATTGCTCTGCAGTCAGTTCATCTCTGTAGCATTTTGGATGCTTGGTGTTGGAGAAACTATAAACTCCAAGCAGCTGCAGTTGGATTTTTGTGTGTGTTTAACCTCACTCCTGTTTGGTTTGTGCTGTCTGGGGGCGGAGGGGAGGGAAAAAGAGGAAGGAAAGCTCAGAAACTTGAGCAGATCCAGTGTGGGTGTCTGTCGGGGAGCACTGGGCTCCACAGGCAAACCTTTTATGTGTTGAGTCATCCTGCCTCTTGGGTTTTCTCTTGCCTCATTGGCTGATAATGAAAAGAGACTGAGCTGGCTTCAATTTCTGGCCCATGTGCTTGAGCAAGAGTGGGCAAAGGCTGCAAGTGCTGGAGAAAAATATTCATGAGCTCACACAGAACTGATTACACAGCATTTTAGTTAATGTTTTATTAAGAGAAGCTTTTACAAGACAGTGATTCTCATCAGCCATACTGCCATGAGCTCCCCTTTTTTTTTTTTATCTTCACCTTTCTCAGCAGTGGTAATGAAAGAAAAACTTTCCACTTCTTCATTTATAGGGTAGCTACAGCCTGCCCTGTGCAGTGATTCCCTAGCTGGGTGCCTGTGCCATGATTAGAGGATGGCACAACTAGTGCCACAGGGATGGAGAGATTGTGAACTGCTAGGGCAGGGAAACTCTCTCTGCAGAAGGAATAAATTTCTGTGACATTTTAAAGTCATTTGAGTTGACACTCAGTGTCAGTTGTCACTGACAATGAAGGGGAGAGCTGTAGCACAACCAGCCAGGAACTGGAGTGGATCTAATTCTGCCCAATAACCTGAGCAGAAAACCCCTCGTTGCGAAGAAGGGTTATTTGTGCAAGCTGGGCGCTGAGCTGCACTTGGCAAAGTGTTCTCCAACAGCCATGACCTGCTTTATTTTAAATATTTGCTTGCAGGCTTAGCTGTGTGCTTGGCCCAGCTGCCATGGTAGTGCTGTTCCATCCTCTCTGTTAACTAAACCCCAGCACTGGTGGGACCAACTCCCCTCTCTACTGCTGCTCTGGACCTGCTGAGCAGACAGCGAAAACAGCAGGAGGTTCTCCTCTCCACAGCCTTGGATTGCTCAGTCCTTGGGCAGAGGAATCCCCACTGCCGTGTGCTTGCTGAGGTTCCTGGCTTCCTCCACCTGCAGAGGGCTGCAGTAATCCTGCAGGAAGATGGATGCCAGGTTGCTGAGGCGTGTGTTGGCCGAGAGGGAGAAGCGGAGCATGCACTCCACCACGGGCAGCGCCGTGGTCTGTGCTCGTGATCTTGGCGTGGTCAGGAACATCAGCGTGGTCACTGCTGACACCACAGTCTCCTCGTTGGAGCTGGACAGGCAGTTGATGATGGGCTCCACACCATTGGCCTCCAGGATGTACTCTTTGTTTGTTTTATCCAGGCACAGGTTGCAAAGACCACCTGGAAAGGCAAGAGAAAAGTGTCTGAGGTGATGCAAAGTCACTGCTCCTCCTGTTTTTAACATCCAAATCTTCTGTTCGGATGGAAAATCCTTAACGGTTCCCTAGCCTGTGTTGCTGATTCTTTCCAGAGATTTTCCACCAGCATATTCCTCCTCCCGTGTGTCATTAGAGGGCACTGTTACTGCTGCACATAACTGCTTCCACAGAATGATTCCAGGATCACTCATCCCTTATGGAACACAAGCCAACAGTTTATTGCAGATGCTTTAGAAAGCCAGATAACAGAGATAACTGAGTTAGAAGCCAAGAAACACAGAATGTTAGAAACGTGAGACTTTGAGAGGCAGCCACAAACCTTAAAAATCAAATATATTTATTGTCATCTCATAGAACCATTCACAGGATCTGGCCCCTTAGCTTATGCTCAGACCATGAAAAATCACGGTAAGGCAGTTCATCAGAGGATTTATTAAAAAGTGTCAAGTAAGTATTGTAGAAGACCAGTTACCAACAGCAGCATAGTTACATAGATCTGTACAACATAGCTGGCAAAATCTATATAGTAATGCCTGTTTATCTACAGGAGAGATTTCAGTAAAAAGTTAATCAGGTAGTGTTTTGGAAAAAAACCCCAAAATCCCTTCCAGACAGTGTCTTCATTAAGCTCTGTGAGGACACGGGAGGTCATGCCTACCTCTGACTTCTCTGCACATTCTGCACTAAATCAGAATGTAACTATACCAGGACAAAGGTGGGTTTGTTTTTGGAGCCCTGCGTGAATTTGGGGCGGATTAAGCACCAAGCCAAGCGTCCCCGAGGCGGTGACAGCCGAGGGAGCTCGGGGCAGCCTTACCCATGGCGAACTCCACCAGGGTCTCGCTGTCCTCCGTGAGCATATCGAGGAACAGGTCCAGCACCTGCAGCTGCCGCAGGTATTCATAGTTGCCGGGATCGTAGGCGAAGTTGGCCAGGTTCGCCAGCACCTGCTCCTTGGCCTCTGCAAGGCAAATCGGGTGTGTGAGGAAACGCTCGGCACGGAGAGGGCGAGCGAGCGGCGGTGCAGTTACCTGTGCTGTCCGTCACCTGGAACTCGGTGACGAGCGCCTGCAGGTACTCCAGCCGACCCATTTCCATCGCGGCACAGCGCGCCGGGCTGCCCGTTCACCCGGGCTCAGAGACCGAGTGTCCCGAGCGATGGGGACGAACCGGCCCCCTCAGCACAGCGTGAAGAGCCAGCTCGCCGCCATCTTGTGGGCGGGAGAGGCGGGGCCGGCTCCCCTCAGGCGGGGCGGGAGCGGCCGCCATCTTGTGGGCGTGAGGGGCGGGTAGACTCCTCCTCCTCCTCTCTACAAGTAATTATATACAACAATATATTATACATATAAATATATAATACATGAAAATAGATAAAATATATAAAAATAAATAAGCCTGTGTCGAGATATTTGACTGTGCGTCGCTATACGGCAAAGCTTTTCTGTTTAAATGCTTTGTTCTGTGAAGTAGCGGACCTTTCCCCACTGATTACTTACTTTAAGAATTTTCACCTGGCCTTTCCCCAGTGATTACTTACTTTAAGAATTTTCACGCCTGTGTATGCTTTCCTGCTGAATCCCAATGCTGCTGTCCTTGTGGTAGTGCTGCTGCTGGATCAGCTCCAGTTTAAGTAACGGGATTGCAACTCATGAAGCTGAGGGAAAAAAGGTAAATACAGGGCATAATACGTTCACAGTGAGGTAAATTACTTGGGGAAAAAGATCAAACAAAGCCAAGGAGTGAATTAAAAGAGCAGCAGGTGATTCCACCTTGGCTGTACAATGGTCTGGGCACAGAGCAGAGCAATTCCCTTGTTCTGAATAACAGCTCAGTGCAATTTTACGTGCTGCAAGAGGGTTCAATTATGGTTCGTGTAGTGTAAATACACAAGGTAAAGGTTAATAAACATCATAAACTGTGGGAGTGGACTCTGCAGAAATTTGTACTTTCATTGTGTTTTTATTGAAGCAAGTACATGCATGGATGTTCTTCTGTGGATAAGGCAAGGAACAGGATGTGAGAACATGATGGTTTTTTGTTATCTCAAATACAACTGATTTTCATATCAAGCAAATTAGTCATGGGCTGATCCGCCAAATACATGGCACCAGTGACAAGAGTGGTGGGCTGATAACCCACACAGCTGGGAGCACTGAAATATCTGCCCATGACCACATTACATAGAAGGATGAGCAAAGAAGCTGCACTGAATGCAGTAATGCTAAGTATTTTAACATTGTAATGGTGTGGAAAGACATAGAACACGAAAGGGAAGTTATTTATTTCTATCTGGTATAAAAGTTTCAGCCAGGCTAAGTGCTAGTAACTTCAGCTCTTAGCATAATTATCAACTGAAGTCAATACATATTTATGTCTCTCTATATATATATATCTGCATATTTGAGTATCTATGTAACTGAAAGCGATCAGCAAAGGTGCTACAGACTATGTTTGTATAATAATGTTTTGCTACTGCAGTGAGAAATCTCTTTTAATGTGTGCCTTTGTAAGTGGTAAGTGTTGATATACTTTAAAGCCACATCTGTCATTAAATAGAAGGTGAATGAGTAATGTGGGAAAACAGGAGGAGAGAAAGCAAACACAGGGAGCTAGGCCATACAAACAAAGCACTATTGGGATTGACTAATAAAGGGGGGAGAGGGAAACTGTGTTTAAAAAGGAAAAATGCAATTACTTCTGTTTGTAAGAACTACATTTACTCACCCAATATTGGCTGTAGAGTTTAATGGTCTGAGAAAAGGGAATGTAGAAAGGTGAACAGAATTTAAAATTCAAGAATTACACACAGAGAAAATGACAATCTGTTCAGCTGCTTAGCTGTTTATTTGCAATAGCTAGACGAGATTTGGGACATAATCCCTTTTCATTGCTTTTTTGAGAGGGAGAAAGCTCTCTCATTTTCCTAGGAATGTACAGCAGTCTGTTTTGGTAAACTGAGAAGCACCAGTCCCTGTTTACTTCGTAGTTATGGACCATGTAAGCATTACATAAGTTAGTAAACACATGTGATGAGGGATTAGAAATGTATATCTCCCACTAATCATCTTATTTAAGTATAGGTTTGACCAGGAAATGCAAATCCTCCTGGTTCCGCAATCCCAGGGCAGTATGGAAGAAGATACTGAGCTGTGGGGGCAGGAACCATTCTGAAGGGCTGATGCCTCTTCCATGTCCAAGCCAGCTGTGAAGCCATCATAGTCTCTGAAGATATTGGCGTCAGTTTTCCAGTGGTTTCATCCAGAGTGGGGGTTTTTTGATTGGTTTGTTTGTTTTGTCTCAGGAGTTCTAATGAAAACTGTGGGTTTGTCACTAGGAATTTGATAGGACAGTTCTCCAGATAAGCACTGCAGTTGAGTTTGGTATAACAGTTCTCTGACAGGCACTGCACTTCTGTTGAAAGTTGTTACTTCTTCCATTTCATTTCCATTTTGTGCTTCCGTCTTTTTGATGGTTCTGGTGTGTTGGGTTATCTTCATCTGTGTGCTTCATGAGCTGTTACCCGCTTCTGTCGGATCAGGAATAATGCAGAATATGAACAGTTTGCATCTTGAGCTGATGCTGAGGCTGCTGCAGCCATTGTCTGTGCAGTGACAAGCCTAAATCCTGGGAATGTGGCAGGAAAAGCCACTTACAGTTGAGGCTGTGTGGATAGGAAAGTCTCAACACTGGCTTTTCTCAGTATGCTTTCCCCACAGATTTCTTTGTAAGTTCTGCTTGTGCTTATAAGAACTATAAGCTGTGTTTGTACAAAGTTCTCTATAGTGAGAATGCCGGTCTAATTAGGTTCACAAGTCTAAAGAGCTGAATTGATCTCCACAAAGGGAAACTACAGTTGCTTTGAATTTGGCCCCATAAAAGGATATATACGCTTATTTTTAGGTCTAATATCACGTTTGCTGTCTCCCTCCCTGCCCCAAATGGGTTCCACTAGTTGTGAGGTATGTTTGCATAAGCCATGAATCGTAAGCCACAATTTATCAAGCAGCACTTGAGAGAGCAGAAGTTGTAAAAAGCAGGATCTCCAAGGTTTGGTGGTTTGGCTTAGGGTTTTTTTTATGCTCTGGAGTTTAACCTTTGATGCTTTGAAACGGTCCTTGACATGAAGAACTCACGTGTACCCTTCACACACATACAGGAGAACACAATTGATCTTTCTAGAGATTTTTCTGAGTTTTACAACCCACACAGCTGCTTTCGTTCAATATTTAGTGATGTGGAAAATAATAACACACTTCCTGTGGAAAGTGTTTGTCTTGCCACCCCCAACATGGGAAGCAACCAGGAAGCTTGTGCACCAAAACTGCATATTCAGATGAGGCAACAATACTTCTTTGTGAAGAACTATCCATTAATTGGTGTTGTCCAATGCTCCCAACTGGAACTTGCTTGTGAAATTCCAGTGGCTTCTTAAAGGTGGTGACTTAACCCAATTGAACTGACACAGCTTTTATCTCCCAGTGCTGGGTGCCATGGCTGTTGTCCCATGGTTTGCTTTAGGAGACCTCAGATCACTTTGTGCTTCATCTCCTTGGCTGGCACTGGGTTTTGGGCTGGGCCTGTGGTCTGGATTGCTCTCTTGGAGTCTGACACAGCCCTATGGAGTGGAAGTGCAAAACGAAGATGACAGTTGTGGAAAGCAGACTGCTTTTATCTTGTCTGCCATCAGTGCTGGGCCATGTGTAGCTTTGTACAGACCACTTCATTGTGTTGCTCTTTTTTCCCCTTCTTTTCTTTATTTTCATATGCTCGTGATGTACTCGACTGCTGGAGGGGATTGACTTTCAGCCTTTGGTTCTCTTGACGTTTCACTGTATTGATATCTGGGGGGGTTGTCCAAATGTGCTTTGGAAGCCTCTCTCAATTTGTTTTTTTTTTCCAGAGCACAGAAGCTGATCCCCATAAATAATGCAGCTGATATCAGGAAGAAGCTGGAGTTGTAGAAGACATAGTGGAAATCCCTGGTTATGTCCACCAGGAAACCTGAAATAGAAGCCATTGCTTAGCCAAAGAGAAGAGGCACACTGAAGGCATACATTTACATGAATGTTAAACCTAAATCATTCAGCAAACTGCCATATACACAAGACAAGCATTCTCTGGTGAGTTAAGTTCTTTAGATTCTAGGGGTTGTTTGCTTTTTTGTTTGTAGTCACCATACTACTGCTTCTGTAGAAAGTATTTTTCAATACACAGAGAAATCAGGAAAGGAAATTGTAATTATTCCCCAACCTGCTGCTTCATTTTGTTTGCTCAGCAGAGGACCCCTGTGCCACTCACTGGCTTTTGGAATGAGTGACCCTGTTATACCCTAGGGCAGAAAACAGAACCACTAAATAGAGAAATAGCTCAGAAATTTACATACTCAGGTCTCTAAACTGAACATTTGTCTCTAATCCTGTGTAATGAGGGATAAGGAAATTCACAGCGCAGCAAGATTATGACTAACATTAAGTAACCTCAATATAAACCATTTAGAAGCATGAGATATCAAGGGAGTAATTTAGCACTAATGTTAGAGATGGAAAAGTGATACTTGGGCCAAATGCATGATGCCTTCCATTGGCTGCATATTTACATGAAAATACTGGAATAATATTTATTTGCTTGTATTTTTCAGTAAAGATTGGTGATGTTTCTTTCCACAGTGCACTTTTCTGTAGCAGATTTTAGGACTACAAACAGAAATGGAGCTGCCTTTACTGTGCTTTGTTTTGCCCATCTGCTGCTCCTGTCAGAGATATCAGAAAAAAAGACCTTTTTTGCACTTTGAGAAAAGTGACTGACATGTGAATGCCAGGGAGTACTATGAAATATGGTGCACGTTTCCATCACATTATTGGACCAGACATAATTTTCCTGCTGAGTAGCCACAATTCATTGTCTGGTGAAGAGACCTAAAGCCTGAACTGAGGCTGACATGCTCAGGTTGACATTTGTTGTTTGTTAGTCTTTTGAATTTGCTGCTGTACTGCAGGAGCAGGTGTGTCTTCAACAGGTCACTTAGTGGCATTTGGAGTGAACTGTGAATAATTTATTGAATTGAGGTTCATAACTAGCTCCTTTCTTGTCTGCAGAGAAAAATTAATACACTCCAGGACTTGGAAAGAAGATTGAACAGAAGCTTTTACTATGAGGCTTTTGAATAATGTAGGACTGGTAATAATTCTGAGCACAGTTGATTTGTTTAATGGGATAGTCACAATTCCTTGAGACTTCCTGGATAAACAATGCAAACTGGCAAAATGATGAAAGAGTTCATAGTAATTCCTGTCTGCTTCTTGCCACTCACTGGAAAAAAACTGTCATTGCTCCCATACCTATCAGATCACTTACCAAGTGAGTAATTTTTTCACTGTCTGCTCTTGATGCAGCTGCAGAAATTACCTTCGAGCTGTCAGAAGGGGCTGATCATTCCTTTCTGACCCTCCCTTTTACACTGCTCCTTTTGAACTCACGCACACCATGGGTTTGGAAACTCCCTTATTCCTCTTCTTTATGCTACCAAACACTTGTCACAAGTTTCCAAACCACCACCTTTCCCCCAGCCAGCTTTCACAGCCTCTCTCACCTGTGAGCGGGGGCCCGATGAGGAGGGTGATGCTCTCCAGGATGGTGAAGAGCCCTAGGGCACTGGAGAACCTGTCCATCTCCACCACATCCATCAGCACCTGGAAGGTGAGCGCCCCAACGCCACTCATGGCTATGCTGAGGATGACGCAGTAGAGGATGAGCACGTTGAACTCAGCTGAAATGACACAGATGAAATTGCTGAGCCCGCAGAGGAGTGCAGCCAGGCTGAACAGGTAGATGCGTCTCCCTGTGAAGACTCTGTGTCCCGAGAGCAGCCCTGTGAAAGGGCGGATGAAGATGTTGATGAATCCAATGATGGAAATGAGGAGGGCTGCCTTGCGTTCCTCCACCCCGTTGTGGATGGCATAAGGCACAAGGTAGACATGGGGTAGGGCAAACCCCATCATCATCCAGGTCACTCCAATAGTGTAAATCCGGTAACCTTTGTTTTGACAGAAGATGTCAAAAGCCAGGTACTTCTGCAGCACCTGGAAGCATTTTGTCCTTCTGGTATGCTGCTGGGACACGGGGTGGTGAGGAGATGCTCCATTGGACAGCTGTGCCTCTTCTGCTCTGCTCCCTGGCTCCTCTCCAGGCTTGGCAGACTCTGGAAGAGACCCTGATGCCAGCTGAATGGGTCTCATGATGGCTCCACAAACACAGCAGTTCAGTAGTATTCCTCCAAAGATGAGGAAGGTGTTTCTCCACCCCATCTCATCCAGCAAGTATTGAGACAGCAGCGGCCACAGCGTGAAACCAAGGGAGACACCAGTGGAGGCTATGGCATTGGCCAGTGTTCGCCACCGTACAAAGTAGTAGCCCAGCACAGTCACTCCTGCCTGGAAGCTGAAACATGATCCCAGACCTAAAGGTGAGAATAAAAGAGTAAATGACAGCCCATGATCCCTCTGTCCTAAAGGGTGAAAAGAGCCCAAATTCAGGGTGTACCCACAGGTGGCTTCTGCCACATCTGCCATTTTCTGACCTGCCAGGCCACACAGCCCCCAAGGATCGATTAATACTCGGAAACCCCACACCAGGGATGAAGGACGCTGTATGTAAATTAAACTACTTGTGTTCTTGGGTATGGTAAATATACTGATCCAAAATGACATTTATCTTGGACACACTGCAATTCCCAAAGTTGTTATGGAATTGTTCATGAAAAACTTGGTTTTTATACCACGTGCAATAAGCAGTGATGCTTTCCTGACACTTTCATCACGGCCTGGGGAGTTGCTTGTTTTTCTCTCTATGCAGTGGCCACTGCTTAGCTTGCAAGATCCAGCAGGATTGGTCCCAGAGTAAGGAATTAATTTCTCTGTGTTATTAAAAACCAAGAGTTGAACGTCAGTCACATAGGAGAAATATTTGGAAAGGAAAAGTTCCCATCTGTTACTTCTGTTCAAAACCAACATGGTCTTTTGTTAGAAAAAGACGTCTCCATTCTCCCCCAGATTAGGAGTGGTGAAATACAAGCCCAGGGAATCTGGGAAGGACATTATCCCAACACATTTTGTTCCAAGAATGGAAAAACAACAAAAAACCCTCCCTTGTTGAAAGACAAAAGGCTGAGAAGCTACTAAAAAGAACAGACATCCTTTTTCTCCATTTTGCCCTCTGGAGACCTGTATTTTTTTCCAGAGAGAAGCATTTCCCAGCGAGCTTGAGTGGATGAGGTGTGTGCTAAAGGGGTGTGAAGGCCAAGTCTAGTGGCTGAAGGATTCCTGCTGCACTGGGAGGCTGTCGAGTTCTCGTATTTCACAGATGAGTGGAAAAATGTGACCACTTAGTCAGGGCTCTCCCATTTCCCATCTCCAGCACAGCAGCTGAGTTTCCCTGCTCTCTGGTACGTACCAGTGATGAGGCCAGCAGTGAGGTACAGCTGGCTGATGGACCTGCAGAAGGAGCTGGACACCATTCCCAGCCCGCTGAGCAGCCCGCCCAGCATCACTGCAAACCTGCAGCCAAACCGCTTCACCAGGATGCTGCAGAGGGGCCCTGGAAGCAGAGAAGAAAAAGGGAAGCAATTAGGGAGGAAGGAACTATTTTGTACCTGCTGGATTGCTGCAATTATTAAATGATTTTGTCTAGACACCCTGAGGGTTGTCCCAGCAGCTTAATGTAGTGGGGGAGCCACGGAGAGAAAATATATTCTGTGATCCTCCTTGTTAGCTCAGGGGAAGTCTGTGATCTGATGGGATTTTGGCCATCAAGTAGGATGTGAAGGATTTTCATTAAAACCCTTGAAAATGGACTTCGGGTGAATTCAGTGAGGTTGTGATAAATTACTGCTTTGTTAATGACATTTAACATCCTTCATTTCAGGGCAGGGAAAGATTAGTTCACACCTGCAGGTTATCAGTGGGAATGTGCTTCTCTCTGCATGCTCTGGCAGGAGAGGATCTTAAGGTAGAATTTCTTTTCCTGTTCCTTTGAGGATCCTCAAGGTTTTCTAGGTTTTATTAACTTTTTTGCCCAATTCTGAACATTTAAAATTATGCAAGGAAATGCAAAATGACTGTAAACTGCAGAACTAGGAGTCAGTCAGAGTAGGGAACATAACCTGTGGCATATTTGTGACCTAAATCAATGTCTGGTTTGAAATAAAATCCACACAGTCAAGTGAACAGTGGAACATTAATAAAATTAGGAGTGCAGCTGTCTGTATTTTGATCTGCTTGGGAGATTTTCACCTCAGACTTCACTGGCTTTTGAAAAAGTGTCCAGCAAATGTGACTGGATTATTTTTCCTCCTGCTGAAGACATTAAGGATGGTACTGCTGTTTGACTAGCCCAAGAAGGCATAAATTGAACATGATAAAATAATGAGATTGGCTCTAAAAACCATAAAGGTTTTTCATTATTATTTCCTGGTAACTTGTTGCCTGGGTTTCAAATGTTATTTCTCACTTGCCTGGGGCTTTTGTGCTTTCTTTAGCAAGAATAATATCAACAAAAGTGCTGCATTTGTATGAGTTAGTCCAGAGAGTTCCTTGTGCATGGATATTTAGGAGCAGGAACCTGTAAGGGCCTGAAATCCCCTTTTGGAGACAGATGTAGGACCCTGAGGCTCTCAAATTATATTGTAACAAAATAATCGTTAATGGCTTTTACCTAAGAACGTAGCACTGATAATGGGATATGTTTGTCTGAGTTATGAGCTATTGTTTGCCCTGTGCCCTTCCCTGTTTCCTGTCACAGCTCTCCTGCATGGAACCTTCTCCCAGTAATGCCTGCTTCAAGAATAGGCTGCTCTGCCTATTTCCCTTTCCCTTTACCAAATTTGCAACAAATAATTTCTTTTTCCCCCTCAGTTCATCTGAATTAAAGAGAATAAAGGTGAAGAAAAGAGAGAAGAACTTCTGAGAGGTACTGGTGACAGCAGAATGCAATTTTGGGCAAGGTTTAAATGCTGAGATGATGGATGTAACCAGAGTACCTGAATCAAACAGAGCCTGGCCCCCTGCAAAGGAGGTCAGAAGTTGCAGCAAAAGCTATGCATGCTTGGCCTGAGAGGGAGGCTTTGATCTCCACTTATTTTGTTGTTTTTTCTTTCTGGTTTATGTTACTGCTGCCTTGTGCTACTGGGGGACAAGAACAAGCTCCTCTGTGCTGTAATACCCTGCAAGAGGAAGCATAACTGGCAAGCAAAGTAGAAGTCTCTGTCTGTGCCCTGACAAATTCTATTGTGAATAGCATTAACACAAGGCTATTCTTTCCTTATCTAATTTATAACTTTTGGATCTATATATTGGCTTTGTGTTACCTTTTACTGTGGTTCCAGCCTCCTACAGAACAATTACTTCATTAAAGGTGACAGGATAATTTACATTCTTGTGGATACTGCCAGAGTTGTCCTTCCTGGACATGGCTGGGACCAAGCTGCTTCCTAGACCATTTCCCAGAGCCAGCAGGTCCCAGTTGGATCCTTCCCACTAATCACAGAAGGTTCACAGGGGCTGGAAGGCAGGATGGGGAATGCCCAACAGCTTCCAAATTCCAAGCCCCAAGGACACTGCCCTATTTCTGCTGACTCTCAGTGGTGATTCCTCCCCTTGTCACTTCCCTTGACATCTCTTTCCATCTGCACCTGGATATTCTGGACCCAGCTGTTTCTGCTAAGGTGCAAACTCTCAATTCCATGCAGGTGGCTGCCAGCCATGTCCTGCACAGGACAGACTGAACCTGCCACAGCCTTCACATCAGTGTGACTCAGGGCTCTGGGGCTGGTTTTTTTCCTTTATAATGTAGTGTCAGCTTTCATCAGCACTGTAAGGGAGCAAGTATGAAGTCAGGGAGAAGCTCGGGTACAACACTGGGAACTTTGCTTGTATTGCCTGGTAGGGTTTGGGTTGTCTGTTTATCAAATAAGCATAAGATTTGCACTTGGCGGGGTCGCAAAACACAGACCACACATTGGGAAGTCCTAGAGCTGCTGGGGATTTAGTTTTCTCTCTGCAGGAATAGAAAAGGATCCCCCCATCTGTGTGTGGAATCTGGGACCGCTATCCTGTACTGCTCCCACATTTTCTTTTGAGGGGGAAAACCAGTGATTCACTCCACTATTCACAGAGCACAATGTTCCTTCCACCCCTGCAGCCGGAGGGTGCCGCCTGACCCACATTCTGCGCTTATCCAGCCCTGCTCACGTCCACCCCAATGCCTGCATGGGTGTGAGCTCTGTGCCACCACCCAAGGAGCTGCTTTTAAAGCTTTGCCTCAGCTGGCAGCTTGGAGTAGCTCAGCTTTTGGCATGTCTTCAGCCACAGGGAACAGAGCTGTCATGTGGCACTTGGAAGGAGATGTGCTCTCGTGGACAGAAGATGAACCAAGAAAGCACCCAGGCTCCAGCACTGCATGCTGGCTTATTCAGAGAGCTTCTGTGGGAAATAACTAAGTTCTTGCTGATCTGGAAGAGCTGGGCTGAGAAAGGGATTTGCCTTCTTTGACCAAGGGTCTTGGCTGAGTCTGAGAGTGACAAAAAGGAGCATGATGTCTGTGGATATTTAGCTTTGGACTGTGGGATCCAAGTGGCTTGGAGATGCTGTGAACTGCCAAACAGCCACTTTGCTTGGACCTCCCAGTCCCTTCCACCGCCCACCTTAATGAAATGCTAAAAGTGTCCTCATTACATCCCCCCACCAGCAGCACAAGGGCAGGAGGTGGAGGAGGCCATTCCCTGCCGTCACTCACCCCCTCCATGCAGCACGGCCACCATGATGGATGGGAACCACGACGTCTGGCTGTTGCTGGCCTGGAACTCGTGCTGGAGGTCCGTGAAGAAGACACCGATGCAGCAGGGGAAGCCCAGTGTCAGCCCCTGCAGCACCACTGCAGCCAGCAGGACCATCCATGCCCATCCCCGGTCCTGGGGCTTGGCAGAACCGCGTCCTGCTGCTCCTCCTTGGGACATGATAGCTCCTTTCTTCTCTAAGCCAGCCTGCCGGGGAAGGGAGTGCAGCCACCGTGCAACCCTCAGCTCAGCGAATAGGCCTTCAGGGAAGAGCTGATGGTGTTCCTGAGGCTCAGAGCACCGGTGTGTCCCACACCTTTCCCAGCTGACACTCTATTCTTGCTCTGCATTTCTTCCAGCACCTCCCTTCCTTCTCGCTACAGGATCCTGGCACCAGATTGCTTAAGAAACCACTGCCTTCTCCTTTTATATTTCACAAGACTGTGACCACAGCCAGGTAGAGGACAGGACCACACCTCCTCTGAGGTATGAATTGGCTTTACCTAGTTCCGCCCTTATTTTCCCTTTCACCCGCTTTCATCATATGGAGTCCCCTTGCTGGCAATTGCTAAGGTCACTCAGTCTCCATGCCGAGAAGAGGAGGAAAAACTACAAATACCAAGCAAAATAGAAACCTATACAGGTTGCGTGTCACAGCAGAGTTCAGTGTGAGACTTTCAGGAAAACTACACCTACCTACAAAGTGGTGGTGGTGAAAAAACATTTTTAAATTAATTAATTAGAATCCAGTGATGGCAGATAGGCTTTTGCTTTACCTCTCTAGATCTAGAGCTGCTTCTGAGAGATTCCAGTTTGGATTTCTCTAAGATTGGCAGCATGAAATGTATAGCAATAACATTCCCCATCCTCTCCACATGAATAAACATGCATAAAATAATAATCTCTGGCAGCTGAATGAGCTCAGAGAAAGTGCCCATAAGGTCACTGCACAGTGCAATATTTACTTAGCACTCAAATAGTGTCTTTTCCCTAAACCAACAGCTGCATTTAGGTTTTGTGTGCAGCTTTATCGATGAATAAGAGTTTGATTTTGCTCATTATTTCAAATATGCCATGGTGGCAGAAAGTTAGTTTCATACCTCAGGCTGAGACCAGAATTGGCCAAACGAAGGGCAGCGCCGCGTGGCTGCGGCTCATCCCCTGTGTGCGCAGCCCGGTCAGCTCATGGCCCACGGTCAGACCCTTCTGCTTCAGTAGCGACTACAGGCTTTGATGAAGTCTTTTGCAATATTAACCTAGGCATCATTTCTGTAAACAGGGCTCTTATGCTGGCTGGCTCACAGCCAGAAAACGAGAAAAAAAAAAGGCTGGGAGCAGAGGGGGCCCGTGGGAAGGGGCTCTGAGATGCAAATCACGGTGGTGGTGCTCAGCACACTTTAATCCTTTGTCCACTTTAGCTGGGCGCAGATAATGCAACTAATTCAAGTGCTTGTCTCTCTGGTGTGAATTAGCTGGATGACAGCCTAAAACCTCTCCCCGGCAACAGCAAACCTGCAAAAAAAGGCAGAAGCACAGCTCCTCTCTGTTCCCAGCTGCCCTGTCCAACTCTTGAGTTTGTCCAGCAGATTCCTGGCTCCCCTCACATCTCCCCGGGCGCCTGCTCACGGGGGAGGATTCTTCAGTGGGGCTGCAGACCCTATGGCTTTCGTCCACCTTCTGCCCCTGGCTGAGGGACACCTTTTCCCTGGGCAGCCCGACCTGCGCAATCGCTGCAAGGACCCTGGGGATGTGCTGCCAGGCTCCACACGACCTCCTCGCTGCCTCCTCGCTGCCTCCTGCCTGCACAAAGGTAAAGGAACAAGTTTGTTCCAGCGCTGGCTTAGCCGGCTGTGCCACAGCGAGCAACAGCAGCGCTGCAAACCCTCGGATTAACCCTTCCAAGGTATCCAGATAGGATGGACGGTGAAAGTGGAGGGCTGGTGTGTGTTGTCCTGTTCCTACAGCCTTGATGCTCTCAGGAAACCTGCTCCTGGTGTTGAGCAGTGAATGTGACAGACCAGGGACACCTGCAAAATACGGGCAGATTTTCAAACGCACGTGATCATCCCATATTAGTAGGGTTGGGAATAGGATTGGAGTTCACTGCAATAGCCACACCTGGGTGCCTACTGCAAACAGTGTGCTTTTGTTGGGAGCAGGTGAACAGTGCAAAGGTGCTTCTCTCCACCAGCCAGTGGAGCACTTGGGGACACACTAATGCCCTGGATGGGACACAGGGAGAAACTGCCTGTTTCAGTCTTTCTCTCTGGTCACTCTCTGCTGGTCACTGTTTGCTCTGATGAGTTATTCCTCTCTTGTTCACATGGGAATATTGTTTCTTCTTCCTCCAGTGATCCCCAAGACACCAACATTCAAACTTTGGATTTCCCTAGATGTGGAACAGCCCTGGTAGCTGTTGTTTATGGGAGCAGACCAGGAGCACTCTCACAGTGACTCTTCCTACTTCTATGCCTCAGTTTCCCTCAGCTCCTATGGGGAACAAGCAGCTGCTGACATAAGGGCTCCTGGCTACTCCCTGCAAGGACAGGCAGCCCTTTATGCCAAGAGACACAAAGGCCTGGGGCATTTATGTAGCTCACCTTAAAGGAAGAGGTTTATATTTCACAAGTTCAGGGTTATGTTATACAAATAATGATGATATTTATATATAGTCTTCAGTAAGGACGTGTAACTAGTGGCACCTGTGCGGGGTGATGAACAGACCACTTCTCTGAAGCCGCTCTGGAGGAAGACCAAGTCACAGGGTCCAGCAGAGGAGTCAGGAGTGTGGCTGGGGGGAGGCAGAACCGCTGCCCAAAGCAATGGGGCTTGGAGGCATGTTCAGAGACCAGATGATGCCTGCAGCTTGGGAGCAGGAATGGAAATGGAGAAGGTGGTTTCTTGCACCCTCCTTCCAGCCAGCTCAGTCCCGGTGTGTGCTGGACACATATTTTATGAATGTGTAAAATAAGCTGCATGTGCAGAAGTGAGATGTTTAATGTAAACTGAGCGGGTAGTAAACTGCTTTTTGGAGTCACTCAGTGTCTGTTGGGGGTAGGAAAGCCAAGCACTTCTCTCTTCATAAATACCTTTATAAGTGACTTTTTAAGTACCTTTTCATCCTGAGACCTTGGCTTGCTTTGCCATCCTCTCCCATGTAACTTATATTATATCCCATCTGACTTTTCCAAGGTCATCCGGTAAGGTAACAGCAGAGAATCCAGATTTAGCTCTGATTACAGCGTCAGCCCAAGTGGTGCAGCCTGGCCCAGTGCTATGGGCTTGTCTCTGCTGGATGTCACTTGTCATCAGGCACTTGCAACCCTCAGGGGAGAGGCTGTGCCTGGGGCACAGTGGAGGTGGCTGCAAGTCCCCTGCTCTCTGCCTGTCCTAACCAGCATGTTACAGCTTGGTAAACCAGCCCCATGCTCAGGAGCCTCAGCAGCAGCTTTGGGACAGGCCATGTCTCAGGGACATGGTTTAGTGGTGGCCTTGGCAATGCTGGGTTAACAGTTGGACTCGATGATCTTAAAGGTATTTTCCAACCCAGATGGTTCTGTGATTCTTTGTGGCTGGAAACCAAAGCACAAACGCCTCAGAGCTTGCAAATCACACTTGAGAAAGACCAGTTGAATTTGTTCCAGAGATCCAGATTAGCAAATCCTCTGGCAGATTGATTCTTGCAGAGGAAGTAGGGGGGGGGGTTGTTTGGTTTTGGGTTTTGTTTTTTGTCTAAAGCAAGGGAAATGAGGTGACATGTTAGCTGTGGGATTGCAGAGTGCTTTGTGGCAGGGAGCTGTTCCTGCCCCAGGCTCAGTCACAAATTAAACTCCTGCTCTGATCCACCTCTGGAACCTAGACAGACCCAATAGAAACCAAGCTCTCAGAGCACCTGAAAACAGATTCCTGAGGCTAGGACAGGATCTGAAAAACTCTGGCAAAACCCCTTCAGATCAGCTCTGTTGGTACTGAGAAAATGGTGCTGTGCCAAGGATGGAGGAAGTGCAGGTTTATCCTTAGTTTCCCAAGCAGTTCCCATAGCATCACTCCCACATCCTCCCCCTGCAAAAGGGATCAGGGTCCTGCCTGCACTGATTGGTCTTAATTAGCCCGACCAGCCTCATCTGTGTCCTCCTCCCACGTCTCCTCCACCCTGTTTGTTCCCCAGCTGCATTTAAGTCCAGCTCTTTGCCTAGCTTGGTTTTTGCTCAGTTTCACTGCTGCTTTCAGCTCTCCTGGGCTGGCTTTGGGTCTGCCTGGCTGCTTTGTGCGCATTAATCAGTGATAATGTGGGTATAAGTCCAGGTGAGAAATCCCCCTTTTGGGACCAGATTTAATGGCCATTAGCCAGTGCTGGGGATAACACGGTTTAGCCTGGAGATGGGAAATGGGAGCTGAGGAGGCAGCTGGCACCAGAGCATGCACTGACAGCTCCCATTGGCCTGGAGGAATTCAGCAAGATGTGGCTTGTCCCTGCTCTTTATCCAGGTGGTGGGTGGCTGCAGATGGTTTGTGTGCATGCTGGCCCTTGCCCTCCTGGCTGCCACCATCCCCCCTGGTCACTGACTGTGGCTGTCCCAGAGCCTGTGCTTTGTATAGAAGGTGTGGGTAGAAGGTGTGGTGCCAAGAAGGGCAGCATTCCCTGAGGCAATGGGGATCAGGAGATGAGTCTGAGGAAGATATTGCATAAACTCACGCTGGAGGTGGCTTTGGAAGTGGCTCTGGCTCATGCTGTGTGACACCCTGACCTGCCACACTGCCCTGGCAGTGGGCAGAGAGAAGGACTGATGGTGGCATGCAGTACCTGAACAGATGGAGGTCCTTGCTAGGAACCTGGCCGAGGTTACTGAGGAGATCTGGAAGCTGCTGCTATTTTTCTTCCAGTAATTACCAGCATTTCTGAAGATGATGCAGGGGGTGTGTTCCTGGGAAAGTGAGGCTTTGCAAGAAGTGAAGTTACCTTGTCATTAGCTGCAGGAAAACTCCTGGAGTAGGTGAGGATGTGACAGAGCATGAGGGCAATGTGATGTGTTGCAGCTAGGGGTATAATCTAATGCTACTGCAGGTCATCTCTTTCATATATTGACATTTTGACCCTGAGCAGTGACTGAGGGTTCCCTCTAACAAGCTCTTAATTGTCATTTAAATTGGCTTTTATTAATGAGGAAAAAGGGACTCAGTGGGAGAAGGACTGAGAGAAGGGTTTCCTCGTGGCTTACTGCTTGATCTGTGGAGCAGGTGGAGGAGGTTGTGGGGGGTTGAAAGTGTTCAGCCAGAAATTTTGGAGTCTGGTTTGTAGGAAGCCAGCTGGGTTTTGGGCTCCAGCTATTCAGCCTTGGCTCTTTAGATCTCAGCAGATGCTCTGCCATCCCAGACAGGCCCTGCTTGGATCTCCTGTCCAAGGAAGATCTGCTCTGAGAAAGGTGTAGGTGATTCTTAGAGGTCACAACAGGGTAGGAGAGAAGATATAGAAACTTAGTGCTGATACTTAGGCTCTTCCTGCCCAGACCCAGAGGGCTCACAATGTCCCCTTTTGTGATTCTTGGAAAAGGAAAGGCAGGAGCTCTTTATCCCACTGGGAAGCACAGGTTCCTGTGCATCTTAGCATATTGTGCATCATATTGTTGGGGGGGGGTGTGGAAACAGCAAAATATGGCCTTGAGCATTTGTTTCATGGGCAAATCCCCTTTGGTTTGGCAAATAAAACTATCTCGTTCTTACTTTTTACATGTTTCTTTGTATTCAAATTTTAGATGAAAATACACTGAACATTAGGATGAGGGTGACCATTTATTAGGTGTTTTTTATCCCTTTAGTGCCTAATCTGCCTCCTTATTTTTGAGACATCTTGAACTCAGTGCCTGGGTTAGTGGACTGTCTCCTTGCTTGGCTACTCAAATGGTTTTCCTCATTTTTAGCTACTGTCATTTGAATTCATTGAGATCACTGGTGCATGTTTTCCTGGCTGTGGTAAAGGACCTGCTGCCCAGACTGCCCTGAGCTCAAGGATTTTCTTGGTGCCACAGACACCAGTGGAGCTCTCTGTTCACTGAAGGTCTGTTTGAGACACATGAAACTTGAGCACACTGTGTACTTCCTCTGAGGTACAGAGTACATCAGTAAAGACTGATGATGGACTTGGGTCACACTCCCATCTGCTGAAGTCTGGGGAACACCTAGGAGGAATGGAGGCCTCTGATAGGAAATATTCCCAGAAGGTCAAATATCTCTTGAGATAAGCCTTTGCTCATGTTACATCACAATCTGAAGGCAATTACTAGGGCATTGCAGCTCTTTCTTAACTGCGGTTTGTAGTAACCAACGTGTTTCTCCAGCCTGGGAAGCAAGAGGGTATGTGGCAGTTATTTACCTGTGTGAAAGTTGGGTTAAACCTTCAATAACTGCCTCAAAACCAGATGTAGGTGGAAGGACATGGCCAAGGTCCTTGTTTCCCAAACAACTTAGCAAACTGGATTGAAAATATCTGCAGGCTTCCTGTCTGCAGACAGATCTGGCTTGATTACTTTGTTCCGGGTGAGGGTGGGCGGGTGAGTGACGAATTGACCTTCGTCTGTGTGCGACAGCCTGAGGCAGAACAGAAAACGTGTGGAGGGGTTGTGCAAGATGCACGTATGGCTGTGGCAGGACCGCTGCACCGCTGGGTTTCACCCTCCCATGTGTGCAGAGAGAGGAAATGCAGCCGCAGTTTCCACTGCGTTTTGCTGGAGCCCCGGGCCAAGCGCTTGGATGCTGGTGGGTGCCTGACAGTGCTAAAACCCTTTCCTATCTTTAATGTCAATTATGGTTTTCTCTTTGTCCACGGACACGAGCAGGCAGGCCAGAAAAACAAATTAATTAATTGTGTTCCAGGCAAAACTGTCAGGAGCATGGTGAGCTTCCAGCTGGGGTGACTAATGGGTGTTGTGGGGAGGTGAGCACCACCCCCAGGGAGCCAGGTGGGCCCTGGACACAGCCTGGGGGACAAGAGGGAGCCTGAGCCTCTCTTTCCAGAGGAGGATGTGGAATTGTTCCTTTTATGTGCTTTCCAATGCAGAAAAGTCTGATGGTGTGGTTTTCAAGTCCCTCTGCCATAGCTCAGTGCATGCACCACCTACTGACTTTATCAGAATACCTCTGTGATATTTTGTTACTCATCTTTCCCCCAAACACCTGGCAAAGCCACCTGGAGAATTTTTTCCCTCTAGTTGTTTCTGGCAGTAGGAGGGACCAAATCCTGGTATGGGCAGGTACTAAATCCCTTGGGTGTTTTTGTGGTGCCATTCACCTCCTGCCTTGGTGGTGGCACAGCACCATGGATGGACCCCTCACTCACAGGAGCTGCTTGTCCCTGGGGATGTCCCTTCACTGGGCATCCCATATCTTCTTGGGCAACAGCATTTGGAGGCAGCCTGGGGTCCTCTGACCAGCCCAGATGAGAGTCAGGATCATAACCCTCTGCTGAGGCCAGTTCTGCTGCAAACCATCCCCCTTTCCCTTCTGCTGCTGCAGCTCTAGAGCGGCCTGGGTTTGGCAACAAGGAGAGCCAAGCTTTGGGCTGGCTCCTGGCAGCAGCAGGACCTGCACATTAAGAGCTGGTGTACAGGGTTCAGTTTTATTTTGGGTGAGTTAACACATGCTGCCAATCCCACACAACCTCTCGCTGCTTGGTAATGCTGAGGCATCACCTGTTTCCTGCAGCAAGAAATTAATTTTTAAAGGAGTTAATGGGCTGCACAGTATTGGATGGGAAAGTGAAGGATGGTGCAAAGACCTAGCAGCTCCAGCCTGTGGTTTCTGTAGGAACCACTGAGGGATCATTGTGGTGACATGGCATTGTGTTAGAGCAACCGCCTGCCTGGCAGATCTGGAGCTGGTTAAAAGCCCTGCACAAAGGCTTTTGCAGCTTATGTGGCCTCATAGGACAGCCCTAAGGTGGGGTAGCAGGGTGTTATGGTATTATGGAAATGCTGGCTGTAATCTGAGTTTCTGCTGACAAGTCCTCCCTGGTGAACAAATATGTGTGTGGTGTCAGCAGTGCCAAGCCTGTGCTTTCCACCTCTGCCCAAGACTCTGCTGGCACTTCATTGTGCCTTTGCTTTGGACCAGTTCACTGGCAATGCAGACCTGAAGTTAGGTCTGGGATAGAGAGATGGGTCAAGAGGTTTGAAAACACTCTCAAATCAACTCATGCTATGTGGTGACTTGGCTCAGTCATGCTTTCTGGTGAGCTCCCTGTGTGGGGAGTCTCATCTCCTTCCACTGTGTTGGTGGTGTTAAATTCTGGCACCACCAAAGCTGAAGTGGTCAGACCCCTCCTCCATGTGGTCCAGAGTTAAGTAGGGGTTTAGCAAATGACAGCTCCTCTTTTTTAGCAACTCACATTTATTGGTTGTATTAATGTTCTACTTGCTTGTAATTGTCAGTGGAAATGGTAAGATAAAATGTGGAATTTGAGATTATTTTACAGAAGAAAGCATCAGAAACAAGCTTCAGTTGTACCTTTATCCCTGAAAGCAGCCTAGGAGGACTCCAGAATCTCATTAGACTCTCCTTTTGGCAAGTCATTGTTAAAAGTGAGCTGAAGCCAGACACAGGTACCCAATGTACACATTTCCTCCCCCATAATGCAATATCAGTGTGGTGAAGGGAAAGCAGCAGGCTGCACACTACCCCTCAAACTTTTCAAACCCATTTCAGAATCTTTATTGGGAAAAAAAAATTCATCACAGCATCTCAACTGTTATTCAAACACATTTAATAAACAAAGAGAAACAGTAGCAAAGGGCACTGACACGTGACAAACTGTACAAAACCTCCAGGTAGGAGCTCATGGCCCAGCTGCTCTGGCCCCTGCCCTGCAGCCAACCAGGCCCCCTTCGCCTCAGCCCACTCAGTCACCCCTGAGAAAAATCAGTTTTTAAAAATGTGCAGAAACAAAGACACTTCAAGAGGTTATTTCCAGTCTTGCCATAATGGAACATTTTAGGCCACTGGGAAAGTTTTTTAAAAAACCAAAGTGTCATACGCTCCATTCCCAGGATTAATGCTTTAAAGTGAACCTTCCCAAGAGGCACAAGCACTCTTGGACAGTCAGTAGATCTACCCCTGCTCTCCTACTCTACTCACCACAACATGCTACTTTTTTAGAGTGAATGGGACAAACTTCGTCCTAATTCAGCACTAATTTTGATATAGTTGTGACTGAGTGAAAGGCAATGGAAGGAAAAGCCCTGTTTGAGCACAGACGGGATGCAACCAGTGCATAATGCTGAGACCAGCCCTGGTCTTGGGGTAAAGGTGACCTAGCACAGTCAGGGAAGGAGAAATCCCTCACTGGGAATGTACCTGCTCTGGATGGACTTCATGCCTAGTCCTAAATATTGCCTAAAAACTTGAGCATCCAGTACCAATGATTGGTTTTCTACCATAAACTTGTTCTGCTGAACTTCAAAAGACCCTGCAATGGAACCCAAAGAGTCCATGGTCCCCTGGCACCTCCTCACTGCCAAAAGCAGCACAGAAGGGAAAACCAAGATGCAACTCTGACCTTTCTTGTGCTCATTGGTTAAACAGCTGTGCAATTCACCTAGTAATGGTAACTTTTAGGCTCTCTGTGGCTCAGAAGAGAGAGCAATGGCATCACTCTGCATCAGGAAACCCTCCAGTGGGCTTCACCATGTGTGGTGTTTTTAGTGACACAATAAAGCCAAGAAGGTGTTTGTTATTCTGATCTACTTGAGTGGCACTGGACAGTAAGTCTCCCTCTGCAGCCAGCGCTGCTTTGAGCTCCATGGCTGAGCAAGGTGCTCAGCCGGCATCGGTGTGACAAAAGCAGCCTGACCAGTTCCTGTTTGGCATTTCTTGACCAGTTCCCAGAAACTCCCTCCTCTGAGGAAGGGGAATAAGACAGATGAGAGTGTTAAAGGGCTTTTTAGGCTGCTAACTTGCATACGTGTGCTTCTTGATTTCTTAGCTGTGAGCACAGACAGTGACTGAGGCTACAGGATACGGACAGAGGAGGGAGATCTGTACACATCACAGTGTTGTTCAGGCCCAGCCAAGGTGTGTGGTCTGATCACATCAATACCAGCTCACCACATTATAAACAGGGCAGGTGGAGGGAAGTAGAGCTGGGTTTTTCAGTGTGATGGCAAGCTAGCTGTGATTCAGCCTGTCACTGACACAATGTGAATTCAAAGACATTTGGCACGGTCTGTTGTTGCCAGGACTAATCTAGCACAGACAGTTAACCAGTCTGTCTTGAGAATGAGGCAAAGGCTCCACCGCAGGAGGTACACTGGCAAAGCAGGATGGAGAGGACAGGCAAGAGGACGTGCAGGAGTGGAAAGAGGCAGAGCACAGCGGTGCCACTGTCTTCGCTGCACATCTTGGTTGCTGAACTGGTTGTTGGACTGTCAGTAGGACCCTGTCAGCAAGAAGTGGTAAGATGGGAAACCTGCCTAATTCTATGTCAAAACTTTCAGGAGAACACGGGTAGCTGAAGCCCTCCAGAAAGGAGCCCAACTCCTCAGTACAGGTGAGGAATCTTCTGGTAGCTTATTGAGAAACATCTGCTCTGAGCTTGTCAATGTCTGAATTCCAGCATCTCTGAAGCTTTGCTGTAATGTCAGTTTGGGACTTGACTGAAACTGACCCAAGTGCCAGGACACTCGGGCTACAAAGAACAAAGCCAGGATGAAAGGGGAAAAACATGCAGCAAATTCCTGTGAAATTCCATTTACCAGACTAGGAGGGACATGCCCTTGGTTAGGGGTGGCACAGAGTAACAGAGGGGAACCAGTGACTGCAGTTTGGCTAAGATTAGAATTCAAGAGAGGCACAAACAAACATTTTGCACATCCATCCAAGGCATTCCAAAAAAAAAAAAAAAAAAAAGGGAAAGAAAAGTCACAAAAGTTGACACATCACTTTGGACAAGAAACATTACAACAGTTTGGCAACTTTTCACCAATCCCCCCCCCCAGCTCTGTGATGTCCCTTTGTAATTTGAGGTGATCTCTTAAAGGTGGGGACATGGCAGGGGGGCTGCAGGTAAATCACCTGTTTGTAAATAGGGGATCTCCTCCGCAAAGGATCTCGTGGGGTAAAACAAACCTACCTGCTTGGTACAGTACAAATGAAATTCTGCCTGAAGCCCTCCCAGGTGAGAGGGAAGGAGACAGAGCCCACGCTGCTAGAGACAAACAAGGCAAAGCTGAACTTGGCAGCAGCAAGTCCCTAAACCTTGTGACTTCGCACCAGGCTAAGATATGGCCAGGCAGGGTACTGGAGGGGAAGATGTCACCACTCTTCCTCTGTGGAGAAGTGTAAAGGACAGGACTATCACTCTATCACTATATTGGGTGAACACAGGCCTCTTTGTTTATGCATGCAAAGTAATGGGCTTTGGAAAATACCAGGAGCCCACTTATAATAGTGTTAACAGTGAGACCTGTGTCAGATGGACACACAACTCCCCTCCCCTTAGATCAAACTCAGCTCTTAGGAATTGAACAAGGAACAAATACAAAGCAAGAATGGAAAAGTTTGTGTGGGTTTTTTAGGAGTGGTTGTTTTGTTCCTCCTTTTAAAGCCCTGTTCTTCAGATTTGGGGGGGAAGGGGGGAGCATTGCAAGGTCCCTGCACTTTTCTGGTGGCAGACCTGGGTGCAAGAAATGGCACAGCTCAAATATGGACCTTCCCACCCACAGCAGCCTGTGGAAGGTGGGATTAATTACAAGAGCCTGAGGACCTGAGCAACCTTCACAAAGGCTCCGACTGGGAATCCAGCCCAGCCATTGTTGGAAAAATTCAATACAGCGCTGGCCAAGAAAATAAAACAAATACTTGTGGAAAGGACTATCCAACTGGAAGAATCTCTTCCTTCCTCAGTTTTCAGGGTAAGAGGAAAGCCTTTGGTTATGACCAGAATTATTTGCCATTGGCAGGACAGGCTCAGCTTTGCTTTGCATTAGCTTGGTTACTGTACAAGGGCTGGGCTGCTCTGCAGAGAGATGCTCTGCCCAGCTGGACTGCCCTGTGACATCTGGGAGTTTAATGGAGTGGACACTTGAACTACATCCGGGATCCTCGCTCCTGAAGAATCTGAAACAGAGGAGACCTCCTATGAACACCACACACAAGTTTAAATGCAAAAGTTCCTGATCAGAGTCCTTGGGTTTTTTTTTTGCAGAGAAAGGAAACATGGACTAAAGTGAGAGCAGCTTGCAGGCTTTTATGCTACCACAACAACTGACAGTTTGGTTAAGGCTACATGAGCCCCTTGTCTAGAAATCCTGCTCAGCTGCTTGCCAGGAGGTAAGGATGTTGCCTTTTGTTTCTATTCTGGGGAAAAAAAAGTAGATTCATAGAATGGTTTAGTTTGGAAGAGACCTTAAAGCTTATCTTGTTCCACCCCTCTGCCATGGGAAGACACCTTCCACTAGACCAGGCTGCTCAGAGCCCTATGCAACCTGGCCTTGAACACTTCCAGGCATGGGGAGAATTGAAAGAAAACAAAAACCTTGTTTCTCCCCGTGACATCATTCAACCACAAAACCTGACTAACTTCAAAGGTCCTTCCTACTCTATTCTCCTTTTTCAAGTTACTCTTTCTTTCAGTTTTTTTGGTCTTAATTTGAAGTGCAAAAGAGCCTTAGTTCTTGTCCTACAGTAAAACATGAAATCTTCCTAGAGGGGATGATAGAGAAGGCAATGGGAAAGCTGATTCACAGAACTGCTGCTGCAGCTTGGTGCAGGAAAGGCTTTTCTTTCTTAGGGGAATTCAAGTTGATACATCTGAGCAGGTGCGTTACCTTGGCCTTCTCACTGGGCTCCTTGACAATGCCATTGGTAGAATTGTTGAGCTCCCTGGACACAACACAGAGGAATTCTGCCTGGTCTTCATTTCCATAGTTATAGGAAGATCCGATGCTGATCAGCTGTGCAACAGGAGACAACCAAGATAACTATCAGTAAGTCTTAATTTTATTCCTACAGTTAGGAATATAGATAGGACTGTGAAATAGGACTATTTCCCAGGTGATCTGCTCTGGACCCAAAGTGTCCCCTGCAGCCTCCTGTGTGTGTAAGGCAGGGACACAGCCGAGCTCCACAGCCCTCTAGTGGCACCTGGAGCCCCAGGAAGGAATTCCAGCCTGAAACTAATGCTGAACACAGCAAAACATTGCCCAATTTCTGAGGGTGGAAAAAGGGAAAACAGATTGTGCAATATACAATATCCAGCTCATTTAGACGTGGGCAGGCATTGCAAATTGCCTAGTCTTTGTTGAACTCAGCTCTCAACCTGCCTTGTGACTGATGTGGAAATGGGAATTCTTTACCCCAGGCAGATGTTGGATTAACTGGGGACATGTGGCAAACAGACACTGTCCTTTATGTGGATGTTGCCAAGATGGAGTCTGGTATCTGTGTAAACGGGATTATATTCTATTACTGTTGTGTTGAGGGGGTCTGGACTCGATCCAAGAAATCCCATCTGTCTCATTTATCATTATTACATTAAAAGGACATCCTGGAGTGCAGAGCTAATTTGTCATTTACAACTCAGTTCTGCTTTCCAGAAAATAAATTCAAGTCATCTGAAGAAAGCACTGTGGCTCTTATCAACTGTGCGTACGCAGGAAACTTTAATGGCAGCGTGCACCTTAATTTCTATGTCCTAATGATTTTAGAAGAGCCAGCTCCATATTTATATATTATAGATTTGGAAAGGAAGATTAGGAAAGATCTAAGGGTGCAGTTTCCTATTAAAGGCACTGCCTGTAGACTCAAGGGTTTGGGGGTGTAGATATGGATGTATGAAAGGCAGATTCTGTAAATTGTTGGACAGCAAAACAAGGGTGTTGGAGAACTGCATTTCCACGGAGCAGTGAGTGGTTATCGGTCTCAAGATTTACTATTTTCTCACAGGGGCAGGTTTTTGGCTGCCTCTTCACTCTGAGATAGTTTTCAGGCGTTACAGAACAGATCCATAGGGACAAAGGATGGGAAGTGCTGTTCCTAATCCTCTGCTTCACTTCATGTCAGCACATTCCCCACAGTATCCACTTGCACTGAAGCTGGACTAACTGGGAAGACACTGCTGTAATCCTCAGAGCCTATTCTGTAGTTTCCTAATATAACACACAGGCTGGCTGGCTCCAGTTCTCCTTTCTCAGAAATAAGAGAACAGTGTTTGATTCCAGAAACCAAACCTGGAACTAATGCCATATGCAACTGCAGCGACACCAGCCCTGGAACCAGCTGCATTGCAAAGACATCTGCAGGAATTCTCATGCCATTCAGTGCCTCTTTAGAAAATGCAGCAGTTGTGGCTTTGAGGTTCCAGGAAAGTCATGCTGTGTTTTTTCATGGCTCTGGTAGTTTTCCTGGATAGAACTGTTATACTGTGGCCTGGTGTATATGATGAAATGGAGGAAAATGGAAGAATTGCTCTGGGATTTGACAGGAAGACAAGTCCTGAGAGAAAATGAAATCTCTCTGGCAGCTTGAGTGACTTCTGCCCTCCCCTGTCAGTGACTGGACACAAGTGGATTGCTGCTCAGGTCAGGCTGCTTATTCAGAAGAGCAGAGCAGTGTGAAGTGCAACTGAACAGGAAACTCTGCTTATTCCATAGCCAGCTTTCAAAGAAATTCTGCCATTCTTTGGTAACAGTACCTGTTCAAATTTCCATCCGTCAGACATGGTGGACACCATCTGTGTGAGCTCTTCCTCTTGGCACTGCAGCACTCTGTACACGTGTTTCACGGGTCCCTGGAGCACAGAGAACAATTGCTGTAGTTTAGTAATTGCTGTACTAATATCTAGAAAATTAATAAGCCTCTCCTGCTCTCGTCTTAGGAAGTCAGAGCCCCACAGGCTTTCTAAGGTTTCATCCCACTGATTCCAAACCAGATCCATATGCCTGGCACACTTCTCTTAAAAGCTTTCTACGGATCTAAGCAACAGTGAAAGCAAAACTTCTTTGGCTTTCAAGGCCATTTGCTGCTTTTTGAAAACATTTCTGAAATTGAATCTACTGGGTGTGCTGGTATCAGCTGAGCATCAATGGGAAAAATGCCACAGAGAGACAAAGGGAAGAAAGGGTTTAGAGAAGGAATAGTTTGAGCTGTTCTTTACCCAAGCAGGATGTTTTGCTTCATAACCACCCATTTCTTCTCCTGGCCCCTCTCCTTTCCTTCTGTCCCTTGCCTTTCCCTATAGTGCTGAGATGACTCAGTGGTCTGTGCTTTGTAACACCACACTGGAGACTCTTTCCTAGCCATGCCATGGATCCACCTAACAGCAGTTACTGCTCAACCAAAGAACTGCTTCTGCAAGTCTCTGCAGCCATGCTGTCCTGTGCACAGAACTGACTCCATAACTCCAAAGGACATTACTTGAGAGGTTCTGTTCTCGTTGTCCCGTATCCGCTCCTTCACCAGCCGCACAAGGGACGCAATGTTGTAAAACTCAGCCTCTTCCAGCACCCCTGAGAGAGGAACCCAAAGGAGAGACAAATTCTGTTACTTTGCACAGGGTAGAATGAAGACGATTCTGCCACAAGGATGCAACACCTGCTCCTGACTCCAAATCTAGCCCAAATGTCAGAATCCCAAATGTGCCACCCACCTCCTGCTCCCAGGCTGGGGGAAAATGCCTGACTAGCTGTCACCTCCTTTTGTGACTTACAGGTTCTTTAAGAAAGATTATTCCCCTTTCCCTGGGATTATCATAAATCTCATGGTTCAATGTCTATTTTTTCACCCAGCCCCATCAAGGGAAAGCCCTCAGAGCCACCTGCTCTGTGGTGAACTGTGGTCTGTGAGGGGCAGATGGGCTGTAACAGACCTTAGGCTCAGCAGAGCAGTGACAGGGTGTGCTCTAAACTGCAGCCTCTGCTTTTGGGAAGACACAGAATCTGATGACTTAATCCCCGTTAATGAGCAATTAACAGTACTAACAGCGCTCCTGGGAAACTTGCTCACACCGTCACACCAGTCTCTGGTGAGGACTCCTGGATGTGCTATCAAACAGCACTGACAGCCTTTTTTTGGTGTTTTTCTCTTACCTTCCTCTGCAAGCTCTTTGTTTATGATGAGCTTCCCGTGCCGGAGGTAGTTCAGTATCGGACCAAAGTACGTGGGGTCTCTGTCGATGAGATAGGCTCCTGTCTCATCCTGAGAACACAACAGGGATGGTTCAGTGGCACCAGGAAAAAATAATTTCAATCTAACACAATAAACTCAACAGTTTCTCTTTGTGGACCTGGATTCATTTGCCTGTGGGAGGTGTACAAATGACACCACATTTAAACCACTTTTCTTTTTCAGTATCTGATCTACGAACATTGCAGCCTGGTAATGCTGGCAGATGCCTCACATGAAGCACTTGTACAGTTTATAGACAAAAAGAGAAAAGCTAGGCTTAGGAGGGTTTTTCTTCACTGCAGTAACAAAAGAACCAAAGCCTGACAGTTGTGTTCTGTCTAAATTTGTCCTCCAAACTAGTTTAACTAGGAGGCTCTGGAGGAAAACGGGATCTCCAGTTCTACCTAATGGCACCTGACAGGCAAAATAGGGTTTTTTTTTCCCTTTGCACTACTGCAAACACACATTGCAATGCTCCAGCCACGTCTCCAACAATACAACTATTGGCATTAAATAACCAACAATTCACAGCCAAAAGCATCTCTTGAGCAGCTTTGAAGCACTGACAAATCCTCTGCAGAATTCTATCTCTCTCTTAATGACTTTAAAGCGTTGCTTCTCCTGCTAATCTACTCTAAAGCAATCAGAAACTGTGCAAACCCACTCTGAAATATCTCCTCTCCTCACTGATACTGCTGACTGATATTTCAATCACAACCAAGATTTATCTTGTGATTAAACTCTGAATGGAGCAGCAACCGACCTGGTTAATTCTGTCTGACCCACCTACAACATATTTGCAACACCTTGTGCAGCAGATCTTATGGAAAATCTGCAATTGCAAGAATAACTGTTTGCAGAATCATGATAAACTGCAGTGACTTCAAAACTGTCCAGCCATGCAAGGAACGCACACTGCGATCTTTTATGACAGCGAAGTGAAATACATCAAAAAACCAAAACAACAACAATCATGCTCAGCGTGAGAAATTGTAACATTGGTGTTTCTAGGAGTTTCCTTCCCTGCTGTGACCACTGTGGAAAGGTGGGTTGCTCCTTGAGCGGAATCAAGGGACAACTGGAGACAGAGGGAGCAGAGCCTGTGGCACGTGGGTGTTACAGGCACGAGGGCAGAGCCCCGCCCCGTTCGTGGGGATGTCACCGACTCCGTGACCGTGGGACACGAGGGACAGGGCGATGGTATGTGTCAAGAGCAACGCGCCCCGGGACCGTGGGAGATCCGCCCATCCATACGCCGGGGCCGCACAGGAGCCTCGGGGGTGCTGGCCCGGGGGACAGCGGCAGCGGGGGGTGTCACCCCGCGCAGGGGACAAGCCGGGGCACCCCGGTGACACCGGCTGCCGCAGCGGCTCAGGGAGGGGCTGTCCCGGTGCGGGGGGAGCCTGGCCCCGCCGCGGCCTCACCTTGTCGGAGCCGAGCTCGGGCCCGTCCTGGCAGCAGAGGCGGCACAGGAAGGACTTGGGCTCCCGGCACAGCGTCTGCCGGGTGCTCACGAAGTACGTGCCGCCCACGTTCAGCCGCACCCACTTGGAGGCGGCGGCAGGCGGGGACGGCGCCCCGGCGGACCCCGCCGCCGCTCCGGCCGCGCGGGGGCTCGGCGGCCCCGGTGCCCCCCCGGGGCCCGGGCTGGGCGTGCGGCCCCTCGGCGGCCCCTCGGCCATGGCGGAGCCTCAGCGCCCGCCCGCCGCCATCGCCGCCCGCACCGCTTCCGGCCCGCACCGCTTCCGGGGATGATGGATTCCGGTGGGGCCGCGTTCTGATTGGGCGGCGGGAGCAGAGGGGGCGGGACTTCCTGCGGCGGGACTGCGGTGTCGGTCAGTGAAGGTGAGAGCGGGGCCGCGGCCGGGGAGCGGGAGCAGGGAACAGGGGAGGGGGGACAGGGACGGGAGTCTGGAATCCCGGCACTGGGGGGCGGAGCAGGACGGGGCCGGCCTTGGTGTTGGGAGGCCGGTGGAGAGGAGCGGGGGCGGCATGAGGTCGCGGCGGGGCTGAGGAGCGACCCCTGTGCCCGGATATCCCGTGTCGCGATCCCCCGTGTCGCCATCTCCAGTGTCCCCATCCCCCGCGTCCGCAGCCCCGCGTGTTGCCCCGTCCCCCCGTGTCCCGGTCCCCTCCGTGTCCCGATCCCTCACGTCCCGTTCCCCCGTGTCCACCGCCCCCGCTCCGTGCCGCGCTCCCGGCCCGAGCCGCCCTCCCCAGCCCCGCTCCCGCTCCCCGCCGGCGCTGTCACCCACCGCCTCTCCTGGGCCAGGCGGCGCCATGGCGGGACGCAGAGCTGCCCTCAAGGCCGTGGACTGGGCTGCCTTCGCCGAGCGGGTGCCCCCGAACCAGCGGGCCATGTTCAACGCGCTGAAGACCCGCAACGATGCGCTGACGGCCCGGTGAGTGCTCGCCCCGCTGCTGCCAGCCGCCCGGCTGTGAGTGCTGCTGCCTGCCGCTGCCTGTGGTCCCGCAGGGCTGTCCCCACAGGTATTAAAGCAGGTCACCTTGAGGCGGCTGGTGGCTTTTTTTGGCAAATCACCTTTAGTTAATCCTCCCCAGAGTAAACCCGTAGCTGCAGTTCTGTGAGCGCACTTTGCTTTGGCACAAGCTTTGTCACTCTGTTAAATGCTCTACAAATTCATGTGCAGTTCTTGAATCCTTCAGCATCCACTGCCTGATACAAGTGCTGGCTGTTGCAGGGAATGTTGCTGATTGCTTCTGGTTCTGTGTTGTAAAACAGCCTTGTCCTTCCTTCAGGGCTGCACCCAGAGGGGCTGAGTGAAGTGAGGCAGAGCTGCAGGCTGAGCTCTGCCTGTCTGTCCAGAGGAGCCTGTTCCAAGGGCAGAAGGATTTGCAGAAATAGCTTGTTTCAAACTTGAAAACATGTAAACTAAACATAGCAGGCTGTGCTGATAGTCAGGTTGCTGCTCATGTCTGCTGTGCTCCATCCCTTCAGGTTGGCTGCGCTGCCAGAGAAGCCCCCGGCCATTGACTGGGCTTTCTACAAAGCTCATGTTGCCAAGGCTGGAATGGTGGATGAGTTCCAGAAGAAGGTCAGTCTCCTTGCCAGCTGGGTATTGCTCTTTGGAGTTTTATTGGGGAATTGAGAGGAAAACGCCAGGATTGGCAGAGGAGGTTGGTTTTGTCACTGTGAAAATTTGCCTCCCAAGACTGGGAGTACAAACTGTACTCAAATGAGTCTGGGAGCTTTGTGTTGGGGACAATAACTCTGTGATAGGGTAAATCAGTGATGTTGGACCTTCCTGCTTCCTTACAGTGCTGTGAGGAACGGGTGGTGCTGTGTGTCCTGGGGGTGGTGGGAGGACAGAGAAGATGGCTGGAAACTCCTGGGCAAGGAAGGGCCAGGGGACAGCTGCACTGATCACTTTTAGCTCACTAACTTACATGGTTGTGAGCAAATGCTAGGAAGAAAGGAGGGAATGCTCCCTGCTGCTAGGGCAGATGACCTCTATGTGAAGGATTGTTTCAGTCAAACAAACCTTATAAAAATTGTCTTCCAATTTACAGTTCAGTGCACTAAAGGTTCCTGAGCCAGTGGATACACAGACTGCCAAGATTGATGCCCAGGAGAAGGAAGCTGTAAGTGAGCCATTCCAAATGCTGGGGTTGTCCCTACGTTCTGTGGGGAAGAGGTGAAAGGGAGGGTCTGGATGTGCCAGGGCACAGCTCTGCCCTTCACACTTATCCCTGGCTTTCTGGGCAAGGGGATGCCTGCACAGGGAAGGGTTTGGCTGTTTGGGATCTGGTGGAGAGTCCATCACTTATCCAGCATAACAGTGATTGATTTTAATGCCAATTTGAAGCATGGGTGGATGCAGGTTCACTCTGGGTCACTCTGTCTTTATCATAACCACACTCCCCACATCCTCTGCTCTCCCCAGGCCAAGAGCACTGCTGAGTACATCCAGGCTTCCAAAGCCCGGATTGCCCAGTACGAGCAACAGGTGAGGGAATATTCTCTGCACCCCACTCTGGCACACCCCTTGCTCTCACCTGGGTGTGCTTTGCTCCTTCCTGCTGACCACTGACTTGTGATGTGTCTGTCCCTGCTTCCACAGCTCCAGAAGCTCAAGAGCATGATTCCCTTTGAACAGATGACGTTTGAAGACTTGAGTGAAGCCTTCCCTGAAACTAAACTGAACAAGGAGAAATATGCATACTGGCCCAACAAGCCAATTGCTGATCTGTAAACTGGTCTGGGAGCAGTTTAACAACTGTCAGACTCCATGAGCTTATAAATAAAGAGCTTTCTCTGTCTGTGGCTTAGATCTGAGTCATGAGTTTTGAGTGGCATGGAGCAATACAGTAACTTGCAAACATCCCTCTTTTCCTGGATTTTGCCTTTTCTACCCATGAGCTTGTTTTTGTTCCAAGGACCAAGCTCCCAGCCTGACCTGCTGATCAGACTGAGTCTTGTCACATTCTCTGAAAGCAAATAATCCCTCTGTCCCTTTGTGTAACCACAAGGTGCAGGGAATGGAGTTCTCCTGCCCTTGCAGGCAGACATATGCTCAGAAGTTGAGCGTGTGAAGGCCTTTGAGATGCTGGAGTGTATTTAGCAGCATTTGTGTGTATCAGGACTTTTACAGGCAGAAGTCTGGGGTGGTTTTCTGGGCTGATTGTGATTGCTCAAGAGAAACCAAATGCAAAAGGAGTTGAAGGAGTATTGATACGTTGAGATGCATAAAAAGTTGGTTTTTTAGCTATTTTTAAAAACATTTAATCCTGGTGATCTTACTCTCCTCTCACTCCTGGATTTCTGAATGCTGCTGATCTCACAGAAGCAATTGTACAGACCTCAGACTTGCATTGTTCTACTTAAGTATCTAAAGTGGAATTCTTAAACACCATTTCTCAAGATGGAAACTTCTCTAAGAGAAGGGAGTCAACTCCCTTTCCTCTTGGTCATATTTGAGGTAAGAATTACAGATGAGTAGAATGAAATCCCCAGATTTCACAATTGTTTTATTCAGATACCTTAGTAGTCCACAGAATACTTCAAGAACATCTGTATTTCTACTGAACCAGAGTACAAAGCAGTATACATGCAGATCTCAGGTCATGTGGGTTTGGATTTTAATTTAATTTTATTTTATTCAGGCAACTGAAACATCTGCAACTCTGTGAACTGAGCAGGAGCAAATTTCAGCAGAGGGGTTGGAAGCAACAGTGGAGAACAACTGAGCTGGCACTGGGCAGAGCTGGCCTTCAGCTGCTCCATTTTACAGAAATCACAGTAAAAAAAAACAGGGACAGGAAAAGGTGGCTGTAGAGAAGCACCTTCTCCAGAAGTGGCAGGAACGGGTCCAGCTCCTGCAGCTGCCAGAGGCGCTTGGTTGGCTGTCCTCGTCCCTGGGCCCTCCTGGGAGGGTGCAGCAGTGGGGGATCCCCCTTGGCCAGGGGTCCTGGGGCTCTCTTGGGCAGCTCGTGTGGCTCTGCAGGGAGCAAAGGGCAGTGTCAGCACAGGAGGCCACCATGAGTCACTCTGCCTGGGGCACTGCTTGCCCTGAGGAAACCCACCCTGGCTCCAACAAACGTGCAGGAAAACACCCCAATCCCACTTTGTTAAAGATGTTACAGGTGGTTTTACCTTGCTGGAGGCTTCTGAGAACCTTGTTCAAGCGCAGGGATTTGCGCTGCTGGTACAACAGGAAGAAGGTGTCTAACACAGCCATGATCATGAGCAGGAAGGTGCCCAGGAAGAACACCACTGCAGAACAACAGGAGAACAGAGAAAGCTTGGATAATTGGCATTTTCTTACATTTCCTAGTGGGGAACAGGGAAAATAATTCCAGCAAGCTGATAAAGCTGAGCTGTTCATGACTTCAGTGTCCATAAACATGTCTATAAATACCCAAAGTCCTTCCTCAGGGCTGATACCTGTGTGAAAATCAGGGTTTATTTGATAAAGGGAGTACCTATTATGGGTGGTTTGTTGGAGGAAGTTGGGAGGCTGTTGTTGAGAATCACAGCCAGCATGGAGCTGCCAAGGATGATGGCAATCTGGAAGTTGATTTTCTCCTCGAGAGAGCTGGGTCCAAACAGCACAGCCATGTCCAGCAGGTACAGGGCACACGTTGGCAGGATCAGGTTCAGAATGTACAGAGTGGGTCGTCTCTCTATGGAAATCTGTTGGAGAAGATGGGCAAAATTTAGGCGAACAGGAGCTGTTTAGGTGAACTCACTGTGTTGGCAAATGCTGGTCCCCTAATGTAAAAAATAGTCCTGTTTGACACTGGGTTTTTTTGGTGGCAAATCAGTGCAATATAATATCAAAGTGCTGCCATACCACATAGGTGACCACAGAATATCCTTTGTCATCCAACATTTCTGCGTATTCAATGATACTCAGGTTGGTGAACTTCCATTCTCCATCAGTTAGGAAGAAGCTCTTGCTGTCCTCCATGATCTCAGCTGGTGTCCGTCTCGTCTTCATGACAAAGTCTGTTACTGCTTGGGCAGGAGGCAGAGTGGGGAGGGGAGTTGAAGAATTTAGGAATTTATTAGTGGTCAGTTATTCCTCCCCCTTTCCCATCCAACCAAGTGTATGTGCAGACAGGGAAGGGGAAGGTTTCATGCACTGCTCGGGTTTCTCAGCCCATGAGGGAGAAATTAAAAAGGACTTTGTGAAGAGGCTTGGCTGGACCTCTGGGAATGTATCTGGAGTGGATCAGAGGAGAAATGCCTGGTGAATTAGGGCAGCTGTCCTTTGTGGATGAGACCTGGAAGATTTTGTGCCACCTCTGCTTATATTTCAGTTCTTCCTGTTGGGATGAACTCTGCAGTTTGAATCCCTGAAACTGCCCTTTTAATGGTTTGATTTGAAGCTCTTGGAAATCTTTTCCAACCTTAGAATTTTGTGAATAATTTCCTCCCATTTCCATGGCTTTCAGATGTATTTAAAGATCAGTCCTGCAAAATACTATGTGAACAAGTAGCAGTTTTGCCAGAAGCCTCTTGGTCTCTGGTCTCTAGGTTTGTAGAAACCAATCCTGGGAGGGACTTGCCACAGAAAATCCAGATTGTTCCAGGGATGTTGCTGGGAAATGTGCCAGGAGAGAATGGCAGCATTTTAACTCATTTTCCCTAGTGTAATATGACCTCAACCCCACTGACCCTGTGTGAGGCTGTGGTGCTGCTCAGGAGCCCAGGAGCTACCAGGGTCCATCTCATCTATTCCTCCTTCTCCAAACTCAGCCCAGAGGTGGTAAAGCTCAGCCTGCAGCTGTACCTGGATACAGGAATGAAGCTATGCTCAAGTTGCATGTCTGGGTGTCGAAGGGGAACTTGAGGATGATCAAACTGCACGTCAGGGTGACCTGGAAGGGCCGGGTGGAGTTGAAGCTGCCGTTGTGTGTGACGACCATGTAGTTCAGCTCTGGGTTCTGCCCATTCACTCTGGAGGGAACAGAAGGGGAGAATAACTGAGCCTGAGATGCTAGCTGTGCCTCCATCCTATAAAACCAGGCTGTGAACACCCTGTTGGGAGAATCTGAGCCATCACCCAGCCAGGGGATGCAGCAGGAGGAGAGGGAAACAGGGCTGGGAGAAGGGCTCATGAGTCCCTCGGGACCAAGGTTTGCTGTAGCTCTGCACCTCCTGAGCACCTGCTGCCTCTCTGCCCTCTGCTTCCTGCTCTCACCAGGGCAGGGGCTCATTCCTAGCTCTGCCTCCCACTCCTTTCCCCTCTGGAGAGCTGGTGGAGGTGCCCATCCCTCTGCCAGACCCTCAGTGCTCTGCCCTGTATCTTTCCACACACTACTGAAGCTCACTTTATTCCACAGCAGTGCTGGTTGCTGCTGTTTCCTCGGCTTTAGCTACAGCCCAGATGGGATATTTCGGGAGATGTTACAATCTTACAGAGCCACTAAGTGCTTTGTATAAACTGTGGTCACCATTAATCTAAATTAGGAGGCTCTTGGTTGCAGAGAGCTCACTGGAACAACTTTTAGCCATCTGAGTTTATCCCATTTCCTACAATAAAACCAACAGTTTGCATCCATTGGATTTCTCTTAAGCCAGAGGATAAAAATGAAAAGGGAACCTACCGCTCTAAGATGAAGATGGGGGGAGACCAATACGTATCCATGGGCAGAACGATTTCGGAAATGTTACAGAAATCCCGAGGGTCCCATGTTGCAAAAGGGTTTTCCCATTCCTGAGGGAAGAAGTTGCAGGAGAGAGATGAGCTCTGGGCTGGGCAGCAGCCATCGTGTCAGGCATCAGGAGGGAAATGCTCTCGAGGGACCTACCAGGTTCAGGACGAAGTAAAAACTGACTGTCTGGAGCTTTTCCACCTGGAGAAACAAAGATATTTAGCTGATTTTCTCAGATGTATCCAATGCAGAGCCCAGAAGCTCTTCCCTGAGCACAGATTGCAGGAACTCGGCTAGGGAGGAGAGCTCATGGCTCTTGGTCCTACAGCTGAAGAGTGGGAGCACAGGGTCAAAAGGTTTGGAAAAAATAATAGATTATTGCTAACATTTCCATGGCACCACCCTGCAAATGCATTGCCCACTTCAGGCAACTCTGCAGGGTGTTTTTGGAGCCTCCTACAAAGCAGGCTGCTCATCTGGATGTGACTTCTCCTGGAAGGAGTGGGATAAAATACCCCAGGTCTTCCAAAAGTGCTTCCAAACAGCAGAAAGCTGAAGTGCAACGGGTTGGTTCTCACCCCTGGCCCTGCTGGCAGAAGACTCAACCCCCTGGCTTAGTAATAGCCCAGTTCCCTCTATAAAGACTCATTTTGGGTCCTTACCACAGAGAGAATTGCCACCAGCATGAAATCCATCTTCACTTCCACAGGCTCCTTCGGGTTTATCTTGGGCAGAATGTACGTGTGCAGCTTGTTGTGAGAGGAGATGTTCAGGTAGTCAACAATGTCATAATAGGTGCAGAGGTACTCTGGAGCAGCCCCTGCTAGAAAGAGAATTCCACTTGAAACACAAAATCATCAGGCAAGACCTTAACCTGTGAGAGATACACCGAAAGAGACAGGGTGTGGAGCTGTGGATGTGAAAAACATCGTTAAAACACAAAAATTCCTTCTCACATAGACGAGAACAGAATTCCTCGAAGCTTTTCTATCCCCCTTGCACTTACCCATCCCAAGAGAAAAGGTGAGGATGGCTACAAAAACTCCGTGCATCATCTCCTGCTTCCAAATAAGGAGGAGGATGGTACTGTGTGTTTTATGAACAGGTCCAGGACACGTCATTTGTTATGGGGAAGTTGATTTGATATTTGTTAATGAGGGATGGATTTTTGTAAACAGAAGCCAAGCATTTTATGTATTTAAAAGAAGAATTTGCTAATGGTTTGATGCACTCAGCTGGCTCTTGGGAGCAGCCTTAATTGTGGTCAAGGAAAAAATAAGGTCATTAAAAAAATCCAACGATTTGAGGGAGAGGAAAAGAAAGGGCCCAACCCCACAAAGAAAAGGCAAAGAGCCAGAGCCACTCAATAGCAAATTTTGTCTCATTTTACAGGGCTGAGAGTTTGCTGCAACCCCACTGGAATGGATCAGGAATTAGTGTCTGTGTGACTGAGGACTGTGGGGGAAGCTGTTCTCCTTTGAGCCCAGTCCTGCTCCCCAGCAGACCACACCATGTCCTCATTCTCCAAAGCACTGAGCCTCCCATGCACCCATGGATTTTCTGGTTCTGCTTCCCTGCTGATCTCCCATGCTCCTGATGCTCTTCTCCAAGTCCTCACAGCTAAGACGAAAGGCTTCTGGGTTTTTTATCTGTCTGTGTTTTCCTCTGCTGCCCTCCTCTCCTTCTCTACCTTTTTTTTTCTTTTTTTCCCTGTCATTCCAGTGATTCTTGTGAGTCCCTTCCAACCCAGGATATTCCATGATTCTGTGATTCTGTAAATGGCTCTGTGGCAGCAACTGCCATCAGCAAGTCCCACACTTGATTCGCCCTCCAGCAGCAGAATTCCCCGTGGCAGCAGATGGTCCTTCCCCAGCTGTGTCCCACTGCCATCCCGCTGTGTTCTCTATGGTCACCTGTGTCCCCTGCCATCCTCCCCTGTCCCCCATGGACCCCTGTGTCCCATTGTCATTCCCCCATGTCCCCCATGGACCCCTCTGTCCCCTGCCATTCCCCCGTGTTCCCCCCGGACTCCCCTGTCCCCTACACGCCCCCGTGTCCCCCCCAGACCGCCGTGTCCCCCTGTCCCCGCGCGGCCGCTGCCCGAGGGCTCCGGGGGTTCCGGGACGGGCGGGGGCGATGCTGCCGGTTGGCAGCATCACTGGGGGCTGCAGCGTAACGACCGCGTGGCCTAATGGATAAGGCGTCTGACTTCGGATCAGAAGATTGAGGGTTCGAGTCCCTTCGTGGTCGGCCTTTTTTTCCCCCCCACACTTTTACATCATCTTTTCCCGTTTCTCCCCTCGGGTCTCTCCCCCCTCCGGAGGCTGGCGGGAACACGCGAGCCCAGGCTGGCTCCCGGCGCTCCCGGTGCGGCCCCGCGGGGTGGCACCGTCCCGCGGCTCCCGCGCGTGGCCCCGGGGCTCCCTCACGGCGTGGGGTCGCGCCCGTTCCCGCGGGCCGGGGCGCGCGCCCTGCGCAGCCCCAGTGGCCTAATGGATAAGGCACTGGCCTCCTAAGCCAGGGATTGTGGGTTCGAGTCCCATCTGGGGTGGATCCTCTTTTGCCTCTGCCAGCCCCGTCTCCGTGCTCTTTCTCCCCCTTTCAGTGCCTGGGGGAGCCTTCTCCTCCATCCTGCCCCTGCGGCCGCTGCCCTTGGCTGCTTGGTGGGAAGACATTCTCCATGCCGGTGGGAGGTGCCAGGTGAGGAGGTTGATGCGCCGGGAGAACCCAAAAGCGTGGATAAACCAGCGTGTGTGTGCGAGGTGGCACTGGAGACGGAGCCTGATGAGTGGAAGACCGAGGGAGGTCGGTGTGGTCCATGATGTGCTTTGGGGCAGCGAGGTCCCCATGGCAGCTCCAGGCTCTCTGCTCAGGGGACGATGTGGCTGTCTGCTCCCGGCCAGTGGTCCCTGTTTGGATTTCACGGAAAAGGGAAACAACGAGGAGCAGCTACAAACTGCCCCAGGCTTTGGTGCAGAAGTGGGTGCTTGTCATCTGGCATCCCAGTGCTCAGGTGAGGCTGTGATGGGGGGAATAACAACCAGCTTTGTTTTTGGAACCTGTGGATAAGAAGAGAAGTGTTAATGAAAGGCTGACCTTTGGAGGGATGTTGGTGGAAGGATGGCTCTGGCCACGCCATGGACATCCTTCAAGGTGTCCCAGAAGGCACCGAAGCAGAGCAGTTGCAGTTGTTTAATCAGCTTTGTCTGGGCAGAGCTGGGTTTGTGTTGAGTTCAGGGTTGAGCAGGGAATTTCAGCTGCATTTTTCCCCCTCCAGGTGCTCCCTGTATCATCAGCTGTGTCCGAGCCCCAACAAGAAGCCCCTTGATGCTGGGACATGTCCATCTGGCATGGGGGTGGAGCAGAACCTCTTCCCGGAGCAGGACAAGCTGGGCTGAGCAGGAAGCTTTACTCCACCAGGAACCACAGCTCCATGAGGACCTGGTCAGCAGGGTCACAGAGTTTGGCTCTGCTGCCCTGGGACCAAAGTCCTCTCCATAATTGCCTTTGGGATAATGCCCTCTCAGATTTGTTGCATTAAAAAGCTGCCTGGAGGGTCTTTTCCTGTGGAGTTAATGGATTTTAAAAGGCAGCTGTGGTCAGAGTGATGCCACACCAGTAAAACACAAAGTGAAGCTTCTTTTTAAGTAGTTTTTCTCTCTTAGGTGTGGGAGGAAATGTCTCTGCTGCCTGGAAAGCAACAAACCTGCCCAAGCCCTGGGCGCTGGACCACTGATTAAAATACCTTCCTGTAGTGAGCTTTGGGAAACTGTTTTTGGGATTAGATGAGAAACACAGATTTTGGGGAGAGCAGCTGCAGCAGCAGGAGAACAAACAGGAGGTTAATGAGGCCCGTGGTGTTTTTCCAGAGGTCTTACACTGTTCTGCTGTAGCAGTGCCTGTCTCTGGCAGCTCTAGTGACACTGGGACTGTCACATCTCCGGTGACCTAGTGGCACACTGGGTCCCAGGGGAGGGGAGAACTCCATCACCAACATTGGGTGGGGAAAACCAGCCACACTTCCAGGAGGGATGGAGGGTGGGAGATGCCCTGGGGGTGTGTGGGGTGAGTGTAGGGGATGCCCAGGGGATACGGGGGGATGCCCCGGGAGTGTCCGAAGCACTCCGGGACTCCCCCGTGTGTCACAGTGCCTCGGGGCACTTTTATATGTGACCACGTGGCCTAATGGATAAGGCGTCTGACTTCGGATCAGAAGATTGAGGGTTCGAGTCCCTTCGTGGTTGTTTTAAAGCCACTCGAGGTACTCCGAGGCGTTCAATTTCCCCCCGGGCGGGGGTCGGCGGTGGTGAATCCTTATGGGGTGAGAGCCCCCCGGGGGTCATGGGGCATCGAGCGAGGCAAACCTGCAGGGAACGTGCCCGGGCTTGAGGCACGTTATGTAGGATGGGATTTACCCCGAGGGTCCCTGGCAGTGTGGGATGATTCACACTTAGCTAGGGTGGAGGTGACACAGAGCCCCAAACCGGCCTCGGGCGGAGTCTGAGCCCCAGCTGGGGCTGCTTCCCGGGAAAAGGAAAGGGCGGAGACTGGCTGTGCTGGGTTTTGCCTACTGCCAGCAATGTTGGGTAAGTTACCGAGGGGCTGCGGCTGGGATGGGTTTGGTATGTTCTGGGGGGAAATATCAACTCCTTGCCCCATCTTTATCCGGGGCGCTGCTGGATCGAGCCGGAGTGGGGGAATTTTAAGTCGTTTTCACCCCAAGCGGGATTCGAACCTGAGGCTGTTCCCATAGGGGAGCGCTGCTCTGTCCGCTCGGCCACCGGGGCCGCGCAGGAGCCGCCCCGCTCCCCAGCCCCCCCGCGCTGCCTCCGCGGGTCCGGAGCGAACGGCCCGGCCCGTTCCGGGAACGCTTCGGGGCTTCACTGCGCCCAAACCCGCCCCCGGCAGCTCCCGGCGGGGATCTCCGTACCCCGCACACATCCCCATCTCGCGCTGCCATCTCCGAGCTGCGCCGGGCGGTGTGGGAGATGGAGGGGGCGGAGGCGCGGCGGGGGAGCGGGGCGTAGCTGTCGAGTGTTCAAACCGGGGGGAATCCCGGGAATTACGTAGGGAGCCCCCATCCATGGCCATGCTCCCCTCTGGCCAGCAGAGAGTTAAGCACGGCGCCAAAATCACGCTAGTGCGCGGCCCCAGTGGCCTAATGGATAAGGCACTGGCCTCCTAAGCCAGGGATTGTGGGTTCGAGTCCCATCTGGGGTGACTCTTTTCCCTGCCGGGGATCCCGGGGAATGTCCGGATCGCTCGGTTCGCTGCGGTGGGGAACGCGGTGCGCCCCTCCTGCAGCCCCTGTTATCCATCGGGCACGGTGAGACTTTTTCGTGGTGTAGAACATGGTGCAGCCTCGGAATCTAGTTTTAATCCCCGCAATTCCCAGTTCCTCCGCGCCCCGGTGCTCCGCCCAGGGTTTTACACCTCAGTTTGAACCAGAATTTTGGGAATGTGAGGGAAAGGAGGCCTGAGCAGTGGGTGATCGTGGCAGCGAAGTCTCCTGGGGATGGTAAAGCTCAGCTGAGGCTGTTGCTGTCCTGGGTGATGATGCTGTGATGACGTTTGGTGTCACAAAGCCATCGGAAGTAGCGACATCCCCTTGTTTGTAAAGGCCAGAGCACAGCATGGAGCTTCACACACCTGTGCCTGTGAGGGGAGGGACAGCAGGGACCCCTGTCCCATGCCCGGGGAAGTGGTGGATTCACCATCCCTGGAAGTGTTCCAAATGTGTGTGGACGTGGCATTTGGGGACATGGTTTAGTGGGGGCAGCGCTGAGTTGGACTTGATAAATCTTAGGGATCTTTTCCCACCCGAATGATTCAGTGATTCCATGCAGAAAAGCTGTAGGTGGGGGAAATGTGGTGTCTGCTCCTGGTGCTGGGCAGGGAGTGCAGAGGTGGAGGGGGTGAGGCCAGGGCTTCCTGGGATGTCAGGATGGATTGGAGTGCTCCTGCATCCCCCTGTTCATGGGAGTGATGTCAGGATGCAATGATGTGCTCCTGCATCCCACCAGCATCCCATTTTGGGGAGGATCTGGGGTTTTGAACTATCTTTTTTCAGATGCAAACATTCTGTCAGGGGAGAGCTCAAAGCTCCCCTTCCGAAGGGGATATGACAAAGCCCCAACACCTCCCTGTGCCCCAAATAAACCCCCAGGATGACTTTCCTCTATTATTTGGGATTTTCCTAAAACAGAACCACCTCTGCCCACCCCAGGTGGGACTCGAACCCACAATCCCTGACTTAGAAGGCCAGTGCCTTATCCATTAGGCCACTGGGGCCCTGCCAGACATCAAAAAAAGGGTAATTTTGGTTTCTTTGAGCTCCCCCAGTGAACCCACTTGGCAGTGGTGAAACTCATCACACTACAGAGCTTCATCCTCGTTAAACAGGGTCCACTAATGAGCCAGGAGGACTCATCCAAAGGATTTTGGTGTCCCACCTGAAAGGCCAGGAGCCTCCTGTACTCACAGGGTGGGCTCTGTCTTCTAGTGATGAGATTTCTGCCAAATTCCTGACATAGCTTTGGTTCAACCAAATGATGTGCTTTGTTTGGTTAGATAAAAATCAGTGAAAGGAATAAAGCTGAAAGGAAATAGAAGGAAAGAAACAGTGGATACTCTAAGGGTTTTACTTGATGATCTTTGAGGTGTTTTCCTACCTTAATGCTTTAAGATTCTATTTTCTACCTAGATATGTTGCTGAGACTGCTTTTACTCTTCCCTTTCTTTCCCCAAAAATCTACTGTGGCTTTGTGTTCAGCAGCAGAGGGTGCTCTGATGGAGCACAGGCTGACTGAGGAACACAAAGAACATTAAAAAATCCAAAAGCTGACAAAATTCAGAATTTTTAGCTCCTCTCAGATGTGAACAGTAATTATTCTGAACAATGATTGACAGGCCATCACAGTGTATCACTGGCTGCAAAAGAAGATGTTAAATATTTTTATTTACACTTTCAGGCTATTTTTATTCAATACAGCTCATGAGTTTAGCATCATCTACAGCTGCCAACACCACTTCTTTAGGAAGATGGAATGCCAAGGAATTGGATCTCTGCTGTTCTCAGTCGAAATCTGCCTTCCTGCTCTGTTTTATTGTTGAGTGTATTTTTTTCTGTCGTAGTCGTTCACGGTTCATTTTTTCCACCCTAAAACAAAAGCAAAAGATCTGTTAGTGTACAAAGAAAACAGTTAAATATTCAACTTTTGAGATCTGATGAGCTAACAAGCATCTTCGGATAGAAAACCACCAGTCCTTGTTCTGGGGATGTTACCCAGGAAAGCAGTTAAAATCTAATGGATCAGCGATACTCCTTAAAATAGGAAATTTAAATGAGTATGAAGATGATTGTTTAAATTTGCTGCAAATTAAATAGTGTAATGTGGTAATCTGAACCCAAATAAAGCCCATTTTAATGAAGATACCTCTCTATGAGTTTCTGTGCTGTCTCCTTGGACACCACCTTGGGTTTCTCCACGGCCTCTGTGACCATGGTCCGGATTTTTTCCAGGCAAATCGCCAGATTCCTCATTTGGTAACGACTCTCCTCCGAGGTCACAATCAGCTCACCAGCCCGGTTTATCTTATTCCTGTGCTGAAGGGATGGCAAAATGTGATGTGACCACTGAAACCTTGCTGGAACTGTCATGGTCTGACACTGAGACATTGAAAGCATGGTTGGAAGGGGAGGTTGGTACCATCAGAGCCATTTTCTGCCTCACAGCTTCAGGAATCCAGTCAGCTGATGCCAGGTGGAATCGGACCTCTGCCTTGGAATTCACTGGGAGGGAAAAACAGGGTCTTTGTTTCTGTGTCACAGCCTGCCTTCCTCAGATTTATGAGACAATTCAGCCTGATCCCTGTTGGCTTTGAACATGGGATGATGCCATGATGAATTTCCTGAAAGGTCACAGTTCTTTTCCCGCTGTATTTTTTACACACCACTCAACAAGACAAACTTGCACCTGTCGTGGTATTTGCCTTTCTAGACACTGCAGGATTTATTGCCAGCCACTGCCTACTTCATTTTTAATGGCAGAACAGGCAGTATTTTAGGTTTATTTGAGTTAAGTGGAGAATTTATTGCGCAGTGAACTTTCAGAATCCAATTGAATGCTATGATGTTTGATCTATGGACAGAGGAGGTGTTCCATGTGGCTCGTGTAGCAGGAATAATCCCTGCAAGTGTTCCTGAGTGGATCAAATGTGTTACCACTGCTCTCCAGCACTCAGAATTTGTGCTAAAATACAGGGTGATGACAGTGAAAAATGAGTGTGAGCAGCGTGAAAATGCTATTTAACTTTAAGTTCTCAATATTTTGCCACGTGGTATAGAAAAACAACTGAAAATAGTGATTTTTACATGGGATAAGCTATTCCTCACCTTTATTAACGTTCTGTCCACCAGGGCCGCTGCTGCGGCTGTAGGACACGGTGAGGCGAGCTGGAAGAGAGGGGAGGTGGCTGAGGAGGGACGGGCCGAGCTCGCAGCACGGACGCGCTGCGCGGAGCACTGCCCAGCTCCGGCACGGTGTGCGGGGTGGGGACTCACCCATGGGGATGTCGAGGGCGGGCGGCTGCGGCTCCTCCTGGAACACACATCGGGGTGTCGGGGGGTCCCGGGGGTTTGGGGCTCCGGGGGGGGTTTGGGGCTCCCGGGGGTTTGGGGGTCAGGTGGCTCCCGGGGGTTTGGGCTCCCGGGGTCACTCGGGCAGCCCCGCCCATCCCGGGGACACGGGCCCGGGTAGCTCCGCCCACCCGCGGTAACCACGCCCTCTCCGACAAGCCACGCCCACATAATATACAGCCATACCCGCTAAGCCCCGCCCCCACTGTGACCCCGCCTACCAGCCGTCAACGCAGTGCTAAACCCGCCCTCTCCATTGGCTCCGCCCCTAATGCTGACCACGCCCACTCACATACCCCACGCACTAAACCCACCCACTGTCAATCAACCAATAAGCCCCGCCCCAGTCCGTCTCCCTCTTCCCCCCGCCCCTCTCACCGCGGTCCGAGCGGCCGTTCCGTCCTGCCGCGGCGGGTACAGCTTGTCCAGGCTGTGGGAGCTCCGGTACTCGGTGCCGGCGGCGGCTCCCTGCGAGAACCGGGCGCACAGAAGCGCCAGCCCGGGCCGCGGCCGGCACAGGGCCCTCAGTGTGTGCGCCGCCATCTTGGCCCCCGCGGTGCGCTCCCGCCAGGCGTCCCCGCGGAAACGGCGGCCGAGCGCCACGTTCCGGGGCGGGGCCGGCGGGAGCAGGGGGGATTTAAAGGGTTAAAGAGGTTTTTTTGGGGCTGTGGGATGGATCTGGAGCGGGTGATGTCCGTGGGGGTCTGGGATGGGGGGTCTGCGGCACTAATGGGAGGTGTGTGGGGGGATATGGGGCCTGTGGGGTGCCAGGAGAGGGGATGTGGGGCATGAGGGGGGATGAGGGAGGTCAGGGCTGTTGTGGGGTCTGTGCGCCCCAGGCCTTCGTGGTGTGCCCAGTGCTGAAAATGAAAGTACATCCAGCCTTTTTAATGTATTGTGTAGTTTTTGTACCCTGGGGTGCTTCAGTTTCCACATTTTTACCGTCTCAGGCGAGCTGAAGAATTACAAATACACACATATGTATATATACACAATTATTCCTTTGAATGCTGATAGAGCAGCACAAGATGCCGAGGTGGATGTGGGAAGCAGGGCAGTGAGGCAGTTGTGGAAATCCTTCAGCCTTTACTCCTGTTGGAGCTGTCAGGCTGGCTTGACAAGAAGGGTGTTTGTTCCAGAGGGGCAGGGATTGCTATTCCTGGCAGCAGGAAAATGCACAGGCAGGGATGGGCTGTCATCTGCTCTGCTGTTTTGACAGGAGCTGACAATCTCTCGTTTAAAACGGTGGATGGAGCCAAAATGGGTGTTCAGAAGCTGATACAGAGACTGTGTGCCTGAGGATCTGAGCTGAGTCCCACCCAGATAATCCATTTAAAGTCAGGGAACTCATTCCTTGGGAGGGAGCAAGTTCTGAACATGGATGTTTCTCCGCCCTGGCTGCAGCTGAGCAGCTCAGGGCTGCAGAGAGTTCCTAACTTTGTTTTAATCGAACCTCTGAGCCCTGGGGTTCTGCTCCACTTCCCTTGTCCAAACTCAGCTGCAAACAAAATGCTTTAAGGAAAAAACCCAGAGCTGTCAGAGGCAAACCGTGCCATCTGGTGACCTTAATTTCTAACAGGGAACAGGTAAGTGTTTGTGATTTGTAGCCAGAGGGACAGGTAAAATACTCCAAGCAAGATGACTCATTTCCCAGCTGTTGTCAAACGTGCTTGGTGGTTGTTGTGCAGGAACACCCTCCAAGGACAGTGCCACAGGGGCTGGGAAAGGAGCTGGAAGGTCACACAGGTGAACCAGACCAGTCTAAAAAGACATTTGTCTGGTTTTGCTTCATTCCTACACTGTGTTGGTCTACAGAGCTTTGGTAAAAAGCTGGGTGATCTCTGCTTGGATGGTTGGAAATGCTCTCCCTGTCAGGCAGGGCTGGGGATGGCAAGGTCTGACTTTGCTGTGAGCCAAGGAGATCCAAACCTTTGACATTCCAGCTGGAGAAATGAACTGCTTTGTCACTGATCCTGGCTGAGGGAGCCACCTCAGCCTGTTTGGTGGTCACTGGTGAGCAAGGGCTGTCAGGAGCCATCCCAGAAACCCAAGGGAAAGGCTGAGGTGTCCAAGGATCTGGTTGCTCCTTGTGTGAGCCAGGCACAGGCTGTTAATGTAGGAGCAAAGAGGGCTTTGAGGGACCTTCCAGAAGGTCTCAGCTTCCATGAGGGATGATGCTGAATCCTTCCTGTGGCAGCTTGAGCTTGTAAACCCCTTGAATTTGTGCTTCAAATGGCCTCTCCCTGTTTATAACAACAGGTGCACTTCTGAAGGGTTATTCCGACTGGTGGTACAGTGAGAAGCCAGACCAGATCTGATGGAACTGCATGTCTAAATGCCATCTTTCAAATTCAGCATGAAACCAGATTGTTGACAAGCTGTGCCCTTATTGATCTCAATGCTGAGAGCTGAATAGGGTAATTGATTTTGCCAAATTCTGAAATTAGGAAGTATTTCCTGTTGCATCATGCTTTTCCTCATACATTTTAATTGCATGCAGCAATTTTCCTTTCTGTCATAACCATGGGGGTGTGCTGTTAAGTAGCTGCTGCTCTCTATTACACCATTTCTCTGGCAGAGTGGTTGCTCAGCACTCTCTTGTCCCCTCGTAGTGGAGTTGTGTAGCTTTCCCTGGTGTTCCAAAAACAATTGGAAAAGTTTAGATCAAAGGTGGCACAAAAGGCCAGAAGATGCTTATTTTCTCCTCCTTTGATCACTGAAAGCCCCACTTAAGGGAGGACTCAAGTGACTCTGACTCACAGAGTCAATCAGGATGTGTATATATGGCCACTAATATTTTTGGATGCAGAAAAAAATTGCCTTCAGCACTTTGCTGAACACGCCGCTGATACACGGCAGCTGTGCTTTTGTCAAGCCAAGTACTAATATCATGTTACTTACATCAGTAATTTTTGGATTTGTGGTTTGCAAAAAAGGCCGAAAGAAAAATAGGATTTGAATTGGGAGCTTAGAAATTGTGTGGTTTTACAGAGACTTCCGAGCTGACAAAAGAGGGGTTTTATCGCGTGGCAAGTGTTGGCAGTCCAAGTGAACAAAAATGTGTGTTATATAAATAATGCAGCAGAATAGTTCAGCATTTTCTCTTTCCTTTCTGCAAGGGTGCCTGAAGCACTTTCTTGACCCAAATTGTACATGAAAATCAAAGAATTAACTCTTCTGCTGTTCTTAAAAGTAAAATGAGCTGTGAGAGCTGTGAGGAAACTGGTGTTTCTTTGTATTCAAGAGAAGAATAGAGCATTTAAAAATATATTTAATGTGTTGTGCACTTAACTGTGATGCTGATCCACTGGGATTGTTTAAAACAGAAAGTGAGGGTAATTCCCTTCCCACACCTTTGCAGCACCAGCTGACTGCAGGGCAAACACTGCCTGGCTTAAACCAACACTGCTACAAGTGCCAAGTTAACGGGTGGTGAACGCTCCCAGGAAATCAACAATGCTTCTCTTGCTCTTGTAGTTCATTTTTATTTCTTTTATTTTATTAGACAACTGCTTTCCATTATAAATAAATAAGGCATGAAGGTTCTCCATACTGTTACAGAGCTGGTAGCCACAGCTGTGCGTGCAGCTCCTGATGTGTCTGGGGCTGTGGGGCACCTGGAAATGCAGAGCGTGGAAGAGCAGAGCAGTCGGTGGTTTTGAGGAGGAGACCTCTGGAGCAGGGGTGGTTTGGGCATCACACTCCTGCCAACTTACCTCTGTGGTACTCAGCTTAACAAAACAGGGCGTTTTTGGGGGGTATTTCTGCATCAATTCCATGGGGAGTGAAAGAAAGGTTGTTCCTTGTAGCATCAAAGCCCTGGACTCGGGGGATAATTCCATTTGAACAGTCTTCCCCTTCCAAAGCCACAATCTCATTTATGTATCTCAATGTTGCGAAAGTCACAGCTGTTGACCCAAGATTTTGGGATGTAAGCTGGTGAAAAGAGAATCCAGATGTAGCTGATGGTTTCTCCAGGCGGGTACAGAGTAGTTTGCTTACACTGAACTGCTGGGTTTTGTGGCTCAATGCTCAGGGTGTTGCCTAAGCTGTAATGAGATGCTGCTTCTCAGCCTAAAACATATCTGACCATGCAAGGTCATCATCTAGTTCATGAAAACTGGAAACTGGTGATTCCTGAGACTGCAGTGGCCTTTTGGCTGCGTGTTTGCATGTCTGTGGAAGCAAAAGTGAGGAGATTTCAGTGCTGGAAAGGGAATTGGAACATGAGAGGCGACAGTGTCTCAGCCAAGAAAGATTATTTTCAGCAGGAAGCTGAAATCTGTCCTCGTGGCTGGGGAGATGTTTGGAGCAGGAGTGAGGGGTGATGTGTGATCCATGCTACTGCCAGGGCCAGACTCCTAACCCGGGAGATGCTGCATCCCCTGGCTTGCATGCAAATCCCTGGGAGTCAGTTTTGTAAGCCCATGCAAGCAGTTTTTGAGGAATTTGCTACGATGGGACAATGACAACCTCTTGAAGAGCACAGCACAGAGAGCTGGTACCCAGACCGTGAGATGAAAGCGTGTCTCTGATATTGTAATAGCACTTCTTGTCTCGCTATGGGAAAGCCCTGGGCACTGAGTTCCTACCAGGCACGGTGCTTCACCGGGGCTGAATTTCCAGCGCAGACTTAGAGTGAGCAAATCCCACATGCCTGCAAGGTCTGGAGACTGTGGACTGAAACACTGAGCGATACTGATGGAGATGGAACAATCAGTTTTGTGTTTCTCTTCAAGTTTTTCCAGTTGCAATGAACTTGCATTGTAAAGAGCTGAAAAACCTGACTGATTAGAGAATGGCTTAAATAGCAAGACCATAGTGCCCTTTGGGGAAGGCAGAGACAGAAGTCTCTTGGGTTCAAGCGTAGGTTCTTAGCCATAAAACCGAACTGCAGGACTGAGCTGCTGTGCTGGGGCAGGCCCTGAAGTTCTGATGGCTTTTTGTTTTACTTTGAGATGCTGTGCTCCAGCTGTGGCAGGAGGCTGGAGGACATCCAAGCTTTTGCTTGCAGGTAACTGGGCTGTAGGACAAGCTGAAAAGGGGTGGAGGGGGGAAATTGGTTTCTTTCTTTTCCATGGTGGGGTTTACGTTGCTGTTGTGATGTCTGGCAGCGGCAGTAACTCATGCAGAGATCCGTCATGTGGTTTCTGAAATCCTCTAACTACAATGTACAATTGTCCCAATGAGTTGTCCAGAGCCCAAGCTTAAAAAAGTGACTTGGGTCCCTGTGACGTTCTCTCGCTTGCAGACCTCTCGAACCTTCAAAGCAGAGGGGCCATGTGGCGTTTCCTGGGGCTCAAGAGAAGACGTGGCCGTTGCAATTGCACGTGGGAGCTGCGGAGAGCCAGGACTCATTTGCTGCTCTTGTTTTTCACCTTTGTGGCGTTGATGTCCGCTTTTGTTTTCTGGATGCGGGAGAAGATCTCCTTAAAAAGAGCCTTGTACTCGGGCTGGCTCTGCTCCAGCCGCTTGTCCACGGCCTCCACGTGTTTGCTGATGGTCTTCTCCATGGTTTTCCGCTCTTCCAGCTCGTGCCCCTCTCCTCGGAAGTCCCTGAAGGAGCTGTCGCGGGAGATGGGCCGGGAGGTCTGGACGCCCGTGTGGCGCACGCTGTCCTTGTGCTGCCGGCACTTGCTGAGGAGCTCCTCGTACTTCTCCAGCAGGGCGTGGTACTGCTCGTCCACCTCGCGCAGGATGGACATGCCCCTCTTGCGCACGTTGTTGGCGTGCAGGGTGTAGTTGCCCTCGTGCCGGCTCACGGCGTCCTTGGTCACGATGGCGTTCAGCGCTGTGTCGCTGCAGCTTTTCCGCACGGGGTGGTTTGGGGAAGGGGTCATGGACGTCCCGTGGCTTTTCCCTCCCTCCTCCTCGGACAGGTCGATGTAATCTGCTTCTGGGGCGTTGTTCAGCGGCTCGAGGAGGGCTTCGGACAGGTTGTCCTCTCTGCTGAGCAGGTATTTCTTGACCTGTTTCATCTGCTGCAGCTCCAGGAGCTCTGCCTCCAGCTCCTTGATGCGCAGTTTGCAGTTCTCCATCTCGCACACCCGCTGCTCCAGGTCTGAATATTCCTGGATAACCGAGGTGTACTCGCGCTCCACCCGCTCCTTCCGCTGCTTCTCCTGGTTCACCTGGGACCTCAGCGAGTTCACCATGGCTTGGAGACGCTCGTTCTCCCTCTCCAGTGGCTTCTGGTTGAATTCTGTGGAAGAGCTGTGGACCTGGAACGCATCCTCGTACCTGAAAGGGGAGGAAGATCCTTAAGAAAGTCTGACCCTTGTGTGATTTGTCCCATGACAGTCCCATGAGGGATTTGTGTTTTATTGTCATGTAAGTAATTCCACTGATGTCCAAAAAGGACATGAGCTTGTGGAGTGAGATGTGTCTCCTCCATGTGCCAGGAAACCACAAGGTGTGGCTGGGGCTCTTCTGGACACAGAGACAAATCTCTGTCCAGAGAACCTGCAGTTTTATTAGACAGCAGTAATAAAAGACAGGAGGGAAATGAGACCCTAAAAGGTAAAAGACACATCAGGTTCACAGACAAGCCACCAGTGTTGCAGTGGAGCAAGAATGAGCATTCAAGAACTACCAGTCTGAGCTGAAAGTAGGTGGCTTTGGCTTTTTCCTGGTGGAGTTCATCAGCTGCTCTCTGCACCATGGAGTTCACCAGCTACACACTGCATATGGCAACAACCCCATATCCACCCAGCCAAAACCCAGAAGCACATGTGCTGCTGCCTGTGCAGCCTTGTGTCTGGGAAGTGCTCTGGAGGGAGTGGGGCAAGATTTAGACAGCAAGGCAGCAGAGATTGTTGATAGAGTTGCCCCTTCTTCATTGCCTGGGAAGTAATAACAAGCACTTCCCCCTTCCCTCGTGTTGCTGTCAGGAATTCGGGTTTTCCTCCTCAGTGAAGCGCCCATGGCATCATGTTTGTTTAGAACAGATTGGAAAAGTGCAAGCTCCATGGCTTCCCCTGGGAGGCACGGCTGTGGTGGGGGGTATTGAACAGATTTCAAGGCACTGAAGGGCAGCCTGACCTTCAGAGCCAACTGTGGAGCTGCAAGGGGACCCGAAGCCCTGTGGCATGGGGGGAGAGTGGGATTGGGGGACTGGGGGAAAAAGAACTACAGAGATATTAAGTGGATTTTGCTGGGGGTTAGGTTCTGGCCTCATAAACATCCCCACTGCTGCTGCAGTGAAAGTGTGTTTGGTTCATATCCTCTGGCAGAGGATGCTTTCAGTAACAAAGTTTATTGATTGCTTATCTATTTAAAGAAGCCTCTATTGTGGACAAAGCTGAGCAAGAAATGCCCTCACGAGGTCACTGAATTAACACAGTGGCCGTGTTTTGAGGAGGATTAAGGCTGCAGTAAGGCTGGAGGTGTTTATACAGCACTTGGCAGCACGTGGTGGGTCCGGGTGTGTGACTGCTGTTCCTGGGGAGTTCTGGAGTCACACAGCACAAAATGCACCATCTCAACTGGTTGCAGTGAGCCAGAGGTGCTGGTGCTGTCCTGGAAGGCAGCTGGAAAGGGAAGATGGGCTGTGCTGGTTTGGGAAGTATCTCTGTGCTGGGATCATGAAGGCTCTGCTTTGGCAACACCACCTCAGGCAAGTGGGTTAGTGAGGGGAACATCCCCCCTTCAGCTCCAGCCGTGGGTTTCAGGCTCTGATGCCCAACCTCGATGTCTGAGGGGTTTCTGTGTACCCCCACTGCCTCCCCTGTTTGTGGGGTGAAGCTTGGAGGGGTTGCCAAAGCCAGGGCTCCGTACCTGGGGCTGGAGCACAGCTCCTTAAGGCAGGGGAAGGTGTGGATGGTTCGGCGCCGCTCCCTCTTCTCCCGCCGGATGCGGAGCTGCTCCAAGCTCCGCATTTCCTCTACCTGCTTCTGCAGCTCCTCCACCTGGTTCTGCAGCCCCTCGATCGTTTCTGTCAAGCTGCAGAGAGAGGAGGGAGCACAGGTGAGGAGTCTGGTGCTACAAGTTCCCAAAAAGTGTTTTTTCCTACAGAGAGAGCCAGTCTAGGGAAGTGCTTCCAGTTTCTAGCACTTGCTTTTTGTTGGTCTTTCTCTGTGTGGTCACTCTCGAATGGGGATGGTTGTAAAAAAGGGACAGGGGGATTGATTTGAGTCCTTCTGTCCTCAAATCAGTTGGCTGAAACAGAAAACTCTAGGACATAAGCACTATCCTGGAATATCTCTGCACTGAAAACAAGCATCTCTTCCTCTTGTTTATCTTGTAGAGAAACACAGAGACTGGGCAGAGATTTTGTTTTGTTCTGTCTGCGGATAGCTTGCTATCTGCTAAGAAATTCCTCCTCCACACAGTTGTTTGCAAATGATGCTGCATTGCAAGGACATGGCTTAGGGGGTTCTTGCTGGGGATAACCTTGATCATGGGCTTGTTTTAGGAAAGAAATATTATTGATAAACTGATGTTTCAGCATGGACTAGCCAGGGTTTCACAAGATGCTGGATCTGTGCCTGGTGTTTCTGCTGGGCTGTGTGCTGGGGATCTCCCTGATAGGATTATGTGCCTCTTCTTCAAGAAAACTCATCTGAGGAGAGGCTGCTGTGCCTCTCTCCAGGCAGCTTCAGACACTCCTTCATCCATCCTTCATCCCAGAGATGTCTGTGCTGTGGCTGACCCCTGCTAACCAGCATTACTGCAACACACTTGCGTTGTGAATAGCTGCAAAACTGGGCTGATACGATAAGAGAATGGCTTAAATAGCAAGGACAGGCTGTGCTTTGGGGCAGGGGAAAGGTGAGCTGAAGGCTCTTGGATCTTGAAGATCCAGGGGAGACTGTACCACTGGATCTTCTGTTGGGAAGTCTTGCTTTCCAGCACCAGCTTCTGGTTAGCCAGCTCCAGGTCCCTTGCTGTCAGGTCCAGCTGCTCGTAGACCTTCGCGTGCTGTTCGTTCATCTGCCGCAGCATCTCCAGTTGCTTGGTCAGGTACTGCAAGGAAAAGTGAAGCATGAGCACTCCACATCAAAAATCCAGGTTGTTTCACAGGCAGAAATTCCTACAGCCTTTGCTTCCTCTGACTATGTGTTCTGTGGCTCTGCCTGATTGAAGCCTCTTCCACAGATGAAATATTCACCCCACCCTGCGAACTGTAAATAGTTTTGTGTCTAAAATACGATTGAACTTCTCCTGCCCTCTGTGAAGGGCACAAACCTCAATCTCTCTCTATTCAGCTGCTTTTTTATGCCAAGTATCAAAGAAAGTTGATATCCCTGGGACTGAAAGTTGATTGAAATTGGCCACTTGGTTACTGGATCACCTGACAGATCAATTGCAGAAGCTGTGTTTCCTTGGGAATTCAGGCTAAAACTCTGAGTCTGCGAAATATGAGGAGACCTGCAGTTTCTGTGGATTTGCACACCCTTTTCTGTAAGTCTGCCACTGCAAAATCTTATCTTGGAAAGACTGGGAGAGGGGCATCTACCTAGGTGCTCACTCTCAGCTGGGACCAGATTCCAGATCCTATGGTGGACGTGCTTCTGACAGGCTGCTGGAGGGGGGATGGCTAAATCCATCCACCAGTTCCCTCAAACATCAGCTGTCTGATCCCTGCAGCATCATGCGCTGCTCTTGCGAACTTGCAGCCCTCCTCTGCCCTGTGTCCTTTTAAATCATGGGGTATCCAATCTTTTCTAACTCACAGATCCCTAGAAGGTTTCCAGTGGATGAAAACCCTCCCAGGCACAGCAGGTTTAAGCCTCTAAGATCAGTTCTGTGAGCTCTTAGAAATACTGCCCTGACCCCACAGGGTGCTTGAAATGGGGGTTTAGATTGCAGCTCTTGAAGAAAGAGCTATTTTATGCCTCTAACAAAGGGGGCTGTGTTATGGGGGTGCCGAGGGGCCAGCTGGGAACAAATGCAATTCTGAATCACTGGGATCAAGGGAAAGCTGCAGCAGAGCAAAGACAAACGAGTGTGAAGGCTGGCGGATGTGCAGGGGAAGGCCAAACGTGACCCAGATGCAGCCTGGCGCCAAAATCTGATGCCAAAATCTGGTGTGCACATCTGGGCAGGGAGTGAGGGTGTGAGAAGAGGGAAAATGCCAGTTATTGGGGGAAAGAGACCCTCCCCAGGGCTGGGATGAGCTTGAACAGACTTTAATCCATCCTGCTTCAGGCACTTACAGAAGATACTTGAACTTTCACGCCCCATGGCACATCCCTGCCTCCCTGCTGGCATCTGAACTGCTGGCACTGGTGGAAGTGCCCCTTTCCCACCTTCACCCTTAGGTGACAGCAGTGGCCTAGCAGCCCATGTCCCTACCCCTGTCCCAGCTGTGCCCCTACCTCGATCTCTTGCACTTGCTCCTCGTTGGTGGCATACATCTGCTGCAGGGAGTCCTCCAGCTCTTTGTTTCTCTCCAGCAGTGTCTTCCCCAGCTCTGCAGCCAAGTGCAAGTCTGAAAAGCAGAGGGACAAAGCTGCTGCACTTCCCGTGGCTCCATGGCAGGATGTGGTGGGATCTCCCCCCTCAGAAAAGGACCCCACAGCAAGCAGAGCAGCACATTTTTCATGGCACTGGTTTTACTGGCACATTTTGACCTGATGCACGCTCACAGGACATACAGGATCTGGCCTCTTGCCTTGTTGGGCTGCAGGAGCAAGGGGAGGCTGAGATCAGCTGTGCAGGAGACTGTGCAGCTCCTCCATGCAACAAGGATTTGGTGCTTTGCTGGCTACAAAACCCTCCTGCACTCCCTGCACACTGTAACGAGGATCAGCCCAGGGTCTGGGCTGTGGCAGGTGCTCAACACCTCCATTCCCTATCACTGAGAAGGGCTCAGCACCCATCAGAATAGAGCAAGGGTTGGTAAAGCCCTGCAGGGCCTTGGGGATGCTCTGTAAATTATGTTATTATCTCTAACGAAGGGAGTGCCTTGCCTTCCCTGTCAGCCTCCATCCATCACCTGCTAATAAACTGACAGGAGTAATAAAACCCCGCGTGGCCTGAGGGGGCTGCAGGCACCTCCCAGATGTGCCACCCTGGCAGCTCTGCAGCGGCTGAGTCTGAGGCTCTTTCCTTGGGGCAGCTCCAGGGCAAGGACAAACTGCTTTGTGTTCACTCTCTGCCACCTCTAGATGCCCTTAGGAAGCTACTGAAATAGTTGGACTTCAGGAGAAGTGCAGGGGGAAAGTAGATGTTGACAGTGTGGTCAGTTTAAAATGCTGGTTTTGCTGCTGTTGGATAAAGAAAAAGCCCCCAGGGCCTGTGAATTCTCTGTTGGCCAAAGTTTGAGCACACAGGTGATGCTGTTTGTGGGGTTGGGATGTCACAGCTGGCTCTGAGAACAGCCCTTTGCTTTCACAGGAATTGGCTGATCTTATTAAAGCCTCACTATGAGCACGTGGGTTTTCTTCTCCCTAGTGCTTCTAGAGGTGAGTTAACAGCTCTTTGGATGGCAGAGTGAAAATCTGACCTTAAACCTTCCACAAGGTAAGGAGACAGGTCCTGGTGTGTGTTATTGCTCCTTCTCTCTCCAGTGTGGTTATTATGCAGCCGTAGGTAATTAAGGAGTGACAATCCTGCAGGGTGTGAGGGGACCTGGATCCTCTGTCCTGGCATTTTCTCAGCCTGTTATAACTCTCCTCTCTGGTCTGCATCTCATGATGTGTTTTGCTAAGGCTCTGCCAGGGCCGCGAGCTGCTATAACTTCCTCCAGTGGTTCATTTGGCCATGCAGTTGATTGGGAAAGGGGGGTTCTTGGTCACTAAAACAAGAAGAAGGGGAACCAGGATTCCTGGGATGTATTCCGAGCCTGGGGAAGCCCTGACCTCTCACACATCACAAAATGAGGCTCACACTGGCCTTGGACATGAATGCTTGCCAGGAGGTGAGCTACAGTGCTGTCAGTGCTTGGGATGGGGTTTTCCTGATGGATAATGCTGTGCTGTGGGATGTCCTGATGTGTTATTAGTCTGTGTGATGGCTGTGTTTCTTTCTGCTGGCTCCCCAGATGTGGTGCTGGCAGTGTGTCCTCGAATCTCCCCTTTGCCATGGGAATGTGTTCTCCAGCTGTGCCCTGCATCGCAGGGTGTTATTATTAAAAGGGCTGTGACCTTTTTAATTATAATCCTCATCATTGCACAGTGACCCAGTCTGAGAGCCACAGCTCTCCCCGCAATCAAGTTATTGGCACGTTTCCCCATGGACAGACCTCCTCCACCTCTTTGGTTTTTTTCAAGCACCAAATTTCCCTAGTTTATAAAGTGCCCTTGGGAGACCTAAGTGTTTGCTACACCAGCTGGGGCTGGGGGAACAGCCAGATGCCGGCAGAGATGAAGGATAATTTGTGCCTTTAAGCTGCTTGGGGCTGTGTTTAATGTCAGCACCACCTTGCCAGAGTCAGTGTTGTTGCTGGAGAGTGGCACCTTGGAAATCACACCCCTGGCAGCAAGCAGGGCCCCGATGTGGAGGTGTGTAGTGAGAGGGATCAGTGATGTGCTCCAGGTAATGAGTCAAGTGTGTCCCTGTCCCTGTGGATTACACCAGTGCTCTCCCACCATATGGCATCCAATTTAATCAGCTGGGGTTGAGTTAAGTGGATTAGGCAGTGCAAGATCCTGCATTGTAATTTAAAGGGCTCTGTCAGCAATAATTTAATGGGGGAAATGGGCAGTGTTTGGGGATGAGTGGGAAAGAGGAAAGAACAGGGCTGGGCTCTGAGGAGGAAATTGAGTCTTCATTTCCATTTTGAGCATAAGGGCCTGGGAGACTGCAGGCTTGAAGGACATGGGGGAATTGATTCTTTTAGTGTCTTTTAACTGCTTCAGCTGTCGTCACACACACTCCCTCACTCTCTGCCCACCAGCCAAAGCATCCTTGGTAATCCTGTCTTATCCACCCCCTTGTTCCTGAGTCCTCTTCCCCACCTGTTGGTCCCCCCAGGCTGTGAGACTGTGGGGAGGGAGGAGATGCTGTATGGAAGTGCTTTAATGTCATCTTTAGACCAGATCCCTCTTGATCTTTGCACTAATTGTGGCTCTACATGGGCTGGGGAAGCACACAGCTCCCCTCCACAGAGACCTCAGAAACCTGAGGCTCAATGTGAAATTCCACCAAGTTGTTTGGGGGTAAAAAAGAACTGTTTTAGGAATTCAGGGATTCTTTCTGCATAGTACTATGGTTTTCCCACAATTTTTTGTATTCCTCTTTGCTTCTCTGCTGTCAGATCAGCCAGCCAGTGCTGAAGGACTTGCCCTAATTTAGCAGATATGCTGGTGCCTCCCTTCCCCCTCCCCTCTGGATGCAGGAGGAGAAGTAAAGTGCTGTGTGTCCGCTCGATGTGCCCCATCCCTCCACATCCTGCCTGTGCTGAAAGCATCACTGTGAAATGGCCAATGTTCAGCTTCAAAAATGGGGTCTTGATGCTGCCAGATCCTATCAGGAGAGAACTGTGGATGCAAACTGTCCCAGGCAGCACCAGCTTGGTGCCCTCTGGCTCTCTGTACTGCAAGCACTGACGTGGCCCTTCTAATTAACACCAGCCAAGGAGACACTGTGTCCCCAAACAAAGGGCTGTGCCTATGGAGCAGTGGAGGGAGGGATGGAGGCTGCATTTCCCTGAAAGCTTCCATGGGAAAGGCATCTGAGAATGGAGGGTGGGGATGAGAAGAGAGACCATATGGTGGGAAGGGAGAGGGAGTTGAATGCAAGCAGTGCTTGGTACAGGGGAGCATGGCTGGGCAGTACATCAAGAAGGCACCATCCTGGAGCTGCAGAGATCAGCAGCAGCAGCCCAGCTATAATTCTGCTACCCCTGTGCCACTGAGGAAACTTGAAAAAAACCCATCCTGATCCAAAAGCTGTAGCAGGTTGCCTTTGATGGAAAGAGGCTGAGGGACAAACTGCAGGATATTCCCTCAACGGCAGCATCCTGTGGCAGTGCTGGCACAGGTGGATGTTCCCTGCATGGGGCTGCGGCAGAGCTGGGCACTTCCCCAGCCTTGCAACGAGGCTCAAAGAGGATTTGTAGCTGTTTCTGCCTTCCCAGTGCTGGCCTGCATCTGTTTGGGCAGAGCAGTCTGCCACAGCCCCCTCTCTGGAGGGGTTTTTTCCCCCCCAGCACCTCCTGGTTTTGACTTTGGAAGAGCATAAGCCTGGTGCCGGGCAGGTTTTGTTTGCTCTTGGCATGATGATGATCCGGTAGCTGTTCAGATGCTCCTCGTAAATGTGGCTTTCTGGAGGAAGCCACCATCTGGCGCAGCTGCTTTGGACTTTCCTCTGTCATCTCTCTTGCAGCGAGGGATTCTCATGTTTAGTCAGTGAGAGAACACACTGGGGATGCTGCACTTGGCTCCTCACCTTTAATAAACCAACCCTGTTCTTGTCCTGCAAGGCCAGCAGTTTGCAGGGGCACAGAAGTCCTTTGCTGTCAGATGAGCAGGGGTTTATGGATTTGCAGGTCCCTTTCCACAGAGCATCTATAAAGGAATTACTTGTGGCCTCTTCCTAAATGTGGGGCTGTGGAAAGGGCTGCTCCTGTCCTGAGCTGCACATGGTGAATGCATCTGCTGAAGAACAGGGAGGAGGGTGTGGAGGTCTCTGGAGGAAGCTCAGGGTGCTTGTAAGCTGATGGATGGGGTACATTGAGAGTTAAGAACTGATGTTTAATGCTGTTGACGTTTAATTTAATGGCATTTGCTGTCTGCTCCATTACACACGGGTACTTAAAGTCAAGGGTGGGTGCAATTATTCCTTTCAAAGTCTAAATGAATGATGCTGTGCTGGTTTACCCCGGGGTAGGGTATACTTGCTACTCATTTATTTTCCTTCTTAGTTGAAAGGGATTGTGCTGTCTGGGTATATTACAATGAAGATCAGCTTTTGTGTATCACTTACTGCTGCTCCATGGCAGGTGATGGAGGCAATCTCTCTACTTGGCCTGTGTTAGGCATTGCAATGGGACTTGCTGGGGTGCAGGGAAGCAAATGCCATCTGACATTTCACAAACAGCCTGGAAAAACCTTTTCAGCGTGCTCATTCCACAGAAGATAGTGTTTCCCAAGGCCAGGCAGAGCTTACAGAGAATCACCAGTGTTACTGCTGAGATGTGGATTCCCCATCCCTTTTACACTGGCATAACTCAAATATTGCTGCTCAGTTCAGCTTTGCACTGGGTGTTCTGTGTTTTTTTGGGAGGATCTGCTATTTTGGTGTAATGGGGTGTTCCAAAAAGGCAGGGCTTGCTTTGTAAAACAGGCTCAGTGAAGCAGGTGGGGAAAAGCCTCTGTTAGGGCTGGGGAGAGCAGAGGGGGTGCATGAGTCCCTGGCAGCACAGCCTCCTCCTCTTTTCAAACTGTGGCTCTCACTGGGCTGAGATGATGTTGGTCACACTGGCATTTTTGTTACCCTAATGAGATTTGCTGGATTTCCTGCTTGGTTTTTTCTTTCCTTTTCTTTCTCTTGTGTAATCTGTTATGTGCTCCTGTGCTGCCTTTGGCTTTGCAAGTGTCCCTGGTGGGGGAAGCTCAGGTGGTGGCAGAGGAGTGTTTGGCAGGGGGTCAAGGCAAGCCCAGTGCACTGAGAACAGCTCTTTCCATGCTGTCTGGAGCCCCCTGAGCAAAAGTGGCACCACCAAGGAGTGGAAATCCCTGACAAGGGGCTCAGGGACACACTGTGTGTACTGTGCTGTGCTGCAGAGAAACCCTCCAGCTCTCTTAGCCCCTGCTGCTCCCTTCCTTGCCTTCTGTATTTTTCAGCTCTATTCGGTATTTTCTTTATCAGCTCTACTTTATCCTTCTCAGATGCCCACCAGATCTTTTAGATTTAATTGATTCCTTTTCTTTCTGCCCCCTTCCTGCACCCCAAATTCTCCCCTGTATATTAATACTTGAGACCCAGGATGGTCACCTCTGCTTATGGGCTGTGTGTCTATACAAACACACAGCAGCCCATCTCTGTGCCCACAGCCATCACTGTGCCTTTTGCCAAGTTGTTAGAGCATGAGAACACAGAGGATGTTATTAGACCATGGCTGAGGCCCCATCTGCGTCTTTTCCTTTTCTCTTATCTAAGCAGTCTCGGTGCCTGTGTTTGCCTCGTAGGCTAAAAGGGTTGAAAGAGCTCGGTGACTGGTGGCTCTGAGGGGCTGATAGTGCACCTGGATCAGAATGTCCTAAATAAATATGTACAAGTGGAGCTATTGAGGAGAAGGATTGAAGAAAGAGGAGAGAGAAAGGCAGCCAGAGCTTTCCTGCCTGCGCTCCTCCCCTGGGCAGCAAAGCTCTAACTAATTAATTATGTTGGGCTGCAGAAAACCGTGAATAAAGGCTTCTGCTCTTTTAAAGCTAAAGACACAGGCATGTGGATGGCTGCCATGCGGCAGAACTCCTCTCCTCTGCGTGTTTTGGGGGCAGGAGGTTGTAAATGACCCAGGATGGACAAGGAGGATGAGCACCAGGGCACTCAGCACAGCACTGTGCACGTGCAGAGCCCCGAGCAAAGGCGCCCTGCAAAGGACAGGTCACCGTGCTCACGTGGCAGGGGACAGTGCCCACAGCGCTGGGCTGCCACAACCGCGTCAGATCTCCTGCCCTGCTCCTGCTCACACAACATATTCCCCTACTCTGAACCATTCCCAGCTCGGATGCCCTTGCTCCCCTCTTGCTGGGGGAGGCAGGTGGATCCTGAGTGATTTGGACACTTGGGGAGCAACCATTCCTGCACAACTGTCACTTTGCAGCTGCAGCAGCCCCCAAGACCCCTGCCAGCACTGCCACTGCTGGTTACTCCTGTCTGCTACCTCTTATGTCCAGAGGCAAGTAGGTACAGAGATGTTTCTTCCACAGCCACGTGTTACAGCTAAATGCAGAAACAGCCTGACCCTCTGCAGCAACACCAAGAACCTGCCCACCTCTTCTCTAGCAGCTCTTTTTCTTGGCTTTGAAGAAAAGTGTATCATCTTGCAGGGTGCTGCCCCATTACTGCTCCATTCCCATCTGTTGCTGGGGAGTTTAGGAAGCTCTCCAGGTGCCCAGCTCACCTGGCTGTTGGCATAGGCTGGAGATGCTGCCCACGTGGGAACACTGATCAGTACTGTTTGCGCAGCTGCAGAGGGCTGTAACCTTCCAGTCTGGGTTTGCGGGGAAAGGGAGTGATGAAATACTTGATGTACTCTCAAAATGGTGTTATGTCCATTGCTAGTCCTGAGCAGGATGCAGAGCAATACTTCTTTTGGGGGCCCATCATACAAACCAGTGCCCCTGACACAGTTCTGCTGCAAAGACTGATGCACGTGGCATATGTTGTGCTGCTCCTTGTTCTACCTCCTCCTGCAGGGACCAGTGCTTGGCCACCACCTCCCAGTTCAGGTTCCTTCCCAGGACTCAACACTTGCTTGTGGACCAAGAAAACTTGGAGGATGGCCTGACCATGCCCTTTCTCCAATTGCTGTTGCTGCAGCTGCATATTTGGAAGAGGCCAGCATGGACCTGGACGTGACACACTCCAAGGTCTGAATTCTTCAGTCAGGAGGCAAAGGAACTGAGCAGGGCCAGGGCAGCTGCACAGCACATGGGATAGACTACTTCCCAGAAAGCTGCAGAGGAACAGGCTGTTTGAACCATTAGAACTGTCACTTTTTGGAGAGATGGTTTATAACTGTTTGTTAAATACACATGGAAAAAACCCAAAAACCAAATTGTAACATAAAATCCCTTTGAAATTCCCAGCAGTGCAAAGAACAGCAGTTGTGTAACATCTGGTCTCACTCCTCTAGGGTATTTTGTATTGGAGATATTTTCCTAAATTCTTGGCCCATATACCTGTTTTTGGGCAAATTAAGTAGAAGCTTTGGAAGCCCTGAAGATGTGTTTGGTGTGAGCGCACAGATCTGTTGGAGTGAGATGAGGTGGGAATTTTCCCTGTGCTGCTCCGGGAAAGCCTTTTGGGAGAGGAGATGGAGTGTGTGAGTGCAGGAGCAAGCGAGCCCTGCATTGTCCTTAGTGCTGGCACTGCTTTTAGCAGGAGCAGGATGGGACCCTGGTGCTGTCACAGCCCTAAGTGGTTCCTGCCTGTCACACTGAGTCAGTGCATCTGCCCTGTCACCAGCCAGCACTGGCTGGTACAGGAGCAAAGAAAGAGGATTGGAAAATGCTGGGGTGGGGGACAGGCTCCACGTGCAGGGTGTTAGTGGCTGGTGCCTTGGCTCACAGTCCCTTGGGCTCAGAGCTGGCTGGGGGAAAACGTCCTTCAGGATCCAGACCATAAATCCTTCATGCATGGCCTTGCCAAGGAGAATTGCCACTGTTAGCTGATTATTTCAGGATGGGAGATATGGAAAACTCTGATTTATTTTCTTTTTGTTTCTTGTTTTTCCCTTTCCAGCAGTTCCTCTAATTCTGCTCCCTCCCACAGCTGGAAGTATGTGCCTGGGCTCAGCAGATGTGGAGAGGAGCTTCTGGTCTTTAACGGAAAGTTGCTGTGTGGGGCTTTTTTGTGCCCCTTTTTCTTGCTGCCTTCATGTAACAGGGGAATACATCTATATATAGTCTTTTTTTTTCCCCCCATTTTTGGAACCTCTCATCCCTTCCTCAGAATAACCTAACTGTCATCTTATTTCCCTGTCTCCTGTGACTTTTCTAGTCCCTCTTGTCATTCCTAAGCAGCTCAGCAATTAGTCACTGAAAACTTTCCACTTCCATAAGCTACCTGCTCTACTGCACTGCTAAATAAATAAGTGGCTCAGCTACTGCAGGCAAAGCTCTGCCCTTCTGGCTTGCCTCTGGGGAGGGAGGGGAGTTAACTGCTCTGCTCCTGGAGGACAGGCAAGGTGTGTGCCTTGTCCCTGGACTGCATCACAAGGGACAGAATTTGGAGTTTCGCCAGCTCCCCTGTGCAGTGAATCCTTAGGGGAAGCTGACAGTGGGTTACAGCACTCTGGACCACCCCATGTAGGCTGGATGGTGCAGGCAGGGGTGCAGCACTGATCCCCTGGGCTCACCCCAGTGCCAGGATCTGGTCACTGGAGCACTGGTGACACGGTGTCTTTACATGGATGAGTTAGGAGTGGTGCAAGCTCAGCACCTTGTGTCATTTTCCTTCTTAGCACGCAAGCGATCAGATGCTTGGCAAGAGGAGGAGGAATTAAAAAAGATCCTTAAATCTTGAGACCTTTAGAGGTTACAAGCCACAACGTCCTAAGCCTGCATTGCAGATGATTTGGCCCAAAAGTTCCTGTGGCTGCCCAGGAGGACAATTGGTCTCACAGTGGCAATGAGATGCTGTGCTGGCTCTTGCACTTCCTCTGGCTCTGCTGCCTATCTCAGAGCAGTGAGAGGCTGTTTATTGACATGGGAGGGATCACCCCACACTTAGAGAGCCCTAGAATATGCTGAGTTGGAAGGGACCCATCAGGATCATCAGGTCCAACTCCTGGCCCCATGCAGGACATCCCAAGAATCCCACCATGTGCCTTCGGCTATGTTTAGATCCAGAGATCATAAGGGTGGCTTTGAGAGGCCTTCTCTTGGGCTGCACTCTGCTCTCTGGCTGAGACCTGAATGCTGGCAGGGGCATAGGGAGGCTGGGAAGATTAGGGAATGCAGTGGGATGACTGCAAGGAGGACTCATCTTGGGAGATTGCTGCGGGGGAGATGAAGGCTGGAAGTGGCTGGCAGAGCTGCTGGGTCTGTTTGGATCCAGATGCTATTGAGTTGGCACACAGCCCTCCCAAACACAAACGCTCCTGATGAACAGGAAAGGTGCCCCCACTTATCCACAGCTCAGACTCTCTAATTTTAGCTCTTTCATTCTCTTGGGGTCTGGCTGCACGTAGGCCTTGTGCACAGGGTGTGATGCAACTGTAGCCACATCATCAGTTCTCAAAGGCTGGAGAAAGGTTCAAGAATTGTATCCTGATTTTAACCCTTAGAGGCACAGACTCCCCAGCCCATGGAAGGTGGCTGGACCAAAGCAGCACTGATATCTATTCATGCCCACAAAGCAATAAGCTAAGTCATGGTACCATGGAATTTTTACTACATTCCTCAAGTCAGAAAGCCTTCCCAGAGGGAACTTCATTACAAAGGAAACCTTGCAGGACACCACTGCTGTTTCCATGTCATTGCTGAGGATCCTGGCTGGGATTTGAGTCTCTGCTTCTATGGGCTAAGGCATCTTAGTACAATGGCTTGAGTCACAGAGTGTTACAGTGTGCAAGAAACAGGTAAAGGAATCTGAAATGCTGGGTTCATCTGAACGAGGCTGGAAGGGCCTTGTGGCTGGGGACCAGATCTTGCTGCTTCCAGGGCATGTGGTGGATGCAGCCAGTTGCTGTGGGCTCTTTAGGGGGAAAAAGAGTGATTGGGGTTTATTTTCTAGAAAAAATTGGTTACTCCAGCAAGGTGAAACTCATGGAGGATGAGGAGGAAAGTAACAGGTGCTTGGTGTGGAGCTGGAGGCGTGATTTCCACTCTGGTGCTAAAATGGTTAATTAACATAATCATCACAGAGCTCCCAGTTAAGCCATCTGTTGCTTAGCAAACAGTTTTGGATGTAAATGTAATAAATATTTGATGATGCTGTGAAATGACGATAAAGGCCCAGCAACCAACTGGTTCACAGAAGAACCTACTCTGCTCTCCTGGCTGAGATTGTTTCTTGTTTCTCCCACCCCTCACTCCTAAGGAACGGTCTTTAAGCCTCTGCTTTTGTCCTCCGCCCTCCTGGCGCTGCTGCCAGGCGTGGGTTTCTGTGCGACCCTGGGCTCTTGGCATGCCAATCCTCTTAGTAACGCCTCTAATCATGCCATGCTGGATGTCTTGTGCTGCACTTCCATCCCCCATTCCCAAACCAACAGCTCCATGGCTGTGCCTCCACCAAAGATCTCTGGGTGTCATGCAACGGCACAGTGGATGTGGACAAAGTCTAGCACTGTCCTTCGTGATGCTTTGTGCATCATGCAAATTAATTACGGTTGTAATTACCCCGTAGGACCTTTCCACTTGGCTGATTTCAGTTAAAGCCTTCCCCCATCTCTTCTTCTGAGTTTGTGCAAGCCTGTGCAGCCCCTATTCATATACAGGAGGCTGCAAACCCACAGCTGGGCTTTGTTTTGGGTCTGTGTTTTCCTCCAATTCTGTATGTGCTCAAAAGTGGAGCCCATCCCCAGCATCCATCCATCATTTGGAGACAGTCATTCTGCATTTAGGCTGCTGGGACAGAGCTGGGAACCTGGCCTGCAGTGGGAAGGTGCTTTTATTGTTGTGAGACAGTTGTACAGTGCCAGTGCTGACTCATGAACCTGACACCAGGGACAGCGTTAGGCTAAAAATCAATTGGTCCCACATTGTTCAACACTCCCTACATTCATCCCTAGTTCTGCTGTTCCTCAGCCTGCATCCCGCCCCTGGACCAGTGCCCAGGCCCCTTGTGAGCCATGGGAAGACGTCACCCAGAAATGTGAATTTCTGAGCATTCAAAGGCTGCACTGTTTATCCAGCTGATAGCTCCATCTCTGTGCTCTTGGCTTCATTTGAGTGTTGTGTTTCAAAGAACAGGGCCCAGTATCCCACTGCTTCCTGTTAATTGAGAAATTGGGGTTAAAGCCCAGCTGTGACAACCCCTGGAGGGCTGGTTATCATTCCTTGCTGGGCCCCTGTCCTACGGCTGAAGTTGTACAAACTTCAAATCATGACATAATGTGCTGGAGCGATGGTGGGCTGAGGCACTGCAGCTGGACTGCACATCCCTGCTGACAGTCAGCTGGGAAAAGCAAATAGAAAACTGTACCTATAGTGCAGTGTGCCGAAGGGGAACTGTGTTTAGGTAGGAATAAGCTTTTGCTATGCATTGGCAAATCAGTTCAGTTCATTCCTGGGCCACTGGCCTGAAATGGGACTCCTTCCAGTTACTTACTTACTGCGTGTTGACTCAAAATATTAAGATTGGAAAAAAAAAAAATTTAAAAAGCCCCAAATACTCCCAGGCACCAAGTGTCCAGCCTTAGGATAAACATTCCATCGAACTAGGTACAGTTACTTCAAAGCAAACTACACAAGTGAACGTTTATCTTCTAACAAGGCTATTTTTGCTGTTTGAAACTTGGCCTTGATTTTTTTTTTCTTCTCCTCCCCTATTTCTCCTGGTTTTATGGCTGATTGGAAAAATCTCCAGAAGTAATTAGGTGACTAAGAAGCTGAAGATCCCTTTGGATTTGGGCTTGGATAGCAAAAGCTTTTGAGAGAGACTTTCAGCACCCTCAGCAATACATTATTTCCCATGTGCTAATTTCTAACTAATGTGCCCGGTAACTCTACCTTGGACTGCTTTGAAATAAAAGCAGTGTCATAACTATCCCTGTTCGATTCTGCCTGCAGCAAGTTTTTTGGGGAACCAGCTTCCTTGGAGATATAGCACAACAAATTATTTAACACCCGGGTGATCAGGACAGCCCTGGGCTCCCTGCCTCTATCCATCGGCTTTAAACTTTCCTCGGCCAGCACAGTGGATTGGAGCAGCGGAGCCGGGATTTGCCGCTGCAGGACGAGGTGCTGGCTTTGCCAACCATGCAGGAGTCCAGAGAGAAGGTATCCCACCCTCCCGTCCCCGGGTTTGCCCGTTTTCTTGCCCGCGCATCCCCTGGCCCGCCATCCCTGGCAGCTTGCCGGGTACCCCCATCCTTACCCTGCTCCAGGTCCTGCTGGTCGTACCAGGGCTCCTCTTCCTCGCTCTGAAACTCCTCCATCCTGTCGGCGCTCAGCATTTAGCACCAGCGGCCCGGGGAGACGTGCAGCATTCGCCGAAGGGGACCCCGCTGCCGCCGAACCGCGGAGCGGGATGGATGCGGGGATGCGGAGAGGGATGCGGGCGGGGATGCGGCCTCGGTGCCCCGGCCGGGCCGGGAAGGAGGGGGTGGCACGACGTGGCAGCCGGTGCCTGGCCGCTGCCCCGGCTCTGCGTGCCCGGGGGGGCGGCTTCCTCCTGCCTCCAGGGCCGGGGGGGGCTCCGGAGGGGGGGATGCAGCGGGGACGTGGCGGCTGGGGCGGGGGGCACGGCTTGCACAGGGCTGGGGGATGCACAAAGGAAGGAAGAGGGCCCGGCGCAGCCAGGCAGATCCTCGCTCTGCAGCTCGGTGGGGACCTCTAGCATGGAAATGCTGCAAGGAAAACCGGCGAGAGGGAAGGGGGAGGCGAGGCTAGACCGGCCTCCTTCGCCTCCTCCTCTCCGCCTCCTCCTCTCCGCCCAGCCCTGCCGCGGACAGCGGGGCGGGCGCGGGGCTGCGGGAGCGGAGTGCGGGGTGCCAGGGTGGGGCTGACCCGGGCTGCGAGGAAGGGGAGCTGTCCCGCAGTCCCCCTGCTCTGTCCCTCCGGCTGGGAGGTCTGCCAGGAGCAGGGCTTGCGGTTGGGATGCCGTGTCCTGGCCTTGCCGTGGGATTCACGGTGACTTTGGGCAATCTCGGGACCTCTCAGTGGGGGTGTCAAAGCCTGCTCTGCCTTGGTGGGTTCGTGTGGGTTGTTCTTCAGGAAGATCATCTATCCCCCCCTTAGCTGGGGTGCAGAAGGGGACACCCCATACAAACAGCCCCTCAGCATCACCTCAGTGTGGTGTCCTCCTCTAACTCTATATTGTTTTGCACTCTGATGGGAAATCAGTGCCTGTGATGTGGGTTCCTCTTTTATTTTTCTTATCTCTCTGAAGGGTGGAATGAGCTTAAAATTCAGGGAAATGAGGATTTGTAGAGTTCTGAGGAGGGAATGTGTCTGTTACATATAAGTAAGTTCAGAAAATATCTTGAGATTTTGGTACTTGCTTTTCTTAAGGGAATAAGGATTAGAGATGGTGGTCTTTCTCCTAGCTGGAGTTTGGTCCAAGGGAATTTATGTCCTTGTCAGCCCTGGAATCCATCAGAGATTCTAAGGTCCAAATCAACTCCTGTGACAGTGACAGTGGGTTTAGATGATGATTTTGGGTTTTGGTTTTGTTTTTTTTCTTTTTCCCCTTTGGTGTGATGGAACACCATGGATTTATATTTGATTGCATTACCCTTGCAGTGGTGCCTACAGAAAAGGCAATATAAAGTGTCTACGCAAGAGCAGCAGACTGTGCATCCAGCAAAGATGGGATTTGTGTCAGAAAACTCTATCCAATCCAGCAGTGACAGGCAGCTGGGAGCCCCTGGATGATTAAAGCAAGGGCTAGTACTCAGTGCTTGTGTACAGCAGCAGAGGAGGGGGATAAAGCTGGGAATAAGAGAGGAATTATAGACTATTCCTCTCCCCTTTTCTCCTCATAGACCTCTCCATCACATAAACACATTCCAAAAATACAGTGGCTGCCTGGAAAGTCATCTGCCTTAATACAGTCGCAGACCAGAATCAAGTAGTCTCTTTAACTTGGCATTTATAACTCAGCAAAAATAATCAAGCACTTTTGGTGTATCTGGGAGAAGGCCATCTCTAGCTCTTAGATCTTCTTCTAAGCAATTTTAATACAGAAATGGGAAAAATCTTAAATTTCTCATGCCCATTAAAGAGTTATTTGGATAATGCCCTTAATGACATTCTTCAACTTTTGGTCAGCCCTGAAGTGCTCAGGCAATTGGACTAAAGCTCTTCCGTTCTTTGTGAGAAATAAGTGCTTGTGAAAAGTATTCTGTCCTTAACAATAAATTCTTATCATTTATCTGTGTATTGCAGCCATATGGAGTGCTTGGATGCAAAGCCCCAGAGTGTTTGGCAGCAAAAGCCAGATTACATGGTTTTCTGAAAGTATTTTTTCCTGTAGGTTTTACAAGAATGTCTCAGATGTGACCTGTCACTCGATCGAATCAAACATCAATGACTCCTGTACAGGTTATATGCCAACAAATGAGAATTCCCACAGTCTGCCCCAGCTGGAGAGTCAGCACATTGCTTTCTTTTGCAGAACGATTGGAATTACCTCATTTCCTCTGAAGAAAGGAGGTTTACAGAGCTGAGCATGGGAAATGTAACTCAGGGACACCAAAAAGACCTGCTTGCAGTTCACAGAGCTGCTCGGAGCAGAAAACCGCGGCGATGGCTTCAAAGGCAACACTGAATGCCCTCAAACAGCTGCTTTGAGGTGTTCGGTGAGTGCCAAATCCTGAATTCCCAGCACCCAGGGTTAAAAACATCCTCTCCTTGTGTGTGGGTGGAATTTCATTAGGGTTAATGGGCCACCACGTGCAATGAGCTCCTCATAAGGTGCTCCAACAAGGTCTGTGTTAAAAGCCTGCTTGTTCCTGGCTCCTTTCAACCCAGGATTAGGGACAGGCTGGAGCTGGCTGTTGTCCTGGCATCCTGCTGGCACCTCTGGACCATCCGGGCTTGGGGTCAGGCTCTGAGAGTGGCCAGTGGTGGCTTGACAGAGCTGTCACTGGGCTTGTGCCCGAGAGCAGCCTGGCAAAGGAGCTTCAGGGGACAAAAGCTGCGGGCAGAGGAGTGGGAAAAGGGACAAGAAAAGGGACAAAGAAAAGGGGCGAAGGGGTGACATGGAGGCAGACGAACTGGATGCGGGGAGAAGGCAAAGGAAAGAGCAGAGGAGAAAGGCTGTAAAGGAAAGCAAGGGGCAGAGAAGGCAGAGGGAGCACAGGCGGGAGGGGAGAGCGAGGAAGGAGAAACGAGAAAAGCCGTGCTCTGCCGAGAGCGGAGATGAGGGAGAGTCTGTGGGGAGCACGGCCATGGGGAGCAAAGTGTGGGAGGAAAGTGAGGGAGCTGCGAGGAGGAGGGCGAGAAGGTAAGGGTGAGGTGGCGGAGGTATGGCAGGCGGAGGTGGGGAAGCAGGGGAGGCGGCGGGGCGGGATGTAGGGATGGAGAGCTGGCGGAGGAGGAGCCGCGGGCGGAGGGGAGGGAGGGATGCGGGCGGAGGGGGAGGGAGGGCCGGGACCGGCGAGCCCCGGTTTGACAGGAGGAGGCAGGCAGGCAGGCAGCGGGAGCCACCGGCGCGGGGACGGGGATGGCGTCAGCGGCGGCCCGGGGAGCGGCGGCGTGAGGGGACAGCCCTGCCCGGCCCTGCCCGCAGCCGGGCCGCACCATGGGCAGCGCCGACTCCAAGCTCAACTTCAGGAAGGCGGTGATCCAGCTCACCACCAAGACCCAGGTGAGGGCCGCCATCTCGGGCGGGGGGCGAGGGGGGCCGCGCCATCTCGGGAGCCGCCGCCCTGAGGGGCCGCTCACCCCCGGGCCTGCCGAGCCGCCCCCGGCGCTGCTGTGCGCGGTGCCCGAGCGGTTCCCTGCGAGCGGGGCTGGGGCTGGGGCTGGGGCTGGGGCTGCTGGGGACCCGCGGGGCTGCGGTCACGGCCGGCCCTGGCCAGGCTCTCCAGCGAGGCCGTGCCCGAAGGCCGGTGGGGCTCGGGGCGGGCAGCGTCCATCACCGGTCAGTGCAGGGACACCGGCCGCTCTCCAGACCTGGCCGGGCCCTGTCAGCGCCTCTGGTGACATCTTGTGCTTTGCTGAACAGCGTCCTGTGCTAACCGAGCAGACGCTGCTGTCAGTAGGGATGTCCACAGCTCCTAATGAATTCAGCTTGCGGGTTTACATCACACGGTTTGCCGCTGCTCCCTTTTCTGTATCTTTTCCCCCACCCCCCTCTTAATGGGTGGAGAACCTTGCCCTGTTTTTAGGTAATAGCCGACGGAAAGGGCTGTTGGCCAGCCATGCTGTTTGCAGCAGAGGTTTCCATCTGTGGCCTGTGAAATAATGCTTTATTTCTACAGGCTGAGGAGGAGAAGGAGTTAAGTAAAAGTCAGGGCTGTGTGAAGGGAGGGTGGCTGCCTGGAGGTCTAACATATGTTGTGCCTGTCCTGGGAGCATGCTTAATTTTTGTTTTAAGTGGAGTGCCCAGTAGCAGCAGCACACTGGCAGAAAATTAGTAGCCTGTCCTTCTGTCTAAGGAGCAGAGGGATTTTGATCTATTGAGAAGTCACATCTCAGGTTCTTCTGAGCTACAATGGAGATCAGCTGTTATGATCCACCTTTAGTGGTGAGGCAATAACAGCTGCTAAGAAAACTTGGGGATGATGGCAGAACGATAGTTAATGATGGGTAATGAATTCACGAGAAAAGAGTATGGATGCAAAGGGGTAAAGGATGATAGGAGAAAATCTGGGAAAACTCATTAGACAGGGGCTGTGACTAGGAATTGAATTATAGATGGGTAAGGCTGTGGAAGAGCCTGGAAAAAAAACATTTTTATACTTTCTAAAGCAGTATTACTTCTATCTGCATTGATAAAGAATGGTTTTTATTAATATATTCTTAAAAACCTCTAGATGTGGATATAGGTGAAGAGAGAAGTGGGTGAATTAATGTTTTAAAGAATTCTTCCAAAGTCTCTTCTGCTCACCAGGCAGTTCAGCGTGCCCTCAGCTTTGGGTTGCCCTTCCTTCATGGGGAAGTGTGCTTATAAAGTGAGATTGGGTGGGGGGGTAAATCAAGCCTTTAGGGATCTGCCCAGTCTGCTGTTCACAAAGAAAATCCTGTATGAGGCAATCCCTTGGTTCGGCAGCCCAGGCGAGAGCTCTCCCCTCCCCTGGTTTATCGACCTGTGTAAAGGAACATTTGCTGGGGGCCCGGAAGAAAAAGGAAGGAGCAAAAGCTTCGTTCTTGGCTGGATTAATTTCATGTCTCTGTGGCCTAGGTGAGACTGACTGCATGTGGAAAAGGGTGGGGTGTTGGCGCTCCCATATTTACATTCTGTAGAAGGGCACTGGTGTTTGCTTGCGCACAACGCGTGACTGGGCTCTCCCGGAGCTTTCTGATCTCTTAGCAGCAGCAAAACCTCCTGGTCCGTGAGATCCTGGAGCCAAATCCAGGCTGCAATAATGGACAGAGCCAAATCCTTCCAAGCTATTGGCTCACAACACACTTCGCTTCCTCAGCAGCCTGTCTCCTGTTTTGCAGCCTTCCCCTCTGACATTAGGGAGCTGGACAAAGAGATTTTCATCAAATCATTAGTAACATGAAACTCTGAGCTCAGAATGCACTGTGAGGTGCTCCTAACGCTCTGATGGGAAGGACTGGTTGAGCAGAAGTCACTGTTTACTCACTGGTGAAGGCTTAGAGTTGGCACAGAAGCCAATTTTTTCTTAAAAATAAATTTTTATAATCTCCAGTCTTTTGTTAATTAAGAAATGAGTGTTCCCATGTGAGCTTTTAAAAAAATTAAATAAATCTGTAAGGAAGATAACACTTGAATGCTCACAGCACACATGGAGCCCGGAACTTGAAAGTGGAACCAAGTCTTTACGCAAATGGAATTGACTTAATTGATTTTTTTAACTGCCATAGAGAAACTCTAAAGGTGTGAGAATATTAAAAAAGAAAAATTACTTCAGAATTATTTCAGTGATTAAAAAGGGCAGTAGTACCAGAAGGAAGGAATTAACTTATGCCACAGATGCATATTTATAATCACATGGAGAAACAGGCTTTGGGATTTTATATGATATGTATATATTACATTACACTGCACACATTTATACTGGTAGGGCCCATCCCTTTGATAATAAAACAGATGTGCTTCATAATAGAGAATGTGTGAGCCCTCCCAAATTGCCCATAAAAGTGCTGCCTATTTAACAGATGAAAGGAAACATGGATTGAGAATATGACAGCTCGTCAGGGCTGGTCAGCTGCAGGGAACTGGGCTGGGAGCCTTAACTGCTGGGGAACCACCTTTTCTTTGCCCAGTCAGTTGGGGCTCCTGCCAGCAGCCAGCCAGAAGATCAGAAATTTTAATCTTGTGTACCAGCTTGTTAGATTTTAATGGGAGCTATGCCTTTGCTTTTAAAGAGACAGGAAGGATCAAAGAGGAGGGACAAACCCCAGTCCTTTCCTTTTCCCTGGTGTGGAAATGCAGGGAATACAACGGGCTGTTAGCCTGAGCCTGATAAAAGCACATCTTGTGTTGGAGAAAGGTTGGTCTCTGGCAGCCCATTTCTAACACTGTTCAAGCTTGACTCAGCTGTCCAAGAGTCTCAGGTTGATCAAAAGCAAAGTTGTCTTAAAAGCAAAGCTGTAACTAACACTTCATATGGCTGACTTTTGTCCTGGGCTTTCCCTGCCAGACTTCTACAAATCCCATTTTCCAGTTTGCTTTGCAACACTGTGAGAGCTGAGAACTGGTGGCAGACTTGAAGTCTCTCATTGATTCTGCACTGCTGACTGCAAAGATCTTATAGAAAAAAATATTATTGCCCTGAAGCCTGTGTGAAGGTGGCGTCCTTGACAGCAGGGATGAAATCTTGCTAGTTATTTGTATTTTGAATAAGTCTGTCCTCAGGCTTTCCTTTTGCACGGTGGCTCACAGACAGGTGGTACAAAGGTGTGTGAATTGCCTCAAACTAATCCCTGGCCCTGCAGGGTTACCTGATCTTAAAGCTCAGTCAGGTGCTGCGTGAATGGTCATTACACACCACAGTTCTTTCACATTTGAGGTGGAAAGGAGCAACTGCTGTTACGTATCACCTGAGCTTGTGCAGTACTGGCTGGAAACCCTAGGAAGGGATGAGGGACTTTCTCTGCTGTCAAGTCCCAGGAGAAAGGAGGGCCCCACCCCCAAAGGCTTCACTTCCTTGGCTTGTGGGATACTCAGTTGTCCTGTTGGCATGAAGCAAAAAGAGAACACAGAGAGCAAGACTAGTGGCTGCTTGTATCTTGGTTCTCTGCTGACGGTTTGCAGCAACTTTAGAATTAGTTTAAGGATAGTCCTCCAGTTGGGAGCTGTTGGAGTTTGGGAATAGACATTTGATCTAAGTTACAAGTGCAGAGAGCTCTTGACTGGGAGGAGGTACAAACACACACAGGTGGAGTTTGTGAGGGACTGTGTCTGAAAGAGAAAGTGAAGGTGGTGCTGGTGTCAGGCTGAGGACAGTAACGAATAGGGAATACTGTGCCTTGGAGCTTTTCCTGTTTTTAGGACATGGTCAGCCCCTCTGTGTTTTCCTGTTTCCTGTGAGGTATCCTGTTTGCCTGGGGATTGCCTGCTCAGGCTGTGATTCTTTGCTCAGTAACTGGCACGAGGTTCGCAAACCGTGTGTCTTCTAAATCCTACAGCGTGTGTGTGGTGTGCTTCAAAGAACCTGAAACACATTTACAACTAGTAGGAAACAAAGACTGGAGGTGTCCAGAAGGACTGTTTTTATCTTTGTTTGGCCAGCGTGCAGGTGGGAGGTCTTTACACCTTGCCCTGGTGAGCTGAAGGCAGAAGTCTCCCGCCTTGCCCGCTCTGAGATGTCACATCACCTTGGCTGTGCCCACTGTGTCCTCAGCAACACTCTGGGCTACAGTCACGCCTTTGTTTGGTGTGGAGCTTGGCTTGGACAGCAATCTCTCTCTGCCAGTTAGCTCTGTACCTTCAGCAGCCTCTGCTGTGAGATGTGAGTGGGCAAGGAACTTCCTTTGCTCTCCAGATGTGCCAATTGTATTTCCAGAGTAGAGTCGAGCTACTGATCACTCAGTTCTTATTCTCATTGCACTGCTGGTGCAGAGCTGGTTGTCTGCACTGTGCTGAAGGAACATGAGGTTCTTTCCTACCTGTGCTGAGGATTCCACTCCTTGTGAGCTCTCTGGCTAAAGCGCTGTCAAGGCTAGCAGTGCTCTGGGATTTGTGACTGCAGCGTGTGCTGTACCAACACTTGTACCTAATCTTGACATTTCCAAATGAAGATATTCCTGGCTGGTGAACAAGGCTGTTCTGGCTGTCTGTATTTTTCTCCTCTGTGAGGCTGGTTACAGTCTGTTGGGTGAGCTCAGTGTGAGGAAATGGGTATTTAGATCCCCAGAGATGCTGCGTGCAGAATACAATCAGCTTAAAAACAGCCAGTAATGTTCTATCAAGGAGATGAATATTATGTGGCTCGAGTAGCTTCATGATGCCAGGCTGGTAATTAAAACAGGGGGGCAGTGGGGATGTGAATGACTCAGTACAGAATCCGTGTCCCAGGATGGTACATGGGATACCATCTGTTGATGAGGAGCTGATGTGCTGCAGCTATTAAAAATGCAAGGGAGCGGTTTTTTAGCATAATCTGGTTGCCAAGATGGCAGCCGAGACATGAATACTGCTGCACATCCGATGTTGCAGCTCAGGGAATCACCTCTGTGCTTTCCTACTCCTGGGGACTGCAGTCAGAGCCGTGTCCCTCAACCCGTGTTGTGCTGCCATCTGTAAAACAGCGGCTGTGTTCAACCTCTGAGGAGGCCTCAGGCTAGTGGGAGGTAAAGGGATCAGTGTCTACTGGAGGGAAATGGTTTCCTGCTTCCCCTCTAGATGAGAGTGAAGGCATTATTTATGCATGATGCCCAATTAGCAGCAATTGCTGTTCGCTGTTGTCAGTGGGAGTGGCTGTGGCAGGCGGCCAGGATGTACATGTGTCAGTTCTACATGAGGTTGTGGTGTGTGGTTTGAAATGGAATTGTAGGGTGTTTCATGCATTGCATAGATCAGATTTCCAAATACTTGGCTCTTTTCGAGGAGTGCAATTAGAGATGAGATGTACAAAATAGCTTTCCTTCCATTTAAACATTTCATGCCCAGATTACAAAGAGCACAGCTCCTTCACACACTCAGGAAGCTGAAAGTGAGGCTGTGAATATTGGATTGTTCTTACACATCCCCTCTGAGGAGCTGTGATCTTGAACCATTTGGGAAAAGTTGCTCTTCCCTTGGGAAGAGATTTGGTGGGATCTTGCTTTGGTGTCCAGGTGATAAAATTTGGGTTTCAGCACTAGACCTGAGTTAAATAAAATGCTTGAGCACACATGGGCTTTTTTCTGGTTTTATTTTTAAAGGCTGGAGAGTCACTTGGCCTGGTTCATTGCATGGCTAGAAGGTCCAGGACCAGCAGCACTGGAGCGTTAAGGCAGATTGCTGCAGGGCAGTAACCTGCTGTACCAGTCTTGGGCCAGCCAGCCTTTTTGGCCTTTGGTGGTAGTGACACATCACGTGCCTATGGGCTGGGGCTGTTAGTTCAGGAGGTGACAGCAAAGGGGGCAATGCAGCACTTCTCTGTGTCAGAGCTGTGAATGACCTGTTCTCCCCAAGTGGCATCTGAGCTGCATTTAGACACAGCACAGAGCTGGGCAAGTTTTCTACCTGCTACAGCAGATCTGGGAGTGGGGAGGAGTTGTTTAATTAAACACCCATTCATATTTTTGTCCCTTTCTTATCTGACATGGAAGACCTGCCCATGGTGCTAATTATGGCCCTTAGCGAGTGCTGCTGTTTGCTTTGGAGCTGGTGCTGATCGCAGGCAGGAAGCTTCTCCTCACCCCAAGCCAAGGGCTGGGGTGCTCAGGTGAGCAGCTCTTCTCACCTGCCAAGCATGCCCACACCTTGACATGGCTGGGGAGACTCCTGGGAAAGCTCCCATATTTCTGTTCTGACTGAAATCATGGATCCACCTCTTTCACACTGCTTGGCATAAGCAGGCCTGTATTTATCCCACCCCTGTAGCTGGACCCTTGGGTGGGATGAGCACTCCTAGATGTGTTTGGGCAGTGCTTATCTTGGCAAGTATTAGCAGAAAATGTAATGGGAAGAGGTATTTTGCCAGGGGCTGGATGGGGGCTGGACTTCTCAGACCACAGGTTTGAAATTGATTGTTTTTTTTGGTCTCCTCCTTCCATCTCCTCTTTGAATGGCACACTTAGTGCTTTTTAAGAACAAAGCCTTGGCAGCGACCAGCTGCACTGAGTCCAGTTCCCTATAAATATTTGATTCAGAAAGATCAATTACATTTTATCTGTAAGTGCTTTGAGGTGGGTCTGTCAGTTCCGTGGGTCTGTTTGTGCTCTAATGTGAGATGTCTCTGATTGCTTTCTTGAGACTTTGGTTACAATAAAAGTAGTTCCAGTGCACGCTGAGGGCTTCCTTGTCTTACTCTGAAGGTGGCAGAGTGCACAAGGACAGCCTGGCCCACGTGCAGTGGTGAAGATCTTGGAATACTTGCATCAGTTTCAGAGAAACATGAAGTTTCCTGTATGTCTGAGGGAATGTTCAGTCTGAGGGAATGTCTCAGGGAGACAAATCATCCAAAGCTCTGGAAACAGAGGCTGAGTTATAAAAGCAGTACTAGTATGTTTTATTGAACCTCTTCTTGCCTCATCCCATCCCCAGGCCAGGCATAATCACTGATGATTGGACCTTGTGGAATGGTAGTTCTCCATCTGTAACTATGCTTGTCTCTCCACAGCCTGTGGAGGCCACAGATGATGCCTTTTGGGACCAGTTTTGGGCAGACACAGCCACTTCAGTGCAGGATGTCTTTGCCCTTGTACCAGCTGCAGAGATCCGAGCTGTGAGAGAAGAATCACCTTCAAACTTGGCAACTTTGTGTTACAAGGTAAGTTTGGTGGTGTTTTGTTCCTTGGTACTGTGCTAGCAGGCAATATCCCCATATCAATGGTGCTGTGGTTTCTAAGCGATAACAGGTACCCTGTACCACACAGTGGGCTTGCTTGTCCCTGTCTCCTTCTGCAGGTAACTCTCAGCCCCTCCTCTCATGGGTTAGCACAGACCACAGCTGGCATTTGATCAGTTTGGAGCCTTTTTCCTGTTGTCCCCTTGCTCTGTTTCACTCTATCATCTTCGGTCTTGCCAGCTCTATAAACTGCTTCTTGCTCAGGCGACTTTGTACCAAGGCTGCATATTTGTGGTGAGGCTGATACATCTCATTCCTTGTCTGCATGTAGTTGTACCTCACCATGTACCAGTCTGGCTTCAAGCTGAGATATCCCAGAGGGATGTGCAGACTGTCACAGCACAAGTGTGTGTGAAGTTTGAGGAAGACCTTAAGACTTTTCTTCCTTCTACTTTGATAACAGAACATTCCTGATGCTGCTTCTGGTGTTGCCCTGTCCTTCTGTGGAGCACAGGGACATTGAGTCGCATTTCCTACCCTGCTAGGTTTGGCAAATTGTCAAGCTGGTGAGCAACAGCCTGAGACTTACTCTGCCTGGGAAAGTGCAGGTGTTAACAATGCTCCTGATTTGAGCTGTGCCAAGAGTAGCCTTGAATTTGTAGTTGAAAACATTTGGAATGGCATTTTTTCAGTTTTAAATAGTTGCTGCCATCCTGTTTACTTTCCTTCTCTATGATATGTGAATGAGACTTACTGAATCATAGTGAAGATACCTCTGACTGTGAATTGTGCCTCAGACAGATGCATGTAGTGGATACTTGAGGAAAAATACAAACATGATGAAATAGCAATGTTTTTTCCCCTGGTATTGGTTTCTGGCAATGAGCAGTTTGGGAGTTGAGAAGGGCTTAGGAGATCTGTAACCTGTTTGACTCTGTGTCTTCTTTCTCCCAAAACCAAGACTCAAATATGTGCTCTTCTCCCTACTGGAAGCAGATATGTTGGGAGACCTTGTGACTGCAGAACTGTTTATCCATGAGCCCTAGATCTTGGGATATCAGTGTCATAGGAGCCTGCAAGACTCCAGCAGTGCTTCTGCCAGTCTGAGGGCCCTGAACTGTGCCACGTGCAGTGTGCCACTGGACCTAGCAATGCTGTGTGTTCATGGAAAAATGTCATTCACAGTCATGGCTGGAGACTCAGGCTGTACAGTCATAAATGTGCCTGAAGAAATCGTTCAGCTCATTTAGAGTAGTGTGTGACAGCCCAGGACAAACAGCACTTAAATACCCATTAATGCAGTGACGCAGGCTGGCAGAGTCAGTGACCCAGGCAGTCTGCCATGAAAATAAGCAGGGGCACATGACCTCATGAATTAAAAAGCAGCAAGGTGAATCCTTGTTAAATGTTTTGGCTTTCATTTCCCCTCTGTTTCCCCTTGGGATCAGGGAGTAAGAACAAGTGGGTGCAGCCACTGAGGGGAAGAAAGTTTCTTTTTTCTGTCTGTGGGTAAAGCCTCCTGCCACTGCCTCCTGGCATCTGTGGTTGCTGCCTGGTGAGACCCACATCCATTCTGAAAAGCCCAGTGACTGCCACTGGATGGGCTGCAGAGTCTCAGCCCAGAAACTCTTTCCAGAGCAGCAGTCCTGTTCACAGGGGCAGTGGGGAAGCCTGGGCTACCACCCTCCTCTGCAGCAGGACCTTGACAGACGCTGCTTAGAGCTGTATCCCTACCCTTAGCACAGGCACCAGCTTAGCTCCCACCTCCTGAGTCAGGAGAGGTCCCTGCTGTAATTACACCAGCACAGACAACTGTCAGACTCTGTGTTTCTGTGTGATCATCCCTTGCCAGCGCCTCACTCAGTGCAGCACAGTGCTGCTGCCTTGGTCCTTCCTGCCTGCATCTCGGGTACTTGCTGCAGCTGATTAATCTCATCTGCCCTTTTCAGTGTGTGGTGTCATGGAGCAGTACTGGAAGAAGCCTTCTGGTGCTCTGGCTGTCTGTCTCACGTGGTACCACACATGTGCTGCATGGATTAGCCCTGGCTTTTGAGGTCTCTTGCACTGGAACAGCAGAAATTCAGGGAAGGTCTGTTTAAAATCATTAACCCTGTTTTTGCAGTTCTAAACAGCAACAGTGCCATTAAACTGAGAGAAAATGGACTCCCAAGAACTGGTTATAACTCTGTATGAGGGTGTCACTAGCAGGACAGACCTGCCTAGCTCTTGCTAACTTGTGCCCAGACTAATGCTACCTACCTTGGTTTTGTTTCCTTCAGGCTGTGGAGAAGCTGGTGCAGGGAGCAGAGAGCGGCTGCCACACAGAGAAGGAGAGACAAATTGTCTTGAACTGCTGTCGACTCCTCACCCGTATCCTGCCTTACATCTTCGAGGACCCAGACTGGAGAGGTTTCTTCTGGTCAACTGTCCCTGGGGCTGGCCGAGGAGGGGTCTGTCTCTTGTCACTTATTCTTCTTTTTGGAGGGTGATGAGGAGGCTGCAGTGAGGAAACGCTATGTATATTTGGGGGCAGCTTTATTCCAGTTATTTTTATGAGGTCAGAAATTAGGTGGCACTTTACAAATTCTTTCCCTTCCTTTGGTTCTTCCTGTTCTTCCTCACAACTTCAGCAGCTTTGTTTAGCACAGGTTGCTGTATCTTCTGAATGTTTCACTTTTGTGTGTAGCTGTAGGAGAGCACTGATATGTCAGGAAAGACTTCTGCAGTACAACTGGAGGTGTGAATCTTAATGAACATGAGAGCTGTGCTGAAGGCTGTATGACCTTCTTAGACTAAAATGTCCTTGTTCCATTAATTACGGTTGATTTAAGTTTCAAGTCAAAATGCAATAGGGTGTTGTTTCCACTGATTTTACAATGTCACATTTAAAGGGAACAGTGCCAGAGAAGCTCTTGGCATCATGACTCAATGCCCTCCTTATGAGCTGAGTGATACAGTTTTAGCCAGGGGCCTGACTTGGGAGATGAAGCCCACAACTGACCAAGGGTGGTTAAAGAGTGGTTCTGTTTCTGGCTCTGACAGTGATGTGCTTAACTCTTGAGGAGTATTTCAGCCTACCCACATTTCTCTGTCTGGAGAGCAAGCACAAGAGTGCTCTTCTGCATCTCTCAGAGGAACAGGCTGAAAGTGCTTTAGGATCTTCTGCAAATAGGAGGAATAGCGCTGAGAACACAGCTGAGTTATGCCAGGAGTACATATATGCTTGCTTGCTCCCTGAGCAGCTGCTTGCTTTGTGCATAGAGAGCTCTTTCCTATGAGCTTCTGATCTGCAGTTCAATGTGGCTGTGCTGAAGAGGGGTTCACCTGAGTGCTAAGTGCACTGCAGTGTCTTTGGGGACAGTTATGAAGGGTTGGCAGTGGTTGGTACAGTATAAACTGGCACCTTGTGCTCTCTCTGCCTGTCAGCTCTAATCTGCTTTGCCTGAGGCCACGTAAGAAGGAAGTTCTGGGTGGTGAAAAGGGAAGTCTTTGCTAGTCCTGCTCTGTGATTTGTGTGATTGGGAGGGTGGTGGTTGTCCATCCTTTCATCCCTGCGGGGGCCGGGGAGTGCTGGAGAGACTTAACAATGGAGGAGCTTGTTTTGGGAAGGAACATGCAGGGTGCCTGGTGCTCTGATCCAGCCAGGCTGCTGTTACTCCTGTTTTTCCACTTTCAGCACCTAGAAGAGAGTTTCTCAGCCTCAGAGTGGTTCACCTGGATCACCTCAAGGTGATCCAGCCCAGTCCATGTGTGCTTTGTTGGGGAACCCTCCTGCTGTGTTGTGCCTTCTGAATGTGGGTGGAGCTGCTGTGGTTCAGTGTGCTCAGTCATTTAACCGTGTGCATTTAACCTGTCCGGCTGGGATAACAAATACAGCCCTGAGATGTTAGGGAAGCTGGGATCACATCTAATCTAGGGGCATCAGCTTTGCAGTCTGGTGACTGATTTCTGTCTGGGAGCTGAAGATGATGGTATGCCCTGGACCCAGTAAATATGTCTGTGATTATCCTTCACCTACCTCCTGATGGAGTGATGGATGGCAGAGCTCTCTGGAGTCGTGGATCCTCCCTCCTCTAAGGGAGTCTGTCTTGTGTTCAGATCTACTGGTTTGTTGTGTGTCACCCATTTTGGGTGTGGTGGTACCCAGAGCCTGCAGGGACATTTTTTCTGGCGGTTGACATACTTTTAGCAAAGATCATTCTTGAAAAGAAATCCCTTTGGACCCTAATGCTTGTCATTTCACCTCTGACTTTGAACCCAAGTTGAAGCATCTTCTCTGGCTCCATCCGTCATCTCTGTGCCTGTCCTTACATCCGGGCTCCGTTTGTGGTATCCTCCCTGCTGTCACTGAGAGATTCAGAGCCACACAGACCATTATCTCCATTGCTGCCTGCTGTGATTGAAGAGCTGTGTGTTGTTCTCAGGCTGACAGAGGCCTGGCTGAGGTAGATAAGCTCCTGCCATTTCTCCTCTCTGCCTTTCCCTCCAGTACCGGTGTGTGGTGGGAAGGCCTCCCAGGCAGGATGCTCTTTGACAGGCAGGATCTGGCAAGGTTTCCCGTGGCAACGGCTGCAGAGGAGTAGCCATGCGTGCTTGGAGAGATTGCTTTGAGCGCTGGAGATGGCACAATCCTCTCTTGCTGTCGTGCTCACTCTGCTGTGGCAGGCTGGGGCAGCCCCTTGCATGATGCACTCAGCCTTTCCAGGTTCTGTCACCTCCAGTTCTGGGCAGCCCATGCAGGACTTTGAGGGGTTTTACACCTTATTGCTGCTGATTGGCTTCTTCCTGTTGCTGTCTCTGTGCACCATCCAAATCACCCTCCGTCATGACTGTAAAACCTTCTCTCTGTCAATGCTTCCCTTTCCTTTTGTCTTCAAGAAGCTAAGCCACGTGGCAAGGTGTAGTGCTACTCTTCTTTTTCCTGACATCTCCAGGCCTTTGTCCGCTCAGTTTGCTGTCATTAAAGAGCTTGTTCTGTTTAGTCATCACCACCCGGGGGGGCGAAATTTCTTTCCTGTACTGTCTGGGATTTTTGTTCCTTTGTTCCTTTTGTTCCCTCCTGTTCCTGTGTAATATCTTGCCTCCCTGTGTGTTTTTTGGGACTGTATCCTCTCTTGCTGTGTCATACTGGTGTTACTATGTACTTTTGCTCACCCTGAGCTGATAATGCTCTTCTGTTTGTCACTTCAGGGAGATGAAGATGATGAAAATGCCCGGCCTCTGGCTGAGTCGTTGCTCCTCGCTGTCACAGATTTGCTCTTCTGTCCTGACTTCACTGTGCAGAGCCACCGGAGGAACACGGTGGTGAGTTGAAAGTTGAATCATGAGATTTTCTGCATAGAGGCAGATTAGCTGCATCGTTAGGGGGACCCTGGGAAACCCCAGCAGCTCTCTGCAGGCAGGAAAATATGGAGTTGCTGAGCTTGAGCCCACAGTGAGTAATACTGAACATCAGTTTGGATTCATTGTATGGTGTTTGTGCCTTCTAAAACAGATATTCTGAGACAGCTGGATGAGTCTCAAATGGAGTGGCTGGCAACTATCCTCACACTACAGCTCACCCCTCAGAAAAAGGTGGTTGTGCTGGCAAACAGTTGCTCTTTTGTTGTTGCCAGGAGAGCAGAGACCTTTAGCACCTTGTTCCTTTCTCTGGCAGTTTGGTGCAGTTCAGGGCAGGAAGCAGCTGTTTGCCTGCTCATGTGTGCTGCGATCTGAATGAGCAGATGATCTCTGTTGTGTCTTTCCACCTCCTCTCCCTCTTTGTATCATGGCAGCAAAATACTTTTAAATATGTTCTGATTCTTGTGGTGACTGACTGTACTTCAGAGGAGTTTCCTGAAGCAGGGATCTCCTACCAGGTGCGCTAAGAACAGATTGTGGTGCATCTCCCTCCTTCTGTCTCTCCTCCAGTGGCTCTTCTGTTTTTTGTAGATTCAGTCCATAACCAACATGACAGCAAGGAGTTTTTGGGGTAGCTCTGACATGAACTAAAAATGAGCATGCTAAACCACTGCGTATTTGATGGCTGCAAATTTCCCTGACAAATCTGAGTACTGAACTGGTTGCTTGAGGTTTCTGAGGAGTAGAAAGAGTGTTGAAATCTGTCACCTGAGGCTGAAGGGGCAAGGCTGGATGAGAGCTACCCATGTGCTATGAGGCTGAAGCAGATGGATTTGCTGTTTGGTGGGATAGATTGCACAAGTCAGGGTGACAACGAGTTTTCCTGGAAGAGCCTCCCCTCAGCACCTGCACCTGTGATTTTTCCCTTGGCAGCAGCCAGACTGGTTTTTCAGGGCTGAGATTGTGAATGATTTATGTTCCTTGTTGGCTGCTTGTGTGCTGCCTGCAGCCTCTGTAATCTTTGCTGAGCTGACTTTCCCCCTCTTGGCTTGGTGTGACTGCAGCTTAAGAGCAGAGAGATGGGTGCCACCACCTCATGTTCATGGCAGAGCAGCATGTGGCCCCAGAGATACAGGTCGCGGTGGATGTTTGCTGAAGCACCACTGAGTAAAGAGGAACAACTGTGAGAGAATGGGCAAAGGAGACACAGGACTGACCCATATTCCCACTGAAGTCAGCACTAAAATTATGGCTAGAAATGTGGGCTCCCTCCATCATGCACAGTGCTTGTGTCTCTGTGTTTTATCCCTTACTTGCAAAGGCTGAGCTCTTTCAGCACCTATTTTTTCAGGCCTGGGGAGCTTCTGTACAGTCCAGCTGTCTGGATGCTTCTCTGCTGGTGTCTGCTAGAGAGAGGGGCTGAGCTGCCTTGGATACCACCAGTGCTGCCAATTCTGGCTCCTGCCTTCTGCAGTCCAACCTCTTATTTCTCCCACAGGACACAGCAGAAGATATCCACTCCATCGACAGCTGTGAGTACATCTGGGAGGCAGGTGTGGGCTTTGCTCATTCTCCACAGCCCAACTACATCCATGACTTGAATAGGTAAGAGATTCTGCAAAGGCAGAATGGAAAGAAACTGAGCTCACAAGTGGGAGATACGGGGGAGGTGAGCTCTCTTTGCCTCCTCGAATATCCAGGATTCCCAAGGAGGTTTTCTGCTTGGTCCTTTCTGAGCTAACAGGACTGGCAACACAGAAAAATACCCAGCTGACCTTTTGAACAGCTTTTTGTAGTATGATGTGGGAGTCAGACTGTCTACCGCAGGAACTGGGTAAACATTGCTGTTCTGGAAATGCCAAGGAGCTCTGTACTGGATTTCTTTCTTGTAAGGCAGCAATTGTGCTGAGCTTTGTGCCAGTGACAGCAGTGTGGCTTAGGAAATGAAATGGGCTTAGCTCTCTCTGGGAAGGACTTCCTAGGTGGGACTGAGCCTTCCTTATCTGTTGTGGTGACTGTGCCTCCTTTGCCCAGTCCCTGCTCCTGAATGGCTCCAGGCCTTTACTACTTCTTTCAGGACAGAGCTGCTGAAGCTGCTGCTGACCTGTTTCTCCGAGGCCATGTACCTGCCTCCCTCCTCTGACAGCAGCAACACCAACCCCTGGGTACAGTTTTTCTGCTCTACAGAGAACAGGTGAGGGTGAAGGGTGGGGGCCTGGGTTCCAGGGGGAGAAACACCTTCAAATCTCTTCCAGGGAGTGTGTTGGTAATGGGGAACCTCCAACATCCAGAGGCTGTTCTTTTACTTTGTCCCTGTCTCATGTACACCCTATTAGCATTTCTGCTTAGTGAGAAGTATTCCCCAGCAGCAAAAGGAGAGTCTGAGCACGGTGCTCACTGGAGTTTGCTGCAGAATTGATCCCTGCCCTGCGTGAAGTCGCAGATCCTGTTCCCTGCTGTAGACCCCGTTCCCTTGGGAAGGGGGTGTGGTGTTGGTTGGATGAATGCCGCCCTCTAGTGACATTGTACCTCTGGGACGTCAGCTCCTCAGGTGACACTCGCTCACCATGGGGAAGCGCAGACCTGGCTGGGGGCTGAAGACAAGAGTTTTGTCTTTCCAGAGGCTAGAGAGCTTTGGTCCTTTCCCATTTTCACACTGCTCGGGATTCCTCTAGGAGTCCATGTGACCTTTTTCACCTGCCCTCTCAGCTGCAGTTCAGGAACCCAGCTGGGAGCTGGAGTGTTGGCTCTTGTGTCTGGGCTGCTCAGTTATGGGCACTGTCACAGGTTAGAGAAGATTACTGTGTTTTCTCGTGGCCCCAGACTCTTGGGGAGAGACATGCCTGTCCCTCTCCAAGGCAGTGCCTTTTGTTTCCTGCTTCTACCTTCTGAGAGTGTTTTCTTCTCCTCAGACATGCACTCCCACTCTTCACCTCACTCCTGAATGTCGTCTGTGCCTACGACCCTGTGGGTTATGGGATTCCTTACAATCACCTGCTTTTCTCTGACTACCGCGAGCCGCTGGTGGAGGAGGCGGCCCAGGTGCTGATTGTAACCTTGGACTATGACAGCTCCACCAGTTCCAGTCCCACTGTGGATGGCACAACCACTGGCACAGCCATGGATGATGTGGATGTGAGTGACGCTGGGATCTGTATTTACTGCTCTACTGAGCTCATTGGGGTCCTCTTACACTGGCTTGTCTTAATGTTGAGCTGCAGGGGCCAGCACAGGTCCTTTCCTTGCAGTCTGCTCTCTCTGGTCCAGTCCTGCTTCAGTCCTGTACTCACTAAACACCTATACATGACCAAAACACTAGATTTTGGCCACTGACTTGAATCGGGAGCATGTAAATGAAAAGCCTCTGACTGTAGTATTCCATGCTCTGTCTCCTTGCGTTTAAAGCTGGATTATTCAGAGCAAAAAGCTGAAGTGAGAGACATTGGTGGTTACATCTTGAATTCCTGAACACAGCTTGTTGCCAGTAAGCATTTTCCTCCTTTTCTTTGAATGCAGCCTCCTGGACCAGACAATCTGTTTGTGAATTACCTCTCAAGGATACACCGGGAGGAGGTAACGTGCTCCAGTCCCACACTTGTTCCCTGTCTGATTCCATGCTGATTGCATTAGCCTTGGGCCCACCACAGTCTCTTTCCTGGTCTGCTGGCAGGATTTCCAGTTCATCCTGAAAGGAGTGGCTCGTTTGTTATCAAACCCGCTGGTCCAGACCTACCTGCCAAACTCTGCCAAGAAGATACAATTCCATCAGGAACTCCTTGTCCTCTTCTGGAAACTCTGTGACTTCAACAAGGTGTGGATATACTTCTTCCTCAGCTTCAAGCTGATAGTCAGTATCACTGCTCCCTGATTTAGGAGCTGGGGATCTGGGTGTGGGAACAGCCTGGGAGAGGGGCTGCAGCTCCTGAAGGTCTGTGCTGGAAGCAAGTGCTGCAGCAGGTATTATAATAACTATACAAATAACACTGGAATTGATGAGGTAGTTTGTACACCAGCCTTTCTAATGTTCTTGAGAGACTGATTAGCTTGAGACTGCCTGTCCTGAGTCCTGTGGATGGTGCAGGGTATATGCTTATGGTTGTCTGAAATCCTCCCCTTTCTTCCAGAAATTCCTCTTCTTTGTGCTGAAGAGCAGTGACGTTCTGGACATTCTTGTCCCAATCTTGTATTTTCTCAATGATGCCAGAGCAGACCAGTGTAAGTTGGTTATTTTCAATATTTGAGATGGTTTGTGCTTGACAGTTGAGCTAGAATGTTTTTAAGATGCTTCCTCCCTAGCACTTAGATGTGACAGCATCTGGAGTGCACGTTCCTGACCTTCTGCAGGCATGGAGTGGAGTGGTCCAGTAAATTAGGTGCTATAACAGGCTAGAAGTCATGAACACAAGGAAGGGAGACCCTTCTTTAGGATGTTAACACATTTTGTGTCCTTACGTTGAAAATCATGCCTTTGATCCAGTGAAGAGGGAAAAATGAGCAATCTGCTCTTGCCTTGAGAGTAAATCAGGCGTAACTCCATCACTGCATAGCGAAGTAGTCAGTTCTTCCCTACTATGATGATGGGTTTACATTAAGAACATAATGAAGAAAAACATCCAAAACTTTACACTGATAAGACTTAACACAGATGTGTTTGGGAAGGACACTGAAGGACAGTGGAGGCAGCTCTGTGTGGGATGTCCCTTATCAGGATGGTTTGGTCTATGCAGTTTTATATCAATCCCACAGTGTTTCTCCTCTCTCCTCACTGTCCCTCTGTTTTCAGGATTCCACTGGCCTCACTGTGACATGTTTTTCTGTTGTTTTTTTCTCTCCCTGCAGCACGAGTGGGCTTGATGCACATTGGGGTCTTTATCCTCCTGCTCCTCAGTGGGGAGCGTAACTTCGGGGTGCGACTGAACAAGCCGTATTCTGTACGAGTGCCTATGGACATCCCTGTCTTCACAGGGACACATGCAGATCTGCTCATCATAGTGAGTACAGCTCCAGCACTTCTCAGACCCTCCTAGCTCCACAAGTAATTGTTCTCCTTCAATATACTTGCCCTCCCCTAGACTGGAAGCACACTGAATAGGTAGGGAAGTGTGTGGGATGCACACTGTTAACCTGAGGTGATGTGTCAGGCAGGGTGCATGTGCATGAGATGCAATTCCATCTGCTGGAGATGATCCCAAAGAACAGGACTCCTGATGGTGCTGGACTGGTGTCCAGAGAACTCTGGAGCTGGCACGAGTGGGGTGGGTGCATGGCCTCTACCAGACTTGATTGTAGGTGGGGAAGGCAGGAGATCTGGCTCTATCCCAGGTAACCAGGGTTGTGTGGAGCACATGTGTCAATGGGAGCAATAGTGATACCAAACTCAGCCCTGCAGCCTTGGGTTTCTGCAAGGTTTCATTCACCTTTCAGCCTGCCCACAACACTGCCCATGAGCAGCTGTGTGCTTTGCAATACCAGCCTCAGGTGCTTCCCTTCTGTCGTGTTCTTATTTGCCAGAGGGGAATCTCTCAGCAGCTTCTGATAAATCTCCAAAAGGAGATTCCTATTAGAGGGAGTAGGAAGAAACCTGCTCACCATAACTGCTCTTGACACTATTTGTTTTGCTCTTGCATTCCATTAATCTCAGATCATCTATGTTTTAATTATGCTCGGGACTTCTCTACAGACATGCCAGCTAGAGGTGGGAAGGCCAAGACTGGGAATGTCTGAACTAGTTACAAGGCAGTTGACTCTCTCCATGTGTTAGGCTATAGTTAGAAATAGGACAGACATTTGAGTTAAAAGTTTGCATTAAAATCGAATGTAAAATGATTAGTTCTGTGGCATTTCAAGCAGCTATCATAAGGGTTCAGAATCAAAATCCATTGGAGGTGAAGGTGTCTCTTACTTCCTGGTGGTTTAGTTTTGTCCCAGGCTGCCTGAACATTGTGGAACAGCTCACAGTCAGTTTCTGTTTGCGGTGTTGTAGGGCCCTAATCACCTTCCCAAAGGATTCCTTGTAAATGAAAGCTTGTACTCCTGGAGCGCGAGCCTGCAGTGAGAGCAGCCTTCCCCACCTGTGTAATTGTGGAGTGTGCAGGGCCCTGCCTAGGAAGGAATGGTGTCAGGAAGCGATTAGTGTGGGGGTGGCACTGGTTTTGGTTGAGAGGGTGCTTTCAGTAAGGTGCTGCCTTGCTCAAGAGCTCCTTCCTTCCATAGGTCTTTCACAAGATCATCACCAGCGGGCACCAGCGGCTGCAGCCCCTCTTTGACTGCCTTCTCACCATCATTGTGAACGGTGAGCGCGTGCTGTGTGGAGTGAAACCACAGCCCACAGTGCTCTGACTCCCGTCTGCCTGTGCCCCTACCACTCATCAGTGTCTGCTGCTGGAAGCTAATCCCTTCCAGTCTGTGCTGGAGGGGCCAGTGCAGGTCAGACCTGCTTGCACGATCGGATGGGCCAGAGAAGGGGACAGCAGAGTCCTGGAGCTCCCCTGGGGTGGCAGTAGGGCATTTGCCAGCAGGCCTGGTGAGGGTGGTTGGCAGTGCTGTCCGTCTCTAGCAGGGAGTGCCAGCTCCTCACGGTGGCAGTACGTCCCTTGGACGTAGTGAGTGGCCTGGTGGTTCCAGTTGTGAAGCTTTTGAGGAGGCACAGCAGAGGTGCTGTTAATAGTGTAAAACTAAACAAGACCCTCTAAAAGCAGCAATGCCTCCTTTTACTAGGCAATATCTCTGTTTCATTTCTTTTGTATTTGGAAATGTTTCTGTGGAACCCTGTTTGGCTCGGCTATTCCATTAGGTTTTCTCAGAAGTGCAAGGGTGGGAAAGTCATAAAAGCAACGTTTTTAGTGGTGTATTTTTGAGAATAAATACACCTTGGTTCTTTCTCTAGTTTTCGTTTTTTTGCCTTCCACAGTGTCTCCGTACCTGAAGTCTCTCTCCATGGTGGCTGCTAACAAATTACTGCATCTCTTGGAGGCTTTTTCTACCACCTGGTTCCTGTTCTCTGCTGTCCAGAACCACCATCTCGTTTTCTTTTTGCTGGAAGTTTTCAACAACATAATTCAGTACCAGTTTGATGGTAAGAGACTGACTGTTGTATTTAGTGGGTTTGCACTAGTTTAGTCCAAGAGAACATGAGATGGAAGTTCAGAGAAAGTTAATGGAGATGATAGGAGGTGAGAAGTGTACAAATCAGCTACATGGAGATTTTCTTTGGACTGAGCAGTTGGGTTAGTAGATAATCAGCATTGGGTCCTGGCCCAGGCAAATTTGGTTAGAGCAAAATGAGATGGCAGCCAATTATCAGCATAACCTTAGCCCTCCTGCAGAAGGTGAGATGCATAGAGAGGAAAAGAAACATGAAGTGAGTGTGCAGCATGTAAGCTGTGACTGGCTGGATGCTGCTGTGAAACTGCTCATGTTGCTCAGCAGTGTAGGTGATGGGACAAAACAACTTTCAAGTGCCTCTCAGTTCTGGTTTGGCAGGTCATTGGGGGCTGGAGACCAAACTGCCTCATCCAAACAAAGTTCTGACATTTACTACTTTCCAGGAAATGCCGTATGCTTTCCCTCTTAGAAGCATGACAGTCTTTTACTTCAAAGAAATAATAAACTGAAGTCCTGGGTGACCCTAAAGCTGGTCAAAATTTAGTGTTTTGCTTTAAACCTGCAAATCAAGAATGGCTGTTCTGCTTCCCTGATGGAAGTCTTGCATGTGGCAGTTGCCAAATCCAAAACCAGCCTTTGTGAGTATAGTTTGTTATATTAGAGGATGGCTTTGTTCTGTGCCATGTTAGAGGTACTAAGAATTCTGGCCTTTTGGCTTTGCTATTTCAGGCCTGTTTCTCCTCAGAGAGAATGCCTTGATTTGTTTTGTGAGTTCTTTTGAAGATGGAATAATGCTTAACCTTGGCTAGTAACCTTTTCTTCCAAAATAGATGCTAATATATGGTTTAAAATGTCCTTTTTCTTCTCAGCTCTTTGAGTATCCCTCTCCAAGACATTTTTTGTCAGCTTTCCAACCTAGGAGGGATTTCACTGAATTTTCTGTGCTGCTTTGTAACGGATAAGAGGATATTGAGCTCTCCTCTTTCATCCCTGTGCCATTGCCTTTGTGGGTGGGAGCAGTCATGCTTTGTGTAGCCAGCGAGCTGTGCTGGGTTGGCAGAGCCCTTTGAGCCTTACTTCTCTGCTTGTTTTGTCGCTGTGATTCCCAGGGAACTCCAATTTGGTCTATGCTGTTATCCGCAAGCGGAATGTGTTTCACCAGCTGGCCAACCTGCCCACGGATGCCCAGGCCATCCAGAAGGGGCTGCAGCGCAAGAAGAAATCTCCTGAGCCCATTTCTCGCACCAACTCCCAGGATGGGGTTTCCATGGAAGGGTCACGGCCTGCTGCCCCTGCTGAACCAGGCACACTGAAGACCAGTCTGGTGGCCACTCCAGGTGAGCTTTAGTTTACCTTTGGGACAGGAGAGAGGTTTGTTTTCACTGTTAGGTATGGTGTGGACTCACCCTTTTATTGGGTGTGGAGAGATTAAGAGTTTATGTTTGTGAATAACTTAACTGCCTTTCAGTCTGAGTTTCAGATCAGTTGGCCCAAGCTGATCACAAACAAACTGCCTTAAGTTTCTGTCTTCTCAGACGTAGTGTCCACATGACCATTTGTCCTAATCTTGACCTTTTGCCTCAGGTTAACTCTATCCATGTGAACCTGTGTTCCTCTTGCACCAGGGAGCAGTTTCCTACAGAAAAACTCTTTTGGGGTTGTGAAATCAATGCTAAATTGTGCTTTTTCTGTTGAAAGAAGAGTTTTTCCAGTATCAGCAGAGACACAGGATATCTGTGCATAGCAGTGCAGAGAAGAACACTCTGCTTTTAAACATATTTAATTCACTTGTGTTTCTAAATTTTCTTCTTTTGAACACAGGGATTGACAAGCTCACGGAGAAGTCCCAGGTGTCAGAGGATGGCACCATGCGTTCACTGGAGCCTGAGTCTTCCCAGCTGTCACCAGAGGGAAACCCACCCTCAGCCCTGAGTGATGGGGAGCCCTGGAGTGGGGTAAGGCCAGACACTGGTCTGCAGGGAAGGTCTAGGTGAGAAGTGAACAAAAATGAGGAGTTAGAAGAAGAGGTCTGTTGGCCCATTGAAGAAAGGCATTGTACTAAAGGCAGTGTGCACACGTGCAGGGCGCTGGGACACAGCGTGGTTCACAACGTGGCCTGTTGCATCATCTTGGGTGTTTCATGTTTGTGCTGTGACACGAGCTGGGACATGAGTGAGCTTTCTCTAATGTGAAGGCTATGACAGAGGAGCAAATGCAGAATTGCAAAGGGATGTATTCCTGATCCCAAGGTTTTCAACTGAGGTTCTTACTGCTGCTTCTTTTTTCTTCTCCCTTGGGAAGGAGAGCTCTACCAGAATATTGTAGCTAGCTGGTGCTGTGAACAATGTGTTCCCATGAAAGCTGGGCTGAGGTGCTGCCCTCAGAGTGGCTTTGAATAAATTAGAACATACAGAATTCCCAAATACCCCAGGACCAATTTTACTTACCCTTCCTGGCCTTTCCTAGTACCAGGTGAAGGCCCATGACCAGTGAGATGTCTTAAGCACACAATTAATTATGTTGTCATTAAATAAGATCTTGGCTGAAAACTTGCAGAAAAAAGGTTGGAAGTGCTGTTCCCATTTGTTTCCTAGAAAAGTCAGCTCTAGACTGTAGCAGTGAATGGTCAGGGTGCTTTGCTAAAGGAAAAAGCCTCTCTGTTTTCACTTCATGCAGAGATTGATAGTGATTTTAGAATGTTATTTCCTTCCTTCCTTCCCATCATGAATATGGAAAGCCAGGTTGAGTGTGTCATTCCTCAAGAGGCAAGAGTTGTTAGGTAGGAGTTACTGAGAGCCTATCCTTGGAAAAATGCTCTTTAAGATATTCCAGGATGGTCACCAAAAATCCCAGAGATACTCAGTAGACAGAGGCTGGAAAAGCTGTGGGCTTTAGCTAGTTAATCTCTGTGCCAAAAGAAAGAAGCATGCCTGAACAGTCTCTTGTCAGTCCTGTTTTAACTCTGCCACAGTGAATTGTTCCAGCAGAGTGTCAACAGTGGTTACTGGAGCTGTGACCTTTCACAGGGTCTTCCAACTTTATTAAATATTGCCACTCACAGGGTCAGAGCATATGTATTTGGTGAATGAAGGTCTGGTGGGTTTGACAGGTTCTAGGGACAGTCTTTCCCAGCAGTGGTCTGGAAAAGCTGGGGAGAATGTTAGCAGAAGATGGATTGTCTTTCTTACTTTTAAGTGTGATTTGCATTTGTTTGTTTTTATTTGTTAAAAATAATATTTATTGATAGGATGCAGCACATTCCCGGCGGGATCGAAGGCGTCTCTCTAGCGCATCCTCCAGTGGACAGTGGACTCCAACTCCTGAGTGGGTAAGGGTGTCTGGAAATAAATAATGAGGAAGAGTTGTGGCAGAAATGCCTCACACATTCCCCTTTCCCCTGCTATCAGAGACTCCCCCACAACAGCATTTCCTCACAGGGACTTGTGATGAAAGCTCTAGAACTTTAATTTACTGACATCTGCAAAGAAATATTTTGTTTTATCTGTTTCAAACAAATGCCCCACTGGTCTCATTGGGTGCCTCATAATTCTAGTGCTCCAGGATTTATTGTATTGCTCCTGTGCACTCAGTCTATCCATCAGCTTTCTGAGTTTTATAAACGTCATTTGTTGCAGAGATTGCAGAGACAGCTGTAAAAAAAACAGCTAATGCAGTGCACTGATTTCCCTGCTGTTTTCCTACCTACAGGTGATGTCTTGGAAGTCAAAGCTTCCCCTGCAGACAATCATGCGGCTCTTACAGGTGCTGGTCCCTCAGGTGGAGAAGATCTGCATTGACAAGTAAGGAGATTTTTGGAGAGGAAAGTCTGTGCAGTGTGTAAGGAAGTTGGCATAGTTTGAATTTGGAGAGCCTTGTAAAGTATAATTGAAAGCATCCTGGGCTCAGCAGAGGTGTTACTTCCCTTGCCAAATGTCTTGTTTGATCCCTTCACTGTTTACAGAGGAGAGGGGGTGTGTTCTCCTTGGCTGCAGCTCCATGTCTGTGTTTGTTTAGACAGATCCTTTGTGCTGCAGCACTTTTGGAGGTGTCTGTGGGACATGCTGAGGATGTTCCTGGTCTTTCTCTTGGCAGGGGTCTCACAGATGAGTCAGAGATCCTCAAGTTCCTGCAGCATGGCACCTTGGTGGGGCTGCTGCCGGTGCCTCACCCCATCCTCATCCGCAAGTACCAGGCAAACTCGGGCACTGCCATGTGGTTCCGCACCTACATGTGGGGAGTTATTTATTTGAGGTAAACCAGCTGAGTGCAGCCTGACTTGTTTTTTTCCAAACTTTTGGGAGGCCTATAGAGAGAATTGCATGCACTCAGCCAGCCCTGGGTTATCTCATATTTACAGGATAGAAAGATGTTGTTCCCTTGGAAGAGACTGGGGTTAATCGGCTGTTCCAGAACTTTAGGGTTACATGAAGGGAGTTGTTCTGGGAGTACTGCTTGTTTGGGAACTGGCAGCAGCAGGGAGTAGAAAAGCTGCCCAGAGGGTCTGGTGCAGAGATTTCATGCAAAGCTCTGGCTTTGTGGGATGTTGTAGGTACTGTCATCCCTTGAAGGTACATTGTGTCTCAACCAGTGATTTCCTTTTATGCAAAGCTGAAGGCACACTGTGCAGCCAGCTCTTGTAATCTTGGCTGTGAGATTTGAATTCCATGTACCTGGCCACAGGGAGCTAAGTGGCTCTTGTCTTTCTCTCTCAGGAATGTGGATCCCCCGATCTGGTATGACACAGATGTGAAGCTGTTTGAAATTCAACGGGTCTAAAGAGAGCACTTACCTCTACTGAGCGAAATACACTGGATCTAAGGACTGCGGTGTGCTGCTTCATCACAGCTATTCCTGCATTTCATGTCCAGCTGAGAGACCAAAAGGACAATCACTTCATTTACCTCCCTGTCATTTAAAGCTTTAATTGGGACCTGCTTGGACATCCCTTCCCTCAGCTCACTTCTCTTCCCTCACCCTTCACCATGAACCTTGAGTTAAAGATATCTAAGGGATTGTCCATTGTCGTGGTTGCACTAGAAATCAGACTGTTCTTAGCTCCTCTGTTACTCTTTTGCTTCTGGATGTGGTTTGGAAACCAATCTGACCCTGTCCTTGCCCTGGTCAGAGTCAGCATTTAATTGAAAAATACTAGCTGTAAATTGGGTGCAAGGGAGAAGCTGCTATTTCTGCAGGAGACAGGGTTTGGAAACTGCAGTTACTTCCACGTAGCTCCATAAAGTTTCCAGGGCATCCCTTCTGGCTGCAGGTGTCTCCCTGGTGTCTCAGTTGCATATAGGGAAGTCTTTCCCACCCAAATGAAAGGAGAAGATACTGAATGAAAACGTTGTGTCTCAGCTCTGAATCTCTCTAGTCCTTTCCTGGAAAGCTGCTTGAGAAGTTTTATTGGTGTGCCTCAGAAGTTTTTCCTTGGCTTGCAGGCCCAGCAGCCTGTCCTTCATGGTGGGCTGTTGCAAAGGAGCCTGTCTCACTTTGGAAAGCCCCGCTTAATCCATGTGAGCACACAGGGAGGAAAGGACTGGCTTAGTGAGAGCAGGGAGTAGAGACCTGACTGTTAAACTCTTTTAAGTCTTCTCCCACTGGCTGAAAGGACACAGTCACCTGGGTTTGAAAGGAACCATATCCTTCCATCTTTGCCTGGCAGGCTGATGCAATGCAGGGAGCAGAAAGGTCTTTTGCACACTACTGTTAAGGCAAGGGTTTGAGGGAGGCACTCAGGGAAGTTGTAGGAGGAATATGGAAGTTGTAGGAGGAAAAGCATCTCCATGTCAGTAGGGAGTGGAGAGTGCTGAGGCAAAGTTTAATTCTTCAGGGCATTCTGCTGTTGACGAAGTTATTGGATCTTGAATGTATTAGGTCCCAAGCATGTAAAGTATGGGAAGCCAGAATGAGAATTGGTGGGAGATCCACAGTTGCTGGCTTGGTTCAGCATCGTGGAGTTACACATTGGTAAGTAGAGACACCCTGGGGTTTGAGTCAAATTTTATGTTCTGCTGGGAGAGGCTGTTGTCTTATACCCACGAGGTCTTTAGACTGAAATGTGAGGGATCCTGTTGTGAACTGAGACCTTTCGCTCTCCATCAAAGCATATCCCTGGTGCTCTTTTGTTCAGGCTCTTGGGAGGATCACTGGCCATGAGCTGTTTGCCACAGGTTAGACCCAGTGGCATCACTGCATGGAAACAAGTCTGTCACAATGAAGTACAGGGACAGTGTAACTCACACTCTGTGACTTGTAACCCTGGCCTGACCTTTGCAGTTGCAGTAATAACAACTTGACCATCCTCTCCCAGAGAGCTGCCCCAGTGTGCTGCTGGCTCCTGCTGGCCTATAGTCAGGTGGTTTCCTTTTCTGGGCACTGAAAGGGGGTGGAGTCCCAGGCCAGTAGAAAGTGAAATAAAACCAGAGTGGTTTTGTGAAGGGTAAGAAATACTTGAAATAGAGAGAGGTTATTCCCCCACCTGCCTCCCATCTCCAACCCACTTTGCCACCCAGCACTACTCCCATCCTGACCCCACCTCTGTTCAGGTGTAAACAGGGTGAGGGCTCTGTTTCACTTGGAGAATCTCTCATGTATAAGAATGTGATTTGGTGGGGCCAGACTCTGATTGTATGGCACTCTCAGCTCACAGCTGGAACGGGGCCTCCCGTGTCCCATGTGCTTTGCCTCTTCCCTCCCATGGATCTGCTGGTTCTCACGATCTCTTCCGTCCTCTCTTTTCTGCTTTGTTTCTTTGTGAGTTCCTCTGGAAGCCTTTTTGTTTGTTTCTTGGTGTTTGGAGTCTGATCCTTGTTCTGTGGAAATCAACTTGCACTGTAAACTCTTTGCTTACTTATGGAGAGAAAGATAAAGATTAACTGAAACATGCACTTGGTTGCTTTTTTTTTTGTCTTTTTCCCCCAGAGGGAGGTTTATAATCTTGTTTGTCTTACGTTGAGGTGATTTGTGCCACTAGGGGACCATGGGCTGGCTTCCTCTGCAGTGATATTTTTTGTTTTTTTAATAATCAGAAAGGAGGATTTGACTCTGGAAAATGAGCCTGAACTGTGTGGGTTTGGCCCTTCTGTGTTTATGACATGAGACATCGTCACAGATCAAACAGGATCAAGTCTCCTGACTTAGTGAACCATGTGCTAAAACCTTTGTGCAGCTGAGACCTGTAAAACAGGCACCCTGGCCCTGGGGCTTGTTAGGAAATGACATGGGGGGCCTTGGCTGTTGATCTGATCTGTGGTGGCTGTAGGTGAGAGTTGCAGCTGGTGGGCTTCATTCCTGTCTGTGCTGCTCATGCCTTCAGTCATGTATTCAGGGTTCATTCCTAAGTCACCTGCTCTGTGAAAGCTCAGTGACTTAAGTTAAACCAGTGTTTTATCCATTAAATGGGATAAAATCCAGGTCATGGTTTGCCCATGAAGTGCCATCCTTCCTTGTCCCCAGGCTGTCTGTCAATCACTAGGAATAAGGTTTGAGGAGAGATCTTAGCATGTATGTCCTGTGGATCTTGTGGTAAAAACAGTGACATCAGAATAATAATTAACTTTATTGGAGCCTAATTTATCCAGTTGTTATTTCTCCTGACATATTTCTGTTGACATGGGCCCAAATACAAACACTTACTGGGCAAAGTTCATGCTCATGCAATCAGTCTCACTTAGAGGTTCACAGAAAAGTGCTATCACTGCCTAAATGCTGAATCCTCACTGTTACTGTCTTGGGAGAGTTTGCTTTTCTAGGAAATCCCAAAAAAGCCTCATAAATAGGCTCTGATCCTAACCCACACTGCTCATAGGATTGATTTACAGAGGAACAGAAGCAATAATGAGGATGCCTTTTGTACCATGCTGCTTTGGCTTTGGGTAAGAGTCATGATGGATTTTGATTGAATATAGAACAGGCCTGCTCATCAATCTCATAGAATCACAGAATGGTTTGGGTTGGAAAGGCCCATAAAGCTCAACAGCCATGGGCAGGGACTCCTTCCACTAGACCAGGTTACTCAGAGTCCCATCCAACCTTTGAATGCAAGAAGAGTTTAAGTCAGTTGACTTTGAGCCTGTTCTTTGGTGAGTGTAGAGCAGACCCAGAGATTTCACAAAACACACAGGAAAATTCAATCTCTTTATTTCCATTCCTCAGGCTCTGGATTTGGGAGCCATAGTCACAAACCCCTGACTCCCACAAGCTTTCAAAGCAAGCATCCCTAATGGAACACATCCTAGTGGATCTTTGACCAGGCAGCTCACTTTGTAGCCACCTTCCCTTGTGCATGGTGACCTCGAGAAACTTTTGTGGATGTGCAAGGCAGCAGCAAGGGCCAAAGTGTTGGGGTGGGGAGGGATTCACAGTGGATTTGGCAGTGGCTTGCTCTTGACCTAGCTCTGTGTGCAAGGCTGGGACCTTGGCTTGTCCACAGCAGTGATAACATCATCCAGCATGAGTAAAGATCACCCACAGTGCTTCACTATTGTTTCCCTCTTGAGGGTCTGGGAATGCCTGTAGGGAGAAGTAGTATTTATTCTTAGTAAGGCAAGATCATGTTATAGCTTTTAGTTTTTGATTATTTTTCATTTTCTGAACTGGTGTAAGTCAGTCTTTGTTGCTTTTGTTGAAGGCTGCCCTTGCATTCTTTTATCTGGAAGATCTCAACAGAAGCTGGTAAAATCCCACTTGGTGCCAAGATTGCTTACTGGCAGACTGCTAACTGCATGCATGGTTCATGAGAGCAGTGAGAGTTTGTTTATGGGCTTTGAGTCTGTCCTCTATGGAGAAAAAGGATAATGTGAAACAACCTCCTCTTCTTCTGAAACTCACAGAGATGTGCAAGGAGAAGTCCAAGCAGAAGCCAAAGGGCAAAAATCTTAGAAGCTTCCACGTGCATATCTGCTGCTTATTTCATCTTTGTTCAGCATCACTGATTCTCCCCAGCCCCTGGGGTGGGGTCCATCTTGGCTCAGGCTGTGACATAGATTTCCAGGAGCCCCCCGACCGAGTGCATGCGGTAGAACACGCCCAAGGGGAGCCCGAAGTTCACGATCACAAACCAGGTGGAGTAGCCGTAGAATGACCTTTCCATTCCGTTCTCAAAGACGGGGTGAGCCCCAAACGTGGGCATGACCCACAGCTGGAGAGGTGTAAGGGAAAGGAACACAAGTCAGAGGATGATAAACTATCCCCTACCTGCACCCTAATCTCAGCACTGGCTCAAGTGGTTGTAAGAATATTTCAGGAGTAGTCTCCTTGCCAGGGAGCAGAAAGAAAATCCCATAGTTATGCTGTTGACTCCTTGCTGTAATTCAAACCCTATTGAATCCCTGAAAACCTAATGACAGCCCCATTCCATCCCAGCCTGCTTCATCTTTCTGCAGGGTTTCACTGTTTCCTTGGGCAGTGTGTTTTCACTGGATTAAGGCTGCAGTGTTGATTCAAGATCCCTGAGCACAGTGTACTTTATTGGGTGAGTTTCAAGCCTGGAGACTTATGTTTACAAAGACTTAATGCTGGTGCCTCACATTTCTCCACCTTTCTCATGAAACAACTTTAATGTGAGCCTAATGGGTTTTTTTCAGAGGCTAAAATCTTGGCAAGTAAGGACGTAGTAGCTGTCTCTTCCCTTCACCCATGAAACCCAGCAATATTTGACTCTGAGTGTAAAAGAGAGACTTTCTAATTATGACAGTGGGGTATGAACAGCAAAACCAGACTTGACTTGCCTCACCAGTAGGTTGAAACTCGGTGGGCAAAGGTTTTTTGTCTGGAATACAGGAGAAAGACAAGGAGATGACGTCTGTGTCACAGGTCACCATGGCTCAGCCAAGTGAGAGAGAGTAGAGCGCAATACTTACTATGATGTTGCACAAAACCAAGAAGAATGAGATCTCCCTCAATACTCTTCTCTTCCAGCTCAGGTGAGAGTAAGTATGGATGTAGGACAGGGAAGCTTTCCGGATCTCCTGTCCCAGCTCCAGCACGCTCACTCTTCTCTGGATGTAGCCTTCACGATTCTGTTCTTCTTTAGCATCTTCCTCCTTGCCAGGGGGTGTCTGGGTGTGCTCCTGTTTGCTGCTTGGCATGGTTTCCTCTTCTCCAGGCAGCTCTGCAGCCACCGTGAGCTGCCCGTTGTGTTTGGCCTCAGTCGCTGCTACAACGCGCTGCCGGTGGAGCCCGTCGATGATGAAAACATTTTGGGTGATGTTCTGAAAGATAAGGAGGACGGAGTAGGACAGGATGAGGCTGTTCAGCAGCTCCCTGGGGTTAGTGGCCACAAGGGCCACAATGGAGAAGTAGGACATGCCGATTTGGCCGAGGGCTGCCCCCATCAGCAGGACCACGTCCAGGCTGCGGGTTGGGTTCTTCAGCGTGTCCAGCTCCTTTTTTTCCAAGGCGTGGATGATTGTCCCGATCACGGCGCCCACACTCATCAGGGGCAGGAGCACAATGTAGTAGGAATAATAGATCACAAAGACCTGGCGGGTGGGGTCCAAGCTGGTGGCCTGGATCTGGTACATCATGAACACACAGGCCCCGACGATCACAGCAACGGCGCCCAGCAGTGGCCCAAAGACCACTCCCTGGAGCTTGAATTTGGGCTTGGTGTGCAGCTCGTGGTGGTGGCTGATGCGCCTCCCCACGTTCTTCCACATGACGTAGAGCACGGAGCAGCAGACCAGGCAGTACTCGGTGTTGAAGGGGTAGAGCAGGATGTAGCCCCTCTGGAAGACTTCGCAGATGGTGGTGTTTGGGCACGTGCACAAGGTAGTCTCGTTGCCTGGAGCACGACAAGAGGAAGGTGACAATTAAGAGGGACATGACCTGGATTTCACGGCTGTCTTTGGGAGTTTCTCATGTGCAGGCACAACATGTGTGTCTGTGCCTCAGAAACAGGGATCAGCAGGAAGTTAAATGGCTACTTCTCAGTCCTAAAGGATGTGAGGATTCACAATAACAGGGTTTAGCAAATGTCTTTTTCCTACTTATGGTCAACACCATAGGTGCTGGATGAGAGACACTTCTTCTTTCACAGTAAAGCCTTCTCTATCTCTACCCTTGGAATATTAGTTCCCCTTTTTCTACCCCTATATACTCAGAAAGAAGAGCACAGCAATTACATGAGCCTCTTCTAGTCTGGCAATCTTGTGTGTGCAGTTAATAGGTAAAAGTGAGTAAAAATGCTAATTTATGGTAGGCTTTTCCTTTCTCATCCCCTCCCTCCAGGTGAAGATGTTCTCTCCTTGCAGCCCATCACCTCGAGACAACATTCAATAATAGGGAAGTTGCAGCATTTGGGGCAACTGGAGATACCTGAATCACTGAGACCCAGAGACTCCCCAGAGAAGTGCAACCAGCACCAAGCCTGACAGAGTTCAGGAAGTGTTTGGACAATACTCTGGGGCACATGGTGAAATTCTTGGGGATGGTCTTGTACAGGACCAGGAATTGGGCTAGATGATCCTTGTGGATCCTTTTCAACCCAGCATATTCTGTGGTTCTGCAAAATGTTGTTTCCCTAGAAGTCCCCGGTGTCAGCCTAGCACCAGTGGGGATGTTGGGAAGGAGCCTTGCCTGCGAATCGCCGCTCCACCTCGCGCAGCTGAGACTCGATCTCCATGTGCAGGGTGTCATTGGTCACGGCCAGGAGCCACAGGATGAGGTTGGTGGCTATGGTAAGCATCAGCCCACACCTGGCAGGAGACACAGGAGCTGTACAATGTGTGGGGATGGTTCATGGCCAGCGTGTCCTTCTCCTCTCGCTGGCCCACGCACAGATTTGAGCACACACTCGTGCCCACTCTGCCTGAGGCCTGTGGGGTGTGGCTTTGCACAAACACAGCTGAGCACATTCCCACTTGCCATTTCCAAAGGAGCAGGGCAGGCAGTGCCTGGTGAAACTGGGGTGAAACTGGTGTAAGCTGAGTCATCTCCCAGTGATAGGAATGGGGAGACAACCCCACCTCATCCTCCAGTCTATGAACTAGTCCCTGAGCCAGGCAGCAAGAAAACATTTGTGTGGAAGGAACAAGCTTTGCATCAGTCCAAGGCACAAAGGGAAAGTGAAGGGAGCTGGTGAGCACAGGTCAGTGGAGAGAGGATGGATCTGAACAAGGCATGGCTTGGTTCTTGTATGACCCAGAATACAGAGGCTGTGTAGGATCAGAGGAACACAGTCCTAGCAGGAATCATAAATGACATCCCAGGCAAAAAGGAAAAGTTTCTTTAGAGCAGTAGAAGGCACTTTTTCTCCCCGTTTTTTACCTGGTGAAGTTGTGCTGGACTTGAATGCAGTCCTTAGAGTGATGCCACAGAAAGTAAGCCTGCAAGTGGAGAACAATAATGACATGAGCAGAGTGAAGTTGGCAGCTGGCTGCACACGTGGTGGAAAGGGACAGCTAGACAAGAAGGTGCAGGTCCAGGCAGGAGCAAACCTGCCTCTGTGCAAGGGTTCAGGGACACGTGTGCACCTGTACCCCAGTGCCCAAGCAGGTGCTGGCATCCTTGGGTAAGGGCAGCATTTATGTGTGACTGCACTGAATGCATATCCTGGAGCCCTGTGTTCCTTTGTCCTGTCCATGTGGGTATTTGCTGCTGAGGTGGGAATTAATTCACTTTTCAAATACGGCTTTGGGTCTGCAAAGAAGAGGGCTGGTGTTGAATAACAAGGTGAAAATGGTGCAAGATATCTTTGTGTGCAAAGGATTTTGTTGGGTGGATGGACTGGCAAATACAAAGAGAGGCTGGGGCTCAGACTGGTGCAAAGACAGCTCTGGCAAAACCTGGAATTTCTTCCCTTCTCTCCTTACTTTGCTTCAAAGCAAATTCCTCTGGATCCTATGGTATGCCAGGTAGTTCTAGGGAGATTTCTTCTTGAATCTTTCTCAGTGTGGCACACGGGGAGTGCAGGTAGCATTTGAAGTGGCATGTGATGCTTTAATGCCTTCAATGCTCAGGAGAACACCCCATGTTCATTCACTTCCCCAAGTCTCCCAGCTTCCCCCCAACCCTGGGGCTCACAGGAATGGCAAAGAGAAAATAAACAAGCTTCCAGAAAGGTAATGTGCAGTACCTGGGTGCAAATAAAAAGGATTCCAATGCAGGGGAACACAATTTCCACCCCGGATTTGCAGTGGATGAGGATTGTGCTGTAGCCAATCTGAAACACATTCAGGAGGATGCTGCAACTTCCAAACAGCAGCACTGACCCTGGACAAACAGCAAAGCACCAGTAAATAAACACAGACATGTCTGTGGAGCATCTGAGCATGGCTGGGGACAGGGGACATGCTTCTTGGATTTATGTGTAGCTGGCAGTCTTTCTCCTGGAATTCTCATGGTTTTAGGAGAAGAGTTCAAAGGAGAGCCTTATTCCTGAACCTGGTTGTGTGCTTTGACTGGTTAAAGGTGTTGGGAAAATGCATAGTATTTTCTTGTGCTTGGATACCAGGTTGGAACGGGGTTTTGGGGATTTTCTGTGCCATCTGGAGTGACAGGGGTAAGTTAATGTGAGTGATGGTTTCTGCCTTGCAGAGGAAACCTGAGATGAACACAGGGCTGCTGAGGCTTGTGGCAGCTCCATCTGCTGGAGCTGGGACCTTTTGATTGTTTCTCCCTTTGCCTTGGACACCTCTCTGCAGCTTTAGGTACTCAGGTACCTTGCAGCTTCCTTTAATTGATTCTCCATGCTTAGTTAACAAGACAGTGCTAATTAAAAACTCCGTAATAGACCAGAGGCAGGGCTGCTAGGAGAAGGGTAATTTCTCAAAGTGGGGCAAATACTGAAGGGAAAATCTCCCAGGAAAGCCTGGGTGTCACTGGAATGTGACTCATTGGGCAAGAATCCTTCCCTGGCAACAAAGCTGTGGTGATGTTAAACAAGGATGACGGTGACATGGGGCCGCTGATGCTCTTGGAGGGTAAACACAGTGAATCTCCTCTCACTTTTCAAAGTGGTCCTGCCTGAAACCTCTCCTATGTCTTTCCCACAGTGGTCAGTTGCTGGTCTGGAGGTGGGTTGTGCCTGGATTGCTCTTTGTGAAGAGACCAGAGAGCAAAGCTGGACTGGAGGCTCAAGGCAAGCCTAGCTCCAGCCTTTCCTGGCTGCTCTGGCTCCTCTCTGTGGCACCCACAGCTCCCACCACTTCCCAACAGGAACTGGGAGATTCCCAATGCCCTAACTGCATATCCTAATGGTTTCTAGATCTTCCAAGCCCTTAGAAGAAGGCATGAGATAAGAAATAAAAGCAGAACTTACCCCTAATCCAGATGGCTCCAGCATGGGAGTCCCGGTAGAGCACCGCGTGTGGCTGCCGGCTGGTGCCCAGCAGGTAGTAAATAATCCAGAACAGGCACAAGACCTTGAGGATGGAGAGCAGGATCCAGACATCTGCCAGAGTGATGGCCACGTGGTTGAAGATCATGCTGCTGATGAAGGCACTGCCCAGAAACACCACGTTCATGGCCAGCAGTCCTGAGAAGAGCTGCCCAGCCTTCTGGGCTTGCCGGTCCCTCTGCTGCACCGAGGAGCAGTGACGGTACAGCCAGAACTTCTCGTAGTGGATCTTGGAAGTGTCTGTTGGGGCTGATGCTGACCTGCTCTCGCAGTGGTGGCAGGGCCTGGAGACTTTCTTGTCAGTCATGGCTCATCTGCCTGAGGGTCACTGGGGGTCACTTTTCACTGCAGTGAAAAGAGGAGAGGTTTGAAGGGGAGAGGTGCTGAGATGGGAGGTTGTGTGCTTTGCTGGGAAGGCCGTTTGTGTGGTGACCTCCCTTCCTTGCTTTGCAGCTTCCCCTTCCCTCTCCAGAAGGTGGATGAAGGGAAAAAGGAGATTGGTGCTTAGCCCAGGTTAGGCATTAAAAATTTGCTGAGGGACAGAGTCATTGCAGGGCACTGGGGAAAGGCCCTTCTGCCAAAACCTCTCCAGAGACACCTGCCTTAAAGTGGGTGTTTGATGTCTCTGCCCTGCCCCACCAGGATTTGGAGCTGCTGGGACCAGAGGTGCTCAAACAGTTCCCACCCTCACCTTTCACAGCTTCTCCAGCCCTGGGTTCAGGTTTTCTCTTTTTCCTTTGTTGCCCTAAGGATTAGGTGGAAATACAGAGCAAGCTCAGACCTGCTCTAAATTCAGAGCTGTTTGATTTTCAGTTGATAGGTCCAACCTCTTCCTTGTGTTTTTGGGCTCCAAGAGTTACACACTCCTTGAACAGTTACACAAATTGTGGCAGAGCTGCAGAGAATAAATATAGGGTCTTTAAGGTTTGGTCAAAGCTGCTGGGAGAAGATCCAACCTCCCACCCAGGTGGGCTGAGACTGGGACAGAAGTGCCCAGACAGGGCTGCACACAGAGTGACCCAAGCCCTTGACCCCATAGTTATGCTGTGAGGAGCAGCCAAACCCATCCCTTACCTGCCTGCAGCCTCCTGCTGCCCGAGGAGCCAGCACAGCCTTGGATACAGCCGATCCTAAACCAGTGGCTGGAATGCCACCAGGATGCACAGGAGACTCTGACAGCCCAAGGTGCAGACAGGAGCCGTCAGGGCTGCTCCTCACCAAATGTGGCCTCTGCTCCCGGCCCATTGATTTATTTTCCTTCCCCCTTGTTTACTTTGTGTCTATTATTGTCATTACATTAATTACTCAGTGGGAAGCTCTCAGGTCTGCCATGGGCAGCCAATGGGGAGCAGCTCCTTTATGCACCTGCTGGGTTGCCCCACGCCAACGGGCTCGGCGCAGGATGTGCCAACTGGTAAAACCACAAGTGGTGGTGACTAATTTGTGCCATGGCTCAGGCAGGTGTAGAGCTAATCTCCTGGCACAGGCTTGTGCTGGGAGTGCTTACCCACACTGCCTTGGCCAAAATCCACTTGAGCTCCCCCTCCCTTGTTTTCACGTAGAGCCTGAGATTTTTTTCCTCATATGTGACATTTCTTTGTGCTTTTATCCAGGGCACAAATCTGGCCCAAAAGACAAAGCTCGCAGTCCACCCCTGAACTGGTGCAGGGATGACACCACTTTGACGGATTTTTGGCAGAAAGGTGCTGCTTTTGGGGGTGATAACTACAGCTTACTAATGCTGACTTCAGAGTGAGACCCAGCTGTGCCAACCCCCCAGGCTTGGCTGTGTGAGGTCAGGGATGTTTTAGGTCCAAGCTGTGCTGTTTTTGATCCCTCTCCTTTTGCAAGGCAAACTGATTCTGTCTTGGGACTCTACGGTGAGCCATTGCCCCAGGTTTTGTGTCTGGCAGCAGAGATTCAGCGTTTCCGAGTTGGTGAGTTTAGAGGATCCATCAGGAGAGGATGGACATCTCCATGGAAGACGACTTATTTGTGTGTCCCAGGATGAACCCCCAGGCCCTGAGGTCCTTACAGCTGGCAAACATGTGAACTGGGAGTTCAGATCCATGAAAGAATTCCCAAGAAACTGATTAGGGGTAGGAGTGGGTGAGGGAGCAGAGGTTATCGTGTGTGGGGATGTGACGAAAGGGATGGAAAACAAGGGTGAAAGAGGCCCATTTCTCCTGGGTGAGAGCACCCGGGGTGTGCTGGTGCAGCCATTGTTTGATGTCTGCCAGCAAAAGGGTCATGTTTAATGTCTGACCAACCCCTTGCACTGCTGTGGTGGAGCCCAGCTGCTCCAGTCTGGGCAGGTGTTCATGAATACCCATGGCTGGATTTGTTCTGCCTTCCCCCCAAAGCATCACCATCTCCAGCCTGTCTGGACAACCTGCTTGGATGTCCTTGCTCCTTGCTTTCAAGTGTTGAGATCCCCTGGGTGCAATTGAGCTCTTTCAGGGGCCTGGCTCTTTTCCAGACTGTTCCAGAGATCAGCAGGGAACTGTAATATCCCAAGAGCCATTTGGTGGCCTCTGTTGGCCAAAGCTAATGATTTCTGTGCAGGGCATTAACAAACCTGCTCTTTTTCAGTGCTTTGATCCTGAATTGGGGTGGCCATGCAGAAATAGGAAATGGAGGCCATGAGTCTGAATGTATCCTAAAGTTTGGGTGAAACTGGAGATTTTTCCTTCAAAGAGAAGTCTGAAAGAAAATGCTGGTGCCTGCTGTGCCCCAGTGGTTTTGCCAATGGGACTGGGCATCTGTGTTGCTAAGATGAGGCATCCTTCCTAGCCTGACTTGCCCTATATTGGCTTTGGAGCTGAAATTGAACCCAGAGGAGTTGTAAAGCCCTGGGAGACCGGTTAATCCTCCTTATTTGGTCCTTAATTTGCAGAAGAGCAGCTGTTTAACTGGAATGTATTGACACAAGTTTAACCAAGTCATTAAGTAAGCAAGCGTGCAGGAGAGGGGCAGAAAAGGAGAGGGTGAGTCCAACTCACTGAATCGATCACAGAAACCACTGCCCTGGAGAAGCTGCCTTTACTCAGAGGCTGGGAGAAAGCTGCTAAACGTTAGGAGCAATGTTTGCCCCTCTGCTATCAGCAGGGTGCTTATTAATGGTGTTATCTGTGCACTTAGCATGATAACAGCCAGGCCGGGCCCGGCGGGTCTGTAAACAGCTCTCGGGAGGAACAGGTCCGTGCCCAGCCACTGTGTTTGCCCAAAGGCCACCTGAGGAACGCCGGGCTCCTCACATCTCCCCGGCCAGCCCACGCCCTTCCTTTGGCACTGATAACCATGCCGTGACGTCTCCTTGGGGCTGGGAGTGTGAGACTTTTGGGGTGACTGCAAAGAGCAGCTTCATCCAGTGTGGGTGAGGGTGAGCTGTGCTGCACTGCCCAGCTCCATCCATCCATCCATCCCTTCTGGATGGACTCTGTTGTTCCCACTGGCCCTTGGTGCAAGTCCTTTTGACCTCCTGCCAGCACTGAGTTGCTCCTCACTGCTAAGGACCACAGGGAAGAGCCTCCTCTGCCACCACCTCCTGACCTGGTTCTCAGCACACCCCTGGAGCTGATCCTGCTGACAGGCACCTTGTGCTGCAATCCCATCCCTCATCGCCAGCCCTGTGACCTTCTCAATCCATCCACTTTCCATCTGCTGCCCTGACAGATAATAATTAACTTGGATTCCTCCCGTCTCGGACACACCTCAGAGCAAATCACCCAGATAAACGGTGTTTTGTTTTGTTGGGGTTTTTTTTCCTAATGAAACAAATCTTGCCCTCAAATAACAGATGATTAAGAAGCAGAGGAGGGGATGTGAAACCTAGGTAGTAGTGGTGGGATGATGCCTCAGGCTTGATCCTGGCTATGCCCTTCCCCACTTATTTCTGGGCAGTGATTTCTGATCTCCAGCTCTTCATCTCTTCCCCCCTTGCTGGCTCTGGCACTGTGTCCCTCAGGCCAGCATCTGAATTTAGACCTTTTTGAGAGTCCCACAATGTCTCATGTCCTGGGACTGGAGCTCCTGAGCTCCACCAGAGCTGGGCTCTTAACCCTGCCATCCCCTGGGGAGTGATTTTTACCTGTGTGGTTCCACCAAACCCCTGCAGCACAGCAGATCCCTGAGAGGCCAAGGTGGATTTGGTACCAAAGTGGGAAAATCTGGATGTCCCTGGCAAAACATAGGAGCCCCAGGGCAGCCTTTGCTTTCCTGTAGCTCTTCATTTGCAGTGGCTGCCATTTAAACAGTCACCCCCAGGCACATCTCTGTCCTGGTTCCCCATCCCTTAATGTGGTTGGGATCTCTGCTCCATAAGGATGCTCTGGCAGGAGCAGTCAGCAGGATGCTGCTGGTGGCCTTGGGGCCCAGCGCTGTTCTCTGCTCTGACACAGTCTCTCTGTTCACCCAGCCCCTCTGCCTCATTTTCCCTCCTTCCAGACATGGAAGACAGAGTTACCAGCAGTGCTGTTCTGCAGGGATCTGTCATGAGGACGTGAGTACAAAGGACTGAGTGGGATCCCTTCGTGTAACTCAGGTACTCTGTGTTTGTGGTGTCCTCCCCTTCCACCAAACCCTCCATCATGGAGATGCATCCTGCTCTTTAACCAGGCTGTGAGGAGCTGTGTCCCAGATCTGAGGGAAAAGGGCCACTGATGGAGCAGCAGAGTTTCCTAGGAGTTTGGATTTCTAAGCTTTTTTTTTCTTTTTGGACTTGTGTACTCACTTTCCCTCTGCCTACATATATACCCCCTATATCTAAATAGCCCTTTTTTGGGTTCATAGATGAGTTTCACTGGCTCTGTCCCAATCTACTGCTTCTCCCAAGAGATGTATTTGTGGCTGGAGGGCAGAAGAATTCAGCCATTTGTTGGAAGCTCCTGCCATCCCTGTGCTTGCAGCCTGGAGATACCTCAGGTTAGCCAGAGATCCTTGTGGAGCCTCTGCCACCCCCAGAGCATTTTGGTTTATCCCAAAAGGACTGTGGTTGGATGTTGTGGTTCCAGCTGACCCACCATCCTGGTTGATTTGGGATTATCACCTGAATCAGTGCTGCTTGGGCTGTTGGGAGGTTCTCCTGACACCCATCCTGAGTTTATTTGGCCCCAGAAGTGCCTCTACAGTTGCTGTCCAGGAGAAAAGAGCAGTTCAAAGTATGCTCTGCTTGACCCAGTGCAGCCATTCCTGGGAACCTGGGAGCAGGCACCAGCAAGAGCACGTAGAAGGAAACCTGGTGGTTTCCTGGGAACAGACTGGGTGATTAAAAGTGTTTTCTGTCCATGTGAGCTCAGCAGCTTGGGTTCTAACAACGTGTGGGGCTGTACGTAGGACTGACGTCTGTGCACCCTTTGTGTCTCTTTTCTGACTTAATTTCAACTGCAGGAGCCACAGAATAATGAGGCTTTTGTTCTAGGAAAGCAAAGGTTTCTAGAGGGAGATTTTATCTCCACCAGAGCAGTGGTAAAAATAGAATCAGACCTTTGCAGGGTCGGTGGGGCTGGGAGAGGTTCCTGGGCTGGTGAGGTGAAGGATGGACCCACCTGGAGATGCTGGATCAGTGCAGCCCTCTGAGGGTAGGGGAAACTGGGGTTTCTCCCATGCTCTACCCAGCTCAGAGAAAGGCTGCTGGCAGGCAGGGACACTGGTGTCAGACCAGCCAGAGGCACTGGTCCCTGCTGGTTTGGTGATCTGGGCTTGGAGGGGAAGGTGGCTGGAAACATGTCAGCCTGGGCTGTGGGGTGGAAAATTGCATCACTCCATCTCAAGTACCATGATTTCCATTTATTATTTTTTCTTTGGCAGATGCGCACACGTCTGTAGGGAAAGGCTTGATGACTTCTGCCACCCCTGCAGTGTTTTTTATTGGAACGATAAACCCTGATGGAACAATAAACCCTTTATTGGAACAGTTAAACCCTGATTTCTCAGGATGCAGGCAGAGCTCAGCTGTGCCAGTTTGACACAAGCTCTCCTGTCCTGCCAGCAAGGGCTTTCTGAGGCTCTGCTTGGACGCTGGGTACAGCAGGGGAGCCCAGTTCCACCTCCTGCAGCCCAGGATTCCTGCTCTGAAAGCCCCCTCAATCATTCAGTGGTTCATGGAGAGCTGCAGGCACCCAGAAACCTCAGTCAGGGCTCCAGGCTCTGGGTGTAGGGCTGTGCTCAGAGCCTCAAAGCACACACAGGCTTGAGGTTGCAGCACCAGCATGCCTTCAGGGCACTGGAGATCAAATTGGCCATGGCATTGCATTGATTTCTGTGTCATAGGGTCCCTTCAGGAGTTCAGAGTTACAGTGAAAATCAATAAATAACTGAGTACAAAAATGTTCATATATTTTTTTTAAAAATCATTATCTATTAAAAAAAAAAGAAGAAAAAAAAGAAAAAAGAAAAATCTCTTAATTATCCCTCAGACTGTATTGCCCACATCATCTTTATCATTCTTGAGCCCTGATTCAGGAAAGCTGAGGAAAAAAGTGTGCTAGAGCAACCCCATATCAGGGCCAGCCCAGGACCACAGGCACAGCTCTCCCTCTTTGGGAGGAGCAGGCTGCAGTGATGCCTCCCTGGAAAGGAAGGAAAAGAGCAGGGACTGGCACAGGGAAGGGTCAAGAGGGCCCATACACACGTGCAATACAGAGAGGAAAGATCAAAATGTTTCCCAAAGCCTTCGGTGGTCACCAGTTTGTTTTTCACATCTCTGCAGGGGAGTGATTTCTGACTGGCCATACCAGGAGATGAAGTGGTTTCCCTTTCTGTCCTTCCAGGCCTGCATCAGCGCCTTGCACTCTCCAGCTCTCTGCGTGCAGGGAGGATCTGACTGCCCAAGGGTGCTGAGAACCCTCTGGAGAGCCCATCAGTGGCATGGAGTGAACAGGCTTTACAAAGGAAGGTGAGTCTCTGCATGAATCAAGGGTAATCACCATGATCCCACCCCTGGACACCTTCCTTTTTTGTTTTCATCTGTTCTCTTTTAAGCTTTAAGAACTTCAGACACACACAGGCACATCCACACACAAGTAGCAAAAATAAAATCTGGACTATGTTTGGATGATCTTCACTGACAGTTCATAAATGCCCCAACACTGCAAGGGGACATGATTCAGGCAGTGCTGGGGACCCCAGGGACATCTGGGCAGCTTCCCAGCCCTGGGGTAGGAAGGAGGTGGATTGCTTGAGGAGGATCTCATCTTCCTTGCGAGGGAGTTCTTTAGGACACGATGTAGACCTCCAGCAAACTGGCCACGGCGTGCATTCGGTAGAAGATGCCAAAGGGCAGGCAAATGTCCACGATGGCCGGCCACATGGAATCACCATAGAAGTTCAGTTCTGTGTCATTGTCAAACTGGGGCCGAGCACCGAACGCTGGCATGATCCAGAGCTGTGGGAGGAAATGGGAGAACAGCACAGTGAGAAAGGTGTGTGGTACATCAGGCACCTGCAACCTCCTGGGCAATGGGTTTTGAGATGTGCTGCCATTTCTCAAGAAAACCCAGAGTTTGCCCCAGATATTTGCACTTTACACCCTTTCTTTGGGGTTGAAGGGAAAGGGTTTAATGTATTTTATTGTTTTTATAAGCTATCCTACATATCCAGTAATGCACAGTAAAAATACTGAAACTGATTCTTCTCTTGCACCCACTTTTTCTGTCTGATATTCTGGTGATAAGTGACAGGCTTATTGATGCAGCCTAAAATGTCTTAACTTCAGGGCGGTTGCCCTTTTTTTTTAAGGGACAAGGGAATCACAACTCTGCATTTATAAATATAACTGCTGTGCTTTCTGTACAGCAGAGGCACAGAACTGACCTTTTCTCCACAGGCCACACCCCTTCCTTCACAGACCCCTCTCCTTGTGCTTGTGCCCCTCTCCTTCCCCCACAAACCCCTCTCCCTGCCTGTACTCACTATGATATTGCTCAGCAGCAGGAACATGGAGATCTCCCTCAAGAACTTCCTCCTCCAGTTCATCTTCTTGGGGGCGGTGAGGGATCTCACGAGGTCAGAAGCGTGCATGGCTTCCGTGCCAGAGGCAGCACCAGCGGCCAAGGTGCTGCCAGTGTCGGGGACCCGCAGGGACACCGCGTTGATGTTGACAAAGGTGAGCCCGTAGAGGTCCTTCTGGTGGGACTCGTGCTTGTCCTCCTTGGGGGGCTGCCGGTGGAGGCCCTCGATGATGAAGATGTTCTGGAAGGTGTGCTGGGCAATCATGAGGAGGGCGTAGGTGAGGTTGAGCGCGCTGATGGTGTCCCTTGGCGTGCTGGCCACGATGGCCACGATGGAGTAGTAGGAAATGGCGTATTGCCCCAGGGCTGCCCCCATCAGCAGGGCCACGTCCAGGGTCCTGGTGGGGTTCTTGTGCCGGTCCATGTCCCTCTTGTCAAACCGGTAGATGACGGAGCCACCGATGCAGACAAGAGACATCAGGCTCAGACAAACAATGTTGAAGATGTAGTACATGGTGAGTGCTTGGCTCTTCTTGCTGGATTCGTTGCTGGAATTTACCTGCACCTCGTACAGGATGAGGACTCCCAAACCACTCACAAGGATGATGAGGCCCAACATGATGCCTACAAAGAAGGTCCTTCTGAAGAGCCTGAACTTCAGGCGCTGAACGTGGTGGGAGTGGTGGTCTATGAAGCGTCCAACGTTCTTCCACATGACATAGACCATGGCAGAGGCAAAGAGACTGTACTCAATGTTAAAGGGGTACAGCCAAAAGTAGCCGTTCTTGAAGATCTGGCAGATTTGGCTGTGGCAATTGCATTCTTGCACTGAGCTGCTTCTCATTCCCACTGAAACAAGACAAAAGCAGAGAGACGCAGAGGTGTTAAAACAAGGAGCCAACACTCGTTACCAGCCCTGAAGAACTGGATGCTTGGGGTCAGTGAAAATCAAGATGAAGGACAAAAGAATATGTGACCACTTGGAAAGCAAGGACACTTCACCCTCTGCTTTCTGGTACCCACCACTTTTTATTTTCTTAAAAAGTTAACTGTCAGGTTAAATCTTTCTTTTTCCTTCCCTTCCTCATTCCCGTCCCATTTTTACAGGGTCTTCCACCTCTCTGACTCCTCTCTGATAGAGATTAAGAAATGAACATCCAGACTGTGGCTAGCACAGGTTCTTCCCGTGGGAACATTTTGCTATATTTCATAAACAAGATAAAGTTTGGATGTTTTGCAAACAATTTCTCCGGATTGGGTCAGTTCGGGCTTGGCCAATTGGGCCTAGGGGGAGGTCTCGGGCTGACCAATCTGGGGCACCTCTGTAGACTCTATATATATGGAATTCAAAACAATAAAGTGCTCTTCTCTTCTCCTCTCTTTCCTTGTCTGAGAACTTGGTCATTCCTCAGCTAGCCGCTCAACAGCGACACCAGACTTGGCTTCTAACAAACCAGCTATGCCAAAGGAACCTCCAGCTCTAAACAGACCTTCTGAAAATGGATAAAACCTGACTTGCTGAACAATTTCTAACTCATGGGTTCTCTCTCTGGACCAGATGGCTTTGCAAAGGGGCAGATTACCTTTCAGGAGCCACCTGAAGATTTCCTCTGTCATGTTTTTCTTCAGCTTTGAATGTGCTTTGTGGACAGACTCGTCTGTCACTGCTGACATCCACACTGCCAGGTTTGTAGTCAGCGTTAGCATCAAGCCACACCTGCAGGAGAAGGTTTGTGACATTAAAGCAGTGGCTCTAGACCATGTTTCTCCTATCTGTGGTTTGGATAGGACTGTGGCATCTGCCTGAAGTGGTGAGAGGATTCCAGTGGTCCAGGCTAGAAATCCTGATACTTTCTTTGCTGCCTTCACTGCCTTCCTATTTTTTGTCCATGCTCATGAGAATTAGCAAGGCCTGATTCCCACTGTTGCTTTTGGAAGAGCTTCTCAATAGTGAATAAATTAATAGATCTGGTTTCGTCTCCAGCAGATCCAATCTTGCAAGCAAGTGAACAAGATCTTAATTTAGCCTGAGGCTTGCCCACTGCACAGTTATCTCCCCCAGGGAAGAAAAGGTCAACTATGAATCATTATTTAATTATAATTATTTATTTAATACTATCTGCTTTGAGTAATGCTTGTATTCTTGAATTGAATCCCAACCCTGATAGATCCACAGGTCACTAACCACAGCTGCATGAGCTGGGATCTAAGTCTAGCTGGAGACTGAGCAGGTTTAGTTTTGGACAGCATTAAGGGAGGCAGGATTATCCCCTGGTTACATCTTAGCTGTGTGAGAGAGTGCAGAGAGCTTGTGGGAGCCCAGGTCTGCTGGGCCAGTGGGATTCAAGAAGCAGCAGTGCTCACCTGGTCACGTTCAGGTGCACATGGATGCAGTCTTTGGCAGAGACCCACAGGAAATATGTCTGGCAGGGGAAAGGAGAGGAGTTATTTCCAGCAAAACAAGAAAGCAAAGCACATCCTCCTGAAAGATGGACTGAGCAGAGAGCAAGCTGAAGCTTGGTCCATCTGGGCTCAGCCTAGGTCATAATCCAGGCCCTCTGCTGGATCTTTTCTTTGCTCCCACTGCCATTCCTCTGTCCATGGGCACTCCTTGTTCTGTCAAAATTGTTCCTCTCTGACCTCTTCCCTCCTCTGCATTGCCCCAGAGCAGGGGGTCCTCTGTGTGGGACCTCAAACTGCATGGCAGCCCCTGCCCTGACTGTCCTTCTCCTTCTCTGTTCTTCATGGGAAAGGAGGCCTGGCTGGCTGGGGGCTGCTTAGAGTTTGTGACAAAAGTGTCACAGGATGGGAACAAGCTCAAATCAATGCCTTAGAGAGAGCTGAGCTGCCATAGATGGAAGCTGTTATGGTCTGAGGGAGAAGATGTGGGCTGTGTGGGGCTGAGTTAAGCCCTTGCATTAGCTGTGGGGGCAGCTGAACTACATCCATGAGATCAGAGCTCCTTCCACTGGTGCCTGTGCCTCTCTACCCCTCCCCAAGACAGAGGACAACCATCTCACCTGGACAACCACAAATATTGCTTGCACGATGGGGTAGATGATTTTGATTGCAGACAGGCAGCTGTAGAAGCTTGAGTAATATCCTATTTTGAACACATCCATGACAAGGCTGAAAATGGCGAATAGGATCAAGCCTCCTGTTGAGGAATAAAAATACCTGAGTTGGCCAGATGTGTGCACATGTGGGCTAATGCAGATGGATGAGAGGAAGAAGAGGAACTATTGTCATGAAGAGGCTCTGCTTCTACTGCTGTTTTTCCTCTCTCAGCATCTCAAATTATCACGGCACCAACAGAATCATACAATAATTTTGGCTGTAAGTGATTTTCAACCAACCTGCACTCTGGGGCTAACAGCTCTTGCAAAAGCAGTGGGAGGGATCCTGGTGTAAGCTACCAAGAGCCCTTGTGGATACAGGGAGACCTGGCAGTGAATCCAGTGGAGGCACCAGTAGCTGACCTGAGGCAGGGCACCGTGCCTTGCCCCAGTGCCTCAGCAGGAAGAAATGCCCAGATCTTTGCTGCTTCCCTTGCAACAACTGATGCTCCCATGCACTGTCCATCCTGCATCTCCCCTCCAGCCCCAGCACCTACCTCTCAGCCAGATGGGGCCAGCGTGGGAGTCCTTGCCGAGGATGGCACCCGGGCACCGGGAGGTGCCAGCAAGGTAGAAGATGATCCAGATGATGACAATCAACATCATGACAGTCAGCAGGAAGAAGACATCGTAGTCGTGCACGGCGATCTTCTCGAAAGCCCCGCTGCTCACCAGCGTGCAGGCCAGCAGGGCCAAGTGCACGGCCAGCAGGATGGAGAACATGCGGCCACCCTTCTTCCACACTTCCTTGGAGGCAGGAGTGGAGGGGGGCTGGTGGCTGAAAGATGCTATCTGGCTCGAAGCCAGGCTGGCTTTGTCGTCCTTGTGTCCGCAGCCCATGCTGCAGTGGGGATGTCCGAGCTCGCTGTCCTTCCGCCCGGGCTCCTCGGTCATGGTTCAGCCAAGGCTCTACCTGAGGGTCAGTGCTGTTGGGAGGAGAGGCCCATGAGTGAGAGGCGCTTTTGGAACAGTCCAGGACTGGGCCAAAGCAGGACACGTCATGAGGAGGACAGGACCTATCACAGGAGCAGGAAAGGCTGAGACAGCGAGTGCAAGAAGAGGGATGAGCTCATTATCAAACTTTGCTTTCCTGCTTCCCTGAAGGCTTTTTTTGCTTAAGATGCTTTTGCTTGGGGAGATCCCAGGTCAGTGAAATGAAGCATGTCTAATCGGCCACACATTTACGTGTTTATTGATGCAAGATTTGGAAAAGCACCAAAAAGCACTCAAGGTATCAAATATCCTGGGGCAAACAGCCAGTGTGGTTTGATTTCTAAATGTCAAACACTAAACATTCAGAGAAATTCTTACAACTTCCTGGCTGAAGAACAGGCCACCAAATGTTAAGAAACCCCTGGGAAACTTCGGATCATCACATCATAGTTTGCGGTAGTTCCTGCAGGAAGGGTGTGAACTGCCTCAGCTGTCATGCCCCCTAAAGCCCCTTTCCCTGTGCCAGATTTGGGATGTCATTGAATCTCAATGGAAAGCCTGAAACAAAGTGAATTAATCATCCAAACGAGGCCATTCCACCAACCTGTTTTGCTGCCTGGGATCCAAATCTCTGCTCTTGCAAGGCTGAGAAGTTTCCCTGTTGCTGCAGCTTGGTCAGTTGAAGAATTTATACCCGTTGGGACAACTCTGTGATTTATACCATGTCTGGAGCTGACAGCAGGGCTCCGTTGGCTTCTCAGAGAAACTCATGTGATCCATTTTGTGCAATAGCTGATTTTGGGGAAGCTGGAGAGATGAGGAGATAAGGGTTATTTACCTATTGAGAGCATGAGTTGACAACACCGCTAAGCATGGCATGGACCGCTCGGCCACAGGGTCATGGTCACCACAGAGCAAGGCCACCCCACCAAATCCATCTCCCTACATGCAGGAGGTCTCATCCCTTGAGAGGAGATGGTTTAGGTGATGAACTTTGGTGATAATTTTGTGCATGGATTTCCGCTTACTGGAAGACAATAAACATTGTGCCTCACCCTGTGCTATTCAAATCAGTCCTCTCCATGCTTGGGAGGGTTCTTGAGGTAAAGGAAGAAATTTGCATTTGTACCTGTTCGGTGCCAAGGGTAACTCAATCCCTTCCCACCCATGGTGTCATCATTGAGGAAGGTTTAATACTCAAGCAGGGCAGGATTTGGGGATGGGAATTAGTGTTCTCCTTTGCTGACGCACTGCCTGTGATTTTTCAGAGTGGGATCACCTTTCTCTGGACCTCAGGACCTTAACTCCTCTCCTTCCAAAGACAGGTCATGTCACAAACCACAGCACAGACATAATTCCAGCATTTGCCTGGCAAGGGGACAGCTTCTGCTCAAGGTCTCTAATGTTTTGTGGGGGAGCTACAGGGTCCCATGGCAGTTCTGGACACATGGGGACAAGTTTTAGTCCTTGAAGATGTCTCTGCCTCTTCCCCTGCCAGGGCAAGCAAAAAGCTTTTGCTGTGTGTTTCCTCAGTCCCATTCCTGCCCGCTCACCACCGCACCCGTTTTACAGGGACAGCAGCAAACTGAATTGTGTGGGATGGAGCAGGAGAGCTCAGGATCTGCTGCAGAGCCCAGGGACAGCTCCGTGTGTCCCTCCCGTGCTGCCACCAGCCGGCTGCCACCAGCAGCACCGGTCCTCTCCTGCCTGGCCTCCGCTGATCCTTAGGGATTCCTTTCGGGATGAGTAGCTGATCTCTTCTCAGTCTGCAGCCTTTCCCAAGGGAAGCCCAGGCCTCCCCGAAGCAAATCCGAGCTGATAATGATGTTTTGCAGAGGCCAGAGGTCCAGAGGCCCCTCGGGCTAAACGCACTGGTTTATCATCCCTCTTTTGTCCTCACCAGCCAGCAACAGAGGAAAGAGTGTTTACCGCCTCGGGCAATTCTCCCAGTCCCCCTGGCAGCCACCGTACGGCGCAACAAACTTAATTAGTACCAACACAATAATCATTAAAGAACGTCGGTAATGAATTGCAGGCGTTACTCTGCTGCTTTTCACCTGCAAGGATCCCAGCAGCAAATACCTCTGTGGCTACTCCATCCCATCGGGACTTGCCCAGGGAGGCTGAGGTGGCACAAACGAACCTGCTGAGGTGAGCAAACCCCGCAGGGAGCAAACCCTGGCTCTGATGCACTTCCAGGGACGGTGACGCTGTGCCGGTCACCCAGGGGTTAATCACTGCAGCTTGCGTGGGTGCAGCTGGCACTGCTTTAGGGCCACCCTACTGCCTTCGGACTTTTTTTCTTCCTCACAAAAATAAGCTGTGTTTCCCTCTGGTTTAATTCCTCTGCTCATTGCCTTCCAAGCCTCCCTGATGCTGTCTTAGTCTTTCCCCATTTTTCCACTCTCCTCCCATCTCTCACCCATCTGATGGCTCTGCCTTTGCCCTCTCCAGACCCTGTGCCTGTCCCAGGGCTTGGTGACACACCCAGGGTCCGGCCCTGGAGATCTCCATTCCCAGAGCCAGGACATGAAGGTAAAATGAACGAGAGAGGAAAAGGAAATTCCTCCTCGGTGACAGCATGTCCCAGGAGATACAATCCACCGATTCACCCTCGGGTGTAACATACTGGGACAGCTCCGTGCTTCGGTCAGCAGCCAGGCTTGGCTCCATCCTTTCCAACAGCAGAGGGTGCCCGGATCCCGGGAATGCTGAGCTGGAGATACTGCCTGGGGCTGTCCAGCTCCGGAGGGTCTCACCCAGCCCGAATCCTGTGTCAGCATAAAAGACCCCAGAGCACACACACTGCACCCCCTGCACATCGCAGGGAAGTACCGAGTTACGGACAGGATTTGGGGGTTTTTTAGTCTCCAGAGAGGGAAAGGGAGTGAGAAAGGGAATTTTTCCAGCCTTTAAGTGTTTCCTTGGTTTATCAGAGATTTCTTTAGTGCAGTTTGTTGTGCAGTTCCTAGGAAAGCAGAATTCTGTGGGTGTAGGCAGGGTAGATGGGGGACAGGGATGGTCACTTGGTTTGTTGTTGTCTTCCTAGTGACACTAGGGATACATATATGCATATATATAAAATATATAAATGATAAATATTTTTCTTTTTTTTTTAAACGGGAAGAGCTGAGCTGTGAACAACCCCGTTGCTACTTTGAAATCAGTCACCCAGCCAACCTGGATTATCCCTCCAGGTCCAGCAGGATTATCCATCCAGGTCCCAGCTCTGACAGGGCTGTCAGATGTTCGTGCTCCACTGACACACTCTTCCTCCTCTGGCTGCTGCTGCCCCTCACTTGGGATGGGAAAGCTAGGGAACAGGGGGATATTGGGCAGGAAACAACTCATGAGCCTTTCTGAGAGCCTGCTCTGCTTTGGGGACACATAAACCCGGCGAATTGTCACTGTGTGACCCCGTGCTGAGCCCGACACGGCGATGCTGCTTAATTGGAGCTTTTAATGTGCCGTGGAGCTGCTGCGTGCTCCAAGGAGCCGGAGGATGCTTAGGACCCAGGGGAAGCGCTGTGGAGCCTGGCTGGCAGGGCTTGGAACAGCTCCTGCCTCCCCGGCCAGGACTTCTCAGGTGTCCTGCTCTGTGGAGCTGTGCGAGGCGAGCGGGGCCTTCCTGGCAGCTGCCCCTGCCCCACATCCGTGCCCATGCTCTGAACCCCCTGGGCACCCATGTGCTGGCCCGGGGACCCCTGCACACCATGAATGACCAGTACCACCGAGCCGCCCGGGATGGCTACCTGGACCTGCTGAAGGAAGCCACCAAGAAGGACCTGAACTCGACGGATGAGGATGGCATGACCCCGACCCTCTGGGCTGCCTACCACGGCAACCTGGATGCCCTGCGCCTCATTGTCAGCAGAGGGTGAGTGTGGCCAGGGCACAGAGCTGGCCTGGGGAACAGAGTAGCTGGCAGCCCCTTCTTCCCCCCTCCCTGCTGGCAGGTCAGTGTGCCCCAAAAAATTAGGGTCTCTGTCCATAAGACCCCTGCTTCTGTCCTCCCTGCTGTCGTTTTTCTCTGCTTGTGGTGCTTTCAATCTAACCCAACACTCCTGATAACTGCTCTGTGTTTTCCCAGCTCCTCTGACCCTATAACTGCTCCTATCCCCAGCCCTGCTTGCAGCTCCCTAGGTGGGGATGAGTTCCTCTTTCCAAGTGCTTTGTGATCCTTTACAGGTCCTGTAAACACAAAGGCATTGTGTTGCTGACATGAAAAAAGCCCTTTTAAGTGAGGGAGCAGAGAGATTAACTGCTCCTTCTGTCCCAAGAATGCACACAGAGGGATGTGTGCGGTGCCAGCTGGCAGTGGGTGGCACTTGTCTGTTTTACCCAAAGCAAGGTCTCAGTATGTCACCCCTGGGCAGCCTGTTCTACACGTGGAGCCTGGGAAATCCAGGTTTTCCAAAAGCAGATTTCTTTAAGACCAGTCTCCCCCACAGGGCCTGCTCCATACTGGTTTGTCTCTCTGTACGTCACCCTGTGCTGCCAAATCTTTGGGTTTCTGGCTAAGTGTGGATATGGTGGAAAGGTGGGAGTAGGATTTAGGGGACTTGTCAGACTGGAAGGATTTACACTTTGGTATTGGGGGAACCACACAAGGCAGGATGTGCCATTCCTAGTTCCTTCTGGGGCAGTCTGTGACTCTCCAGTTCTTACCAAGCCTCCAATGACACATCCCAGTGCTTCCTTCTGCTCTAGCAGCTTTTCTGAGCACCTCATCTAAAGCCATCCAAGCTGGAGAGGCCTCTGCCTTGTGTTGAGAGATTGGCGGGGCTGATTTTGATTTATGTCTTTCTAATGTTGAGGGATGGTACTGCTGATGTTGAGGTCAGCAGCCTGGATGGACATCACACCTCCTTGAAAGGGCTTTGCTTCTCCATATTGGGCTTGGTGGGGCTGTCAGCTCCGAGGCAGGGATTTTCTGTGTCCACCCTGGGCTGTGTTAGCAGCTCTTGTACCTGATCAGCCACATCTCCACTGTGCCTTTTCCTGGGCTCTTGGCATCTCCTGAAACTCTGGTTCGCTTGTGCATAACCTTCAACCAGCACCCCAGCTGTGCTCACAGGCAGAGCTCCTCCATCCTTTGCTGTCCTTCCCTTGTAAATCATCTCCTTTCAGACCCTGGGGTCAGAGAGGCTGTGTACAGAGGGGCTTTGAGAAGTCCTTGAGCACCTGATGCAATAGGAATGTAGTCAGGAAAAGATTATTTCGGAGTCTGGAAGGCAGAGAGCAAGACAGGCTCTGAGTGGAGCATTCTGAGATGGTCCTGGGCTGAGAGATCTGTGATACTCCCCAGGCTGGGGGCTCTGTGACTCCCTGTGCACCTCCCAGGAGAGACTGTGCCCAGCAAGAACCTGCCCAGAGCTCCTGTCAGGTTGGGAATTGCCACCCAGGCCCAGAGAGACCATGGGAGGAGAGCTCAGGGGATGAGACTCTGGAGTAAAAAATGATTCCAAAGACTCTTTGATGGCCAAAAAGTCAATCTGGAAGGCCCAAGCAGTGGGTGAATATCCCTTGAGAAAACGGATTTACTCTGAAAAGTAAAGCCTTTCAGGCTGACCTTTTAATCTCTATATCACTGTATCTCCTCATGTTGCCCACCTCCATCACAGGGCACCCTGCAGCACCACTGTCTGCCCTGCCAACCCCCATCCAAGACAGAAGTTTCTGCCTCTCCACAAAGCCCAAGAGCTGCTTTTATAAATTCACATTGGATTAAAAGGTCCTTGTGGGCTCAATCGTGTTTGAGTGCAGCTTGGCTGCTGTTTAATTAACAACCTAATATACATTTGTTCCTGACAAGGAAAATAGCCTGGCAAAAGCCCAATGCCCTTTACATGATGGATGGTGGAGCAAGGTGTGTGGCTGGGAGACTGCAGGGTGTGTTTGCATTCGTGCATTCATCTCCATGTGTCAGATCCTTGCCCAGGGCCACACAGAGACCAGAAAAGTGCTTGGTATGGAGGGAGGCACATCCCTGCTCCCTGGAGGTGGCTTTGGGTCTGGGAGAGGCAGGAAAGCCCCAGCCTGGGGACAAGGATGCCAGAGAGGTGGAATTGTGAGGGACTCAGGAGAGGCTGAGGGCAGACCCTGTAATTTTCTGCCAGTGCCCAGGATGATGTGCCACAGTATTTAAGCCTTGTTCAGATGAAACTCAATGCTGTGTTTTATATGTTACTATTCCACCCGCACTATAACAACTGTGAGGCAAGAGGGAGGACCTCTGAGAATCCCAAAATGTCAGGCAATTGCTCTCTGGCCTCTGCAGACAAAATATTCCCCCTTTGGTACAGAAAACCCTGCACTTCGAGGCAGAGGAATGTGTAGCACGGGGCAGAGTGTGGGGAGTGGAGGCTTTGGAGCTGGGCTAGCTCTGTGCAGGGATGGGGTGGGAGGCATCTTCAGGGTCTGAGGGGGCTGGTGAGCCTCCAGCTGGGTTGCATGGGGATGTCAGAGCACAGGGGGTGATGGGGGAGTCCTGGGGCAGCAAGAAACACCAAAATCTCCTTGCCAGTGCTGGGCAGTGGTAGCAGTGCCCAAACAAGCTGGGACATTGAGTGCTGGGGCCAGGTTGTTATGAAATGTCCTAGTGAGGGTGGCCAGAGGCACCCTGAGAATTCAGAGCTGTGGGAGGGAGCTGCTGGGGGCCAGAATCATGGCTCTGAGGGTTGTGCCAGGCTGATGGACACTTGGGGTCATCTAGGCTCTGTCATCAGTAAAGGAGCCTCATCCATTTGCATTCAGCTGATCTTGGTGTTGGGCTGAAATGGGGAGAGGGAAAGAAATCCTTTGGTAGATTCTTGAGGGAAGTCTGTTGCCCCACCCCACATGGAAGGGGTAATGAAGCAGGCTTATTGCTCTGCCCCTACCAGCTGGTGATGTGCCCATGCCTCTGTTCCCCCTTTGGAATGGATGGGGAGAGAGTTTGGGACAGAGGGAGCAGCAGTGGCTCATCCTTCTTGTTTGCCACACAAAAAGCCTTTTTCTTCCTCCTGGCTGGTCTCCAGTGTGGAAAACAAATTCAATTAACATGATGGCTGGGAAGAGGGAGGCGAGCTGGCATTTAGCATTGCAGCTTTTCAGACACAGTAATTCTTCAGTGTGGCTCGTTAGGAACTGCTGTGGCAGTGGCAGGCACCAGTCCAGCTCCAGTTATAGCCAGGTCTGGGGGCCTTGGCTGGGATCAGGCAGCACTTCCTTGGAGGGGACAGCAGGAGAGGTGAGGATGTGTCTGCAGGTCCTTACTCGGCTTTGTCACCCAGCAGAGCTGGTCCTCAGTTCCCCTTGTTACAAAAACAGGGGGCATGGATGCTTTGCATGTCAGTGGCAGAGGGGACAAATGGCTCAGCCGTGGTTTGGGGGTGACAGTGGCTCCTGACATCAGCCAGGCTGCTCGAGGGCATCACATCACCCTGACTGGGGCAGGATTGCAGCAGAGGTTGCAGCAAAGGCACGTGAAGGTGATGTGCATCCTCTGCATGCCACAGGGCCAGAGGCCACGCGGGGCTGGGAGCAGTGGCTGTGTTGGTGGGGACCTTCCCTGGGTGGTGACCTGCCGGGAAGGTGAAGGAGCAGGGTGGGGCACTGGTGCAGCTTCGTGGCTTCCGGCACCTGAGCTGTCTCTGGGAGCGAGGGTGAGCCCTGGGCACGGTGAGGCGCTGAGCCAGGAGATGTGGCCCCAGGCACTGCCCAGCACAGCCACCTGGCACAGGAACTGCCAGCCTGCCTTTCTGCTGGGACAAGAGGCAGAGAGCCCTGAGGTGACCCTCATCTACAGCAGCTCTGCTGGATTTTTAGGGATATGAACTTACAGAACAGCTGAATCCTTGGGCTACCACCTGGGCAAAATTTGGCATCCAAAACTCTGCTCTGAGCCCAAAACCTCATATTTTCTGCTTTTTTCTAAGCTTTGCTTAGGTCCTTGCCCTGACTGACTATGCTGAAAATAATGAGGACTGTTCCTCAAAGCCATAAATTATTCTTTTTTTCACTCTGCCTCTATCCCAAACCATTTTATGGGAGCCAGAGACATCCTGCACCCAGCTGGCTCCTGCCTGAGAGCCTGATTCCTCACACACACCCAGCAGCCAAGGGTGAGCCAGCCCTTTGCTATCAGAGGAACTTCACACACGCAGCCAGGGAAGAGCATATCTAAGTGCCACTGGATTCCCCAGCTAATTGGGATCCCATGGGAGAAGCAGAGGGGAAAAACCAGCAGGAAGGGAGTGAGCGTGCATGTCATGGTGCAAATGCAGTGACTCAGGAGATGCACATGTCCACCTAAGGGGCCCAATTAACAGTGTTTTTAATAATGATTATTACGGGAGTTGACTCAGTGCTCGAAAACGCTTTGAAGCTGAGAAGTGCTGCACTTTACACCTGTTATTAAAATACGTTCCCACTTAGTGGACCCTGCAGTCAGCATCTCCTCATGTGCAGCACCCCGGAGGTGAAGTTTTGCTCAGACACACACCTGCCAGAGGGAGGGCCTCATGTTTATTATCTGAGTTGAATCAAACATCTCTACTTTGCAAGTCACCGTTCTTCTTTCCTTCTGATGCATTTTTAGCGCCTGCGGCAGACATTTATAGGGCAGAGGGCCTGAGAGGTCTAATTTGGCTGTAATACTCTTGTTTCTAGACAGTGGAAATGTCCAGGGAAAGCTGGGTTTGATGCTCTTTCTTCTCACTCTCTGAGGAAAGCAGACCTTCAAGTATGAAACCCCCAAGACCTCCCTGGTTTTGCCCTCTGCTCCCTGAACGAGACAGACATGAGAATAAGCTCCAAAGGTACTTTATGGATAGAGCATCCACACACTTGGTTTGGGGAGCAAGGCTGTTCGCAGTGAGTCCACTATTCAGTCACTGTCCACACCATGAGTCCATGGGACACGTTGGGACCCTTGTGGTGCCCTTGTAACCCTAACCCTGCCCACACATCAGGCACACCAGTGCCCTTTCAGAGCACACAGAACAAACCAGCAGCCCTTCACGCACCAGAGTCTCTCCACCAGCACCAGCACTTCCATGTGGAACTGGTTCACTGGCTCTTTAAATCCAGCTCCATCAATAATTTACTGCTCTCTTGCAATTCATCAAATATTTATCCTCCCCATGCATTTCCCAGCCTGGACATGTCACTACGAGGGTAGAGGCAAGGGCTGGGGAGTTACTGCTCCTGGAAACTCTGCATTGCCAGAGTACTATCAGCTCCCTTATCTCCTTTCCTTGGCTTCATAGCTCCTCAACACTGTGATCTCCTGCCTTCCCCCTCCCCATCACCCATCTTTGAAACCTTTTTCTCCTTCCATGAGAGATGCCAAAGGCTCTGGCCCAGAAGTCCTGAAGGGTTTGTGGGCTTTTTTGGCCTTACAGAGTTTTGAACCTTTTGACTAACTTGCTGAATTTGCCAATGAGCTCAAGATTGTACTTACTAAGTTTGTAAATTTAGTGACAACATATGCATGATGGAGTTACTCCTCATGCTTCCACAGAAAAAGCTGAGTGTACCTCGCAGATCTCAGAGAATATGGTTAGGAAGCTCATGCTGTGGCTCCAAATAATCTCCAGCTTAAGCTCTGGGCAGTCTTTACTGCTTCTGTAAAGACTGAGGATTGCATTACACCAGCTGGGCAGCTCCTCTCTGTCTCTCCTGCTCCTTGGACAGTGTTCCAGCAGGCAGTGGGGTCCCTGTGTGGGGGTGAATGTGCTGGATGAGGCTGTTCCTGGGGTTTGTGTTTTGGCACAAAGTGAAGATGCAAAGCAGCACGGCATCTTCTGGTCCTATGAACTTCTCCTCTTTTCCTGGGGAAGGTTTTTGACTCTGAAGTGAGACAAGCCCTAGGTCAGAGCATATGGGATTAGGGAGAGCGTTCTGGGCTCTGCTGCTCCCAGCTCTTATCAACACAGACCCTAAAGCAGCAAGGTAGTAACCCTTGCTGAAGGTCTCAAATGTGAATTTCAGGAGCTGGACTTGATGATCCCTGTGGGTCACTTCCAACTATATACTCTATGATTTGCTTTCTGCACTGCCGGTGTCACCATGGATTGCAGCTGAGGTCTGTGTGGAGGAGGAACAACTCTGGGCTCCTCTGGAGCTCACTGAAAGGGTGGTGGAGAAATGGGCAGGAGCTGTGCTGAGCCAGAGCTCTGCCAGAGTCCTGCTGCCCACAAGGAGTTGCTCCTGAGGGTGGTGGAGCTGCCCAGCCTTAATAAAAGGCTTTGCCATATCCATGTGCAGGGAGGGAGAGTGCCCTGTTGACAGATACTGCTGCTGGCTGCATATCATTAGCACACGCGCTCGGGAGAGGGCTGGTGCCAGCAGGGGTGTGAACTCTCTCTTGTTTCACCTGAGCACAAATACAGAGGAATGTCAGGAGGACAGAGTTCCCTTGAACCTCAGGTTTGTGTCTGTCCTGGCACGGGAGGCAGGAGATGTGGGTGAGTGGTTGTGTCCTGCCAGCAGCTTGCTGGGGCAGGGGCTGGCACGGTGTGAGAGGAGATGCTACTGGCAATGTCCAGCTCTTGAGGAGTGCAGAAACCTAATCTCCACTTTCTCTGAAACTGGATTCTCAGGATGTGCTAATACCAACATGCTTCCAGCCGTGCAATCGAGACCAAGCACAGTACAGCAAAATGCCCCCCAAAACCCCAATGTTGAGGCCAATGACAGCAAATTCACTCTTATTTACTCCTGCCAACATTCCCCTTTGTACTCCAGATTTGCCCAGGTGCCAAGGAACAGGTGGGTGGGAAGGTGCAGCAGCTGGTGGGGTTAGAGCCATTGCTGAGGATGGACATTTCATGGTGGGATCCTCAGGTGTCCCACCCAGGATGTGGAGTGCAGAGAGGCATTTTGGCATGCCCCTCCACAGAGTCTGAATGAAGCCAAGATCTGAAGACAGAATCTGACTAGAATTTAATGGGATGATTGAGATTTGAAATTTTACAACAAGCTTAAGGTCTGAGCTGGAATCACACCTGTATCTCAGTTCTGGGCTTGCTTCCCTCCAAAAGTTAGTTTGATGCAGGAACATATTTCTCCCGAGACCTAACTTTGAGTTACAGGAATTGCCACAGACTCACATGTGGGGCACATGATTCTATGTCAGTGTTACACCCCTCCGGAAGACCCCTTAAAATTAAGTTGGAGGAACCAGACATATGTAGCTTGATATTTCAAGGAGTCAAAAGTTCACAGTGCTGATTTGCCCCTGTAGAGCTGGGAGTATCTCAGTGGAGTCTGTCCTCTATCCCTGCAGGCTAACCAGCTGTTTTTCTTGCTGTCTAGGGGCGATCCAGACAAATGTGACATCTGGGGGAACACCCCTCTCCACCTGGCAGCAGCCAACGGCCACCTGAACTGCCTCTCCTTCCTCATCTCCTTTGGGGCCAACATCTGGTGCCTGGACAATGACTACCACACCCCGCTGGACATGGCAGCCATGAAGGGGCACATGGAGTGTGTGCGGTACCTGGACTCGATCGCTGCCAAGCAGAGCAGCCTGAACCCCAAGCTGGTGAGCAAACTGAAGGACAAGGCCTTTCGGGATGCAGAGAGGAGGATTAAGGACTGCGTGAAGCTGCAGAAGAAGCACCACGAAAGGATGGAGAAACGGTACAGAAAGGAGATGTCGGATAATTCGGATACCATGAGCTTCTCCAGCTATTCAAGCAGCACCTTAAGCAAGAAGTTCCAGCACATGTCTATGGTGACTTCCCTGCCATACTCACAAGCCACCATCCACGGCACAGCCAAGGGAAAGACGAAAATACAAAAGAAGCTGGAGAAGAAGAAGCAGGTGGACGGGACATTCAAGATCTACGAGGATGGGAGGAAAAGCGTGCGCTCTCTGTCGGGTCTGCAGCTGGGCAACGACGTCATGTTTGTGAAGCAGGGCACGTACGCCAGCCCCAAGGAGTGGACTCGCCGCAATATCCGAGACATGTTCCTCACGGACGAAGACACTGTCTCCCGTGCCATAAGCGACCCGGGTTTGCACATGGACTCGGCCCACTCGGAGGTCAGCACCGACTCCGGCCACGACTCCTTGTTCAACCGGCCCGGGCTGGGCACCATGGTGTTCCGGCGCAACTACGTCAGCAGCGGGCTCTTCGGGATCGGCCGGGAGGACGGGGGAGCGCTGGGGGAGGACAGCGCCGACGGGATGGGCGTCAAACTGCGGAGCCGCCTGCAGCGCTCGCCAAGTCTCAACGACAGCATTGGCAGTGCCAACAGCCTGCAGGAGAGGAACGCGGAGGAGCTGCCCTGGGATGAGGTGGAGCTGGGCTTAGATGATGATGACGAACCAGAAACCAGCCCCTTGGAGACTTTTCTGGCTTCCCTGCACATGTTTGAGTTCATCTCCATCCTGAAGAAGGAAAAGATTGACTTGGAGGCCCTCATGCTGTGTTCAGACAATGACCTGAAGAGCATCAATATCCCATTGGGCCCCAGGAAAAAGATTGTGGATGCCATCCAGAGGAGGCGACAAACACTGGAGAAGCCGGATGTCATTATAGACACTGAACTGTAGGTAGGACATGGAGCATTGGAGAGGTTAAACTCCTCAGAAGGTGGAGATGTGGAAAATGTAAGGTCTTGTTTTCAACCTGCTTGGAAGAGTAGGAGTCCAGGTAACCTCAGCACTTCTGTGTGTGGGCAAATTCCTGCTCGTGTGGAGAGGAAGGATGAGAGTTTGGAGAGGTGGCAATAGCGTTAGTTCATTACTCAACAGCCCTAATAGGACTGGGCAGGACGTGAAGCCCTTGTTTCATTTCATAACCCATATGAATGCAGACTGCTCTGTGGTCTGATGCTTCTCAGTCCCTGTAGCTGAGATTTTCAACCACGCTCAGGCTTGTCCTGACTCTTCACCTTTTGAAGACATTAGGAAATCAACCGCAATTCCCAGTGGGAGCAAGCTGACGGCAGTGCCCAGTGGCATTGGGAATCCTTCCCCAAATGCTTGAGACCTTACTCAGGCCTCTGGAGATTGCGTATCTGGGTAGGAGCTGTTGCTGTTTTATGGTGTTTCCAGGGTTTGGTTGGGTAGGGTTGAAGGACTGTGTGCCTGTCAGAGAGGTGAAGGGAAGGCCACATGCACTGACACCCCAATTCATTGTGTTGTTTGGGCTTCCCAGCCTTCAGATATCTGTGTGCTGCTTTTACAGCCTTTCAGCACGGCTCGTTCTTGGATCCTGATGGTGCTGATAGATTTTTCTCTTTCCCTTTGCAGATAGCAGCAGCATCTTTTTATTTTTTTTAATGCTCAAGAAATAAACCCAGTTCTAAGTTGCCAGAAAACACAAGCCACAGACTCCCTTCCTGGGGCAGCTGAAAGCTACAGCCATCCTCACCATTCCCATGGGACTGCTCCCTTGCTGTGCCCCCTGTCTGTGCAATGCTCCTGGGTGGTTCCTGGCATGGAGGGATGGATGACAGCAGAGATTGGACCAGGCAGCTCCAACCTGCCAACCTTGAAGGGATCGTGGTCTCCCACTCGCTGCAGGAAGGAGAGAGCTGCACAGCTGGCTGGGACAGCTGCTGTCACAGGCTGTGAGGCCACACCAAGCCATGAACAGAAGGAGATAACGTGATATTTTCAACAGGACCCAAAATAAATAATTACAATCCATTCATCCCTGAGCAAGTGGCTGTTTTGGGGTTTGGCCTTGAGGAGCAGAGGGTTGGGGGATTCTGCTCTCTCTCCTGGTTCTCATTTGGTGAGAAGCATCATCTCATGTAGTGCTGTGTTTTTGGAAGGGAGTTCTGATTACTGTGGTCTCAGTTTGAGACGTGCCAGCCCTGACTTTGGCCAGCAGGTGCCCAACAAGTCTGTAAGTCTGGTCTGTGCTGTCTTGAGGGCAAAATCCAGGATGAAGATGATGCTTTGAACATGTTAGCCGTTGCCTTCCAGTGGTCAAACGGCTGTTTCACGGATGCAACATATCTGTCCCATCTCTCCAGAGCACTGAGCTGGGTCAGCAGTTTGTGTGCAGAGGACCCTGTCTCTGAAATCCAGGAAACTCCCAGGACTGAGAACAGCACCAGGCTGCAGCCCAGACCCTCTTCTGAGCATCCCTGATGCATCAGTGCTCAAAGCACAGCTCTGAACCGCACCATCAGGTATTTCCACAGACCCATCCCAGCTCCACTGCTCCATTTTACGTGTGAGCTATGGATGGCTCCTGGGCAGCAAGAGTTTCTGGGGTGCAGTAGCAGGATGGGCAGTGATGTATCCTAATGATGGAGAGTTGGCAGCCTGTGCCATGGGGTGTTGGCAAAGTGCCTGTTCAGCGTGATGCAGACTGGCAGATCAGAAAAATGCTGCACGTTGTTACTGGTGTTGCTTATCCACGTTATCTCAGGGATGCAAATGATAAGGAATGACCTGTTTGTGCTCATCCCAGGCCAGGCTGGGGTCTGGGCCATGCTAGTCCCTCTGGAGGCTATGCTGTTTGGAGGATGGGGATTTGTTTGGTGTGAAGCTGTGCTGCTCCCTGCCTGTGCTTGCCCCTCGGTATGTGGGTGTAGGGGAGGAAAATTACTCTTTGCAAGTTAGAAATACTCAGGTGTTTCTCTGCCCTGCTGCTCCCTGAGTGACTGAATCCCCACCAGGAGAGGTGTGGGGTCCCAGCCTTGTGCCACTGCACACAGAGATGCTCTAGCATTCCCTAAACACCATCACGCCACTGAGGGTCTGAGATCTTTCACCACAGATACAAACTGATCTGGTTTTTAAAGCATATTTTAGACCTAATAGTGCATTTATATTTGAAATTAAAAGTTCTGCGTAACTCTTGGCCCGATTTCCAGGCAAAAGGGTGAGCGATCAGATGTGCTGAGTCAGCGAGTTCTCCACGAAGGCTGCACTGCCCCGGCCCCAGCACTGTTTTCTTTGGTCCCTCTCCAAAGCCCAGGGCTGCTGTCTCAGCAGGGAGAGCGGTGGCTTGGCTGATGTCACAGCTCCCTCTGCCGGGACAGGGTCTGGGAGAGCAGGATCGGACCCACAGCCCACTGGGATCCACTGTTGCCAGCAGGATGTGCACCCTCAGGCCAATTTTCAGGTGAGGCTGTGATCACTAAATTCCCCCTCTGCCTCAGGCACGGGTGTGACTGCATCCAAGCCCTCTGCCCCTTCTCTGGATTACTGCCAGAGCACCAGCTGCCCCCCAGGAACCAGTCCCCAGCCCAGATTTCCCCAGGGGTGGAATGTGCCTTTGGGTCTGTGTCAGACACAGGAGGGGGAGTGATTTGCAGTGGCTCACTTTGCTGTCACTACACTGCAATGGGGACCAGTTTATCCCAGTAGCTGACAGAGAGAGGTGGATCTATTGGCTTGGCACCCACTGGAGCCTCTAGCAGGCCAGACACTGGGATGTGGAGAGTATTTGGGAGCTGCCGGGCACCTGGGATGTGCACATTGCCTAACTTTTGCCTTTTTGCCTAGGAGCACCAAAGCAGTTGCTGACATAGAGTTGATGCTGACAGAGATCCTTTCTCCCAGCTTGCCTTTCCTTCAAAGAGCCAGTGAAAGGTTTGGTGACATGACAGTACCCAAGTGCCATAGGACATGTCCCTGCAAAGCTAAGACCAAGCCCAAAAATGCCACTTGGGATCACCAAGCCCTGAGATCAATGTGGTTACCTCCATGATGCAGGGAGACCAAAACAGCTGTGGCATCAATGCAGTGTGGCAGAGCCCAAGAGATGTGCTCTGTGGGGTGAGGAGGATGGTCTGTGGGCATGGGGTGGCTGTCACAGGCACCAAAAGCCCCAGAACAAGCACCTGCCCTTGGAGCTCGTGCATGTTCCTTGTCTTGAGGTTTGGTCCATGGTTTCCAACCAGGTTTTTCCCACAAAGTGTGAGGCCACAGCCATTGCAAGACACAGCATCCAAAGCCGTGGCCAAAGAGATGTATCCTGCATTCCAGCTCCCCCATCAAGACGGGATGCTGCATCCCACTGGGCTCAGGATGGAGCCAGGCTCCTCTTGCCCCAGGCATGAGGAGGGGACACGGCTGTCCCCAGGTTCTCAGAGCTCAGCTTGCCCTGTCGCTGCTCTGCCCATCGGAGCTTCCATGGGGAAACCTCAATGGTGCTCATTACACTCCATGACCGAGAACAACAAGCTCCTTTCGGAGAGGGTGCTTGTGAAAGCAGGGTGGAGGCCAGGGCTGGCACACCCTGGAGAACACCCTTAAATACCCTCCCAAACAGAAACCCAGCCAGGCAGCAGGTTTCCCCGACCCGCTGCTGCCAGCCAGCTAACACTGTCCCTTGTCCCTGCCCGTGGCACCAGAGTGGTGGGACACTGGGCAGGTCCTGCAGTGGATGGCAGCATATCCCCATCAGGGAACTAGTGATCCTGGGGATGGTTGTCCTGTAACGCCCCAAGACACAAATGCCAAACCACCCCATGCCTGTGTTAAATGGGGCTTCCCAGCAAAACCAGTCCCCTGGGTTCAGCTTGGACACGTGTTTCCTTCTCCCTGATGGTGTAGGAGGTGACATGCAGGGAGAGGAGAAAGGCCAGTGGGCCATGCCAGTTGTCCAGCCATGGCATGGACACTCCATCCTTGAGCTGGACATCCCCAGCTCCTGAGCTGAAGGAGCACGGCTGACAAAAGTGATGCTGATTCCCAGGCTCTGCCTTTATCCCTGCTGCAAGCAGGAGGTATGGGCACTCATTAGCACTCAGGTGCTCCAGACCAGTCTGGAGTGGGGAGAGAGCAGGGGAGGTTTTCGGGGATGACCAAGGTCATACAGTGATGGTGTTGGAGATGTGGGTTTGCAGGCACCATTGTAGTATTCCTGCTTGGGTGCCACGCTGGTCCATGGGTGCTGCTGCCCCAGGCTGCTGCCCTTGGATGGCACGTGTGCTCAGCCTTGTCATGTGGGACTGACATGGGAATTGGGAAAGGACATTGACCACAGAACACCAGCTAGGTCCTGCAGGACACCTACAGGCACAGAGGCTTCCTTGGGCTGGAGCACCTTGTCCTCAGCCTGGCCTGATGCTCCTCTCCCCCAGGCTCGCCCGGAGCTGGTGATGGCCACAGTGCCCAGACCGGAGGGTGACTCTGGGGTCCAGGACCTGCCAGGCCAGCATGGGCCATTTCACCCCACTTGCTTAACTATTTCCTGCCCATCCCACCAGGGATTCACTTCCTGGCCAGCAGCTGAGTAATGCATGGCTGCAGGAAGGTGCATGGCCAGGATGGAGGCGAGGGGCAAGGGGGTTGTTGCAGAGCACCCCTGGCATGCTCTGGCTTTGCTGTACCTAGCATGGGGATGGATGTGGCACTGATACAGCCTTGGGAGCCTCCATGGCTATTCCCAAAACCAAAGTGCCCTAAAAGGCAGAAGCATGGACACAGCTCAGCATGTCTTCCTGGTGACAAAGCTGCTGAGTGGGGTGGGAAAGAAGGAGAAGTTGAGGGCCATTTTATTTTAATTCTGCCTTTAGATATTAACACAGCAAATAATTTTCTACAGTTGCAATTAATGAATTTTCTACTTAATGCAATTTGTAAATATTAGCAAAATTTCAAGCAATGCCATGGATTCTGCTACCAATTTTCTCAGGGCTGGAGTGAGGTCCCTGGTACCCATTGTCCTGGTAGCCATCATCCTGGGACCCATCATCCTGGCTTGCTCCCAACAAGGAAAACAGAGACACACCTGGAGATGGCACTGAGCACCCCAGGGGGAAGCCAGGCCAGAAAAAGTGTGCCCTGGGCCCACTCTGGATTCATCCCACTGGGCACTGCTGGGAAAAAGTGTGCTTGGAGTACAGGCACTGCCTGATCATCCCAGGTCACCACCCAGCTCATCATCATCCCCAGCTGCAGAACATGCCTGGTCCCCTATGCCACCAGGGCTCTGGCACAGCCCTGAAACCAGCACTGAGGATGGGCTCATGGAAATATTGCTGCAGGGAAACTGAAACTGGGAAACTATTTTAGGAGGACTTGACTTGAGCCCAGTGATGGAGCTGGTTCAATTCATGTGCTGGGGTGAGAACACTGAGCAGTTGGGCACAGCCCCAGCATCACAACATCTCCTGTGTGAACAAGGGGTCAGCACAGCACAGACACGTGGGTCCCTGGGGTGATGGACCAGCTCAGCAGGGACACCTGGGTCCCAGGGGTGATGGCAGGTGGGAAACCCTCAGTAGCTGGGACAATACCAACAGTGGCTCCTTGGCAGTGCTGGTAGCTGTGACCATGCTGTGCCTGGGGCAAACACCTGCACTGCAGGATTGATGCCCTGGATGCCCTGTACATCCTGCTCTGGACATTTCGGTGGGAGAAAGCTGGTGGGGGGAAAAGGCACTGAGCAGGCTGTGGGAACCTTGGCTGATGGGTCAGTGACTGTCACTACATCTACTGTGCCACTACCTGCCCTGTGGCACTGGGGAGCCCTGCTCACAGAGCCTGAGCTCTGGGGTGGCTCTGAGGGCTGTGGTGACCCCAGCTTTCATCATTATCTGCCACCTTTTTGGAGTGACAGAGACAACCTTCCTGCTGCTCCTAATCTCTGTCCAAGTTTTAACCTCTCAGTCTCTACTCGGATAACAACTATATCTTCCTGTTGCAGGACACCAAGCTCTAACACATCAGCACTCTACAGAGTCAGAAGAGCAGCCATCACCAAAAGAGACACCCAGGTGAAGGCTGGGCCACTCAATCCCTCATGGAACTGCACTGGCTGGAGCAGCAAGTGCAGGGCTGCCAGGGTGCCAGAAATCACCTAAACCCAGACAGTAAGCAAGCATGGATGGACTTCCCAAGGATCCCATCTCCTCTCTGTTGAGGCTGCAGTTACTGCTGCCTGGGCAGAGGTAGCAGCAGGCTCAGCTCAACACTGCTCTGGCCCAAGGACGGGCTCTGCCCTCGCAGGAGGCGCCAGCAACAGTTTTGTCTGCCACAACATCCCTTTGTTCCCATCCCTTATCTCACCCCCAGGAAACAGCAAAACTGGGCTGGCATGACCATGTCCCAGCAAAGCCTGGGACCCTCAGCCACGCTCATCCCACCAGGACACTGTCCTGGGCTCTCTGGCTGTGTTTTGGAAATGCACCCATGGGTGGGATGGCCAGGCTTCACATGTCCCTGTCCCTGGAGCGCAGTGCCATCAGCTGTGGGCAGTGCTGGTGACCAGCACAGAGGAACATGTGGGAATTCCAGAATGCTGAAAAGCCTGAACAGGGCAGGAGGCGGATTCTGGAAGCTGGCCTGGTGCTGCCTTTTATGTCTATGGTGATAAACCCACGGCTTGCCCTTCTCCACAGCCACAAACAACCCCTGAGTGTGGCACCAAGGCTCAGCTGGCATGCCAGCACCCGGGATGGCTGTGGGTCACAGCACTGGGGTCAGACAGGGATGTCACCCCCAACCCTTCCACATTGCCAGCACTGCAGACCTCCCACACCAACACCCCTTATTTCAGCACCCCAACCCCACTAGTGTTTTGGAGCAGACTTCCCAGGGCAGGGGGATCCCACCCACGAGGCCAGGGAAGGCTGAGCAGCACGGCTGCACACCCGGGGAGGGATGGCGAGCTGCACAGGGCATCCATGACCCCATCGGAGCCGCTACCTCCGGAGGAGCAGGGAGCCCAGCCCTCGGCCCCGCTCAATAACCGAGCTAACGAGAGCCGCTGTCAACAAGTCTGCAGCTCCCCAGCCGGCGCAGGAAGGACGCCTGCTCCAGGGATCCGGGAGGAGAAACCTGTTTCACTGACCTTGCTCCATCACCGCCTTGCTGGCTGCGCCGTGGGCGTTTGGGGCTGCGGCGGGGGGCGAGCGGCTCGGCGGCCCCTCAGAGGCACGGCGAGGAGGAGGAGGAGGAGGAAGAGCGGGGCAGCATCGCCGGCGGGCCGGGGGGCGCGTCGGGCGTGAGGGAGGGAAGGCGAATCGCCGCTCCGTCGATGCCGAACCTCGGCGCGCCTCCTCGCCTGCCTGCGGAGCCTCGCTCCACCCCTCCGCCGCTAATAAAGCCTCCGCCGCGCCGGTCCCTCCTTTGCCACTGACTCACGAGCTGACCCAGCCCAATCCCCGAACTGCCCCGCACTTCCATTTTCTGACCTACAAAGCCTGGTTCATCGCCACCACTCTCCTGCTCCTTTACATAAGAGCTCCCGGCTCCAAAGCAAACCCTGCGGCGCTGGGACACCCGCACGGGATGCCCGAGGGGTGGAAGGGGGGGGGGGGGGGGGTGTGGGCTCGGTCACCCGTGCCCAGGGAAGTGGACCCCGGCTGTGGTTTGGTGGGTGCCGCACAGCCCTCGAGGGCACTCGGTGACACCCACAGACAGCATCTCCCCAGGGGCTTTGCTCGCGTTTCAGGGGTGGGAAGGGGAGGTGAGCAGCAGGTGCTGTTCTTGGCATGGCGTCCTGCCTGCCCTGGTGCCAGGGAATGCCTTCACCCCGCTGTCCTGGTGCTCTGGCACCCCTCCAGTACCCCGAAACCCGGCCAGTCGGGTTTGGAAAGCAGGCCAGGCATGGCTGGGGAGGTGGAGGCTTTATGGGCACCTGTCAGACTGTGATGGGCTGTGCTGGACTCATCTCCACTGCTGGTCAGGGAGCAGCTCTGGCCACATCCTGTCCCTTCTCCTCTCACCTGGGAAAAGGGTAAAAACATCCCTTCCCCCCCCCCCCCCCCCCCCCCCCCCTTTTTTCCCAGTTGCTTTCACAGACAGTGGCAAGCACTGCTCCATGTGAAGCAGGACTGTTCCCCAAAAGGTCCTGATGTGGAGGATGAGCATCTTCAGGTCACAGTGAGCATCAGGTGACAGCACCTGCCAGCATCCCTGCGGGAAGGCTGCAGGGCAGGGCGTCCCCCAGGGTACTCAGAAGATGCAGTGAGAGCCCCGAGCTTTGTGTCCCCGGACTGGATGGGTTGGGAGAGGAGTTGGCTCAGCCGTGGCCCAACGCTGCCTGACGTAAGAGGTTATACAATCCAGTGCAGGCAGGGTGCTGGGAGCAGCATCGGCATGTCTGTGACCAGAGCCCTGCTGCGGCTCCGGGATAACACCTACAGGAATGGGGACAGCCCTGCCCTGTGCTGGGCATCCCTCACGAAAACCCGGGCTGGCAGTGAGGGCTCCCTGACCCTCCCCAGGAGGCATTTTGGAGGTGCCAAGAGAGGCTCCTGGTGCCAACGGAGTACCATGGCTCCTCCCTGCTGGCACCAGGTGAGAGATCAGCCCCCGGTATTCGAGGCAGGCGGCTGAAGGTGTTACTCACCTGGCCCGGGGCTGCTCTGCTCCGCCGGGCAGAGATGCCACGTGCTCAAACTGCCTTTCCCAAGGGAGGATCAGCCAGTGCCTCCTGGGTGGCTTTCCATGCCAGGGAGGATGAGCAGGTCCCCAGCCCTCCCCAGGCATCCCACAGACACCTGGGGTTGGAGGAGGTGACATGGGATGGGTGTCTTCTTCTCTGAAGGGGACTGCAGGCTCCGTTTCTCACCACCCCAGGGACAGAAGAGAAGGGCCTGAGATGGTGAGAAAGACCTTATCTGTGAGAAGATGCCAAGGACTGTGCTAGCCCTGGCAGCTGGATGAGGCTGTGATTGGACTGAAGGCTAAAAGAGCTACCATTTTACACTGTTTCTTCCCCAAATTATTGTGTATGTAAAGAAGAGGGGGAGCTGACAGCTCTGACTGTCTCTCCTCAGATGTCCTCACCAGCTCTGCCACAGTCAGTCTTCCCAAGGGACTTAGGGCCATCTGCCCTGCTCTTCCATGGGACAGGGAATGGGCACTGGAACCCCTTCATGATATTGCTGTGGGCTTGCCTTCTGGAAAGGCAGTTTTGTTGACCACAGGACTTTTTACTATGGGAAAGGGAGACCTGCTGCTAGGGGAAAGCAGAGCTTATGGGGATATTTTTTTCCATGTCTGACAGCATGTTTTCTCCCACTCTGGAGCAGGTGGAGCACATTCCTAGGTGACAGGTTGTCCCGTGGGATTGGGAAAAGCCACTGATCCGTGTGCAGGCTGAACCTGAGATTTCCCATGAGCTTCAAGGAGGCTGGTTTCACCCCTTTTCCCAACAAAGCACAAGTCTTAGTCACCTCTCTTCCAGCAAATTTCCCGGCTTTTTGAGGCAACATCCTTCTTGGAAGTGGGCTCAGGGCTATTCCCAGAAGTACCTCTGACCTCTCTAAGTAAATTCTGCTATCAGCTCCCTGCCTGGCTCCAGCTGGCCATGACCCAGCGAGGGATGTGGCCACAAGACGCCTTCTGTGTTTTCCAGTGGATCCAGCCACCCTTGGGCTCCCTGGGCTGGCAGGTGCCAGGGTGGTGCTGGTGACACCTCGTGAGCTCTCTGTGCTTTTCAGAGGAACCCTCTGAGCTGTGCCAAGGGCCCCGTGACGTTCGTGGTGCCACTGCAGGCACTGCAGGAGGCCAGTCTTATCTCACCTTGTGCCAAGTTTGGCTCATTGTTGATTGTTTTATTCCCAATCACGAAGAAAGGCAAAAACAAACGCTACTTTTTCTGTAGAAGTGCCCTCTGGGTCTCCATTCCTGATGTGTCACTGTCCACGTGTGACACTCCTGGGTCAGCAAGGACCCTTGGGAGGCACATGGCCATCCAACAGATCAGAAGAGTCCTTGCAGGGTGAAGCAATGGCTTTAGGGCTGAGCTCTTGCTCATTTTGCACTCAGCCTCATCCCTGTTGTCCGTCTCTCCCTGTGCCCTCCAGCCCAGCAACTCCTAGAACCAGAGGTTGGAAAAACCCTGGAAATCTGGTGAGGATGCTAAGGATGGCCCAGAGGCCCTCAGATCCCCTGGTCTGGCAGAGCAGCCAGCTCTACCTGTCACGACAGCTTCTACACCCACAGTTTAGCCCTAACCTGGTTTCTATTATAAGCCCTATTTTTTTTTCATGGGCCTCCTCCCTCTTTTGCTGTGCCCCACTTTGCCCTCCTGCCGGCGAGCTCCGACTGCCCCTGACCCCGATCCCAGCAGGACCTTGCTGAAGTTGAACAGCACCTTGCCTTGCCACCTTGCCTTACACCAGTGAGGTGAGGTTGCTCGGGTCAGGGTGGCTCCAGATTCCCCAGGCTGGGATTAAGGAGCAGCACATTGGATTTACCTGCAATAACTTATGGTGGGAGGGGAAAAGCAGGAGGAATGGGGCCAAGGAGACTCTTCTTTCGTGGGAAAACCAGTTGGAGGATTAACAGCTTTCCTGGTGTTTGTGATTTCTTAGGGGGCTGCAAAAATGCCAGTTTTAAGGCACTGGGGATGGAACAGAGCTTCTTCACCCAGTGCTGCTGGCAGGGCCAGGTCTGAAGCCATGTGCCAGCCAGAGCTGACCCACAACCTCCTCAGGGCTCCTCCAGATATTCCCTTGGTCGACTGGGATCCAGAGCACCACTGCTCCAAAGGTATCATTAGAAGAATCGTGTTTTTCCAAGCTAACTGGTTGTATGGGTCTGGCTGTGCTGATGAAATAGCTGCCAGGCAGCATGTGAGTTATCCCTCTGGATGGCAGGGAGCACTGGGCACTTGCCTGGAAGAAGAAACAAAAACTGCCCTCTGTGAGTGCCCAGTTTGGCATGGCCCTGGTGGGCTGCCTTTGCCCACTGGGAAGGATGTAGTGGACAAAGTAGACACACTGGGCACTGGTTGGTCGTGTCCCTAAGCCTGGCAGGAAGATGGAGCTGAGACAGACCCTCTCCCCATCTCCTCAGCTCAACCATCACCTCCCCGCAGCAGCCAAAAGTGGGAAAATAGGTTACAGCCACTCGAGACCGGCGAGGTGGGGATGCATTCTTGGAGCCCGGCTGGATTTGGACAGCCCTCTGGCTCCCAACCAACTTTCCAGCCCGAACGAGTGACACAGCACATTGGATTCCCAGCCTGGCCGGGCGGCTCGCTCCCTTCCAGCACTGCCTCCCGGGCACGGCCGGTTACATCATGGCCCTGGCTGTCCTCACCTGCCCTGCGGCCGGAGCAGCGTGGGATCAGGCACCTGCCTGGGGACCGTGGCACCTAATTGCTGGTTGCACCCAGGGTGGCACCTGCTGTGCCAGGGAAGAGCATGGACACATGCCCAGAGGAGGGCAGTGCCTGTCTCAGGTGCAGGGGCTGCATCGTGCAATCTCTCCTCTTGCCTATTAAAGCTTCTTAATGAGCCAGGGAGCTTTCTGTCTTGCAGGAATTCCTGGTTTCCATGAAATCAAGGCATCCTGATAGCACAAAGAACAGGAACAGAGTAAAGACAGAGGTACTGGTTGGTTCTCACCTTAGCTCTGGTTTCTTAGACTGGGCAAACACAACAGACCTGGCAGAGCCTGTTCACAAACTCCTGGGGGAGAAAGGAAGAGGCACTCGGCCTTGAGCCCTGTGCTCTCCCCCAGCCCCTTTCCCTTCTGGCCTGTGAAGCCAGCAGTGGAAGCTGACAGGGTGACCTGTCCCCCAAAAGCAGCTGTGGGTTGTGACACTGAGCCACTGGCAAATGTCCTTGCTCAGCCACAAATCACCCCAAGGTGGCATGTGCCAGCTAATGCCACCCTGGGGTCCACATCATCCCTCTGCATGCTGAGGAGGTTGGAAATGTCCCTCTTTCCTTGAGAGGGCAGAGGATGGAGCCTGGAGTTACATTGCCTGCACCGAGTGGTAAAAATTTTGTGTGGGCGTCTGATGGGCAGCTGCTGGGACATGTGTGTGTCCATGGCCTGCCTGTGGGGACATGTGTGTGTCCAGCCCTGGTGGCTCTGGCTGGGGACCAGGAGGTCACCTGGGAGCTGGGAGGGCTGGGGTTGACCAGTGCCACGTTTATGAGCAAAAATATATTTAATTTTTGAAGCCTGGAAGTGTAGAGTTATGTCCAGGAACATCGTTCAAATCACTGGCACTGGAGCCACAGCCAGTTCTCTCCTCAGGGCTGATCCTTGCCAGGACAGGACACTCCAGAACTTCAGGGTTACAAAAGAGCTGCCAGGCTGGCAGGAGACACTCAACCCTCCCTTGGTGGCACCGTTGGTGGCAGGCTCAGCATTTTGGCAAGAGAGAGGGACAGAGCCCATGGCATCTCCACTGCACACCTGCATTGGGTAACACCTGGCCAGGTGGTGACGCCAGGGACACAGGGGTGGGGGCAAGCAGTTTCGGTCGGGGCAAGAGCAGAGGCACCCAAACCAGTGATTACCTTGGCCCTGAGCTGCTAAGTGGAGGAAGTCTGTGATTAATTGACACCTCCAGCCAGGCTTTGGAAATTAAGCCGGGCTGGAGCAGGAGTGGATGACAACTGGTTTATTCACTGGTGATATATAAAACTGAAAACACAGTCTGGGTACAGTATCAGGATATGCCACTGGTGGATATTCAGTGAGGGCTTTTGAGGTGCTCAGGGGGAAAAGTGGGTTTTGGTGCTGTGGCTTTGAGCCCTGGGCTGGGATGTCCAAGGGCTCAGGGCAGGACTTTGTGTTGGGTTTGGTTTTCCTGTGCTTTGAATAAACCTCCCTCCACCAGCCACTGCTATGAGTCTCACACAGCCTTGGGAAGTAAAAAATTACACCTGGTGCTTGTCTGTGAGCTTTGGGTTTCTTGTGTTTGCAGGTGCTGCTGGAAAGGGAAGAAGAGAGGTGGCTGTGTTTGTCCCCATGGTGTAGCTGATACCAGACGTGTTTGACCCCATGCAAGGAAGAATCTCCCACTCTCCAGGCAGTCCCATGGGTCTGTCCCCACTCTGCAAGGGGGATGATTCTTGTGGTCAACACAGCAGCACACTGGCCCAGCCAGGACCTAGAAACCATTGTCCCAATCCCGAGCTGGGAGGGTTCAGGCTCTGCAATGCCATGTATCCCCTAAAGCTTGCAGGAGTTAGCTTGATGTCTCCACAGCTGGCTGCTGCTTGCAGGTTAATCCCAGCTCTCCTCACCCCGGGGTGAACATCACTGAGGTTAAGCAGAGCAACTCCCCACTTACAACCCCTCCAGCTCCCATCTTGGAGTCAAATGGATGAGAAAAACATGGCACCAATGAAAAGGATGGTGTGAATGGGCTGCTGTGGGACCTGCAACCCCTTTCTGGCTGGACAGTGCCCTTCGTGGGGTTTTACCATTCAGCCACTTCCACGTGGAGGTGCTGGGGCAGCACAGGGCAGCACTGGACCAACACAGAGCCTGGATACGACCAACCCAGAGCCTGGATAAGACCAAGCTTCTGTCCACAAAGCCTCCCCCGCAGCCAGTGCACGACCCAGGGCTCTGCCCGCCCCGTCTCGCCGTCGTCCGGTCCGTGCCGCGCAAACAGATCGGCCAGATTAGCCAGCACTGGGATCCAGTTTCTTCCCGGAGGTGCTGGGCACGAGCTGGAAGTTTTCTGTGGCCCGAAGTGGCCATTTGTGCCCTGCAAACAGCGAGACATCCCGGGAAGGAGATTTCTTTAAGGTTAAAAGCATGACCTTGCCAAGTCCCAGCAGGGCTGGGAGGACTTGGGCTAAAAACCAGCCCTGGGTAGGTCTGGCATCTCACCCTCCTGCCAGCCCCATCCCAGCCTGGCACCACTGGAGCTCTCAGAGAGGCTGTGGCTGCACCCAAGGTCTTGATCCCTAAGAGGGGACTTTGCAACCCATGGGATGGGGCTTAGTGGCTGTGTCCCCACAGCATCCAAGGTTTTGGTCCCTGGAAGGGGACTTTGCATCCCATGGGCCAAGGCTGTGCCAGCCCTGGCATCCACTGAGGGCTTGTTGCCCTGGCACACAGATCAGGCTGGGTCTCAGATTTTGGAAGCCCATCAGCTCAGGACTAAGCATCCCTCGGGAGCCCACCAGCCCAGAGCTGAACTCCCTACACTTTTGGCCAAGAGACAGCCCGAGCAGCCGCTGCACGGAGCTGTGACTCCCTCTGGTGCCTGCCCCGTGTCTCCCGACCTCGTCCTTCGCTCTTTCCTCATTCCACAGCCCCAGGGATGGAGGGTTTGGGATGCCCCAGCTCGCCTTGGAGCAACCCCGGGGTGGGTGGATGGGTGGGTAGGGACCGGAGCTAGTCTCCCACCTTGGCAGCAGCTGTGCGAGCTGCTCGGCAGTGAAACTCGGGCTATGCCAAACATTCGTGTGCCAGGGCCCTGATCTGGGGAGAGAGATGCTTTCGGGGTGATGGAGGCAGAGCTTTCTTTGCCTGCAGATGGAGCTCCTCGCTCGGCCGCTGGGCTCGGGGAAAGGGGTGGAGTGAGGTGATGAATCCGGAGAATTTCTCCTCCTTGAGGACCCCGCGGCTCTGCCAGACCCCAAAAGACAAAGAGGGGAGGTGCTTAAGCTCTCCCTGCTGGGCAGGGGATGGTGGTAATTAATCCCTCATTAAGTTAATTACCCAGACGCGCTTAGTCGGAAAGAGGTGGGAGGAAGTGCCGCCCAAACCCAGGTATTATAAAAGTGAATCTCTGCAGACCCAGTGATGGGAGGGGAAGGGGAGATGGTGGTTTTGGGGTGCCTGGCTGAGGCAGCCAGGGGATCTGGTGGTGCCCCATTACCAGCTCCTGCAGCCTGAGCCTTCCTCCCCCGAGGAGGAGGAGGGTGTGCAAGGTGTGAGGCTGAGGGAGCTTTACCTCCTCACCACAACCTTGGGGTGCAAATACTGCAACTTTTCCAAACTCCTGGATTTGGGCTGGAAACAGCACTTCTAGGGCTGCAGCAGGTGCTGTCCCACAGCCTGGGGGGACCCTGGGAGGGCTCAGCAAGGAGGCACTTGCAGCTGCTGGGTCCTGATGGCCAGACATGTGCGTCCTTGTGCCAGGCTAAAATGGCCCATTTCCCCCTCTTTTGGGAGCAGGAGCAGGAGAGCAGCTTGCTGGGGACTAAATTTGGCCTTTCCAGGGGCTGGGCTCAGTTCTAGGGGCAGAGAGGGTCAGGTGAGGACAGGGGTGGGGGTCTGATTCCCGAGGTGGGAGGCTGGCAGATGCCTGGGGGGAGGCAGTGGGGGCTGCATGTGAGACCCTTGCACTGCCCAGGGCAAGGGATGGCCACAGGGTCAGCAGCTGCTGGCCAGAGCTTGCTGCTCCAGGGATTATGTTGATCCCCTCCAGCTGCCCTGCTGTGTGCCGAAGGATTTCTGAGTCTTACACATGTTTTCCCTGCTAAATTGGAGGTGTTTGTGTCCACGGTGCAAGGGCCAAGTCAGGGTTTGCTTTGATCCCTAAAATCTCAGCTGGGTCAGAGGAATTGTGTGACTTGGCCTGAGCGTGGTGGGAAATCAGATACAACTTGAGGTTTTAAAGTTTCTTTTGGAAATGGAGCTCTGTAAGGCAGCAGATATAGGGCTACAATCCTGAACCTGCTGATTGTCCTTACAGCTCTCCTTATGCTTTCTGGTCTGCTGTCAGCACTGTGACTCCGACCTTGGCTGTACATTGAAGGAAGAAACTCTTTCTGGGTTCAGCACTTTTCCTCAGAAGCCCAAACCCAGTCTCTCCCATGTGGTTTTCAACCCCCTATTTGTCTTCCCAGGTGATGTCTGGTCCTGGTGGCAGCACAGAACTGAGTGATGCCACGTGCCTGCCTCTGCCTGTGCAAGCTGCAGTGGGATCCTGATGGACCACGACGGTCTTGGATATGTGGCTGATCCCCACACCTCCTCAGCTGCCACCACATAACCAATTCTGCCCCATTGTGCAGTGGCAGCTCCAGCACTGCTCACGCTTGGCCCTGGCAAGGCACCCTCAGAGCAGGGCTGTCACCCTCCTACCACTGTCCCTTGTGGTGATATCCGAGGTGAGACAATGAAGGTGTTTCTCAGGAGCAGCCTCGGCAGCCCCACCCGATGTGCCTTTGGGTCTGACACCCACCTCCCCTGGCCTGGCAGCACCCATGGGCTCTCTCCTGGCCGTGGCCAGGTGACAAAAGCCACGCTGCACACCAGAATGAATCACTGGCGGGGCTTCAGATGCTGCTGTGACTCCTCAGTGCCCCTGGCTCTAGAAATGGTCTTTGCTAATGCAAGCTCTTACAGTGGAAATGAAAGCTCAGCAGGTCTCTGATGCACTCTCAGCTCTGACCCTTTTGCAGGAGCTGGGATTTTTTTTTAATTGCTATTAATTTTTTTCCAGAGGATAATGACAATTCCCTGGGGCTTTGTGTAACTTGGGCGTGAGGTTTGCTTCCCAACAAATTGCAGCAGTGATAAGACTTTACTGGAGGAGCTGAGCCCATCCCACTTTGGGGCTGGGATACCCCAGTGATGGGTGTTGTTTGTTGAAAATCCATAGGGATCTGATGGATGTCAATGTTCATTAGGGTTTTAGTGGATCAGTTGAGCTGAGTTGGGGTTTGGCAAGGAGAAATAACAAAGCAAGAAGAAATCCAGTGCCACAGTGAGGAACAACCGGATTTTAGCTTTCCTCCATTAATAAATAGGGCTCAGGAGGTCCTGGTCTGTGCAGGGGCATCCCCAAAGCTTTTGGATGCCTGTGTCTGGGTGATGAGTCAGGTGGCAGTGATGGAAAATGGAGGAAATTCATACAGAATCAGGTCAGAAGGGATCTTGCGGGGGTCTCAGCTGGGTGCCAGAGCTGCTAGGGACAGATTTGGGGTGGCGGGTGTCCCTGGGCTCCGTGTCCCCCCGGCACAGAGGAGGGTGCCAGGTAGCTCGGCGGCAGCAGCAGCTTGGGCAGGCAGGCACAGGCAGCCCCTCCTTCCCGCAGCCTTCCTTGCTGTGGAAAAGGCCGATTTTCTCCCCAAAACGCTCCCGCGTGGGACAGGCAGCGTTTGCTCCCTCTCCCTGACAGAAGCGAAACCCTATCCCTGCCCTCAGCGCTCCGCTTGGGTTTCTCAGGGCTATTCCTGGCGCTTGGCTCCTTCGCCTCCAGCGTTTCCACTGCCTCTCTCCATCTTTTTTCCACTCCTTCCCTCCTCCGCTGCCGTCGCTTCCCTGCGCCCTCGCCGAGCGTCCTCCCCACGGCCCGGCTGGCGCGGCTGCTCCCTGAAATGGGCCACCAAGGCGGATTATTGCCATCGCTAATCTGCATTCGCCCTCCTCCCAGTCCTCCCCTGCTCCTCCCTTCTCCAAATCGCAGCTGCACCGCTGCGCGGAGCAGCCCGGCCAGCCTGGAATGGCCAGCGCCGGGAGAGCCACCGAGCCGGGGCTACCGTGAGTAGGGGGCTGCGGTGGCCGGGTGGTGGCCAGGGTGTCCCCGTGGTGGGAGGCTGGGTGGCTCTCCGGCCGTCTCCGCTGGCTGCGTCCCCCTTGGATTGTTTATTTTTTTCCATCCCTGCCCTTCCCGTGTCCTTCGGCGGCAGCAGGAGCCGGGAAGCCTGTCCGCGGTGGGTCGGGGTGCTGGGGTTGGTCCTCTGGGGATGAGCATCTGCGGGTGACACCCTGCGTGGCCTCTGCTCAGCAGGGATATGTCGCTTGAGAATGGGGACCCGGCGAGGCCGAGGGGACAGCAGGTCAACGGTGAGGTCAGTGGTACCCCCCGGCTCAGGGGGATGGGGGACCGCTCGCTCCAGGGCACGACAGCACCTGGTGACAGCAGGACAGAGGCGATGGCAGAGGGCTGGAAGCCGGGGCCAGCTCTGGGTGACAGGGACGTGACACCCGGGGAAGCCCCACAGCGAGCAGGGCAGCAGGAGGAAGCCCTGATGACCGAGCTCTCGGAGCTGGTGCAGAAGGTGGTGAAGAGCAGCAGCTGGTGGGAACGGCACGGTGTGGACATCAGCATCCTTGCCTGCAGCTTCCTCCTGCTCCCGGCAGGTAACCTGGCTCAGCCCCCCCCCCAAACCACAGCCAGGGGAGTCCCCAGGAGTCCCACTGCCTCCTCATGACTGTTTTGTGCTGGGAGCCTGTTGGCATCCACTGAGGTTGTGACAAAGCCACAATAACTCCTTCATCCCAGGACTTGGGGCAGCCTGACCCCACAGTGGTGATGATGACACCTGGGGTACAGCCTGGGCTGAGGGGATAGTGGCACGTGGGGTACAGCCTGGGCTGAGGGGATGGTGGCCAGGCAGCACAGGGGGTGATGTGCCCCACAACGGGACAGGGAAACTCTGGTGGTTTGGGTGGCAATGGCCCTGGCTGTGGTGGGTGCAGGGGGACACGGTCAAGCATGGGTCTAGGTGGCATGGCTGAAAAGCTGGGACCTTTCCCTTGCTTTTGAACTCCCTGGGGATGCTGAAATCCTGGCAGAGCCATGACACCAGTGGGATCCCACATCCCAGAGCTGTGGGGTGGGATCAGGCACCAGTAGCACCCCTTGCCATCCTGGCTGTAAGTGGCCAAACCTTCTGCACAATGATGAGTGTGGCTAGTCCAGTCATGAGGGTGGTGAGGAGGCAAACTCTAGCTTGGGTAGTTTAAATACCTGTAACTATGGCTGAAGAACAGGTTTAGGGCTGGCGTGTTTGGGTGTAGCAACACCTCCAGCCTGGCTCAGAGGGCTGCAGGACATGTGCATGGCCGAGCTCCTGCCCGGCTGGTTTCTCCACAGGGTTCCTGTGCCTGCGGTCAGCCCAGGCCATCCCTTTCCTGGCGGGTGTCCTCACCCTTGGTGTGGTGCATCACACCCTGACTGTCAAGGGCAGCCACCTGGCCAGCCACAATGCCTTGACTGAGTCCAAATCCTGGGGCAAAGTGTGGGCCATCTTCTTCATCGAGGTGAGTGGGGCAAAACCACCCCATCAGCACCTTGCCATAGTGGGGGTGGTTGGAATGCTGGGATTGGTTTCTAGTGCTAACTCTTAAATCCAGACTGGTTTGGGGTCTGTGGGGTGCAGAGCATCTCCCCATGGTGCTTCTTTATGGTTCCAGAGCATCTCCCTGGGTTCCTCCCTCACAAGCTGAACCCTGGCACCACAACTTCTCCTCTCTCTTCCCTCCCAGCTCTGCTCAGCTTTCACAGTCGAGCAGGCCACCTACAACCATGTGAAGATCCACCACGGCTACACCAATGTCATCGGCCTGGGGGACTCCAGCACCTGGAAATTGCCTTTCCTGAACCGCTATGTCTACATGTTCATCGCGCCGCTCGCAGTGCCCATCTTAACCCCTCTGGTTGCACTTGGTATGTGTCCCAGGTGCCTTGGGACAGGGTGTTAGGTGCAGGGAGCTTGGGACTGCCCAGGTCTCACCCCACCCAAGGGTCCTGCTTTGTTTGGAGGCAGCACATTAACTATACCAGCCCATGGTGGAACACTGGGCTGCAGGAAAGGCAGGAAATGCTGTACTCACCTTTGTGATGGCATCTAATTTCTGCTGGTGCTGAGAAAACACTTCACTTTTTCCTATGCTGGATGTTGAAAGCTCTGGCAAAAGCCATCAAGAGCCTGAAGCGCCCCAAATTCACTCTACTTTAACTCAGACCCTTGGCCATAGTGGGGTTCAGTGTCACATGTGGGTCTCAGGCTGGTCAGAGCATGCTGTGGGGTGTTTGATGGCTCTGGGTGAGGTGGAGGGGCCAGACACAAAGAGCTGGGGCAGGAAAAGTGGTGGCTCCAGGGGAATCACAGTGCCAGGAAACAATGAGGGAGAAGAGCCCAGCAAGCAGTAAGAGGCTGGAGAAGCAAAGCCCTCTGGGCAGCATGACCCAGCTCTAGGCAGTGCCAAATGCACGGACAATGACTTGGCAAATTGTAAGAAATGAAGATGCATCTGAATCCCCTAAGTGATGATGCTCAGCTGGATTGGCTGCTCTGGGGAGGCTCTCAGACCTGAAAATGAGCAGTTCTATAGAGTTTGAGCCAGCCTGGAGGATGGGAAAGTGAGTCCATGGGCTGGGCTGGGCTGTGGGGTTATTGGCACACTGGGCAGCCTGTCTGCTGGAGCAGCAGGGAAACATCAACACCTCTCCCATGTGCTCCCTCCTCTTCCTTGTGCAGATTTATTGAGGAATGTGGAGTGGAAAGCAGCTCTCCGGACCCTCTGCTGCATGTTCCTGGGGTTTTACTGCCATTACTGGCTCCTGCTCCATGTCTCAGGCTTCCAGTCGCCGTGGTCTGCCCTGCTCTGCATGCTGCTCACCCGCTCCCTCCTGGCCCATCCCTACATCCATGTCAACATATTCCAGGTAGAGACCTGAAGCTTCAAGGTATCCCAACAGTGCTGGAGACAGCCCAGCCACCACCCAGTGCTGGTGACAAAGCTCTGATGCTGCTGGCTGGAACTTGTGTCACCTCAAGGCGAGTGGGCTCAGTTGTCACCTCCCTTGTGCTGATGTTGTCAAGAGAAGGATCAGGCTGGTGGTGCTGGGTGGGAAGTGGTGACCCTTGGAGAATGTCAGGGATGATGAGTGCAAAGAGCATGAGGATGATGTCCTCTGCAGTGGCTGGCAGAATGGGGAGGGCTGTTTTAAGTGGTGCTGCAGGCCCTGGGATGGGGAGAAGCTGGTGGCTCAAACTGTGGATGTATTGGGGGAACAGAGCCTTGGGAGCTCCTTAGTGGCTCCATGGACAGACAAACATAAGATGGAATAACTTTAGGGACAAACCCAGCTCTGGGGCTGGTGGGGAGACCCCCAAATGTGAGTCTTCATGCCCAGAGCTGCCATTTGCTCTGCTAGGGAGAGACTGGGGAGGTGATGGGTGCCACAGGGTGCTCACCCTGCCTCTCCCACAGCACATTGGCCTCCCCATGTTCGCTGCTGACCGCAAACCCAAGCGGATCCACCTCATGAGCCTGGGTGTCCTCAACCTGCCCCGCAACGCCCTCCTCGACTGGTCCTTCGGCCACTCGCTCATCAGCTGCCACGTGGAGCATCACCTCTTCCCCAGCCTCTCTGACAACATGTGCCTGAAGGTGAGATGACCCCACAGGGTGGCTGGGAGGTGACATGGGGACAAGACATCCATCTCCCACCTACTTCCTCTCCAAGACCTCTCTGCGCTCCTCCCTGCTGTGTTGGAAGCCTCTTGCTGCTTTGCAACAGCCCCTAACCCACCTCCTGCCATCCCATTCCTGTTTCTCCTGGGTTTCTGCTCCCTGCTCATTCTCCTGGTCCCAGTTCAAGTCTGCAGCAGCCTTCCAGCAGTCCAGGATCCTCCCAGTTATTCCATTGGGAAAGTATCCCCAGTGTTGCGCAGTCCAGTTTTTGGCTCAGACAGCATCCAGGCAAACCTCCTATCATTTTTGTCATGCCCTTACTTGCTGCTCTGAGGTGTGGGATGTGTTCAAAACATGGGCTCTGAGCACTGCTGGGGCTGGAGGGGATCCCAAGGCAGGTCCATACACTGCCCTTCAGCACAGGATCGCCACTCAGTTAGTGCTGTGCTCTTGTTTTCAGTGCCCTTTGCTCGAGCTCACCGAGCTGGCAGGATCTGCCTCCCCCAAAGGGGTGTGTTGCAGGGAAGGGGTTAATTAAGTCTGTGGCAACCTCCCAGTGCCATCACGGAGCTGGCTGTGTGGGCACATGGGGACAACGATGGGTGTGAACCATGAGCATTCCTGTCTGGCTCTCATTAGAAGCCTCATTAGGGCATCTCTCCTAATTCAGAGCCCTACAAAGGCGTTTTGCCGGGGTGAACTCCCTGCACTGCTGCAACTGGAAACCACCTTCCTCCTAATTTTCACAGCAAGGATATTAGAGCTGGTGCTGCCTGCTCCAGCCCAGCTTTGCACATGTGGGATGGGTTTTCTGGGCACTTTTTGGGGATCTTGTACAAACACCAGGCCATCCTGCTCAGAAGTTGCTTTCACCTTTGCAGATCAAACCCATTGTCTCCCAGTACCTGAAGCAGAAGAAGCTGCCCTACAACGAGGACACCTACAGCTCCAGGCTCCAGCTCTTCCTCCAGAGATACGAGGAGCTGATGGTCCATGCTCCCCCCATAACGGAGCTGGTGGGCATCCAGTGAGGACTGCAGGGGCTGCAGCACTCGGGGGGCTGTTTCCCACAGGGACCTGCAGTAGGGATGGTTTTAGCAGGACCAACACCTCCATGGAGCCATGGCATAGGAAACATCCCTCCTGAAATCTTGCTTTTGGCTAGAACACGGTGCACAGAGCCACTGAGAACTCCCCCCACCACTGCAGGGGGAGAGCCAGGTGGTGCAACACTGGGGATGGAAAAATTGAGGTCCTCCCACATTTATTCCCAGCCAGGGCTTAGTTTTATCCACTCTGCTTTCACGCTTGGGGAGAGGAAACCCCCCTGTCCATTGGGGGATGTGGCACCACATCCAGGACATCCAGAACTAAGAAGCACCAGGATCTGTAGGATGGAGCTGCAGCTGTGTGGTTGGGGTCTCAGGGAAGGGGTGGATGGTGGGGAGGGCGTTGTGTCACTGCTACTTGTGCTTTGCCTGACTTTGGGCTAAATCAGTCCCTTCTAGGAACAAAGATTTGGCAAATTCAGCCTTAACACTTCAGGGTGGATTTTCTTTATTTTTGTGTTTTGTTGCTGGAGGAAGACTTGCTGGTATCCCGTGGTTATCCCAGGATTGGGGTGAGGAAAAGACCCTCACCCCATGGAGGTTGTCTGTATTGGGTGACCAGAGGTGACCCCAGACCTGGTCATTGCTATGGCAAGAATTTATCAGGGGAGTTATCTGCCAGAAGCAGGCAGGTGCCCAGGGCTTGGGAGACTTTCCCCATTTAGGGAGGGTGAACTCTGCCCTCTGTGCTGCTGCCAGGGGCAGGGATGCTCACGTGGCTGGCTCCAGCCCCCTCTGTGATGCTGTGTCTGGCTTTACCAGGGTGCTCTGCTGTCCCAGACCTGCAGGACTGATGACAAAGTCCAGCCCAGTGTCACAGTGGGGAGCTGGCAGCAGACAGGGTAGCTGGCCAGACTGGGACCAGTGTGGCTTTGCTCTGAGCCTGGAGTTTTGCTCCCTGATTTGACCTCTCCCCCCATCAGGGTTGGACCCCCACACCCCCACAGAGGGGATTTATAAGGCTCCTCAGGTAAATGTGTCCCAAGGCACAGGGATGCCCTGCCCTGGTCCTGGCCCATGGCAGGGCGATGATTGCAGCAGGCAGTCTGTGCTGTTTTCCACCTTTTTCCTCCACCAAATCCAGGAATATCCTCAGATCCACTGGAGAAGTGTCCCTGTGTGGCTGCTGTGGCATGAGGCTGGAGCTGGGTTGGCCAGGGTGTGTTTCTGTGTAGATGACACAGACTCAGGACAGGGAATACTGGCCCTGGATCCATCCAGTGTGACCCTTTGGCATCACAAATGTTGAATTACTGATTTATCCTGGGCTGGGGCCCAAGTGATGCTGATGCACTGATCTGGTGGCATTGTCACCTCTATCCAGGCCCATGTGGGTCATCGATCCAGGACATTATGAAACATCCAAAGGGCAAATTCTCGTCCTTTGAGCATGGGTTAGGCTGGGTCTGTAGGGAGGGGAGCAGCTGGAGGGGTTTGGCCAGACCAAATGTCCCTAATGCTCCCCAGAACTGTCCCCCTGCCCCTCTGATTCATCTCTCAATTGAGCATCAGAGCTAAATTAAGCTAAATGTGAAAAATTATTGTCATTTCCAGCTCCAGCGAGGGGATGAGGGTGCATTAAAGGTGCTTTTGGTTGAGGTAGGGTAATCTCAGCCTCATGAGTTCCTGTTTATGGGCACAAAATGCTCTTTTCCCCTCTCCTGTTGCAAAGAGATCAGCCCCAAATATTCTGAGGTATTGGTCAGAGCAACAGCCCCTTTCCCAGCTGGATTTCATGGATGTTGTTTAAAGCAGTGCCATCTAAAGGCAAGTGTTTGCAGGTCCCTCAGCCAGTGGGAGGTGGCCTGTGAGTTAGGAAATACGTGGATTTTTTTCCCTATCAGAAGTGGTGGATACAGAAGTTAATGGGGGAAAGGGAGAATTCTGGGGAAAAGGAGGATTCTGATCCCTGTGGTCGGAACCCCCGAAATTTAAACCAACTCCTTTTGTGGATGACATCTATGGCGATATTTGGAGCCTCCAGCCTTGTCTCTCTGAGCAGGGGGTCAATGATTGCTGAGCTGATCTGAGGATGAGGGTTTGGAGCTGTTGGGATTCCTGGTCCTTGCACAACTCCCCTGCAGGAGTGAGTGCAGAAGGAGGCACAGAGCCAGCTGCCACTCTCAGCGTGCCTTTGCAGAAAGCCATCAACTCATTTCCAAGCCCAGGAGTGGAAGCGTGTGGGTTTTATGACCCGAGTTACAACCGGCTCCTGGCTGTAAACTCCTCATGGTCTTAATTGCATTTAAAAAGCCCCGTCAAATCTCGCCTGCATGTTCTGGCATCTGGCCAACTCTTAAATGTCTGCTGGGCCTGCTGAGTTGATTTTTCTGGCTGGTGTATAGTGCAGGGGCTGAACCAAGATAGGATGGGGTGCTCCTGCACGGCAGGTGTGAGTACCAGCCTTTGAAATGAGCTGAGTGATGGGGATTAAGGAGGAAATAAAGCAGAAACCATGGGGACGTTGAGGCAGGAGATCTGTCAGCAGCATTTATCCACTGCCTCTGGCATGAATGTTTTACCCTTTATCGAGGGATGCTGTGGGTTTATCCTGGCAGGAGGCGAGCGGCTGCGCATTGGATGGTTAAAATCAGTCTGAGCATCGGTTTCCCCCGGTAGACCTCGGCAGCTGGTCGCTTTAGGGCGATAAACGGGCGCAGGCAATTAGCAGCATCATAATGATGCTGCGGGAGCGCGCCGGGTACCGCGGAGGTCTCACCATAGAGAGCGGCTGCGCGAACAGTCGCCACACAGCCGCTCCTTCTCCGCCTCTTTATGGTATTACCTCGTTTCCGGTCAGCCGCGGTGGCAACGGCGAGCTGCCATTGGCTGTCGGGGAGGGGGCGGGACCAGACAGCGGTTGAGGGGCGGGGTTATGCTAATAAAGACACTGTTCCGCCTCACGATTGGTCGGCGGAGAGGAGGGGCGGGGCCTGGCCGGTGAGGGGCGGGGCCTGGTCCGGCAGCGGGACCCGGCCCGGGGCGACACGTGCCGGCGGGACCGGGACAGCCGTGGGGAGCCGGGACTGCGGGCCCGAGGGGCTGCGACAGCCGCGCCCCGCAGACCCGTGATCCACCCCGGGCAGTGAGAGGCGCGGGGCCCCTCGGACCGGCACCGGAACCCCGGTGTGCGGAGCCGGGGTCTCGGTTCCGGCACTCTGGGGCACTTGACACCCCCCGGCCCCGGGCCGGCCGTACGCGCCAAGGCCGCTGTCCCTGACCTCGAGGCGTTTCCGCCTCCCCGGTGCGGTACATAAACCCGGCCCCGCTGGGCTCCGCTGCGGCGATGGCCGGCGCGGCGGGACGAGCCGCGCTGGGTGGGTGCCGGGCTCCGGGGAGGGGCTGTGCCGCCCCGGCAGGTGGCAGCTCGTGTGGCTTCACGCCCTGCCTGTCGTTCTCCCCCGCAGGTCTGCGGCGGTGGCTGTCCTCGGCTGCCCCGGCGCCTCGGGTCTGCGTGGTGGGCAGCGGCCCCGCCGGCTTCTACACGGCTCAGCACATCCTCAAGGTACCGGGTGCGGTCTGGCCGCGGCGGAGGGCAGGGAGCTGCCCAGCGAGGGAGGCATCTCTGTGCTGCCTGGCTCTCAGCTCCCTGTGGGGTGGTTTAGTGGGCTCCTGGCCCTGCTTCAGCCAGGGCTGGGTTGTTGCCACAGGGTCCTCCTGAGGCTTTTTGGTTGGGATAGGTACTGCTGCCTTCATCCCTGCCCTGCCCCTGGACTGTCCATTCAGGCCTCAGGTTGGTTGCTGCGAGTTCATCCCGAATTATTTTTCTAGAATCAAGTGAGCAGCAGGGATCTGTCTTGCTCAGGGCTGTTGTCACCCAGCAGGAATGACATTAACTGCGTGTTAAAAGTGGATATGTGGGACCTGCTCTCCTCCTTCCTCCTTTCCCAGCTGAATTAAGACACACAGGTGATGCTTTACCTTGTGTCTGCAAATTTCAGTGCTCTGGGCAGTCAGGTCTCTTGGGAAATGAGACCTGAACACAGAACTGGGCTGCTGGCACCCTCCAGAGACAGAGCAGCTTAACCCCGTCATTAAACCCGTGCTGTGTTGTCTCTGGAATGTGTTGGAAAATAGCTGTTACTAAGCCTCAGGGACGAATTTCAGGGCTGCTTAATCTCGGGAAGAGGCTGACTCAAAATACAAGATAACAAAAGCCTTGCAGCCAAACATCTGTCTAAAGCTCCGACCCTGAGGTGATTCAGCTCAGGCCATCTCAGGGCATGGGCATCTCTGCTGGGGACTGGGAGATGTCTGGCAGGTCCCCCAGCAGCCAGGGTGCTGCACTGGGAGCTTCCCAGCTGGCATGGGGGCTCTCTGATCATTCCCCTGGGTGTTGGATACCTGCCAGGTTGGTGTGGGAAAGGAGCTGAGGGCTGGGTAGGGGGATGGAGTCACACAAGATGCATTTGGTGGTGGTTGGGGTCACTCTGAGCTGGCAGTAACAGGTGCAGTGTCATCCTGCTCATGGAAAAGCCTGGGAGAGGCTGTTTCTGGCTGTGGGATGTTGGTGCAGCCCTCCCTCCTGCCCTGTATTTCCCCCAGCAGCAGATGAGTGTTGCCAGGCCCCTGTGACCTTTCTGTCCTCACCCCTGACTGTGACTTTCCTCTCCCACAGCACCACGGTGGGGCCCTGGTGGACATCTACGAGAAGCTGCCCGTTCCCTTTGGGCTCGTCCGTTTTGGGGTGGCCCCAGACCACCCCGAGGTGAAGGTTGGTGCTGCCTCCTCCCTTTGCCACAGTTGACAGTGGTTTCTTTATCCCTGGGCAGTTTATGCCAGCAAGATCTTACTGCTCATTTCTGCTGCTGTTTGTCCCTCAATCCATTCTGGGAATACACAGATCTCCTGATGGGGACCATGGAGTTGGGCTGTAGGTGCTCACCTGGGCAAGGAAAAGTTAAACCAAGGATTTCACCACCATTTTCCTTTGCCTTTCCTTTTTCAGGTAGTTGTACCCAGGAGTATCTGCTGTGTTTGAGCTGGGGTGGATGTGGTTGGAAGGGTAGGACACAGGAGATCCAGGCACAGCAATATCTTGTGGATGTTTCCTCTAATCCCTCGAGATCCTAAGACCAAAATGCCTGGATCCCTTTGTGCTGAGAGAGGAGGAGTGGACATAACAGATGTGGGCTTGGGGCCATGTCTGCAGTATGATGGTATCTGTCCTGTTCCCAGGCTGAGTCCAGCTGGAGCTGCAGGGGTGGGAGTGGTGGTTTTGCTGTGTAGCCCTGATCACTCAGAAGAAAAAGGTCTGGATGCCATCCTGCCCTGCATCCTCTCTTGAGGAAGTGGCTTTCAGGAAGGGTTGAGATGAGAAGCTGGTAGAGCGGGTCAGGTAGGCTGCAAACCTCACTTTTGGGAAGGAGTTTTCCCCTGATTTGTTCTGAGGGGCTGAAGGTACTGGAAAGCTCTTCTCCTCCCCAGGTGGGTGCAAAATATGGACTTTCCATTCACAAAGGTTGGTGGAGAGGGTGCCAAGTCACAGCTGTGCTTATCTCCCCGTGAGTTATCTCCGGCTGTTGGTAGATAAGAGTCTCAGAATAACTTGACTGGGATAAGGCGGTGAAGCATCTCAAGGCTGGAGGGGACGGGAACAGGGATCTCCTGTCAGCTTAGCCCTTGGCCCTGGCTGTGGGACATAACTCCAGCTCTGTGATGTCTCTCCCAGAACGTGATCAACACCTTCACGCAGACGGCGCGCTCGGAGCGCTGTGCCTACTACGGGAATGTCGCCGTGGGGAGGGACGTGATGGTGCCGGAGCTGCAGCAGGCATACCACGCCGTGGTGCTGGTGGGTACCCATCCCCTCAGTGCCCCAGGAGTCCTGGGAAAGGTCTGCAGGGTTATTCCCCTCTGGGATCTTGGGAGGAGTGTTTGGGTGAGGCGTTTTTGGGTGCATTGTCACCGTGGGAAACTCTTCCTAGCCTCAGGAGAGCTCAGATGCTCCCAGGCTTGCTCGAAGCCTTGCAGGGAGGACCTGCAGCAAGTGCAGGTCTCTGAAATCCAATGCCTATTGCAGCCCAGCATGGATTTGTCCCTCCTGCTCAGTCATCAGCTTGTCATGCTCTGCCTTGGCCCAAGGAGGCCAAATTTGGCTCTGGAGCCCAGGGTGATGAGGTGGATGAAGCCCTTGTGCCTGGGCTGTGTTTAGCCCCTCCATTGAGTGTCCGAGCCCTTGGGATGGGATATCACAGCCATGCAGTGTCCCTGGCAGCAGCTGGAAGGGGAGATTGGTGTTTTGGTGTCAAACCCTGCACATGGTGGTATCTCTGGCTGTTTCTGCTCCCTCCTCAGAGTTATGGTGCTGAAGAGAACAGGGTCCTGGGGATCCCAGGGGAGAACCTCCCTGGTGTTTACTCAGCCCGAGCCTTCGTGGGCTGGTACAATGGGCTGCCCGAGAACCGGGATGTGAGTACAGCCCTGTGCTTCCCTCCCCTTCCTCCCATCCTTCTTCCCATCCCAACACAGGCATTCAGCTCCAGATTAAGTCCTGAAAGGCCTGCAATTGGAAAAGATTAGCAGGAGCCATGTTAAATCCTTCTTAGATGGTAGAAATGTGAACAATTTGCACATCAGTGAGAGCGGATTAGCTCGCTCTGCACGTTGGCAGCACATTTTGGCAGGGCCAGATGGGAACCTGTAGGGGTGATGCTCTGCTTCCTGAGGAGGCTTTTTGGTCAAAACAGATCCTGCCCCCAGGAGAGCAGGGAGAGTGGGAAGAGGGATCATCTGGGGTGCCTGGAGCAGCTCTGTTGCTGTGTCTGCCTGGGGAGGAGGCTGGTGTGGAGTTTCCCCATCTGCATTGCTTCTTTTCAGGGCAAAGAGGGGTGGAATAGAGTTTGGGTGGTAGGAGAAGGTTTAGAGGGCTGGGCATCATGGAGGCCATGTGGATTCAGTCACAGCTGGGTCTCTCCCCACAGCTGAAGCCTGACCTGAGCTGTGAAACAGCACTGATTCTGGGTCATGGCAACGTGGCGCTGGACATTGCCCGGATCCTCCTGTCCCCTCTGCAGCTCCTCAGGGTGAGTGATGGGTGCTCTGCGCCATGAGGGCAGCCCTAGGCCCAAATTCCCTACCTGCTGGGTGGGTGCTGCTTCCCACCCTTCTCAGCCAAAACCTCACACTCCTCTGTCTTTGGGATCTTCCCCAGGGAAGGCTGTTGCCTCTAGGGTGTCCCCATAGATTCACAGTCTGCAGGGAGTGTTCTAAAGCTGTGGCCATGCCTTGGGAGATGGTACAGAGAGCCCTCTGGATTGCTCTGCTGGCATCTAAAAAGTTGGAAATCGAGCATCATCCCTTGCTTTCCCACAAAAAGCAAAAAAAGAGCCACTTTCCCTCTTCTGCCACCAAACCCAAAACTTCTGTTGGGGTTTATCTTTTTCTACTGGAGCTGAGGGCAACAGCCTGGCTTCTGTTGGTGGCACTGGGCAGACTGGTGGACCTCATCCCAATGGACAGCTGGGAGCTGCTGTGTACCAGCTGCTCCATACAGCTGCTGCCCCAGATGTTGGCAGCAAAGGCTTTCCCTCTGGGAGAAATGCCATGAGGTTTGTTACAGCTGTGCGACAACTTCTGTATTAATATCTAAATTAAATTTTAAAAAAACCTAACTTGGAGTCACTCCCAACCAGTGGCTAAAGCCAGCTGGGAGCAGTGCTGCAAAAGACATAGCACTGGAATGAGTGCCAGGGTGGGCAGGTAGTTCCCTGACAGGAATGTTGGTCTGGAATGGTTTATCCTGGTTACCTGGTGTCCCTCCCATTGTATTTTCTCTGGGAAAAGATCTTGTAATCTAGATAAACACAGACATGATTGAAACAGAGCACAGGATTCCTGTGAGGTGCCAATGCTGTGCCCTGGCCATGCTTGTGCTTGTGCTGGAGCTGCGTGGGGCAGGCAGGTGGTGATTTGAGCTGTGGTTTGCAGCAGGTTTCATCCAGAGCCTGTATATATATCCTGATATCCTGAGCTGGGAATTCACCCAACAGCATCTGCAGGCACCTCAGAATGGAGCTCCCTGGAAGGCTTTGCTCTGTTAGCCCCAAGGTGAACCTGCTGGGTGGATCCCCCGAGGCAGTCACGGGGCACTGGCTCGTTACCTCTGGTGCATTATGGCCTCGGAAAGAACATTCAGTGATGAGGGACCAGCTGTGCAAATAGCTCTGTGCAAAGGGAGATGACTTGTTTCCCGTCCTCGCCTGGGCTCTCTGCATGCACAGCCAGCTTTTCTGCTGATTTTTCACCTTCAGAGGCTGTGCCTTCCTCCCAGCTCCCTCCAGATCTGCCCTCATCCCACTCTGCCGTCTCTGTTTTGCAGAAGACAGACATCACTGACAGCTCCCTGGCAGCTCTTGCCTGCAGCAAGGTGAAGCGTGTCTGGCTGGTTGGGAGGAGGGGACCTCTCCAAGTCGCTTTCACCATCAAGGTGAGGCTGGAGGTGCTGCTGTTTCCCAGGGTTGAGCCCCAAACCGCCCATCCCTGGTGGGGAGAGGAGATTTGGGAGTGAGTCTGGCTCCCAGGCATCCTCCTTCCTGCACCCATTTCCTGGCTCCTAGCCTGGACTGCTGAGGAGGGGGGTCTGGGGCTGTTGGATGCCCTCTCTGTGCTGGAGGTAACATCCTCCTGCCCACAATTCCCAGGAGCTGCGGGAGATGATAAACCTGCCTGGTACCAGAGCTGTCCTGGACCCTGCTGACTTCACAAGCCTCGAAAATGCTGTTAAAGGTGAGGGAAGTGTGCCTTGCTCCTCCAGACAGGGACTCACCTTGGCAGGCGAGTGTCCAGGAGTGATCTGGAGGTGCTCAGCATGTACATCAGAGAAACTTTTGCCCTGTGCTTAATGCTTGGCTCATGAAAGCTCAGTGACCATGGTGTGTCACGTCCTCGAAGTGCTGGGAGGCACCAAGACAAGGGAACATTGTGTATCTCTGTTTGTGCAGCCGCTCAGTGCTTACACTCTGAGTGATGAGGGCAGGAGACTCAGGAGGGCTGAAGGAACCTTGCAGGGGAGATTCCAAGGCTGTTGATTTAAGAGCTTCCTGTAGACCTAAAAAGAAAACACTGAGTTCAAGGGTGTCCAGAGACCTGCTCTTCTCCACAGGCTGCTGCCTCCGAGCACCAGCAAGACAGTAAATTTCAGGCTTTGATTTGTGTGTCCCACTGGCCTCAAGCCTCAGGAGGTTCCCTGGTCACTTTGACTTGCAGTTTGTCATCCCAGAGGTGCTGGACTCCCACTGATATGACAGACTCACATACTGACACTGCCCTGACATGGCCTTGGCCCTGTGCTGTGTCCCAAGGGGCTTTTGCTGTTTCTTCTTGTGAAGATTTCTCTCTTTTCCTAGATGCTCCTAGGCCCAGGAAGCGACTGACTGAGCTGATGATCAAAACAGCCCTGGAGAAGCCTGGGGAGAAGCCAGTGAAGGTGCATTCAGCAGGGGCAGCAGCCCCCCGGGAGTGGGGGCTGAAGTTCCAGCGCAGCCCCCAGGAAGTGCTGCCCAGCACTGATGGGAAGAGGGCAAGGGGTGTCCGCCTGGCCCTGACCCGCCTGGAGGTACCAGGGTGGCTGGTGTGGCCCTGGGGAGGCTGGGATGGAGCAGGACACTATTGCATCCCTTGGGAATCTCTCCAAAGACAGCTTTGTGTTCCCTGTCTGGTTGGAGTGGCCTCTGGTAGGCTCTTGGGGAATCTGGTACCTCCAAGAGCTTTTCCCCTTCCAAAGGATGCTCTTTCTTTGTCTTTAGCAAATACCCAGGGACCAAAGATGTCAAAAGGGACTGGAGGGAGCTGCTGCTCTGCAGTGGTCATCAGCAGCTTCTCCCTCCATCTCTCAGGGCTCGGGTGACTCTGCCAAGGCCATTCCCACTGGAGATGTGGAGGAGCTGGAGTGTGGGCTGGTGGTCAGCAGCATTGGCTACCGGAGCCTGCCGCTGGACCCGGCCGTGCCCTTCGACAGCCAGCGTGGGATCATCCCCAACAGCTCGGGCAGAGTGGAGGGTGTCCCAGGTCTGTATCCACAGGGATTTGTGTGGGGTCATCCCCAACAGCTCGGGCAGAGTGGAGGGTGTCCCAGGTCTGTATCCACAGGGATTTGTGTGGGGTCATCCCCAACAGCTCGGGCAGAGTGGAGGGTGTCCCAGGTCTGTATCCACAGGGATTTGTGTGGGGTCATCCCCAACAGCTCGGGCAGAGTGGAGGGTGTCCCAGGTCTGTATCCACAGGATTTGCATGGGACATGTCAAACACAGCTGGTGGGTGGGTGGGAAGCTCCATTTGCCAAGGGCATGGATATTGCACACCTTAGAGAGTGGAAACTGAGGAAATGAGCTGCCTCTGTTGGGGTTAAGAGCTGGGCCATCTCCTGCTAGGGGTGTCTGGTTTAGCATGGGAGGGTTTTACTGGATCCTCTTGCTAAAGTGACACAGCCCATGCAGCTGCTTAGTGCTGGTCTGCAGGTTCACAAATTCCTGCCACAGCACTGTCCAAGGGTTTATTCCCACTGCCAAGGTGGAGAACAGGGCAAGGGCTTGTATCCAGGAGGGTCCAAGGCCACGTGCTGACCCGAGCCTGGCTGCTCCATGTGCCCCTGCAGGTCTGTACTGCAGTGGGTGGGTGAAGAGAGGCCCCACAGGTGTGATCATCACCACCATGAATGACAGCTTTGACACTGCTCAGTCTGTGCTGGAGGATCTGCAGGGGGGTGTGCTGGATATGTCCCCCTCCAGAGAAGGCTTCAGGGCTGTGGAGAGCATCCTGCACAGCCGAGGTGAGTGTGAGGCTCTGTAGCAGCCAGCAGGAGGGTACAGTGCAGCCAGACTCCTCCTGGATCTGTGAGGGGGCAGAGTCTGAACCGTGGGAATGGGTTTTGCTGCTGTTTCGATGTTCCAAAGCCCAGGGAGAACAGGACTTGCATTCTCTCAAATATCTGTGTCATTGCTAAGGTTAATGACCACTTTCTGGGAAGGCCCATTAAAAGCAGCACAGACCTTGGGTAAAATGTCACTGTCAGCTGCCGAGACAGTGAGCTATTGCTCTTGAGTGGTTTTCCTAGTAATCCTTCCAAGCAAGTTAGGGGAAAGATTAAAATGCCCAGGAGAGTAATTTGCTGTAGCTGTGTTTAAAGACATTCAATTAAAGTGTGTGTGTGTGTTTTGCCTCTTAAACTGTCTGAGGTTTAACAGTGAACTGGAACCATTTTGTCCCCTGGGGTGGTTTGTGCTCGCTGTTGTTACGACTCGCAAAGGTCTGACTGATCCAAACCGACTGGAACCTGCCATCCCTCTCCTCGTGGCGTTAGAAATTATTTCTCCTTTGCGAGGCTGAGCTCTGACACCGTGTCGGAAAAGGGCAGCTCTGCTGCCACATCAGGGCCCTGCCAACGGGGAGGTGAGGCTGAACTTGTTCTCACCTGGTTAAGCTCTCTCTCCCATCTCTCCCATCTCCCCAGGGGTCCGTCCTGTTTCCTTCTCGGACTGGGAGAAGATCGATGCTGCTGAAGTGGCAAGAGGCAAAGCTGCTGGCAAGCCCCGGGAGAAGATCGTGGATCCTGCGGAGATGCTGCAGATCATCGGTCACTAAGGCAGCAGTGGTGGGAATGTGGCACTGCTCCAGTGGTGCCATCCTGGGGCAACACCAGTGGGTCATGAGCAGAGCCTGGGAGCACAGGGCTTGTGCCCAGGGCTGGTGGTGGCTCCAGAGGGGTGTGTGACACTGGGACCTCTGTGGTAATGATGAACTCTGAGTTCCCAAAGTGTCAAGACTTGAGGCTGCTGGCTGGCCCCACATCCCTGCAGCCAGCTGCCATTCCTGGAGGTGATTCTTATCATGTCCTTGAAGCATTAATGAATCATGCAGTGCAGGTGAGGGGAGGTGTATGTGTACCTGGAGGACTCCTGGACAGCCACTTTCCCACTGCAAATCATATGGACAAGCTTCCCTGTGTCTTGCTGCCTCCGTTTTAAGCCACAAGCCAAATGGCTTTGTTGCCTTGTCATTTGTGCCAGAGCAGGGATCTTTTAATAATGATTGTTTTTAAAAATAAACCCTTCCACAGAAGCCAAACTGGACCAGCTGCTTGAGTCTGGCTTCTTTGTTCTGCCACTGCCTTAACCTCGGAGCAGCTCCCAAGTGCTGCAGCTCCTGGGATGTCCCAAGGCAAGGCAGCTCCAGGTGCTCTCCACTTGGGAGTTCCACGCAGGCAGAAAAGGGCATTGATTTGCCTTCTGCTTCCCACAGTTAAATCCCAGCAGAGCATGGGTTCTGTCTTATGGGGTGGATTGGGATAACAAGCATGTAATTGCCTTGTTCCGGATCATGAGGGATCCTGTGTCCATTGATACCTGCCAGTGCTGACTGGTGCAAGCAGTGCCTTGAGCCCTTTCTCTCCTTTCACTGGTGGGGCTATTTTTTTGGCCTGTGTGTTTTGAAGCTTATTAAATGGTTCTCTTAGCCCAGATTGCCTACGGTGACGGTGTCAGGTTTTAAGTCAGATTACAAGCCGTGAGCTGTAATCTCCTCTTTATCCGTGGTGCAGGGGCAGCGTCAGCAGGGCCCCTTCCCTGGCTGTCCCTGACCCCCCCGTGCTCCCTGCCAGAGCACTGCAGGACTGCAACCCCTCCTCTCTGACCTGTGGAAATGGTGACAGTGGCTCTGTGATGGAGACTCGAGCCAGGGCAACCTCCACCTCAGCCCAGCCCTCTCTCATGCCAGACTTGCCCACGGGGCACTATTCTCCCACCTCATCTCTGTCTCGACTCAAGGAAGGGAGACCTCTGACTTCTCCCTATTTTTTCCCTTTTTCTCTCCCATCCTTTTCTATTTAAATCTCATTTGCAAGCTCATTAAGAAACTCAGGAAATGTGATAATGGGAGCTCGTACTCAAACGAGCAATAAAGCTTTTGTGGAACAGCTGCTTGTGTGATGTGGCTCTCCTTACGTCTCGCGGCTGATGCAGTCCTAATGCTGAACTCTTGAGCAGGAGATTACATCAATGCTGGGTTCCGAGGTGAATCAGAGCTTTGGGAAGGGGGGTGTGGAGGCGAGGGGGGCTGCACCCACCGTGGGGAGCAGCAGTTCAGGTTGACAGCCCAGGCAGGAACGTGACGGCAAAGGGGTTATTGTGGCTGCGTCAAATCTGAAGGTTTTGGGAAGAGAGGAGACGGCTCTTCCCCAGGGTTTTCTTCCACATCGCCTTGAATGTTGATGCCAGGGTGATTTTGTAGCCGTGGTAAAGGCCACTGTGCTCACACTGAGCCTGGCACACGGCTGTTCCCAAACTGAGGGTGCTTCAGGCTAGTTTTTGGGCTGTGGTAACAGATTAACGGGACTGTCTGTCCTTGCTGAGCTCAGTGACCTTGCTCAACCCTGAATTTGGCCAAGGCCCTGGGGTTCATGGTGATCTGTGGGAAAACCATGGGATGATGAAGGTCAGTGAAGGGCAGGGAGAGGGGACTGAGCCTCACGGGCAGAGGGAGGATGGTTACAATCATGTAAATTCTTATTCAACACCTCTAGCTCCCCTTCCTCTGCTGCCTCCGTCCCCGAGCCCCAACCCTGTGTCCCTCCTGCCTCCCCATCGCTATCCGTGCTCTCCATCCTTCTCGGGGCACCAGGATGCAGCCAGCACCGGGAAGATCCTTGTCCCCGGCCGCCGTGTCGTTAGGTGGCGCTGGGAGGCCGCACCGGGGAGCGGAGGGACCGGGCGGGCATGGGGAGTGACCTGGCACCCCCGGGCTGGGGGTCCCAGCGCTCCTGCCACCCGCCTGGGGTCCCTCGCAGGCTCCCGCTGGCATTCACGTTCTGCTTTCAGGCATGAATAACCTTGTGTTTGCTCCAGGTGTGTCCCCTCCGAGGGGATGCGAGAGGACAGCCACCCCTCGCCCTCTGCTCTTCTGAGCTGCCAGAGAAGCAGCTCCAATGCCGTTTCCCGAAGCAGGTGAGGAGCTGGGAAGGCGATGCTGTGAGTGACACCCAGCTGCTGTTGGAAAAAGGCCTGAAACACTGAAAGTCGTCGCTGCCAGCTCTGCATGTGGATTGCCCTGCTCGGATGAGTTATGGCTCAGCTTAGCTTTAATGAGGCTGCACAAAGCTGCTGGAGGTCAGCATCTGGTGAGTGATGGCCTGGAGAGTGGCTGGACACGGCTCCCTGCTCCATGCTCTCATTGCTGTCTGTGTGGTGCTCCTGCAGGGCAGCTGGGCTGGCTGTGGGGCACAGCTTGTCACGCTGTGGGGTGATGGCACAGTCTCAGTCGGGTCTTGCCACCTCCTCTTGCTGCTTTGCACTGCGGTGCCTCAGTTTCCCTGTCTGAAGACTCCAGGCAACCTCTTCACTGCCCATGGGCTCCTGCCTTGGGGCAGCAGGTCTGACGCATCCCAGAAGCTTCTGTTGGTGCTGTGTTTTCCAATCACTCCCAGAAGACAAAGTGCAGATCTCTTGCTGGCTTTGCAAGTTGGCTGCCTGCTGAAGTTGGCCTTCTCCAATGAGTTTTTGGAGCCCACAAAGTAGGAGGTTTCCTGCGCTCTGGAATAAGCGAAAAACCAGCTTGAGCTGGATCTCCGGCCTGGCAGCGAGAAGCTGTGTTGCTGTTTAAAAGCCAGCTCACACGACCAGAAAAATGGTTGAAAAGGCTTTTCCCCAGCGTGGCTAATACCCAATTTTCCAGCCCCATCCCCGGCGCTGGCGTGGCGCAGAGGCGGTGTCCGGCTGTACGCCGGCCCCTCGCCGCATGCATCACCGAATTGCGGCACCGGCTGCCGGAGCCTGGGCGAGTCCGTCTGTGCCGGGGCCTCGCCGGGAACAGATGGCTCCGGAGAGTGCTGACTTCAGCGCCTTGGCTGAGCACAGCACCGGCCCCTGCCTCAACCCACCCTCGCTGCTTGCTCTCTCACGCACATCCCTCATGGGTTCTTCCCCTCCAGATCCATTCCCAGCCCTGGGCAGGGATGGAGAACACGTTGGGGTACCAAACTCTGGGGTCACTGGAGTGGGATACCAGCCCCGCTATGCCCAGGGAGCTGTTTCACTCCAGGGGCAACATCATTCCTTCTCCCAAAGAATCCCAAACACATCCTTGACTCCAGACCCACCACAGGCTCATGGTTTCCACTGCCAGTCTTAGAAATCCAACCTTCCTGGGGTTCTGCACTCACCAAAGTCTTGCTCACAGTTGAAGGGTTGTGCAGGGTCAGGTAGTGGTGCTGCAAGTCCAGATGTTTTCCCTCTGCTTGGGATGAATTACTTTGGAAATTGAGACTCCATAAGCCCATTTCCCAAGGTCAAGAGAGGAGCAGAGGTGAAGGAGATGCAAACTCCAAGCAGCTGTTTCCAGGAGTTATTTAGGGATACAACAGCAGCAAATACAGTTGTTGGAGGGTGATGGCTGGTTACGCCCCAGAAAGAAGCTATTTCCTTCCTTCCTGGGAAATTTCCATTTCCAGCAGCTTTGTCTGCCTCATCCCCAACCTCTGGGCCAGTCCTGCAGGCACACGCCACCCCAGGGGGAGGAATTATCTCTGCAGGGATGAAACCAGCCCTGTTTATTTTTGCTCCCTTAATTACTGTGAGGGTAGGACATGGTGGCAGTGGAGAGGAGCTGTGCCAGATTGGAGCTGCTCCGGATCCGTGCCAGGCATGCACCACGCACAGCACCATCCCTGTGACTTCTGTCCCACCTTTCTCCTTGTTCCACCCTCTGATTCGATTCCTTTTGTGGCTGCTGGGATCCAAGACTCAGGCCAGCTCTGTGTGGTTATTTAAGCACTGAAGCCTTGAATTCCCCATGGGATGGAGCAGACTGGGGAGGTGGGGGAAGGAAGGGTGGCCCTGTGAGATCAAGGTGGCACAGGGTGGGGGGAAGATGATCTACACCTGTGTTTACTTCTTAAGTGAGACTCAGAGGAACAGAGACGTGGGCCCAAGAACAGAAGCACCCGGACTCAGACCTTAATTTTTGGCCAGACTTCTTGTGAAGGGGAGGCTGGCAGCCAACAGGCAGGATTGGGATGGATGGAGGACCAGGATGTGTGCAGGGCAGGGAATGGGTGTAGGCCCATGGCCAAATCTCAGGTGTCACAAGTGTCACCTGCAAAACTCAGCTCTGGCAGAGAGACCTGTGGACATCTGATGTCAGATGCCATTAATGGGATGCAGGTGCCTGTGGGGACAACCCAAGCAGGCTGTGTCACCCAGATGCCACCCTGCTTTTCCAGGGACAGCTCTGGTTTTGTGCTGGCAGTGCACAGACCCAGGTCCTCTCCTTCCTCAAGTCCTGGTTTAGGATGCACATGGGTTAAAAACCTTCTCCTGAATTTCTCCTACAAACACAAGGCTGATGCTGGCGTTTGCCCAGCAGAGCTGGAGATACCAAACCCTTGGTGTGCCGTTGTCCTGGCTGTGGATGTGCCCTGGGATTGAAGCTGTGGGTCTGGGGTGCAGGTTTATGCTGGGGCTGGGGGCTCCCATGGGCTCTGCAAGGGACCAGAGCAGAGGGGGCTGGGGCAGGATGTGGGGCTTTATCTCAGCTTGGGGTACAAGAGGCCAGTGGGGTTTCCATGGACTGTGAGGAGCCTGCATGGAGCCCAGGGCACTCTCCAACACTGGTGTGGCCTGGATGGGTCAGTGCAAAGCTGGACAAACATTAGGATCCCACCACATCCCTTCCACATCCCCTTTGCTCCCCTGGCCCAGCTGCCAGCGAGCTCTTCCCTGCAGGAGGTGGCTGCACACCAGGAGCTGTCGGAGCACAGTGCCTTGCATTTATCAACCTGCTTACAGAGCCTCCTGCAAGAAGAGATGCCAGGGAAAGGTAACGAGGCGATGGAGAAGCTGGCTGAGCTCCCTCTAGCTGGGACTGTGCCGTGGTTAAAGGACCAGCTGGGATGCTGGGGGTCCCACGCTGGGGGTCCACACTGGGGCACCACCACAGCAGTGGGAAGGAGGAGGATGAAGGTGGGGAAAGCCAGATTTGTGCCCGTGTTGTCCCCACCCAGCCTGGAAAGCTGGGCAAAGAGGGCACAGCATTCCTAGAGAGGGTGGCACAAAGGGGCCAAGAGAGGTCCCTAAAAGTCCAGTTGTATTTCCTGGGGTTGTGGGCTTCATCTTGGGGTGCCATTGGTGCTTTTGTTTCAACCTGGACCTTTGTAGCCATCAGGGCACTTTGTTTTTTTAAACTTAAGAAGGACTTTAGGTGTTTAAATGTACAAATAAATTATTTTGATGATGCAGAACAGCCCGCACAAGCTGTATTGTGTTTGATGGCCTGGGCCCAGCAGCAGGTTGGATTTGGGGATTCAGTGCATATTCCCCCAGAAAAATGTTGGGGTTTTTGTTTTCTAAGTCACTGAAGGACTTTGCCAGGAAAACTGCAAACCTGGAGCTGGGCTCTCAGTGCAGCTGCTCACTGCAAGCCACTGGACCCAGTGGAGAGCAGATGTGGCAGGGAGGCCTGGCATGAGTGTGTCACCTCGAGTCCTTGCCCTCCACTGCTTGTCCCCACTGCAGACATCCTCCAGCTGTGCCCAGCTGTGCACAGACTTGGGTTTTTCTCTGTGTGAGAACTGGGCTGTGAGGGAGATTAAATGTCCCATGGGCTGGGGATGCTGGGGAGTCATGGATGTGATGGTGGAACTGGGTACTGTCCCAGGTGTGGGGTTGCTGTTGCCCCCCTCAACCCAAGAAAGCTCTGCTGGGAAATATTTGTGAGCCAAGACCCTCTGAGGGATCCAGCCCAGGGAGCAGCCAGTCCTGGGAGGGATAAATGAAGCCACTTAGCTGCTGGAGGGGAAATAAGGGCATGGGAGCAGCTCAGTGCTTCTATGCCAGTCCCAAAGGACCAGATCCCTGGCAAGCTGGTCCCCCAGGCCCTGTCATGCTGGCCCATGAAGGCAACAGAAAGGGTTAAATGCAGCTGCTGCCTCCTTCAATATTAAACCCAATATCAGCCCTTTGGTCCTCCTGGGAGAAGAATTTGAGGCATTGAGGACCTGTTGCCAACCCTTAAACCTCCTCTCTTTGAGCAAGAGAGTGGTGGCAGTGCTGCCAGAATCAGGCAGAGATGGGGGAGCAGGACATGGCCAACAAGGACAGGATAGATCCTGCACCCCCATTGCCCTGAGCCCCCCCACTGCAGCAGCCTCAGAGACTCAGAGATTTGGCTGAGCTCTCCTGCAGAGACAGCGGGTGCTGCTTTACAGGGATTAAAATGTAGCCCTAGATGCTTTTTTCCCTTCCCTCATTTTTTTTGGCATCTCTTTCACCCCCGAGGTGCCCCAAAGGCACCCACAGCACGTGGGCAGCAGGTGGCCAGGCTGCCTCGGGGACCAGGGATGGTGTGTGGAGGTCCTGCATCAGGCAGCTCATGGCTAAACACAGGCAGAAGGTTTTTAGGCAGGTTGAAACCTCTCCGGGAATGGCCTCTCCAAGCCCAGCAGCCACAAGGATGCTGTTGCAGGTGGCTGCAGTGCCAGCCTGGTGTCAGACACCTAACAGCCCATTTGGGTGGCCCTGTCCCCGAGCCAGGCATCTGTCCCTGGGGAAGGCAGAAGGGCAGTGCCTGGGCACGGGCGCTGCTGGCACCCGGCTCTGTTGGAGAGGGCAGATGCTCTTGGGGTGATGCCCAGTGTTATGGTGGCTCTGAGCCTGGACATGAGCAGGTTTGGGAGAATCTGCCCCCCACAGTGGGGTCTGAGCTGGGCTCTAACTCCTGCCAGGTCCTGCCAGAGCAGTGGTGCCTCAACCCGCAGCCTCTGGCTCATTTTGGGGCAGAGTGGGCATCCAGCCAGGGACAAGGGAGCCCCAGCAGGGCCCCTGCCTGTCTCCCGCTTGCCTTTACTGTATCTCCCCCCTTTCCTCCCCCCTCTGTCCCCCAGTCTGGCTCGCTCTAAACCAGTGCTGCGGGATCAGCTGATGCTTTAATACTGGCCCTGGCGACAGCTGGAGGATGCTGCTGTCTGCGGGGGCTTTGCTCTGTGTCACCCCCCCTCCCTGTGACCGATGGGGACCCTGGGGCTGCCCTGCACCGGCTGGGGGGCACCAGGGTGGGCAGCTGGCCAGTGCCCACCAGGTCAGCCAGCAAAGCGATGGAAGATACCGGCGGGAGGGAATGAGTCCAACCGCACTCCTCCAGCCCTCCCTGGGGCTGGGGACGGGCAGTGCCCAGAGAGGGGGACTGTGCCATTTTGCCATGGGTTTTCCCTCCTGGAGATGGAGGAGAGGGGCAAAGGAAAGGCGAGGGGTCTCGCCCCCTTCTCTCTCCAGCGCTGGGGCCGGCCCCGGTGCCAGGAGAGGCGGGCCGCTTTCTGGAGGGAGGGCTGCCCGTCCCCCGTCCCCCCCTTCCACCGGGGCTGGCGGCCAGCCCCGAAGTTGCGGCGAGGCGGGAGGACACACGTCCTGTCCTTCCACCGCCCCCGGGCTCCCCCCAGCCTCCATCCCCGCATCCCTCCCCCGCGCTCCTCCCGGCCGTCCCGCCCGGGCGGCCCCGCCGGTGCCGGGGCGGGGGGAGATGGCTGCCGGGGCTCGGAGGTCGCCGAGACACCTGCTGCCACCGGCGCCCCCCCCGTGCACACCCGCTCCGCTCCCGCTCCCTCCTTCCTCCGCTCCCGTCCCTGCCTCCAGCCGCCGCTGCAGAGCCGCCGCCGCCGCCGCCGCCAAGGACGAGCCGGGACCGACGGCGGCCGCCGGAGCCCCCCGCCAGCCGCGGCGGGGGCCGACCCTGCCCCGGGGGGCTGCCCCGCAGGAGGAGAGGCTTTGGAAGAGCCGAGCCCCCGGTGGGACGAGCCCCGCCGGAGCCGCGGGGCATGTAGGCACCGAGCAGCGGCGGTCCCGTAAGTACCGGGCGGGCTGGGGGCAACCGGGGCCCGACGGGCTCTGCTGCCGCCCCGCCACCGCCGCCAGCAACTTTTAGGGATGCGGCGGTTGGTTTTTGGGGGGTGAGGGTTTTTCCTGTCCGTCTTCCCCTTCCTCAGCATCACCCCGCATCCCCAGAGCTCCTGTTCCCCATCCCGGGCACGGGACGGAAATGAGCCATACAGGGCTTAATCCTGGCCGCCGTTCTGGCGGGTTTTGGGGGGAGTGGGAAGCAGGGAAAATTGAGGAGACCTCCCTGGGTGCCACCAGCCCTGTGTCCCCCGCCGCCACCTTGCGTAACCCAGCGGCACGCAGGACACTTGGCGTTTATTTTTGGTTAATCCATATTCGACCTTTTTAAGCTGCGTTTCGGTGCGTGCGTGTGTGGGGCCCTCGCCCTCGCCCCGACCCGCAGCCCCCGGCCCGCAACTGTTGCTGTCGGAGGTGCGGGCGAGGAAGGGGAGGGTGATGATGAAGAGGAGGGTGATGCCGGGTGGTGACGGATGAAGGTTGAAAGGAGACGGTGCTCTCCGGGGGCTGCCCGTGCTTCTCTCTCCCGAGTCATCCCCCCTGCGTGGGGACAGGGATGGTGACGAGTTGTCTTTGGGGAGGTTCTGCTGCTTTCTCCCCTTCTGAGGGGCTTCATCGAGGTCTCCTTGCTCCACACGGGTGTCCCCATCGGGGCAGTGACAAGCCCTTGCACATCCTGGTGCCCTCCTCTGTGCCCCTTCTCGTCCCCGCATGGCTCCAGCCAGGTTTGGCTTCGCTCTGTCCTTGCCGTCCATCAGCAGCAGTTCCCCATCCCCTGGCGCAGGCTGCGTTTTCCCTCTGATTTCAGTGTCGGAGGCTTTCTTTTTTTGGGGATAAGGTTTCTCTTTCCTGAATGATATTTTGCGTTTCGGGATTTTATTTCTCCCTTTCCTGAGGTCAAAATATCTGCATGAGCTTTCCCTCTCTCGGAGCACGGGAGGGAAAGAGGGCAAAAAGGAGGTTTAAAATTAACAGCAAACTTTCCCTGTTGAATTAAAATGACATTTCAGGGGCTGCTGGGAGGTAAGGGTTCTATCAGTGCCTTTAAAAGGAGGTTTCTCTGAGTTTGGTCCACCAGGGGAAGTTGTGCCTGGGAAGGAGGTTAAATTGCCCAAAACTGCCCCAAAGCAAGAAAAAACAAGTACCGAACCCACCAAGCAGCTTTGTGGTGTCCTCTGGTCCCTGGGGAGGCTGCCAGGAGGTGGCATTGCTTTGCCCAGGCTCCTGGCCACGGCCACCTTCCTCCTGACCCAGCCTGGCCACTGGCCCTTCACCCTGCTGGAAAATCTCCCTTTTTGGAAAGCTTTTTCCCGAGGGACCCATTCTGCAGTGTTTTCTACAGTGGGGTGGAAAACGTGGATTTTCTTTGAAGTTGGTCGGGGCTTTGCTGTGTGGTGCTGAGCCCAAGAGCAGCCCCAGCTCTGGCAGTAGCTCAGGAATGGGCTCAGTTTCTCCTCAGCCTCCACCACTTCCCTGCAGCCTGCCATCCCCCCAAAGACCCCAAATTTTCCTGCATTCTTCTAGCTCAGTCCGAGAAAAAATGGGCTGGAGGAGCTGGCTGCCCTTTGCCTCCCAAATCCAGCCATTTTGGAGCAGCCCTGTCTCCAACCTGTGCACAGAGTCCTTGCCAGCCATAGGCTCTCTGGCCTCAAATCCCTCCATCCTCTTCCGTGGCCACCGAGGGCTGTGGTGAGCCAGCCTGGCTCCGGGTGGTGGCACCAGACTCGTGGGAAGGATGGAAATTCATTGCCTGGTTGCCTCAGCCCTGGCTGAATGATGGGATGAGCCCATGCCCACCTCCAGTTGCATTCCAGCTGTGAGGGATGGGGATATTTTCCACCTGCAGCTTGGTCCGTGGAAAACCAGATTGCTCAACCCTGTCTCCAGTCCCAGCCAGGAGCAGGGGGTGACAGAACTTGGCATCGCAGGGGGCATCCTCTGGTCTGTGCCTGGATTACTTGGTACTCGAAGAGGCTTTCAAGTTTGGGCAAGAGCTGGGTTGAGGAAGAGGAGGATAAGGGCCTGGAATAGGTGAGGTGCCAGGGCTGGCACAAGCAAACCCCATCAATCACCACAAGGGCCCAGAGTATATTTAAATGTCCTTGAGGAGGGCTCAGACGGGCAGTGTTGCTGGCAGGGCGGTTCTGTTTGTTTTGGGTGGCGTGTTGCTCCCCTTCCTCTCTGCTCGGGTAGCTGATGCCGGATTCCCAATGAATTATTTATCACAGGACTAAAAATACTTGGGAATTCGCAGTGAGGAGCAGGCAGTGCAGGCTGCCCTGCCACCGAGCTGGCCGTGCCAGAGCATGGGACGCTGCCAGCATGGCATGACTCACCTGCTGCCCTCTCTGGTCAAGGGGCCCTGGCTGCGGCCATCGGTGTGGCGTCGTGGCTCCTGCAGCTCCACCAGCTGTGATGTGGAGGGGGGTGGGGGATGCAGTCAGGTAGGGTGAACCCCCTGGGTGATGGTGGGTGCTGGGGGTGGATGATTCCCTGCCGAAACTCACCCGGTTGAGAGAGATGCTGCCCAGCGAGCATTAGTACCCAGACTGGTGCCCGAGCATTCCCAGTACCCATGGGGTACAGGAAGGAAATGTGTGGTTTGTGTCCCCTGTCTCCCTGCAGGTGACAGCCCTGGTGCTCAAATCTGCACCGAGCAGCTCTTGCAGGGTGCCCAGCCCGCAGCCTTGGGTTTATATCCTGCATTTTCAGTCCAACATGCCGGCAGTGTGCCGAGGGGGTGTCCCTCACTGCGGCATGGGGGAGTCTTGGGGTGCAGGTCACTGGGGCAGGCCAGACCCCAAAACCATCCATGACTTAGTGAGGAGCCTCTGGCTGTGCTGGAGACACGTTAAGCAACAGCAGCTTTTAATTGCAAGTGACGTTTCCGAGCACCAGCTGGCACCTTGCTGCATGAAGTAACACCGGCGTGTGGCTGGTGCCACCGTGGAGGGCTGCTTGTCCCCCTCCCTGCGGCCCAGCTTGGCACCGGGGTGACAGATCTGGGGGAAATGGAGCTCAGAGGGGCTTGGATGCCCCTGGCCACAGGTTGGTTTGGCTGGTGAGCTCCAGCATGGGGGTGCATCACTGTGGGCAGACGTGTGTCCCCATTCAGAGGACTGTCACCGTAACTGCTGCAGCACCAGCACCCACTGGCAGTGGGGAACTGGGGATCTGTCAGGGGGAGTGTGCCCAAACAGCCCCTAAGAGCCCAGATTTGGGGTGCAGCCAGCAGAGACACAGTGTGAAGGGTGTCCCAGGTGGGCAGGCAGTGCCAGCAGGGGACACACACTGGGGGTAAATACAAGAAGGAGGAAAGCTGAAGGATGCTGTGTAGGGGGGAATCTTGGAGATAAGGAGCCAGATAGGTGCATTGGTTGGGATTTTGTGGCAGAGAAGGGGCTGAGGTAGGGTGATGGGAGGGAGACAGGCAGGGGGACAAGCAGGGGACCGGCTGCTCCAGTGATTGTGATTTGCAAAACCTCAACAAGGGGGGTGCTGAGCTGAACCCTCCCTCAAGGGCAAAGCCTTTAAATATTGAAGGTGGATGTCCACTGCAAAGAGAGGCACCAGGGAGCTGCCAGCCCCTCCTGGCACCTCTTGCAGCTGTCCCTGTCCCTGGCTGAAGGGACAATATGGACCATTGTAGCAGTGGTGGCTTTTGGATGGGGTGGGAGGGCAGTGGGAGGGAGATGGTGGTGGTGGGACGGGGACAGGGTGGTGGTGGGAAGCAGGGACTGTCTGTGAAGGGTTAGTGGTTGATAGGACTGGAGACAAGTGACACAGCACGGAGGTGTGCAGTGGGTGGTGAGTACAACCCTATGGTCATTCCTTCACCACACCCAGTGTCCGAGGGATGAAGGTCCCCTCATTCCCAGGGGAGATGATGCCCCTGGTGATGCCCCAGGGCAGTGGGGAGGGCTGGGGGGAGTGGGGCTGGGTGTCCTGGTGTGTGGCTGGATGCGAGGGGCTGTGTCCTGTGCCGGCAGGGACGCGCTGGTGGACATGGGCAGAGCGCCGGCGCACGCCCTGCTACTGTCGATGGTGCTGGGCTGCTCGGCTGCCTTCACGGACATCCTGCTGCCCGGCCCCGAGGAGCCAGTGGTCAACGTGGCCGTGGTGTTCGGGGGCACATCTTACCCCCTGCACATCCGCTCCCGCCTGAGCCCCCAGAGCTTCCTGGACATGCCCCTGGAGATCCATCCCATCACCGTCATCGTGAACAACACCAACCCCAGCACCCTCCTCACCCAGATCTGCGACATCCTCGCTGGCCACAAGATCCACGGCATCGTCTTTGAAGATAACGTGGGCACGGAGGCCGTGGCCCAGATCCTTGACTTCATCTCCTCCCAGACCCAGGTCCCCATCATCAGCATCAGCGGTGGGTCTGCAGTGGTCCTGAGCCCAAAGGTGAGGCTCTCACCTGGGGGGATTTCCAGGGAGGATGAGAGAAATGAGGAGTTACTATAGAGGGGTAGGTAAGGAATGTGGAATGCTGGAGGGAGGAGAGCTGCTGGGCTGCAGCATCTGGGACCAGGGGCAGGATCGGCTGTGGCAGTGTGGCTGACTGGGGTGGTGGGACATGGTGGGGACTTCCAGAAGGGGCCCTGTTGATGGGACATGAGAGCGGACCTCAGTGCACTGTAGAAGGACCTTCCTTGGTGTGCTGCTTCCTGTGCCCACCATGGGGTGCTGGGTTGGTGACACGGGCTACTGGAGCAGTAGCAGGTTGTCATGGCCTCTACCCCCTCCCGCTCTGCTGGGGCTGGATCCAGCCGTGGAATGGCTGGGTGAGCAGCATGGAGAAGCCTCGCTCAGCCACGGTGACAATCTCAGGTACATCACAGCAGAAACAGGATTTCTGTCTTGTCTGGTCCTCACTGGCATCAGACACTGTCAGTTATTGTCACCTGCCTGCTGGGAAGTGCTGACAGGGAGAGCTGGAGCCAGGCTGGAGGGTGCTAGGCATGTGGCAATGGGCAAGGAAATTTGGGTTATCTCCTTATAGATGCTCATCCCACCCTGCCCAGCCTGGGCACTGGAGGGGTCTCAGTGCTTGGTTCTTTCCTGTGGCTGGAGATCCTGCCCTTCCTCAGGGCAGAGTTTTTATGCTTTTCTTGCATGGTGGTTTGGGATCCAACCCCCTGGATGGCACCCCCTGGATGGCACCTCTACTGGTGGGTGTAGAGGGCTCAGATGGAGCCCAGAGCAACTGAAAAATATCCATGGCTTTGCTGTGGTCTGGGTGATTTTCTGCAGCTTTCTGCAGGGGTTGGGTGTTTTGGGGTCAGTGGAGGGATCTGTCTCCTGCTCCGTGTCTGGGACTTCCTGGGGTTCACCCCAAACTACTTCTCTGGAGGTGGAGGGGGTCTGGGTGGCAAAACCCTGCTGCCTGCACGTGACCTTCGGCAAATGCCATTCGCTGAATCATTTAAGACAGAATCAGATCAATTAAGGTTTGCTAATGAGAGGCCAGATGGCCAGGGAGGTGGGGTGGGAGGGAAGGAGCCGCACAGGCTCTGGCTGCAGGTAGTGAGACAGAGCAGGGATGGGATTTATGCTCCTGGCAGAGCTCTCACCCACCTCCTTCTCCTGGTTTAAGGAGAAACTGTTTATCTCCTTTTGGAGGATGGATGAATTTTTGGTCAATAAGCTAAGAAATGAACATGAGTCTGCAGGAGCTGACCCTTTGCATGGAGTGAGCGTCTTTGGAGGAGGATCAGTCTGATTTTGGGTGTCTCCAGCCCACGGACCACACCAGTTCATGGCACCCTCAAACTTTTCATGATGGCAAATTCAAGGAAACTTGCAGGGGTACAAGAGACCTGGATCATGATGCCAGAGCAGTCCTGACCCTTTTTCCTCCTGCAGGAACCCGGATCAGCTTTCCTGCAGTTGGGTGTCTCCATCGAGCAGCAAATCCAGGTGATCTTCAAGGTGCTGGAGGAATACGACTGGGGCTCCTTTGCTGTCATCACCAGCCTCTACCCAGGCTACAACATCTTCCTGGACGTCATCCGCTCCTTCACGGATGCCAGCTACTTTGGCTGGGAGCTGCAGGAGGTGCTCACCTTCGAGATGAGCCAGGAGCAGAGCAGCTCCAGGACGCAGCGGCTCCTGCGCCAGATCGATGCCCAGGTCCTCATTGTTTACTGCTCCCGAGAGGAGGCTGAGTACCTCTTCTCCATGGCAGAACAAGCCGGGCTTGTGGGGCCAGGATACATCTGGATCGTGCCCAGCATGACAGTGGGCAACATGGAGGTGCCACCCTCCTCCTTCCCTGTGGGCCTGATCAGCGTGGTGACGGAGAGCTGGAAGCTGAGCCTGCGGCAGAAGGTGCGGGACGGGGTGGCCATCATTGCCATGGGGGCAGCCAGCTTCTTCCGTGCCCATGGCTACCTCCCAGAGGTGGGGCGGGACTGCTGGACCCCTGCCAGGGCCACTGCCACCAACACAAGCTTCTACCGGTGAGGCTTGGGGACACCCTGGGATGGGTGTGAAGTGGGAGGAGTGGGGAAATGGAGAGGGAAGGGGCAGGGGAGGAGGGGGATGGAGCTAGTGGGCAGGGGGGATGATGCTGAGGGCTGCAGCTGATGCCTCTTGGCTGGGATTCTCCTGGGGCATTTCCCCAGAGCATCTCCTTGCCTTTCCCCATGTTTCTTGGCAACTTGGGAACCAAGGGGGGTTTCAGGGAGGGTTTCACAGCTCTGTGGCACCTCAGGGCTGCTGTGGCAGTCTGTGCATCCCCAGCCCTGCCATGGGCCATCATCCTTGGTGCCTCCTTGCTGGAAGAGCTCCTCCAGCTCTCCTCTGCCCCTTGCATGGGGGCTAAACATGGTCCCTGGCTCTCAGCCCCACATCTCACATGGGATCTGTGGCAGCCTGGCTGAAGCTGGAAGAAGAAGAGGAGGAGGGTGAGGGCTGTACAGGGCAGGGCTTCACAGCCAGGGGCTTACAGGCTCTGTGTCCCACCAGGCACCTCCTCAATGTGACGTGGGAGCACAGGGACTTCTCCTTCAATGAAGGTGGCTACCTGGTCAGGCCCACCATGGTGGTGATCACACTTAACCAGCATCGGCTCTGGGAGATGGTAGGACCCCCAGGCCCCCTGGCATAGGCAGCACACTGGAGGGTGGCTGGGCAGGGTGCACCTGGGGCTCACCCTGGGGTGGGTTGTACCGTGCAAAACCCATGGCTGGTCCCAAAAGTATCCATGGTGGCATGGTGGGAGTTTGCAGCAATGATGGGCACCAAAGCTCTGTCAGTTTTCCTCTGCAATTTGGCTGATAAGTTCAAAAAAGGGCAAAAATGCAAATGCCTACCTCTGGAGAACAGCAGCCAAACATCTAGACCTGCAGCAAGCTGCATGGAGGGTTTTTTTGCTAATTTAAAAGTATTTTGGGTGAAGTTTGGCCAGGCTTGTACTCACCCAAGTGTGAAGCTTGGGGCTCAGGAGGAAACACCTCATCTGATGGTCCAGGAGTGTGTGGGGAAAGGGATGCTGAGATGGGGCTCACCACTAATAAGCCCCAAAGACGTGAGGATGGATATGGGATCCCGTGTGACCCCCAGAGCCCCTCACTGGGCTGACTGTGTGCTCTCCCTCGGGGGCAGGTGGGCAAGTGGGAGAAGGGCATCATCCACATGAAGTACCCGGTGTGGCCCCGCTACGGCTCCTTCATGCAGCCCGTGGTCGACAACCGCCACCTGACAGTGGCCACCCTGGAGGAGAGACCCTTTGTCATCGTGGAGAACACGGACCCCAGCACGGGGGTCTGCGTGCGCAACACCGTGCCCTGCCGCAAGCAGACCAACTCCTCCCAGAGGTGAGCAGGACCATGGAGTTTGGCAGTTTTGGACACCACGGTGCTCAGAGCATGTCTGGTTGGTCCAACCCGTCTTCCCCACTGTGTTTCCAGTGGTGATGGCCTCGTGGATCCCTACACCAAGCTGTGCTGCAAAGGGTTCTGCATCGACATCCTGAAGAAGCTGGCCAAGGCGGTGAAGTTCTCCTACGACCTCTACCTGGTGACCAACGGCAAACATGGCAAGATCGTCCGTGGGGTCTGGAACGGCATGATTGGTGAGGTAGGGGTGGGCATGGCTCAGACCCTGCTTTGACACTCGCTGGAGGGCTCCACTCACCCCTGACCTGGGGCTTTCCTGTTGGAGATGGGATCAGGGTTTCTGTGGTGGGACTGCGGGCAGGGGGCAGTTTGGCATGAGCTCCCCCTTGGAGGAGGAGTCAGACGAATATTTGCAACCCCACAGGAGGTTGTGTTTGTGCCACTGGCCACTTAAGAAGCTAATTTTTTTTTTTTAAGGCGGAAATTAAGTCTGGAAATGCTGGGGATGAGGAATTGCCTGGGGAAGGTAGTCTGCTTGTCCCTGTGCCCATCCCAAGCACAGCTGCCCCTTTTCCAGGTGTACTACAAGCGTGCAGACATGGCCATCGGCTCCCTCACCATCAACGAGGAGCGCTCCGAGATCGTGGATTTCTCTGTGCCCTTTGTGGAGACAGGCATCAGTGTCATGGTGGCCAGAAGCAATGGCACCGTGTCCCCCTCTGCCTTCCTGGGTGAGCCCTGTGTCCCCCTGTCTGTCTGCACGTTCATCCCGTGCTTCCCACAAATGCATACAGAAATATTGTTCAGTTTTAATAACTTTCAAGAAAAAAAGGAAAAGCCTAAGTCATAAGGGAAGGAGATTGTGCTGTCGGCTTTGGGGCTTCCTCCTTCCCTGCCTGAATAATCCTTTTATTATGGAGATGGAGGCTGGAGACTGAGGCTGGGCTCAGTGGTTTTCTCTTCTTCATTTTTTGTGTGGAAGAGGGAGGATGGGGACATGGGGGGATTTGCCAGCTCAGAGCTCTGCTTTGGGGACCCAACTCTGCCACCGTCACCAGAGCCGCTGGTTAAGCTGAGTGTAGGAAACTGCCAGTGCTAAAAGTTTTATTTAATGAGTTTCAAACCAGCAAAGCTGCAGCCTAGGAAGGGGAGGAGACTGGCCAAGGTCGTCAGGAAATTCAGCTCGGGCAGGTCTCTCGGCTCTCGGCAAGGGCACAGCAGCGATGTCCCGGCTCGGCTGGAGCTGGGCTACTGAGTGGGGAGGGTGCGGGTGGGTGACATGGGACGTGGGACACCACCTCATCATCTTCATCCTGTCCCCCCACACCGCAGAGCCTGACCTCCCCCAGGAGCAGGGTCACCTTCACCAACCCCGGGGACAGACAGAGCACCCTGCCCCAGTTTGGCAGGGCCGGGGTCCGCGGTCCCTGTGTCCCGTGTCTCCTGGCTCGGCGCTAATGAGCTGCATCCCCATCAGGGGAGGCCTCTCCTCCCTGACAGCGAAGGACGCGCTGACAAATGGACCTCGGCGGCCGCATGTTGACGGCTCAGATGCATCCCCACTGCTCCCGCTGCTCCATCCCAGATCATCCTGGGCAGGCAGGGGCTCATTGCCTGTCCCTGCTCATGGGGGGCTCTCCCCAGGGCTGGGGGCTGATCCTGTGCCTGATGCAGGCACAGTCCTGTGTCCAGAGCCATCACAGGGGGAAAACCTGTGATCCCATGGGAAACCCTCCTGCCAGCGACCCTGGAGATGGGCAGCATTTTGTAAACATCTCCCCGTTGATGAGAACCTGATTTGGTCTAGGCAGGGATGCATGGCTGCATCCCACAGCTCTGCAGCAACCCTCTTACCTCCTGATTCCCTGTGGAGCTGCTTGGCCACGGTGCTGCCAGCCCCTGACTCCTCTCCAAGGAGGGGCAATATTCAGGATGAGCCCCACCCATCAGGGAAGGCTCCTGGGAGTCCTCAGAGGACCAGAGGTTGTCCCAGGCGGCTGACGGAGCTCCACTTGCCTTGCAGAGCCTTACAGCCCAGCCGTGTGGGTCATGATGTTCGTCATGTGCCTCACTGTGGTGGCCATCACCGTCTTCGTGTTCGAGTACTTCAGCCCTGTTGGCTACAACCAGAACCTCACCAGCGCCAAGAGTGAGTTGGGGAGGTGGGGACTGGGAGGGGGGACACATCCCTGGCTGGGCTGACAACTGTCCCCTCTGTCCCCTGTCCCCACAGGGCCGGGAGGTCCCACCTTCACCATTGGCAAGTCTGTGTGGCTGCTGTGGGCTCTGGTGTTCAACAACTCAGTGCCCATCGAGAACCCCAAGGGCACCACCAGCAAGATCATGGTGCTCATCTGGGCCTTCTTTGCCGTCATCTTCCTCGCCAGCTACACAGCCAACCTGGCTGCCTTCATGATCCAGGAGCAGTACATTGACACCGTGTCGGGGCTGAGCGACAGGAAGGTGGGGGCCGAACCCTAAAAAATCCGTAAAAAGATAGCTTTTTAGGTGGGGTGTATTCCTATACATCACTGCCAGCTCGCTGGGCACAAGTGCATGGGTAGAGGGCTGGTTGTGGGGAGGGGACATGCTGGGGACATGGAAGGATATGGGCACTGTGTGATGCCACCTCCTGGGGACCCCACTGCAGTTCCAGAGGCCACAGGAGCAGTACCCTCCCTTCCGCTTTGGCACTGTCCCCAACGGCAGCACCGAGAGGAACATCCGCAGCAACTACCCCGACATGCACACCCACATGGTGAAGTACAACCAGCGCTCCGTGGAGGATGCCCTCACCAGCCTCAAAATGGGGTATGGCTCCCCTAGATGGGGTATGGTTCTCAGAGCTGGGGTACAGCTCCTCCAAATGGGATACAACACACCCCAAATAACTTTGGCTCACTGGAATGGGGTATAGGACCTCCCAGATGGAGCAGGGATTCCTTAATTGGGGTACAACCCCCCACAAGTTGGATACAGTGGGCCCCCCAGACTGGGTACAGCTCTCCCAGGCAGGGTATGGCTCTGTGCATCTTCCAGGCCCCCCCAAACAGGGCACAACCTGCTGTAGATGGGGTGCAGCTCCCCTCAAAAATGATGCAGCCCACCCCAGATGGGGCATGGCTCCCCCAATGGGACCCTCCAGGGTTGGGTACTTCCCCTCCAAGTGTGGTTACAGCTCTCCAGGATGGGTCAGGGACCCCAAAAGGGCATGGAACCCCCTCTGGATGGGCTACAGCTTTCTGAAAGGGGTAGAGCTCCCCCACATAGGCACAGACCCCCCCAAAAACGGGCTTTCAGACCCCCCCTCACCCTCCCTCTTGTCGGTGGGGCAGGAAGCTGGACGCTTTCATCTACGACGCGGCAGTGCTCAACTACATGGCGGGCAAGGACGAGGGCTGCAAGCTGGTGACCATCGGCAGTGGGAAGGTGTTTGCCACCACGGGCTATGGCATCGCCCTGCAGAAGGACTCACGCTGGAAGAGGGCCATCGACCTGGCCCTGCTGCAGTTCCTGGGAGATGGTGCGTGCCTGCACGAGCTCCTCGTTAGCCCTGTCCCCATCCTCACCCCATCCCTGCCCTGCAGATTAACCCAGGTGATAGGGCTTTGGTCCTCAAACCCTGTGCAGCCTTCATGGCTGATATCCTCATGGCAGGGAGGGACTTCACCAGCTCCTTGCAGGGGATATTAAATCCTGTGGGGGTCATTCCCTCTGGGGTTGTAAAATCCTGGAGATGGCTGTGCACAACATCTGAGGGTCATGAGGAGAAGCCTGGGAAGAGGACACTAAACATGGCTGGCTGGAACATGGGAAGGGGGCAGTCAGGAGAGGACTCTGGAGAGGGACAAGTGCCTGGTGGGATGCTCAGGCCATGCGCATCAGCAAGCACCAGGCAATTACAGCTCCAGGGGTTTGGGAGTCTCTTTCTCCTCCAGCCACAGTGGGGTGGAGATGGGCAGGGATGTGCTTGGCAAGATGATTCCTGGGGTGGATTTTCACTGTTGTGCCTGTCTCAGGTGAGACCCAGAAGCTGGAGACAGTTTGGCTGTCAGGGATCTGCCAGAACGAGAAGAACGAGGTGATGAGCAGCAAGCTGGACATCGACAACATGGCTGGGGTTTTCTACATGCTGCTGGTGGCCATGGGGCTAAGCCTGCTGGTCTTTGCCTGGGAGCACCTGGTCTACTGGAAGCTGCGTCATTCTGTCCCCAAGTCCCACAAGCTTGACTTCCTCCTGGCCATCAGCAGGGTGAGTGATGCTGACAGGGGCTTTTGAGGGGCCCAAATATCTTCATACAGTGTCACAGGCATTGTCCTTTGACCCACATGGGAGGGACTGGAGCTGTTTGTGTTGATGTGAGCTCTTGGGGAGAAAAGCCAGCTTTTTGGAAAAAGGCCTAGTCCTGGGAATGACCCCACATCCGTATTAGCATCCCTGAGGAAAGAGGTGATAGAGGATGGTGTCACCCATGCTGACACTGCTGGGGATGCTGGGAGGGGACATTGGTGCTGTGAAGCCACATCAGCCTCAGCAGGGTGGGCTCAGGGGAGCATGATCCCACTGACCTTGCTGATATTGGGGCGCCCATTTCTCCCCACAGGGCATCTACAGCTGCTTCAACGGGGTGCAGACCCTGTCGAGCCCCGGGCGGGCACCCACACCCGACGTCACGGCCAGCTCAGCCCAGGCCAACGTGCTGAAGATGCTGCAGGCGGCCAAGGAGATGGTGACAACGGCCAGCGTGGGTGGCTCGCTGGAGCAAGCCACCCGCACCATCGAGGACTGGAGCAACCACAGCGAGCGCCTCCAGACCACCTTCTCCCTGAGGACACCCCAGCTCGTGGTGCAGAACAGCACCGGCGCACACCGGGGCCCCCCCCTCCGGCCCGCACCCCGCCGAGAGGCTGGGGAGAGCCCACCCTGCCAAGGGTGCTCCCCTGGGGCTGCCGCTGCCCCAGCCCATCCCCTTGGACTCCCGTCTGCACGGGGAGGAGAACTGGAGAGGGGCAAACGGGCACCTCCATCTGCTACACCCCGTGAAGTTTCGGGGTGGCTGTGTAGGGGATGAAGCCTTCACGGGTTTCCCCCACCTCCTGGTGAAGACTGCCCCGGGAGCAGATTATGGGGAGCAGGTGCTGGTGGGGAACCATATTGGGGCTCCTCTCCCGCCCCCCACATCCCCCAGGGACCTCCCACCACCGGACATCTACAGGGAGCACAAGCGGCCGTCGGGCCGAGGGGAGCGGCTGCAAAACACCCCCCTGCTCCAGAGGGACGGCGCACACGGGGGCTCAGGGACCCTGCCCCGGCTGCTCTCGGCAGCGGAGAAGAAGCGGGAGGCGGGCAGCCCCTTCCCGCCTCCATCCTGCTCTCGCGGAGCCTTCCCGAAAGTCACCAGGACTTGCAGAGCCAGGGGCGAGCCGGCGCGGCCGGAGGCGGCGGCGATGGAGCGGGAGAAGCTGAGCCGGTGGGCGAGCTCGGCCAGGGCGCCCGGGGAGCGCGGCGAGAAGCGGCGGCCCGGGGGACTGCGGCGCTGCGGGGCCGCTCGCCCTCCCGCCCGCGCCGACGTGCCCGACCTGTTCCCCGAAGCCGAGGCCGGCTACGGCTGCGGCTCCCGCTGCCCTCAGGCCGCTGGCCGGCTGCCGCCGCGCTCGCCCGTCACCAGGCTGCCGTCCTACCGGGAGGCTTGCCGGCAAAACCCCCGTGCCACCGCCACCGTGCCGGCGTGCGCGCCCCACGCCTGCATGAACTCCTACGCCAACCTGCCCCTCTACGCGGGGCACCTCTCGCGGGGGTCCCCGCCGCCCCGGGGGCAGCCCGGGGCGCACCCCTGTGACCGGGGGTCCGGGCCCTGGGACGGCGCCTGCAGAGACTGCGGGAGGCGCGGGGAGCTGGCCTTGCTGCGGGCGGTGGGGATGGAGAGGAGGGACCCGCTGGTGGCCCGCGGGGTGGCGAGTCCCTGCGCCGGCGGGTCCTGGCGGCGGGTCTCCAGCCTGGAGTCGGAGGTGTGATGGGGGGACAGAGGGGTGTCCGCACCCCTCTGCCTGCCCCTTGCCCGGGTGTCCCCGTGGGGCAGCCAGCGGCTCCCGGCCGGGCTCCGGCCTGCCGGGGTCCTGCACCGCCGGCAGCGGGATGCTCCAAGGCGGGTCCCGGTGCGCTCTCAGGGGGAGTCAGAGGAACCTGGCAGGGGCTGTACGTGCTGGGTCGGGCTGTCCCCACAGACAGGGCTGGCGTCGGAGACGCCAAACGCATCGCCGCCGTGTCGCCGTCACGTTTTGGTTTCATTCAAAGGGACTCAAAACGCCATGTCCAGGTCATTAAAAAGACATTTTCAGCTGGCTGGGGACCCTTCTTCCATCCTCCGGGGCTACCCTCGGCATCATGGGAATATTCCTGGTCCCGTGCACCCCCTCCCCATCCGTGTCCCGTTACTGCTGAGCCGCGGCACAGGCTCCTTCCACCGGCAAAGGAAAGCTGGGAAAGGAAAATGGCAACTGCGCTGGGGGTAATTAGGCGTCGTCAGCCTGTGCAGGGGCTGGAGCCGAGCAGTGGAGCCGGATTTCCTGCCCCCTGCTCCGGTTTTGGGGTGCTGGGCACTGATGGCCCTGGGCTCGGTCAGTGAGACATGCTGTCACGGCTGCAGACGGCAGCCTGGCAGGGATCTCCAGCTGGGCATAGCAGCCCCGGGAAGGTGTGCTGTGGGGAATGAGAAAGGGAAAAATTCCTCCCACCTTCCCAGAGCTGATGGAGCCATAAATCAGGTGTGATAGATGAGCCGGGTTTAATTCTTCTCTTCATGTACGTCTGACACAGCCCTTTCCCTGCCGGGCTGGGGCGCGGGTAGAGGTGGCCGTGACTCTCAGGCAGCCCTAGGCAGGGGAGAGGGGCTTTGGGAAGTCTGGATTGAGGCTCCGGGACCCCGGAGTGCGGCCAGGGCTTTGCCGGGAGGTTCCAGTCCCAGCCCAGAGCAGAACCAGGACTACACAGAGCTGCCCGTGACCGGCTGGCAGGCTGTCCCAGGGAGATGCCAACCCTCAGCCCCTCTTCCCAGCTGGTTTGGCATCGCCTGCCTCCATGAACATCTCCCCAGGAAGCTGCTCTAGCGCTCCATTTATTTTTTTTCCGATTAAAACGCAGTTGTTGGGGGCTTGGTTGTTGGTTTGCAGCCACCGAGCAGCCGGGGCAGGTAACAGCGAGGGGACGATAGGCAGGGAGTGCTCCGGGACACCCAGCCCTGCCCCGGGCACGGCTGCAAAGCCCCGAGGAGGTCCAGAAGGGCTCGGCCACGTGTGGTGCGGGCTCAAAAGCATTGGCAATGTCTGGCTGTCCATCCATCTGTCCATCAATCCATGCACCCATCTGTCTGGGGTTAAATCCAGCCAGTCCCCCATCCCCCAGCCTGGCTGCCATCACACACTGGTGCCGGCGCTTTAATTCCCTTTACTTATTTATCATCGCAATTGTCTCTTAATTGCTTTGGCAGCCCCTCCAAGCCTCCTGGCGAGGGTGGGAGGTGCTGGTGTATAAATAAAGGGCAGAAATAAATAAATCCGGTTACAGGGGAGGGGATTCATCCAGGCCGCCCCAGGTGATGGCACCCATTCACCCCGGGGCAGCTCTTCCTAGCTGAGTGCCCCAGATGTCCCGCTGGGTGACAAGTTGGTCCCCAGGAAGCTCCAGGGTGGCCTTGGGAACTTTCCCTCAAATTGTGGCTCTCTGGTCCGAGGAAGCCAGAGCACAGGTGCAGTCAAACCTGAGCTGGGGCTGGGGCTGTGACAGCAAAGGGGAGCAGAAAAGGGAAAAAAAAAGTATGAAAAATCCCCAGCCCACGTTTTAAATTAATTAGTGATGTCCCTGGTGACTCAGCAGAGACCAAATGGAGCTCTTTCATGTTTTATTGAAGGGCTTTGCTGCAGGAGGCTGAGGACAGCGAGGGACAGGGCAAATGGGGTGCAGGGGGTGCTCCCAGGGGAGGTGGCCCCAGGGTTGGGTGTCAGCACCCCATGTAAGCCAGGGCTATTCTGGGTGCCCCATGTGAATGCCCAGGTCCCCTGCCACCATGGTGGCATTTGCATAATCATCTTTACATGCTAATTGGGATGGAAAAGCACAGTTTTTCTCCCATTCCTGGTGCCAGGCGCTGGGCAATGGTGGGAAAGGAGGCATGTGGGGCATGAGCAGCCCAGAGCAGGTGGGATCTGTGACTCCCAAGGACAGGCTGAGCTGCTCCTGCAGCATTTCCCTGCTCCTGGATGCACCAGGGACAAGCCTTCAGGGAAGCAGCAGTCTAGAAGCACCCTCTGGCTAGGCTTTCCAAAGAGGGGTTGGGTAATTTAGTGTTTAACAGACGTTGAGGGATATTATTTCTTTTTGGTGAAATTGTCTAATCAATCACTTTTTAATTCAGCCTGCTCTGGCACCCGGGACACCCCGGGAGGCTGTGGGCTTCTATGCAGAGAGAAATATGTCTGCATCACTGCTGGACACCCATCTCTGAGGGTCAGCCCCACTGGAGGGGGGCAGTGTCCCCCCAAACCCACCTCCTGCCTCTGCCAGCTCTGACATCACCATGGCAGGTCCTGTTTTCACTGCCCCACTGCTTGGCATCGTGAGACCCATCCTGATGAGGAGGGGGGGAGCAAAGCAGGCCAGCACAGGTCAGCCACTGGCAAGGGGTTCCAAAGGCAAGGACATGCTAGTGCTGCTGTGGGGAGATGGTGACTCAGGGTAGGGCAGGAGGAACTGGTTAAATCACAAACCAGATACAGGGCCAGGAAGATGCTGGGGACAGCTGCCCTGCCTGTGACCAGGGATGCCCGAGGGAGCAGCAGGTGCAGCCACCTCCTGCTCCCTGCCTCCTGCCAGGGCAAAGCCGTGGCACAAAACCTTCCCCAGCTGAGACTCTGCAGCAGGTGCCCTTCTCCAAGCCACTGACAGCTCCAGGCTGCCCAAATGTGTCCAGGGGAAAGGCTGGTGAGCACTTTCCCCAAACCTTCAAACAGCTGAATCCCCTGTTCAGGGGACACGCAGCTCATTGGTGGTGGTCAAGCTTTGCCTAAAGCTTCTTCTCAAGTTCAAAGTTTTCCTTCCAAGTGCTGCAATAGACTGAATTCCTCACCGATGCCAGTTTGGCCTCAGATTTACAGCCCAAGCCCCAAAATCCGCCGCTGCTTGTGAGGTCCTTCGAGAGAATCACAGCAGAAAGTGTTTATTTCCATCATAAAGATCTGCTTTAATATTTTAACATAAATCAAGCTGCGCTTTATGGTGATAATAAATTTGCTGGCAGAAACTGCCTTTGCAGCCTGAGGCAGCGGAGCAATTCAATTTGTTTGGCTTTAAGTGTAAGGAGCCGTAATTGAGAAGGGGAAAGTACAGATGTTTTAATTGAGTTTGCAGCTACCACCCAGAGTTACAGGAGGCTAATAGAGAAGAGGTGAGGGTCTCCATTAGCCTCTCTGCTTGCCATTTCTCCTTGGCCTGCAGCCCCATCCCTCACAGCCACCCCCTCCAGGAATAGCTGCTCCGTGCCTGAGCACGAGGAAGAAAGGGATGGAAAAAGAAGTCAGACTAAACCAGATGTATAATGTGCATTTTATTGGTTTTAATCCCATTTTTTTAAAACTAATTACAGTCAGGACAAAGCATCACGTGTGAATCTGTAATAATGAATTGTTAGTGCTGATAACGGCCAAATAAAAATAGACTTATTCGTGATGAGCGAGAGGAGAGAGCTCGTGCCCTGCATTGTGGGGTCACCCAGAGTCCCCTCAGCTGGTGCTGGCTGCATTGAGCCATCCCCTTTCTGCTTTCTCCAGTAATTTTTAAGGCATTGCAATGTCATGTTTTATATGAAAAATGTTCTCTGCCGTAGAGCTTCTTTCTGTTAATCACCCCAATTCCTTGGATATATTTGTTTTGCTGCTGTGCAAGGACAGCAGGTGTCTGGGAATTCATGGTTATTTATTTGAGAAGCACTCGTGCTCCTTGGGGAGCAAAGTCCTTCCCAGTAAGGTACCACAGCAAAGGCTGGGGCCAGGACATGAGCCCTCAGCATGCCACTGCATCCAAAACCTGGATCCAAGCAGCTCTTGGAGGTGCAGCCCCTCAGAAGTCACTGTCACACACTGTGTTGAGGGGCAGAGAGGGACACACGGGCCAGGGAAGAGAAGGCACATCTTTAAATGCAAGAGATGGCAGGGCAGAGGGTGCCAGGCTGGGCTGCCTCCCTCCTCCTTCAGTGGGGCAGCCCTGAGAAGGGAAGGGAGGGTGAGAGGAGATGCAATAACAGAGAACAGCCCTGTTCTCTGGCTGCAATGAAATGTGAAGGCAAGAGACTGAAACGGCATGGGGAGGGCAGGGGCTGAGCCAAGGGCCTCGCAAAGCATGGGCAACCCAGGGCAGAGAGCCCTCAGCCCCTCCATGAACCCACACCTGCACACTCATGCACAGGAACAGCCCCCTCAGCCTCTCCAGCTTCCAAAGGCTCATTTCATCAGCATTCAATTCCTCCCTCCAGCTCTGCCCAGCTCCCAGCTGCCATGCAGATGGCTCCCAGCTCAGCTGCCCCATGAATCTGCCCTCCAAACTACTGCTTCCTAAACGAGACACCAGCACCAGCTACCTGTAAAATACCTTCTTAATTTGGTACTGAAGATGCCACATCAGCTTCTCAGGAGCACTTGGGGATGTTTAAACTCGCTAGCAAGAGCTGCCAATGCCTGTTTAGGATCAAGCTGGAGAGATGAACAGTCCCTCCAGATTCTCTCCAGGCAGCTCGGCAAGGACACAGTGGTGGTGCTCAGGCTTGAGAGGTGCAGGGTTTTGCTTTAAAAGCCATGAAGTGGTTTTATACAGCTCCAGGTACTTGCATATTCCCCCAGGAGGAGCACTTCAGGTCATATGGAAACCAGAAAGTCCTACTTGAAAACAGAGCTTGATTAAAAAGAGCTGCAGTTCAAAGCTTGCTTTAGTGAGTGATGACATTTAATACTGCAGCAAGTGCAGAGGGCAGGAGGATCTGACATGCACCTGGCTTTGAACCTGCTTTGATAACAGGGGGGTTAAAATAGTTCAGGTGAAAACTTTTAAAGTTCTTCCTTCTGTCCAGAAACCCCCTATGATCTGTGCCCAAGGGCTTCTGAGCACAAGACCTGGGGACAAAGTGTGATGTTACAGTGACCACAGTCACCCTAAAAGCAGAGACTCACTTAGAGCTGCCCAAGGTAAGAGCAACCCAATTCCCAGAGAAGCAGAGCAGGAGCAGCACAAAGCCCACACTAACCCTGTGCAAAAAGACAAAAGGGGGGATTCAAGCCCAGTTCCAGCAGGGTTTCAGGTTTTGCTCCGTTGTTTTGGGAGCTGTGCTGCAGCAGGCAAGGCTGAGCCAGAGTACAGCCGCTTCCACCTGGCACCAGCTCATTCCCCTGAGTTAACACCCACCTTGTTTCAAGGCTAATTACCCAGCGCGGGAGCTGGAAACGCATCAGTGTGCACAGCCGGAGCCTCTCGCGTGTCAGGACTGGGTAATTAGCACCTCCCCAAACCACACCGATCCCGATCCCGGCCGCTGGAGTCAGGGCCTGGCTGCTTGTACCAGCCCCGGGCAAAGCTGAGACAGGGAGAAGGGCTCTGCCAGCGGAAAGCTCCGAGTCGCGTGTGGTGCTGAGGGAAGCAAGGCTGATTTCCTTTCCAGTGGCAAGAGCTGTATCCCTGCATGCAGAGGGGCACTGCTCTGCCAAACTGGGCTGCCACAGCACAGCAGAACAGGATGGAAGTGTGAATGTAAACTCCCAGGCAGGAGAAATCCAGCTCTAAGCAAAATATCCCCGATCCCAGGCAATGGGCACAAATATGACAATGCTTCTAGAAAAAGAAAATGTAACAGCACAAAATTATTTCCTTCTGAATTAGGTCTGTTTCCACCCTAATTTTTTCCTTCAGCTGGCATAGGAGGTTGGTCTGAAGGAGTCTCAGCAGAAAGAAGAGACTCAGTTCTCCCAAACTCCTGCTGGATTCTGCACAGCACATTCCTGCCTTTGGGAGAAGGGACATTTAGTGATTAGTGAAGGGAGCAGCCAAGGCTGTCTCTCTCCTGTGTGCCGAGACCTGCAGCACATGGAAAGCCACGGAGGGACAGACAGAGAATGTGCTGCTCCAACAGAGCCAAAGGCAGGAATGGCTGGACACTGGTTAATGGTGCAGGCTGCCAAGGGCTCAGCCCCAGGGCTTTGTCTGAGAACCAGAACTGTAACAAGGCTGAGTCCACTCCATCCACACCCAAAGTGGAGTGAAGAAAGTCTGTGTCACCAAGCCAATAGCCTGGAAACTTCCCTTCACACTGCCTCTCCCCCTCACTGCACAGTTCCAAAGGGGGAGCTGAAATGCTGGAATCTCTGGAGCTCCAGAGGGAGTGTGCTACTAACCCTCATCAGAGCTTTGACTCGCTCAGGACAATGTTTGCAGTCACAAACACAAAGCAAGAGAAGCCCCAGATGAGCACAAACACAATCCAGAAGGTGTGCCGGAAAGGGGAGAGGTGCTTGTTCACCGTCCCGCTGCCGAACACCAGCTGAGTGTCCTTCCGGCTGCAGTACGCGAGGAAAGCTGGGATGAGATACTGGATCCCATTCCCGGCATAGGCTCCCGTGATCCCCACCAAGGACTCCAGGTCATGGGTGCAGAAAGCCACCAGCACTGGGGGAATCAGCGTGATGGCAGGAAAGACAATCCTATCCACCACCCACGGGTAGGTGCCCCCTTCTCTGTGGAAAAGGGTCTTCCAGTTGTTGCGCAGGGTCACCGCGATGATGGGGAAGTTGGTGCTGATAGTGAAGACAGGGAAGAGGCCCAGGAAGTACCGAATGAAGGCCACGCTGATGATCTCGCAGTTGGTGAAGTTGAGCGTGTACATGTCCATGAGGGTGTCGTTGCGGAAGCAGTAAATGGCAGTGAAGGACAGGAGGCTGTAAAACGCCAGGATCAGGATGTAGTCGAGCAGCACGAGCTTGTTGACGTGCTTCTTCTTGGAGATGGGGGTGATGAGGGATGGCAGGGAGTGCTGGCACATGAAGGAGTAGACGCACACCCCAAACAGATTGCGGATGCCTGACAGCTGGGCCATGGATGGGTGACCTTCAGCTTGGCCTTTGCTGATGCGGATGAGGGCCAGAATAATCATGAGGATGAAAGCTGGAGAGAGAGAAGGTCTCAGGTCAAGCCCAGGCCCACAGTCCCCATGACCCACCTCCCATCACACTGGCAGTCTCGGCATCAGCTCTCTCCTGCTACGCAAGAACATCTCCTTATCTCTTTGATGTACCACCTTATCTGAGGGTGCTACATCAAAGGCGAGGTGCACATGAATAAATCATGATTTGCTGTCTGTGCCAATCAGTAGATAAGGGAATCTCAGGCATTTCCCTCCAGTCTCCTTCCCATAGGGAGTCACCCTCCCACCCCCCAGGGCACAGGGCTGCCCCAAGCCCTTCAGAAGCAGAAGGCTCACATGGCTGGTGAACCCTAAGCCCTCAAGGGTTTCAGTCCATGGATGCTTCTGCTACACACACACTGGCTAAATAACACCATTTAGAAATGGCTTAGAGATGTCTGAGCTTTGATTTGGCTCCAGTCAACCCCAGTAATATTCCTACACATTTGCAACTAGACTAATGTTTCCAAGACCTCCTCTATGTGCACAGGAGCAGCAGCTATACTACCAAGCTTTCCTGTCCCTGGGATCTGTCAAGCATGATAAAGCAAGAACTAGCCAGCCATTTCCTGGGCAGGAGGAACAGGCTGTCTGCAGCTAATCCCAGGGTGGAAAAGCCAGTCTGGAAGGGACTAAAGCAGCACTGAAAGACTGCTATTAAAATTCATCATTTCTAGACACAAAGTCTGCTTGTCTACCCTTCACTTATGTCAGGAAAAAACCTAACAACATTTTACAAAGCTTATTACAAATAACAACGTGCCAGGGACAAAATGAATTGAGGAGATTGGCTAATGCCCTTATTACTCTGAGGGTGGAAATTTGAGCCAGAGCAGTTACTGTGAGACTCTCATTTCTAGCACGGCATATAAAACCAGCAGAAAACCAATTCTGGTGTCACAAAAATTGCATCAACCTGGGAAAGATGATCATCAGCTGCTGGAGTTAACAAGCAATGGGGGGAAAAGGACCTGCCTGGCAGGGCAGCAAGCAGTGAGATTTACAGTCTGGTGCTGCAATGGGTGGGCCACTGTGGCTTGCACAGAGCTGTCCTTGCACCAGTCTGTGGCACAGGTACAGAGCTGTGAATTATCAGGTAATGAAAAAATCAACAAAATGCTGAGACAACCACTACAGACAACTTTGAATGTCATTAATATAAATCCAGAGGAATTAAACAGATCAGTGCACAGTCCAAGTCCATAGGAGGCTGGCACGGGCACTAGGAGTGCCAAGAGCACCAGCTTGCTCTGTGCCCAGTCCTGCTTCTCCCAACAGGCAGCTGGAGATGGGAAACCCTGCTAGCCACAGGACTAGGGAAGACAGTTACAGACCAGTTAGTGAATGCTGCCTCTCTTGCGCCCAACAAGATCAGATTAACCTCACTGAACACTGCCTCCCACACACCCCCAGCACCCTCTGAAACCCTCTCTCAGAAATCCACATCCCCCTGCAGCAAACAGCAGCTCCATGCTGAACCCTTCCCAAGCCACACACTGCATTTCTCCCCATGCTGCCTCAGGAAACCTCTCACTATTTCCCAGTGATGAGGCACATCTACCAGCCCTCCCCAGACAACTGGACTGATGGCAGCAGATCCATTCCTTCACAGTACCATGAGGCCAGGTTGTTTTGGGAGTGCTGGGCTCTGTTTCCTCCCCCAAGAGCAGTCACAGCTATGGAAGGCAACAGCTCATTGCTCTGGGGGTGTGCAATTCCCCTGGCTTTCACTCAAGCCCAGCAAGTGAGGGGCACTGTGAACATGGGTACAGTTGTTGTGCCTCCCCCACTGCTCCCCAGAGGGGAGATGCTTGCCAGCCATATCTGCTCAGCAAGAGAGCCAGAAAGAGCTGTGTTCCAGGTGATGTGACATGGCTGCACTCCCTGGGGCTGCACAGGCTACAAGGAAGAGGAGAAGATGCCCTGAGTAGTAAGACAAAGCAGGCTGGGCAGTTCTGGAAATGCACTGAGACTGTTCCTTTCCTTCCTGCCTGGGAGAGGGGGCCAGGCTCTGTGGCCCCATCCTGAGCTGGTCCTGTATCTAGGCTAGATGTGACTCAGAAGTCTCACACCTCTTCCCTTGCACACTAGACAGTGAATTTCCTCATGCTCTGCTCAACACAGTGATGAGTGACCTATTTCCATCCCCCAAACCCACTCTCACCATTGGCTCAAAGCCCCACCTTCTGCACCCCTGTCAACAGGACCAGTTCAGGGGAACTTTCAGGCGGGCACCCCATCCTTGGAGCATCTCCCATGGGCTCTCCTCGGCCCCAGCATGTGCTTTTCTGGCAGGGAACACTAAAGAAACAGAATTCTTGTGGAGTCCCTAAATGATGGATGGTTTTTGGCTTAAGCAACTAGAATTCAATATATTTGTTTTTCATTAAATACACATTTCAGAAATTTATTAAAATTACAAGGAGCGAGGATCCAATACTAACATCCAAACTAGTTTTGCTTCCAACAAGGCAAACTCTGCTTCCCCTGCCTAAGCACTGGTGCGCTGCAGATGCAAGGTCCTTGAGAAAAATGGTGCTGGGTAAACTGGAAACCTCCCCTGCAGAATTCTAGCCTCAGAGAGGAAAACAAAAGCCCTGCCCGATGGTTGTTTTCTCTCACCCCCTGCAGCAAGAGTTTCTCACTCCTGGAACTGGAGAGCTAAAACACTTGCATGTCAGATTTATCTCTCTGTCCCTGAGAGGAGGCAAGCCCAAAAATGAAACTCTGAAACCTAGATATGGTTTGGATGATAAGTCAAAATGAAAAGAAGATGACAGCATGACTGACAGGCAGCTTTGAGCAGAAAAGAGGCAGCACAGGATCCTCAGGCACACACAAAGCTCCCACTCACATCCCCTACCCAGGACAGCAGGCTAAAGGCAGAGTCACACAACACTATTTCATGTCACCTACAGTTGTCTCATCAGCTGTCCAACAGCATTCCTTCATCACAAGGATCCTGGTGAAGTAAGACGTGGGTTCATAAAAAAAGCCTTGATCTGTTCCTCTCCACACAGGACAGAGGACACAAGCAATGTGTTCCAGGGAAGAAACACCTTCAGACACCATGATCAACAGTACCCAGAGCCACAAAGTAAGGTGGGCAGTGATGTCACCATGGATTGCTAGTTGGTTACCTGAAAAATTTGCTTTAAGCCTTGTTTCATATAAATGCTTAAAAAGCAATCAAGGGTTTTGCCTGTCCTGGTTTTCCCAGAGTCAAACCCACTCCAAGCCCCCACACCACAGGCTTGGCAGTCAGCAAGCACAGAGGCCACTTCTCTCATCTTTGCTCCCTAGATGTTCAAGCATCATTTTTAGTGAAGGATGTAAGTGAGCCTGAGGAAGAAAAATTAAGAGGGACTATGCCATAAAGGAAAACTTGTGATGAAGCTTATTCCCAACCATCCAACTGACTTTCCTGCAGACTCTCTTTGCTCCACTCACTTTTTGAGGAGCAAATGCTCTTCTCAGACAAAGCAGACCTTGTGGTCAGCTCCTGCTCCCTCTCCTGCTTGACTCAGGAGTTGTTGATTCAGAGACAGGGCAGTTCTGCTCTGGTTCTTGCAGGTGAAGTAAGGATGAATATGGATGAGCAGACATCCAATAAAGTACAGTTGGGAAATATGGGAGTCTGGGGATATTAAGAAATACATTTTTGTGCATTTTGATAGAAACATAACAGAGCTGCAGAGAAGCAGTGAAGATAATTTAGCCATTCTGAGTTTAAGGATCGTTTTACAGAGTCAGAGAAAACACCTCTGTAAATGAAAAATGGTGTTTGTACATGAGCTTCATTTCTCTGCAGAAAGGCTATTCCAGAAAAGAAAATAAGTCCAAGGCTAAAACACATTTTTTTTTCCCCTGTCATGACAGGTTCCTGCAAAAACTGATGCCTAGAATGAACTTCTAGCTTAACCCCCACCCCTTGCATCCCTGCAAGACATGGCACTTGTGAGATGTTCACATCTTCTCCAACCCTGTCCCTACTCTCATTGCTCCTTCTACAAGGAAAGCCTGGAGAGAACATCACCACACCTGCCTGCCGTCCCTTCCAGGGACCCAGAGAGGCAGTGATGTGCAGCCACCCCACGCCTGGCTGCTCCCCTACCCCCAGCCATTTGTCTGAGCTGGTGCCCTGACACGTTTGTGGCAGGGCCATCCGTCACCGCCGGTTGACGGTGTGACAGAGCTTTCCTGTCCAAGCAGAGAATCAATATGCCAGGAAATAATGATAATAGATCACCCTATCCCAACACACACCGCTTGCTTCCCTTTTCATACATTAGGCAGCATGATGGATTCCAAGAGGAAGATGTTTTCAGGAGCTTCCTAAACCCAGTCTCTTTGGAAAGGGGAAGATTTCTTCCCACCATGATCCTGTATCAAGCCAAAACACAGCAGACCACTCTTAAACAGAGGAACAGATCTCATTTAGTTTAACATTAGGCAGCTCTTTCACGGAAAGGGCATAAAAACAGGAGCATCTGCTCTGTACACACTGAACAGCCCAGGAGCACGTTAACACAGTCCTACCTTCTACCCCCACCTGACATTTGTGCTGTCTACTTCCCTGCTGATGTCTTTCTAGGATGTTGATGCCCCTTCTCAGAGCCAGCTGCCTTCCAGCAGTGATGTGGGCAAGCTGAAGAGCCCACTGCAACTCTGGAACCACCAGGCATTCTGGATCCTGTGGCATTTGAAGTATTAAAGCACAGCTGGAGTTCAACATGCTGGCAGAACAAAGTATCTGAAATTAAGACATTGATTTTTAAATTTAAAACTCATTTAGCCAGTTTCTTTTGCAGAAGCTATATCCTGCCACTTGTTCATGACCTCCAGCTCTCCATAAACTCCAGAGCAACAACTGATTAATTTCTCCAACCTTCAGAGGGGGTTTCTATATGAATTGACAGTGAAGAGGTAACATGAAAACCAGGTTTGCTCCATCAGATGTGGGAGCTGGGGTAGTTAAGGATCGGATTTGACAATGACAGAGCCTAAAACACCATCTCAAAGAAGATGAAGGATTTATGAGTGCAGAGACTGTGGGGAAGCAAGATGGATATGTTCACAGAAGACAGCAATTCTCTGGAGAGAGACGTCAGAAGGAAAAGAGGAGGGAAATTACTTCCCAGAAGAAAGGTATGAGCAAAAGTTGTGGAACATCACTGTGGCTCCTTCCTCTAATGGAGAGCAGGGACTTGCAGGGACAGGGTTACCCTCCCTGCCCCAGAGCCTGAGGCAGGTTCCACATGGCAGGGGACTGGTGCTCATACACAGAAGTGTGACCCAGCTTACCAAAAAGGCAAGAAAAAGCCTCTCAGGCACCTCCACTCGCTCAGGCCTGGCTTGCTCCTGCTGCAGCCAACTCAGACACTGCTGCCTTGGGCCAGGTGGAGCCCCTTTCCTCCACAAAGGGAAACTCCATTAAAAAGTACTACCAGGACTTTTTGGCAGCCAAAAGGTTCAGTGGAGCTTCTCTGCTCTAAGGGCATAATTTCCCTGCTTTTCTTCATCAGGCTTGCAATACCATAACCAAGATTTACAAGTAGCTTCCCCTACTGTGGTAACAACTCCTGCCATGAAACCAGTGTGGCTGCCCCATCTCAGCCCACATCAGCTGGTCCCACAGACATCTGCACACCAGCAACAGTTCACAGGGAGAAAAATGGCTCTGCACTCGGATGTTTATCACAGATGCTTTTTCTCAACATATGGGAAGGAAAGAGCAGCCAGCGAGGCTTGTTTGCTTCTGGTGGAAAATTACCCGGGTAGTTTATGGTCCTCTCTCCGCCGGTCACCTCTGGCAGAAGCACCATAAAACCTCTGCAACCAGGGCTCTGCTCTCAGCTCTGCTGCTGGCTTGGCCTGTTAGCCCTGACAGTCACTTCTCTGTCCGTGTCAGAATTTACCCTTCTGAAGAAGGGAATAAGACACACTTCGGTATCACTGTGAGCCTGAGCTATGGCTGTGCAGGCTTTGGAAAGCACTGGCTGCAGAGCACCCATGTCCCATGAAATCCAGGTGCTCTGCAGACTTTGCCACATTTTGCCCATCCTGCCTTAGGCCCTACACAGCAAAGTTTTATATTATGTTGTTCTATCAACATTCACTCTGTACAGAGAACACCTTTTCATGCCACAGCCCCACTCTGAAAATCAGTGTGGGCACTGCCATCCAGACCCTTTTGCAGGGCTGAATGTGTCCTTGCATTTCCAGCTCCCCTTCTTCAGCTCTCAGACCCATCAGTGTCTCCTGCTGCCTGAAAAAAGTGCTCTTTTCAGGAGCATCAGCTCCTCAGGCAGGATCTCAGTGGTCCCGTCCAGCACTGCAGATCACTCTCCATCTGCATCTGAAGCTCACAAGGCTCTTTCCCTCACACAGGCACTGCTTCACCCCACTGCCCCCCACAAACAGCACTGAAATGAGCTCCTCAGCTGACAATTCCAAAAGCAGGCATGACAGAAGCACAGCATTTTAACTAACTCTTCATAAATATATTCACTTCTCTTAGTGAATTATTTACCCTGGGCTCTGGCAGCAGCTTCATCTGCTCCAAAAGGGATATAAGAACATGAAGTAACTTTGTTGAAGCATCTTGTCAGAATGAACATGCAACAGTGTCCTGATTTACAGTCCAATTCCTTCATCCTCCTGTATGCCCTGCAGTGTGAAAGGAGAGGGGCAGAGATCACAGTGATCCCTCCTTAAGCTATTTGCAGAAAGCTCCATTTCAGATGTGAAAAGAGGCCACCCACCTTGAGGACTGTGGGCACTGGCAGACTAATTTCTCAGAAGAAGACTGGAAATGCAGGACTTCAGATAACTGTCACCCCCTCCTAAATCAGCCTCCTCTGTAATTCTCAGTCTCAGCAGTTGAAGGGATGTAGCAGAGTGACTCTAGGTTTCTGCACTGAGTCAACTGCAGCACAGCTGGTTCTGCTGCTAAGGATGGCAGTGACAGTTACCTGAGACTGCTTGCAAGGTGAGATGGTCTGAGACCAATTCTCTGCAGAGCAGTGCTGTAAAGAGCAGGGCTCTGGTGGGAAGAACAGAACTACCAGAGAAACCAGCAGATAGGGAAGGTCAGCCCCATCAGCATGCTCTGGAGAGCCCTTTCCTGGCTTCTTCCCCAGAGGCCTTCACTAAGTATCCTGGAAGGAGATGGGATGGAGAAAAAGGGGCTTAATACAAATTTCCTGGCCATTCTTGTCTGCTTTCTCTTCACCTTACTGGCCAGTGGAAAGAGCTAGGGGATAGATTTTATTCCTGGGCATGTAATTGTGAGATCATTGTTTGGACAGGGTTGGGAAGGCTCCATCTCAAGGGCTGCATTTACTAGAATCGATGTGTTGTGATCCAACAGGGAGAGAGAACAGAGCCTGCTCAACCAAGCCCAGAAGTTTATTACTCTATAAACTATCTCTTCATTAAAATACAGTACTTTCTAATAAGTACAATACAGCAACACGAGCAGCACACAGAGCACAGTCCCCACGTGGGAGCTGTCTGAGAACATTTGGCAGAGACAATTTAATAACAGCAGCGATAATCATGCTACCAATGTCTTTAAAGCCAGCAGTCCTCACCTATAGAGCTGGACATCTTGGGCTGCAACAGGCTGCAATTAATCGGGTTAGCTGCTTAATACACAATAGCCCAATGTTTGCTGCTGAGCTCCACCAAGCTCTGTCCTTTTGTTATCTTTCCTAATCCATATACTATCCCATGACGCTGCTAGACAGTTATTATCCAATATTATCCAATAATAAAGAGGTAGAGCCGTGCCCCAGCGAGCTGTGTCCCCTGTGCTTTGAGAGCTGCACAGGACTGGCCTGGCTCAGTCCCTTTTGCTGGGCCATGCCCTTCAGCAGCTCACCCAGAATACCACACACTTGATCAGGATTGCAGAAATGAGGGGGAAAATCCCCAGCTGGATAATCAAGTCTCTATAGAGAGCAATCCATCGCCACCACAGATTTAAACCCAAGAGAAAAAAATAAAAAAAAACCGGCTGCAGTCCAAACAGCAGAACTGAAAATACCAACAGCTCTAATTTATTGATGGCTTAGTTGATTTAGCCTTCTGCAGGAAGCCCTGCTCCAATAACTTTGTAAGAGACCTGGAAACAGGCTCCAGAACTGGTAAAGGAATTGACCTAACAACAGCTCTACACTTTCCCAAGGCTGAGGTGGAAGGGAGCTGAAAGGAAGGAAGGAATTACACTTTGGGGAAGGACCTTCCTCACCCCATGGGAACAATTCGTACTCACCTGGCTCCAGAGCTGTGTGAGCCAACAAGGTTCTAACCACAACTCAAAACAAGGCTTCACTGTAAGCACCATTGTCAGGATTTAAACCAAATGATATTCATGACTGGCCCTTTCTCCAGGGAAGCACAGCAGGCAGGCTCCCTGTTGCACCCTTAGAATGCCTGTGCTCCATCTCCCAAGGCAGCTTAGGTGCTAGCAAAAGGCTGACAAAGCAGCTTAAGGAGCTTCTGCATTGGGAAAAGGATGAGAACTTGGGTAGGCAAAGCCCTACACACCTGCCAGCTCCTGGGGAACAGAGATCTCTAAGCAAGGATAAGGCCAGCAGTTCAAGCACCAACTGCTGCACTGAATTTAACCATTGGCACTCACCCATGCCAAGTGACAATCAGTTCTGCAGCCAACTGTGTAAGCTGCTACTCTTCAGAAGACTGGCAACAGCTCGATTCCTCTGGAAGCCCTGTCTGCCACCAGCCCCACTCCACCTGGAGACACAGATCCACCCTCTGTGCTCCTATCAGTCCTGGCAGCGAAGTGCCTTGCCATGCCAGCCTTCTTTCCAGATGAGCTGTCCATGATCAACAGGCCCAGACAAGGAGAGCCCATCTGTCTGGGCTCTCTAGCAGCACAACACTTGGGCTTGCAAGCTCCTCCTTCAACTTTCTCCTTTTAGAGGCTTCAGAAGTGCCTGTCCTGGCTTAGTCCCTGATCCTGGGAGGATGCCAGATGAAGGGTTGATCCCTGGAACATCTCCACATTCTTTGAACTGGCCCATTTTTAATTTCCAGCTCAGATCCCAGTGTTTAAGCCTATTTTTCAGAGAGAGAATGGATTTTTTTTTATCTGTGAGGTGTGGAAAGAGACTACTGTAGGCTTTGATAGTCGATGTGCTGCTTGTGATGAGCACAAGGCTCTGGAAGAGGCTGGTGACATTTGATTATCACTTAGATCAGGAGAAAGAGGGAAAGCAACTTTCAAAGGCAAGGCTGACACTGTTACAAACACCAGCAGAAATGACCTTCACACACAGCTAGCTCTCTCTGCTGCCAAGAACCATCCTCTCAGCCGCTATCATCTGAATCACCAGTACACCTGGGGCAGTGCTGCTTTACATCAGCCTCTGCTGCTCTGAAATCCAGGGACTTTCCACCAGGCTGGGGAAAAGGGTGTGTGGTGGGTCCTGCAGCAGACACATTGCAAAGTCAGTACTGACCTCCCAAGCTCAAGGAGGCTTCATTTTTTCAAATCATGATGCAAAGGATGGGTCAGCTTCCCATCCACACCAAGCCACTGAGCTCAGGTGAGCTGAATCAGCCACTGTCCACATGGGAAGACTTTTTTCCCCAGCACAACAAACAGGTAGGCTAGAAGCTCCAGTGCTGCTCTGCTGCTCAGAGCTGCAGGAGAAGCACTCTCAGCACCACATGGCTGAAACCAACTCAGGGAAGGTGAAGGAAAGGCACAGGTTATACCAGGACAAAGAGTTCACATCTGGCCATTGGCATGCAGGCAGGAAAAGTCCAGACAACCACAAAAGACTATCCAAGATCATTCTTTAGGATCTAAGCCCTCTAAGGACCAACCTGCATTTAACTCCCAGCCTTGCATTTGGAGAAGGGGACAGCAGTGATGTGAGGACATGGGAGAAACCAGGCTGACAAATCTCAGCAGTATGGGATTGATCCTTACCGCGGGATCTGCAGCAAGAGCTTTTCTCTGCTCCCTGCATCACATGGCTTTTTGATAAATCGTCTTTCCCAATAAATCTATCCCTCACTGTACACATACGGAATCCATTCTTCTAAGTAGCCACTGAGGTGCTGTCAGGGTCATTAACTATCATTATCTGGGGCAGCTGTTCCCCAGCGTGCTGACGCAGGAATCAATCAGGCTAAAGCATGAATTTCCCCTACACTTCTCCAAACACTGCCTTTATCCCTCTCCATCAAGCGATGAAAAAGAGGAGCAGTTCTGCCATCTCGCCAAGGTTTAGCAATCTTCGTACTGGAAGGAGCTGGCTAAAGGGAAAGCAGTGGCAGATGAGGCAGGCGTCAGGCTGTCACAGAGACAGGATGAGGTCTGACTGATGTCTTTACCAGGAAAGAGGAGGCAGGGTGATTGGAAACAGGCCAGTCAGCTGAACAGATATCATTCTCATAAAAAAAAAAAGAAAAAAGAAAAAAAAGAACCCAAAACTTCCTCATTTTCTTTAGTACCCCTTAATGAGATAACCTCTTTCTCTGAAGGATGGGGGGCTTTCAAACCTTTCATGTGCTCAGACAACAAAGGAGAGAAACAGGCATTCAGGATTTTCACACCATCCAAAGTCAGGATTTATTAACTCAAAGTGTTCAACATCTGACGCTTGAGAGCTTAAAATCCAACTTAATTTTCCTGAGTGTCAACTGCTTAACCCCATCTCAGGAATTCTCTAGAACAGAGCATCTCCATTCCTCTGCAGTAACTGCTAGCCACTTCCAAACAGGATGAATTCACAGAAAAGGGACAATACCCAACTGCAGTCAGTGTAATGGCAAATAGTTAGAGAAGTAGCTTTTCTTCTTATTCCAGTGATAGGTATAAACGGAGCTAATTCTTTGCCTGAATGGTCTGGATTCACACACCAGGAGACTGTTAACCTGCAGAAATGCTGGTTATTAACCTGCAGAAATGCTCTTTATTAGCCCTGAGTATCACCCACTCTGTCTAGGTTACATAAAAATAGACAAACCTGAACATAAACCTCCACAACCCACACACACCTCTCAGTCTTTAAGGTCATGTACACACACAAGCCAGACGTCAGGTAGCTGCATCTTTGAATGACAAAGGCATTGGGAAAAAAAAAAAGGAGTGATGTCTTTTTTCTCTTAAGGGAATGATCTGTCTTCCCAGAAGTTCTTGTCAATATTTTGGAAAGAACTCATGGGAGCAGAACTTCCCAAGGACAACACACATTGGTTTGGGGGTTTCCAATGCAGCACATCCTACTATAAAGAAAGACTCAGGAAAATAAATGCAAACAGATGATAGAACTAAGGGTGGAAAGTCTGACAGAAATGTCTTTTGTTCTCAGATCAAAACAAAGATTGATCAAAGTTTGTTGTGCACATGCTGTGAGAATGAAAAACTTCCAACTGGTAGGTATCACAGCTAGCACTCAAGACAAAAGACTTTTCCAAACATCTTCTAACCCTCACACAAACCAGACTAAAACTTAATTTACGAACCATGTCTGATTGAGAAAAATTTGTTTTGTTTTAATCAGAAATTTCATCCTAGACTAAAACCTTTCTCCTCAAAGATTTATTAGGCTGGCACAATTGTCCTCAAAGAGGTTGTTTTGACAAGCACTTGCTTCCAAACAAGAAGATCTTGCCAAAGAGAAGCGTCAGTGGCGTGACTCAGGTTCCATCAATGGTAAAGAGGTGGCAGAGCCTCTGCCAAGACTCACCTATCCATCTCATGAGGGACGTCATGATTTGAAGATACTTGGTCTTCTGCACATTGAAGAAGGTGAAAGGACCCAGGAGAAGTGTGAATGCTGCCTGGAAGGACAACAAAATCACACATTAGGTTAAAAACCAGAAATTCTGCCAGCAAGATGAATTTATCAGCAGAACAAAGCTTGCATTGAAAGTTCACCTCCAGACATGTCCGTTTGTCATGAAGGTTTCTTTGTTGCTTAATTTTACAGCTAAGTTGGCTGAGACACAGGGGGTCAAGTAAGCTGTTGGGTATCAGAGAACATGCCTCGGGCAGAAGTAGAGCTCAGGATCCTCTTGGCTCTCAGCCGTTTGCTATCACTGCTACAGCACTCCTTTACTGACACATTTCAGTAAAAGCTCTCAGTGCAGCCTTACGGAACATTAAATATTAAACTGTGGCCTCTTTGCCTGAGTACATAGCAGTTTAGGTCTGAATAGCAATAGCCCTGGCCAGTCTGCTTCCATCAACATTGATGGGGTGGCTTTGGGGTATCCCAGGCTCAACAGCAATGGAGCCAGGGCCACCTGCAGCTTTCTTCCCCCTACACTTTACATTGCATGTGTAAAACATAGAGTTTTTTTAATATATGTAAAAACAGATAGTGGGAAAGCTACAGTGTAACAGTTCAGCTCTTGGAAGCTGAAAACCTATGCAAAGTGAGGAAAAAAATTCATCAAAGAGAAACTCATAAGAAAGAACTTAATTCAGTCTGGAAAGTAGAGGTTTTTTAATGAAGAAAGACCTTTTGTCACTGTCCTCTTGGATGTCTACTAAGAGACCAGTGTTTCATAAAATCACAGAACGGTTTGGGTTGGAAGGGACCTTGAAGACCATGTAGTTCCAACTCCCTGCCATTGGCAGAGACACATTCCTCTAGACCAGATTGCTCAAAGCCCTGTCCAACCTGGCCTTGAACAATTCAGGGATGGGTCAGATTAAACTGGGGTACACTGCAGCACCAATTTGTTGCATCTCTTCCAGCTGGGCTGCAAAATACATCCAAGAAAGATCCATCCTAGAAATCTGGACTATACAGCTTCCCATGAGGGTTTCTTGTAGCACCTCCTAGAGCACACAAGGCAACCCTGCCTGGAGGTGACATGTCCTACATGTCACCTCTGCCCGGGCCACCAAGCAGCACTTGAGCCCTACCTACCTGAGACAGAAGAGAAAAGGTGTCACTGGAGGGAAAAAAAGATCTGGCTGCAGTCTGAACATAGATTGAGAGAAGCTACTTGTGACAGGGAAACAAAATGGGTGCTACAGAAGAGAGCCCTGCCTGTTCTCCATGGGATGGCACTGGCTAGCAATACACTAACAGGTCCAAAAGCTGTAAGCAGGCAGTGCTTAGAAAGCTACAGCACACACAGCATAGGTTTGTAGAGCATCCCAAAGAGATTTTTAAAGACAAATATTCAACATTAATATTTACACATTGCTCTTTTCTGTGACTTCTTGAAGCAGTTCAAGAAAAGGTGTCACCAGCAGCGCAGAGCTGGGACTCAAAGGGGCAGGTCTGCCGAGCCTCAAGGTCTCTGTCGACCCCAACAAAGTCAGGACAGAACAGAATCCAAGCTATTTTAAGACTAGCTCAACCCCAAGAAACCTTTTTTGAGACCGTTTCAGGATATCTGCAAGGCAAATTGGAAATGCCTCGCATCACAAGTATTCTCAGGTGACGAAAGTAAACCCAGAAGGGGAGCAGGGGAGAGAACCCTCGGTTTGACACATTGCTCAGTGGGGATGTATTCTGATCCGAGGCCATCACTTACACCAAATCTTGCTTTTTCTGCTCAGATGAAAAAGAAGGACAGGAAGCATGCACAGAATTCAGATTTGTGAAGCAACTGATGGTTGTTGGAGGAAACACTGAAATCACACAGAATACAACGCCACAGGCATAACTGGCAAGATTAAGAGCCAAACCAGCTTTAACAGTTATGGGACTTGAGGTTTTAACTAGAAGCAAACTAGCCAGTTACAAGCCTTTTTTCACTCTTCTCCCTCTTGTTCCTTTTTTCTTATTGGGAGCTTAACTCCCCTCTCCTGCCCAGTAGGGACTGCCACTCCATCCTAGGCAGCGCACAAACTCCAAAGGACTAAATAAACCTTTGATTAAAGAGTGATGTAGGGCACAGACCCAAAGCAAACAAAAGTAGACACCAATTCTCTTACTGAAAAGTATTCTTGAGTTTGTGACTAATCTGTTTCAACCTCCTCTCCCAACACTGCTCAACACAGCCTCCCTTCAAATCAGTTTATAGCTCCTGCGTCAGAAGGCGCTGAAACACAGAGACGGACTGAGGATGGTGATAATTAAGGAACAGGTGTCTGCTGCAAATGAGAATGCTCCAGAACCAATTGGCAAAACAGCCCCTCAAACCATAGCAAGGATTGACACAAAATCACCAAGCATTTAAGCAGCTGTGTCTGAAACCCCAATTTGCCTCACCCACCGAGGCAAAGAGCCATGTTAAGGTGGATTTGGGGCTCAGTTGCTGAAAAGCATCAAAAAGCATCCTTAAGTGCTGGAAGAACCTGAGTGTCCTTTACCTTTTGCAGTTATTCTCCCATTCTCAAAGCACCCTAAACAACTAAATCCACTCAGCAAGGTTTTCAACTCTCCTCCTCTCAGGCCTTTACTGCTCAACTCATGGGGAAGAGACACAAGTTGTGCTTGAACAGTTGAATGCCCCTCCATCCTTTAGGATGATCAATGTCTTCTGCTCTTAACAAGACCCTGGTCCAAAGGAACCAAGCAAGAGATTAATTCTAGTGCAATAGAAATTTATTACCTTTTCCACTTGACACCCATTTGGGATCCAAGATGGATATCCATGGATCAATACAAACAATGCTAAGGCCTGCAGTGAGACAAGGGTGGCCTGCTTTGCAGGGATTTGTGCCAACAAATCCCTTTAGGAAGGGAAGCTACAGAACACACTGGACTTCTTGGGAGGAGAAAGGCTGGGCAGAACAGGATATTAAACAGCCACATTAAAACATCATTTTGAAGTGAAATTGTGTACAGCTCAACAGGACTGAGCATAGGGCAGGAAAAAGGGGCCAGTTCATCACCAATGGCCAGGACATGAGGACAAGGACTCAGTCTCTCGATCAGAGCTAATCTCAGGTCAACCATCAGAAGAATCCCAAGGCCAGGAACCCTATTTAAAAACACATCCCCAAAAGGATGAGAAGAGACCACAATGCTTAGCAGGAGGATGTCTACTTCCTCTACATTGCTGTGCCAGACACCTCAGTGCTCTTCCAACCCATTAAGTTAATTAGTTTCATAACTTTTCCTTAAGGAAAAAGTAAGCCCAAATAAGCACTTCAGACATATAGCCAAACTTTCTACCTGATGTTTTCCAAGCTCAAGTCTCTCCCAGAGGCAAATAATTCACAAAGTGCTTCATTACACATGTAATTCAAACAATCTAGAACATACACAGAAAACTGTACCAGTCAGCCCTGTCAGAAATCAAATATGCAGAGCCTCAGCACATGAAAAAAAACCTCCCAAGTTTGCCAGTTCACCTCTTGAGCTAGCTAAAGTATTTTCTAGGAGTTCATCATTCCCTTCCTAAGCTTCAGCAAATAAACCCACCCAAGGAAGAATGGGCATAGTCTACTTTGATTATGATTTTTCTGCTAGCGAAGTAGTTTCTTATTAGAAACAAGCAGGCATATGGGGCTGATTCATTGCTGAACTGAAACAAGGCAAAAAAAAAACTTCATTCAGCTAAGGAGGAGAACTGAATTTATTAAAAGCTGTTTAAATTCACAGGATGGTAGAGAGAAACCTTTACAGTGCTTTTTCACAGGGCTGGCTATTAAGAATGATTCCCTCATTTTCCTCCAAGCTCCTCCATTAAATAGGAAAGGCCAGGTAAATCACCAGGCTCATAGTGGAGGGTATGTGGAACCCACACAGAGCAAATAAATGCAAAATTCTCTACTCTTCCTTCTTTTCTTATGCTGAAAACCAGCATGAAAATCCAGCACAGTCATGACTGGAAAAACGGTGTTTTTGTTGCTTTTACTGACATTTCCAGTCAAAAAACCCCGAGAAACCAGTGAGGGTAGAAGAAAGAACAGCAGCTTGTCACCCTGAATTACACTCTTCCCTGCAGGCTAGTAGAAGCCATGAGCAGCACACCAGCTTGCTCAACCCCTGGGAGGGTCTTCAATTCCATTCCATTCCTCCAACCAAGCCAAGCCACAGCAGTACAGGCACCAAGGTTTGGGATCTTCCCTGAGCTGGCAACTCAGCTGACACCACTTTCCCAGCCTCTGCACCTGTCAGCTCTCAGTATTTCAAAATGAAAAAGCAAGCTGGTCAACTCGAGTCTTCTTGCCACGGGGGAACTAGCTAGGGCTTACCGTTGCCTGGAATATATTTTTATATATATTTATATATTTCTAAAAGTATATTTTATTAAAGCTCTTATGTTAAAAGTTGGTTATGTAACCTTGTTTATTGGCTTATCTTATAAAAGCAAGAGTAAGATCAAGCGTTAATAGGACATCTGGCTGGTTTTTATCAGCTTAGTTGCAGCCAAGAGGACCACCAAGAGAGCTCTCAACCACTAAGTGATGGCCAGCTAATGCCAGGAGTCTTTCAGACCATACAAACACGCTTTAAGCCAGTCAGAGGGCTGTTTGACCAAAAGGGTTCTTTATTGACCTGAAGGGTCCATCTATCACTCTGAACCAGTACAGTTCAATAGCTTTCATCTGCTTCTCAGCATGTGGCTTTTACAGAAGCAGCCAATACTGCTCAGGAAGCACAATTAGCATCCAAAACGTGGCTGATTCATGTATTAGATGCAGTAGTTACAGCATTATGGCTAGTGCCTGCATACATTTGCAAGAGGACCATCTGAAAAACCAGCCTCATTCATAACTGTCATCAGAACCTGCTTGTTTTCATGCTCCACAAACTCATCTGTAAGAATTGCATCTGTCTTTGGTGCTTGCCAAGTAGTGAATTAAAAACAGTAGCTATTGCTTCTTATTGATTCAGAGCCTGGAAACTTTCAGAAAGATTGGGTGGAAGCAGGATATGTACCTGAGCAAAGTGAGACCATGAGGATTAACCTTGTTAAGTTAAGCAAGCATGCCAGGAACAGCGCAGAAAGTTCAAGAGCTTTTGAATAAAATAATTTGTGCAGCACAGGCCTATCATACCAATGAGAAGTTACTAAGTTTCAGACAACAGAGCAAGGATCCCTCAGTTTTAAAGTGATGATAGAGAAGAGGTGTTGTAGTGCTCACTCCTTAGAGATCCATCTCCTTTTGGGCCCTCAGCCACCCTGTTTTTGTCTTTCTTTTTCCTCCCAACCTTTCACACCCTTATTCAAAACCAGCATCCACCACAAACCAGATCATTCCTTGAGGTTCTTGCTTCCATTTGATAGAATTGACAACATCTCAGACAAGCTTAACCTTAGGATGGTATCAACTCCATCTCTGCAGACACTGATGTTTAGATTTCACAGCTGTTGAGCAACAGTACCTCTGTCCCACAAGACAGAGCACAGCAAATGACCCCACTCTAAAGAAGGGTCAGATAAGATCTGATAAAAAAGTCACCGGTTTAACAAAATGAATCACTTTCCTTGGTAGACTTTGGCACTTTTGCAGGAAAGCCAAGGGTTGAGTGCTTGATACTGGACTGTGGGTCTGTAACATTCCCACAGCAAAACCTGACACCAACAGAAAACACAGCCTCGACTGGATGAGCACTTCCCAAAGGAAGCTGTGCTTGACTCAGTGCTCAGATGCAAGGAAAGTCTCCTTGAGCACGGCAGGAAAAAGCAGACATTTCTTACATGCTGTCAGAAGTGGCAACTCTGACACTCGCTCTGCTTCTGCAAGATGTCCCTGAGCTCAGAGCTATTTCACTACTCAGATGAGCACTAGAAGGGACAGATGAAACAATCCAACAAAACCAGACTGCGCAAGTACAGAGAGCAAACAAGATGTCAGGGAACCAGGATATTCTGTTCCCACCTCAGGTGCTTTCCACTAGAGTGTGTCACATCTAGGGAAAGAAAAGTCCAAAAAGCAAAACTTGATTTATTGGCATGGACACAGGTCAGAGGTTTTTCCCTGGCTGGAAGGTTGAGCCAGCCCTATTGCCTTCAGTAACTCCTTAGGAACTGGTGTTCTATTTAGATCCTCAGGGAATTTTTAGGGCTGACTTTGGAGAGAAACATTAAATGCATGGTGCCTTCCCCACTCCTGTTTGGGTCTCCTAGATAAAGAAAACAGCTTCATGGCATTTCAGAGCTACCTGCAGCTCTACCAGCACACACCTGCACCTCTGAAAGCTCAAGCTCCTCTGCACTCACTCCAAGTTGTGGCTACTGCAATGCTACCCCTAGCAGGCTTTGGTCACTCCTGCCAGGGCCTTGGTGCTTTTCAGCTAAAACATCTTAAGAAAAAGGGTCTTGAGTGTGGTGTCCCCTCTGCCATCTCTCACCCCCTTCACTGGGGTGACAAGGCCATGTTTCTGTCCTGCATGAGCTCATATCTCAAGCTAGAGAGCCAGATGGCCCATCAGCAAGGGCGGCGATCCAAGCTTTCCTTGGTAAAGCTTTACCCCTTGCAGTGGACAGTACAAATATAAATACATGGAAAGAGTCTGATTGTTCAGGAAGGAGCTTTTTAGAGAGCTGAAAAAAAAAGAAAAGCTGAAAATCCACAGCCTCTCAAGGCTGGAGGCAGGGCTGCAGCAGGGGCCATGCTGATAGGCAGCAAGTTATCAGCAGACAAGCTGTTATGAAGCTGAAAGTTGGCTGAAAAGAGATAAACCAGCCTCAGAACAAGGATTGCTCAAAAGAGTTGATAGGCAAGAGGGATCTTAACCTCCAGATCCCCTGTAGAGTCAGGAAGTCACAATGGAGGGAGGATGCAGCCACCAGACATCCCAGAAGGAATATTTATAGCTGAAGAAACAAGGGCAGTTATGCTTTGGGTACAGCAGGCAGCTGCCACAGCAGCTCCGGTAATTAACGTGCTGCTCTCGGGACACCTGGCAGAGCTTTATAATCATAACTCACACCAGGCATATTCCTGGCACTGAGGAGCCCTCACCCACCTCTCTCCCCAGCTCCTTCAGGCAGGCAGGAGGTATCCTCCAGGAATTAAGACCTCGGCTGCTGCCAGGGTGGTTTTTGCCAGCGAAGCAAAGTAGCCTTTCACCCACCATACCCTTTACGCTGGATGCTGCCTCCCAGTTCCTATGCCACAGTGATCCCAATGCCTCTTCCAAAATGGAAGACCTTCTGCAAGAGATGGACAGAAGTGCTTGTATCCCCAAAGATATCAACTTCAGTTCTAGAGATCTTCAAAGGCTCTAGCCCAGCATCAGCTTTTGAATGTGACTGCCCATGCAGCAAAAAAGTGTAGTCATCCCAGCTGCTTACAAGCTCTGATCTTGCTGGGCATCCAAAACACCAAAGACCAGCTGACAACTGGGCAGCCTCTACCTGCAGCTCTGGGAGGCCAAGGCAGAAGCAGCACAAGGACAGCAAGGAAGTACCTGAGACTGCTGTTCTTCTCTCCACATCCTCACTCAGGGCCACAGTCTGTTTCTGGAGCTGGCCAATCTCTGAGCACCAGGAACTTTCCACTTTGGAAAGAATACCCTGAAATATCAGTTCTTTCTCCATTTAAATTGAAGGAATTCAGGCACAAAGTGTTCTCAGAAAGTCATTAGGTGCAAGGATTCTGTCCCTGGCATACCTGGGGTGTGCAGGATCACAGCCAGCGGCAAGCTTGCACTCTCTGGGGTAAATACACTTCCATTATCATTTTTCACAACAAGAGAGAGATAGAGGCCAGCAATAACCCCGAGGTGACTGGCATCTAATTTTTCATCATTGGAGTATTTATGGCACAGCCGTTTGCGGCATCTTGTAATCACTTTACCGCCTCCTTGACCCCTGGCTCCCCCTTATTCTGCATCTCCTAATTGCATCTGAACAAGCAGGAGGGAAGCAGCAAAGTGGATAGATGCAGGAGAGCTGAATGCTTGGGTTGTGATACTTGGAAGGACAGCAGAGGAGGTGCAGAGCCAAGTTTGGCTGTACCCCCCACCACCAGCTTGCTCTGATCACCCACAGCGTATAAAAGTAGAGCTCTCCTCCTTCCTGACACTGGGTGACCTTGAGGAGTTGTTCTCTGCCTCCCCAATTCATTAGCATGGAACGAGAGATTAATGAGTTTCCTCCAACAAAGTGTGAGGGCATCATCTTTATACACAGATACTGCCCCAAATTCCTGCATATTTGTAGCCTCTCCTGGCAGGGCATTGGCAACTACAACAATATTTATATTGACTACAAAAGCCCCTGGGTTAGACAGCACAAAGCAAGGGAGATGTGGACCAGCATGACACGGATGCACAGAGGGCCCTGCAAACATGTCAAGCTACAAGCTGCCAGGGTTAGGAGGTACTTGGGCTCAGCAAGGATGAATGTTCCTAAAGGCCACTAACCCCTTGTCTGCCACAACACCAACAATGCCTTCACTACTAAGCTGCTATTTTTCCTCGTTACTTTTTCCCCTACAAACTTTTCTCAGCTGAGTTTCACAGGATTCTCCAGCTGCTTGGAGGACGCAGCTTCAGGGACAGCATCATCCTGCTCCCTGGGTCATGAGGGAGTCGCCTGAATGGAAGAAAACGTCCCTCACTTTGTAACTACTTAGCACAAAAGAAGAGATAAAGCCTTGTTGCCCGGGGCTAGCAGGGTGTCTATTCACTCCCAGCCTCCTTCCCTGCACAGTGCACACCAAACTGGTGCAACAGGCTTGGGAGATCAGCTCTGCCCCAGAGCATTATACCGACTTCAACTTACAATATAAATCCCAGCTGCATTATTTGTATTTATAGTCCTGCTTACAGAAGCATGAGCTACATGTGGGATTTGCTGATGTAGTCCAAAAATCCACATTTTTGGACAAGAGCGTCAGTGATCTCACTCAGACATACAGTGCAATTTAGGATGGTATTAAGTTGCAGACTTATTTAGGAGTAAAAAGAGATATGGGTCTGTCCAGAGCTCTCCTCCACAGCTTCTGATAACGTCCAGAGCAGCAGAACTGCACAGTTCTGCAGCCATTGCGCTTTCTACGTGTATATTAAGGAATTAACGGTAATTTCAGGGGATGAGAGATCAAGACTGCTGTCTTACTCGATGAAAACGCTGATGTGAATCAAGCAGGCAGCAAGGTCAGACCTCTGTTTAAAAACAAAGCTGGTGCTAAAACACTGAACAAACTAGCGGAAAATATGCTGTTGAGAAAAAGGCTTATACTGCATTTCCCAGGGGATTGTTTAGCTGACTTAACAGGTCTCCAACTCTGGCTCCTAGGATGCTGTTACAATCACTGCAAAAAGTAACACTGCACATGGGAAATATATTTATTACTCATTTTCTACAAATGTTCTGCAAATGAAATATTTGTGGCTCTGCTGGAACAGCCTAGTCCAAGAAAAGAATTTTAAAAGGCCCTTCTTAAACCTTTACCACTCGATGCAGAGAATGGGTGATCACATATATTGGTTCTGACACCTGCCCTATTCAGGAGAGATTGGTCTCCAGTATCAGGAGAGAACAGTGTCAGCTTTGGTGCCTTGCTGCCCAAGTGAGCTGACTCCAAAGGACAGCTTTATTCAGGGAAAGAAGCAGCATGGCCTCTCAGCCTTGGCAGGGTGGTTGTGCTGGGCAGCAGGGCTGTGGTTTGAGCCCAACATCACCTCTGGTGAGCTCCCACAAAGTGCAAAAAAGCAAACAGAGGTCTATCTAGAGCCACTGCTTCACCCAGTTTGTTTAGCTGATTTGTTTCCAAAGTTCATGCCCACCATCAGACACCACAGAAGTCAAACCAAGCACTAAAGTGTGCAGAACATTCTTCCTTGGGGAAGCCAAGAGTGTCTGAGCTCACTGATGGCCTCTGCTCATCGCTTTACCACCTTGCTTCTCTGAAGGGCTGGTAGCAGCTGCAGCACACCTGGCCATGCATTCAAGCAACCAGCACAGCACCCTTCCCTTCCAGACAGCCCTTGCCAGCCTGTTGGAGGTGCCAGAGGGGCAGGATTGGCCCTTTGGAAAAGCTCAGCATCCAAGTGACAAGCACAACCCAGGCTCCACTTAGGAAAAGCCCACTTCTCATTGTGAAGTGAACAGACAGCTCTGTACAGAAAACACATTCCAGTCCCCTGCACTATTGATTTCCCAGTGAAAAGAGACAAGCTAATCCATTAATGTTAGTTGCTTCAAAGCTTAGTCTTGCAGTTGCTTCACTCTGGTCCCAAAGGCTGACTCTCCTACCCGGTGTTTGTCTTCTCGCTGATGTTTCTTTTACTCAAAATACCATCAGTTACAAGGAAGCAAGAAAAATCACCCATCAGAAGCTGAACTCCAGCTCTTAGGTCACTGGAACAACAAGTTTATATTTCACTTCCACAACACCACACTCATCTGCCTCTCCTCCTGACAGCTCAAGAAGAACCTCTTTTTCACAAGGCCAGTTATTATCTGAAGATCCCTTTGCATTAGGAAACACAAGGGGTGTGGGAAACTCCAGCAGAGCAAGTTTATCTGTCACAGGCCTATGATGAGCAAGCAATTGAAAGGATTTATTGATGAGCCCACAGAAGAACGGACCAGAATGAAGGAGGCAGGATCTATGCCATATTAACAAGGCTGTGTGCCAATTTCAACCTATTAGTTGCACAATAAAAAGAGCTGAGACTTGCCTTCCCTACCCACATCCAGACACCATTTATTTTAGCAGAACTTGGCTCCTATCCCTCTTCAACCACTTCAGACCAAAGCAACAACTTAACTGAACTTACTTTTTGGAGGCTGACTAGATGAGAGGCATGAGAAGACTCCAATCAGCCTCTGAGACAGGGCTTTTAGCCAAGGAAAGCTGTATTTCAGAGGCACCTGTAACAATTTGGCCTACTGATATTGATTATTAACGCAGTACTAATTCCTCTCCTGTCACAGCAATGCCTCAAAACTCAGGTAGCCTGTACACACAGAAAAGCTACTATATTTTGGACCCTTGAAAAGCTTTTCCCTATTTTGAAGGCTTTTAGAACTGCCTTTACGCACAGAAGTAGCAGCTGCCTTTTTTTGTACATTTGTTTCTATTTCTATATCAGTATCATAGTAAACCACATCAAAGCATTTGTGGTAAGGAATATAATGCAATACTTTTGGCAAGAAGGTCTTACCATGAATAACTTCTTATAGGATATGCAGGGTGACATGCTAATAGTGCCCCAGTCCTGCTGCATCCTTACTGCAAGCTGAGGTAACCTAGAACACAACAATGCTACAGTTTAAGCAATTTATTTAAACAAGATGATGGCGTCACACCATCAGGATAAGCTTCCATCAGCTTTCCTTCCTTTTTACTGGCTCACTCTGGGAGCCCAGCACAAGCACCCCAAAGCTTTTTGACTGATGGGCTGTGAAATCAGCCCTCCCTGCTCCAGCTCCTGCCACTGAGGCTGCTTCCTTCCCCACCACTGGTTCTCAAGGTCTCTAGACACTGAGACCTGTAAGAATAAATATCCAGGAGACAGCAGCTGTGACCCATTTATTACCGGATGCTGCTGCAGGGCACAGCTGAGGAAGGCAGGGCAGAGGAAAAGCACTTTCTGCAAAGGGAACGGTGGAGCAAACCCAGGTGCCCTTGGAAGAAGCACTCTGCTTGCAGCACTGCTCCAGCTCTGTGGCTCCAGCTCCCAGTTGGCAACAGACAGCTTAGATCAAGCATGGATGTTCAAGTACTGCCATGAGGGCTCCTCTCATATCACTGCTGGGAGGCAAAATACAAAACAAAAAACCAACCAAAAATAAAAACCTACAGAGGCCAACAATGGACCGAGAGAGGCCACAAGAGTGTCGTGTACCAAACCAGCTGATAAAACTGCCCCAGTGCAGGTAAATGCATTTGGAAAGATCTGTTCTGACAGTAAAAATCTGAGATACCTTTACCCAGAGCAGGGCACAGGCAGAGCTGGGAAGGAGAAATGCTGTGGAGGGAAGCAGAGCACGTACAGCAGGCACACAAAGCCTGGTGCTCCAGCCCACAGCCAGAGCAGGTCGGGAAGGCAGCACAGCACCGAGGCCAACAGGATCCCCATCAACACTTATCAGCACAGCCTTCGCATTTGCCGATGAAGTTCTGCCGGCACTGAGCGATGCTACAATGGTTCATGTGTCCTCAGCCCACCCCCTCACCCCCCTGCACAGCCTCCTGCAGCTGCAGCCCGGCCCTGCTCTGGTCACCAATCAGAGCGTCGGGCTGGGGTGACATTGTCCCCTCCTGAAGAGGGACAGTAAGCGCCTGCAAGCCCGCTCATTTTATTCACTGCACAAGCACGTTTCCAACTGGGATAATCTCCATTAAACCATCTGCGCTCCCATCCTCGCCCGGCCTGCACCCGCTGGGCTGCCTGCGATACTGCAGCATCTGTGAACCGGCGCAAGCGGATGCCGCGTCCCTTTCCCAATCAGCTAAAAAAACCAACAGAGACTCAGACAGAACAGATGCACCTGGTGGCTTTGACGCGCTACCGAGCCAGGCTACCAGAAGTACCTGTGCCAGTGCTTCTTCTGAAAGGCACACAGCTCCCCTTGAGAATTTAAGCCATTTCCTTTCCATCATGGGAAGACACCATGTCCCACATTGCCAGGAGGGCTGAGAACAGAGTAGAGGTTTTAGCCTCAACGGCTGCCCTGGTGCAGAACAGAAGCGTTGTTTGCCAGGTCATGAACACAGTTTGGATCAGACATTCTGAATGACTGTTGATCCCCAGGATTTAATCTCTTATTTATCTCAGTATTTGCTTTCTAGAAACAGAGACTATCATGTCACATTCCTACATCACTTGGACAGAAGGACAAGAAAGCGTTACGAAGAAAGATCTGAAACTTAAATCTGCTGCCCCTTCCCCATGACCTCCACAGCAGAGCTCAGCGGACCCTATAGAGAGCATGATAAAGCAACTGCAGTGAAATGTGAATTCAGCACTGAGAGAACGTGACCCTGTCCTCAGCATTGACAGAGACAGCCAAGGGACTTGGGAGTCACTCCAGCTGTTGAGGACATGGCAGGGTGGTGACGGGTCTGAAGCAAAGATAGAAAGCCATCGATCTGCTTTAACTGTGATCACTGCTTGCCTTCAACAAGGTCGCTGAGCCACCCAACACACGCCTTTCTTCCAGCCCATTTGTCCCGCAGGGTCTTGCCCTCCCAGGCATGGAAGAGCACAGCAAGGCTCACCCTTCAAACCTCCCAGGTTGTCTACGGTCCTAAAAAGGAGCGAAATATTGGCAGCAGTGATGGAACAGGAGCAAAAGTCTATTTACATATTTTCTGCACTTGCCTTCGCTTATTTGTTTTGCAAGTCTTTATTTTCCAAAGCAATTTATAAACAAGAAGTGAGACAACCATTTGTTCAGACAAAGGTTAATAGGGGCCTAGCGGTCTCTGAAGACTCTGCAGTCACACTAAGGTGTGAAATCTTGGAGCAGCAATAAAGATGCTGCACAGACAAGCAAGTCTCAAGAGAAGAATTTAATCTGTCTAAATATTCTCATTATGTGCATAGTTTTCAGCTTCCATTCACAGTAATCAGAGCAGAGACAGCTTCCAGAAGCCTTTTTAGACAATAAGGCGTGAAAAAGGATTTTTACGTCAGTCATTATTCTTCTCTCCATCCCCAGCTTGAAGAGTCAATGTTTGAAATGGTTTTTGCTGAAAAGAAGAGACAGTGTTGGGAGAGAGAGCTGACAGGAGGAAGGCAGCACGGGTCTTTGGCAGACTGGTGGGACTTGGCACAAGAGAGCTCCCATTGGCACCATTTGTCCATAAAACCTCAAATAGATTATTCTCCTGGTAGTCCAAAATAGGTTTTTTCTGTAGGATAATGCACAGAGTATGAAATATAACACTACTTTCAGAGAACTGCTTCACTGGAATGGGCAAGAAGTTCCAGTTACATCCACCCATCTTGCACCTAAAAGTCACTTCAACCTAAATACAGTACTAAGATAAGGTAGGAAAACTGGAGGCAGGCATCTAGGACAAAAGGGCTGATCCAAAAACTCAGCTGCTTTCTTTTGGGATCACAGTGTCCATCTGTCCCCTTGCCACAGGGGAACTTGTCTGCAAAAAGAGACCTTGTTTGTCCACTGAAACGTGGAACCTGAATTATTCCAGCAGGCAAGAATTCAAAATAGCAAGTTAAGAAAACAGAATAAGTTCTCCATGGGTATGATACCCTGGGACCAAGAGAAGCTGTGCTCTTGATGCATCTCACCCCTCTTTACTTTCATGTTGCATTTTCCCCTTCAGCCAGGCAGGTTTCAGCTTTTCTGGCATGTTCAAAACTCTACTTCCATACACAAGAAACTTGGACAAAATGCTTACAGAGAATTACAATGGTTTACTACTGAAGTTTTTGAGGTCAAGAGACTTACTTCCCCTGCCTTCCCATTTCCAGGTTTCTTTCAGGAAGTTTAAGAGCTAAACTGGTCACTAGTTGTCCACATTGCAAACAAGACAATGGGGAAAATATTAACCAGGATAGCAGAGGAAAAATATTACCCTGCACAGCCACTTCAGAGGCAGCCCAAACTCAAAGCCAGGGTCAGTACTGTGGTCTGAGTGTTTTATAAACAATTACATCTCTTACCCCTCTCTAAGGAGGTCACCACCCTCTGTTTTCTGGAGAATGAAACCACACAGGTCAAGCAGGGAGTGGGACCAGCAGAGCTGGAGGCAGAATAAGTCCCAGTTCACTCCCATCCTCACCCAGTAAAAAGCATTAGAGACCTTAACAGAAAAGTACAACTTGGAGGTAATGCTGACCCGTCCAGCAGTCTCCTGAAAATAGTGATTGTGAGAACTGACCCCCACCAGTAACCCACTACTGACTGGTCTGCTCTCCCACAAACAATCCCACCCTCCATCTAAGAGGGCACAGAGAACAGCACTGAAGCCTCACCCCAGTTACTAAGCAGGAAAGGATTAACCACTAGCGAAGACTTTGCAGATATTTATTCTCCAAATCCACAAGACAAGCAGAGGGAAAAGCTCCTCTGAGAGTTATGTACACAGACTGTGAGTCTAATGCTTTACACAGTCTTAATTTTTTTAATTTTGCAAGTCCTAACAACAATTATCTTCATGAATTATAGACATAATATCCGAGAGATGCAGGCAGTAATTAATGCATGTCTGCCTTTTCTGACTAGCTCCTTCTGCTGGGTCAGGGAGAGTTATTGAAATTCAGGAAGGAAATCTTCAATCTTCTAGAAGTTTTAAAGAAACAGACTAAGACAGAATTTAATAAAGCAATAATATTTCTCTTAAATAATTAACTAGACTTTGACATTCACTAATATTTCTGAGGCCCATATCTCTTACTTTTGCAATAACACTGGATGTGATCCACTGCATGTCCAAAATGTACTAATTCCAAAATTACCTCTGGATTTCTCTGCACCCACGCAGCCACCCTCATTCCTTTTACTTAAAATTCTCACTGAGACCCTTAACAGAAGACACACCACGCAGCACCAGCATCCTTCCCTCCTCCCATTTTGCCCTACCGACATCTGTCTCCAAATACGAGCGCTCAGCACTCCCCAAGCTCTAGAGAAGCCATGTTCATCATCCTTTAGGAAAAAACCTGGGGTCAGAGCAGAACCCCAGCACAGCATTAGATGCAATAGACAATCCTGAACTAGACAAAGCTATTACTAAGGCAGTGTATAGCACTGGATGTTGTCTAAGCTGGCTGTTTCCATCATCCTTCAAGTAGCAGATTCTCGTGCAGCATTAACAATTTTATTCACATAAAGAATGGACTCAATGATCCTTGTGGGTCCCTTCCAACTCAGGATATTTTATATTCTAAAGCACTCAAGTGAGTTTAATATACTTCAGTATCTTGACAACAATTACCCCCAAGCGAATATTACTTAGCCAGCCACTGAAAAACCCAGTGAAGAAAAACCCAGCCTTTGGCAAAAACACCTCACCTGCTTAAGCAATATAAAACTACACATCAGGATGGACAGAACTCAAACTCAAGACCGTAAGGATCATTCTGATGGCCAACAAGTTCAAACACAGCCATGTTACCAAGAATAGGGAGGGGGAATTTAGCCAAAATAGTCAGACTGAACCAAAAGCTTCATCCTCTGCTGTTCACTTGAACGACATTATTTCTACAAGAAAAAAAAAATTCCCTATGCACTACAAGCAGAGTTTAAATGGCAACAATGGTCAGCCCAGCTCCAGAAACTCACCAGATACAGCCTGTAAGCATCAATCCTTCGAATTGGCCCCCAGCACTTGTCCGTGTCATTGTACTTTGTGCCATCTCCAACACTGCAAGAATGGTTGCCAGTGACACTGCTGGGAAAGGAGGGAGAAACAAAAGGCAGTAATTAACTCCTAGCAGATGTCTTCCCCTCTCCTGCATTCAAGAAGAATGAGCAGAGGCCGTTCCTCCCCTCCATCCTTGAACACACTCGCTTCCTTACATTTTCTGGACTGTGTAACATAGGAAGTCTCTGAGCACCAGAGGTTTAAAGGCAAATTCTTGAATTGCCGGCAGTTATTTGCAAGTTTGGTCACTTGATCATCAAGCTGGTGATCTTAGGTCATTTCTGGAAAACTGAGGTTTTCCATTTCTGAGATACAAGTCCAAATCCAGCCCGGATTTGATCAAACCAATCTTTTTCATTACCTGTTTCTTTGAGAAAGGCACTATTCCCAGTCCAGAGCTAAGGCCATGTACCATCACCACTCACTGGCCTCAGGCTTAGTAAGCATCACACCCCTCACCCCTTACCCAAAGAGACAGAGAAGGCAACATATGGCAGAGTATTGCAATCAAACTACAGAGCAACAAGTCCCATGTCTGTAAGTGTTGAAGCTGGAAATACTGCACATCTGAGGACTTGTCTGGAATCAGGTCAGCTACTTTGCAGACAGGCAGCAGGCACTCGGGTGGGGAATATAAAACAATTTCACCTCCCACCCATAAGAGATGAGCTGTCCTTGAGTCATTTCTCCACTCCATGCTTTGAAAGTACAGCTGATCCTAGTCAGACTTATCACCCCATCAAATCCAAAGCCTGCCCTGTTCCCTGGCAGCCCACAGCCCCTCAGCAGTAAGCACACTTACCAGGTCACCTGCATGAGAGAAACTGGCACCGCTGCTGCGTAGATTGCCAGATCTCCGTAGAGGTAGATAATTATGCAGAAGTAGAAGAGGTTGACACCCACTGCAGAAAAAGGAAATATTGTCCAGATTCAGCAGAGTACACAGGGACTCTTGTACTCTCTACTTCAAAGATGCAAAATTTTTAAGATCTAAAATCACCGTTTGCCTCCACGGTTTCTGCAGCGAATTCCACCCAAGCTCAGGGAACTTACCACAGAACAGGAACTGATGGGGCATGAGGGGTCTCATAGCTCCACTCTGCCTCCTTCAATACCTGGCACTGACACTTAACCCTCTAGTTCAAGCCCATCCTGCAGTCAAGACCAACAGGTCTCACATGAGTCACCTGCCAGACGAAGCTGTCAGCTTGGAACAGCCACAGGCAAACATCCAGGTGATGCTCTCAGACTCGGTGTGAGCACAGCCTGACAAAGTGAAATGCAGAGAGAATGTTTTTAGGCTCTGCTGATTCCAAACCCTCTGCCTGAAAACCTGCAGGACCTTCACAATATGGATATGTAGGGATTTGGCCCTGCACAGCTCAGGTTCCACAGGGCTGAAATGGAGCTGCTTTGGGAGATTCCCTACCACTGGCAACTTGAGACAAGGTACAATCCTGCAAGGCTTTAAAACTGTTTCTGCAGCTCTCCTACAGTGCTGCCACCACACACACTCTTCCTGCCCCAAATAATTTTTTAATAGGTTTTTTCTCTTTTTAAAATTACTTTTTATTTTAAAGCTTGCCCTACCTTCACCTATGAGATAAAAAAAAATCTTACACAAATTAATTGGGTGCACAGAACAGCCTTACTGAGGCACAACAGACACTGCTGTGAGGGTCTAAAATCTACAGGGATAAAGAAATGTTTGATCAGACTCTGGGATTCTCTTCTTCCAAGCAAGTCTGTATAAATCTCCCTAAGGAAAAGTAAATTGGAAGATATTTTATTTCAGAGTCAGATGAGTTACAGAATAAAAGCCTCAAATAGATTTAATTTAGGAAGCTGACATTGAAGGAAAACAGCTCAAGAAACCTGCCCATACTTTCAAGTTGTGATGCCACCTGATGCTTAATCCCAATGCAGCTTGAGCAAACCTCCTCACACTCACAGCTGTGACAACTATCAAACAAGGATAACACTGCTGCAGGAATGTGAACTCATTTCTACAGTGCTTGGGTGCCCCAAAGCTTTACCATGTTTTGCCATTATACTGCCCCTGGATCTCTGGATGTCGGGAAACATTAACAGACATTCCTTTTCATTTAAATAAATTATTCCTATGCTGAGTCTGCTTAGCATAAAAGGGGCTCTATCAGGAAAGCACCAAGAGAATTTCCCTGCTTCTGTACAGCAGCACACTAAGTCTGTGCTACAGAGTTGTTCCTGGAGACAAATGGACATATTACAGAGATTGTCAGATCATTCCACATAGTTCTCCCCTTGTTTTCTTTCTCTGTGATAGATTTCTTCACAGTTAGGGAGTGTCTGCATTGTTTTGGAGACAGCAACAAACTACCTACCAGTCTTCTCCAATTTCCCATTAAGAAGGGTTGAAAGCTTTAACAAATATCTGGCATAAGGCAGAAACTGCAGACACACAAAGCTCTGGACTACACAGACACAGGCAGATATTCTGTTTTGGGATCTGCTGCTCATCTCAGGATTCAGCTGCCCCATACACACCAGGCTGACATGACCAGCTAAGCCACAGCAGCCCTACCCAGTACCCACCAGCACACACTACTATCTCCACTCCAGTGCAGACCTCTCTGTCTGCAGCAAGCCCAGGTGACACTCCTCTCCCAAACTCATCCTCTCCAAGACAGGAAGACTTTAGCATCAGTTCTTTTATAAACTGCTGCTGACCCTCCCTGATCAATACTTTCATTACTGGGCACAAAACGGGGTGAAAAAAAAAATCAATTACTTCCTGTGAGGAAACAGCATGATAGATGTGCCTAGAATCTATTATGGCAATAAATGACTGCTCAGTCCCAGAAGAAAGCACCCAACATTGCACATTAACAAATAAAAAAATTAAATCAAGAAAAAAAGTAGTTTTTCAGAGCCAGATCTTTCAAAAGAGCATACAGGCTCTTCCCAGCCTAAACCTAAGTCAGCTCCCTTTAAGAAAGCAGACAATCTGAAATTGAGATTTATCCCCAGCTTACCTCCTAGGACTGCGGATTCAAGTCCTGTCAGATTGTTGAAAATAAAAATCAGTCAAGGGAAAGGAGCAGAGAACACACTAGAAATCAGGGGTTTTGAGGTCTACTGCACAGCTTTCATCAGCTTTCCCTCTGGAGGCTGTAAAGCTCTCCATCACCTTGGGTTTGGATCCGTGCTTTGTGTATCGTGAGTAAACACGCGGATATTTGCCAGCTGTGAAACCTCACAGGTTGGTGCTTGGAGCTGGGAATTTCCTAGTGTGGCCCAGTTTCTCAGCACTAAGTGGTCACTGGGCAGCTGCCCTTGCTGAAGGCCTTTCTGTACAGCTGTGGGGAGAGAGCACCTCAGCAGGGACCTGCAGAGGGAGGTCCTTCCCTCATCTGTCTCTGCAGCCACTTGCAGGCTGGAGGGTGTCTGTGAATCAGGACTCAGTGACAGGGATGGAGCCTCACTGCTGAGCTCAGACAGAGGGAAAGCAGCAAATGAGTTACAGCTGCCCCAGGCCCTTGGCTATGGGCACCTCATCCTGTCTACAGTCACAAGTTGGGTCAGGCCATGGTCTGCAAATGCTCCAGCCACCTTCCTGCAGATGGATTCATCCCTTTGCAACGGGCTGAGTAGACCCTGGGGAGGATCTCTAACACAGAAATCAGATAACTCTGGCTAAAGCAACATTAAGAAGAGGGATTAAGATTTAAAAGTACTAAGCAGTTTATTTCACTTTGCTCGGAAGCTACATCAGCGCCAACAGAGAGAGGACACATATTCCCAGCACCCTCTACTGGCTGAGCACCAGAGAGACCCAGAACCTGTCTGGCTTTGGGGGTCCTTTCCAGGAGAAAAGAAGGGGCCTCCTGAAACTTGATGAGAACACTGACTCCTGTGATCCCCAGCCCAATCCTCAGCAATACTGTTAAACCCTGTTACATGACTGCTCTCAAAGCACTTCTCAAATATTACTCCTCAGAGGAATGTCAAGGGAGAGGGATGTGTTCACTGTATTTTACACACAGCAAAGCAAACAAGCAAGAAAATTTGCCTAAGATCATAACAACTCAATGCTACAGGCAAGACCAGGAACAAGATGTTTCTGACACACTTCACTACTCTGACTACAAATGTGGTAGCCTAGTCCAAGGTGGATTATTTTGATAGTCCTAAGTGATTCAACTCTACAAAATCCCAGAAGAGGCATGCAGGAAAATTAAAAAGTTTTTTTCAATTAACTTTAAAAGAAAAAAATGAAGTTCAAAGAATATTCACTCCTTAAACTCAGCTCTCCTTCAGAGACAACAGCCTTATGCTGGCATAACACTGATGTAATGTAGTGGAAAAAACCCAGCCTTCCATCACCTCTTTGCAAAGTAGCCAGTGAACAAGGAAAAACATCACCTTCCACAAGAAATTGGGCCTGACAGGCTCAAAACTGCACAGCCATGGTGTCTGATTATATTCTGGCTCTGCACAGCATTTCATTGTCCTGCTTTACAGTTTTCAGAATCCCCATCACTCTGGTTTGCATTTCTATCACATGCAGCAATGGATGGGCCTTTACTACAGCAGGTTACAAGTTTGTTCCCTGGCATACAAAAGACATTTAAAAGCAAAAAGACAGGGCAGCTGTCTATCATATCCTCAGCAGGGACCTCTTCAGCAGTTCATGTCCCAGCTCTCTTGATGATTCCCCAGATGCAGGCAATTCCTAGAAGCTCCCATCAGAAGTCTCTCTCCTTCAGACTGATACTTACAGGACTCAGGAAAGCCTGAATGTCTTATTCTCAAATGCTAGATGGAACTGGAAAACACTGCAGCTGTGCTCTACTGCTTCAGGCAGCGGAGATCACAGAGGACAGATGCAGTTCAGAGGTAGGTGAAGGGCAGTCAGAAAAGGCACTGATTTACACTTGCCTTTATCGAGAAACTGGGCCCATAACCTGCAGTATTTTGCTAGTTCCATGCCCACCACAGCCCACCTGGTTCTGGCCCACCTGGCCCATAAATACTTTGTAGAAACACCATACCAGAGGATGAATACAGTCCACAGTGAGAAGGAACAACACATTTGGGTGGAATTATCACCAGCTGAGGATGCAAACCCACACTGGGAAGCATGCAAACTTACGGAACAGCCATATACATAATGTACAGTAGGACCCAAAGGGACTTTTAAAAATGTTCATCGCTTACCTTTATTGAAGAACATGGAAGCCATCTGGCCCATTTCCACTCTCTCAGTGATTTCAAAGATATTAGCTGAGCCACGTCTCTCTGCAGGTTAAAAACAATAAGTGTTTCAACCAGTCCCTGCAAAAAGCCCTGAGGCCAGACTACCTGGACATTTGTGAAGCTCTAGCAGCACTTTGAAGGACAGTATGTACAACTCCACAGCTGCAGAGTCACTGGGACAATTACTCTGCTGAAGCTAGTTTAAAGTGTTTAGAAAATAAGATGTTCTCATCTTAGTGACCTAGAAGGAAAAGATCTTTATCAGGCTGCAGAAGGCAAACTGAATTCTCAATGAGTCTTATCTTGCAAGTGCTGAGGACTTTGGGATGAGAGCATGTGGAATTAAGGGTGAAATGGACAGAGGGGTGCACTGGAACACTGTCTGTAGAGAAGAGGCCTCAAACCAGTGAAAGCATGAACTGGGTACTCACGAACTGACAGGATAGGCCGGGTCTCTGCTCGCTCATAGCCATCTTGGAGGAGAACATCACTGTCAGACACTCCAGAGGAAGAATCCTCATCCTCATCATCCTCCTGGATGAAAAGACCAGACCACTGCTGAGGTACCTGCTGCCCACAGGACAGGCTGTGACACCTCCAGTGTCATGGCCACTTCCAGACACTCAAAGGAAGGTCCCAAACAGGGAGGGCAGGACATGCAAGCAAAGGCAATACCAGGGAGCCCTTGGGATGCTGCAGAGGGCAGAAGAGGGCACTAGCAGAGCAGGCTGAAGTGAGTGACAGGCTCTGCTGTCCCAGCCCCAGGCTACACACACACAGCAACACTGCCCAGTTCAAGGAGTGACACGTGGCACAAGGAAGTTGGAAACTTCCTTGAGATCTGCAGCATTGCAGAACTGGTAGCAAAAAGAAATAAATCCAAACATATCTAGTCTTAGCAGGCAGGTCTAGCTCCTAACTCCATTGAACTAATAACGAGGCAGGGGTCTAAATCAGTGCAAACAATTATGCCTCCCCCTGATCCAGTAAAGCCACAAGTAAGTTTTACAGCAAGGACATAATTCAGAACTGTCCACAACCTGGGATACAGCCCGAGTAACAGCAAGGACATCCCAGCCTGTCCCAGTTAAATGACCTGAGATCAGCAAGGATTTATAGTCCTCAGCACACTCCAAATAGCACCAATATATTGGCTGCCACCTCTCCACATTCACTGAGCAGTGCTTCTGGGCAAGGAGAGCGTGATCAGTAAGAAATGTGAACAGCACAAGAGATTTTTCAGAGCAGGAGTAGAAAATCCTGTCTTTAATGAGCAACCCCACAGGGAACTAACAGCTATATTTTATATGGCAAAGTTAAGTACAGTAGAAATTTATTTCTTTAGAGTTAGTAACGAGGCAAAGCCAAGATGCAGGGAAATGCCAGGAAAACCCTATGTGATTAAAGAACAGAAGAAAAAAGGAAAATTAAACCCCACACAAACCTTGCGTTTTTCCATTCTCTTCCATCTCAGCTGGGCATTTGCAGCAGCCATGGCTTCCACCACAAAGGTCGTAGTCATATAGCTACAGAGAGAGGAATTCAATTGGTATCATCAGTAATAGTCAAGAACTGTCACTGAAGAGAGATGGAGAATAATTCCCATCTGTTTGTAGGAGCAAACAAACAAACCAAAACAATCTCTTTGCCAGCTCCCCACACACTGTTTTGATAGTGCTTCATCTCAGTTTATTGCTCCCTTCTGCTCTTGAGATTCAGGCGTTCAAGCAGACCACCATATGCAGTAAAATATAACATGCCTTCAGATATAAGACGACACTTTAGATACTTGGAAGGCACATTCCTGGTGTTTCTGTGGGTTGAAGGCAGCAAGAGGACTTTGCCCTTTGCTAGAAAGCAAGTTTCCTTCCTCTTTTTAGGACCTAGGACAAACGCAGTACTATTCTGAAGCTCATGGCAAAGGTACTCTGGTCCCTTAAAGAATCTTACACAGGGTATCAGAAGCAAAGCAGCAATACAGGAACAAGGAGCAGATCACAGGTGCAGTTAAATACTGGAGGCCAGTGAAAAAGCTGTCTAGGGAGCCAGCATGAGCCACTGATGGAAGGAATATCATTATCTCAGCTAAAACCAGTCCTATAATATTAATAAATAAATATTTTAAACCCCTCAAATCAATCTTACTTAAGGCTTTAAATTGGTTTCTCACTGCTTCAGGAACTGGACTTGCCCATCAAGCTCAAATGAGAGATTAGTTTTGCAAGAATAAAGGAAGTGCTGAGGCCTGTGTAGCAATTTCTGTGCAGGCTTTTCCTGCACTGAATGTGCCCAGTGGGCACGAGGAAGTCACAAGCACCAGAACAAAAGTGACAGAACAACAGAGCTCCCAAGGCATGCAGCACTTTGAGCTTTGTCTTCTCAGCTTAATCCAGTGCAGTTCTGGTACACAGGTTTGGAGGTTTGTGCTCTTCTGCTGACCTTGAGGGATTGTCTGCCAGTGCTGAATTCCATACACTGAATTTCTGTTTTTAAACTAAAAGGAATTGCTTCTAAAGCTCCCAGTTACTGGTAACTCCACAGATTCAAATTTATTAAGCCTTTGCAGCACCCAGCTCTGAGGTGGGGCACTCAAGTATTTCTACAGTCAGTACTGATCAAAGAGTCCCTCTGCACAGCAGCACAGAACAGATCCCAGAAGCTCTGCCTCCAAACCAAGGGAGCATTCAGGCTGGCAGAGCTGGTTACTGAAAAGGCTGGGATTTCAAAAGTCCATTTTTACAAATGGCAGGGGGCGATTTTGTTTTATCTTAAAACCAAGCAAGAAGCAAGCAGGGATTCCCAGCTGGCCAGAAGATGCCAAATGTATCAGCAACTCCTTAGAAATCAGTGCTGTATCCACAGCCTTCAGCTCCACCTGCTGCTCCAGCAGGGAGGCACCTGGGCAGGGGCTCACAGTGAGCTAGCATGAAAAACAGGAGACCATCTCCAAGGTCTTGAGCAGCAAAGGTCTGGAGGGGTTAAGACAGACGTGACTATATAGGAATTTGTGTTCCTGACACTCTTGCAGCTGTGAGGCCATTGCCAGATGCCAAAAGAAAGCTTACACATCTGCAAGTCACAAAGCAGAGATATGACCCTGTATCACCTGTGACCTGGATGGTGTTTGGGGAACTGATCTGTGACAGAGGCAAGCGTGGGATGTATCCACAGTGAGGACAGTGTCAAAAAGGAAGCTGGGAGAAAGGTCCCAGATGACTCTGGACTGGAGGAAAAGTCTTTCCAATCAGAGAGGAAATGGGATATAGCAGACACTCAGGAAGTGCATTGCTTCAAACCAGGTCCACAGGTAACACCACTGCAGAAACCAGAGCTCAAGGAGCAGAGGGACAGAGCACTGGAAAGCAGCAGAAGGCTTTACTCTGTCCTTACCCAGCTGAACCCCCCAGTCCCCTGAAGACACCCACTCACATCCTACCTCATAAATCCCAGGAACATCAGCAGGACGAGGCTGACGAGCCACCCTGCTGTGGCAAAGGCCTTGGGCATGGTCAGGGCTCCTGTTCCAACGATGAGGTTGAACATGTAAACCAGGCCAACCTGCAATCAACCACATGACCAGAATCAGTGTGTGACAGGAATCATCCAAAACACCTCACATACACCCTGATTTAAACAGAAAGGGCAATCCCTGAGCTGGCAGGGTAGGAACAAGACCATGCAAGAAGTAACTGGAGGAGGGGACTGAAATCCAAAGAGAACAATGTGGCTGTCAGCACATTTTTGGAGAAACTGATATTCTCCTTCATTTTTCTAATTATTTTTAAATATTTTTTTGTCTTTAGCTTGTAAAATTAGAAAGTACATGAGAGTTTTTGTTTTGCTTTTAAATCACTGCCTTCTACCAGAAGGTTTATGCTGTGGGTTGGGGTCTCTCCTTTTTTTCTGACCTGAACACAAGTAGTTATGACTATGCAACTTTCAGGATCTTTTATTCTCAGTCAAGCAGGAAATATCTAAACAGAATTCTAATTCAAAGCCTGCTTGCTATTTTACCAGTAAGAAGTTGAGCATATTCTGAAGAAGGGATTTTACTTTCTGAAGGGAAAGGATTTTATATTCTCTGGCAATGAGCTATTTCAATGTCCAGAGACAAAAGAGAACTCTGCACTTGGACAGATCTCCCCAGGCTATGAATTTAGATGAATTCAAGATCAAAAACTGCTAAAGTTGTAGTACTTTGGTGGGGTGTTTTTTTAATATAGGTCAGAGTCCCTCCAGAGGAAAGCCAGTAAAGAGATGCATATGAGCAGACTTTTCTGGGCGTGGAGCAATTAACATCAGGAGAACAATTCCCCAGTGACCCTGAGAGCACTTCACTGGCATAAGCACAGCAAACTCATCTTTTGCTGAACATCCCGGAACAATGATTTTCCTTTGGTCAAGCAGAGATGAGAATGGGGCCTGTATGTTCAGCCTGGTTAGACACCTTCAGGGAAAGAGAATCCCAGCCTTTGAGATTACTCCAGGAAATTCATGCAGCACCAGCACAACAACACAAGAGCAGGTGACACTAATCCTTGAGGGTCCAGACGTCCCAGTTACTGTCTTACTTCTCCATTTACTCAGTTGTGACCTATTTCTGCAGCCCAATATCCAATTCTCCTAATCATTAACAAGGAGATGAAACTTTTGAAGCATTTAAAATCCAACACACAGATTTCCGGGCTGGTTCTATATTTATTGAGTTCACTTAAAAAAAATGTGTTTACAAAGTGCTGTTTTTAAAAGCTGACATTTTATGAAGACTTGTGGCTATGAAAACCAGTATTTCCAGTAATATAGGAAAGCATTAATTGGCTTTGCAGTTGCACAGGACACCACATTACAGGGAAGAAACACCTTAATTACTCGCTTCAAGGTAATGTGGTTTAAAACAAATTACTGCAACAGCTACAGCTAAGTAAACTTTGAGAAATTCAGGGGAAAATGTTTTATATAAAACAACAAAAGGGAAGAAAGTGGGGTATTTTCAATGTTCCAGTCCTCCCTATTCATGCCAATGACAATTTGGGTTGATGAAAACATTAAAAAAACGTAAGGAAAGTGGGTAGAAGAATGGAAAAGCTGGTGTGGGACATGAAGTTCTTTTTAGCACTTTTAGATCTATACTTTAAGCAGACATCATCCCATTACTTTATGAAAAGTGATCTGCGATGTAAAAAAACCCCAGTAACTACTAGCATTAAGCATTTTTAACCACCCTTTGATCGCCTTCCTCTCCCAAAATGCCGAGGTTGTGTCCATGAGGAAGTAGGATATGAAAATGCATAACGTTGAGGGAAGAGGATTTTGAAAAAAACTTGTAACCAAACCCACCAGCAGTAGAACTTACATAAGGAGAGTAAAGCTCTCCGGTGTCAGTGATGCCTCCTGCCATGCTGGAGACGGAGGGGAGCCTCAGAGCAAAGCCAGGAGGGTATTTTTGGGAGGGTGTTTTCAACTTCTGTCGCCTTTAACCTACGGAAACATGGTAACACCGTGTTATCTTTGCCGGAAAAGGGAAGAACTCACAAGTTAGCTTTTGTTAGAGTTTTCTTGTATTTGAACAGATTTCAGCAGGACCTTGCCCTTCGGACAGACCCCGCTCATCAGCACTACTTGGTTCAACACTATCTGAGAAGTTTTCATACCTGTTAAACTGGTTTAAAAGCAACCAGAAGGCCCTGCCTTTCACAGCATGTGATGACCAAACTTCACCTTCTCCAAATAGCCAGAGGGGTCTTTCAGACACTAAAACCTCAAGAAGAAAAATTACAGCCTTGAGGAGGATCTCAAACTGCTGCCTCTCCTACAGCTACTACTCCTTGCAAGCACATGCCTCCTACAAATCAAACAGTAAAAAACAGCCCGCAGTCTCTCCTCCTAAATTCAAGCACAGAAATTAGTAGACAAATTAAAACACCAGACCTATTAAAGGCACACCAAGATGCTTTTCACGCACTAGCATTTCCAAAGCAGAAGCATTTGGGGAACTTTATATTGTTTAAAAAGCATTGCAGGTGGAAGGGAAAACTGGAGCCTTCTGAAAGGTTTCAATGGCAATAATTAGCCATAACTGAATTGTTTAAGGGCCTCACACTTCTACATGTGCTCCTACTCAGCCACACCAGCTGGGACAAACCATCAGCACAAGCTGAGCTCCACTCAAAAACCCAAACAGTTACAAGCTTGCACACCCACGCCGAACGACAGAAAGGAATCAGGCAGCACAGCTCACTGTGGTCATAACTGGACCATCCTCAGAAGAAGAGGCCAAAGGCCACCTTTTATAACAAACCTCAGCTCAAAACACTGAAGCCAAGCTTGGCAAGCGCAGAGCAGGCAGCAGGACAGCGGACACGCTGGGATGCGGCCGGGGACACGCTGTCCCCGTGCAGGGTCCCACCCCAGCCGGGGGAACCGACCCAGGGCCCGGGGCTCACCGAGAGCACCAGAGCCCCCCGGCCCTGCCCCGGCCTGCCTCCCCCCGGGCCTGTCCCACCGCGGGAACGCTGCACGCCCCCCTGCCTTCCCCGGGGGAACTCCCCCCGCCCCACAGAGCGCCGACAGCCCCTCCGCACCGCGCGGCCTTCTCCCAGTGCCCGGGTCCCGTCAGTCCGGTGCACCCCCGCCCCACACCGGGACCCTCCCCAGGCCTCTCCCCGGCCGCCAGGCCCCTTCGCAGCCCTCACGCCATGCTGTCCCTACACAGGAGCACCCCCAAACGCCCTCTGAGGGCCGCGTCCCGCCCGGGACCCGCGGGACCCTGCGGCCCCTCACCGGCAGCAGCAGCGGCTCGTGCCGGCGGCCCCGCCCCCGGCCGCACGGGGGCACTCACGGCGCACGCGCCGCCCTCGCGCGGGGCCTTCCGCGCACGTGACGGGCCCGAGGGGCGGGGCGGGCCGAAGGCACCGACAGCCATTGGGTGAGGGGAAGGGGCGGGGCAGGGCGGGGCAGGGCGGGGCCTACAGGGGGCGTGAGCAGGGTGGGCGCGGGCCGGGAGAGGCGTGGCAGGGAAATTACACGGGTGGAGCCAGGGAGGGGCGGGGCCGTGACGGAAAGGGGCGGGGTCATCGGGGAGAGGGGCGGGGCCAATTGGAGAAGAGAGCGGGGCGGGGACAGGGCAGGGGCGGAGACAGGGTGAGGCGCCGACTGCGATTGGGTAACAGGAGGGGCGAGAACGAGGCAAAGGCGGGGCCATGGGCGGAGCAATGAGGGGGCGGGGTCAGGAGGGGCGGGGTGTAAGTGTGACGAAAGGGGCGGGGTCACACGGGGCGGAGCGATGACGCCATTCATTCCGCTCCCGGGAGGCACGTGGGGCTGCGCGCACGCGCGGAAGGGGAGCACGGCAGGCACACGTGACCTCCCGCCGCCGGTTCCCCTCAGTGCCGAATCCCCTCAGCCCCGGGATCCCTCGGGATGCTGGAGCAGGGACTGGGGCCTGTTAATGCGGGGGGATCCGCACAGTGAGAGCCGCCGCTCGATCCCCAAAGGCTCCAGGCCGCGCTGCCCCGTCCCGTGGAGACACGGAGTGGGGTGTTGGGTGTGTGTCCTGCAGAGGCCATGAAGATTAACCAGGACACGGTGCTGCGAGGACAGAAGGTGACACTGGTGCCCTACACCGCTGCACACGTGCCCCGGTACGTGCCCTGTGCTCTCCTCGGACACTCTGCATGGTCTGGTTCCACTTTTCCCTTTGAAGGCAGGGTTGGGGTCAGGAAGCTGCTGACTACCAGCTGCAGGGCCCGCTTCCCCCTGGGAATCAGTCAGAGCACTCCTAGGAATTCAGTGAGGTGCCCTCCGTGCCCCGCAGCACCGTCCCTGGCAGGACTGTGCTCTGTGACAGGGAGAATCGCACCTGTGCCGCTGGGAAAGGGAAATACCCGGCTGGGAGTGAACACAGCAGTTCTGTTCATCGGTGCCTCTCCCTGGTGACAGTGTGTAAAGCCGGGTGGATGTTTGATAAATAAGGCGTGCCAACAGTTTGTAAAGGAAATCAGCACATCTTTGCCAGTGTTAGTGTTTTGTCCGTGTCCAGGAGGTGCAGTGTCAGTGTCACGCAGGATCAAATGCACCAGAACTCTAAAAACACACAGGTTTGCATTGGGCACTCCAGACAAAGCCACAGGACGGACAAACTTCCTAAATTTCCACAGAGAGCTTTGTTGTAAAGAGACAGAGGCTTGTCAATATTTTTTAAGTTGCCACACAAGCCAGGCTGGTGTTTCCAGAGCTGCCTTGTGGTGGCCTGACCCCTGTAGCACTGGTAGGGATGCTGCCGTGGTGCTGCAGCTGGGGCAGTGACGTGGGGCTGGGTCCCTTGCCAGGTACCACGAGTGGATGCAGTCAGAGGAGCTGCAGCGCCTGACAGCCTCGGAGCCCCTCAGCCTGGAGCAGGAGTACGAGATGCAGCGCAGCTGGCGGGACGACGCCGACAGTGAGCATCTGGAGTGTTTTCTGAGGGAGGGTGGGAGTGGGGAGCAGGTCCCTTTCCTCCCAGGAAGGACCCACAGTGAGCTGGGAGCACCCAGTGAGTGGGCTCCCCTGAGCCAGAGGGGTGTGGGATTTTCTACAGCACCAGCTTTGAGTTGGTTTTCTCATTATAGCTGATATGGACTCAGTGAAATAGAGAATATCCACTTCCTCAAGTTGTTTGTGTCCCTTTAATGCAGTTTTGCAGAGACTGTAGTGATTCATTTCCCACAGCATGTTGTGCTGAGCTAAAAACCTTTAGGCATCACTCCTGCACAGCTAGCACTCCCCATGTTTGATTGTTGCAAAAAGGTGGAGGGAGGTTGTATTTCTCCTTGATAAATTGAATGATTTTATGACCACCTGGTTGAGGTGTGTTGATTGAATTGGTTCCCTGACTCTCCTACAGGTAATGAATCACTGCCCATAAAAGCCTGGCAGAAGTTTAGTGAGCTGCAAAATACTGAAGCTGGCAAAGACCTCAGTCTGGAGCATTTGTCTTAGGTGGCATTAAAAACCTTACTCAGAGCAGCAATAACATGGACCAGGTGAATCACTCAGTCTTAGCCTCTTGTGCACCAAACAATTCTTTGCCCCAACTTGCTGCTGAGTAAGACAAGGCAGGGAGACCTCAGTCATGGGAAGGAAGTTTTCACACTCCTTCCACGGGTTGTTTCTAGTCTTGGCATCCATGTCACCCTCACAACGGGTTTTTCCAAGTATTTCTTACATTTCTACCTATAGGAGTAGGCTCACCTGGCATGGGAAGTCAAATTATTAACTCTTCCTTGCTTTTAACGTGTGGAAACTGTTGTTCCTCTGTCCATTACACACCTTTAATTTCATTCTTTGGTAATTTGTGCATAATTCTCAGCACACTTTGAAGATGCTGCCACGTTCTTGTTTTCCCCAGAGTGCACCTTCATCGTGCTGGACACGGAGCGCTGGCCTGGGCAGGCAGAGGAGGACTCCATGGTGGGGGACGTGAATCTCTTCCTCACCAATGCCGAGGACCCAACTGTGGGCGAGATTGAAATCATGATTGCAGGTCAAGTTCTGCTTCATAGCTTGGGCATCTATCACTGTGGCTGCATGCTGCAGACAGATATTGATGTCCTGCATCAGCTTTTTGTACTCATGCTTTACCATGGCTGTTCAGCCCTGAGCACTCCATGGCGTGTCCAGGTCACAGCCTGGACACAGAAGTGTCTGGTGTGGCTGGTTTGTCTCCCATAACTGGATGCTGACTCTGTGCTGTCTCTTTCAGAACCCAACTACCGTGGCAGAGGATTTGGCAAGGAGGCAACTCTGCTGATGATGGCCTATGGTGAGAGTGGTTGGGCTGGGATCTGGGAGCACATAATTCCCAATGATACAGGCAGGATAGTAAGGGGTGCATCTGCCCCACAGCTAGAGTCCTGTGTTTTTAACATGTGGCAGGTAATAGAAGTGCCTTTCTCTCTGATTTCTTCTGCAGGAGTGAGAAACCTGGGGATCACCAAATTTGAGGCTAAGATTGGTCAGGAAAATGAAGCCAGTATCTGCATGTTCAAAAAGCTTCACTTTAAGGAGGTGCTGTAACAGCCCAGCTTCTCCCCAGAGAACATGAGCAATGTTTGCTCTGTGGCTGGGATTGAGCTGCTTTGCTCTGTGTGGTGCAGGTTGCTGTGAACAGCGTTTTCCAGGAGGTGACGCTGAGGCTGGATGTCAGTGACCAGGAGAGACGGTGGCTCCTGGAGCAGACAAACCACGTGGAGGAGAAGAGCTACGCTGAGCTGAAGCAGGCAGCTGGGGTGCTGGACACCTGACAGACACATCCAGACACTGCCTGGGTTTCCAGGGAGAAGTTGGATGTTGTTACAAGGTCTGGGTGTGGAGGACACCAGTGAGCCAACACTGATTTCACTGGAACTGTTTTCATCTGTCTCCTTCAGCTGCTTTGTCATCTTGTCAACTTTGCACTTTGCTGTTCCAGCCAGGATTACTGCCTGCAATTTGGACCTGGGGAACAGCCACTAGCTGACGGGTTTGGCTAGGAATGACTATAACTTCAATGTGCTGTTCCAGCAGAGCCTAAAATCACCTGCAGTTGATTCCTGGACAAGCAGAAACTTCTCCCACTGCTCGTAAATCAGGATTCATCAGAGAGGTGGTCTCACATAGTGGCAGCTCAGTCTTTTTACTCTTGAATAAATAAAAAAAAAAATCACAAAGATCTGAGTGTCTGAGCACCATGTGGGGCTCAGCTGCTCACTCTGGCTCCTCAAAGAGTGGTTTAGAAGTTGTAAAGGACAGCAGAGACTCTTTGAGTGCAATTTCCTGGGGTGTGGTGGGTTGCAGGGGGGCACTGCTGGGTCCTGACAGGGAGAAGCCGAGGTGTGGGTGAGCACATCCAAAGTGCAAGTTAATATGATGGAAATGGTTGATGCTGGCCGATCAAGACTAGAACTGAGCCCCACCATGATGAGGGGGCTGAGAGCTGCAGGAGGCTCCTGTGATAAACCCCCTTGAGCTCCAGGGCCATGCTCCAGATCTGGAAACCTCAGGCCAGCAGTGAAGGATGTTGCACTTCATTTTCCCTGACTGCTTTGATGAAAGCAAGGAGGAGAACCCACTGAAAGGCGACAGCTCCCTTCTTCCAGCAGCTCGGGACTTGCTCTGAGCCTGGAGGCTCTCTTTGCTGCTCACCACTAAGATGAATGTGGGGGAAATATCTTTTACTTGGGCAGCTATATTTAGGGCAGGAGTTATCCAGCCTCTGCTGCAATAGATCCAAGATCCATGCATGAAGAGGCACTTGTCTGACTCCCACTGGACAAAGTTCCCTGTGCAGTTACTCAGCCTGACCTCTCCTGCCCTACACATGCTGTCCATAGCAGGGAAGCTGCTAAGAGGAGAGAACAGAAGGTTAGAGGGATAACTGATGCTCCTGTGTGTTTTCCCACTGTAACAGCAGCTGTAATGGCTAATCCTAGAACAGAAATTATCTGTTTCGGTGATGCAGGATCAGGTAGTAACTTTCAGATCTGCCTAGGGGTATTTTTATTGGAGACTGGCAATCTGTGGAATTTTTAGTGCTGCTGTGCCTGTATTTTTAGGACCTGGGGGCTTTAGTTTTCCAATTTTAGCTAATTTAAATACATGATTCCTGTGACTAATATTAAAGCCAAGCGTGGGAACAGTGTGTCATGGCATTTTAAACAACAAGTATTTAGTGTGGATTTAGTTGTAGCAAAAGCTTTGTGTGGTAATAAAGTGAAGAGCAGCTCTACTTCCCGCTGGGATTACCATGACAAGGGCTACTAATCCTCCTGCTCCTCGTCACCTGCTGCAGGCAGGAATGGATTCTGTCCTCCACAACAAGATTTGCAGAACCTGCTGGGCAAACTGCTGGCTCTGGTGCTCCTTCCATGGAGTGTTTCATCCCTCTGCCAGAGGAGCAAGGCCAAATTGGCAGGAGAGACATAGCTGGGCTGGGATTTGCTCCCCTAAAAACTGACCAAGGTGGGAAAAATAATTTCTTTGAACCTCTGCTGCCAGGGAGCAGGGGCAGGGTGATTCCTGTCGCAGCTCCCCATGCCCAGCCGGTTGCTCCGGAGCCAGCAAGGGCCCTGCTTGGCATCCCCGGTCCCCAGCAACGCCAGCGCTGCCCTGGCTCCACGGGCGGCTGGGAACAGCCTTTCCCTGGCAACCCAAAACAAAGTTGGGTCTGTCCCCGAGCTCAGCCCGCCCCAAAGGCTGGGGGAGAGTCCCAGCAGGGCTCAGATGGGGCTCCCACAGAGAACCAGTCCCCAGCTGCTCTGAGCAAGGCCAAGAAGCAAAAGATGCTGCTGGGACCCACTGGGTGCCCCTAACTCCTGCCCTGAATGGGCAGCCCCAGCCTGGGCCATCCATCCCAGGTAGGGGTGTCCTGCTGTTCCAGTGGGATGAGGATGGGAAAAGGGGGGGATGTGTGCTCACCTTCCCTCAGAGGACACAGCTTTGGAGGATGAGACAGGTTGGAATGGGCTCCCCCAGATTTCAGGGGGAAGTGACAGCCTGCACATCTCCCATAAATGTGGTGGCACTTTGTCACCTGGGTGTCATTTGAGGTGCAGAGATCTATGACCACTCGTGTGCTCAGGTGAAAGAGCTTCTTTGGGGATTTGGAGCATAAAACAAGAGTGTGCAGAAGGGGAGGAAGTGAAGATACCAGACAGAGGCCAAGCACAACCCTGTCTTGTCCCCAGGGCAGCTGTGGTGCCACCAGCCTGGCCCTGCTAAGCCACCCAGATCCATCCATTTAGAGGGACAAGCACCCCTCTCCTCACTGATCCCCCCTGCCTTCCCACCACTCAGGCTCACCCCAAAAACACCCACAGGGGCTGGGGTAACCTTTGGGCTGCCCCCAGCAAAGCTGCTGCCCTACAACCTGGCTGACAGACCTGGATTAGAGCTTTGCATCACACCACCAACCCCCCCTGCACTCCCCAGGGGATTAGAGTCCATTAATCACCCCGAGGCATTGACCCCCACTGGGACCAGCCGGTGCCTCCCCAGCTTCCCCAACAGGGCCCCACCAGGTGCTGAGGGGCACTCAAACCTTGCCCAGTGTCCCCCAGTTACCTGCCTCTTCCCCCAGCCTCTGGGCACAGCAAACCCTGATGAGCCTCTCAAGCTCTGGAAGGATTTAGCCTTAAACCAGATTCACGAAGTCAGGAAGGTTTATTCCAGTAAACAGAATTTTTCTTGAGCTCAACAGTACAACAACATCTGATTGCAGCACATGGAAACAAAACATCCACAGGAAGAATTTCCACAAAATACAGTTAAAAAAAATAAACGGTGTGATTGGAAAAAACACTTATTTCAGAAAAAAAAAAAGTCTATGAGAAGCTTTTAAATTAAACAGTGTTGGATTGAAACCCTGATCGGCTCTGTCTCCAGGAGTGTGCAGGAGCAAAGGAGACTATTATTGCTTGCTGTGCTGGCTCCAGACACCCTCTCCTCTCCCAAAATTGCCCCAGGGCAGGGTGCTGGGCACTCCCATGTGCTGGGCACCCATACCCCTCCTTGCAGCTGAAGAGGCAAAGGGACAGGGTCATTGTGGACGGAGCTTGCCAGGCCAGGGTCAAACACCCTGGCTGTGGTCAGTGACTGGGCAGGTGAGGTTTGGTAAAAGTCACCAAAAGCCTCAGGTTTTGCAGTTAAAGGGTAATTTGAGGGGGTGGCTCAAATGGTGATGGGGTTTGGGGTGGTGAAAAAACCAGGGAACGGTGGGGACCAGGAGTGTTGGGCATCAGGTCACCCCAAATCCTAGATCCCTCCCATACCCCTGCTTGTGCCTACCAGGGTGTGCAGGGCTTCAAGGCAGGGCTGGAGGAGCACCCTGGGGATGAGCTTTTGGGAGGGGGCACCCCCAGCACCCCCGGCTCTCTCTAGCCCAACCCCCCCCTGTCCAGGACCCCTCTGCAGGGATGCTCGCTGGCCACCAAACCCCAGCACTCAGGTCAGGGTGGTGGGGGAGCAGCCCCACATCCCCATCAGGAGCCTGTGGCAGGGAAGAGAGGAGTGCAGGAGAGGTGGGTACGAGGCTGGGTGGGGCTAGAAGACCCTCACCCTGCCCCAGGGCTTTCACAGGTTGCTGAACAGTTCATTTTTCTTGCTCCAGTCCATCTGGGGTGCCCTCTTGCTGGTGCGCTTCTGGTGCGCCCGCTCCTTGGCCACGGCCAGCGGGATGTCCAGGTCCAGGAGGGAGCTGGATGCTGAATGGCGCTTGTCACCCTCCTGCGTGTGGGGCTGGGGGTAAGAGGCAGTGTCAGCCCCACCACATCCCCACGGGACAGCCCCACGGTGGGGGCTCAGCCCAGACCCTGCTTTCCAGCCACTGCCTCCCCCCAGCATTCCCAGCCCTACCTCGCTGTGGCTCTCGCTGGAGTTGGGGGACACGGCCAGCGGCGCGGGGCTGGAAGGGCTCTCGGACACTGAGTTGGACTGTGGCTCTCCACCGTTTTCCTGGGGGGAGCAGGGAGGGAGTGTGAGCTCCAACCCCGGGGCTTGAGAACAGCCTCCAGAGTGCAAGTCCCACCCAGGGGGCCATGAAATCCATCCTCCCCACACGTAATCCCCTGCGAGCTCCAGGCACATAAATACCTCCAGCGCTGCCCATCCAGGGCGGGGAAGGATTAAACCCCAGCCTGACTGCCCTGGCTTTAACGGGAGCAGGAGGAGGAGGGTGGCTGCAGGGCTGGGAGCTACTTCCCTGCAGCAGCACGAGGGCTCCCAGCCCTGGAGCATCAGGAGGCAAAAGAGAGGAGGAAAACGGGCAATGTAGCCACCTCCACGACACTCAACACCTACTTCCTGAGGGGCACCAGCTCTTGTGTGCGGTCAGTGGGAGCACTGTGGTGTCTGGTGACATCACCCACCCACAGGCAGAGGGGATGCCTGAACAGGAGGGTCCCTGCCTGGAGATGGGTATAAATGGAATTAGAATCAAGACGAGGCTCTTACCTTCCCTATATCGCCATTGGCAACTGGTTCTGGCAAGGGACCTGTGGGATAAGGACAAGGGCACTGGGTGAGGATGTGTTTGCTTTGTCCCCTTGCCAGTGGGGGCCAAGCCAAGGCTGTACATGGCCAATGCTCACACTGCCCAGGATCTGGCCAGGTCCTGAATTTTTTAACCACCCGCTGCAGCCAGCCCCGTGGCACAAAGGGATGCTGCCAGACAAATCTCCATGATGGCAGCCGTGATGTAGAGCTCAGTGAGATCCCCTCCCCATCCTCTTGGGGACCACCGTGACACCACGGAGGGGAGCAAAGAGCAGCTGATGCCTGTTCGCTCCCCAAGCCATAAACCCTGCCAAAGTGCAACCCAGGGCCATAAACCTGCCCACGTCAGCCCCACCAGCCCGGCATGGGGCCCTCAGCCAGGCAGGGAGACACTAAAGCCAGGTGACTCTGCTTGACCCCAGGGTGATGAGACCTCCACCTCCCAGAGCTCAGCACCCTTAGGTTTGGTGACAAGGTGACACAGAGCCGGCAGAGGTGGCACACACCCCTGCCAGCAGCACAGCCCCCAACCCACCTGTCAGGTGCTGCTCTGAGGGCACCACCTTGCACTTCTTGAAGAACTCATCTGTGAGGACATCCACCACCAGCAGCCTGGTTTCGTCACCGCTCGCCTTGATGGCTGCCACCACGTCACTGTGCTGCTTGCCCTCCATGCACACACCGTTCACCTGCAGGCACCACATCACTGCTGGAGCCAGGGGACATCCATCCCTCAGGAGCACCATGAAGGGGTCAGGTACCACCCTTGGCACCAGTCACAATCCCAGCACGGCCACCCCACAGCCCCCACAGGCATCGCAGCCTCACAGGGATTAGCAGTGAAGCCAGGAAAACCTCATTAAAAGCAGATTTTCCTCCAAGTGATTAGCATGGGATCGAACAGGCAAAGCTGGCAGGGAACTCCCAGCAGGGCATGGACCCAGGGTGGCACAGGAGATGGGCAAGACACAAAGCCCTCGTGCCATGCCATAGTCTCCAGAAACCCCAAAAACTTTCCCCCAGAAGAGGCAGCAGCCCCAAGCCCTGGTGAGCAGCAGGGTTGGGGCTCAGTTGGTCCTTGCCCTCATGGACCATCATCCCACCTGGCACAAACGTGAGCCCCACCCCAGTCACACCTGACAGCAGGACTTGCGACCATCGAGCACCTTGTCCCCAGCCTGCCCCACCCCAGGGGCATCCCAGGGACAGGGGACAGTGCTACCGCTAATTAACCCCCAGCCAGCTAATTAGTGCTCAGCCCCAGCCCTCCAGAGTGCTGCACCCCTGGGCGGGGACCAGCAGGCTGGTGCAGGTCGGGCAGCTGTGCTGTGAGTCACGGCTGGCTCCAGGGACACAGTGTGCCTTCCCGACCAAGGGCAGCTGTCTCCCGGGTACTGGGATGTGAGGGAGTGCCAAGCTTGCCAGGGACACCCCCAGCCCTCCCCCTGCCCCAGCACACCTCGATGATGCGGTCCTGGGGAGCCAGCCCTGCTGCCTCAGCTGGTGAGCCAGGGTCGACAGCGCGCACATACTGCCCTGGGCGGCTCTTGTCACTGTGCAGGTTGAAGCCGTAGCCATCGGGGCCCTTCTTCATGTGGCACAGCCGAGGTCTCAGCTCCTCCTGCAATGGGAACAATCTGTGGGTGAACTGCTCCTGGACCCCCCAGCACCCAGGGACAGCACCAGGAACCCCAGACAGCTGATGGAGTGGCAGGGATACAATCCTCAGGTGGTCACCTGCAGGTACTGACACCCTGAGACAGGATGCAGGGTGCCAAACACCCTATGATCCTTGGCTCTAATTAATTAATTAGGTGCAGGGCACACTAATTGCAGTGAAACATTGCAGAAACATGTTATTATGTGTGTTTTCCCAGACCACACTCTTCCTTTTGGAATCATGATTGCAACTGCCATGAAGGTGGAGGAGGAAACACAGCCCAGGCTGCTGGGAAGCATCCCCACTCCACCCCATCCTACTCGGAAAGCTTTGGCTACTGGAGACGTCTCAGACACTGGCACAGGTCCTCTCCATCACCCCCTTGCCAGCTGTAGCCCGTCTCCATGGCAATCCCAGCCATAGGATCAGGGAGATCCCCCACCCCAGAGCACCCCACAGCCACTGCCAGCAGGGAAGGGGCACACAGGGCTCGGGCAGGCAGCTGGAATCCAGCTGGAGCAGCCGTAATGCCGAGACACCTCCATGCCCCGGCATGACCTTCCAGGATTGCAAAACAGAAACCAGCTCCACCGGGGCAGTGTGACTGGGACATTCACCTCTCCAGGAGGCAACACCCAGCTCTCCTGCACCTGGTTGCACCTTGACCTGTGGATCCACCAGAGCTGGGGAACTGTGCTGGGGCAGCCACAGCCACGTACTTGGCCTACCCGGAGCCCTTTGAGCTCCCCACACGGTGAGCAGCACGGAGAAGCATGAGCATCCCCAGAAGTCTGGCACACAGAACTGCCTTTGCTCACCCAGCAGGGAGTGGGATGTCCAGGAAGCATCAGAGGAACAGGTGACACGAACCAGCCACCTGCACGTGGCACTGTCAGAACTGCTCTGACCCCAGTACCATTTATATAAAAAATTATTTGATCCCACCTTGACCACCAGACCCTGGGCTTTGGTCAGGCTCTCCCAGCAGCCAAGCCTCACTCAAACTACTAGAATATTCCTCACCAAGGGGGTTAGTATTTAATCTTTCATCAGAGATAATTTTTTCTCTGTTGGTACCCATAGCATCACTGAGGACAGGCGCTGCAGGAATTTGCCATCGCACACCTGCACTATGCTGCTCTTTACCCCCTGCACAGCATTCTTGCTTCTTGCCATGAAATCCCCTCTGCCCACTGCCAGGAAAACCTGGGTCCTGGGGTGCTGACAGCCCATATCTGACAGCACTGAAGTGGCACAGGGTCCCACACGGGCCGGGGTGACGCATTTACAATTGCTAAGCTGAACACTGAGATAAAGCCCCGATAAAGCCCCATCCTCTTGCACAACGCCTTCCACCGGCTGCCACCCCAGCAGCATTTGACAACGCCCCGGGAAGGGAGGTGCAGGCAGCACCCAGCACATCTGTAAGGAGTGAAGGTGATCCCAGGATGCCTCAGTGTTGGCATGAAGGACCCGCTCTCCACGTGTCTCAGCTCCACATGCCCAGTGAAACAGCCCAGCTGTGGATTCCCTGGCTGTGTGGAGGATTGTGACCCCCTCGACTTCGCCCCGACCGCCCTTCGGTCCCCTCTGTGCCCGGGTGGCAGCAGGTTCACAGGGTGTGACAGCATCCTCCACCCAGGCAGCAATCCCAAGCAATGATGGGGACAGACAATACCCAAAATAAGGACAAAAGGCAGGAGCTGCTGGAGCCTGGGGAAAGGCAGCACCTCCCTGCATCCCTTCCCTGGCCTGACCCTGAGCAGGGGGTTCAGGCTCTGGAGCACCCACACTCCCGGTGCCCTTGGCAGCACCGAGGGAATTGCTCCACGCCGATAGCTCGGGACAAAGCCGGAGGGAGCACCCGGCAAGTGGTGCTGGCAGCGCTCCCGGGAGAGGAGGAGGAGGGAGGGCTTCTCTGCCACCCATACCAACAAAGCCCTGGCAGCCCGGGCTCCCTGAGATGCTGGTGCCATGAATTTTTTTGGGGAATGGGAAGCCCTGCAGGGTGGACAGATGTCTCAGGACACGGGGAGAGGTCACAGCAGTGAGGGAGGCTTTGATCCTGCAAAGGCAGCTGGCCAAGGCAGCAACACTCGGTGCGAGGGCAGCCCGGCTGAGCTGTGACCCGGCCCCCCAGCATCCCCCCACCAGCGGCTGGCAGCTCCTCCAGCCCAGCGTGCCAGGCTGCCTGTGCCCTCCCCAGATCTCCAGTGCCAGCAGAAATCCTGAGGGCAGGCACCATTCTGCCTCCCAGAGAGGAAAACAAATGCATCCAATCCTCCAGGAGCCGTATCCTGCCTTTCCATGAGGCAAGCACCCCATGGCAGGGCAGGGCATCCTTGCAGCCCCAAAGTCCCATTTGGGCTGAGCAGCCTGAGGCAAGAGGGTTTGGGGCCAACACCCGGAAAGCGGAAAAGACCCGTGGCTATGGATCTGGGCAGCAGGACAGCGGAAATGCCCCTAATTTCTCTAAGCTGCTGCATCCTCTCCTGCAAGGCCAGCAGCTCTCCCGCCGTGCTGGGACACGGATTAGCCAGCAGAGCCTTGTTACAAGCAATTACAACCTCTCTCGGGGAGGGTAGCGGGGGAAGCTGGAATCAGCCCCCAGCACAGGCATCCCATGCCACCCCTCTCCTCCACATCCAGGGCAGGCAGAAGGGCCTCTGCCTGCAGAGATGCCCGCTTGGGATGAGGAGCTCTGCAGCACTGTACTGCTATTCCTACCCTAGAACAGGATTTGGGGCACACCCAGATGCTTCTCCCTCTGCAGCACCTTCAGCCACCTGGCAGGACCAGCAATCCCAGGATTATGAGGACCCCAACTGCACAGTATGTCAGGACTTGCTCTCCACTTCCCAGCCCTGCAACAGCAATTTCAGGACAGCTTTTGAGGCCTCAAGTTCCAGGAAATTCCCTGCAGCCCTACAAGCAGCATCAAGCCCGGTGGCGGCAGCAGCACTCCCGGTTACTCAAAGAGAAACGCAACAGCTCTGAGGACGCCTGGGCCAGCAAATTCACACGGGTCCCAAAATCTGGCGCACACATTCGGGCTTCATACAAAGGGGATGCAAAGCAGCCTCCTCGCAGCATCCCTGTCACGTCCTGTTTGACTGGAGCTGCTTTTCATGCAGCTGCCTTGAGAGGAAATTTAATTCGTTTCCTAATTAAGCACCAGCTACCCCCAATGCAATGTTCCCAGTGCCGGGGGAACTGCTCCCTGTTACACTCTGAAACCCAGCCCTGGGAGGCTCAGCCAGGTTTTACAAGGAGGGATGAGCCTTGCTGGCAGGAAGGGCTTTAATTTAGTGTCAAATTTGCAAGAAGGAAGCCCGGGGCTGGTAGCAAATGCCTTGCCCTGGTACCAGGGTGCTGTGCTGGCAGCGCCCGGTGCTGCCCTGGGAACAAACACTGTGTCATTTGCATGAAACTTTCTCAAGACACTCCCGAGCAGCTGAAGCCTCCGGAAATGAACGTGGGGAGAGACAAACTGTCACAGCTCTTGGTGGGGGGAGACGGGGGGACACCCCCATGGCACAGGGCCCCAGGAAATGGGGCTGGCCTCAGGGGTGTGAAACTGTCGCCGTGCTGGCTCAGCACCGCAGACAGGGGTGCATGGATCAGCTCCCCAGGGAGGCTCAAAACCTCCACCGCAGCATGGGGGGATTTGCACACCCAAGGGGTGATAGGAATGAAGAGGGAGCCCATGATGAGTCCCCCACAACTGCCTCAGGGATCTGTGGTGGTGTCCAAGCCCCCTGGCACAGGGAGTCCCAATCATGCAGTACCCAGCAGGGTTTGGAGAGACAATGGATTCTGCTGGGAGGTGGGAGACATTAAACATTGCTCACCACAGGCAGCTCTCCCAGCTTTTGAGCGTCTCCAGGCTTGTTAAACAAATAAAGGCAAGTCCAGCCCAATAATGCAAACAGGACTCTGACACGTGCAAATCTCCCGCTTCCCCTGTGATCCCAGAGAATCCCACCAACCCACAGTGCGGGGATGGAGCTGCAGGGGGATGGGGCGGCCGGCACCGGCTGCGCGCCAGCAGCCCGAGAACAGGCCACCAGTGTGTTCCTGCCTCACTGGAGAGAAATCCCTTTCTGCCTGCGCTGCCTGGCTCGGCATCCCGCCCGGCATCTTCCCACCCTGCTTGGTGGGTGCCTGGCCAGGGCGGTGTCTCCAAACCCACTTGCCTTTTCCACCGGGCCCTGCCCTCAACCGCAAGATTTCCTGCTGCTACCTGTTGAGAAACCGTCTGGGGCCTTGTGGCAATGTCACCCCATGTCACCTGCTTCCTGCTCTAGTGAGGAGGAGAGAAACTGCCGGTAGTAACTGTGCATGAGCTGTGCCCTGAGCCTGCTCCCCAAGACTGGGGGGAATCTCCAGCCAAGTTTGTCCCCCCAGAACCTGTAGGGCATCTCCATCTAGGGCTGTTCCCCAAAAACTTGTGGGGTATCTTCAGCTTCCCAAGCCTTTTCTATCACTCCAGCCAACACAGCGAGCAGACAGCTGTCCCACAGCATGTCAGGGCTCCATCCTCCCTGGGGACTGCACATCCTCAGCCCCACAAACCTGGCAGGGGACTCACCCGAGCTACATTAACAACATCCCTTTTATTTTTCCCAGCCCACGGAGAGGTCTGGGAGCAGAAAGCAGAGCACAGACGGTCTTGCTAGCCCTGAGGGAGCGCTGGCACTGTGACATACGGGAGAGCAGGCTCGTTCCCCCTGCGTGGGGCAGCACCAGAGCCTGGCACAGGACCAGACCTGAGGGACATGGGATGACACAGGGGACAGCGAGTAGGAGAGACAGCACAGGGATAGAGCCTGGCTGTTCCCACCCAAATAAGCCCATCAAGGAGGTGCTGGAGTGATGCTTTAGCCAGGCAGGGATGAGAGCTGTGCCTGCAGTGGATCAGCCCAACCAGGGGCAACAAGCACAAGGCTAAAGTCCAACAGGAGACACAGCTCAAAACCACCTGATCCTCAGCAAAACCCTACGTTGACAACAGCTCAGTGAGGCACCAAGGTCTGCCTGGGGCTCAGCATCCACACTGGGAAGGCTCCACTGCACCAGCCTCTCTGGGAACAAGTCATGAGATTTCCCCAGAAGGTTCCTCACACTGGGTACACCAAGAGGCTGCTGCCCAGGAAGCTATCCACATGTCTGTTGTAACAACAAACACGTCTTTGCTGGGTAAATAAAAAGCAGTATTATCTCCCGGAGCCCAGAGCGTCTCTTAGGAACCGCTTGGGGCAGGAAAGGTCAGCTATTTCTCAATTCCTCACCTTTCTACATCACTTTGTTTGTGCAACTGCTCACTCCCACGAGTGTTTAAGGCCAGCATTCCTGAGTTAGGAAGTGTCTGTGGGGACTGAATGCCAGGATCAAACCCCCAGCCCGGGAAGGGCTCTGCTATCTCCACTCCACAGCAAAGACTGGACACAGACAGGAATGACTGCCACCAATATCTGCAGTCTCAGCCCCAAAAAAACTTCTCTGCCACGGTTTTTTTGTTGTGTTTTGGGGTCAGTTAGTGCCAGCCGCCCTCGGCCCAGCCCTGGGCTCAGCTGCACATCAAAGCCTCGCCCTGTTGCTTTTATCACCCCGTTTTAGCAGCCTGGCAGCACAAGGACGGGCCGAAGGGCTTCAGGACTCAAAGGGCTCAGTTATGGGTCCAACCAGCCCGGTGTGCCCGCCTGCCCCGCCCGGCACTGACAGCCTGGGAGACAGGAGCATTAAGAAAAAAAAAAATTATTTAAACTAAAAAAGGCAAAGCAGCCGGGCGCGGCAGGACCCGGGGCTTCTGGGGAGCCGCGTTTAAAGCAAAGAAAAAAGAGAAAGAAAGAATCGAGACCGAAACCACACTAGACGCCCGGGGCAGACGCGGCGGCCGTGGCTCCCGCTCGCTCGCCTGGAAGGCGACGACCACGGCCGGTCGTGACCTTTCCACCCCGGACAATACCTCCTGCCCCGCAAACTTCCGAGCCCCAGTCCCCCGGTCGCTCGTTTACCCGCTGGTCGCCGCCGCTGGGCTCCCGCGCCGCGGGCTCCGCCGGCACCGGCACGGGGACCGCCTGCCCGCCGACCACCGCCGCTTCGGCACCCGCCCCGCCCCGCTTCGCCGGCTGATCCTCGGCCGTCGAGTCTACGACGAGGAGGCTAACGGCGCCGGCGGCGGCGCGGATCCGTTCCACCACCTGCTGATGGCTCTCCCTCTCCACGTTCTCGCCGTCCACCTCCACCAGCCGGTCCCCGGCGCGCAGCCCCGAGCGCTCGGCCGGCGAGCCCGCCTCCACCAGCCGGATGAACTGGCCCGGCTTGCCCTTCTCGCCGTGCAGGTGGAAGCCGTACCCGTCCGGGCCGCGCTCCAGGCGGCACAGCCGGGGACGGGGCCCGCGCCGCTGCTCATGGCGGGGGAAACGGCTGGAGCAGCGGCGGATCCGTCCCGCCACCCGCGCTCAGCGCACTGCGCGGCGCCGAGCCCGCCGCACGCCTTATATACGGGGGAGGGGCGCGAGAACGGCGCCCGCCAATCGGAGAGCGGGACGGGACGGTGCCCGCCAAATAAGGATCGCGCTGGGGCGTGTCTATGCAAATATGGAGGGTGTGGTTATGCAAATATCCACTGAGGGTATGCAAATATATTCTCGCCCCGGTGTGGCCTGGCTCAGGTCCGCCGGGTCCTGGTACCGGCACGGGACCGGACCGCTCCCCGGTGGGGTCTGACCGTTCCCCTGTGGGGTCTGACCGCTCCCCTGTGGGGTCTGACCGCTCCCTCGAGAGTCCAACCGCTCCCCCCGCGGGGCTGGGCCGATCCCCGCGAGCCGACCGCTCCCTCGTGGGGCCCGGCCGTTCCCCCGCGGTCACCTCCGCTTCTCCCTGCCAGCCACCCGAGCCTGCGGCAACCCTGATCCTCGCTGAACTCCCCCCACCGGGGATCGGCTCTGCCACCCTCTCGGAGACAGCCCCGACTGTGGCCGGACATCGGCGGGACGCTCCCTGCTGTCCCCGCATCCCGGGTGGCCTCTCGGGGAGTGTCGGTCCCATCCCCTCGCCCAGTTCTCGAAGGCTGCAGCTGGCCCTAGCGCTGCTCCGAGGCAGAGGGCTGCAGGATGCTCTAAGCTTCGACAGTAAAATAAAAACCCCAAACTGAAACTGCGTGGGAAAGCGGGCAGAGAAGCGGGCAGGTAACTCGCTTTGTGGCAGAAATGAGAGAGAAGCACTGTTCCCACAGCAGCCTCTGAGCCCCGCTCAGCACCCCGGAGCTGGGAGCTCGAGGATGGGAGGATGGAGGGAACCCCAGGGGGGTTTGCTCTGCCCGGGCTCCATGTTCTCTGCTCATGGACTGAGAAGCAGAAGTGGCTGCAGGGGATCCGTGAGTGTGGGAGACCCTTGGGTTTGTGCTCAGCCACAGCGGAGCAAGGCAGCAGCAAGCCTGGGCTGCTCCAGCAATGCCACAGGGCTGCTGGTGCCAGGCAGAGTTGCCTCCTGGCACCTGGGATTGTCTCAGAGAGGGTGGCACAGAGGTACCATAGGTGTCTCCCACTGCAGGGCCTGGCTGAAGTTCCTGGGCAAAGGTCCCCAGGTCAGCTGGGATCACGTTTAACTGAGCTGCAGCCGGCCAAGCAAGGAGGGGACAGCTGCATGTCGTGGGATATGTTCCTCACAGGCGGCTCTGCCCTAAACCCCTGCTCAGGCACCCCAGCGGCCGAGGGACCCCCGTGTGCTCAGGGTGGCCGTGCTCCAGCTCCTGGGACCCAGCTGGGAGCGGAGGGTGGGCTCATTTGTTTCCTCCACTCGGCTGAGCATTCGGCCGCGGCCGCTCGGCCCTGAGAAAAGCGGCGGAGAGGAATCCCACGGCGGCCGGCGGCAGATGCCTGCGGAGAGGAAAACCAGGGCAAGCGTGCTGTAGTACAGCCCCAGGACAGGGGGAACTATCGCACAGCCCCTCGCCTTGGCAAGGGGGTTGTGAGCGCCTCAGCCCCACGAGTGAGCATGCTGGGAGGGCAGTTGGGAGGCACTTTTTGGGTACCCTGCCCTAAGTCAGAAAACAAAACCCAGCTCCAGCAGGGCTGGTTTGAGCATGGGACCGCGATAAGGAAGAAAGGCAGCAGCAGAGGAAACAGCTGGAGCTTCTTTTGGGTCCAATAGTGCCTGCGGGATGGCAGGGCACAGGCAGGACCGTCGTGCCCCAGCTGCCTCCTCCTGCCCTTTGCATCTTGGAGTGACGTGAAAGGAGCTCAGGCAGGAGGGGGGAAAAGAGAAAAGAGCCAACGTCTGTTTGTGTTGAAGCCATCCAGCATTTTTTTTGCAGACATCAGCCAAGCGGCAGCAGCAATGCCATTGGTGGGAAGACGGAGTTATTTGGGGAATGCTGGACTCCGCACCATGAGAACAGCAGGGGAGGAGGTTGGTTTTAATTTAACAGGCCATGTTTACTCTTCCCCTCTCACCTTTGGTCTGGCTGAAATGTGCAACAAAAGCCCCGGCAGGGAAGCAGGGAGGAAGGGGCAGTGGGTGCTTCCCCCTCCTCACGGCTGCTCCCAGGGCCCCCCAGCCCGGCTGCTCTGCAGCGCCTGTGTGCAGCAGCCTCCCACGTTGCAGACCCAGGGCAGGGATTTCTCACGCAATAAACAACCAGACAGATGCAAAGCCTCAAAAATACCCAGCTTTAATCTGTAAACTTGCAAAGAGAGACCCGGGAGCAGAGCAGAGGTGAAGGAGGCACTGGGGCAGGTGAGAGATGAGCAGTCAGGCGCAGGGTCAGGGAAGATGCTGATGGGGACAGATGTGCTGGACAGTCCCTGACTCCTACGTGCAGCAGTGCCATGCCCTCCACAGCTGCTCTCTGCATCAGTGCTTCAGCTACAACCAAATATTCACCGTCTGACCGCTCTGGGTAGTGCTCAGGGGAGTGGAGAGTGTGCTGGAGGGAGCAACAGAACTGGGCTGAGCACCAGGGATGTCCCAGTGCCCAATGTCCGGTGCCCAGTGGAGCACTGGCTGAGGGGTCTCAGGCATCTGCCCTCCAGAAAGTGGTTTCCAGGTGCTATTTGCCAGCAGGAAGGAATAGTCGTATTACATGGGCAGTGATGGGAGAGAAACCCAGCCTGACCTGGGAGTCGGCAGGGCTGGAGCATCACCCCACCATGGGCATCTCCTGCATGAGGCTGGAGACGGTTTAGTCTGGAGGGATTGAAAAAAAAAGTCTTTTCTTGTTAAAAAAAATAAATTCTCTAATTCTTGTGGCTACAACATGGGGGAAGCAAAGTTTTTCCAAATTGCTGTGTGTACCAGAAGTGCCCCAAGCATCAGCCGGATGCTCCCGGGGGAATTTTTCTTCTCACACTAGCTGTGTGGGCAGGGAGCAGGTTTGGCTGGACCCTTCCCCATCCCAGCCCTTCCCTCGAGCAGAGCCAGGATACAATGGGGACATCTCTGCCTCCACGGTGGCAGGAGGATAAGAGCCAATGGCAGCAACTGCAGCAATGAGGAGCCACAGCTGAGCGTGGGCAGCGGGGCGTGGGGCAGCCCAGGGAGCAGAGCTGAGGCTCCTTGGAGGGGAGCCAGAGCCTGGCAGCACCAGAGACACAGGGGCTGGATCAGGCCCTTCCAGTCGGACAAGAGCAGTGCTGAGAGCAGGGATGGCTGCAGGGGAGGACAGGACTGGGGGCTGCAGGGGGGCTCATCCATGGCACAGCCCCTCCAGCTGCTCCAAGGGTCCCTCGGTGAGGTGTGTGGCTGTGTTCTGCACCTTGCTCGTGTGATGGAGGTGATGGATCACCGTGGCTCGCTGGCCAGGCTGGCAGTCACCACACCATGGTGATTCCCACGGTGGCACACAGGTCATTGCTCCACAGGGCAGCATGATCTGGATCCTGGCACCAGAACAAGGGCCCTCCTTGTCCCTCTGCTCCACTGTGCTGTCCCATCCACCTTGGCTTGCCAGAGCTTGGTTCCCTCTGGCACTTGAGGGCAGGATTGGGCCCTGCTCTGCCTCCTGCCTGGGCCCCCAGGCCTGCCAGCTCCTCCGGGCCACCCTCAGGAGAAGGCACAGCAGCCAGATTTCTTCTTCTGTGACTCGATGTAGTCGTGGATCTGGAAGTGGGGCTCATCCAGCGGCTGCATTGAGCGCTGCTTCAGCTCCCTGGAGTGGTAGGGCTGTGTTACCCCCTCCCACACACTCCAGTGCCAGTGTGGGAGGTGGTGGGGCTGCAGGGGACACCTCCCTTGCTCAGGCCCCTGGCCCCAGGTACTCACTTGGCAATGGCCAGGAAGGCCAGCTCCACGTTCATGCCTGTCTTGGCACTTGTCTCCATGAAAGGCACCCCGTACTCCTGCAAGGGCAGCGAAACCCTCTTGGTGGCTATCCCCAAAATGCCCTCCTGGCCCTCTGAATCACCCCTGTTGCCTGGCCAAGGCTTGGGAGTCATCCATTCTCTGCCTTGCCCAGATTTTGTGTGCAGGTGACTGCCATGCTGCCCCTGCAAGAGCCAGGCAGGTGTGGACATCCATCAGATGCCACAGCTGCGTGGGGACTCTGAGTGACATGCAATTTTTAGGGGGATTGAAGTTGGGTTAGACCCTGGCACAACTCACCCTGGCCAGTGATGCTCCATCCTCTGTCCTCACAGCCCTCTCGCTGCTTACATCAGCCTGCCAAGGGAAGGAAAAAGTCACCACATACCAGGCCAGTTAGCAGCGTTGGGTGCTCAGGGGGCTGACAGGAATGAGGTGCATCAGAGATCCAGAAGCATCCACTGCCCAGAGAATCCTGGATCTGTGGAGTATCTGGGACCTGGTGCTATCGAGGATGGCAGGGGGAATCTGGGATCTGGGGACACTAAGGATCTGGGGCAGCATCCTGAGGGCATCCAGGACCCACGAAGGCTCTGGTACCCTGCTGGGCATCAAATACCTGACATCATCCAGGATCCAGGGGACATCCAATCCCAGGGAAAATTCCAGTACCCAGTTGGGCACTGGGCACTCAGCAGCATCTAGGATTGCTTGAGAGAATCTGTGACCTTGTTGGGGCTCTAGAGCTTGGGGTTACCTGAGGTCCAGGGGTGCATCCAGGCCTGGGTGGCCATCCCACACCCGGCAGCATCCCGTACCGGGAGCCTCAGCCTCGTGCTGCCACCCGCTGGCTATCGGGAATACTGCCCCCTTGACCACCCAAACACCTGAGGTCACCTCTGGGCTTGGCTGAGCCCAGAAAGCAGAAGAGCTTGGCAGAGGGTGCAGGCAGAGCCCCATCCCTGCACAGCCATGAGATGGCAAGGGCACGGCACAGCACAACAAACCCCAGGGTGCAAGGGAACCCTGCACGCACCTTATTGCCCAGCAACATGATGACCACGTCCTTCTGGGCATACTCATGGATCTCTGTCAGCCAGGCCTGTGGGGCAGCAGGGCTGTGTCAGGGTGAGAGGTACTCCTGTCCCTCCCAGCTCAGCCCTTAACCCCTCAGTATCCCACTCCCTTCCCTCTCATCCCCATCTCCTCAATACCCCTGTCCCTGTCCTCTCAGCCCTTACATCCCCTCAGTACACCCATCTCTCCCCCACGAGGACAGGGATAATGACTTTTTGTCGGCACGGGAACTATTCAAGCATCACAGGTGAGCAGTCCTGAAAACGCCCTGTCTCCTGGCTACAGCCCAAGCCGTAGCTCACATCCTTCCCAAACCGCGTTTTCTCCCTCCAGGCATTCACCGTGTCCTTAAACAAAACTCACCCAGCCATGCAGCACCCAGCCAGGTGCTCTGGGATGAGCTCCCAACTGGCTGGGTCTGGCCAGAACAGCCTGTGCTTATGGGTAAAACAGGCTGCCAACTGCCCCAAACACCCAGCCAGCCAAGCAGGGCACCCATGACCCCAATCCCTGGGGAGAAACACTCCCATCCCACGGCAGGACTCACGCGGATGTTGTCAAAGGACATCTTGCTGGTGATATCATAGAGCAGAAGCAGAGCTGGAGGGGAAAAGGTAGAGATGTTCTCACATTGCAGGGATGTGCTCTGGATGGTCCCCCCATCCCCACTGGACCCCAAACCCACCTTGGGCATCCCTGTAGTAGGCGTGGGTGACGCTGCGGAAACGCTCCTGTCCTGCTGTGTCCCAGATCTGCCGAGAAACCACCCCAGTGAGAGTGGGGAGAGGAACCTCCCCAAGCTGGGGATACTCCTAGAGCCCTGCTGGACCCCCATGCTCAGCCTGAGGTGGGTTTCCGTCTGGGAGTTGCTTCCCTTCTCCCACAGCTCACCTGCAACTTCACCTTCACACCATCCACGACCACCACTTTGTTCTGCAGAAGACAAGGAGAGCAGGTTTATCAGTCCAAAGCATGTTTTGGTGCATGTGCCAGCCAGCCCTGGCACAGAGCTGGCATTCCACAGCCCCTCAGCTGCTCTCCCCAGGCCGGTGGGATGAAGCCAGGCTGCCCCTGGGGCTGGATGTTGAAGCCCAGAAGCCTCATTGCTACAAACCCTGATCCTGCTTGCTTGGCAGCCACAGGGACATCCCACAGCAGCATCCCCTCGAGTCACAGTGGAGAAGAGCAGAAAGAGCAAGATCCCAGCTTGCCTTGGGTCTGGTGCCTTGTTCATCTCCTACAGCCAGTGTCCCTGTCCTGTGGCTCCCGAGTCCCCTAATGAGTCAGTTAATGATGCTGGCTGCCCCGCAAATCCTGGGAACACTGACCCACTCTGGCTCCTGCCAGGAAACTCTGGGATTGCAGCAGCCCCTGGGAAGTTTGGCAGAACTGGGGAAGTGGGGAGGTCTGGATGAACCACACATAAATTTGCATTTATTAATAACAACACCTTGGTGTGCTTTTATGTTCGCTCGCCAAAATGCCCTGATATTTCTGCCAGGACTCTCCAGCTCCATGTGCTGAAGAACCACTGCTGCACTGAAAATTTATCCTGTTTGCAGTAATTTCAGGGCTTTGGATGCTACAAACTGCCTGGGGACATGCACTGGGTGAGGCTAGATGTCCCACTCAAGTTTCCTTGCTGGTGGAGCCTTGCTTGGTTCTTACAGGTGGCTGTAAACACTGAGCTGGGGGGTTGCATGTAGCACAGAGCTTTATCCAGCACGGCAGGAGGAAATCTCCTGGGTCAGGATGGTTTTCAGCCAGGCAGCTGGGCTGGGACCAGGAAAGGAAGGAGGCATTTCCAACTGAACTGGGAAGGCAGCTATTGAGGCTTAAGCAATCGCTGTTCTCATCTTGGAAGTGCAGGGGCTTCTCTCCAGAGGGCAGAAGAAAGAAAAGCGAAAGTTACTGAAAAGCTATTTTAAGACTCTTAAAGAATCATACTCAGAGGGATGACTCTGGAAAGAGAAGACCCCTATAAATAATTTGGTTGCCTGGAATTGTTTGAAATGGAAATTCAGCCCATGTGGAGATGACAGCACTTGAGCAAATGGGTTGGATAAAACAAAAACGTGCCCTAGGAGACTCTGGAGATTACCTAGAGCAGTGAGCTGTGAGCTGCTGGAGGAGACGTTTGCACAAGGCAGAGCAGGTAGCTATGGGCTGGCAGCACCTCTGGGGACACCGGCACTGAGCAGTGGGAGACAGCAGATTTTCCTTCTTTCATGACTTTACCACAAGGACAGGCCTCATGGCCCCTCCAAAGAAAACCCACAGCCCTCTCTGCCCACCAGCTCACCAACCCCCAGTTCCACCACAACCTAAATGCAGCCAAGGCAGCAGAAGTGTCAGAAAACAGCAGCAGCTGCAGCTGTGGGGGCAGAGGAAGCAGCGACCGCACTCGACACGTGTCAGTGGCTGCGGGCAGAGCCCTGCCTGGGGACACCCCCGTGACTTCCCGCCTGCTCTGCCCTGTGCTGCAAACAGCTGTGCCTCCCTAGACTCCCCCAGAGAGACCTGCAGCTGAAATTTGGTGAGCAGAGACCAGTGGGGGAGTTTAAACAGGATATGGTGACCCTAAAGGCTCCTCGGCAGCCCATTTCAGCCTTTCAAGGAATGAAACTACAGCAACCAGTGTTTGTCCCCCCCAGCTGTTGGCTTTAGCCTGCATGGTGGGGCAGCTGGCTGCCCACCACACACCCCCAGTCCATGAACACAGCTGGGATGGGCTAAATCCAGGCTGTTTGATGATTTAAAGGCAAGAGGTGACACTACCAGTGGGCTCTTCTGTTAGGGTGGAAGGCTTCCTGCAAGCACCTGCTGCTGGTTGGGAGATTATTGGGGGTACAGAGGCTGGAAACTCCCTGTTCGCCCTCCCCAGTACCCCGTCCTGGCCGAGGTGTGGGTTGAGGGAGGCGAGGGGCTGGCAGCCATGGTGGTCTCACCCGGAAATCTATGCCCACGGTGGCTATGAACATCCCGGAGAGAAAGGCCCCGTCTTTGAACTGGAGCAGGAAGCAGGTTTTCCCCACGCCTGAGTCTCCAAGTAACATCACCTGCAAGATGGGCGCAGCAAGAGGTGTCAGCAGGATGGGGAGGGAGCAGCACCCCTGACTGGTGCTGAGCCCCCCCGGTTCCTTCTCTCCTTTCATTTCTTTCCCCTTGCAGGGCTGGTCCTGATGGGTCTGGGAAGCTCTGTGGGACCTGGGCAGGGGATGGAACCCCTGAGGGTGCAGCCAAGCAGTGCCACAGGGCAGGAGAGCAGCCCCAGCAATGGAAGAGGGGGAGAGCAGAAGAGGTGAGCTGGTGTGAAGGCAGTTAGTGCGGCAAGAAGAGGTATTTCCTGGCCAACCCCTGGCCATGTCCCAGGCCAGGAGGCTCCTGGAGAACCAGCCACAGGTCCAAACATGTGGAGCCACCTCCGCCCACTCTTTGCCCCTGACCCGGGTGTGCCCAGCCCGAGGGCTGATGCATGGCTTGGGCAAACCCTGCGTGTCCGGGACTCTGTCCCTGCCGGTGCCTGCTGCAGACACCAAAGCAAACACGGAGCCTTTCCCCTCCTGCTAAGCAAACAGGCTCAGCCCAGGCTCTCCGGCCACTCCAGCACTGCCGGACCCAGGCAGGCAGCAGCCAGGATCGATGCTGGGCACCATAAGCACAGCATTTCCTGATGCTGTGTTCTTCTTGCTTGCCTGCAGCGACCTGTTCCTGCCCAGCAATCATTAACCTGACTGCATCTGGCCTCTGATGGAAAACGGCAGCAAGCAGGACTCCAGCAGGAAGGTCCATCCCCACATTCTCACCCTGCCAGGATGCTGGAGCTTGCAAAGCCTCACTGCCTCTGGGACGGGTGAACACAGCGAGCCATGGCCACCTTCCAGGGATGGGACAACAAATGCCAGAGCTAGGGGCTGGAAATGTTCTGCCGCCTGCCACCTCACTTTGCTGGTCAAATCCTTCCCCAGGACTGGAGGGCGGCTGGGAACAATGCTCAGTTCTGCTTTCACCTCACTCTAGAACAACTTCAAAACTGATTTTCTCTCCCAAACCCAAAAATTGCCCTTCACTGAGAGGCGTTAGAGAGGGGAGGATAAAGGCAAAGCAATAAAAGCAGTTTGGGGAATGTGGCAGTGTGCAGGACCACTTTGGAACCAGCTTAGCGAGGCAGTGGGAGGTGCCAGAGCTGACAGTGTCAGTGCCGGGCTCAGCCTGAGGCTGTATATTAAATTTTGGGGGTAAAATGTTCATCAGTCCCGTGCCTCCCCTGAGCTGCCAGGAAGAAGAAAGTGCTTCCTGGGGCAACCCTCGCCCAAGATGGGATGGGAAGAGGGTGGGTCCCCCCCACCCCGAGGCAGGGGGTACAGAGACATTTGCAAGGTGGGTGCTGTGGGTGGGTAAGGGGGGATCCTGGGCTGGATCTGGGACACAAGTGCTGCTCCCACCTCAGAGCCCCTGGGGTGCTGCAATGGCCTGGATGGGGTCCTGCTCTCCCTTCCCTGTGTCAAGGGGGCACTGCTGCCTTGCCCTGAAAAGGGCATGACGCGGTGATAAAGGCAGAGCTCGGCCATGCCCCCCTTCCCCCGGGGCCCCCAAGCCCTGTTCCTGCAGCTGGTCCCTCCCATTGCCACTGCCGGGCAGAGACAGCCCCGAGGCACAGATCCCCCTCGCCCCAGGGGCAGGGACCCCCAGTCTCCATCTCTCTGGGAGGGAGGACCCCCACCCCCGGCTGCTGCATCAGGGGACTGCCGGGGCAGAGAAGGGCTGGGGGGATCAGCTGCGGCTGCCGCCTCCTTCCCCTTCTCCTCCCCCGGCTCTCGGCCTCTTCCTGGGCGCGATCGCAGAAGTGGAGGAAGCGGGAGGTCCCCGGGACCCTTCCTGGACCCCTCCCTGTCTCCCCCGAGCTGGGGACCAAACCCAAACCTTCCCCCCGGTACAGCTTGGAGGGTCCATCCCTGCTCACCCCGCGCCGCCTCCCACCTTGCCGGCCAGTTCGTAGTCCCCGGGCGGAGCCGGGGTGTCCCCGCTGCCCTTCGGGAGATCCCCGCTGCCCTTCGGGGGTTCCCCGCTCCCGGCCGGGGGGGTCTCGGTCCCTGCCGCCCCATCGGGGCCACCCATGGTGCGTCCGAGCGGAGCTGCCGAGTGCAGGGAGCTGCAGCCCCACCCGCCTTCCTCCTCCTCTTCCTCCTCCTCCTCCCCGGCCGATGCCACCCCCGAGGCTGTGCCGCGGCCGCTTCCCTGCCCAGCCCGGACATGGGATGAGGAAGAAGAGGCTGAAGGGTGGAAACCTGCCCGGCTGGGCCCCCACACTGCGGACTCGGGACACCGGAGTGCTTGGGTTTGCCGGGGGCTCGGCGGCACTGGACGGCAGGTAGAGCCCTGGCACATCCCTCCGGACACATGGATGGGGAGGAGACGAACTGCTCACCCCACAAATTAACAGGCCTTTCATCCCTCACGGGGTATAGGGATGGAGACCCCGGTGCAGCCAAAATCCCACCCTGCACACCGGCACAGTGAGGATGGCAGCTCCCACTCCCACCCCACCAGCCCACCCCAGCGTGGGGGGTTTGCCCCATCTGCTGCAGCTCCGGTGGTGCTGAGCTGAGCCCCGGGTGAGCACCACAGCTCGGGGAAGCCGGGAGGGAAGCGGAGCTGGGGCCGTTAGCCGGAAGCCACGAGCTGTGTCGAGCCGGTTCAGCGGCGCCTGTGTCTCATCCGGGATGCCTGCCAGGCTTCCCTGTCCCCCTAGCAGCTCACAGCCCCCTGCGTCCTACACCAGCCATTGGGCCCAGCTCATACTGTGCTTCATTTGGGAAAAGCCCAGGCATGGGAATGTGGGAGAAATCCCTGGAAAGGGATGCTGTGTTATCCAAAAATTCACTCCATAAAACCCCATCCAAGTCCATGCACTACAGCTGCCCAAGGTCTTCAGCCTTACAGACACCACTCCATGATCCCAAGCTCTCCCTGATCTATTTCCCCTGGGATATCCCATTTACCCCACACCAGGGCTAATCCCAGGACAACCCCCATCCCTGCTCACTCCACTGGGATTCAGGGGTGCTGGGCTCCCGTGCAGAGCTGTGCCCCTCACTGCTCTCCGGGCAAAGGCCACGCGTGGCCGTGGGAGGCCAGATGGCAGAGATGCCACCTGGAATGGCATCCACCCCCGCACCTTCCTGGGCTGCTGGTTCCTGCACCAGCCAAGCCTTCCACTGCCCCCCGGGAAATAGAACCTGTATTTCCAGTCCTGTAACTGCACTCAGACCCAGCTGGGGGATTTATAGTTTATATATGCTTTTTAGACAGGAAAGTGCCCAGAGCTGCAGGCTGGAGGCACTCGGAGGTCCTGGAAGAGGCTGAGCTTTCCTGCAGCAATATGGGGAGTGAGCTGGAAGGATATGGCAAACTATGCTGTGTGGCTAGCACAGGTTCTTCCCGTGGGAACATTTTGCTATATTTCATAAACAAGATAAAGTTTGGATGTTTTGCAAACAATTTCTCCGGATTGAGTCAGTTCGGGCTTGGCCAATTGGGCCTAGGGGGAGGTCTCGGGCTGACCAATCTGGGGCACTTCTGTAGACTCTATATATATGGAATTCAAAACAATAAAGTGCTCTTCTCCTCTCTTTCCTTGTCTGAGAACTTGGTCATTCCTCAGCTAGCCGCTCAACAGCGACAATGCTGGAGCTCATGGAGTTTCCTGGGCAGGAAAAACTGGCTGAGCATCACTTCCACATGCTGGCATTTGCTTTGGGAGAAAAAAGGCAGCTGGGAGCTGGCAGAAATCAGTGGTGTGGTTGAGCCTCCTCTGCCTGCCCAGAGCTGGGCACTGCCTGCAGGGGCACCCTGGTGCTGGTCCCTGAGCTGCTTGGTCCCAGATCCACCCCCACTGGTACCACTTTTCCCTACTGCCCTGGCCTGGATGAAAAAGAAAATCCCTGGGTAATAGCATCCCCATGGGTAACAGCCCCTTGACGAGCCCCAGCCTTGCCACGATGCTGAAGGGATGTCAGTCTCTCTGGAGTGAGGTCCCAAGCACTGTCCCTGTCCCAGGCTCCCCCAGGAGAGGGGACACACACATCAGAGCCACTTGAGACCCCGCGGCAGCTCTGCAAATAGCTCTGGATGGCAGCCGAGTGCTTTTCCCCAGCACTGTCACCATCTGCCTGACTTCTCGCCAGGGCCCCGGGCAGGACACAGACAGGACACAGGCTGGCATCTCCCTGGCAGAGCAGGGCTGATCCAAAGGCAGCTTTCCGAGTGCAAAGCAAAAAGCTGCACTCAGACACAGCCCCACTGAGGGTTTTGGGATGTGGAGCTTTATCCATCCTTCATCCCTCCCAGCAGTCCAAAGCATGCCAAGGAGCACACAGCCAAACCTAACCCCTCATCCACCAGGACCAAAGCAAAGTATCCAATTCTTTGTGCTTCCCACAGGTTCATAGATTCTGATTCCCCAAATAAAGCTGCTCCCCAAGGGTGAGTGCACAGCCCAGAGACCAGGGATTGGGCTCTTACCGTAAACCCAATGCCCACAGTGGCCGAGAAGGAGCCAGGAATGAACTTGCCCTGGTCAAACTGGACCAGCAGAGATGTCTTCCCCACGCCGCTGTCTCCAACCAGGATTGTCTGCAAGGACCAGGTAAAGAGACGTCAGTGCAGGTGCAGGTGATTGCAGAGCTGCTGCCCCAGTGTGCAGCTAGAGGCCAGACATTTGGGTAAGGGTGCTGGGAGGATGTGGCAGTGAATGCAGCAGGATCAGGAGGGACCAGCCCAGCCCCAGATCTGTTGGTTTTGGTCCTGCCACGTGCCCAGGGAAGAATTTCCACCCTTCTGTCCGTCTCTGTAATTAATGAAATATGTTCTGGGATGATCTTCAGGCCTGAGCCCCAGTGCACCCTGTCCAAGAGAGTAGAGATGTAAGGGAAAGCAAAGCACAGCCTGTCACGGACAGGCTTCCCGTCTTGGGAAGCTGCTGGGCAGAACCAGCCTTGGCTCACACAGCCCTGGTGGAAAACCTCTTTGGGAGGACTTTGGAGTCCCTGGATTAGGGCCAAAACTGTTTAGTAAAGAGAGCATCTCCTGCAGCTGCTGCACACAGTTGCTGCCACAGCCACGCAGCCTCTCTGGGTCACTGGGCTGCCTTTGTGCTGCCTTAACACCAAGGACCCACAGCCCTCCTTCCTGCAAAGGGATGGGTTTGAAGTCACAGAGGCCCTCTGCTTCTCCAGCCTCCATGGGAAGCCTCAGACCTCTCCCAGCCCTGAGCAGAAGGGACAAGGGCGTTGTGCAGGTGTCAGAGCTGTCACCTCCCGAGCAGCTCCCACACTGCCAGACCATCACCTGGTACCTACACCGCATCCCTGGACAGTTCATCTTTCCTTCTGCTCCTGCCTGTGTCCCTCCAAATCCCTGACCTAAGGGAGACCTGCTGTGCAAACCAAACCCCCTCCCCTCTGGCATCTGGGTTTTTTTCACAGAGCCAGTGGTGCAAACATTCCCATCCTTTCAGGAAACCGAGGCACTTTCAGCCCTTTCACAGGACACGAGTTAAAATAAACACTCTGCTAACAGGCTTCTTGCTCGGAAGTGGTTTTGGCTCTGTCTTTCAGGACATGGATGTTCCTGAAGCTGCAGCTCTGTCAAGCATTGAGTGCCCCCTCTGTCACTGGTCCCCTGTCACCCCTGAGGCTGCAGGGATGAGCCAGCGAGGTGCTGGGGCTGAACCTCCCCACTCTGTGCATCCACCTCTGCTGCAATTGGCTGGATCTGGTTTTTCCCTGCTTGATTTGTGTTTGTGCAGCTCCAGCAGCCTTGCTCCTTCCTGGGACACCTCAGCCCTTTGTCCCCACCCTGAAGATGCTTCAGTACTCCCTAATAAGCAGGGGAGACTCTGCATGTCCAGTCCCATCCCTGTCTGTCCCAAAGTACCCCAGGGTGTGACCAAACCTGACACCACTGAGCATCCCCCCTTGTGAAGTGCAGGATGAGTGTGAAGAAATGTGTTTAATTAAGTGCCTGAACAGCCCCAGCAGATCATGATTCCATGCCCTGGATGGGATCCACAGCACCTGGAACTGTGATTCCTGCTTCCCACAGCTCCCAAAAAAGCGGGCTGAAACTAAGAGCCAGGGAGCTTGAGGACCACAAACAACCCATGGGCATGGTCTGGCAGGAGATCAGCATCCTGCCTTGCACAAAGCACCACCCCACAACCCGCCTGGAACCTGCTCACTGATACGCTTCAGTGAGTGTTTCCCTCGGTGAATCAGCACTTTCCCTTGGAAAAAAAACATCCCAAACACCAAACCTCTTCTGAGAAAAGGCCGACCTGCTGAGCAGAGCTGTTGGCAGGAGGGAGCCCTGCACCTCTGCCAGATGCATGCTGCTGCACAGACCTGTGTGCTGAGAGGCAGCAACCTGTGCCCAGATCCACAGCCAGAGATTTCTCCCTCCTCCCTGCCTGGGCTGTTTGCAGGTCACTTGTACATTCAGAGCAGCCTTGTGAGCTGGGAGCCTGCACAGGGTCTGAGGGGATGATGGGAGGCAGAAATCTCTGGGCCAGAGGATCTGGGTCACCCCTTCCCCAGGGGAAATTTCTCTGCCCAAACTCCCCCTTGGCTTTTCCCCAGGGCCCAGAACCCTTCCCCGTGCAGAGAGGATATGCCCAGAAGCAGTTGGATAGGAAAACACTCCAAGAATTCATTACCATGGAGTGTCTGCACCCCAGTGCTGCCTATTTTGGTGTTACACACTATTTTCCAGTAAAATGCTGGTTCTGGGATGTGCAACAAGCCTGGGTGCACCCTGCAGCACTGTGTTTGGGAGCAGTTAATGCAGAGAACAGCATTAATTATGGAGACAGAAGACCTGGTTGGAATGAGCACCAGAAAGCCTCCAGAGCCCAGGGTTTACAGAGAACATGTATAAAAGGCAGATTCCTCTATTAATAATTTAAATGGGATTCATAATAGAGACAACTCATGAATTGCTTCATGACTTAATAATAGTAGTAAAAGTTGGCCTGGATCAGCCTAGAGGTATTCCTAATGACTTCAAGAAAAGCTCACAGGCTCTGTGGAGGCACAGCACAGTGAAAATCACTGTGGCCTTCCTGGTTACCAAATAAACATAAAACAAGAATAAAAACCCCACAGTGGGGAACATGTGGCTAGCCAGCACTCAAAACCTCAGGCTGGACATGACTGAGTCATGATAGCAAGAAGTCTCCCAGTGACAAAGGTCAGACTCTTCCCCCATCCTCAGCCACAGACTGACGTCCCCCTGCACCTCTCAGCCTCCCAGGTTTTCCCAGGGGTACTTTTTTGCATGGGAAACTTTAGTAAAATGTTGAAAGATTCCTTTTGGTGCCGTTGTTCTTCTCTGTGTGGTGGTGTGGGGTTGGAGCAGTGCCAGGGCAAGGCACAGAGGGAAATCTTCCCAAGATCTGGAGGATCACTTGATGGCAGTCCCATATTACCTCTGCTGAGCCTCAGTACATTCAGAGCAATCCATTTTTCCCATTAAAGGAAATAATTTCCACTGAGTGGGCAGAGGTAATCTGACATCACCACCCCACAGCCCCACAGAAAAGCAGCCACAGCTTTAACACCTTCCTGAGAAGACCTGTCTGCCTGCTCTGCCTTAAGAAAAGAGCAAATATACCCCCCTGCACCTCGGATTAGTAGTTTTCTGGCTAATTTGGACAAATTTGGAGCTAGAAGGACTAATCACTTCCAGTCAAGATCACTGCTGGCTCGGCATGGGCTGCAGGGACAAGGCAAAGCAATTCAAATTTCCCATACCCGTGCTGGCAGCCAGCAAGCAAAAGAGATGTTTTGGTGTAACCTGCTGAGGGAAGAGAGGTTTTGCACGGCTGTCAAGGCAGCGCAGGGAGGCGACCGCTGCAATTCCGGTGCCAGCCAGGCGGGAGGAGATCTGGGACAGCGTGTGGGTTGAGGTTGTCTTCCCAGTTCATTCTCGAGATTTAACATGCAGAACCTGGACCTGAGCTAAACATAGCCAGTGGAAAGCTAACAGGGTAAAACCCCAGTCAGGGGGATGCAGGAAAGGGAGAAATGCCCTCCATGAGCTATGGTGTTGCTCCCAGAGAGCTGCTGAAGCCCCAAACCCGCAGGGTTTTGCCCAGGTGAGCAGGATGTACCACAACAAATCGTGGCAAATGCATACCTGCCCCCCATCACAGTGGCCTGCAGAGCTCAGTTGGGACATGGCCCTGGGAGAGGTCTGAGGGTGAAGCTGTGGTTGCTTTCAGCCCCTCAGCACCCCATTTTTGTGTTCTCTCAGGCTGAGACTCTCAGTCCCTGAGACTTATTTTTAACCTGCTCTCTGTACAAAACCGTGCTGCCTCCCCCCTGCTCCAAGCAGTGTTCCAGGACAGCTTGGATGCTGTTGGATGCTGCTAGAAGCTGTCCTGTGCCTCAGGAACAGTTCAGGGCTGTCCCCACCTACCCAGGCACTATTTCACCATGGCCAAGACCCTTACACTGCCTTCAGCCAGAGCCTGGGGCTCTCTGCTAGCCCAGCTGAGCCCTTGCCCTGGCAGAGGCTGTATCTCAGCCCTGCAGACATGAGCTCTAGGGCTGTGCATCAAACAAATCTGGCTCAGAGTGTGCAGGAGATCCCTGTTTGCAACCCCCTGCTAACACCTTGGATAAACCACAGCTGATCCACCACGTCCCTCTGCCCCTGGGTCTTGCTCCAGTTAAAATGGATCCGAGAATCACACAGGAAGAAGAATGATTTGGCAATGGGTCAAACCACCTGAAAGCAGAATTTGTCATTTTATAACAAGTGAAACTTTTCTGGAACAGCCTAGAACAAATCTCTGCTGTTCCTGCTTTGGTTTGCTCCTGGCCCATTTCCTCCCCATGCCTGGGTTTAATCCTTGTCTCCAGACTGCAAAGCTCTCTTGGGGTTTCTTAGTACATCTGAAATGCGATTGCTTGCTCAGACACAAGATCTAGTGAAGTATTTGCTGCCTCACTTCCCTGCAGTGAGAGCAGCCTTTTTTCTGCAAGACAAGAAGCCCAGCCAGGAGCAGCAGAAAAATTCCAGGGGGAACAGCAGGGATCATGGGACTGGGATGGTTATTTTCCTGGACAGATCTTCTGCCCAGAGCCTCATTTCCACCAATGTCATTCCTTAACTGCAGCAGTTCATTGCTGGAGACGAGAGAGTTAAGGCTTTGCAAAGAACCAAAGTTTCTCAAGTCATCACTGGGGGGATGTCCTATGTATTCCATGTACAACAGAAATGAGACCTGCTAGTAATTGATATTTTTCTGCTAATCAAGGGCTGGCATATTGCCCTGAGTACAGCAGGATACAGAACAGATTGGGATTTGTGGAGAGGGATCCACAGAGCCCTAGCCCTTCCCTCATCTTGTCCCACCCCTGCTTTTCCCCGAGGGTGCCAGTTCCTGCACAGTCACCGGGGACTGCAGGAAAGCAGTGTGAGGACAGCAGGAAGGAGTGATGGGTGGACCTGTCATAAATCAGCATCTCCTCCATGACTCCAGGAGTTGCAGGGCAGCACCTGACTGCAGAGAGCAAACAGCCCTGCTGCTGCTGTCCCCGCAGCACAGCCTGAGCTCCCCACGGCTTGCAGGGACACCACCAGCCCCGAGCACCCTCCGAGTTACAAAACACAGTCCCACGAGTTACAAAACGCAGTCCCAGGAACGCCGCAAAGGAGAAGGATTTCAAAGCAAGAAGGGCAAGAATGGACGTCTCTGGGACAGCGCTATTTCATGGCAGAGAAGTCGCGGCTCTTCAGGCTGCTTCTGGCAGACAGAGCCCGGGGTTCAGCTGCCCCCGACCCGCCCTGAGCACGCTCAGGACAGCGGGAGCGGCTGAAGGGCGGCTGCGGGCTGTGCCGCGGGGCTGGCCCCGTTCCAACCCTCCTGGCTTCCCAAACACGCCAAACCCTGCCACCCCCTCCCCACCATCACCCGGGATGTGGCTGGGACCGGGGCCAACCCCTGCGGGCTGCCCATCCCTGCGAGGGGGACAGAACTGCAGCCGTGTCCCCCCTACCGCCGCCGGGATGGGGGTGACAGACGGACCCCACCGGGGGACAAGAAGCGAGGAAGGCAGAGGGACGGAATTTGTCGGGAAGTTCAAGCAGGCGCTCAGCTCGGTATCCCCCCTCTGCAGCCTCCTCCCCGGTGCCCCCATCCCATCACATCCCATCCCATCCGCAGCCGTACCTTGTGCAGCAGCGCCTCGTTGTAGCCATCCCCCCCCCGGGCCGGCGGGTCTGGCCCCCATGGCCGGGGGGGTTTGGGGGAGCTCCGGGCAGCCCCTGCAGCACCGCGGACAGCGCCCGCCCCGCTCAGCACCGCGGGCAGCTCCCGCCCCGCCCGGCACCGCCCGGCCCGGTTCGGCCCGCAGCGCCCGCCCGGTGCGGCACAGCCCGCTCGGTCCCCGCAGGACGGCCGTGCCCGGTGCTCGCCGCCGCCGCTCGCAGGGCTCCCGAGGAGGAACGGGGGGAGAGCGGGGAGAGGCCGGTCCCGCCCGGGGGCGGGCAGGCGGTGGGAGCGTCCCCCGCGCCGGCAGAGCCCGCCGGACTCTCCGCACACCCGCTGGTCCCTCTCACCTCCCCATCCCCATCTCTGGGATAGAGATGGGGGTCACAGACGGATCCCCCGACGCTGTAGAGCCCGAGGGTTCCTGCTCTCGCCGCCGGGAATCGCTGCCCTTCTTCCCTCCGCTGCGGGAGCACGGCCAGCCCTGGCAGAGGTTTTCTGACCCAGCTCCGAGCAGTGCCGAGCTGGGAGCACCGAGCCAGGCCCGCTGTGCTGCTCCAGCCCGGCTTCACAGCGGGCTCGTTGGCGCTTAAGGAGGCTCATGACTGCATTGAAGTGCCTCCTGCTCCGGCTGACACCCTCCCAGCCATCAGCCCACACAGCCCACGGGCAGGGGAGAAGCACAGAGCTGTGTGGTCACAGCCGTGTCACCCCAGGGAGGGGCAGCAGCTCTTGCTAACCAGGCCATTTCAGCTTCTTTACCAAACTGGTGCTGAGCCTGGTTTACTCTGGCAGGTCCCCATTGGGATCCCACTGCAACTACAGAGCCCTGTTAGGACCCTGCTTGGAGTGCAAAAAATTGTATTTTGAAACAGGAGCAATCTGTGCTTAAACCTGAAGGTGACAGTAGATATCTCATTGAGATCCTTTTCCTTATGACTCCCTTTGGAGCAATCTGATGTTGTTGATTGCACTGGGAAAAAAAATTAATCTTTACTTAGAAGTTTATTTAAGAGATACTTGATTCAGTCTCCAGATCCCTCTTCCAGATCAGCAGATGGCCCCAAGCCAGAGGAACAGACCATGCTTCCAAGGGCCATCTGCACCCATCTGATTGCTGTTTGACTGCCTGGGCCTGACATTGCTAATTATATCTGCCCCTTGTTTCCTCTGGCTTCAGAGACGGTTCTGCTGGGTCAGATGGTTGGACTTGGAAGCAACAGTCAGAAAAAATTTTAAAAACCAATAGGGACAGTGGGGTTCAGGCTGACCTGAGGCAGAAAAGCTGAATCCAACCTGACACAGACCATCCTGCAGCTGGGCCATGGCTGGCCTTATGCACTGGAAGATAACCAACAGCACAAAAATAAATTATGTCACGAGCTCTGGTGTCCGGATCAGGTAATTAACAAGTGGTTAATCACAATGCACAGAGTTCACACCAGATTAGGCCAAGAAGAAGAGAGCAGCAAACCTCAGGGGGGCTTCAATAGACACAGGACAACTCTTAAACACACCAAGAACTTGTCAAAACTCCCATGGATATTAGCACAATCCTTTCCATGTGTGTCCCACTGCTGTCATGGCCTTTGAGGATGGAGACCCCAGCAATATTTGTTTCCTACCCTGAATCACAAAGAAGAGCAGGGAGGAGCTGCTGCCGAGCAAGAAGAGCCTCACAGAGTCAAGTTATCCATTCTCTGCAGGCACTGGTGTTGCACCAGACACACTTGGCTCTGCAGGTTTAACCTCACTCAGGAGGAAGACAATTTTCCTGTCTATCATGATATCTCCAATTGTAATGCAGCCTAATGAGACAGCAGAGATTGCTGGCAAAACACAGGCACCAGCACAGCCTGGCCCTGCTCCAAGGGCTTTATCCCACTTTATGGCACTGCAGGACCTGACCCATTGTAGATAAGTGGTATCTGCAGCTTTATCAGAGCCCAGCAGCCCAACACCTGCATCCCTGCCTCCCCTCACACACTGAGAGATGCATTTCCCCACCATCCAGAGCAAACCACTTGCTCTGCCAGACTCCCCCAGACCTGGCAGAGGCTTCTGGCAGCCAGTGAGCAGTTTATAGCCCCGAGCAAGAGCTGACCAGCTGAAATCATTGCAGAGCAATGAAATCAGAGGAAATGACCTGTAGGAATAATTAAAGAAATGTAGGAATAATAACGGCAGGAATAATTCCAAATGAAGCTGCAATTTAGATCCATTGTTTGGTCTGTTTGCTGGTAGACTGTATCCCTGCTACCTTAATTACTTGTGTATTTGCCTTGAGAAGTACAGCTCTAACAGTGGAAGATTTAAATCCAGCTCAGGAGTTTCTGCTTCACTGTTCTCCTCGACTGCTCCTGCTCGTTCTCTGCTGCCCAATCCCATTAACTGCTGTTGTATCTCCCTGGATTTGCCTGTACAACACATTTGGGGGAACTGGAGCCCTGCTGAAGTCATTCCTTCCCCGTGAGCTAGGAAGGAATCAGAATTTCATCCTCTGATTCACCGATAATGAATTCTTAATTTCCTTGCATTAAATAACTCCTACCTTATCCCTTTCTGGCTAAGTCCAGCCTAAGGCAGAGCCCAGAGGAAATCCTTCACCACCACGAAGTCGGCAAGTATTTTGTGCTGCTTTTGCTGGCTTTGTTAAATCAGGAAATCTGGAAATGATCTGGACTTATCTTGGTTATCTGAGATGGCAGTGGAAAGGAGAGATCAGACAGTGCCTGCTCAATCAGCCAGCACTAAAGGAGCTACATTTGCAATTATTATACTCAGCCTTATCTCCTAAGGACAATTTCACCAAATTTGTTAATCTGCCCATGAAGGACACACTGAAACTACTTGATTATTTTTCAAAGGCCTTAGATTAAATAACAGAATTGGGGATTGGAAATATCATTGTAGCCCAGAGCAGACAGGACTCTGGAAAGTGTCTGACCCTCTCCTCAGTTTTGGGGGTGGGTAATGGGGTGGTATGAGAGGTGGGGAAGATCTGTTCCTGCTGAGCCCTGAACCAAGGAGATGCACTGATTGAGTCAATTACTGCCCGTCTCAGGAAGACTTTGAGCCTTTTTCTTAGCCAACACCAGAGAGCAAACCCAGACCCATAATCTTGCAGGACCAGAGCAAAAGCAGTGTCTGATGGTGTCCTGTAGCTGCTGGGCAGGGACTGGGAATGCTGCCCCGGGGCAGGCAGAGGGCAGGGGCTGCAGGGGCTCAGGTGCCAGCTCATCTCACCCCCTGTGCCGTGCCCATGTCACATCACGGTGGCGCTGCCAGGGCTCTGACACACTCTGCTGGCTGGCACAGCCACCGAGCCACGCGCGAGTTCTCTCTCCAGCCCGGCGTGCGGCGCAGACGAAAAGGCAAACTGATGTGCTCCTGTCAGGCTGCATCAGCAGCACTCCTGAGAAGCGTTCCAGCAATGCTTCTGCCCTCACAGAGCAGCCTTGCCTTGTGCTTCCCGGGCCTCTTGCTGCCAAAAGAGAGGTCTGATCGCACAGGACCCTGCCACAGCCTACCAGAGATGCTGGTGGAGAGCAGGGCGTCTGCCCCTGCCCTGTGCAGGGCTGTGTTTATTCATTCGCTCCGGGCTATCTGGACCACCCCACGCCCCGGCTGGAGGATGTTGCAAGGGCTCTCTGCAGGCTCTTCCTACTGAGGCAGAGTGATTCCTCCTCACACTCTGCTGCACTGGCTCTGCCAGCATTGCTCTACTTCCTGTCTGATTTCACTTTCCGACTGACATTTTAATTGGGATAAACATCACAACCCCTCCTGTGACAGACTCCTGTGTCAGCACTCTGGGGTTCCTCATTCCTGCCTGCTCTCAACTTGACCTTCCCCTCCTGGAGCATGTTCACATGCTGCTGAGCTGCTTTGGGGCTGAGGCACTGAGCACTTTGTAAACCCCTGCTTGACAGCCCCCAGTCAGTGTCCCCCTTAGCCAGGGCCCCTTCACACAGCAGGTGAGATGAGAAATATCAGAATAAAACCCCATGTGGGAGTCGCAGTGCTGATGTTGGGTGGCTGTAAATCACTGCAGTATCCTCAGGGGCTGGAAGGAGATCTTCCTTCAGCCACTGACACAGAGTCAGGAGCTCTCCAGGGTGTAACACAGTCCTGGGAACTGCCGTGATGGGGAGGAAGTGGCCCAGTCCGTGCTGGGAGTCTCAGCCCCTGCACTAGACTGGGCAGCTGCTTTTCCTGCCCAGGAACCAAACCTGGGAATTGCGGAAATGACACCTCACATCTGACAGTGATGTGATAGTGGTGTGGTAGTAATGACACAGCATGGATGTGGCTTGAAAAATTCCCCAGCAACCTGACCAAAGTGGCTCTTTGAAGAAGTACTTCTGTCTGCTTTCGGGTAACAGAGCTGCCCTCGAAATCCTCATGCAGCAAACACTTTTGTAGGCACCTTCCCTGTGCACATTCCATCCAGAGCCTCTATCTCTGAGCCACTTCTCCCAGTCCTCCTGCCACTCTGAGGGAAGGGTGGGAAGGATGCATTGTGCCTTGCTGGACACCCCCAAGGAAAATGAGGTGGCTGGAGTGGAAAGTTTCTCAGCACAATGCAGGTTTGCCATCTCCAGATGCTTTTTGAGTTTAGATCTTGCTGTTATTTGCAGTACCTCAGCTCTCAACTGGTCAGCTGGGAATGAAGGGGTTACTTGGTGACCAAAAAGGAAAACTCAGTGCTTCCTCTTGCCATGGTGAGGCACTGAGAGAGAAGGGAATTCTGGAGGTTTGTGCTTTCTGCTCTTTCCAAGGGGCAAACTTGTAAGAAAGCCATCAGCAAGGCAGCTGCTGGGGAAGCTGCTTTGCTTTTTGTGTTTGGGTTTCTGAAACTTGTAGTGGAAGCATTTACTTCTGGGGGAGAAATGGCATTGTCACTCAAAACCCCACAGCTGTGCCAAAAAAAAGTGATTTGGGGAGGAAATGAGAGGCTTCTGCTTGAGAAAACAAACAAAAGCAGCCCAGCTCAAGCTGGCAGCCCACTCGGGAGCTGGGGAGGGGGATGGAGGTCTGTCCATCATCCTAGAGCATCCCAATATCCCAACCAGTCCATCCACAAGGGCTGACATGCACTCCCTCTACCCCAATCCCTGCATCCCTGCTCTGGCCTGGCCTCTCTCAAAACTCCCCAAAATCCTTTGGGCTCTGCTCCCTGCTGGAATGGTCATCATGGCGGAGCAACCTGCTGTATTTTGGTGTTTTCCTGGGAACCCAGCAACTATTTCAGAGAAAAAGCTTTGTCTCTGTCATGGAACACCCCAGTGTGAGTCATGAGCCCCGGGTGAAGGGGAGGAAGCAACTGTCTTAAAAAGAAGACATCCAGGGTCAGTGGGTAAGCGCTGCCCAAAGAAGCAACAGGAGAAGGCGGCTTGGAAAACTCCTGGGACGTCCATGTGAATGCGGGCCAGGCACCATCCTGAAGGATTCTTTGTGAAAACCACGGGGAAAATTCCACCTTGGGAGCAAGAAGCTGGAAAATGAGGATTTTCTTGGTTTGGGCCCTTTTCCTCCTGAGAGCCACAAGCACAGGTCAGGAAATTCCATCTCAGGGGTTCTGACAGAGCTGTGGAGAGGCTGGGGTCAAGCCAGACCGGGAAGCTCACTGTGGTCCTGGCAAGAGCCCGGCTGATCCCAAACTTGTCCTCTGGCATTTACAGGGTGTAATCTCTGAGATTTGCTTGTTCACTGCCTTGTGAACCCTGGGAATAAGGCTTTTCACTCTTTTAATGACACACAAGCTTGGTGGGGGCTCTTTTTTTCATGACTGGGACATCTCACCTCAGCACTGCTCACCAGCGTAGTGGGTTCAGAGACACAGCCTCCCTCAGGCTGTGCCCCCAAGAAACCTGGGCTCAGATCCTTCCTGGCTCCCTGAGGCAATGCCAGGATGGGTTTACAGCACCTGTCTCTATCCTCTGCAGGTGGCCGGGCAGTGACAGGCCCTAAGCAGGTGACAGTGGAGCAGGGCAGCTCCCTGGCAGTGTCCTGCAGCTACAAGCCACGCTACGAGCTCAGCTCCAAGTACTGGTGCCGCAAAAACTCCCTCCGGTTTTGCTTGACCCACATCATCCAAACCGATGGCTCAGAGGTGACAGTGACATGGGACAGGGTGTCCATCAGGGACAACCACACAGCACACTCATTCACGGTGACGCTGAGTGGTGTCACACTGGGGGATGCAGGCCAGTACTCCTGCGGGGTGAAGAGGAAACTGGGGATCAGCCCGTGGCACAGCACCAAGGTGGTGGTTTCTGCAGGTAAAACGGGGCTGGGAGCAAAGCTGACAGTAAACTTCCCCCTTTATCCTCTTCTTCCTCGCCAGTGCTCAGGGCATTGACTGCATACCTCCATCTCCACCCCCTGCAGCTTCATGGCTGAAATCTCAGGGCAGAGACTCCTGTGCAGAGGGCAGGACAGGGGGTGTGGGGGGTCTTCACTTTGCTCTGTTTCCTTTACAGCTGTTTCAAACACAACTGAGGACAGTGATGTGAGCCCACTGACCAGCAACCCTCTGTGCCCAAGAGGCTGTGGGGAGCCTCCAGTGCTGTGAGTCAGGGCTTGGGATCTGGGCAAGCACCCAACAGCATTCCCTGGCCAAAAACATCTTTACCCCTGCATGCATCTCCCAGCTTTGGGTCCCCAAAGAGCATCCTGGGGGAAAGCAGGGCAGTTGGCAAACATGCAAGTGCCCCAGTCCCCATCCTCATCCCCCAGACCCTACTGAAGCTCTAGCATAACCTCCTTTCTCCGACACAGGTCCGAGCTCAGCGTCATCCACTTGCTGCTTCTCCTCAGCATCAAGGTGCCCATAGCACTGGCCGTGCTTTGTGGGGCAGAATGGGTGAGGAGTCGATGCAGGAGCCATGACCAGGAAAACCTGCAGCTCTTGCAGGCATCCAGCAGCACCAGAGCACAGGGCTGCCTGCCCATCCCAACCCCCTCAGAGCCGCAGGGACACCTTCCTGTCCCCCAGCCCTGCACTGTGCTGGGGGTGTGCCACCCATCACAGCCACCCCATGCTGGGAGGTGCTCAGCTCCGGGTACTTTTGCCCCTGGGAAACCTTGGTCCCTCCTGGCAACCCCCGTGCTGCACAGAGAAGGGTTTGGGGTGCAGAGATCCTGTGTCTGCTGAGCTGGAGCTGCCAAGTGAAGACAACTTTGCAATAAAGGCTGGGTATCCTGCAGGTCCTTCTCTGCCTGTCTGCCTGTCCCTCTGCTCCATCCTTGAGATGCCAGCACTGCCCAGTGCCCATAGCAGCTGCTGCTGATGCACATCTGTGTGGGGACGTGTTGCATTGTGGCTGGGGGGGACATGGGGACACAGGGGCCATGGGGGCACCTGCTCCACCACAGCCCCACTGAGCCTCATCATGGGGAGGGGAACCCTCAGCCACAGGAGTGTCCTAGGTTGCAATATAGATGTGTTTAAGTATTCTATTACCACCAGCTGTGGGCTGTTAGCTGCTATCACCTACTAATGACCCACTCCGGAGGACAGGCAATGGGCCATCCGTTAGCTGTTATCAGCTGCTAATGACCCACCCGGATGACAGGCAATGGGCCATCAGGGACCCACCGTGTGATTCATGGACTTATCTCATCCCATTGTGGGATGCTTTGCCCAGGAGGGAGGAGCCAGGTGTTCCCACCTGGATATAACCTGGCCTTGGAACTGCCTGAGGTAGCCCTGTCTACTGGGTTCCCGGAGGACAAGAGCTACTACTGGATCTTCAGCTGGAGACTAGACCTTCACAGGATCACCGCTTCAACTGGACTACTTCAGTTGGACTGCTACTACCACCCTAACAGGGTGTTAGGTTGTATCTGACTTTGTCAGTGCTTTTCCTTGTATTGTTTCACTTATTTTTAATTTCAATCTTGACTTGTGATCTCCCACTGGTTTGTTTTCAAACCAATACAAGGAGCCTCAGCCCTGCCACCTCTGCCTGATCCACCAAAAACCCATCTCCAGCTGAGCAAGAGCTGAGGAAGTGTGTTCTTCCACAACTGTGCCCCTCAATATAGCAACTGCAGGGACTGGGGACACAGGGGGAGGTCTGGAGGGACCTGATCAGGGCATGGGGGTCCTGACCACCGAGGGGCTGTGCTGGGAACAGCCTGGGGGTTGTACTGGTGAGAGGAGTGGGTGCTCATACCCATGTGCAGTGGGACAGGAGGCTGGGGCTCCCCATTTTCATTCCCATGGGATGGACAGGGTGGCCATGCAGGAGCACTGCCCAGGGGGCTTATCTGGGGTTCAGGGGGTCCCTGTGCCATGCTGAGCCACCTACCCCCCTGGGTGCCCTGCCTGTCCAGAGGGGCTGAGCAGGGTAGCAGTAAGAGGCAGGCTGTCCCACCATGGGGGCCATGCTGGGGGCAGAAAGGGAAACCCCTGGGTCAGGGCTCAGGGGACAGTGCCCAGCAAGTGCTCTCAGTGACCAGGAAGAGCTGAGATTGGAGGGAACAGGAAATGTCATGAACTTGCTGAACCTCCAGCAGTAACAGAGGTGGTACGAGAGGCACAAGAGGAAGTGAAGCCCCAGAGACACAACGAAGATGAGCAGCGAGGGCTGCCCCAAAGCATCCATGTGGATCCTGCTAGTGCTGGCCTGGGCATTGCTGCCAGGTAAGGCTGAGTGGAACCGGGGCTGGAGCTCCATACTGGATCTGCCAGAAGGGTAGGAAGGTGTCGGTGCGGCGGCAGCACTGCCGAGGCTTTCTGTGTCTCCACAGGCTGCGGGGCAGTGAAGGGGCCCGGCACGGTGCGGGGATTGCTGGGGGGATCCCTGTCGGTCACCTGCACGTACCAGCCTGGCCAGGAGACTTTGCCGAAATTCTGGTGCCAAAGGGGACTAGTTCTTACCTGTGGCACTGACCTCGTCATCACCTCGGAGTCAGAGCCCGAGGTGCGGCGGGGCCGGTTCTCCATCCGGGACAACCGCACACACCAGGCATTCACAGTGACTGTGGAGCGGCTGTCCAAGTGGGACGCGGGCACCTTCCTCTGTGGGGTGCGAACGGGAGTATTCCGGCAAGATAAGAGTGCTGAAGTGACGGTGATCGTGTACCCAGGTCCGTCCTTGCACATTTCCTGCACAGCAACGGTGAGGGTCGGGGGCGGGGTCCAGACTCAGGGAAGAGGTGTCACCTTGGGCGTGGGGAGATGGAGAGGGACGAGGTGCCCATCTGGCACTCCCTGCATCCATCCCTCCTTCCCATCTGCAACACCCATTTTCCAGCCGGGACAATCACACTCCTGCTGTCCATAGTGACTGGAGGGTCTGGCCAAGGAGGACAAGAGCACCTTCTGCTGCGGGGTGTGAATGGGAATGTGCCTGCTTGATGCCAGTGCCGCACTGAAGGGGGTCGTGTTCTTGTGTCAGACTCTGCACGTTCCTCCAGCAGCTCCACCAGAACCAGTGACCACCACGCTGGGGGGCTGGGGACACACTACGGCAGGAGGTGTCACCCTGAGCGTGACAGGGACACGATGCCCGCCTGACACCCGCTGCTTCCATCCTTCCTTCCCATCTGCAACCCCGACGCTCCGGCCGGACGCTTCCAACGGGACCCGCGGCACTTTCCGCTACTTCGCGGTGCTGGCGGGGCTGCAGCTGCTGGCGCTGCTGGCCATGATCGCGGCCGTGCTCTGGGTCAGCCTGCGGGGCCGCTGAGCCCCCGCCGGGACCCCACGGCCAAGCTCGGCTCCGCTCGGCCCGGGACAGCCCCGGTCCCGACGGCGCAGGCGGCAGCGGCACCTTCCTGCCACCCCCGTCCGCTCCAATAAAGTCTACTCGCTCTGCACCTCCTCCTCATCTCTCCGGTGGTCCCTACGGTCCGGCAGCTCCGGGGGTCCCCGCGCTCCGCCCCAACGGGGCGGCCCCGGGGCCGGGCGGGGCTTCGCGGAGGGGAAGCGGGAGCGGCAGTGCTCCGAGCCCCGGTGTGCCGGGGCGGCCATGCAGCTCCTGCCTCTGCTCGCCTGGGCGCTGCTGCCAGGTAAGGTTGCTCTGGAGCCCCCGACTCCCGGAGCTGTCCCGGGGCTGCGGCCCCGACGGGCGGGAGGTGTCGGTGCGGCGGCAGCACTGCCGAGGCTTCCTGTGTCTCCACAGGCTGCGGGGCAGTGAAGGGGCCCGGGACGGTGCGGGGATTGCTGGGGGGATCCCTGTCGGTCACCTGCACGTACCAGCCTGGCCAGGAGACTTTGCCGAAATTCTGGTGCCAAAGGGGACTAGTTCTTACCTGTGGCACTGACCTCGTCATCACCTCGGAGTCAGAGCCCGAGGTGCGGCAGGGCCGGTTCTCCATCCGGGACAACCGCACACACCAGGCATTCACAGTGACTGTGGAGCGGCTGTCCAAGTGGGACGCGGGCACCTTCCTCTGTGGGGTGCGAACGGGAGTATTCCGGCAAGATAAGAGTGCTGAAGTGACGGTGATCGTGTACCCAGGTCAGTGCATGTGGGTTGTGGGTTCCGCAGGTCCTGCCTTGACGTGTCCCTCTCCAGGTGCTTGGAGCAGGGGCTGCAGTGGGGGCATCGTGGCGGCGGTGGGTGCCCATGCAGCTGGGGCAGCCCCAGGATGTGTCACCAGAGTGCAGCAGGTGCCACCATCACTCATTCCCCTGCCCAGTTCTCCCTCCTCGGCACCCAAGGATCACCCACTTCCACTACTGGGGTACACTGTCCTCTCTGTGTCCCATTGTCTTCCTCGTTAGCTCTTGCTGGCCCTGTCTGTGCTCTCCTTGCCTTACTGGGGAGTTCCTCACCCCACTGTGCTGCCCCATTTCCCATTTGGGATAGGCAGTGCCTGTGACCACCAGGCCCTGGGCTGATGGAATATTTCTCTCTGTTGCCTTGCCAGGGATCAGTCCCCATGGCAGGACAAGATATATGTGGGATTGTTGTGTTAATCCTAAACTAGGCATGGGGTGCCCAGACCCTCTTTCTTTAGCATGAATCTGTTTTGTGCATGTTTTGGGGGGAACTGAGACTGTGAAAAGCCTTGTGGTCAGGGGAAGGGTCTTACAACCCTGCTACCTCGAGATGTGGCAGAGGGGACCCAGCTTCTCCTGCTGTGACAGTAAATGGGTCACTTCTGACTCACTGCAAAACCCACAAGCCTCTCCTCCTTTTGTTACAGCTGCTGCATCCTCCACATCAGCAACCTCCACCACAAACAAGCTCCCTGATCTCACTAGCTCTGTAACACACCCCACACAGACAATTCACCAGGGGGAAACTGAGCAATCAACGTCAAATCCCTCCACCCCTCAACCGTGAGTAGCAGCTCCTGCTTACAGCAGCCACTTCCCTGCATGAGCTCTCTTTGGTGCAGCTGAAGCCCTGCAACCATCAGGCTCTTCACAGCTCCTTTAAGTATCCAAACCTCCTGCTTTTCCCTTTAGAGACCACTCCACATGGTAAAATTCTTTCCTCTCAGGGTGGTGAGGCTCTGGCACAGGTTGCCCAGAGAAATTGTGGATGCCCATCCCTGGGAGTGTTCAAGATCGGGCTGGATGGGTCTCAGAGCAACTTGGCCTAGTGGAAGGTATCCCTCCCCATGGCAGAGGGGTGGAACTGGATGATGGTTAAGGTCCCTTCTGACCTAAACCATTCTCTAATTCAGTGACAGTAATTCCAGTGCTTCTGGTCACATGGCCTCGGCAAAGCCCTGCTTGTCCCCCATCCATCTTGCAGCTTAAGCAAGACATGAGTTATGGCCATGGGAGAAGTGGTTTCTGCATGCAACACCGACCCCATTTCCTTCCCCAAAACTCAGAGGGACTGTTTGTGGGAAGCCAAGTGCTGCCCAGTGTCCCGTTTGTAGTCACACACAGCCCAGCAGAGATAGTTGATGAAATGTGAAACCTGAGTGTTAAATCTTGTCCCGTTCTTTCCTGCCTGTGGGAGCTGGTGCCAGCAGCAGATGAAGCTGAGGCACCCCACCATCACACTCAGGGGTATACTGGCTCACCGACCTTGCTTGCTTGCCCATTACAAACAAGGTTAACAAAAAGTGGGTTAAACCAAATGCAGGAACCATCCTTAAACCACTGAAGACACAGCTGCTCTCAGACCTGAACATCATTTTGCCTCTGCAGTTTTTGATTTGCTTTGCTCCATGCCCAGCTGGCAGCCTGACCACCCCACGCCTGCTGTCCTTCCTCCCAGGACAAACCCTGCCATGCACAATTGTTCCCTGTGTCACCCACAGCTACTTCCTGCAACCCTGCTTCGTGCTGGTTCATCCCGAGAAGTGTGACAGCATAAATTCTATTTTTCTTGCAGCTTGAACGTGGTTGAGCATGTCCTCACTCCAGCAATCGTTGTGGTTCTTCTTTTGCTTGCAATGGCTGCTGGTGTTCTGGTAATACTGTCCAGAAAGAGGAAGAAGGGTGAGTGAAGTTGTCAGTGCCACACACATCCTGTTTCTGTACCAGAGCCTGCTCTGCTTCACTTACTTTTCTCTCTGTATTTCTTTTTTCTCCTTCATTCCCTTCCTGATCCATCCATTTCATTAGTCTGTCATTGAGACCTCTACCAAGGAGGACTCCTTCCCCTGAAGGATCAGTGGGACCATACCATGTTTCTTGTCCCCATGGGAGTAGGGAATGACAGCCTTTGGGATGGGTGCTGCCTGGCACAGCACCTGCTTGAGTTTGGGCACCATCAGCTTCTCCAGAAAGGCTCACTTGCATGGGCCAGGCTTGATGCAAAGTTTAAGGCTAGTGTGAAGGGAGAGGGGGACAGGAATGGGACCACTAGCAGATGGGATCTGGCTTTTCTTGAAGAGCTGCTCCAGTTTAGATGGCTCGTGGAGCGTCAGGTTCCTGTCCTGCTTTATGGCAAGATTTGCAGTGGCAGTGAAGTTTCTCAGTATGTTTCCTTTTCTTTGTTTTCACTCCCGTCCAGCTGCATCCATGCTTCATCCAGCCCTCTCCAGAACAACCATAGAGATGGACAGGACTCGCAGTGTGTCACCTACAGTAAGGAAAACCTCATGAGGTCTTGGGATCCCATGCCCCAACTTCATGTGGAGAGGGGAAGTGTTGTACCCTGAGCTGCCAGACCTGCTGCTTTCAGCCAGGCTCATGGCATTTTAGGCTGGGAGGGATCTTTTGGCCTCTGTTTGCCAGCAGAAAGACACAGCCAGGGACTTTGTGTGAGTATCACAGAGTGTTCCTGGGAAGGGAATTTAGGATTGAGCTGAGAGGTTTCTCCCCAAGCCTCTCCAAGCATGAGAGCTGCTTCTCTGGGTGAAACAGCAATGGGAACTTGCAGCAAAACACACCTGAGGTGGCTGCAGGGCAGCTGCTCTTTGCTCAGTGCTTGGAAAGTGTTTTCTGATGTTTCCTGCCAGCTTTCAAGGAGGGGCTGGTGTCACTAACTAGAATTCCCCTGGGGAATGTTGAACCAGCCCTTGCTTTAGTTTTTTTTCACGCAGTGCTCCTGCAGCCATCTCAGCACCCATCAGGACAGGCAGCAGGGTGGGAGATATTCCCACCCCTGTGGATGCAGGCAGGGAGCAGCAGCAGGGTAAGAGCTCATCCTTCTCCATCAGGGAGCAGATGCTGTGAACTATGCAGACATTGACCATGACCCGGGCACAGCTGAGAGTGAGTACAGCAATGCCAAGGCTTTCTGCCACCAGGAAACCCCCAGAACGGAGTACATGGAGGTCAGGCAGAACGCTCAGGTAGGAGAATGCCAAGCATTGCCAAGCTGGAGGTGGTGGGGGGAAAGTGGGGTGGGTGACAGCATGGGCAGTGGGATGGGCTGGGTGGAGAAGGAGAGAGCTTCAAAGGGATGTGCCAAACTGGGGTGTGAGTGACCCTGCTAATGTGGGTTCTCTCTCTGGTCCCTGTGGCTGCTCCTGGGTGTTTAAAGCAGCCCAGAGAGATTCCAACAGACAGTGTTTCCCCGGAGCAGCCCCACAAAGGATATTTTTTGTTTATCCCACTCCTTTCCCAGCCTTCAGAAGAGGAAACAGAGCCAGTATATGCCAAGGTGCAGAAGCCTGTGCGGCAGCAGGAGCAGATCTACACCAACGTGCCATCAGCTCCACCGCCCAGTGAAGAGCTCTACAGCACAGTGTGGGGGAGATGAGCCAGCAGAGAGCCCCACGGGCTGCTCCTGCCACCAGCAGGACCTGCACGGAGGACGTGGGGTTGGTGTTCTGCTCAGGCAGGGACTGGCTTGACAGCAGAGCTGCTGCTCTCCCAGGCTTGGATGTTACTTTGAAGCAGCATCGGAGAGGATGAAGTTGTGCGGAGGCACAGAGCAGGGTGAGGATAAAATCATCCCTTTGCATTTGGAGTCCTCATCCGTACGGCAGTGATGCTGGTAATAAAACTCTCCCGCTCGAAGTGGGGTAGTCCAGGCCAGAGACCTGCCAGGCAGGGCTTGGGGGAGGTGGGCAGGGGGGTGAGGCTGGGCTGGGGGCTGTGGGTGGGCTGGCTCCCTGTGCCCACCACCCATCCCTTTGCTCCTCTGGCTGCACTGTTCATGTGGGCTGATGCTCCCAAACCCACTGGTCACCTCAGACTGACATTTTTCCATGCTGATGCCAGCTGGCAGCTACCGGGAACCAGAACAGTAGGAAATGTTACATCCAAGTGCATTTGGATGGGGTGCTTGGGTGGAGAGTGAGGTGCAGCAGGCTCCTGATGCAGAAATGGCATCTCCCCTCAACCTCTGGTCCCACAGGCCCTTGAGTGGGGTTTGCTTCTGCTTTTTCTCTCCCACCACCCCTAAGGACCCCATGACTTGGGAACATACAGATAGGCTGTGCTTTGCTGATAACTTTTTTTCTTGCACCCACTAAATACTTTCTGTGGGAAGTGTCTCTGCTTTATCAGTGGCTCCGAGAACCTGATAGCATTGACCGTGGTGTGTGACTGTGTTTGTGCATCAGGTTCCCACCTGCTAAAGGTGTCACCCTGCAAAGTGTGCCAAACTGCAGAGGGTCACCCTGAAAGCAGGCCCAGACCTTTACTGGTGCCCAGCTGGGCTGCAGCAGCGTCAGAACTCAGATATTTAAGGACAAGGACTATTGGGGCTCCAGCACAAACCCACAGCCCTACAACTAGTTGCTGCAGCATCACTCCGTGCTGGGACATCCCATGGGGTTTTGCCCCTGGTGTGCTGGTGCCCTTCCCCATGAGTGTTCACTCTGCTTCTGCCCAGTGCCAGGCAATTCATCCATCCACTCCCACAAAAAACAGGCCATGGGGATGGGCATCTATTTATGATGGGCTGGGAGAAGAAAACCTGAGCTCCCACACAGACATGGTCCCATGCAAGTGGTTTTGCACAGAGAGGTGAATTTTCCCTTGCCTTGGGAATTTGGGCACTGCAGCTCTTTGCAGCCAGGCCGGTTTTAGAGCAGGGATGCTGATTTACAGGAAGAGGCTGAGGTGGGAGCTTCTTATTCTCTACAAATACCTGAGAGGAGGTTTTAGTCAGGTAGGAATCAGGCTCTTCATCCAGGTAACAAGTGACAGGACAAGGGGAAACAGCCTCAAGTTGTGCCAGTTGAAGTTTAGATTGGATATGAGTGAAAATTTCTTCACCAGAAGGGCTGTGAAGCCCTGGAACATGCTGAGGGAAATGGTGGTCACAATCCCTGGAGGGGTCTAAAAGATATAGATGTGGCACTTGGGGATGTGGTTGAGTGGTGGCCTTGGCAGTTAATGGATCGACTTGACATTCTTAGAGGTCTTTTGCAACCCAAAGGATTCTATGTAGGGAGCCTTTTCCTGCTGGTGTGGAGTTGCTGAGGCAATCTTGCAGGTCTCAGCTCTTCAGATAGGGACCAAATTGCTCCTGTACAAGGGGAAGCTCTCCCAGAGCTCACCAAGCTGCTCAGAGTCCTTCCACAGCCTGGGGAGTCCCTTTACCAAAACCTCTTCCTCTTAAAACCCCCAGGGCCTTGAGGCTGCAGTGTTCCCTTGACTTTATCAGCAGAATCTGCCCACATAGCTCACAGGAGGTCATGGAACTCCTGGGAAATGCTATCGCCACCCAGCCACTGCTTCCTATTTCCTCTGCTGAATGCTTCCCCCCCGAGTAGCTTTCACAGGGGAAAGGCTGAGAGAGCTGGGGTGTTCAGCCTGGACAAGAGAAGTCTCCAGGGAGACCTCAGCATCCCTTCCAGTGCCTAAAGGGACTCCAAGAGAACTGGAGGGGAACTTTGGACAGGGGTCTGGAGCTCCAGGACAAGGGGAATGACTTCCCACTGCCAGAGGGCAGGGCTAGAGGGGTTATTGGGAAGGAATTGTTCCCTGTTAGGGTGCTGAGGACCTGGCACAGGTTTCCCAGAGCAGCTGTGGCTGCCCCATCTCTGGAAGTGTCCAAGGCCAGGTTGGACAGGGCTTGGAGGAACCTGGTCTGGTGGAAAGTGTCCCTGTCCATGGCAGGGGGGTTGACACCAGTGGTCACAGGCACACACTGCGGTGCACAGGTGGCCACACAAATGCTTATGTGCACCCCAGTGCACACTCACATCCCAGTGCACACTCGCACACACATCCCAGTGCAAACTCACATTCACTCACTCACACACATTCACTCAAACTCACATCTCGAGGTGCACACACACACTTACTCTCACATTCACTGACTCACTCACTCACTCCCGTGTTCACATACGCCCTCAGACTCACATTTATTCACCCTTAGTGACTCCCACTCACATTCATTCACACTCACACATCCATTCTCTTTTACACTCATCTTCATTCACACACACTCTCACATTCATTCACTCTCACTCTCACATTCACACTCACACTCACTTCACTCTCCATCCATTCATTACTCTCACTCGCATTCACTTACATGCTCACACTCACATTCATTTACTCACATTCATTACACTCACTCCCACATTCACTTACACGCTCACATTGACTTACATGCTCACACATTCACACTCACATTCATTCACTTATATTCATGACACTCTCACATTAATTTACATGCTCACACTCACATTCATTTACTTGCATTCATTACTCTCACATTCACTTACGCTCACACTCACATTCATTTACTCACATTCGTTATGCTCACTATCACGCCCTCACACTCATTCATTTACTCACATTCATTACTCTCACTCTCACTTACATGCTCACTCTCCCATTCATTACGCTCATGCTCACATGCTCACAATTCATTCACACACATTCATTACTCTCACTATCACAGGCGCACACTCCCATTCATTCACTCCCATTCATTACGCTCACTCTCACTCTCACTAACATGCTCACACATACATTCATTAGGCTCACATGCTCACACTCACATTCATTTACTCCCATTCATTACACTCACTCACTCTCACTGACACGCTCACACACACATTCATTACACTCACACGCTCACATGCTCACACTCATTCATTCACTCCCATTCATTACGCTCACTCACTCTCACTGACACGCTCACACACACATTCATTAGGCTCACACATTCATTACGCTCACACTCATTCATTCACTCCCATTCATTACGCTCACTCACTCTCACTGACACGCTCACACACACATTCATTACACTCACACGCTCACATGCTCACACTCATTCATTCACTCCCATTCATTACGCTCACTCACTCTCACTGACACGCTCACACACACATTCATTAGGCTCACACATTCATTACGCTCACACTCATTCATTCACTCCCATTCATTAGCTACTCTCATGACAGCAACACACATTCATTGGGCTCACACTCATTCATTCACTCCCATTCATTACGCTCACTCTCACTCTCACTGACACGCTCACACACACATTCATTACGCTCACACGCTCACACACACGTTCATTAGGCTCTCACGCTCACACTCATTCATTCACGCTCACTGTCACACCCATTCACTCCCGGCCCCGCCCCCGCCCCCTAGCCCCGCCCCATCCCCGCCCCCGCGCCGAGCCCCGCCCCATCCGTGCCCGCGCAGGCGCGGCGGCGGCGGCGCGGCGGGCGATGGTGGCCGGCGGGGCGATGGTGGCCGGCGGGCGGGCGCGGAAGCTGGTGCGGCGCTACCGGCTGGCGGCCGCCACGGCCCTCGCCATCCTCCTGCTCCAGGGACTCGTCCTCTGGAGCTCCGCCGGCCTCGACGAGGAGGGCCCGGCCGAGGTGCGCCGCGGGAGGGAAGGGGGGCGGCCCGGGGCCTGCCGGGGTGACGGTGAGGGGAGGGGGCGGTGAAGGGGGTGGCGAGCGGTGCTGAAGGAGGGCGGTAAAGGGGCTGCGGTGGCCGTCAGGGGGCTGAGGGCGACGCGGGAGACAGGGGAGGCCTGGGGGGCTCGAGGTGGGCTGAGGGCCTGGGGGGTCAGGGAGGGCGGTGGGTGCTGGGAGTGGGCTTTTGAGGGGGAGCCCTTGGGAGGGACAGTGCCCTGGGGGAGCTGGAGTGTCCCCTTGCTCAGCAGCTGGTGAGGGGACAAAGAGGGTGGGCTCTGTGGGGTTGGCAAGGCCCCGACCCAGGATGGGGTTCCTGGCGTGGGGGGTCCTGCAGCCCCAGGCTGCTGGGGGTGTTGGCAGTGGGATGTCGCCTGGGGTGCCTCTGGCTGCAGCAGTGCAGGCTCACAGCACCTGAGAATGGGGCTTTGTGCCGCAAGGAGATTTGTTGGGGTCTGGTATGGAATGAGGAGTGTGGAGGCTTGATGAGGGTCTTGCACTTCTCTGTGGTTTGGGGGAAGTTGTGGGAAGCTGGCGCTGGGGACGCTCAAACCAGAAAATACAGAATTCAGAGAGCTGGGAAGTTTGTGTCAGCTCCTGTGTAGGTGTTCAAGGCTATCAGGGATATCCTTATGAAATAGGAGAATACAAAGACGTTTTGGAGTCACGGATGTCTTTATACCAGCACACTCTGGTGAGGCCAAATGTGTCACTTCTTTCTTGTAAGTGTGGGGAAACAGAGGCGCAGGCTGGTGAAGGAGTTTGCCAATCCATCACCAACACAGAACCAGGGAATGAATGTGGCAAGGAGAGGGGACATGGAGTTGCTCATAATCTGGAGGCACTGGAAGTGTGAGAGCAGACTGATCTGGCACCAAGGAGTCCCAACTGTTCCTTCCCCTGTTCTGTGACCTTGATCAAATTACTTCACCCATCCCAGCTTCTTGTTTCCTCTGCACCATCCTGCACTGCTTGTCTGCTTTTCTCTGCTCCTGCCCTTCACAGCCTCCTGGCCTGGCTCATTCTGCCTCAATGCTTGCCTGGCTTCCCCACATCTCATCCCAAAACTGGGCTGGGCAGTGAACAGGTTTGGCCATGGGTCCCCTCTTCTGGAGAGGGGTTGGTTCACCACCAGCAGTCCTGGGAATTGACAAGCATCTTTGGAGAAGACAAGAACCATGCTTAACTTCACAGACAGCCCAAACCAATTAGCAAGCTGGGAAAAGTCCAATTAGCTTTTATTTCTTATAAAATGCAAAGCTCTTGGTTTCTGTGCCCTCCTGCAGCTTCTGATTTTGGCCAGACCTAGAGGAGACACCATTCCCCTAAGGGCATTTCTGGTAAAGCCAGAGGAACACTCCCAGGGGAGTCTGACCTTGCCTGGAAGGATTTGTGGAAGTTTGGAATTTCTTAATTGCTAAAGTAAATAGCTCCTTCCCACTAATGGACACAGCTGATCCCTACCACGAATGGGCTGTGACTGGCTGTGGAGAGAGAAAGAGACTCAAGTCCTGGAATCTCTGTGGAGCCAGCTGTGCCTGTTGGATCCATCAGTTCTCCTCCAAGCCTGATTTTGGGGTCCTGCAGGCTCACTGTATTCAGCAAGCACCCCTGCTTTGTGGGGTGCAGACCAGGAGCAGCTGGATCTGTCTCCATTCACCTAAGTCAACAATGAGTTTCCTACCACCTGGAAATGAAATTACCTTGGTCTACTGGGATCAAACAACACAATCCCTGTCCAGACTGATGGATGGGAGAGAAAATTCCCATTCCTGCTGTGGACAGTGTGGATGTCTCCCCACACAAGCGGAAGCCCAAGGGACCAGAGTGATCCTGCCTCTGTCATTGTGACACCAACAGCTCCTGCATAAGCATGTGAGTTTCCTGAAGCTCTTGGTTCATGGTGGAGCTGGCACCAGGAAAACCCAAACCACAAAGTTTCCTTGTGGGGGGAGAAGAGGATCTGTCACTGCAGTGAAGTGTTTTAGCCACTTAGTCTCCTGTTTTAGTCTTTCGAGGCAGGAGATTGCACCTTGCTGGGGTCTGTGTATTGGTGTCCTCTGTGTGCTATGGGCGCCAGAGAAGCTTCCTATGAAATGTCTTTTCTTCCAGAGAAGAGATTCCTTGATTGTTACTTTTCCTACCAGAGAGCTTGGTTTTAGGGGGCTGATTCCAACCATTTTAATTCTGGGTTCCTCTGGTGACTTTGGAATGTTTTGGTGCCGGTTTTGCCTGATGAGTGCTGGTATGTGGCAGACACCAGAGTCAGATAGCCAGAGAGGGAATCCTGCAGAACAGCAGGTGCTATTAGCTCTGCTCCTCCCAGTGGGACCTGTGCTGGGGATAGGGTGCAGGTAGATACCCAACCCACAGCTCTGTGTCACTCTGGGGTGGCATTGTCACATTGGAACAGGACAAATCTCTCGAGTAACAAGTGACAGGACAAGAGGAAATGGCCTCAGGTTGTACCAGGGGAGGTTTAGGTTGGATATTAGTGAAAATCTCTTCACCAAAAGGACTGTCAAACCCTTGAACAGGCTGGGTGAGGAAGTGGTAAAGTCACAGTCTCTAGAGGTATCTATAGACATGTAGATGTGGCACTTGGGGATGTGATTTAGTGGTGGCCTTGACAGTGGTCTAACAGTTGGATGATCTTAGCAAGTCTTTCTAACCTAAATGATTCTGTGATGCTGTTCTGTGATTTGAAGCGAGCTCTGCCTCGCACCTGGAGTCATCTGTATGTGTAAGAAGGAGGGGATGGGGTTGGGGAGCCTCACTGACTGTCCCACACAGGTCTTAAATACAGTATAACAACGTGGCCAGAGCCATTCCCTGCCAGGCTGGGGTGGAGGGATCATCCTGTTGTGGTGCAGTAATTAGAAACCCTTGAGTTCCTTAGCTGGCAGCTCCGGCAAGGCTGGCGATGCTTCTAACAACTTCCCCACTGGGAAAGGCAGCCAGGCATGCTCCTGAGCTGGGAACAGGGCTCCTTCCAGGGGGATGAGCAGGACTGTAACCAAGGGTGGGCATCAACTGGGGGGTGTCCCCAGAGTCAGGTGTGTTGGGGAGAGCAGGATATCAGTGGGATCAGTGAGTCTTATCCTGGAGGAACGGGGCTGAGCCCACAGAAGAGACTCTCTCCTCACTTGTGGCTTCCTTACTGCCCTCTCCTGTGATGCTCTGTGGGGAAAACAGGTTTATAGCTCTGGAACAGATGGTGCTGTGTGGTGACTAATGAAGGTTCACTGCCTGTCTCGGGCTGCCTGTGACGCCTGTCTGGGTGGAAACAGACTTAGCTGATCCCCACTGAACCAACCGCTCGGGATTCAAGCAGTGGTTTGGATGTGGTTTGCAGCACAACATGGGTAGTTTGGGAACTCTGGAATGGGCAGACCATGCCAAATGCTCTCCAGCCTTTTCACTGTGTGCTTTCTCCTGCCTGTGACCTTCCCAGCAGCTACACCCACAGGGAGTCTTGTGCCGGGAGCTAGTTCAGTCATGCTGTCCTTGTGAGGCATCTGTCCATCCTTGTGAGATTCCACTGCTCAGGAATTCCCCTGGATGTTCCTTACAGCTCCCCATTGTGCCTGGCACAGCCACTGGGCAGTCAGGATTTGGGGGTGCTTTGAGAGAGCCCTGGGAGGCCGGGCTGGAGCAGGCTTCCAGCCTGTCATCCGGGAGTGCCTGCAGTGGGCTGGGGGCACCTGGCTCCAACCCCACAGCTACCACTCACTGGGAAAGTTCTTTCCCACGAGTGTGGCATCCAAACTTCCCAGCTCCCTTCTCTCCCCAAGGCAGTCTGTTTCTGCTGGTCAGCCAGCCTGGCAGAGGTAACAAAGTGTAATTAACTGCTCCCTTTACACATCCGCTTGGCTCCACAGGAGAGTTTGTGACTGGATTTCTAGGGAAGGTGGTGATGGCAGTGCCTGCCCAACCCCGGTGTGGGGAGCCATGGTCCAGGGAAGGGAGCCTCTCTCAATTCCTGTCTGGTGCTTTCAGCCCAGAGAGCACAGCTCAGCCACCTGGGACTCTTGCTGTGCTAGGCTTGGGCTCACAGTGTGGTCATGGCAGGGAGGAGCTGGTCCAGTTACCTCCTGGTGAAATAACCACCGCCTGCCAGTACAGCCCAGTGCTCATCTCCAGCTTCAGGGATGTCCCTGTGTGGGCAGGACCTTGGAGGGTGACTGCTGTGGACATGACCCACTGTGGCCATTTAGTCTGCAGCTAAACCACAGAGAGTGAGACCCTCTGGGTGTGTCAGAGTGCTGTGATGATGGCATGCTGGCATACAGGGGCCTATCCCCATGATGGGGCATAGGCAGGGGGATGCTGTAGGGTCTTAGCTTGGGGTTTCAGGTACTGAAAGGGCTGTGTAATGCCCTTTGCTGCACAGTGGTTGCTCCTGGAGCACCTGCCAAGCTGCAGCATTGAGCTCTGTGGGGACTTGGAACACAGGTGCTCCGAGGAGCGTGTTGGCAGAGCCAGGGGAAGCAGGCCTGAGTTAATGCTGTCTCTCCTGTCTTCTGCATCCACATGGATCTGCACCAGGAGCGGCAGAAAAAGACTGGATTTCCCGAGAGCAGCGATGGCTCCAAGGACTCGGACAGCTCTGCTGGGCGCCGGAGCAGTGCCAGCCGGAAGCACGGCCGATGGCGGGGCCGGCCGGACAGCCCCGGGGCCATGGTGTCCAAGGTGGTGAGAGCCGTGACAGCCAGGCACAAACCAGGCTGGAGGCTGCCGGCCGCACCGGACTCCTCCAGCCGCAGGAACCTGACGGAGCTGCGCGGGGAGGCCCAGCTGGCCATCTTCCAGCAGGGTGACACGGGCAGTGTGGAGGGGGCTCCCCAGCCTACCGAGAACAGCTTCACCCCCAAGTGTGAAATCACGGGCAAGGATGCCCTGTCGGCTCTGGCCCGAGCCAGCAGCAAGCAGTGCCAACAGGAGATCGCCAATGTGGTGTGTCTGCACCGGGCCGGCAGCCTCATGCCCCAGTCCGTGCCTCGCCACTGCCAGCTCTCGGGTGAGTCCTGCTGGGGTACTCCTGGTCACCCTGGGCATGGGGAGTATCCCAGCAGGGCACGTAGGCTACCTTCCTTATGTCATCGAGCTGTCCCACCTGGCAAACAGCAGCCTCAATCTGTCACTGATTCCCAGATTACTGCTGCCTCTGTAATCCAATCAAAGCTGTGCCAGCCTACTTAAGTTGGGCTGTTCATCCCAGCCTGCAGTGCTGCACGGGTCAGAGCCAAATCCAGCTGCATTTTCTGATTTGAGGCACCAGAGAAGGACACCCCCTTTCCCAAAGCCCCCTGTACATATAACACAAGAGGCTGAGTGTGCCACTGTGCCCTGACACTGCAGCCAGTTTGGGGTTTTCCTGAGGCTGAGTGCTTCCCTGTTGTCCCCGCCTCGCTTAGGACCTCCAGATAGTGGGTGCCAAGGCCAGGAGTGGCTGACAGCCCTCTCCCTCCCCGTGCAGGCAAGGTCAGCCCTGTGATCCAGTGGGACGAGAGCCGGCTGCAGCAGGGACCCCCCAGCAAGCCCGTGCGCATTGCCTACATGCTGGTGGTGCACGGCAGGGCCATCCGCCAGCTGAAGCGGCTCATCAAGGCCGTGTACCACCAGCAGCACTTCTTCTACATTCACGTCGACAAGGTGTGTGGCCGGGGTGAGGGGGTGGGTACTAATTGCTCCATCCATCACTGGGAGAGGGAACAGAGCTGGGGCACGGGCAGTGGTGAGTGGGGAAAGTGGCTGGATAGGGTTAGTCCTCTCTGCTGCGGAGCTGTGACCCTCCCACCCCTGTTTCTGCAACCCCATGGAAGCAGGCTCTATTCCCCCTACCCAGCTTGCTGCTTCCCTCACTGTGGAGGCTGCTGCAAGGGTTGACCCTGAGCTGGTGGCAATGAAGGCAGGGCCCCAGGAGGATGAACTCCTTGCTAAAGGTGAGCCATGTTTCCTGGCAGCGTTCCAATTACCTCCATCGTGAGGCCATGGAGCTGGCCCGGCACTACCCCAACATCCGTGTGACTCCCTGGCGCATGGTGACCATCTGGGGAGGTGCCAGCCTGCTGAAGATGTACCTGCGTAGCATGAAGGACCTGCTGGAACTGTCCGAGTGGCCCTGGGACTTCTTCATCAACCTGAGTGCCACTGACTACCCTACGCGGTAGGGACAGGGGAGGGTGCTGGAGGTGTTGGGGCTGCGTAATGCTGCAGCAGCCTTGGGAGGGGCGGGGAGCTGAGGGAGATAGGGTTGGAGATTGCACCCACGTGCTGGTGATGATGCTTCAGGGCCAGGCTGGTCCCATGCGTGCAGAAGAGCCCAGCCAGTACCTCGGAGGCTGTTCTTTCCTGCGGCCTGGGTGTTGCAGGGGAACATGCATGTGAGGCGCCAGACAGCAAAGCGGCTGCGTCTATGTCTGCCCAGTGATGGGACAAGCATTTGAGTCAGCAGCTTTGGGCTCCTTGTGTCTAATTGCTCTTGCAGAATAAATGTTTACTGGGCTGGTTTGCCCCAGGGGCATTAATGATTCTTAATTTGCACCTCAGGACCAATGATGAGCTGGTGATGTTCCTGTCCAAATACCGAGATAAGAACTTCCTGAAGTCCCATGGCCGAGACAATGCCAGGTAATCTTAGCTAGAGGCAGAGCTGAACTAGAAGAACAGAAAAAGAGGGATTTTAGAAAAGAACTGAAACAGCTGTGGCAGGGAGAGGATGTTCTGCATGTAGCTGAACTTAGCAAAGTGGTTGACACTTCTAACACCTCATCCTCATCCCTGTGCCCAGGTTTATCAAGAAGCAGGGCCTGGACCGCTTGTTCCACGAGTGTGACTCCCACATGTGGCGTTTGGGCGAACGCCACATTCCCGAGGGCATTGTGGTGGACGGGGGCTCCGACTGGTTCTCACTGACACGCAGCTTTGTGGAATATGTGGTCTATTCTGATGACCAGCTGGTGTCCCAGCTGCGCCAGTTCTACACCTACACGCTCCTGCCAGCTGAGGTAGGTGCTGGTTGTGGGCCACGGGTCAGATTTTCTTCCCATTGTACTTAACATCTCTGTTTCACTTCATCCCTGCTCTGGGTAGCTGCAAAGAGTGTTGCTTGTTCTGCTCAGGCAGCTTTGTGCCTCCCATTTTCCTGGCTTGGGTATCAAAGAGGGAAGAGAGGAGCAGACAGGTCAGGGGTCATGTTTACAATACTGCCCAGCTTTAGGTCCAGTCACTCTGTGGACCAGATAAGGACAGGTGCAAGCCTGGTCCATTAAGTGTGGCCTTGTGCTGGGAGCAAGGATAAGTTTCTGTTCTGGAGCAGTTGAAGTCTGTGCTTTTCCTCTGTGGGTGGGATCTCCATCAGCCACCTGTCCTTCATCCCACTGGGTGCCTGTCCCTTCTCTGCCCTGCACAGTCCTTCTTCCACACGGTCCTGGAGAACAGCCATGCCTGTGAGACGCTGGTCGATAACAACCTCCGAGTGACCAACTGGAACCGGAAGCTGGGCTGTAAGTGCCAATATAAACACATAGTCGACTGGTGCGGGTGCTCCCCAAATGACTTCAAACCCCAGGACTTCCTTCGGCTACAGGTGAAAAAGATCCTCCTTTCTCTTCCCGCTCTCTCCCCTCCCTGTCTTCTCCTCTTTGAGCTACCCTGTGGGCACCCCAGGCTGCAGTGCCAGCAGCTGTGCATGTCCCCAGCTGCTGTGGGGCTCAGTGTAGATGTGTCTGTAAACAGGCACTGGGATTATCCTGACTGTCCTGCCCTGCAGCCAGGCTTCTGCTTGCAGCATGGCTCCTATTCCCAGACTTTCTCTCCTGTCTTCTTGCTCTTTTCCTGCAAACGTATCACTTGGGGCAAATACCTTTTAGTGAAACCCCTTCAGAGTGCTATTTCTTTGGCAGGTCAAAATGCCTTGTGACAACACATCTCCCATGCTCTTGGTGCATGGGGATGTGGACTGAGCACAGGAGATTTGGGAGAGATAGAGCCAGCCCTGAAAAGAACAGTTGTGGCAGGATTTTCCAGCAGTCCCACGCTTGCAGCGCCCAAGGCTGTGCCACATGGCCAGGGCTAATGCAGGGCTCAGCAGTGGCTCTGTGGGGTGGGGTCTTGCAGAACAGAGATTGCAGTGAAGGAGCCAGATGATACATGGCTGCTTCTGGGCATGGAAAGGGGGAGGCAGTGGGAGACGTGGGAACCCATCTGCATTACCTGTAACTGTTGGTGTGCTCCCACTGATCCTGTCATAGAGGATCCCACATTCAGGCTGGCTGTGCTGTGCTGCTCCTGAGCCTGTGCCCTCAAAGTGGGCAGGATGGATCCTGCTGGAGTGGGAGGGCAGAGTGGGTGCAGCCAACACTGCTAGAAATGCCTGTGCTCTTCCAGCAACTGTCCAGACCCACCTTCTTCGCCCGCAAGTTTGAGTCGACGGTGAATCAGGAGGTGTTGGAGATCCTGGACACACACCTGTATGGCAGCTATCCCCCCAACACCCCGGCCCTCAAGGCCTACTGGGAGAACGTCTACGACCGTGTTGATGGGCTCAGTGGCCTCAGCGATGTCACCCTCACCTTCTACACAGCCTTTTCCAGGCTTGGGCTCCACAAAGCTGCATCCACACCAGCAGCCAAGGCTGACAAGCTCTGCAGGTGGGGTATTTGCCGTGGTCTCAATGCAGGCTCCAAGTGGTGGCCTTCTGCTGGGTGGATTCTGATGCTGAGATGTTCAACCTCTCTTTTTATCTCTCCAGATTTGAACCTCGAGGCTTCCCCTCCAGTGTGCACTTATATTTCTATGACGACCATTTCCAGGGTTACCTGGTGATGCAGGAAGTGCAGAATTTGGCAACTGGGCAGGCAGAGTCCTTGGAGGTGTGGATGATGCCCCAAGGAGCTCTGAAGCTGTCAGGTCATGGAGGGCAGGCAAACCGCTTGCAAAACCTTGAGGTAAATGGGGTGCTTTCCTCCCTGGCATTCCCACACCTTGCTGCCCTTCCTCCTCTCCCCGACTTGCATGCCATGGGAACAGAGGGACACAGGGCTGTGGTTGTGTCTGAGAACAAACCTTGGTCAGGGATTTTGGTTTCTTTGTGGTGAGCTGATCGTTGGAGAACAGGCCTGCAGGGAATCTTTCAGGGGCAGCTGAGGCTGCAGTGCCCAGTGCCTGCAGCTGCAGGAGACCTTGCACAGCTGAATTAGTGCTGGCATATGATCCATGGAGGGTGGGGTGTCCATTGCTTGGACTCAAAGGTTTATGTGTTGTTATGGGGAGGTGAAACACAAAACCTCAGTTGATAGTGTCTCCTTGCCCAGTATCCTCACTGCTTGTGCCTCCTGTCCCTCTAGGTTGGCACAGAGTGGGACCCCAAGGAAAGACTCTTCCGCAATTTTGGAGGCTTGATGGGGCCTTTTGATGAGCCAGTGGCTATGCAGAAGTGGTCCCGGGGCCCCAACCTGACAGCCACAGTGGTGTGGATCGACCCCACCTATGTCATTGCCACCTCTTACGACATCACGGTGGATGCTGAGGCAGAGTTCACCCAGTACAAGCCCCCCTCAATCACCCCCTGCGCCCCGGTATCTGGACCATCCGCCTCCTCCAGTTCTGGGAGCCTCTGGGGGAGAACCAGTTCCTGGTGGTGCCTCAGACCTTCAACCGCAAGCAGCCTCTCAGGAAAGGTGAGGACGCTGTGGAGTTTGGGGCTGGATGGGAGGGTCTCCCGGTGGGCAGTCCAAAGCACTTCCCCCTGTGCTGGCCCCTGGGCTGCAGCTGGTGACCAGGCAGGAGCCCTCCTTCCACTGGTGTCCCCTTGCCCATATGAATCCTTAGACTGGGCTGTTCCCTGGGCAGCTCTGGAGGACCTGTTGGCAGGTCAGTCAGGTCCTTCCTGCAGCAACATCCTTTTGTCTTGTGCTGGAGGGGAGCTGGGGTTGCAAAGGGGTGGAGTGCTGTGCCTCAGTGGAGTCAGGATAGGACCTGCAAGGGTGCCAGAATGTTGCTGCGCCACTCATCCCCTCTCTCTTCTCTCTCTGTCCTGCCCAGATGACAGCAACTGGCTGCATGGTGGGCCCCCCCACAACGAGTACATGGACCAGAACTTCCAGGGCCTGGGGGGCATCCTCAACCTGCCGCGCTCTGAGGCGGCGGAGGAGGATGCGGCACGGAAGGCACGGCTGACGGGCAAGGAGCTGGAGGACTGGGCAGACGCTGCCATCGGCACCTTCTGGTCTGCGGCGAATGTCTGTGTCAGCAGCCCCTCCGCCTGTGCTTCCCTGGAGACCTGCAGCAAAACCTCATGGAGCTCCCTCTCCCCGGACCCCAAATCAGAACTGGGGCCTGTCAAACCCGATGGGCGGCTGAGGTAGCAGGAGCAGCCGGAGGGCAGCCTTGGGAGCAAAGAGCATCCTCCGTTTCTGGTGTGGGGGGTGTCTCTGGACTACATCACCCTGTGCCATTTGCACCGTAGTCACTCGAGGAAGAGAAAGGAACCTCCAGGCAGTGGGAAACCTCCTGTGGGGTATTTTGGGCAGAGGGAGAGGCATGAGGTGGGTCTTGCCCATCTCCCCAGGAATGAGTCCTTGTTGGCCAGGGAGAGCGTGCTGGAGTGCCCATCCCTGTGGGGCCATGGCTGGCACCTGGGAAGAGCTGTGTGTTTGTTACTCCAGGCCTTGGAGCCTCAGGAAAGGGTGATGTGGGAGGGAGGGATGGCTGGCAGGTGGGCAGGCTCTGGACCAGCTCAGCGCCCTACCCAGCCCCTGGCTAGAACTTGGCAGGATGAGCCCTTGTTGCTGGCTGCTGCCCTGGTGGGCTGACGAGGGACTGGGGACAGGCAGAAGCAGAATGGGTCAAATCCTGCCATGTGCATGGAGCTGCTGCTGGCCCAGGGCTTGCATCTCATCCCTTCCACCCCAGTCCTTTAGTTTGTATTTTTATAAATATATATAGAAATATATATGATGCAAAGTGCAATAGAGACGAGACCCCGCATTGGCCGGGAAGTCCTTGTGTCTCCATCTCCCCTATGACTGTAACATACCTTGTTCTCTTGGGTGTCCTGGTGCTACAGGACAGGGTGCTGGGTCGTTTACATATTTTTTTTATTATTATTAATTTTTGTTTTGCCGTTTGTCCATTTCCTGCTGGGGGCTGCTGGCGACCTGTAGCCTGCTGGCCTGGGGCAGGGTTGTCCCCAGGTTGTGGGGCAGCTGCCTGACTGTGCCAAATGTCTGGAGCCCCTGGTGTGTTGTGTGACAGCGAGCAGCAAGTGCTCAGTGTGTGATTCAAGTCCAACAAGCTGCTGTAGACCCCTCCACTTCAGCAAAAGGACGCCCTGATCCCCTGCCAAAATATCATCCACGGGGCCGACGTCCTGCTGCGGATGAGCTGTGCCTGGAGGGCTGCCCTGTGCCACAGCTTCCTGGCCCGACCTTTTCTTTTCTCCTGCATCGGCAGAAGCTCTTGAGATCTGCTGTGCTTCCCTGGCCACAAAGCAAAGAGGCGAGACAAGGTCTGGCCGGCTCCATCCGCTCTCCGCTGTTTCTGATTCCCACTGCTCCAGAGGGAAGAGGCGCCACCTCCTCTTGGGAAGGGTTGCGGTGAAACATCCCCCTTCCCCACAGTCTCCCCAGGATGTCCTTGGAGTCTGCCTCCAAGATTCTTCTCTCCAAGACTGATGCTGCCTGGAGAAGTCTGGGTTTTGTTTCACCCTGGCAAGACACTTCACAGCTGTGGACAATCTGGAGCCTGTCTAGCCCAACCCTCTGCTCAAGGCAGGGTCTTGGGAGCTGGTGGGGCTTTGCTGTCTCCATGGATCTGTGCCATCCTCACTTTTCTCCCATGTCTCAGCTCTCCCCGCCTGGCAGGTCTGACAGTCCCAGTCTCCAAATTTAAGGATGTGGGTGCTGCAAGAGGTGTACTGTGAAACGGAGGGCACTGAGACCTCGGTGTGAGGGCAGGTACCTGCTGGCACTCAGCCCCCCGTCCTGCACCCACTCCTGCCTGGGGTGCTTCGGGGCTGTGGAGGAATGTGGGAGAGAGGGGCCACACAGGGGAGGATGCCAAAACTCTGTGTCAGAAGCATTATGTAAAGTTGTCTTAAATATGCAACATCTCCACAAATATATCTATATCTCTACAATGTGGTGTGTTAGGTTTTTGTGGTGTTCTGGAAGGGGTGAAGGGTGGGGGAAGAAGCTTGGCATCACACGGTGAGGGTGTAAATTTCTCCTGGGCACCGGGGCAGGGGCTGAGGGTATTGGGGCAGGGTCACCTTCCCCAGATGACTGATACGTGACCCAAAACCAGCCTCGGGCTTTTCAAAGCCTGTGGCTGGAGAATGAGAGCCCGGGAACGACGCGGAGCCACGGCCTGAGTCCGGTTACATGCTGGCAGCGGGTGCCCTGAAGGTACCCGCATACTTAACCTTGACATGGCTTTTAATTAAGGTGTTAATCAGCTAATGAGCGGACACCTCCTGGTGCCTGCGGGGCCGGAAGCCGCCCGGGAACAGCCCAGCTTTCCCTCCGCAGGAGCGGGGCAGCGCTGCAGTTGTCCCGTGCCCCTCACCCCGGCTGTGACACTCGGCCTGGCTGTCGCTCGGCGGGGACCGCGGGGCTCCGGTGACCCCGGCACGGGGCTGGTGCACCCGGGGCCGAGCCGGGCTGGCCCTGGCGTGTGTCCGGAGGGGGAGCCCCGGCAGCCCCGCGGCTCAGCCCGCCCGCCCCTCGCCCCGCCCCGGGCCCGTCCCGCCCCTCGCGGGCTGTGGGGCTGCCGGCGGCGGGGTCGGGATGGCGCAGCCCGGGGAGGCCTCGGGCAGCACGGCGACCACCAGCGCCAGCATGGACAGCAACGTCCTGGCCATCGTCATCGCCGCCAGTGAGTGGCGGGCGGGGGCTCCGGCGGGGCCGGGAGCGGAGCGGGGGCGGCTGCCGGGCGGGATCGGCCTCTGCCGGTGCTTCCCGGGCTGTGCCGGTGAGGCGATACCCGGGGGAGGGAGGGGAGCGGTGGCTGCAGCGGCCGGTCCTGATCCGGGGGAGTGGGGCCCGAGCGGAGCGGCGGCGGGGCTGGCGGTGCCGGCGGGCTCCGCGGAGCCGCGCGTGGGCCGGTGGGGAGCCGCGGGTTCCGGGAGAGCGGAGAGCTGCCGAACCGGCACCCGCCGTGATGCTGAGGGAGCCGAGAGCATGGGGCTCTGGGTGCCGGTGCGGGTCCCCGCAGGTCGGTCCCTGCCGCCGCGGTTCTGGATGGGGTGAGCTCCTCCCGGCTCTGCAGGTTGTTCCTAGTCTCGTAGCGAGAGAGACATGTTGGGCACAAAGGGGCTCTAGTGCTCTTGGGCAGCAGGTGGAACTGGCTTCTCCAAGCGGCAGCCGGGGGGCGGGAGCGGGCGGCCGGAGGAGGCCCGCGGGCCCGTCGGGCCACTGGCTCACTCGCCTCTCCCTTGTCTTGCCAGCGGTGTCCACCTCCGTCTTCATCGTGGCAATCCTCATCCTGCTGCTGCTCCTGTACCACCGGGACCCCATGTGCTGCCAGTTCCTCTGCTCCTGCCGCCTGTTCCAGACCCCCAGTCAGTATGTGAGTGTCCTCTGAGTCCTCCCTCTCTTCCTCTTGCCCACGAGCTCCTGTCTGCCCCCCGAGCTCCTGTTCCCTTGTGCTGGGTGTGTGGGGCTGCACTCCCCTCCTGCAGCCTGGCTGGGGTTGCTGATGGACATGGGACCTCCAAGCAGAGCTGGCCTCTGCTGCCTCCTTGCTCCCACTCGATCCCAAAGATTCATCCATCCATCTACCCACCCACCCAGTCCTGCCTGGCTATGCCACTGGGGTTTATCTTAAAGGCCCAATACTAACAGGCTTCCCTGCTCCCCACACAGCTCGGAGGGGGAGGTCCTCCTCCCCTGCACAGTCATGTGTGGGGTCGGGCTCTGTTTTATAGGGAAGGGGCCCAGCAGGGACGGGGGCTGGAAGCTGAGGGCAAAGGCAGACAAAGCCGCTTGCATCCCTGACAACTGGCTCTCTTGTGCACAGCTCCTGGGGAAGGAGCAGTGAGACACAAAGCCCTTTCGCTCTCATCTGTAATTTCCTGGGGCTGGCTTTCAGCTAGGGAAGCTGATGGAAAAAGAGCAGCATGTGCAGCCGGCACTGCTTGTGTGGTGGTGACTGCCTGGGGAACGCTCAGCCTCCAGAGCTACAGGGATAGCTCTTGAGGGGAGGACTGCAGGTACCACTCTGCAGTCCCCGGGACAAGAGGGATATGCAGCCTTGCTAGCAAGGGATGGAGAGACTTGTGCTGTGAAAGGCAAATCTAATAGTCCAGCACAGGCTGGGAAGTCCCCAGCAGAAATCACAATGAAAATGGGCTGTGTTGTTGGTGTCCCTGTCTGATTCATTGCCTCCACTCCTTTCCCTGTCTTCCCTCCTGTAGCCTGCCCATGGCACACATTAGGTGCTTGGGAGCAGCCCTGCTGCCATGCTCCTGGCCTTGCAGAGCAGCTCCCTGAGGCAATGCAGGATGCACTCTGGGGTGGGAAGTTTAGCAACATGTAGAACAAATACAGGGTGTGTGTTCACCAGAAAAAGTGAAGCAGTTGTAGTGTGTGAGGCAGCTTTTGGGCAGGTGGAGTTCATGCTGGCTTTGCTCATCAGTTACTGAACCAACAGTTGGGCGCTGTTTTCCTGCACCTTCTGTAGTTGTGCTGTAGGGCCAAGACAAACAGTTCCTTGGTTGTTAAGAGCAAAAGTAAATCTGTCATTCATAGTCCTCCCTGTGCACCCCTAGTTGCCCTGGAAGTCTCTGGGCTGGTTTCTGCTGGCAGAGGTGGGGTTTTCTGAGAGCAAGGAACAGCCGTGGCTCAACTCCTGGCTCTGGCTCGAGGGGCTGTTCTCTGTGAACAGGATTTCTGCTCACTGTTGCTCAACACCTTGACAGGGAATCCGGTTTAACTGGAGTGAGACAGCTTGGGAGCAGCCCAGCTATTGCCCTGCAGATTTGCTAGCTGCATCATCCTGAAATGACAGCCTCAGTAGATAAGAGCTTACAAATTCTGTAACCCTGAGCATGTGATGGAGCTCTTATCTACACCAGTGGAATAGTTGGGTTGGTTTTTTTGTCCCCCAAAAAGAGATGGTTCTGCTGATTCTCAGTGAAACCCTGCCCTGGGGCCCAGGTTGTCCCTCCAGCTGTGCTATGGTCCAGCTGGCTTCAGCCCTTGGGAGGAGGAGGATGTCTCAGAGTGTTTGTGTAACTGAACAGGCAGGGGCTGCTGCCGCCAGCGAGAGCTGCAGGAGCCACATGGGCAGAGGGAACAACTCTTCCTCTGCCAGGGTCCCACTATACCATGTGAGCTGGCTGAGCTCTGCTCTCTGCTGGGCAGGATTTTGGCTTTGCTCATGTCCTCCTCATTGCAGGACCGCCCCCCGCCTTACTTCAGCAGCAGCCAGCGGCTGGTGGGACCTCAGCATGGAGCCTCACGGATGGAGAGTGCTGCTGAGAACCCTGGCATGCAGGTGATGGCAGGATCCATGCTGGGAGCTGGGCAGGGATGGTAGCAAGGGTGCTCATGAGCTTGCAAAGAGACTCTGTTTATGGGGTTCACCTGGGGCAGAAGTGCTGGATAGCATCTTCTGGTGCTGTCCCACAACTTTGGGAAGTGCTGCCAGTATGTAAAAACCCTGGGGGGAAGCAGGGTGTGGAGGGCAGGAATATTGCAGAGGACACCACAGTGCCCTGAGGTGTTTGGGCATGAAGTACCAGTGGTAGATCCTGGGGGTTTGGGATCCTGCAAAGCCAGTTGAGGTGTAACTGCCTCCTGGAGGGAGAATTTCCTCTCTGGGGGTTGAAGAAAAGACTCATAAAACTTTGAACCCTGAATTAACTCACGGTGGCACCAGGCCATAAACTTCTAATGAAGAGAGCCACCGTCATATCACACTGACCCTTCCTTTCTGGGGATGGGCATTTCTAGGGAGATGAGCTCTTCTGTGTCGGACCCCCCAGCACATACCAGCTCCCGTCCTGGGAACAGCCCCGCCTGCCCAGCTACGAGAGCGTACGGAAGAAAGATCGCCAACGGGAAATCCACCAGATGATTGCTGACAGATTTGGGCTGTGGGCAGAGCCATCCCAGGAGGTGAGCTCCCCTCCCTGCACTGGGGGTCTGGCAGAAGCCCATGGTAGTCCCCACTGTGGTCTGTATTTGTGTCCTGCTTCAGCAGGTAGCTGAGGACTCTGTGCTCTGTGATTGCCTTTCCCTGATAGCTTTTATCTCTGGGAAAGCACAAAGTGTATCGGGAGGCTCCTTTGGTGTACATCTGTGCTGGTTAATGATCCATCTCCCCTCCCCCAGTGCATTTGCAGAAATGCCTGTACCAGGAGGCAGGACAGCCCCAGGGAGAAAGGGCAGGCTCTTCGGATCACCTGCTCCACACAAGTCCAGGCTGGGAGTGTTATTTTTGGATCTCTAAGGCTTTCATGGGTTCTTGGTCCCTTCTCCCTGCAGGACACTCCTGGGAGGCCCCTTGCTATTACCCTGAAGTGTTTATGGCTTATTTATGAGCAGAAGGCTTTGCCTGTTATGATATTTAAGATTTGCACTCCCACAACAGAACAGGGAAAAGTGAGTGCATCTGCCAAGTAGGTCCTGTGGCAGCATCCTGAAAGGCTCCCGTTCACAAAAACCTCATTGTCTAAAGCAGAACAGAAACATCTGAAACCCTGAACAAAGATTGACTGATTTACCTGGATTTTGATTTCTTAAAGCTGTACGATAAAGTCTGGCATAGTCAGCACCTGCCACTCAGTGTTTGGACCTGTATCTAATGATACCTGCCCCAAAAGTACCAGCCTGGTACAGTGGAAGGTGTCCCTGCCCGTGGCAGGGGTTGGAGCTGGATGGTTTTTAAGGTCGGGCAGTGAGGGCACAGGAGAGTAAAGCCCCAAAGACAAGTAGTTGGGGAACTGCAGTGGAAGCTCTTCCACAACATCCTCATGCCACTTCCTGTCACTTGTGGGAAGAAAGCTAGCCCAGCTCTGCCAAAATAAATGTGACAAGGTTTGGAGGTTCCTTTCTGCTTGCTGTGCAGTGAGACTCGCTGCCAAAAGCTATGTAGAAAGCCTGTTTTGTAGGTGCCTGTGTAAATCCCAGTAATTTTTTTTTAGTCAAGGGACAGTAAATGACAGCCCTGTCTTAACAAAAGTCAAGTCTGTTCTGGCCTTGTGCCAAGTCCTTGAATGGGAACAGGGAAGAGCAGGAACCTGGCACAGAGTGTGAGGGAGGAATGTGTCTCTCAACAGGTTTGTGCCATGTTCCAGACTGATGCTCTCATCTCCAGGTGTTCCCCAGCCAACAGCCGGTGGTGCTGGGGGACTGCGGGGGTTTAATTTCAGGCTGGTGGTGGTTGTGAGCCTTTTCATCCGCTCTGTAAGAAGAGGTGGGATAATCTCCTGGTTATTTCTGATCCGCTGTAATGCTCTTCCTCTCTCAATAGATGCCGCCTCCCTACGAACATGCTCTGAGGCATCCTCCAGCTTTCCCAGAAACAGGAATAAGCTCAGAGACCTTGGACAGACGTGGTGTTCCAGACCCTTTCCACGCCCCTCTCAGCTACCCAACTCAGCGAAACACTGCGGTGTAAGGCCTTGGCCTCAGCATACTCAGCAACAGAAGTGCCTGGGACACTGTTCTCCTCGGCAGGGAACGGCCAAACCTTCACCCAGATCAGCCAGGACACAGCCAAGCCCGACCCAGCCACCAGTGACATCCCTCCTACAGCACAAAGACAACCACAAAGCCATTGCTGGGTACCGTGCTGAGCTGAGTAACCACAGACATCTGCTCTCTTCTCTGGCAAACACCAAAGGCAAAGGTGCAGCTGCTGGAGCTGCACGGGGCAAAGCCAAGGGGAAGGTGTGCTGGGCCAGAGCTCCTCAGGAGCAGCATTTCATACCTCTGTGAGGCAGCACTGCTGGCTGTACCAAGGACCAGACCTCAGGCACTGGTGGTGTCATGCTGCTTCACTTGTTTCTAACGTTATCAAGTGTTTTACTGTATCTGGATTGGCAGCCAGGTGGGAATCCTCACCTGTGAATGGCAGAATGGATGTGCGGCAGAGCATTGCTGTGCGCTCTGGCATCAACAGCCTCTGTGACCAACAGTGGTTCTGTACAGACCTCAGAGACACATTTGGAGGAGCTCCAAGGGGTTATACTCAAATACTGACCACTGAGATGAACCATGGGACTGGATTTGCAAGCTGAGAAAGGACAGATGTGTGGATTGAATAGCTGGTGGTCTCCATGAAGGCTGTGAAGCACAGGTGGACACATGTGGCTGACCCAGTTCACCTGGTCTTCTGCAGAGCAGAAGAATTGTCTAATAATGTCAACACTGGTGTCCTTACACCAATTTTGATAACCTGTTTTCTACTGCAGAGTCAATGTTTGAAATTGTTTACAAACCTGTAGATAAAGTGAGATTGGTTTGGCCACAAGGCATTGGGGCTCCTTTATTTTGAGCAATTTTAGCTCAAAAATGTCTTGTAATGACTCAGAGATAAAAGGATGAGTATCCTGAATAATGCTTTATCATAGACCTCCAGCTGCTGAGCTTCAAATACCAGCTCAGACTTGGGCATTTTACCAGGCCCTCAGAACTTAGTCATGAGTTAGTCAGGCCTGTGAACTTGCTTCACGTTGCCAGTGAATGGAGCACTGAGATATTTGAGTTAATCATTGAGGTGAGTGAGGTAAAGGGGAAAATCCAGCTTCCTGGGACACAGCATTAGGTCAATGTGGAGAAGGATCTGTTCTGCAGTACTGTAAATTAAGGTACAAACAGAATAGTAATGACTAAAAATGAGTAAAAATAGAGGGAATTATTAGTGGGACAAGTACTGACAAAAGAGTCATCGTAGAGGGAACTCATCCAGTACCACAATGGAACAAACAAGCTCTCCAGATACTAAATAACCATGGTAACACATTCCATGAGCAGCCAAGACCTTCAGCTGCCCCACAGCATTTATTACACACTCTTAAAAATGCCAGCAGGTGATCCCAGTGCCTGAACACGAGTGCTTCAGGAGCAAAACCAAGTCCTAAACTGGTATCGTCAGAGCCATTCTTTTCCTCAGATGCCAGTACAGCTGTAGTGGTCTGTCCTTCCCATCCGTGCCCATGTGATACAGCAGGCTCACAGCATGGTGACCAGTTTGAAGCTTCCTACCTCTGTGGTAGGGACGACACTGATAAATGTTTTATAAAGGATTGCTCCTTTGGGCAGCTGACAGATCACATCCCTGCTCTCGCTGCTGCGGGGTGGGGGCACGTAGACCTCTTTGGTGTATCTTACAATCCCATCCTCCAGGGCGTAGAGTGTCTTGTTACGGCCCATCCCCACCTGGGAGAGGAGGAGGCGTGTTAGAAAGGAGAGGCTGGACATCCACAGCTAAAGCAGATCTGATCATTGGTCTGCCTCTGATATTTGCCGGTTTGCATTTTAAAATAAAACCACACAACTTGCTTCCAGCAACCAGTCTGCAATGGTGCTCAGTATGAGACACAAGACACCCACTCCCCACTGAAGCACAAGTGCCCAGTCAGATGACAAAGTGTTTTGGGATATCCATAACTTGGAGGCTTTCCCTGAGTCCCATGGACACAGGTGTGGCTCTGAGCAGGCTCTGTGACTAATATCAGGTGATGAAACCCAAAGTTGGGATATACAGAACACAGAGATGAGCATTAAGAATGAGACTGAAAGAGAGGAGGCAGTGAGTGTGAGACTCTGTGGGGGGCTGCTGTTCTCTGAGAAAGAAGAGAAACAAAAGGCCTTACATGAGCACCAGGATGCCAGCGAATCAACCGCTGTGTAGCCAAAATGTTTCCTGCATGGACAAAGGCACCTGCAACAGAGGAACACAGTCAGACTGCAGAGAAACAGCTCCCCAGAGTCCTGGCAGAACACAAATGATGGCAGGACTTACAAATCCCAGCTTTCTGTAGGCATTTTCTAAGGAAAAATTACTTCAAATGCTAAAAGCATCTGAACAAATTGCTGTCAAGCTGGAAATAAAAGGGCAACTGATAGACAATGGCAAAAAGTCAAATCCCTGCAAAGATTGCTACAAGGCATTTTCTGGCTGCTGAAGGTATTTGCTGTATTACATTTACATCAACATGTTTCCATCAGCAAAGCTAATAATTATTAAGCACTCAACTGCAAGAATCTGCACTTTGGCTTCTGCTAAGCCTCGTAATTCTCTCCTTTGTAAACACTGGAAATGCTCAGTTTTTCCACCCAGCGTGGGGGGAAAGTGCAGTGCAGTTATGAGGTGTCCCACAGCGTTCCCTCCTCCCGGGCTCTCTGGAGAGGCAAACTTAGAACCAAAGTACATTTTCTGTAGGCAATTTTGGCTGAGGGCCGGCAGACTCGTGCGGGGGGAGCTGACTCACCCTGCCCTCCCACCAGCGACCCTTGATCATGAGGTTTTACTGATCCTCCCCTTCCCTTTCTCCTGGAAAAGTGCCCTGCCCACCTCCTCCCAAAACACTCACCAACTGACACGTACCAGGGGAGAGAAGCTGTGAAGAACCCAGTGAAATGCAAATAAGATACTCAGACCTACCTTCGACTTTTTTATACCCGTAGCGTTTCCCAGGGCTGCGGCCACCTAGGTTTTTTGAGCTGCCCCCACTTTTCTTAGAAGCCCATCTGACAGCAACCAGGCTTGTCTGGGGAGTGGTTAGAACTAGGTTGGGAGAAAGAGCAACATCAGTTGGAAAAACTATACACATAATTTCTTCTATCAGATGTAAAGGATATCAGTTAAGACAGGCTTTAAAACTAAAAGCAAAAGGAAAGCCCTGGGAGAAAAAAAAAAAGTACTTCCAAGATAAATTAGACCACCATGGCCTAAGTTCCCTGAAAAGAGGCCACACCTCAAGTGCTGCTGCTGCCCAGGTAAGAATGAAACTCTCAGAAATGACGTTAAAGGACCTGCACAAATTCCTGTTTCATTCTTTTAAGATGTAGCACAGATGCCACTGGTTGCTGTGGATTTCTCTTATAGTGCTTTGACAAAAGATGAGTTGTGATCTGTTTCAGTTTCCCCTTTGACCAAATGGCATTTATTCACAGAGTTACATCCTGAAATCTTATAAATGAGAAGACTCCAATTCTGGACAATACATAAGCATCTATCACCAACCAGGAGCAGCCTGAGGAGTATCCAGAAGGAGCATAAAGGTTGGACTTGCTGATATTGGAGATCTTTTCCAAACGCAGTGTTTCTGTGATTCTATGATTAATGGCTCTAAGAAGGATTGCAGAGCCCTGGGAGTGGCAATAAGGGAGTCAGCACAGTTTTTTCATGAATCCTCCCAGTTTAAGGGAAGTGTTCAAGGCCAGGCTGGACAGGGCTTGGAGCAACCTGGTCTAGTGGAAGTGTCCCTAACCACGGCAGGGGGTTTGACTAGGTGATCTTCAAGGTCCCTCCCAACCCAAATCATGATAAATCTTAAAAATCTCTTCAGTACCTCCTCTCATGCAGTTAGGAGAAAAACCTAATTTTTCTGAATCCCTCTATTAAGTCTCTTAAGCAGCAGGTTAATGCAGAACAGTAGTTATCTTGTTTCCTTAACCTGAGTAAAACCACTGGTTTAATTTAATTAAATTTTCAGATACTCAGTGAGCTAGAAACATGTTCTATCCCTGGAAGTGTCCAAGGCCAGGTTGGATGGGGCTTGGTGCAACCTGGTCTAATGGAAGGTGTTCCTGCCCATGGCAGGGAGCTGGAACAAGATGATCTTAAAGGTTCCTTCCAATCCAAACCTGTCCATAATTCTATGAAATACTCTTGAGGAAAAGGTACAAAACCCCATTAATTTCAGGAGATGACATTTTAAGTAAATTAAAGCCTCCGAAACTTGACAAACTACAAGAAATTACGCAATGACGAGTTATAGCTCCAGTTTCACGCACACAAACCCGCCCATTTCACCACAGTTCCGTCACAGCTCCAGGCCAAGGTGAAAGCTTCGGCCCCGCGCTACCGGCGGTGACATCCCACCGGGGGCACGACATCCCGCGGGGTGGCTTCCCTGGGGCACCCCCTCCCAAGCTCCCCCATCCCGCCCCACGGCCAGAGTCCCGCTCCCCACCCCTTTGAGGGCAAAAAGCGGACACAGCCCCGCACTCACACAGCCCCGCACTCACACAGCCGCCCCAGCGCCGCCATCTTGATGGCGCCGCTTCCCCTTCCTCTCCCCGCTGGGAAGGCGGTGCGCGCGCGCGCGCATTGGGCGGCGATTGGTCTGGAGCGCGCGCGACGGCACCCGTTCGGACCAATCACCGCCGGCCGCACGCGCCTCCGGGCCAACCAGAGGCCGGCGCGGGCTTTCACCTCAGGCGGGCGCGGGTGGCCCTGAAGGGACGGCAGGGATGGCGGAGAGCGAGCCGGGGTCGGAGAGCAGCGAGGAGGAGGAGAACCTGCCCTCCTTGGCCTCCCTGCTGCACCGGTCCCGATGCCTCGGCGAGCCGAGCCGCCCGCGGCCGCCATCTCCCGATCCTGAAGCAGCAGAGGATGTGGAAATGGTGAGCAGCGAGAGCGAAGAGGTGGATGAGAAGGCGACGGACGTCATCGCTTTGCATGCGAGGTTAAAGATGAAGGTGGGAGCGGAGCCCGAGTCTTTCAACCCGGGCGGTGGCGATGCAGAAGAGACATCTGGGCTTTGTGCTGGTGGCAGCCTGATGGCTCCTGGCAGTGAAGGGCTGCGGGAAGACCTGTCGTCATCTTCTCCAGAAGTGGCTTGTGACAGTGAGAACGATACCCGCGGTGCTGAGACACCCTCCTTGCGCTCGCTTCCAGTCGACTCAGACAGGCCTAGCAGCCCCCCGGTAAGCAGAGAAAGGCCAGAAACATCGCTCCCTCTCAAGAAGCGACAATATAGTCAGAAGGAAGGGGAGGCAATCTGCCAGAATGCGTGGCAGAGAAGGAAAGAACAAGAAGCAAAAAAGAGGGAGCAGGAGGAGGAGAAAGAGAGGAAGAGAGCCGTTGCCAAGATGCTGAAAGCTCAGCGGCCGGGAGAGTGCCAGAAATATATGACAGTGGTGCTAGATCCAGGTAGTTGTCCTCACAGCCTGCACCTGCCTTGTATTGACTGTTGTCTCCTACCAGTGGAGACCTGACCCATGCATCGATTTCAGTCATCTTACAGGTAGAAGGTGGTGAGCAGATCCTTAGTGCTTTACAGGCTGCCAATTATTCCTGTGTGTTGGAGAATCACGCTGTTCCTTGCAGCATCACCTGGAGGAGAAAGACAGTGTCATCACAGGTATGCAAGCAAAATCTTGATAATCTTGCCCTTTTCTTCGTGTGTTGTTTGCAGTCGTTAGTAACTGTATTTAGCGACCCAAGTAAACACCCTCTAATCTCCCTGCTCAGAACTCTGAGTGGGAGTCTGAGTGAATTTTAAACAGACTGTTGGCCTGTTTGTTTTCATATCTGAACAGATGGGAGGAGGAGATGAATGGACAGAAGAACCAAATGTCCTGGTTCTGCTTGGCTTGAAGGAATTTTTGTCTATGGTGCACAGCTACAAACAAGTGAGAACGCTTATGACTTTTGTGCTCCTGAACGTGCCTTGATGCAAACCTGGTGTTTTGTCATCCCTCTTAGTGGCTCGAAGGTTTTGGTGTGGGATGAATGTAGGGTTTCAGTAAAATAGAAGTCTGGGTTTAGGAACCATTAATGGGTTGTATAATGTAAAGTTCTGACAAGCTTTCATTCCCAGTTAAAATTTTTCACACATTTCTGAAGAATCACATTACTGCATCAAGTGGGATTGTTTTTTTCTTTCTTTCTGCTATAATTTTACATGGGGTCAAGTATTCCTGCTTGCCCTGATGAGCAAGGGTGAACAGACTCATCTGGAAACCTACAACCAAGGCCATGGTTTGCTGTGCTTCTCTGTGTACCTCAAAATGGTTTAACTCCTTTTTTTCCCCCATTCATCTTTGTAGAATGCTGATGGCTGTGCAGAGAGGCAGAAGGACACCCTGCAGAGCTACGTAGCTCATGTGATGGAGCAAATACCTGGGAGAACTCTGGCTCTGGCAGTAGCTGGAGTAGAAAATTATTTCAGGTCAGACTGCTTTCCCTCCAAACGTTTCTGTTTTCTCTGGCGTGGAAAAATGCTGTAGGTGTTTATATTACTTCTTTCTAGCAAAGACTGGAGTATAAGATGTATTCCCAGAATTGCTCCACTTTTTTTTATACAGAAACAGAAGTAAAGGTCCATCCAGTCACCTCAGTCTTACTTTACTCTTTTTAGGTCTCTCCAAGGTCAGCCAAAACAAAGACTGCGACAGACAGCAGCGAGTGGGAATAAAGAGAAACGGGGGAAAGGAGAAAAAAGGAGGTTAAGGATTCTGGCCTGGACTTAACCAGAATGGATGTGGAAGAAGTGAGTGCCTTTAAAACAGAAATGCAGCCATCATCTGTTGTTTGCCCGTTTTTGAACATTTGACCCAGTCACACAATTTTTTGAATGGGAGTATGCAGCCTTCATTATTTCTTAGTCCATCAGTCTGTGGACAGAGCTCTTTGGGGTCAGCTCCCCACCTGCACCCACACAGACTGATGAGTCTCGTTCACCTGGATACTGATGTCAGTCTCAGCACCTCTTGCCCTTCATGGCCCATTGGCAAAGCCCACTGGTGGTGGCCTGTGCGTAACAAGAGCCATGGAGGAGATGAGGCAGCTCAGAGGACTATTAACAGAGGAATATTAACTGTCGGGAGACAGACTGTCCCTAAATACTTCACTGCCTTAAATTAACTGTTCCCAAAATGGGGAGAGAGCAAATGTTCTTGTCCTACAGCAAGATGTTTGTGATCCTTTTCTGCTTCAGACAAAAGTGGGGTTTGATGCAACATGACTGTCCCATTTGTTGTTCCCTATGGTGATACAGGCACTCGTGGATCTGCAGCTGAGCACACAAGTCCAAGTCAGCATTTTTGAAAGCAGTGAGGAGCTTGGAGAATATGCCACTATGTTCACAAAAGCTGTGGCCGAGGCACCGTACAAGTGAGTAAGCAGAGGAGCTTTGGTCCTACCTTTGGGGAGGCTGCACTTACAGTTACTGGGAGGAAATAGCAGGTACCACACAGGGTATAATGATTTTTAAAGGAGCAGGCAACAGAGCAGCTGCTAATGCAGCTCCTTCAACACAGGACTTGTTCTTGAAACTGATGTCCTGCCCACAGAGGGGTGAGGACAGACCATGGTTTCATGGTCACAGGCTGGTTTGGGTTGAAAGTGACCTTAAAGATCTTCTAATCCAATCCCCTTCCATGGGCAGGGACACCTTCCACTAGACCGGATTGCTCAACACTCCATCCAACCTGGCATTGAGCACTTCCAGGAATGGGGTATCCACAACTTCTTTGGGCAATTTGTTCTGGTGCCTCATCACCCTCAGGTTTCACACTGGAGCTTGAGAACAAAGAGAGCTCTTGTTCTCAGTCAGGTTTTTGGAGTGGGAAGGGAATGCAAGCAGAGTTGGGCTCTTAAAGTGCTAGCTTTTCTTCAGTGTGTAACCAAGAGATGTGCCTGAGAATGAACCCTTTGGCTCTTTCCGTTGATAAAGGAGGACAGCAGTTTGTTGCACAGTGATAGCTAAGAAAGCCATCTTGTGCAGTCTCACACAATCCTGGCATTCCTGTCACAGCAGCTGCTGGATTTTCCATGTCAGCCATGAGAAGAGACAAGATGTCATTAAAAATGACATCTAGAAGTGTTTTATTATAGTTGACAGCCAGAAGGTGAATTCTTGTTTACCACTTTGTCTGCATGTTGTCTTGTGTCAGGATTGCTGCCGAGTACAGGATTGTTTCTTTTTCAGTAGCAGTCTGGGTCTTAAAGAAATTGGTAATGCATGTAAAGAAAACAGGGTCAAATTGTTCACATATCCTTTGATGCCAGTGGTGTCTCTGACAGCTCAAGTGAGGGATGGTGCTCTGGCTCTGTGACAACAGATGGCAGGGACAGGATTTTCTTCACAGCCTCATTGTCTCATTTGTTTCCTCATTCCTTGTTCTCCCCAGGCGAGAGCGAGAGAACACAGGGTTCTCTTTCTACTTGGAGAAGGGCCCTTGTGGAGGGGTGAAGGTGGATCCTTCTGGAAAGGGTCTCTTGAAAGTTTGGAAGAGGCAGATACAGCAATTTAACCGTGTCAGCTCTGAGATGGCTGAGGCTATTGTGTCTGCCTACCCTTCTCCTCAGCTTCTGATCCAGGTGAGGATGCCTCAGGAATACCCAGCACTGTGTGCAGGCAGCCAGCTCATGCCAGGGGTGGAAGAAGTAATTTAATCAGCATTAAATCAGACACAGTGATTCTGTATGAGTGGTTCAGTAAGTTAGTGAAGGAACTGATTCCTTGGCATCCACTGTTCTGGCTTCCCACTGAGGGAGCAGCATTGGTTCGACTGGCAGCGATCAGGTGAAAAATGAGTGGACATTCTGGAAGGGCAGAGCAGTCACACGTCCATAGCTTTGACTGGTTTTTTGGATGCAAATGGGTGATCCCGTTGTTCCTTTGTGTTGCTTTTAGGCCTATGAGAGATGCTCCTCGGACCAGGAGCGGGAGAACATGCTGGCCAACATCCCCGTGCACCGTGGGGAGGGTGTGACAGCCACCTCCCGGCGCATCGGGCCGGAGCTGTCCCGACGCATCTATCTGCACATGACTTCCCACGATCCTGACCTCTGCCTGGATTTCACTGGGTAGCTCCAGGGAATAAGGGTTTTACTGTTTATCTGGTTGAAGTGTTCACTTTTGGATTTCACTGGGTAGCTCCAGGGGATAAGGGTTTTACCGTTTGTCTGGTCAAGTGTTCAGTTTTCTTCTGTGAAGAAGTGCTTAGATGACACTCACTGATCCTTGTTTAAAGACTTGAAGCCATTTAGATTTTAGCTAAAGCTGAAGTCATTTGGCTAAAGCTAAAGACATTTAGACTTTATTGTAGCAGTTGCTGAATGGCAGGAGTTTACGCAAGATGGTGAAGGTCTTCCCTAAGCGCACAAGTTGCATGTAGCTTATAGTACTGAGGTTGTTTTATTTGTCTTTCTATAAAAGAAATAATTTTAAAGAATAATTTTTGCTTCTTAATGTGTTGTCGTGAATATAGACAGGCATGTCCTCTGATGAAAGTACTTCCTGCTGCTTCCCTGAACTGCAAGGACTTACCTTCCTCCTTTGGCACAAATCCTGATGCTAGAGCAACATGGTGCTGCCCCCCTGCACCTGCTCTAGTGAGGTGAAAGAACTTTACCTCACTAAACAGCCTCTCATTGTTCCGCTGTGGCAGATGGGAATGAGTAAGACTAATTTCCAGATATAAATTTAGAGTGCCCTGATTCAGTCTCAAGACAGTTTAATCTAGAGAGGGTCTTGAAATCTGATTATATGTGCTGGAATTATGAGGTGTAAACAGTTGGCAGAAAAAGCCTCCTTTTAATTACATTGGGGAATGTGGCCTGTCTGTGCAACCATCAGCACTTGTGTGCACACAGGGACAGTTCAGGGCTTTTGTGACAGCAGCACTTACCTAGATGAGTGCTCAGAGAATTAAACTGCATCCCATGTGTGGAATTTAACTCTTTGGAACCCTGCTGCCTCCAAGGGAAAAATCCCCACCTGCCCTGCTGGTTCCAGGCATCCAGCAGGAGCCCTGGCCTGGCCAGCAGTGCTGCTGACCTGAAGGTATAAATTGTGTAAGTTTGGCACTCACCAACCTATGCAACACTTGCATGGATGCTGGCAGGAAGGGCTGCATGGAGGAAACAGTGCTGTGGATTGTTTTGCTGTTTTCCTGAGCATTTCTGGACAGGGAGCAAGGATCTTTTAAAGAATGGGATGAACTAGACACCAAAAGAAAAGCTTAAAGCTGTTTGAAGGAAGCTTTGAAAACATGCACCCTGCTAAGGCAGAGACAGCCCTTCCTTCCTTTTATCTGATACTTGTGCTGCTGGTCTCTCCTGTGTCACACGCAGGGAACCACAGTCTTATTGTCAGGTTACAGAAAGGTGAAGGTTTACTGCCGTGATAGTGACCTTGGTGTGAACCTATGGATGATTTTCCCATGGCACTGCTCCTGGCAGCAATAATCCCAGGTATGAGAAGAGGGAGTGGTCCTGGAAACCAGTGTAGGATGTCTCAGTGGAGGCTGTAGCACAGATATTCTCTGAAACCTGCACTTAACTTCATTTTAGTACTCACAGAGCCCTTAAGGATATGAAAAACGTCTGCTTGGTGGGTTTTTTTTAAAGGAAAAATTAAAATTAATTAATTTAAAATAACCTTTAAGGGAATTATAAATAATTCAAAGACCATGGCAGAGGCAAGTTTTCCTCTTGAGGTGTAAACCACCAAACCTCCCAGCCCTCCCCCAGCCCCAAGGCTTCCCCTTTCCTGCCAGCAGTGCTCCCACAGTGCCACCCAGTGCTGCCTCCGTGGCTGCTGCAGGCTGGAATTACTCCCACCCCTACTCAGAAATCGCTTGTGGCTGTTCCTAAAACACCTAATTTAAATTCAGACCGTGTTAACAATATAAACATCCAGCTCAGACAAATTGCTGTGAAAACTGTTGTATTGAAAATTTTCAGCTCCTTTCAATAGCCCATCAGCCTCTTCGCTCCAACATAGGGATGCACAGCCATCCTACACGCCTGTAATTGGTCCTGGAGTGGGGCCTTAGTGTATTATTCTCATACACCCATACCACCAATTTTAGCACAAACAGAAATGAGAGCAAGGAATGGATATGTATTAAAAACCTTCCACCTCCAGCTCAGAGCTACAGCTACCCAGGTGACATGAGGGCTGCTTGTTCCCACTCTTCTAGACTGGCAGCTTCCTGTACCTCACAATCCTGGTGGACACCACTCGGAGGCAAGGAGTGGTAACAAGTTTAGGTTAATATGCACAAATAATGGGAGTTGCAGGCCAACTGCGAGACATGCACAACAAAGATGGTTTGAACAATAGCTCTGCTCTGCGGAGTGGACCAGCAAACCAACGCTGACTGGTTCAAAGCAGTTTCATCAGAACACAATTCCATAGGAATTCTGGCTGTGTAGATGGTGGAAGGAGATGCTGACGAAGCAAGTGCCCGTCTGGGACAATCACTACTGCGAGTTGTGCTGTAGCATGTTCTGCAGGGTTTTGTGGTTCTGCAGAGCAGCCACCACGTCCTCGTAGAGGGTGTTCACGCTGACGCACAGAGGTTGACGCTGCAGCTCCGTCAGCTTGCAGGCAGCCAGAGTACAGAGGATGCAGAACAACACGAAGAGCAGGACTCTCAGCACTGACCGCGACCACGACGGCTTGTGCCGGGTGGGCTGAGAGGGACGGGAGCTGGAGGCTGGCTCTGTAGTGAGAACATGACAGAATGTGAAGAATTAATCAAATACCCTTAATAGGCTATGCTTACAAACAAACTGTTCAGGTAAGATACTTAATCCTCTTTTGTAGCTGGCTTTTGTTAAGAATTTTCATCACTTAGCTCTGATAAATAAGTAGATGTGCAGGATTTAAATGCTTAGGATGAAAAGTTTCAGATCCAGTTTCACGGGAAGCAGTGAAGAGGGTGTAAAGCACCCCTGTATTGCACAAGATCTGATTGTGCAAATGTAGTTCAGTAGACTTAAGAGAAAATGAGTGAAGTTCTCATTAGGAACAGCTGGAGAACTTCCTGACTTGCAGCTCCACAGTTCATGGGAACACAGGCAAAGGGGAAAAGGGCACAGCAGCTGAGTTTATCAGAACTACAGGTTCCCCCCTACCCTCTCCCACCATCTCCCAGTACCTGGGCTGAAAGAAAATAATTCTGGCAGCATCAAAATCTGATGAAGATAAAACCTGACACAATCCCACCCAAAAGGGACACTACTTACTTCGGGTGTGCACTGTTTCTTTCTTAGTTTTCTTTTCCATCTCCTGTTTTGCAGCTTTCTGAGCATCATACTCCCGCCTTCTGCGCTCCTTTTCCTCTGCCTTCTCTCGCTTCCGCAGTTCTCTCTCCTGAGCCTCCTTCGCTCGCTGTTCTGCTTCACGCTTCTTCTCCATTTCTGGGGATTAACAGCAAGATTTTCCCTTTTATGTAAAGGTTATCATTGCCATTTTCCTTATTACCTGCTTATCTGATCCCAGCTGGAATGAAGAAACCAATTAAATAACTGTCCTCTTTTTTATAGTTTTATTTGGTATTATGTACCTTGCATTTTGCTGTGCTTTTCTTTCATGTTTTTATAGGCAACCTATAGCACATTCCATCTAGAGATTTAACTGTTCCTCAGGCCAAGAGATCACTTAGTTACCCCCTGCTATCTTTCTTCCTCTAGCTGTTTTACCCTACTACTCCCTGAGTACATTGGGTTTGGATGGCTACAGGTATTTGTGAGATGGCAATTTTGTTAGATCAGAATGTTTGGGGACGTTAGAGCAAGGGCAGTCCTCAGCAGACAGCATGTGGGGGCTCTTTGTGCCTACCTCTCTCTGCCTGGAGTTTCCGCTGCCGTTGTCGATCCTGCTCAGACTGGATGGCTTTCATGTGCTGCAGTACCTTCAAGGGCCAAGAAAACAACCTGAGGGCTGTGCAGAAGGCTCATGGCACAGTCAGTTCAGAACAGAACAGCTCGAGTGTGGCTGAGGACAGTCAACTGGGGCTGACCCCCATCCCTGACCTACCCCTACAGCTACTGCTCTGAAGAGCTCACACCTTTCTGTGTGAATCTTTGCCATTAAGAAACAGATTTTCCTGCTAAAAACAAACATGGCAAACTGGTGATTGATGATACAGAGGATCGCAGAACGTTTCTATTTATGTTTGCCAGAACTTCCCCAGAGGTTTTTGTACTATCAGCACAGGCATGGGTTATTACGTCTGATTATGCCACTTTCTTGGCAACCACCATTAAATCCTCTCTAAACTAATGGAGAAGCATCCTCCTCAGTAATGTGTTTGCTCTCCACAGGCACAGCAGCAGTGGAGTCAGTGCAGTGGACCTGCACCTCACTGCCTGAAGAAACTTCATGCTGTTGCAGCATCTGTCCAGCTTGCTAAGCAGAGGGAGAATGACTGGCAAGGCCACGAAAGAAAAAAAAAAGAGAATAAAAGTAGATTCCTTACCTTGACAGCAGCCTGCTTACACTGCTTCTCATCCAGACAGTCTCCTGCCACTTTAGCCAGGACAGGATCCAAGGGATTGTCCTTCAGATCCAGCCACTTCAGGTTCTGCAGAAAGGCACAACAAAGGCAAGGCTGTAAGAGCACAGCAGTCTTGGAATTATTTAAGACATCCAAAGCAGAAGCAACAAACTGCTTAGTTTTCACATGAATGAAACAGATACAGAAGACGAGCAGAGATGTTTTCAATAGATCGAGAGGATTTTCACTGAGCTGCAGTGCAGAGCCAGCTGAATTTTGGAATGGGTAGTCAGCAGGATGGATGCTTTACCAGAGAAATCAACTTGAGCAGGATCACAAGACCCTGGGCTGCATCCCAAAGCTTTACGTAACTGCCCAGCAAACAGTTTTACCTTGAGCTGTGCAAAGCTGACTGGCAGGGTGACCAAACGGTTGTTCAGAAGGTCCAGGTGCTGCAGATTGACCAGGCGGCCAAAATCCAAGGGCAGCTGTTGAAGCCGATTTTTACTCAAATCCAGTTTCACCAGATGCATCAAACTGCAGAAGTCTGACTAAAACCCAAAGAAAGAAAACTCAGAGAAAGCTGGTCAGCACATTTATGGAAGAACCTCAGTGGGAAGTATGTAGAGATATCCTAAACCTCACATCAGCTACAGATCTTTAACTTACTACAGGATGTGATGGAGGAAAATCGCTCTCCTCCTTTGCTTTGGAAGATGGAGGTGGGACACAGCGGGACAGATAAGACAGACTGACAAGGTGATGGATGGCAATACGACAGGAACAAACCCAAGTCTCCACTGCTCATGAAGCTCCTCTGTATTCACCTGGGGATGCTCTGGCAGGAATGCACTGCAATCTTCACACAGTTCAACCCTTTACTCTCTCTTGCCTCAGTCAAACCCACTGACAGCACTGACCCATCACTGACAACAGAGTCATTCAGCCACACCACGGCAGGGAAAATGCCAGTTCCACATCTCCTGGTGAGCTTCTACTGAAGCACCAGCTATCTTTCCAAATATTTTCCCAGCAGACTCATCCCCACCGAGGCTCTTTAGCACCTTACCGGCAAGGAAATGAGGTTGTTACAGGACAAATCCAAGATAGTAGCTTTTGGAAGAGCGGCCTGAAAGAGAAATAAGGCACTGAATGAACACGGAGGTTCCCCCGAGCCGCTCTGACACCTGCTAGTTCTGCTTCGGCCTCTGCGGTTTCTCCCGCGTCAGTCTGTCCATCCCCCGCGGCTGCTCGGAGGTCACGTCATCTCCGGATCCATCTCTGGCTCCAAAGGCGGTTCTGATCCCGGGATAGCAGTGAGCAGCGGCTGCCGGGCCCGCGGGACACAGAACCCAGCGGTTTAAACGCCTGCAGGCCGGGTCACAACCCCCAGCATATCTGGCTCCCCTCCGCTGCCCCTTCCCAGGGACCGGCAGCCGCTCCCCGCACCCACCGGGCGGCCTGCGGAGACTCACCAGCTCCCGCACCGGCACCTCGTTCAGGTCGCAGAGGCTCAGGTCCAGCTCGTTCCCATCCAGCTTGTCCTTCAGGCTCAGCCCCTTCCCGCTGCCCCGCGACATGGCTCCACGGGCGGCCGCGTACGGGGGATGCGGCTCGGTTCAGCGCGGCTCGGTTCAGCGCGGCTCAGCCCAGCTCAGCCCAGCCCGTCCCGTCCCGGCGTGGCACAGCCTGGCCCCGCCACCCACTTCCGCGGCCACGTCTGCGCGGGCCCCGCCAGCCTTCCCCGCGGAGCCCAGCGCGCCCGCTGCCGGCCCGGAGCAGGGCAGCACTGCACCGCACCGCAAAACACCCGCAAACTGTCCTAAGAACGGATCTTATCTGATGTTTGATCTCTGCATACTTTCAAGCCTAAGCAACAAGAAAAGAGATTTAATCCCCCGAAGCAGGGTGCAGCCAATAAGGTCTAAGCGCTGAAAGATGAATTACTTGTTGGTGGAATTGCCTTGTTAAGGTTTAAGGCTTGAGCCAATGGTCTCAGACTTAGTGGGAGGTTAACAAAGCTTGCGGAGAAGGATGTACTGCTGATAGTGGGTACAAGGAATGCAGGATTTATGGGCTACGAGGATGTTTGGCAGAATCCCCAAGATAAGGAAGAAACTAATAAAGCCAGCTCAGCAATTGGGTTGAATCTGCTCCAAGTGGGTTAAAGGTAATTCTGTCAAGGGCAGATTGTGATCACTCATGGCCACAGACCCAAGAAACCCACCAACCCAAAAGAAGAGAAAGATCAAGCATGTGGACTAATTAGTATGGGAAGCGAGAGAGTCATTAAACAATGGGAGATAGAATATTCATTAATATGAGAACTAGGTAACTTGTAGCTAATGAACATTAATGCCCTTGTTTGCTAAAACATACAAATAGTGAAAAGTTTTGACAGTCGTCATGCTGCCTTTGTGGATTTGCCATCCAACCCCCCTTTCTGTGCAGAACTGTAAATAAATCAAACACCTCGACTCTGGGTATGGATTGGACTCTTGCACACTGGGTGAAAGAACCTATTTTGGGACACACTGGCAGAGCTCGGGGCATCCCTGTAGCTGTCCCACTAGCCCTGGGCCCCTGGCCAGGCTGGCAGCAGTTCAGCTCTGGGCTAAATGAAGCAACCCTGCAAAAGTAAGGAGAACTCCCAGGCCAGCCCCATGGATGGGTGAGGTTTGCATCCAGTCACATCACCTGTCACACACCACCCCACTGAAAACTAACCAGCCTTATAATACCAATAATACCAACAGAAACCCGGTGATCTACACCTCATTTTACAATATCTGATACAGTTGCTTCAATCTCTCCACAGTCTCCCTAATCAAGGGGTGAATTCCCCCTCAGTTGGGCTGTTATCCCACAGTTTCTCTTCACAGGAGCAACACTTAATGGATATTCCTTCTCTGCTCCCAAGGCTCTGGTGCTGCAGGAGCAGAGCACTCTCCTAATCCTCTGTGGAGAAAGTCAGTGAAAGAGAAAAGAGCCTGGGGCAGAGCCAAATTAGTGTTACCTGTAATGGGATTACAGCAAGGACTAACCTTGAATTTCCTGACCCCTGTGCTATTTGTGATGTACAGGACGTTACAAAGATGTTTTCACTGCTGCAGCACATCTACCCCGTGGATGCATTAATTATTTTTTAAGCTGCCAGTGAATCTCTTCCAACATCCAGAAAGCAGCATTAGCTCAGCACTGAGGTAACTGAGCCCACAGGAGTCTCTGAGCAAAGGCACCCCAAAACAGCACACAAGGATTTGCCTCATAGAAAGTACGACAAAGTCTGCTCAAAGTTGAGGTGCTCTCATCCAGGAAAATATGAAAGTTTTTTGGAACATGTTATTGTTCCTCCAAAGGTGAGCAGAGATTACAGAGCCCTCATTTGAGAAGAGCAAGGTCTACTAACCCGAGAACCTCTCCCATCCCTCAGCTTTTCACAACAGTGTTTGTTTTTGGAGGGAAGGGCCAGAGAAGACTTGCTCCAGGGAGTGGTGGAGAAACTTCTCATCACCAGATCTCCAAGGGAGGCAGCTGATTGCTGAGCCCCTCGTTACCCTAAGGCAGTGAGGGACTCACTGAGGTGCTGTGCAGTTCCCTTCCATGGCTGGGAGGCACCAAATACAGTCCTGCTCTGGAGGGCAAAGGCCTGTGCAAGACCCTCTGCATCTCTGAGAAAGATCTTTGTCTGTGCAGTGCTACAGAGACTGAAATCTGTGTTTGCAAAGATCCAAGAACCTTTGGCTCTTCTTTAGAACAAACCAGAGTAGATGGGCTACAACACCTACCTTCTTGTTTGTGATTAAAATTAAGGCAGATTTTAAAATCTTGATTAGAAGGAAATGATACCTTATGCAATGGTGTATGAAATAGTACTGCTTCAGGTGTCCTTTGCTTTGATCTCAAACAAAGATACCCAAATGTCAAGGTCACATTAACTTCTGCATAATTCTTGGTTTAATTCTTTCTTTAATGAGGATTCACCCTGCGGGCTAATGATCCTAATGTCAAAAGTAATCTTTATTTTAATTTATTGAAGGTGGGAGGTTTGCGTCTCAGACATCAATTTTTTTCCCTGTGGTTATACAACACCAAGCACTCTGATGCTCCATCAGCACAAAGATAATTGTTCTGTGCTGTGCTGAAACGGTGGAAGGACAGCTTCTGGCCACGAATGTCACACAGCCTTACATCGCCTCTTGGAATCCGTAAACTCGCCTCACTGCAGAGTTCAGCGGGGCTGACTTGAAGAGGTATCTGTGCATGTAGGCTAGAAAGACTTTGCAGCTCCACAAGACAGACAAACCACAGCACAGGGCACAGCTGTGCACTCTGCTAGGGGCTGCAAGAACATTAGCAAAGAGAAGGGAGCAGGAACTGCTGAGGGAAGTGGGATGAACACTTGATGTAATTGTGATCTAATGATCCTTACTGTGGCTCTGGGGGCCTGAGCTGGCCATGTCAGCCTGGGGCTGGAGATCATTCCCAGACCCTCTGCAGATCTGAGTGTCCTTTCTGCAGCCAAGGCCAATTTTTTATTTCACAGAAATGAAAGCTCCCTTTCCCTACCAAAGAAGACACTGTCACTGCTGCCACCAAACAAATTCCTTGTGAACTAGATGCACATTGGGGAAAATCCTCCCTGCTTCTAGAAGCAAGTGTCAGACACCCGAGGTCTGGTGGCAGTTGGTATTTCACTCTGTTACAAGCATATTTATCACTTTGATGTCTGAGATTCACCATTCTGAGGTTGCCCTTGTTCATCAGCACCATTGTGCTTGATGTGATACAGATACACTGTGTCACCTCTTCAGCATCAGTGCTGCTGCAGAGCTCAGCACCACACTGCTTAGCTGGTGTGTGCCCACACCTCCACCCTTAGGTGAGGGGATCTCAGCCTGTGCAGCCCTGGAGCAGCTCTGGAATCCCCAGCTGGTCTCTTCTCCTCCACAGGGAGTGCCTAAAGCTATTAGGGGCTGGTAACTGATAACTCATTGAGGGGATAGGGCTGCAGACCAGCTGGTGACTCACAGGGCTCAGGCACCAAGTGATACAGGCGGAGATAAGTGGAGGCAAATGATTGTGGTTGTCTTGCACCTACGTCCATCTCCACTCATTTGGGTGGAGGGGCTTATTTGGGATGTAACAATGTGTGGGTCAGGCTGATGGAACAGGCTGGGAAGAAGAGATAGTGGAGTGGGACTATATAGGGAGTGAATTGTAGTGCAGGGCTTGGGCTGGGGACCGGCAGAGGAAAGCGCAGCTGCCCGGCAGGACTCCGGGGATTCCCTCTGAGCCTCCAGTCCCTCTCGCGGACTCTTCACTTTCTCTGCTCCCCGTCCCACCGGAGCTCCCACCGGCCGGCGCAGGGTCCCGGGGCCGCGGGGAGCCGCAGGCGGGGCGGAGCGGAGCGGAGCGGGACCGGGGCGGGCCATGGAGCGCACCGCCCCCGAGCACCGGGTCGGACCGGGACGGGACAAAACGGGTCGGGTCGGGTTCCGCCGGGTGCTGGGGTGCTGCCGCCGCTGAAGGAATGGCCACGGCCCGTCTGGCAGCGCTACCCCGGCATGGGCTGCGCCTCCTGCGCCGGGCGGGCGGGCGGCAGGGAACCCCGCCGGGCAGGTAGGGATGGGCTGGGGAGCGGGACGGAGTGAGGGGGACGGGGGGTGTGGGCTATAGAGAGTGGAGGGCTGTGGGGCTATAGGGGATGGGTAGCTATAGGGGACAGGGAGGCTGTGGATGAGAAGGTAGGGGGCTATAGGGCGTGGAGGGAACTGGGCATGGGGAGCTGTAGGGCACAGAGGCTGCGGAGGATGGAGACCATGTGTGATGGGGACAGAGGCTATCGGGCAGCTGCAGAGTGCTGTGGGTGTCCAGCCAGGCCGGTGGCTGCGTGCAGGGAGGGCATGTTCATGTCGCTGTGTAACTGTCCCTTGGCTCCCCTAAAGCCCCTCCAAAGTGGCAGAAGGCAGGCTGCATGCCCTGGATCTGCTCTCCCCCCAGCTTGGAGTGAGCCAGGGGCAGGGACGAGCCCTGCGCAGCGTGCAGGGGGATGTGAACGCATGGCGAGGGCTGAACTTTGAGCAGCAGCTCCATCCTGATTGCAGCAACGTGAAATGGATCAAATGGTTTCCCCATCCTCCTTCAGGGCTCTGACTTGCAGGCAGTGTCCCTGTCCCCCTGCAGACCCCCAGAGCGGTGGGTGACACAGCAGGTCCAGGGCACCAAGGAGCTCTGGGGCTTGGGGGAGTCAGGCCAGTTCTTTGCCTTGCTTGTCTTCAGTGCTGCCTCTTGGAGCAAGTTTGTGTGAATGAGAAGCAATGAGAAGGCACCTGGCTTTGGGAAAGGCTCTGAAAGATTAGCTGGTATTCAGAGTAATAATTACTGGGACAAATGACTTCCAGAGAGCAATTCCAAGAACCAGGTGGGGCGTTCCTTGTTTTTCGTAGAAAGGGTTTGGGTGCTTCTTTTCAGCTGGTTTGACATCAGGGGTGAGGTGGTTGAAGCCACTTCATCACAGGTGTGCCCAGATTGCCTTCTCAAAATCTGTTCTTAGGAAAGAGGATCAGAAAAGAAGCATGACAGAGTTCATTGCAGTTCACTCCAGCCCAGAACTGAAAACTGAGGGACAGGAACACAAAGCCCTTGGAGAAAGAGAGCATGTATTTAGAGAGTAAACTCTTTCTGGTAATGTTATAAAAAAGTTTATTAAATTCTACTTCTAGGCTTGTTTATCCTTTTGGTAGGAAGAGTGCAGAGGGCAGAGAGGCATAGTGGAAAGCATAACCAGAAAGTTGCTGCAGGAGGAGTCTGAAAACCCTGGGAACTTCATCTCTCCTTAAATGAAAATAAACAAAAAAAAGTAGTAAGAATCCAGTTAATGCCTTAGTCAGCAGATTAGAAAGGAAGTGAGGACAGAGCGGGGTTAACTTTCACCACCCTTTTATTGCAGTCATATTACACAAAAGACCCGAAAGCTCTTGCTTTGGGGCGAGAAGCTCCTGGTAGATGTCCATGAGCAAATGAACTGGCAGAAGAGTCTGTGAACCTCTCTGAGCATGAACTCTGTAGCTGGGACAAGCCCTGGGAGGGCAGGGAACCTTTCCCAGAGGTGCAGAGGTAATGGCACCATGAGCAGGTCAATGTCCTTTGCACTGCAAAGGGGACAGGAGGTTACACTGCCTTGTGTTCATCTCTCACCCCTCTGGATAATTTCTGTAGAGACTGATAAAGAGTTAAAGGTGAAAACAGAGCTGGTTATCTTATATCAACATCTGCAGACTGTTGACTGGGGCTGTTCAGAGAAAAATACAAACAACTCCAAGGATTAGTCCAGAGTGCTTGCTTCAGTCTGATAATTTCTGCTTCCTGCCAGCAGGCAGGAGCGCTCTGGGATTGCTGGATTTGGCTGCTTTCCTGCCTTTTGCAGGGAAGAGGAGGAGGAAGATGCATTTTTCTTGGATCTCTGATGTCTCTCTGTTCAGCTGTGTTGCTGAACTTCAGGGTTTCAGAGTTTTGCAGGAACAGCCTGTGGATGAGGCTGGCTCATTTGCAGGCTGTCTTGCTGCTGAAACGTGCTGCTAACAAAAGGCATGTGCTCTCCAAAAGTCGTGGTTTGCAGTCTGTGCTGACACCCAAAAGCAAGCAGAGTTTTATTTGCTCTTTTCCAACTGAGTCAGGAAAATGAGAACTGGTGTAATATTGGACCGTTGGTCTTGTTTTATCTCCAGCAGCACCAGATGCTTTGTAGGAAGAGGTGAAGGGTGAATTACTTGTTTTCTGTAACAAAGATGAACACAGAGATTATTTCTAAATCCTTTGGACTCTTTCTTTGTAGAAGTCTCTTGGTACATTCTCTCAGATCAGATACATACATTTGCTCCTGGCTGTAGGCAGGAGGGAGACCAGCCCTATGTGATTTCCAGCATGATGCTGCTGATAATGAACCTATCTTGTGTCTGCCTCCCTCATTCCATTCCTGACCCCCAGTGCTTCCAACAGCCTGCTGTGTTTTATCTCACACTTTTCACTTCTGTCAGTCTCGATGTGATACAGAAATGCTGAAGCACATGTGCATGTCAGACCAGAATTTGGGGAGCTGAGACTTGAGGGCAGCTGTGAATTTTGCTTTAGTGCATTTTAAGAAATGATGTGAGTTAGTGCTTTGAGATGGGTCAGTGACTCTGAGTTATGAGCATGAGATATCTTAGCCTTCTTAGCCTCTAATTTCAGTGCTGGTGATGCTTTTATTTGAAAATGTGAATGCTTGGCTCCTCTGAGAGCAAGCTGGGTTCACACAGTGAAATACAGCAGTATTTGCTCAGTATTTTGGAGCATGTGGAGTATGCACTTTCATCCTCATGCTTGGGGGCAGGGAGGAAGCCAAGCCATGAAACCTGGAGCTTTGTGCCTTCTTGCATTTAGTGTAAAAGTGTGGTTCTGAAAAGTCAGTAAAACCTTTTGGCTCTTTGGGTCTGGAAAATATTGAGAGTAAGCCCAGAGAGCCTGACCTGTGTAATGTTTTGCCGAGATATGACAATGTATGATATTCTGCTTTTCATTGGCAATGCAGAGTTGTGCAAGTACCTCTTTGACTGCAGAAAATTCAATCAGAATCCAAAGTATGCAGCTGAAACAATCTGAATTTTGTAATATTTCCTCCCCTCTCCAGTCTCTTTTTGTGATGGTCTTTTGTTGTTCCTTTTTCCCAGTGCCCCCTGAGACCATGCTGGGGAGAAAAGTTCTTGCGCAACCAGGTCAGCAGCTGCTCCCTGCCTGCTCCAGCCCTTCCCGGGCAGGGAATTTAGGGACAAGCTCTGTTGACACTGGAGACGACTTGTCCTGAGGGAAATGTCAGTGTGGCTGACCCCACTAAACGTTTTAAAAAACAGCCTGAGGGTTCCTCATCTGCCCTCGTGAGCTATGACAAGGGACAGGGACTTCTCCGGTCACTGTTTCAGCCAGCAGTGGATTTTACTGCTCTCTCAGTAGCATTCATCCTCCCCTTGGGTTAGGGAGAGGTTTTTTAGCCATTTATTTTATAGAACCTATATTGGTAAAGGCTTTTCTTCTTCAGAGCATTCTTTCATCTCCTTGTTTATCAACATGCCTTGCCCAAGAGTTTTCAAACTGTAAAAGGTAGTTCAGTTTAGCACTTGTCCTGCCTCCTCCTGGGCAGCCCTACAGCCTTGATGTGAGTTGCCCAAGAGCTCTGTGAGGAGGGATGTCTGAACAGAGCCCATGGGAGTTGCACAATCTCCATCTGCTGAAAAGCAGTGGGGCAAAGAGGGTCAGGTCATTCGCTTGGCTCTTGAAGCAGAACTCCCCTGAAGGTAAAAATCTAGTTTTTTTGTTCTCTTGACACTGAATTTCACTTCACAGAGGAGGAAACTCCATGCTCAGGCTTGTTTCTTGTGGGCAGGAAAACAAATCTTTTGTAGTAGCAACACCAAGTCTTGTCAAAATATTGATCCCATACTGAATGGGCATTTAGGCTGAGCTGTTTTTCCTCTTTAGGGCAGGGATTTCCCCATTATACACTGAATTACACACAGCACCTGAGCTATGCACCCCACAAGTGTCCCTTAGCCCTGTCCTTCCTGGTTGTCTCCTAAGGTGGGAATGGAGGAGCTGAGGTTATGGAGGGAGGCAGGGAGGAAATGAGGAGGGACAGAGATTCTGGGGGGGCTGCCTGGGGAGGAAGGCAGTGTGGGGCGAGGTGGCTGCTGGAGCAGAGGGAGGCCATGTAGGAGATGGAGAGAGAAACCAAGGTAGGAACTGCAGTGCTCAAATGGTCAGGAGCTGCAGTTTGAGGGGAGATTGCTGCTTTTCTGCCAATGATCAGACTTCAGGGAAAGCCTTAATGATTTTTGAATAATTTTCCTGACTGCCCTGACCATGTTTTCATTGCTGCCTCTGTTGGCTCATTGTTCCCTCTTGGCCTCCAGCACAATGTCTCAGTGTTCCTGCCCTGCCTGGGGTTGCTCTGCTCAAACCCATCCCTGCTCTCTTCCTCTCCTCCTGTCCTGAGGTTGCAGTGGGGACCTTCTCCTCCCTGATGGGAACCTGCTGTGGTATTGCCTCTTCACTTCTACCCCCTCATCTCGCTGATAGCTCCTCGTTTTATTGATGCTGTTTCAGTCCCATAAACCCTTTGCATTCCAGCTCTCAAAGATAGAACATGTCTAGAGACAGAACAGCTGCTTGCTGCTGTATACTCAGACCATCCCTTTGCAGATGCCTCAGTTACAGCTCAACTTTTCTGAATTCTTCTAAACAGTTTTTATTCTGCAGGATTAGACTCTTCTCTGCTGATCATTTTGGAGACTGTTCTCTGATTTTAATTTTCTCAGTTGTCTGCTCTTTTCAGCCAGTTGGGAGGATTTATCTACAATCTGGTTTTACTTCCTAGCTGTTCACACATTTTAATATTGCAGAAAGACCAAACCCAGTTGCCATCTCAGTAAACTGCAGAGCCCATGGTCTGTGCAGATATCCCAACATGTCCATGTAGTTTTCACTGCAGGTGAATGATGGTAGGACCAGGCTGTGCCTGTTCTGCAGGGATGCTGCAGGCTCCTTTCCCACCAGGGAGCAGCATCCTGGTTTCCCATGGAGGGATGGAGGCTCTGCCCGCTCTGCCTGTTTGTGTGGACACCCGTTTGGGTGTCCTGGGGGTACCAAGGCTCTCCATGTGCCCCATGCCACTGCACAAGCTTTCCAAGTCCTCTTGGAAGTCTTCCTGCTCTTGACCCACTGAAGCAGATGCCTGTGGTTCCCACTGGTGCAGGAATGTACATCAGGTACTCCTGGCAGGCTGGTAATCCCTCCACATGGGGAGAACTGGATTGACAAATTACATTAAATAGCCTCTTCTTTTCCTTCCCAGTGCCCTGCACACAAGGATGCCTTCTGCGTCCCCCAGGGTGACCAACAGCTACATCCAGGGGCCCTCAGACATTCCCCTTCTGGACAAAACCACAGGCCAGTGCCTGGAGGAGACTGTGGAACGCTTTCCTGACCGTGAGGCTTTGGTGTTCTGCCGGGATGGCGTTCGGAAGACGTTTGCTCAGTTCAAAGAGGAGGTGAGTGCCTGGGTCACCCCTCAGGTGGGTGGATGAGAGCAGCAGGTGTGATGGAGAGATGGAAAACGGGTTCATTGCAGAACTCAGGACTGAGGTGAGTTGTGTGTGGACCTGCATCCTAGCGCAGAGGGAGCAGCCTGTTCCTTGATGTTGCCTCATCCTTCTCAGAAGCTTGGGCTGAAAGGGAGGAGGCAGCATGTGCAAAATGCTTGTTGAATATCCCACAATGAACGTTTGTACTTTAAAATTATCACGCTTATCAGATGGGTTATGGGCTGAGTCACTGTGGTTTTCTCTACTGGAGTAAACTCCACCTTCTGGGTCACTCACTATGACTATCAGATGTCCTGAGTGTGGGGAAGATTTTTATCCAAGCACGAAGGCAGTGGAGGAAAGTCAAGGACTAGAGCTCTGTATCATTTGCACAGATGTGTGAGGGTGTATCTCTGTGTATGGAAGTGTGAATATACAAATATGTGTTTATCTGGTTTTGGAATGGAGGGACTAACTGCCTGGAAAGTTTCTAGTAAATGTATGATATGATCTTGGATAGCAAAGAATTGTTTGGTCTTTTTTTAGGCTTACTATGGTTTTGGTCACATCCATTCAGATAAACAAGATTAGCTGTGTTCACTGTGATTTTAAGAAGTAGGCTGTAATTCAGAGCTAAATCAAATTGTTCCTCAAATTCATATCTCCTACAAGGTAGATTTCATAAATTCATTTGAGAACAGAGTATTTATACATGTATTTGTGCACCTGTAACACGCTTACCATCTTGCAAAATAAAGTAGTTGTTAATATTGTGGCTGAATGTAAGTTAATGAGTCACAGAATCATTAATGTTGGAAGGGACATCCAAATCTGAGTCCAACCTTTGGCCGATCACCACCCTCTCAAGTAGGTCAGAACACGGAGTGCCACTTCTAGCTGTTTCTTCAATGCCTCCAGAGACAATGACTCCAACACCTCCTTGGGAAGTCCTTTCCAGTATTTAATAACCTTTTTGATGAAGAAATTCCTCCTGATGTACAACATGATCCTCCCATGCAGCCAATTCCTCTCAACCTGTCAGTTGTTCCCTGGGAGCACAGCCTGAGACCCACCTGGCTGTCCCCTCCTGTCAGGGAGTTGTGGAGAGCCAGAAGGTCCCCCTGAGCCTCCTTTTCTCCAGGCTGAGACCCCCCAGCTCCCTCAGATGTCCCTCAAAGGACTTTAGAGGACAGGAACCCAAAACTGGTCAAAAATCACTTGATAGGATTTTCTTCACCTGAGTCCTTTTTGCATTAAGTGGTATCCCAAAAGGGAGGCAGATCTGACAGTGTGGCTGGGCCCAGCATATGGGTAAGGCTTGGTCCTAAATGGAATTTATGAGGAACTTGGCAATAAATACTCTTTGGGCAAGAAGTAACTTGCAACAACATAATTGCCTATTTTGATTTCCTTCCTGCTTGGTTGTATTGTTCCAGGCTTGTTATGCTTTCAATCAGCCTGCTGAGCGGGGGTTGCTCTGTGCTCCAGGCTCAGAAGCTGCTCCAGCCATGGGCTGATGGACTCTTCTGGGGAGGTACATTTTCCCCCATTTCAGTTACAAAGATGATGCTTTTTTTCCCCAGAAAGCAGTGCCTGGAGACCAATATCCCCCACTGCATCATGTGTGTGACCCTCAGGCTCTTGTGTTGTATTTTCCAGGTGGACCAAGCAGCAGCTGGACTCCTGGCCCTTGGCCTCAAGAAGGGAGACCGGCTGGGGATGTGGGGACCCAATAAATATGAGTGGGTTCTCATGCAGTTTGCAACTGCCCAGGCAGGAATCATCCTGGTAAGGAGTTTGCTGTGTCTGGGTTTTTAGCAGTCTGTTGGGAAAGGAAATAGAGACAAAGAGGCAGTAGGAAATACTGGAAAATAAAGTTAGTTGTCTTCTTTTCCCATGCTTTTAACTGGCATGTCATCTATAACTGAATCAAGTATTTAAGGAAGGTCTGCGCAGATCTCTGTATCTTTGTCCTTCACTCTCTAGGGAAGCAGACTGCAGAGGGAGTAGCAGCAAAAAAGTGCTTTCAAGTGCTGTTAATAGGGGGAGATGTGCTTTTCTCTACAGAAGCATATTTATGTGGGATGCTGCTGTCCTAACCAGTTACCAGCTGGTTAGATCCCTTCCAAACGTATTGCTCCATGGAACAAATGCTCACTTAAAAATCTAGTCTGGTCTGCATGTCCCTAAAAGCTAATTTTCATTTGATAGCATGACCAAAATGCACCTTATTTAGGCAGTGCATGTGTTAAGGTCTGTACCCTGCCTTCTGCTCCATTTTCTTCATCCTGGTTCATTCCAGTGTCTGCAGGAATAGGGTGGGGGAATGTGGCTCAGGAGGAACCTGGGGGTGAACTCAGCTTCAGTGGCCAATACTGCTTCTGTGGAGGGCTGGGTAGAAAAAGGTGTTATCATGGTTGTCCATCAAGAAACCTGACTTGCACAAGAGTTTCGATCTAGTTTGGTGGATTGGATTAACTGGATCAACTCCTGTGAGACAAGAAGTCTGGTTTCTGTTCCTGAAACTCTGTTTTGAATGTGTGGCCCCACATAAATCTCTTTTGCAATTGTTTTCTTTCACACAAACACAGAATTCAGGGCTTTTTTTCTGTGAATGTGGAATCCCTGTGGTGATGAGCTCTTAGTTCTGTGGTGGGGGAGAAGCTCTGAGCGTGGCTTATCCCTGGAAGAACTTCTCTTTTGGACTCTGTGTTGGGAGGTGGGTTTTTAAGGCAAGGGCAGCTCTGATCTGATGTTTTGTTTCTCCCTCTTCAGGTAGCTGTGAACCCAGCCTACCAGGCCTCTGAGCTGGAGTTTGTGCTCAGGAAGGTTTGTATGGCACAAACACTCTGTTAGAGGGGATGGTGGGGACATGGTGCAGATGAGCTGTTTAAGGTTTGGGGGTTATGGTGAGAGCTGGCTGGAGAGCAGGGCTGGTGGTGGAGGTGTAGAGGGGATGAAGCTGCACTTCAGTGGTCACATTTCTTACTGTCCCCTGTCTGATGGAGACTCCTGCATCCTTCTCATCCCTCTCTCTCTGCTAACAGCCATGTACTGTCAGTAATACCCTAACCTGAGCATCCCTGTCAGAAATCATTTACCAGGCAATGAGAGAAAAAATGCAAGACTAGATATCTGCTCTTCGCCCTTCGTGCTCAGGGCAAAAATCACCATCTGGGATCTCAACTTTGAAAGCAGAACCTCAGAAAGGACCTCATTTTAACCTCAGGAAGGACTATTGGTAGACTGATTTCTCCTCCCCAGGTTTGTCTGAGGCCTGGCTAGCCTTGGATTTAAGCTGGTTTAAGTCCTAGGTATTGCCAGTGTTTAACATCTCTCTGCTGTGTGATCCTGGCTACCCTGGCTGCCCTTGAATACCTGCCTGGGTTTGAGTTTTCAGTGTGCAGAGCACTGATCAATTTAAACTGTTCAGGCTCCCTGGCTCAAATAATGAGGAATTCAGGTTATTAAACAATTGATGGCTAAAAATTAAGATTAAGCAGCTAATTTTTTTCACAGTGGTTTGTTCAGCTATAAATCAAAGGCTGATATTAGAATAGAGGGAGTCACATCTGAGTGTTCCCAGCACCATTCAAATTATTGTTTTACCTATAAAAGTGCATAATTTTTAGCAACTTTTCTCTTGTATCAGTACCTCTGTAATTGGGTTGTTGGGCAGCAATTTGAATTCTTGTTTCATCCTTCATTTAATCCTCTCTGCAGTCTCCTGGTCACTCTTGTTCTCATGCATTGGGGTTTAACCCAGTGCTGCAACAGAGCACCATCTTTTCCAGGGTGGATGTCCTTGGGCTTCTCTCTCCTGCTGGAATGTGTAACTCAGGGCTTCCCTTTTTTCCCCAGCAAAGCTTTTGTTTTCCTTTCCACCTCTCTGTTAGTCTCCTCTTATTTTCTCCTCTGCTGTAATCTGGATTGTCCATGGGGTGAGAGCAGAAATGTGCTTCAGCATCATGGGGAATTCCTCCTGTCTTGCCTTTCCAGGTTTGCCAGCATTCCCAGCTTTTCCATGCACCTTTGACACTGGGATCTCTGGAGTTCCTCAGCACCCTAAGGATTTGTTTGTGTTTGTTTACTTGCATTAAAAAAATTCCTGAAGTCTTTAGGGCTTTTCCTGTTGGATCCTGTCGGTCTGTGCAGTCCCATTGGGATATATGGAAATATGAGTGGAATAACCATTCTTTGCATTCCTATGCTATTTCCAGGGCTTTGTTAAAGCAAACTGAAGACAAGTTTTCATATTTTAGGTTATTTGAAGACAATTCTGCTGCCATTCAGGTTAAGACCAAGTGGGAGATACCCAACCAGAGACTCTTATCTCATAAAGCATCAGCCCTGCAAGCTCCTCTCCCCACACAGCATCTGTTTTTCAGAGCTGGTTCGACCAGAATTGTAGTTTGAAGGAATTAATAGTAAAATGTTACAGAGGCCCAAAACAGCCTCAGTCCCCTGGGTTCTGGGCAGCCTGTTCCAGAAAATAGAGCAAATGTTTATCTTCCTTTCTGACAAAGCCCAGAGGGTACTTACAAATAATTTATTGGCATAGCCTTGGTCTCCTTATTTCTCAGACTTTGGGAAAATAATGAGAACAGCTGAGTAAATCATTTATGTAAATAGTTTATTCGATGTGAATGCATTTTTTGGAAGATGAAAGCACTTTGCAAATCTGGGTCAAATTCAGCAAATCTCCTCTGCTGAAAAAGAAATGAAAATTCTTGGAGTAATTAAGGCACTTTGTTTTGGGGTTATGTAAATATAAGGGTTCAATGAAAAATGTTTTAATTTTCAAAATAGCTAATGCTTTAAAAAGGGGTGGGAAAATCTTAGGAAAAGGAACACCTAAAAAAAAAATCCACAATAAAATCTTGGCTTGGTCTTAGAAGCAGATTTTATATTTCCTTGTTTTTCCAAATTTCTTCAAAAATCCTCATTCCAGATCAACATAGATTAATTTGTTTTAACTTTTATTTATTTATTCATACTTTGGGACTGGGCTTTTTGTTAGTGTTGAGACTCATAATCTCAAAAAAATCCCTTGTTTGCCTTGTGCTCACAGCAAGAAGTGTTGATCCTGGGCAAACAGGGAGGCTCAGGCTGCAGCTCTGCTTTCTTGACCAGCAAAAATCATCCTGCATCCAGCACTGGGGAGGAGCAAAAGCACTATCTGCACAGCTGGATCTTGGGGGGCTGGATGTGCAGTGACAGCACAGCCCTGCTCTTGGAGGGTTTTAGGAATGCACAGCTGTAAGAGCTCATTTATTTTTGTCCTTGGAGAACCTGCCTGTGGCTCCTGTGATGGTGGTGGCAGCTCTTTGTCATGTCATGACCGTCAACCCAACGTGACTTCTGATGAGTTTCTGTCTCCCTTCACAGGTTGGCTGTAAGGCACTGGTGTTCCCCACTCAATTTAAAACACAGAAATACTATGATATTCTAAAGCAGTCATGTCCTGAGCTAGAAAAATCCAGTCCAGGGGGAATAAAGAGCAAAAGGTGAGTTAGGAACATCTGGTGTCTTTGCACTGACCTCACAGCCATGTCCTGCCTCATGTCCCTCCGCTGCACAACACAGGCTTTGCTGAAGAAAGGACCCACGGGGGTCTCATCTGAGCAGAACAAGCTAGGCTGGCCCAGAGGTTTGCCCTGACCAGTGTGTGTGCCTGTCTGGGCACTTTTCTCCTTATTTTGTCATTGTTGATGGTATTTTTCTCTCCACCAGGCTCCCTGACTTATCCATTGTCATCATGTGTGACTCCAAGCTGCCTGGCACCTTCCACATGGATGAAGTGCTGCAGGCTGGGGACAGCAGCCACGTGAAGCAGCTCAGGGCTGTGCAGCAAACCCTGTCCTGCAACGATCCCATCAACATCCAGTTCACTTCAGTAGGTGCCCTGTTTGCTCCAGGCCTGGGCTTGGGTTCCTCACTGGGGATGTAGGGAAAGATGTATGCAAGGCCAAGCATCCCATTTCCTTCCCATTTCCCTATGAGACCAAATTTCCAGCTTCTGCAGCAGGATGGAGGAAGTGTTCTAGCATTTCCCCTTCTTCCATTTTTTCCTGCTCAGCCCTTTGTGAAGGGCTGATGGATGAGAGTGTGCCAGGTGAATTCTGTTCAGCTGAAGTTGGGTTATTTTTTTGGTGTGGTTAGGGATTCAGGTGCTGTTAATGAAGTAAAAACAGTTCTCCCCGTCTCACTGGAGAATGAAACGCATCATCACCCCAGAGTCTGCGTAGGAAATCTCCTAGAGCTCATCCTCAGGTGTCATTGCATGATGCCCTGTGTCTTCCAGGGGACAACAGGAAGCCCCAAAGGAGCCACCCTGTCCCACAGGAACATTGTGAATAATGCCAAGCTGATTGGGCTGAGGCTGGGAGTCACAGACCAGGTGGGCCTTGATGGGAACAGGGTTTGGGGAGGTCTGCACTGCAACAGGGAGAGCACGTGTGTGGGGAATTCTAGTGTTTTCTCAATGGAAGGGCAGGATGTTTTGCTGCAAATGACATTGAGGGATGTTAATGCATAACATTTTGCATTTCAATGGAGTTCATTGATATTTCATTTTAGTTTCATGTGAAGCTTTTTTTTTGGCAAAAAAGCTATCTTTTTGTGGGGGAAAAACATGAAATGAATCACTTTTCATTTTGGTGAATACTCATTTCAAATAATTACAAGGCTCTGGATGTTCACTTTGAATTCTGTTGAATGAGGTTTTAATTTGATTTACGTGACTTTCATTTCATGTCATGTTTACAGTCTTATAACTCTTATCAGGGTACGACCTCTCTATGTGTGGTTTCTTTTAAAAACTGTTAAAGACAAATATTTTCTTTTGAAGTTCTGAAGTACTTATTTCTAACATATCAGCTTTGATCCAAAGAATAGATGAGTTGTTTCACTCAGTCTTCAGAGCCTTTGGTTTTTCAAAAAACAAAGTAAAATGAATAGCATGTGCCAAGTCCTGCATATTTCATGTCTCTCACAGCACTCCTACTCCTCTCTTTTGGCATGTAATGTATAAGCAATACCAGACCAAAGAGTCCAGCAAAGAAGAGACATTGCAAAATTACAGGATGAAATATTTACATTAAAATCTTCCCAAACTGATTTTTATTAAAGGCAGGACATGCCAGTTACGTTTTCTCCTAACAGGAACACAACGGAATGTCAGATTTCCAGCCAAGGAAAAATGTCTCTGCTCAGATCTTTGTTCTTCATCAGGGAGATGGGCTGGACATGCCCTGGGAGCTCTGATCTCCTCACTGTTGTCTGGTTGATCCCAGGAGAGTCGCTGTGGGCTCCCTGCGCCCCTCTACCACTGCCTGGCGTCGGTGGGAGGCTGCATGGTGATGGCTCTGCACGGCACCTCCTGCATCTTCTCCTCGCCCAGCTTCGAGGGCAAGGCTGCGCTGGAGGCTGTGGCTCGAGAGAAGTGAGGTCTTGTTTTGCTACACAGCAGCTCTTGGCCTCGTGGTTCTGCTTCTTGCCTTGCCTCAGCTGCCAGGACCTTGCTTGTGCTGTTCCTTCCCACGATGGGAGAGGCAGGTTTGCTGCTGCACTCAATTGCATAGGCACTTCAGGAGCCAAAATCTGCCTTTTCAGCTGTGCTTGGGGGTGTGTCACCCTTCTCCTGAAATTAAGGGATCCTTCATGTCACCATAGGGCTTTGGCTGGGAAACACAGTGGTGTTCTGGTTTGCTGCTGGGTTTTCACATCTGAACACCTGCCCTTCTCCTCCAAGCCCAGCTCTGCTGCTTATTGATGTAGTTGTGTTTCCAGATTGTTCCTCAAGTGTAGCTTGGGAAATAAAAGACCTGTTGCTGTGTCTGCATCATACATGTACATATGTCTGATGTCTATATATTTTTATATATATGTATATCTATGCATGCTGATGAAGAGCACATCTGCTGTGCCTGCCTTTGTGCTGCTGCTCTGCAGGATGGGATGGGTGCTGAGCTGGGGCTGCCTCTGGTTCCACCTCTGCAGCTTTGCCTTTTTTCCCCTTCTTCCCCAAGATGCTCCTACCTCCTTGGCACGCCCACCATGTTCATAGACATGCTCTCCCAGCCGGACTTTGACTCCTATGACCTGTCCACTCTCCGGGGAGGTAAGTCTAGGAACTCAAATAGAAAAATCCTGAGAAACAGGATACTCCTGGTTCCCTGCTGGGAGGCTGTATTAAGTTTTGTGAGCAAACAGCTCTCCTGGTGGGAAGAATTTGGTTGCATGAGCCTTGTGTTTCCCCTGTTAATTTGATGCTGCATTTCCTTTCCTTGGGAATCCTTCCATCATTGTGTATTTTTGGACTCGTTCATCTTGAGACAGTCTAGGGAAAGACCTTTCTATTTTAGCTGGAAGGGGAGGTGTCAGGACTAGCCTGATTTTCCTCAACTCCCATCTCTCCAGCCACCACCATGTGGCAGCAGATGCTTTCTGTGCCTCAGGCTGCTGCAGTCCCTCAAGCAGAGCCATGCTCAGATTTCTCTCTCTGACCTGAAGTTTCCTGCTTGTTTCTGAAGTCATTCATCCCAGTACTGCAGGCTCTGATACCTCGTGCTGGAGCTTCTTCTCTTGTCACAGCCCACCTTAGAAACAGCTGAGCTGAAACAGGGAGACCACCAGCCCTTTTGAGGCCAGAACAGCAAGGAGAGAAGGTGGTGCTGGAGCATAAGGAAATATTTTAGCAGGTTACCTAATCATCTCTGCTATGTGCAAAATGATCCTGTCTCATCCTGTTCCCCAGCAAAGCACATATATTACCCTGCTCTGTTGCTCTGTCATCCTAGGTTGGAACAGGTGGCAATAGGATTTGCCCTCCCCCAAAAAGGCTGCTGTGTGCAAGGCAGGAGGAAAGATTTTTGGGTTTTTGGTGATGATCGATGGGAGTGTTTGTCCCACTAAAAATTTGTGCCTCTTTCTGCTCTGAATCTTTCATTTTTATTTTTTTTTGGGGGGGGGGAGGAACTGCAGGTTTGACTGTGATTGTGCTAAGGAGTTTATTCTCCTGTTGAGAAAGGCAAATTGGCTTTGCTGGAGCCTTTGCTTCTAGAACAATCAGGGTCTGTATCCAAAAATTTAGGAAGTATTTTGACAGAAACCAGTGTATCCCAAAGGGTCTTGCCAGCATTGAAATCTGGGAGTGCAGAGCCATTTGAGGGACCACTCCTGGGAATAAATAGCTGGTTTCCAAGGTCTTTTCCTCTTTCTTCCAGGAATCATTGGAGGTTCTTCTGTTCCCCCTGAGATCATGAGGAAAATTATGACCAAGATGCACATGCCAGAGATTGTGGTGAGTTGTGGTTGCTGTGACCAGAGCTGCAAGGGGTGTTTGTCACGGTGAGACCCCAAGTTTGGGAGTCTCTGGGCCCCAGTGGTACCTGGTGGTGCTGGAGCTGCTGGGATCAGGCTGGAGAGGGAAGGTGCAGAGGAGCTGCAAGGCAGAAGTGGTGGTTCTGCCTGGTTGCTGCTGGGGTGTCTGGGGAGGAAGCTTTGGAAGAAACAAGACATCCCATTCCATGTCATTAAGTGAAATTCTGCTGCTCATTTCCAAACTATCAGCAACATTCAGTTGTACACACTGCCAGGATGGTGATGGCAGAGGCAGTGCTGGCTTGTATCAGTGTGGGTGGGTGCTCGTATTCCTCTTACTGTGGAACTGTTGAGTTTCTTTCCCCATCCTGGATTTCCTGTGGATGTAAAACCTCGTTGTGTGGTTTTTGTTGTGTCTCAGTCGCATGGTGGAAATGGTGCCATCCACATGTGCAGCACCAAATGTTGCCTTGCCAGAAGGGCAGAACGTGCTGAGCCACGTTTTCTGCTGCTCCACCACATGTGCCACCACCCTGGGCGTGTGCAAGAGCCACCAGCGTGTGCTGCATGTGGAGGGACAGGCCACCAGCGAGGGGCTCAGTGTCACTCTAGGTGACACATTTCCCAGGCAGGTCCTGCCATCTGCGTGCAAATAGCTGAGCCAAAAAAGATATTTTGTTTTACCCCAAAGAAAATTAATTTGGTGCCACTCTGCTGCCCAAGGCTGAGGAAGCAGCCAGTAGTGATGGATGAACACGTGGGGCTGGGAGTCAGATTAGGCTGTTGTTGTTGGCAGACCCTGACTGCACCAGCACCAGGGTTTTGCAGGGACAACTGTGTGCTCTGCAACGGACCAGGGGAATCCAGGGCATCCGTCCTGGAGCCGCCTTGGATGCAGCCAGGGTTTTTTTCCTGGATATGAGGCTCTTAATGCTGAGCTGAAAACACCAGGGACAGCCCTGGTGCTGCTGCTTGAACTCTGTCAGGTGACAGCTACCTATTTTTATAGTAAGCATGAGTTTGGCCTCACAAAATATTTTCAAGCATTACTGTGAGATCTCAGGACTCATTAGGTGTCACATGTTCCTGTTTTGTAGAGAGAGAAATAATAAAACCCTCCCAAGCAGTTGCTCTGCCCATGGGATAAAGAGGATTAAGTCTATATTTGTGCCACTGGTCTCATGTTACTCCTGATCCCTCCAGCCCTCAGACAGACACAGAGACTTGTTGAATTCATCTTTGCAGCAAGAGCTTTATACAGAAGATGTACATAAGAAAATATACAATTTGATTTCTATATAGGAGGCAGAGGAGCTTTCACCCTCTTAAAGGTCATTTACACTCAGTTACAGAGGAATAAATATACATATATTTATATAACTCTTTAGGATTAAAAAACATAGTTGAATTGCAACTGTGGCATTGGAATAGCCGTGACAATAAACCACAGTCAGCCTGGTGTCCTGCTAGATCCTGGAGTGTGGACAGGAGGAGAGGAGGAGTGCCTGAGCCAGCTGCACCATGCACAACTTCTCCTCTTGCACATCTTGGTGACCCCACAGAGTGGGAGGGAATACAGACTTCAGGTGGCTCCAGCTCTGGGGTTTCCCAGTACTGCTGCCCTTAAAGGATTTCTGGCTGATTTTGGGACATTACTGCCTCTGGGCCACCAGCTCTTGGTTGCTGCTTCACCTCTCCCCTCAGCCCTGGCCTGCAGGGATCCCCTCCGTGGGAAGGCAGAGGAGTCTCTTTGCATGGGTTGAGACCAATTTTCCTTATCAAGCAGCTGGGGGAGGGATGCTCCTACCTTCCTGCTTGCTCCCACTCCTCTGGAATGGGAGAGACAGCGACCAGCTGGTTGATCAGGGATGTGGGTTATGTTTCTTCTGGGAAAGGTGAGTGTGTTTTACCAGCAGGATCTAGCTTAGCTTGTCTTAGTATGGTCATGCATAGTTTAGTTTTTAAAAGGGCCTCTTTTAAAAGACATAGATGTCGGAAAAGATTGAAAAGGTGGATTCCATCCTTGTGATCAGCAGAGAAGCAGGGCTTTGGAGGAGGCTGGATGTGTTCAGATATATCAGAAGTGTTTCCTGACGGGTAGAAGCTCAAGGAAGGACTCGGAAGTCAGTAGTTTTCTGATGGTTGGAGTGACCAGTCACCAGGACGGGCCATAGCAGAGCCTGCTAGGGTTAAAAAAGAGAGAAGGCCACATCTTTAAGGGGATTTTTCAAGCAGAGCAGTAAACTTGTAGAATTTGTTTATTTTTAAATCGGTGGATGAAGCCATACTTGAAAGTGAAGAGTTTGGAGTCAAGGAGCTGTTACAAGTTCCCACAGCAGAGGAGGTGGGTTAGTCCTGTCTGAGCTACTCTGCCAACTCTGTGTGACTCCTGAGTATCTTACCTGAAGTACTGATGGTCAGGGAGCACTACCTTGGTCAAGGAAGCAAACCCAGAGAAACTCTTTCAAGAGCAGTGAATTATTTTGATGCCCTGGTTCTGAAAATCCAGGGCAGGTGAAGTTTTAGAAATTACCAAGCAGCTTTTCATCTCAAATGTAGTCAGTGACCTAAGTCAGTGGTCATCCCTGAAATCCAGACCCCTGTAGCTGACAGCTGCCTGGCTCTCAAGAGGTGCACGATGAAGTCAGATGTACTTTCACAAAATTCATGCTCACCACACTGGAGTGGGTTTGTGTGCCTGCATTTTGGCACTGATACCTGAATGCACCAAGCTTTGTCTTCTGCAAGACTGGAATAAATAGTTTTTTATTTCATTAGCACTTGTAAGCTTGCTTGAGGAAGCTGGATGGAAAGTGCTAGAGAGAAAAACAGGTATTGTTGTCATGGTTTTCTTACTCTCACCATGGAGGAGTGAACTGGGATTGAGTTCAGGCAGGGAGAGAAGAGGATTAAGAAGGGTCAGACCTGTAAATAAAATATGTTTAAGTACTGTGGTTTAGAAAACTGAAGTTTTTCCATGCTTAGAGCAGAACTTTTCCTGCCCTATATGGAATGACTGGTATTTCCATCTCTAATCCATAAAACCCTCTGGCACTACAAGAGAAACAACCACTTTAGAAAGGCACAGAGCAGCTGGCATAATCCCTGACATTTTGGTCATAAGTTTCCTTTCTCCATCCTGTTGTGCATATCCTTTGTGAAGTGGGGACCAAATGGCCAAAACATGGCACAATGACAACCCCTGTTCACAGAGTGCAGTGCAGGATCACTTAACTTTCCGTAGAAAATGAGCAAAGGTCCCTTTCCCAAGAGCTTACAAACTTGCAGGCTCATTCGAAGTCATCTGGAATCCGTACAAACTCCAGACCTATTTCTGGGATGGGAAAAAGTAAAATGTTTGGGGTGGGGTGATGACAGTTGTGGCTTTTTTGCTCCTCTGTGGGCTGAATTTAATACCCTTGGTAGTTTCCAGCTGTGGAAGGTGTTTGTGTGATCAGTTTACACAGTTGGTGTTTGCTTTGGTCGCTCTCAGCAAAAGCTCATTGCTGGAGGGAAAGGCAGCCCTGTCTGAATCACCTCCTGGCTCAGGACACCTTTCCCAAAGAATATTTGCTGTCTGAACCTCCCTCTTCTGGGATACTCATTTGAAGGCATCAGCCCTTGTTTTGAAATACCTGACAGTCTTGGATGGGAGTTGTAGTTGTGGAAAGGCAAGTGCTGGAGCAAGAGCTGCTCTTTATGGAAGATATCTATTTTCCTATGGGCTCGGCTGCCTGGGGCTGGACTTCCCAGCAATGTCCTGCCCTGGATTTCACACCAGACCTGGAGGACTTTTACAGGGCAAAGGGCTGAGCATCTCCAGCTGGTTGGAAAAGTAAAGCCTGTGTGGTCCCAGCTCAGGGTAAGAGTGGGCTGAATCCACCCTTGTTTTGATATATGGTGTTTTTCCCTTCTGCATAACAATTACATCTTGACTTGATATGGGGCTTTGTTGACGGGACAGGGTGCATATCACCACGGTGCCTGAACTGATGCTTAAACCCTGTTACAGTGTAGGGCTTTTGATTTTATTCCTAATGTACAATAATTGCTGCAAAAAGAGATGGAATTTTCCCCATGTTGCAATAGGAGCTCTGAAGATTTCAAAGCTGTTTGCTATTCTGTCTGTATTTTCAGGGTCCTTGCATCTCTGTTTCATATTTATTTACATGTTTTGCCCTTGCTTTCTGCCCCAGACCTGCCTTTAGCTCCATGTTTTTCAGAGCTGACCCCATCCCTGATGCTCCAAGCAGGTTCTCTGCCCTGGGAGCTCCTGGAGCCAGGAGATGGAGCAGCTCTGAGTGGAGACATCAGTGGGTGCTTGGATGAGCTGCTGTGAGCCAAACCCTGGTGGCATTTAAGGCTCTTCTGGGGCTTCTGGTGTGCCTAAAAGTGACCCATCTTACGTGTTTAATGGCGGCTCCCCTTCCTGGACCTCTTGGTGGGCAGCTTGCAGGAGCGGAGGGCCGGGGTGTCCCTGATGGGCTGTCCCCGGTGCTGGGCTGGCATGGAGCAGCTGTCCTCAGCACGGGTGCGGTTGCCCTTCAGCCACCTGTGACATGGGGAGGAAGGAAAACAGGAGTTTAAAAAAGGCAGAACCCATGGATATCAGAGGGTAGGAGCTGCTGAGTGTGGCAGCAGTGTCCTGGCACAGCTCGGGGGTCCCAGGAGCCCCAGGGAGCAGGGGACAGGGGGAGCAGGGCTGTACTTGCGCAGAGGTGCCAGCTGGCAGTTGCAGTGCCAGGGGTTTCGGGAGATGGTCAGCGTCTCCAGTTTGTCAAAAGGGAAGTTTCTGGGCAGCTGGGTGAGCCGGTTGTTCTCCAGGTGGGCAGTTTTCAGCCCAGTCACCCCGGCGAATGCGTTGTCTGCAAACTGAAGCACAAAGGTTTCCCGTGAGGAATGTGGAGCTGGAAAATTAGGACTTCAAACCTGAGGGTCTCTGTTGCAGGCTTTGAGGGGTGTAAGCACAAGGCACTGGGACATGCTGCCCAGAGAAGCTGTGTCACCCCTGGGACTGTTCACAGCCAGGTTGGACAGGACTTGGAGCAACCTGGTATAACCCATGGCAGGGGGTTTTGGAAAGGGATGATCTTTAATGCCCCTTCACACCCAAGCCATTCTATCATTCTGTGAAGCATGGAGAGAGCAAGAGAAGGAACTGTGAGCAAAGTCCTGACTTGCTGGAAGCTCTGTACACTTGAGAGGCAACAGGCTCGGGGGTGATGGAGTCTCCTACAAGGAGAGCTATGTCCCAAATCCGCGTGGGATTGTCTTTGCAGCCACATCCCTAAATAAATTGAAGTCTGGCAGCCCTTTTTATTTTTGAGCCATACTTCTCCATCCTAAATGAAGATATTTTCTGGTGTGTTCCTTTCCAAAGCTGGAAATCCTCCCAAGGCCTGCTGCCTTGCCTGTCCTGGAGCGACTGAAGGAGGGAGTGTTTGTGGCGTCTGAAGGGGCTGTAGACTTTGGCACTGCCTGGGGGCTCTGGGTGGAAAGTTACACTTGGCATCTGAGTAATGCAGAAATACAGGCAGGTTTCCAGCACCTCAACCACCACAATTTTTTTTCTCATTTCCAGCGTTTTTTTCAAGGGATGCTGCAAAATTTGTCTTTTCTTGGTTGACGAGGCTTTAAGATAGACCCTCCCATAAGAAAGCTGCCAAAAAGCAGAGAGAAGCTGTAGACCTGGCTCTGCAGCCCTCTCCTCTCTTCCCTGAGGCCTCATCCCTGGCATTTTTCAGCCCATGGTTACTCAGGTTGGAAAGCTGTTGAAAGCAAACCCCTCAACACAAACTTCCTTGGCAGTGATGGATTGGAGAGGGGCTCACTGACAAAGCACAAAGCTCCTCTTGGCTATGACAAATCATTTCTCCCCCCTCTCAAAGCAGAGAGGAAAGCTTTCTCTGAAGGCTGGAGATTCACTAGGTCTTCCCAAAGCCCCTCAGCCCAGGACCTGAGCTCCCATTTCTGAAAAGAACCTTGCTTTTCACACAGACCATCAAGGCGTGTTCACGCTCTCTAAGCTGAAAAGCTCGACAGAGGAAACACACTATTTTAAGCTGTGAACTTTTGTCATCTTCCAAATTAAGCGTTGCTGGATGGGATTAGAGTTTAGCTAGGAGACACCCAGATCCCTGTAGCTGTTGGACAGTCAGCATTGCTGGCCTTCTCTGTCCAAAGCTGAGCTGACCTTGGGAGGTTGGCTGTGCTGATAGTGGAGCTGCTCTGAGGGATGCTGGCACGCTGTGCACGGGGCGGGAGGGTTGGACAGTGGTGTTACTGTCTCAGCTGCTCATTCCTCTCTCAGCCCCATGAGAAGAGTTCACATCTGCTGCTAACAGCTGCCGAGCCGCCTGCCAGAGTGTGTCTTTGGGAAGAAAAGGGTGATTTTTATCCCTTATTTAGATGGAGGGTGGCTGCTGTTAATTTATTTTACGCTGAATACACAGACAGGGGTGCCTGTCTCGTGTTGAGGTACAGGGAGAGTCCTGGCTTGTGCAGCACAGCCTGTGGGGTCTGCTGTGGGTCTGTGATGCTGGGGGAGGTAAGGGGAGATCTGTGCTGGAGCCTGAGGTCTGTCCTTCCTTCTGCTCAAGTGCCAGCTAGGCTGGTGTAGAATTGCGTGGGTTTACATTTGATCAGCTCAAAAATCTCGCAGCCATGCGGGGAACAGCTAAGGACAGCATGCTTGTGAAGGGGAAAGAGCTGCAGTCAAGGTGCCAGCAGCACTTAGAGCATTTGGTGGTGATTTCCTGCATTACGCGGCCTCTGTGATTAGATGTCTCTCAGCAGTGCAAAGTTCACATGTGGGCTGTTGGGTATGAGGCCTTGGAGGATTTGAAGGGAAAATGCTGAGCTGGGAGCTTTGTATTTGCAAGCCCTAAAGCTGCAGAAGCCACCCCTGTTAGTGCTGATCCCATAAACTCATGTCCTGTTGGGCTGCTGGGGAGGAAAAGAGGCACTGGCTGCACAAGAGTTTCCAAAGATCATGTCCACAGGTGGTCACTGTGAAAAACTAAGTCCTTTATCCTGGCTAGAATTGTTAACCATTGCTTCTTGGCCAAACCAAGGATGCTTGTTTCCCTGGAACACCCCAGAGTCTAATTTCTTCAACATGTAACTTGGGACTCTGATATCTCTAGCTGGTATAACATTATGTTGTAATATTTGACTGAAAGTACCTTAAAACTAAGTCTACAAGAGTGCTGTGACAGCACATCTAAGGTCTTGCCTAATGAGGTCAGTAGATTGTTTTCCAGTGCTGAGTTTGCTCAGTCCCGTCCTGGAGAGGTTAATGCTCAGAGTGGACAAGGGCTTCAATACTGAAGTATTACTGATTTAGTTAGTGTCGTTCTGCACCTGGACAAGCTGTAATGCCAGTTTTTGAGCTTTTTGGGATGCTATATCCCATTTAAAACTCTGGTGTGATGCATTTCTTGTAGCTTTCGTGTGATCTGCTCATCTCTGACACCCTCTGAGTTGCCCTTTGCTGTGAAGAAATTCTATTTTCCATCACATCTTCCTGTGTGTGGTGGGTATTGCTTTACTGTGAAGTCCCAGCCTGCCTCACCTGGATGCTCTTTGTCTCAGTGCTTCCTGGAAAGGCATTATCCCAGGTGGAACTGTTCTGCTCTGCCTGCAGCACCCTCCCTTTCCAGCCGGGGGGTTCCACCCAGCACGTCAGGCTGCGTCAGGGTGCTGTGCTGGGTTCTGTAGCACTGCCTGGCTTTTCAGAGGCCCTAACACAAGTGATTCCCTGAGTGTGATGCTCCTGCCTATGGATCCTCCTCACAGAAAAAGGAGGGGGTTGTTTTGCCCTTCGGGATACCTGCATGTCCCTCCTCCCCTTTAGTGGGAACAGGGTGCCTTTGTAAGATGCTGCGAGAGTTCCTTTCGAGAGAGCATCAATAAACAAACCTTTCTTTGTAACGTGTCAGGTTGGGAGGCAGCAGGGAGGTGAAGGTCTGTATCCCTACCTGTCTGCAAGGCAGGGGTAAGAAACCAGGACTATTCACAGCCCCTCTGAGGAGTCTCCCTCTCCCAGCCTACAGCAGGGCTGAGCAAAGGAGGCAGAGCAGCTCTGCAAGGGGGAAGTGCCCTCCAGTATGAGGGACATGCTCACCTCCCATCCCTCACCTTGTTTCTGGGAGGATGGAAGGTTCCTAATTGTCCTGGAGCAGATACCTTTCTCAGTGTCTGGTGTCACCTCCAGCTTGGAAGGGAATGCACTGCCTTGCATCCATCCAGGGGGTTTAATCAGCTCCAGATAAATTGGTTTTGCATAAATAACTCAACAGGAGGGTGGGGTTCTCTCTCTCATCCCTCGATTGAGCCATGTCAGGGTGTTGTCAGTGCTTTGCTGCCTGCAGATCCTGCAGACCTGCATCTCCTCTCTCCCCTGCAAGGCAGGGACAGCAGACCAAGGGCTTTCTAAAGGGGAAGAAAACCAAGCCCCATGCTTCTGATCTGGAGCAAATGGAAAGAGAAAGGACTCACCTTCTTCAGTTTCATGTTGTCCAGGTGGAGTGTCTGCAGGTATCGCCCAAAGGACTGGAAGGCATTGTCAGGGATCACCTCAATTGGGTTATGGGAAAGTTTCAGTTCCTCCAGCACTCTCAGCTTACTCATTGCATTCACGGGGTAGCTGCTCAGCTGGTTCTTGTCCAGGTGGAGGACAGCAAGGTTTTCTACATCCTCCATGGTCCCAGGTAGGAGGTTGGTGAGGGAGTTGTCAGAGAGGAAGAGCCAGCGCAGGTCTTTAGCCCCGTTGAAGACCCCTGGTTTCAGCTCTCGGATTTTATTGCTGCCCAAGTGCAGGATGAATAGGTTGACAAGAGGGGAGAGGAGCCCTTTGGGTAGGTCTGGGATCTTGTTCTTGTCCAGGTACAGGTAGGTGAGATCAGAGAGGTCCTCGAAGGCTCCTGGCTTTATGACACTGATCTGGTTGTCGGTGAGATAGAGGTAGACCAGGCTCTTGAGCCCACGGAAGGCACCAGTGGAGATCTCCTTGATCTGGGAGCTCTGGAGGTGCAGGGACACCAGCTTTTTCATGTCACGGAAGCCATTGGTCGGCAGGACAGGGAAGTTGTTCTTCTGCAGGTTGAGAAGCCGTGTCTGCTCAGGCACCTTGGGGATCTTCTTCAGCCCCACGTTGTCACAGATGACGTGCTGCAGGTCGCCGCCGTGGCAGTGGCAGCTGGGGGGACATGCCTGTATGGTGGAGATCAGACATGCCAGCAGGCTGAGGACACCGAGGAAGAAGCCTGACCCATTCATGGTCAGATCTGGAATTAAGTGTGGTGGGAAGGGAAGCGGGAGGAGGAGAGAGATGGGTGGGAGAGAGAGAGAGTAACTGGGTTTGCAGCATACTGAACACAGCCCTATTTATAATGTTATTAAAAAGCAAAATCCCTTCCCACAAACCGCAGGCAGCAGCCAGTTGGAAACAACTGGCTTTGGGAACTTACTGTGAGCTTAACCCCTTGGCACCAGGCAGAGGAGTGTCCATGGCCCTGCCTGGCCCTGCTGCTGAGTGATGTGCAGAGGTAGCTTTCCTCTCAAGAGGAAAAGGGGAGGCAAATAATCAGGAAGAAGCCCTGCAGACCTACTCTGTGGGGACCCTCCATGGTCTTTGCTGTGCTGAGCTGGGCCCAGATTCTCTAGGGGGAAAACAGCCTGTTTTGATTGAACAGCATAGCAGGGAGCACTGCTGAGCACAGCCACCTTGTGCTGGAGCTTCTATTTATCCTCAGCTGGTTTGGGGAGAAGCACCTAGTCCTGTTCTCACAGAGGAAGGTCCTGGTGTGGGAGGGGTCTTGTTTCACTGATTCAAGAGGAATTTGCCTTAACAGGGATTGGAGAAGGTGGGAGTGATGTGGGGTCATGCCAAAGGCCAACAGTGCTGCAATTGCTCTTGTAACCCAAAATTTTGGTTGAAGACTTCCAGATCTAGGCAGCACTGAGGAGCTGGCCGAGAAAGGGAGTGCAAAGAGTCTTAATTTCTGCTGTGTATTTTCTTATGAGCAGTTGAGGATAGCATGGTCATGGTCAGGACACCTGTGCCTTCCAGCAAGGGATGGGGCAACATCAGAGCTCGCAGGGAAGCGGTGGGACATAGGGTGGTGGATATGAAATGCCAGGCAGTGGTGTAGAGGTTGGTGGCAATGCCTGTGGTTCTTGAGACAGATCTGTGGATAGGAAAAGGCATTGGTAAAGGGATGGAGAGGTAGCAGAGCAAAGAAATCACTGCTGGAGCTGGGATTAGGATCTGCCTTGGCTCCTGTCTTGGGGTAGCAGTGGCAGACGTGAATTAACACCACAGGGGATGTTCCCTGCTCTCCCAATAAAGAAGGCTAAAGCAAAGCAGTTAAAAGCTCCAGTGCCTGCTTCTGTGAGTGTGAAGAGAGAGATCCAGGGGTTGTGGGGTGGGGTTTGGAACTGGAACATTTTGAACTGATTTCCAGCCAGTTCCTGGCTGCAGCAAGCAGCAGAGAGCCGAGCACATAACTGTGAGCTTGTTGAGATTTCTGCTCCTGAGGCTGGCTGCAGAGCCCCAGCGGAGCCTGTGCAGAGGCGAGACAGGCTCAAGAAAGGGAGGAAATCCAAGGGCTGACTTAGGACACAGACTGGCTTATTCACTGAGATTTCTGGGTTTTTCCATTGTTGCAGCGAGGAATGAGCCGGCGCTGCCGAGCGTGCTCCGGACCGTGTTATGCAAACAGCCTGGCAGCCCTGCTCTGGTCAGCAGCTGTCAGCCTGAGCAGTGTTTGCACTGCAGGACTAATTTGGGGGAGAAAATAGGTTTCTGGGGTGGGAATGTGGTTCTGGTGAGCCTGTGGCTGAACGATGATGTAATGTGGGTGCAAACCAGGCCATGTCAGGCTCCCAGTGTTTGCCAGCCCTGAGGTGTGGTGCTGTGATGTTGGGCAGCTCACCTCAGCACCAAGAGCTTTTCACCTTTAGAGAGGTGCTCTGACCTTGAGAGCTCCAGGCGCCTGCTGGAGGGACCTTCTGGTTACTGTCAGATTTTCAATTCTTTGATCAAAACAATGGTGCTTTGGCTTATGCCTGGTTCAGGAGGCACCACAATGCTCTTGCACATGCTTTGCTCTCTGGAGGAGCTCTTTGAGCATCTTGGTCAGGACCTTTGAGACAGAAAAACAGGAGATGGACAGAACCTTCTGTGTTTTCCCTCTTGCCTTCTCCAGTTTGCTGTTCCATGATCCTATGACTGAGAGTGTCCCTGAGTGTGCACTGCTCAGAAAGCTGAGGCAGGCAGCTGGGTGAATGATTGGCAAAGAAAATCACCTTTAAAGCATCATCTTCTATCCACTGATTTTTTTTTTTTTTCCTCTGAGGAGGTTCAACCGCTCTTGTTTTTACTGTAATCATTTGATGAACAATTCCTGCAGCTATGTACCAGTTATTCTGTGCAAGAGCAACTCGTGGGTGAAATTTAACACCAAACCTGTTTCTGCTGGGCATAGAATCTGGGGACTGTATCTGTGTTCCTTCCCTGAGTGTCTGGTACTTGGATTTCCTGTCCCCTTGCAAAAAGTATCATCGAACAGCTTACTGCTTCTGCAGAGATTTCAGCCAGTGTGGGTCAGGTTGGAGCAAAAAGTTGGTGAGGTCTATGCAAACCCCATCCATAAATACATTCTACCCATGTGTATTTCTGGAACAAGACCCTTTTCAGAGGTTAGACTGCTCAAACCTCCTTCTCTTTCTTCCTCTGAGGATAAAATTCCCTTTCTTCCACCCTTTATCTGTTTGCTGGCTGAGGCTGCAGATTTTAGGGGACAGGGACACTCTTTCCCTGCAGGGATGTGTGTGCTGTGGCTGTTGACACCAGTGAGACCTGTAGCTTCCTTGTGAAAATGCTGGGATGTAGCTGCCATAATGCTGGTGGGAGGTGGGAAGCTATCCCTGCCACAGGACTCCCACCAGTCCCAAGCCTGGAGAATTTAGGGGGATGCTGGGTTGGTTTTGGTGCCACAGTGGGGAGGCAGCAGGGAAAAGGTGTCTGCTCCTCAGATCCATTTCTCCAGGCACAAATGGTGGATAAAAGGAAGTTCTTTCCCTGTAATATTTTTTGATTTCCATGCCTCGGTGAGCACATTCCTGTGGTGGGAGCTGCTTGGCATCTGCCACAGCTGGCACTTTGCCCCCGGGCTCCTGGCTGTTTGTGTTTTGAGCTGCTCTCTGGACGGCTCTGCTCTTCCCACACCGGGTTTTGCAGACCTCAACTGGCCAGCAAATGTCCAGCCATCCTCAAAAGCCCGCTCGTGGATGGTTTGCAGTCTGGAGGTGACAATGGAGCAGTGTCAGTGTCCCTGTGCTGTGGTCACAGGGTCCTGGCCAGCTCCTACCTCGCACATCCCCTGGGACCAGTGCTGCAAGGACATGGCAGAAGAGGCAGGATTATCCTGCCACCCTCTCTTTCTTAATTGATTAACAGTTCTGCAAACATTCCCAGCGATTTGCAGATGCCAGACTCCCCTCCTCTCCTTCTTGGAGGCATTGTGGGCTAAGCAAATACAGTTTTTGAAGCAGTATAAATATAGATTTGGGGTGTTTCTTTGATGCTGCAGGTCTGAACTGCTTTGGTACAATACTGGAGATGGTCTTTCCCATGTTTAATCTTGATTTTCTTTAGTGTGAACAGTTCTGGTACATCAAGACAGCTTCATGTTCAAATATTCCACTGCCTTTGGGGGCTCCACGTCTGGTTTCATGTGTCAGTGCAGACTTGCAATCACCTTCTTGAAGTGGCACCAGTGCAGCTGGCCTTGGGTTGCAGCCCTCCTCCTTTTGGCCGGAGTTGAGGGCTCAGATAGTTTCTGGGGGTGTCCTGGGGTTCACCAGACCTTGTGGAGCTGAGCCCCTGCCTGGCACTGGGGTGGGAGCAGAGTTGGGAAAAGGTGGAACCTCCCAGGATTTGTCCCAAGGGCAGAGTGCACTCCAGGCAGTGTTCAAGGAGCAGTGGTAGGTGGGCAAAGGGGAGTTCCAGAAGCTTTCCTGGGTTCCCCCTCTTCCAGGCAGCACCTGAGGGTCCCAGCAGTGGCATCCAGGGCTCTGAGTTCAGGCCTGAATTGCCATTTTTATTTGAAATGCTTGAAGAATCCCCATCACTGCAGTGTGGGGGCTGCTTGTTGAGCTGGAGGAGGTGGTGGTGCATCCACCTCCTTCCTTCTGATGGTTTTCTTCCACTGTAGCATGGCCTCCACCCACTGATCTGCTGCCAGTTTGGCTCCCTGTTGATGTCCACCCACCCTTCCCTTCTGCTGATTCCAGCAGCTGCTGGATGATGCTCTTGGCCTCTCCTGTGAAGTTCACCCAGCCCTTGCAGCCTCTCCCAGCCCTGCCATATCCTGTAAGGCACCAGACGCTCCCTAGCATCCCACTGCTCTGGCCAGGGCTCTTGTCCTGGATTTTGGAGCCTTCCTCCCTTGTGGAGCACCACTGATCCATGCAAGACTTCTGACTTTCCCACATGCTTCCGAGCCATGAGCCAGCTCTGTTCCCAAAATGGAAAATGGGCTCCATGTGGTGACAAACTTCTCCACTTGTCCTTGGCCTGCCCATCCCACCCCACCTTGTTTTTGGGGAGAGCCTGATGAGAAGGTGGGTTCAGTAGCTGCAGAGGCTTTGGGAATGGTCTGTGAGAACATTTAAAATGCAGCATGGGAACAACAAGATCCTGGACTTCCTGGAGCTGAGCTGAGCTCTCCGAATCCATAGGGATGTTACCTTTGCCCCTAGATTTTTGCTGAGTTTCCTTCTCCAACTTTGAGCATCCAGTGGTTTTCTGTCTTCACATAACACTTTGGACATTTCCTCTCCCTTTCTCTTTTTAATTCCACTTTTCCCAGATCCATTGGCACCACCAGTAGGGAGGATGGAGTTAACTGCCCAGCAAAGACCTTTTATCACACTGTGGCTAAACCAGTCAGGAACTGCCCATGCCTTTGCTGGTTGCCAGTGGGCAGCACTTCTGCACTGCTGGCAGGATAGGGGAAATGCTTCCAAGCCTCAAGGCTTCTGCTTGGCCTGGAGAGAAGAGAGGCAGCTTTAACTGTAGACCACGAGGAGCAGCAATAACAGGAGGCTCATTCCCAGATCAGTCTCAGCCTGGGCACACTGGGTTGTCCTTTTGGTGTCCTCCCGAGGCAAAGCCATTGCGTGCCACAGCACAAAGAAGGTGCTTTGGGCACCTAATATTTTTGGGATCTTTTTTAAGCCCCATCCAAACTGGGATTGCCTGGCAGCTCTCTTGGTGGGGATAGATGCCAAGAGGGTGGCCACCCTTGGAGATTTGTCCTACAAGACCCGTTTGTTTGTGTCCTGATGTTTTTGACACAAAGATGGTACTGTTGCTGGGGAAGGAAATGAGATCTCAGTGTGACACAGGCTGGATGTGATCAGAAGTTGTTTTTTTGCAGCGGTGAAGTTGACCTGAAGGTTCAGGAATATTCCGATACAATTTGGGATAGTGGGGTATCTCCAAAGCAAGGAGACATATGTCCTCAGAAAAGTTTAGGGTCATCTTGGCAGTGAGCAGCTGAGTGAGGGAAGGTTGTTGCTCAGTTGAGAATGATTTGGGGCTGGGTGATGGGAAGGGCTGGGGTTGACTTTGGGGATATCCGAGACAGACACACTCGGCACAGGTTTAGGGATAATTAGATCCATCCAGCATGTTACACTGAGAGGGGTTCAAAGGGCCTCTTAGAGGTCCCTGAGCACATTTCTTGGGTTGCCAGTCTGCTTTCTGTTGTTCATTATGCCCTCTTTGAAGTCTGAAAATCCCTATTATTTCACGGTCAATTTGCTGCTTTTTTTCGAGGCCAATATTGTCTCCAGCAAAGCTCGATTTCTGTAGGCTTTAGTTTGGCCGTTCAAGCCCTGCCATCATCATCCTCCAGCGTGGCACAACCAGAGGGTGGTGACAAGGGACGTGAAGATCCTCCCCAAGCAGTGCTCAGGCCCACGGCTGGGTGTCCTCGAAGGACCTCATGCCCTCCTGCAGCTCTGACCTTCTACCCCAGTCCCACCTAGTATAACCCCTCTTGGGGTACTGGTGGTACAAACCCCAGCCTTTTCATCACAGCTTTTCAGCAGCAGTTGAATTTGGAGGGCACTGGGTGTTTTTATTGCTGTTGAATGCAGGGGAAAACCAAGGAGCGAAGGGCTGATGTGGCTTGTTCCAAGTTATGCAGTAAATAAGTGGCACAGTTGGGAAAAACCCAGGGTCTTCAGAGTCCCCACTGTCCCCACCAGATCAGCGTGCCTCCCAAATGTTTACTAAAGAGACTGGAGTCTGATTGTTTTTACTTTATTTTTAATTTTTAGACGCTTCCCTCTTGGGACTGTTTTGCCTGTTCCACAGTGACCAGTATTTGAACAGCACTAGCAGGAAATGTTTGGGAAATGTGCTTTAAAAAACACAGTCCTGCTAAGATGCTCTTTTTATTCCTGGTTTATACAGAGGCTTAGGATTCACAAAGAATGAATCTCTTGTTGGTAGGAGCAAGTTAGGCAGTGGTTTGTTTTGGAGCTATCCTTGTCATCACTGAGGGCAGAACTGATCTGGGTGTTGGGAGGTCACTTGTGGTCCTACAATAAAAAAAAAAAGGCTTTACAGTTAATTATATTCTGTATTCTTGTAGCTCCTCTCAAAGCCAAGGGTCCAAGCTGGAAAAGCTCTGCTTTGACACCAGATACAGCTCCAGTGGAAATTATGGAGCTGATGCTGAAATTATTGGGTGAGGTTTTCTGGACTGAATTACACCAGATGACAAGGCTGAACGATGCTAAGTGTCCCTTTGGGTCATGAAAGCTAGGAATCTTCATGGTTATCTCCAAGTTCAAATTGGTGTGTGGTGTTTTGTGGAAGTGTTGTTTTCATCTGCTGCTGACACTGGAGATGTTGGATGCTCCACGTGTCAGATAAGGGCTGGAAGGACAGCAGTGCTGGCACAAGGATTTCCTCCATCCCCTGCCTCCATCCTGGGAATACAGCTGGAGAAAACCGTCCCAAAACGGAAATAACATCTTGGAAAGATCTGGAGCAGCATCCTGGTGTCTGGCTGCAGAGTGATGTGCTGCTGCAGGCAGGGGAAGGCAGTGAGTGGGAAGCAGATCAGGGGCTGGAGGGTCAGAGCCGTGTTGCCCTCTGGGCTGGTCAGGAAGCCCATTCCTGAGGGTGTGAGGGTGTTTATGGGGACAAGCCTCGGGCCAAGGCAGCAATAGCTGGTGTTTGGGGTACAGGGCTCAGTGCCAGGCATCTGGAGGAGCCTGGTGAGCCATGGCACTCGCAGCATCATCCTGCCAGGGAGCTGCCTGTCCTGCATCCAATTAAACCACTGGAGCGACCCGGAGAGGCAGCAAGGATTGACTCAGGGCTTGGCTGGGATCCTGGGACCAACACTGCAATTCATCCAGCAGAGTGAAACAAAAACACAAAGGCGCTGGGATTTTTAATAAGTGTTTAAGGTCTTGGATTTGGGTCTGGTCAGTCATTTGATCCAGCCACAGGACTCGTATTAGTGGGTGGGAGAGAAATGCAGTCTGAGCATGAGACGCTGTGGGTTTGCACCCGGCTGGGAAGCTGTCGTTGTGTCTGGGAGCAGAAGCTCTGTTCACAGTCTCTCCCTGGGGGCTGCCAGGCCCTGAGCAGAGCAGTTTGCACCAGATGGTCCCTGCAGCATGCTGGAGAAGTTCTCCTCCAGATTCCTGGATAAAAGCAGGCTCCAGCTTGGATTCATGCTGACCCTGGTGCAGTCAACAAGAGCATCAGCCGTTGTGACAGACTGTGCCCAACATGAGATCCTCCAGCAGCTCCAAGCAGTGGAAAGCGCCAAGTGCTCCAGTGTTGTTACACAGTGTTGTTCATCATAGCAGTGTTGTGTTCAGCTTATTCAGGATATTTTCATGCTTGTTCAGATGCTTCACTGCAGTCCTTTGCAAAGCCCCATGTTCATTTGGGGCACAGTGCCTGGAGTTGGGTGAGCCCCATGCAGAAACCATGGCCATGCAGGCTTGCCCAGCCATTTGCTCTGAAGGAACTGCCCAGATCTGTGTGCCAGGGCAGTTTGGAGGGTCAGAACTGCTTACATGTCAGTCTGGAGAAGTGGAAGAGAAATGGGGAAATACTCCCCACATCAGCCCTTTGACAGCTGTGCTCCCCCAGCAAAGCAGCCACCGGTGACATTACTGGGGTGACATTACTGTGAGCAGGTTAAAGACACCAGAGCAGTGTGCCAGCAGCTCCCACTGCTGAAACACAGCTCCCAAGAGCTGGAGATGTAGCAGCAATCCCAGCAATGGTGCTGTTGGTGCAGCACAGAGCTGCTCAGAGCACCTCCTGGGCAGCTCCTGCTTCCTCAGAGGGGCCAGTGAGCTGAGCATAAAACACTGGAATTTTCCTCTGAGGAGGAGTGACCTTCAGCTGAGGTGGCTCAGAGCCTGCCGTCGGGATTAGTGGTGAGGGAGGTTTTGAGAAGCTTTTGTCCTGCTGTGAGGCTTTGGGTCTGCGAGGGCAGCTGTGCCGAGTGCTGAGCAGCCTCGTGATGCCCGTACAAGGGTTACAGGGGCTGATGTCTGCACAAAAGGATCTGCAGCAAGCAGCCACGCTGCAGGACGTGCTGTCTCCCCCAGGAGCCTACTGCTGCCTCCAGGGTTTTCCAAAGTGATGTCTTGTGTTCCCTGAGCTGTTAGAGACACAAGGTGAACTCAGCACCTTGGCTGCAAGGGCACCAAGGCAAAGTCAGTGTCTGTAAGAGGTGGTGTGGAGGCAGCAGGACAGGGCTTGGAGAAACAAGGGTTAAAAAGGAGAATGGTGAACCCTTGGGTCCTTCAGGGATAGTAGTTTGGGAGTCAAAATATGTGAGAACCCAAGTGCTGTGGGTGAGGGAGGTGAGGAAGGCCGTGGCAGGCAGTGCTGTGCTGCTTTAGCTCCTCTTTCTCCAAGACTCTCTGGCAGAAGTCTGGAGAGCACCATCCACAGCAGGGCTTCCCTGTGACCTGAGCAGCTTGGGAGAACGTCCTCCTTCCACCACACTCTTCTCTGCAGCTATCACCAGCTTCATCTTTCCCATACCTGGAGCTATGTGGTCTCCTTTCCCCTTGAGATACATTTCCTCTCCTGTGTTTGCAGGTTGCCTATGGGACCACAGAGAACAGCCCTGTCACCTTCATGGGGTTCCCCAGTGACAGCATCGACCGGAAAACCCAGACAGTAGGATACATCTTTCCCCACACAGAGGTGACCGTGACCCTCCCCACCTGCTCCAGGTCCTCTGCCAGCAGCACACCTTGGTCTATCCTCCCTGTCTGGTGCTGGGCTCTCACTGAGCCCTTCTTCACTTCCAGGCAAAAATTGAGGATCCAGAAACAGGGCAATCTGTGCCTCTGAACACTCCTGGGGAGCTTCTGATCCGTGGCTACTGTGTCATGCTGGGCTACTGGAATGACCCTGCCAAGACAAGTGAAGTGATCTCTGCTGAGGGGTGGTACAGGACAGGGTGAGTGTAGGAGCAGCCCTGCTCCTCCCAGACCATCCCACGGGGTGGCACTGGATGGGGATGCATGGGTGTGTCTAGGAGTGCTTGGCTGGGATTTCCAAAGTAGGGAAAACTCTCCTAATTTATCCCTCTGATCTGCCTGTGACACTTCAGAACAGCTTTTAGCACAGAGCCCTTGGTGCTGAGTGTCCCTAGAGAGGGGGATTGTCACTAACCACTGCTGGATGGAAGGATAGTGAGGGTACAGGGCAGGGGCAGGAATTGCCTCCTCCCTAAACCCTGGTGCTTGTGTGGATGCTGCCTATTTCTGCAACAGGAGCTCTTTGATCTCTTCCATGTGTTCAGGTGGCATCTCAGCCACTACCCTCTGGATACCCTGGCTGGGTGGGAGCAGGGTGAGGTGTTCAGCTTTAGTGTCCAGCTGGGACAGGACTAGGAGGGCATTATCATTTCAGGGACCTTGCAAGCCTGGATGAGCATGGCTACTGCAGAATTATAGGGCGTTGCAAGGACATGATCATTCGGGGAGGAGAGAACATCTACCCAGCAGAACTGGAGCAGTTCCTCCACACCCATCCCAAGGTTGAGGAAGTCCAGGTGAGTGGGAGGAGGTGGGGTGGGTGAGCAGCTGGCTTTGGGGATCCTGTACATAAAGCCTCTGGGATTGCAGCTTGGAACCTGGTTGTCTTTCCCTGTTTTCAGCATCAAATTCTGGGTAATATTGGTTGTCAAGGAGGAGGGAGAGCCTTATGGGGTGGAAGGGGTAGGCAGAGCTCCTGGCATGGGGCATATGGACTGGGGCAATCTCCTTGAGTTCCAGCTGCACATCTGAAAAATGCCTGTCATTCTTCAGTTCTATACTGCCTGTCCACTTTCATATTTCCCTCTGAAATTCTCACTCAGAAAGCAGTCTGGAAGGACAGATTTTACTGATAATTGCTCAATTCAGACTCTTTCAACTAGTCCCTGGAGATGAGGAGTCAGACTTTGTTTCACCTCTTCCCATGACAGCAAAGATTTCCAGGACTGAGCAGCTGCTCCCAGTCTGCTGGGATGGTTCTCCTCCAGTTTTTTTTGCCAGACAAGTTTCCCCATAAATAAACTGGTTATTTAGTCAGAGTTCTGCCTGTGCCAAGCGAGCATCTCTCCTTGGAACAGTCCCAGTGCAGATGGGTTGCAAACCAGCCCTGTTTATGTGGTTTCTAGGGCTTTATGTCACTGCTCTGGACTCAAAAGGATCGACGTGTCTCTAGGATTTTGAGATACTGGTTCAAGGCAGGGAATGACAGATGGATTCTTGTGGAATAGTAGGAGCAAACTTTGGAGAGAGCTCAGGCTTGGGACACTCATCTCCTGGTGTCATGGGCAGTGGTCAACCAAGATCTGTGATTATAAGGGTTTCAAATAATCCTTTAATTCGACCTCATGCCTCCCCTGCCATTCCATCTGGAGATCCCAATGCATTCGTGGCAGCCTACAAAGTCTCCCTGCTGTTTGAAAACCTCTTGCCCCATTTTTTTGGGAAGCAGAGGAATGACAGGTCCATATTGCACCCATGATGCTCCAGCAACCTGTGCTATGGGGTCAGGGAACATGACAGGGATGTCCCCAAGGGTCACACTGTCCATCTGTCCTAACCAGGTGGTTGGTGTGAAGGATTCGAGGATGGGAGAAGAGATCTGTGCCTGCATCCGGCTGAGGGCTGGGCAGGACTGCACTGAGGAAGAGATTAAATCTTTCTGTAAAGGAAAGGTGAGTCCCCAGTCCTCAGTTCCCTTCCAGACCAGTACACTCAGGGGCTGCTGAGGACTGGTGGATGAAAGCCCATGGGTTTAAAGCACTGGGGGACCCAGCCCTGACATTACCAGGCTGCTCCAGGTGGGTTGTGTAGCCATTGCTTTTCTCTTCGCAGATCTCTCATTTCAAGATCCCACGTTATGTGGTGTTTGTGGGTCAGTACCCACTCACTGTGTCAGGCAAGGTAAGAGGGGCTGGGGCAGGGCAGGAACATTGGTGTCCTGTCCCAGATCCTGCCTGAATCTCTCTCCCTCCTCTCTGCACTTCATTCCAGATTCAGAAATACAAGTTGAGGGAGCAGATGGAGAAGCACCTTCAGCTCTGAGATTGGGAAGACAGAGCAAAATCTGGGATAAATCAGCCCCATTTCAGTCAGCTCTGAGTCTGCCTTTCACCTGTGCCTTGGGCTAAGCAGTGGAGACTTTTTCCCTCCCTGACATCAGGCCTGATGGCACTTTTAGTCAATAAAACAGAGTGCCTTTTTTTCCCGGCTGGGTTTGTGTCTTTGCCAACAGAAATATTGTGGTGTGAGGAAGGGATGCTTATTTCTGGAATTCTGTCAGGTTACCAAAAGACCTTATGAAGGTTTAAAAATCTTGCGTGTCTCTGAGCAGCTTGGCTGCAGCCATTTCAGAGGAGTTGAACAGATGCTGGTGGGTATTTTACTGATATTTTGAAGTCCAAACACCCTGGCCTGGCTTCCCAGGGTAGGTGATGCCTTTACTCCATGGATGTTGTGAGACCCTTGGGTCATATAACAGTGGCTTAACTTGAAATTAAGGGCAGGGGGTTCAGAGAATGAGACTTTGCATTGGAAGGGACTCCCTAAACTGGCTGGAAAACCTCACTCTGTTCCCACACTTCCCCCAGCTGTTTCCCAAAAAAAAAAAACCTTCTCCGAGGTAGATTTGGCTTTGTTTATTTTGTTGTTTTGGACAAGACAGACAATAAGGTTGTTGCAGAAATACCAAAATTCCTGTCCCATAGGCAGTGTGAAGCACAGCACACCTGGGACAGCATTTTACGGGAGTTATTTGGTACCTCCCAACCATGAACCACTCCTGTGAGCAGGGGGAGAGCAGAGCTCCTCTTTGCCAGCAGAAGTGTCCCACCGCAGCTGGAAAGCAGATAATGTTGCTGCCAACTCTCGCCGACCTCCCGCTGTCTCCCTCCTGCTTCCTTCCCGAGCAGGGCTAAGGCTGAGCCCCCTCCATGCTGCAGCTTCCTCTGGTGGGTGGAGGGAAGTGGTGTGATGGGGAGAGAGGGGAAGATCAGCGAGGTCTCAGTGCTTCATCTCGCAGCTAGACGGTGGGTTCTACCCATGGAAGCAGACGGCAGGGGCAAGCCCCCTGTTCCCATCTGCTCTCTGAAGGAAAAAACATGAATGGTTTGTGTCAGAGTTTTTCTGTACAGTGCCTTTCCAGCAAGTTCCTCCCCTGTTCCCAAACTGCTCATGAGGCTGGTGGCAGCACTGATCCTTCGACATTTCACTCAGGTCTCCTCCCTGCCTTGGTTTTAGGACCCCTGTAGCCTTCCTGAGGGAAGAACTGTTACCTGCATGACAGTCAGTGGCCTTGGGGACACAGTGGAGCTCCATGACTGATACCTAGGGAAGGACTATATACCTTCTTTTGCTTCCTTCAGCACTAACCCAGGTGCAGGACAGGCCTGCAGTGAGAGGAGCTTCTCTTCCCATCCCTGTTTGGTATCTCCACCTTTGGCACAACCCCTGCTCTGGCCACAGGTGCCCCATGCACTTACTGTAGCTGGGGGGCTGTGGGTAAGAAATGAAGGTGATGTCAGCCCTGACTGTGAGGACAGACACACTGCTGAGAAACCCAGTGAGTCCTGGTCACAGCCAGCACAGAAGTGACAGCCCCTGCCATTCCAACCCTGCTCTGTGGGTCTGAGCCCTGGCAGAGCTTGGTCCCAGGGCAGCTTTCCCTACCATCCCATGCCTTCCCCGGGGCATAGCCAGCCCTCACCAGCCAGGACACCTCCCAAGCTACCCCATGCCCCTTCCAAACCCCTGGGATGGTGCAGCCCCGGCTCTAAACACTCACCGTAAATGAAAAGCTGGCCGGGCCTGGCAGTGTGGTCTCAGCATCTGCAGTGCTCCAGAATCCATCCATGGCTTCTGCCCTGCCCGTGCCTGAGTCCCACTATTATAGTCCTTGCTGCCTGCTCGGAAACTCCCCGGACTGGGAAGGTGACATCAGGGGTGGATTACTCTGAACTACGTGTTTCTGGCCTGGAAACGGGAACCTGCAGTCACAGCCTTTGTCACGGGCATTTCGGAGTTCCCCGTGGCTATTAATAGAGACAGCTAATAACGTCGGGGTTTGCACAGCCCTGTGTGGTGACAGACCACCTCCCTCTGCCGAAAGGCTGGAAAACCCTTCCCGGCCTCGGGGAGCAGCGGGGGAAGGATGCGGGGGCAGTTCCTGGAGTGCCCAAACTTCCTTGGGACCGTGTGTCTGCGGAGGACACCGGGAGAGGACACTGTCCCCGGCACCGGGGGAGAACACCAGCCCTGGCATCCCCGGCACCGGGCGAGGACACTGACCCCGGCACCGGGGAAAGACATCGGCGCCGGGAGAGGACATTGACCCGGGCATCCCCGTCACTCACAGCGAGCATCCCCCGCCCAGCCCCGTTGGGAGCGGAGGGTTTTGTCCCCGGTCCCTCCCCCGTTCCCCGCGCCCCGCCCCTGTCCCGCTCACGCCGGGGGAGGCCCCGCTCGGTGTCCGCCCGGTGCGGGCGGTGCTGCGCTCCGCGGGCTCCATGGCGGCGGCGTGGGGCTGGCGGCGGACCGTGGCGGCTGTCGCTGCGGCGCGGCCCGGCGGGGGCGGCCCGGGACGGGCAGCGGGACTGGGAGCGGGTCCTGCCGCGGAACCGGCCCCGGAGCCGGCCCCGGAACCGACCGCCCCCGCCACAGCCGCGCTCTACGTGCACGTGAGCGGGGACACGGGGGGACCCCGGGGCTTGTGTATGTGCGGGGTGCACGGGGACCCCCGGCTCTGCACACGTGGGGGGACACGGGGACCTCGTCTTGACACACGGGGGTGCACGGGGTCCACGGGGCTGGCACAGGCGGAAGGTGAATGTGGCTGCTCGGGGCTCGTACACACGTGGGTGCATATGGGACCCCGGGGCTGGCACACGTGGGGGACAGGCCAGCCTGGCAGTGTCATGGGGCACACGGGGCTCCCCTGAGCTGAGGGGCTCCCCGAGCCGTGCGCATCAAGGGCCGCACCCGTGGGTTGTGTGCCTTGTGGGGCAGTTGGGGGACACTGGGCTCCGTGCACCAGGCTGGGGCTGTTCCCCCCTCAAAATGGGGTGCCGGGGGGTGAGGGCATGGCCGTCCCCCACACACCCCGTACCCACAGTGGCCCTACTGCCGCAAGCGCTGCTCCTACTGCAACTTCAACACGTACGTGGTGCCCGCGGTGGACGAGGCGGCCGTACGCGCCTGCCTGGTGCGGGAGGCACAGACACTGCTGCGCCTCAGCCAGGTGCACAGGTGAGTGCCCACGGGGAGCTCGGGGGCAGTGCTGTGCCCTCCAGTGCCCCCCTGTAACTTCCAACCCTCTGCTTACAGTGTCACCTCCGTGTTTTTCGGCGGGGGCACCCCCAGCCTGGCCAGCCCCCACACTGTCGGGGCAGTGCTGGAGGCTGTGGCGGGCGCTGCCCATCTCTCTGCTGGCGCTGAGGTCACGCTGGAGGCCAACCCCAGCTCCACCAGCACATCGCGCCTCGCTGGCTTCAGGGCGGCTGGGGTCAACCGCCTCTCCATCGGCGTCCAGGTGAGCGGGGCTCGTCCCCACCACAGCCTGCGCAGCCCCCCGTGACCCCATTGTCACCGTGCTCCCTCCGCAGTCGCTGGATGACGCCGAGCTGCGGCTGCTGGGCCGGGAGCACACGGCGGAGGAGGCACGGAAGGCTGTGGAAGGGGCTCGGGGGCTCTTCCCCGGCCGAACCTCTATCGACCTCCTGTTCGGGCTGCCGGGACAGAGCCGGGATGCGTGGGCCCAGCGGCTGGAGGAGGCGCTGGGGCTCTGTGACGACCACATCTCGCTGTACCAGCTGACGCTGGAGCGGGGCACGGCGCTGGCGGCACAGGTCCGGGGGGGAGCCCTGCCCGCACCCCCGCAGGACCTGCTGGCTGACATGTACCACACTGCCCGCACTGTGCTGGTGGCCGCTGGCTTCCGGCACTACGAGGTCTCCAATTTTGCACGGAAGGTAGGATGGCCCCGATGCTGTGCTCCCCCATGTCATGTTGCCCCCCAGCAGGCTCAGCCCCCTCTTATGCCATGCCATGCTCTTCCCCAGGGTGCCATCAGCACACACAACCTCTCATACTGGCGGGCTGACCAGTACATTGGTGTGGGGCCAGGTAAGGGGGCGATGCGGGGCTGAGGAGTGGGCGTGTGTGGCCATGTGCCCCCTGAACTCAATTGTCCCCTCCCTGGCTGCTGCAGGGGCACACGGGCGCTTCGTGCCGCGGGGCGAGGGTGGCTGCAGCCGGGAAGCTCGTGTCCAGACCCTGGAGCCTGTCGCCTGGATGCGGGACGTGCAGAGCCAGGGACACGGCACCAGGAGTCGGGCAGTGCTGAGCCCTCTGGAGCAGTGAGTACTGGGGTCTGCCCCATGCCCCCGCCCTGTCCGTGCTGCCCCACAGCTCTCCGTGTCCCCACAGGCTGGAGGAGCTGCTCAGCTTGGGACTGCGCACGGATGAAGGTGTCACACACGAGGTGAGGAGCACCCGTGGGGACACCCCATCGACCTGATGCTAATCATGGAATGGTTTGGATTGGGTGGGTGGGTGGGATCTTAAAGCCCATCTCATTCCATCCCCTGCCGTGATCTAACCTTCCGCTAGATCAGGTTGCTCCAAGCCCCGTCTTGAACACTCCCAAGGGTGGGACATCCACAGCTTCTCTGGGCAACGTGTAGCAGGGCCTCACCACCCTCAACGAGAAAAATTTCTTCCCAATATCTAATCCAAATCTGCCCTTTGTCATCCCTTCCTCCCTAGTCCTGTCACTCCATTCCCTTGTCCAAAGCCCCTCTCCAGCTCTCCTGCAGCCCCTTTGGGCAATGGGATACTGATGCCCCATCACTAACATCCTTCTCTCGCCCTGGGCACAGCGCTGGGAGCGTTTCTCCCCTCAGCTCAGCCTGCAGGACGTGTTCGGGGCGCCGGGGGAGGCTCGGGCACTGCAGCAGCAGGGCTGGCTCGTCCTGGACAGTGGGTGAGCCCCGGGAGCGGTGCGCAGGGCCGGGGGCTGTCCCCGGGGCACCGGGGCTCACTGTCGCCTTTCCGCAGTGGCCTGCGGTGCAGCTGGGCTGGCCTGGCCGTGCTGGACTCGCTGCTGCCCGACCTGCTCTGGCAGCTGCAGCGGGCGCTGGGCGCTGCCCGCCGCCCACCGAGGGGGACACCGGCGGGGGACGGAGACTGTGGCCGGGAGGCGAGGGCTGTGAGCGGTGACAATGGATAATAAACCACGAGAACCGTGTGCTGGCTGAGCGGTGTTGGAGCGGGGACACTGGCCGAGGAGAAGGGCAGGACAGTCCTGCTGGGTGTAGCCTGGTGTCTCCGGTGTCCCAGCGTCCTGGAGCCCCGCTGTCCGAGAGCTCTGGTGTCCCTGTGTCCCTGCTGTCCCGGCGCCCTAGTGTTCCTAGATGCCCAGTGTCCCAGTGCCCAGTGTCCCCGGTGTCCCAACGTCGCCAGTACCCCGGTGTCTCCGGTATCCCAGTGCCACGGGATCCCGGTGTCCCAGGTGTCGCGGCACGCTGGTGTGCCCAAGCCCCAGTGTCCCAATGTCCCTCTATCCCGGGCTGTCCCTCCATCCCGGTGTCCCCACCGTGTCACAGCCTCACGGCGCATGCCTACGGACAGTGGCGCATGCGCGCAGTGCGCCCCGCCCGGCGGAGCAGTACCGCGGAGCTCCAGGAGGGGGCGCTGCGCCGCCGGAGGCCGCTCGGTGCCAGGGCGCTCTATCGCGACATATCGCCACCGGCGGCGGGGCTGGCGGCCGGGACATGGCGGCGCTGCGGGGGAGTCGCCCCCGGAGCCAGATCTCCGCGGGTACGGCCCTGAGCAGAGCAGAGCAGAGCGCGGCTGGGCGGCGGCGGCCAGGCCTGAGGCCTCGGCGGGGCCGCGGTTGAAGCGGCCGGAGCCAGCCCCTTGCCCAGCAGTGACCCCTGGCATTGTTGGGATCATTTATTTAAAAGGAGCCGGTCCCAGCGGGAGGGACGCGCAGCTGAAGGGGGGAACAGCCCCCGGTGGGATGCCCTGAGCTTGGCCCGGCCCGCAGTGCCCTGGGTTTGGCTGTTTCAGAGCTTTCTGCCACCGAACAGCTTCTGAAATGCAGTGGTTTGTTATTCGAGTCGTGCGGGGTGAGCACAGGGAATCTGAGCGATTGCACCTGCAGCTGGAGCCCTGAACTTCCCGGGAATGTGGTGTTCCACCTGCAGGGATCTGTGTTTATTTGCATTTATCTTACCCGTTGTCTCTCGTCTAGAATAAAGTGTGAGACAATTCACTCCTGCTTGACCCACTTTGGTCTTTGCAGCTTCTCAGAGGTTGATTTTTTCCAATTATAAGAGATGCTGAATTTATTTGTTCTGTGCAACCTTAAAGAGAAATTATCCCAAAACACACTTCAGCTGGAAATCATTAACCAGGCTGAAAGAGGAAGATGGTGTTTCCTTGGGAGACTGAAGAAGAAGTCTCTTCATCTGTTTTTTAGGCAAGAAGGAAAAGACCTTGACCTTTGAACAGCCCTGTTCAACAATTGCAGAAGAGTCTGAACCCGAGCCTGAGCCTGAGCCTGGTCCATATGTTCTCCAAGGAGAGGACATCCAGGCACTTGCAATTAATTTGGAGGACCTGGAGAAAGTATGTATGAGTATTTTTACTGGTAGAAACAGCTGCCTTAACTGACACTCTCCTTTTGTGTGTTTAATAGAGGGTGCTACCCATTTGCTTAAGCCAAAACTCACTCTTGCAGCTGAGTTCTCATTCCATTTTGTCTGTCCTGCTTTTTATCGTGATAAAATATCAGCTCATCAGGTTCAGTTGCTAAAAGTAAAGGATTATAAGTCCCTATGCAGTTCTTTCAAATTGTAAGGTAAATCATCTGCCTCTTCAAAATTACATCTTCAGCTTTCTGGTCTAATAAGACCTGTAAGTTGTTTAGCTCATGGCTTTCCTTCCAAAACTCAGGTCACAGTGTGTGAGTGGAAGCATTTGAGTGACAGAGCAGCGGAAATCTCTTGGGAAAGTGATTTAAAACTCTCCTTTTTGTGCCCCTGTTATAAACCAGGATCCAGAGGACTAAGACACTAACTGAGTTGGTATCTGCACAGCTGCACAGCTGTGTAATTCCTCTTTTAGGGGAGGAATCATTGAAGATTGGGCTTGGAGAGGACCTTAAAACTCATCTATTTCCACCCCCTGCCATGGGCAGGGACACCTTCCACTATCCCAGGTTGTTCCAAGCTCCATCTGACCTGGCCTTGGACACTTCCAGGGATGGCACAGCCAGAGCTTCTCTGGGCAACCTGTGCCAGGGCCTTACTGCCCTCACAGGGAACAATTCTTTCCTAATATCTAATCTAAACTGACTCTTCTAGTTTGAATACATTCCTCCCTTGTCCTGTTGTTAGATGTCCATGTGAAAAGTCCATCTCCAGGACTCTTATAGGAACTGTACTGATATGACTTCTGTGCATATCCTAAGAGGATCAGATGGAATAAAGGTGAGTCAGTATGTACCTAACTGCACTGTGACTGTTTATTTCCTGCAGCTTCCTGCTCCACGCCTTCCCCATGATGCTGGGAGAATTCCAGTTACCAAGAGTTACCTCGTCCGAAAATACCAACCCAAGGAGGTGGCGCATGTTGTAGCACATCCTGTCCCCCGCAAGGCACCCAGGGGACCACTGACTTTTGCTGGTAGGGCTCAACTGTACATCTTACCTCTGGGTTTTGGTTTTGCTAAGCCAAACTTTAGTGACCTGGCTCTGGGGTTGGGTATTTTTATGTGTATGTTGTAGGACCAAGACAGTTTGATGATGGCTCTGAAGAGATCCTCCCTCATCACATTTTGGGAAGTGTCGAGGAGTTAAGGGTGGAAGCCTTGGCCAGAGGAAACACTCAGGTTGGTTTGTAGAGTCAGGAAAATGCTGCTGCGTGGCACTTTTCCAGAGGTGGAGTGTGGTGCCTGCAGTACCTTTCGATGCTTTCCAGCACCTATCAGGAGCAGGGCAGGCCTGAGGTGTGGTTTTCCCAGCCTTGTCACACTCTGGGGGAGGGTTTGCCTACAGAGAAACTGCACCAGCAGGTTTTGGAGTCCTGTGTGCAGGACCAGGTCATGGAGGGAACAATTACACAGGCTTCCTCTTCCCTTTGTGCCCTGCTGATTGTGTCAGGGAAGAGCTGGTGTTGCAGCAATGCTGTTGCTGGAGTCTCATTACTCAGATAAATACTTCTGTTGTTTCCGACTGTGTCCCTACCTGCCCTGGTTTCCTTCCTCTCAGAGTGCTGATGTAAAAGTCCTGTCAATCTGAAGAATTCTTCTCTCCTCCCCTCTCCCATTCCTGTTTTGGTGTGCATGGAGAGGTTCATTTCACATTTCCTTTCTCATCAGCTAGCAGATGCTATTAAAGTTCCTTGTCCAGATGTTACTGTGGCAGCTTTAAAAGAGGAGCATGAAGGAGAGAAGGAAGAAAAGGCACGTCAGGACCAAATAACAGAGCACAAAGCTTTCCAGAACTGGAGCCATCATATGGCAATGAGGAAAAAGCAGGAGAAACACCTACGAGGTGAGAAAAGCTGAGGAGGCCTCATTCTGTGAAATTCTGTGTGCAGGTAGGGGAGTTTGATGTCCCCACACCAAACTGCAGTGGTCATTGCCCACCAGGGTTAATTCTATTGCCACTGCAGTTTATTTCCATGTTCTCAGAGCTCCCACACTGCTCGTGCTGGTGGCTCTGGCTGTGGTGGGAAGGTGAGCTGGTGGCTCTGGCTGGGGGAAGAACAGTGGATTGGGCAGGGGACAGTGTAAGTGGGTTACAGGTGAACACTAACAGTGGTAAAGGGTGTGCCCAGAAGTGCAGCACCAATGATGTGACGTTTTGTATTTATAGAAATTCTTCACAAGCCAGAGAATGAATTGCTGATGAACAAGTCAGACGATTACAGGCAAATCCAGGAAGAACGTGACCTCATTGACCGGAGTCTCCCTGCCCTATTTCCTGGAAAGGTGAGAGCCCCACTTCCTGTGTGTCCTGATTGTGCTGCTCTTGTGAAACAGCACAGACACTGCTCTGAGTAACTCTCTGAAGAGCTGTCACGAGATGTTTATCAAAGCCACTCCGAGTTCCTCGGCTTGGTGTGCGAGCAGAGCTTTCAGGGACATGAAAAATAAAAACCTGAACTGTGCTATCTGTACTAGTCAGGGGAAAGTGGTGATGAGCAAGTGGCGTTTCCTGATTCTCCCCAAAGACTCTTGTGCCCTGGGAAGTGGCATGGGAACGTGTCACGACTGCTGTTCCAGGGACAGAAAGATCTGATAGCTTCAGGCTTAAATTTTAGTGATTGCCATGGAGAAAAGGGCATGGGGAAGGGAGGAGGGTTATGGGAGTATCATGCTAAAATTATTTTTTTTACATTTATAGCACCATCAAAGAATTGGCATTTGTGTGAGGCTTTATTTTAATATCATTCAACTTTCACATGCACTAGATAGGAGAAAGTTATTTTGTCTTTGGCAGCAGCCTGATAGAAATTTTGGCTTGCTCTGCAGGAAGGGATAATTCATAGAGTTTTAAAATCTTCATGTAGGCAAGGTTAGACCTCTTCTGTTTAGCTTCTCATGCCTGTGAAAACAGCGTGTAGCTGCACGACTCTGTATCAGTGGAAGCCTTGTTTCCCACCCTAGGGATACCGAGTGGGAAGTGAGTTCTGGAGCCTTCCTGACCAAATTGGGGATGAACTCACCGGGCTGAGAACCACCCTGACCCGGACAGAATGTGGGAACCCAGAGCCACTCACTCATGTGGGGAAACCCCGCACTATCCAGTGGGAAACAGGTAAGGGAACACTGCAGAGAGGTGATTCCAAAGAAATGGGGCACAAGTGTGGAGGGAGCAGCTCCTTCCCTGTTGAGCCTCCTGTTAAAACACCACGAAGCCAAAGTTTGGCAGAGGGTGAAATCTGATAGGCTTGTGGTGAGTTCTTGTATGGGTATTTCTACAGGTGTGAAGCCTCCAAAGAGGATTCCTTGCCACCTCTACTGGGATAAGAGTCCTTACCTGAAACATCGACGGCAGGAGCTGAAGCCTGTCCTAGAGGAGATGGAGTTTCATAAACCAGTAAGACCAGAGGAGCAAGGGTGTTCTTTGTATCTCATCTGGTGCTTTAGAGTAACAAAGTTGCCAAGAGCTGAATCTGAAAAAAGCATTAGGAAACTAAAACTTGGTCCTGCAGTACTTTCCCTGGAAGTTCCCACTTTTCCAAAGGGCCACGCCTGTGAAAGAGTTGTCTGGCCTCCTGAAGTGTTGCATGGGGTGGTCTAGGGGGCTCAGAACAGGACCTCAAACCAGCAGCATGCAGCTGCCAGGACCTAGGCAAAGAAAAACCTGACAAATACTAGTGTAGGACTTGGATTTAGTGTCCTGGGGCAGAGGGAAGAGACCTTTACCCATGTGGAAGACCCACATCTGAAATAATCTCCTGAAGGCAGGTGGCCTCTCCTTCTAAAAACAAAACAAACCTCACTTTTTTCTCTTTGACACCTGTCTTTGGGGATGAGAAACGTGTGAAGGAGACTTTCTCCATGCATCATTGATAGTGGGGAATGCAGTCATCTAGGATTCTTGGGAATCTCAGAATTGGTTCCTTCCCTTGTTCCTTGAACATTCTTTGAATACCTCTACAAACAATTGTAGGAGCAAGATAACTTCACTTTCCTTGACTGAGTTGATGCATTTATCTGGTCTTTTAATGCCGTTTCTATAGTAAAGAGCAACTGTGAGTTGGTTATTGTTGTGTATGTACAGGAGCTGGAAGAGCTGGAGGTGATTGGGAAAGGGGAGCCTGTCACATCTGCCTCAGCCAAGGCTTTTCGACAGTCCACCATTTTTTCTGAAGATATTGAGACCCTGTAAGTTTTACTTCGTGGCAGAAAGAAAGAATTTTGGGCTTGCACCAGCAGTTTGTGAAGGTATCCTTAGCTGTCCTGATCCAGAATGGAGAGGGGTCTCCACTGGGACACAATAAATGGCATATTCTTATATTATAATCACCAGATTTAGGAATCTTTGTTCCCTGGGGCCTTGTGTCTAAGGAGCAAGAATCAGAGAAAAGTTTTGTTGAGGCTCTTCCTCCAGTCTTCCCTCTGTGTGGCTCCAGAGCTTACATCAGGCAGGGTGGGATTCTACCCTCAATTGCCTCCATTTGGTTGTCTTTTTCTAGCCTTCCATCACTAATTTCCTGGTTTTCCCTGTCCTGTCCATCTGAAATGAGCACAACCTGAGGGCCTCTTGTCCTTTTTCAGTCATGTACCTCAGACAGGTCTCATTTTTTTAATATTCTGGCTGTCCTGTCCTCTTTGACAGTGACATATAGCTAGCTGGAGTTCACCACATCTGCAGGGCGCTGTCCCTGAAGAGATTACTGTGTGGAAAAGCATTAATTGGGTTTATTTCTTACAGGGTCTTGTAAATCACTCTTGGTTCTCCCCTCTCGGGAAGTGAATTTCACTCCATGAAAATTCATTTTTGTTTTCTTTAGCAGTGACCCTTTAGATGACTCCTTCACTGTGGTTACAGAAACTGAAAGGGTTCCATCTTTAGTTTTCTGTGGCCAGCCTGCTCGTTGGATCAAGGGTGTCACTGCTAGGAAGGTAATTGCTAGATTTTAATTGTTTAGTCAAGCTAAGCCTATTTGAGTTCCCAAGTCATAGCTGTACACTGAGTGTCACTCCCAGGCCACAGAATGGGGGACTTATTCTGAACATAATCAAGTATCCCTATGTTTGCTCCACAGAGATGTAGGAACAGAAGGGCTCTGGTTGTGGTGTGAGGTTCAGATTGCCAGGCTCTCTCTGTATAATGGCCACTTCTCTGGACCTGCCTTACAAGTTCTCCTACTAAGGCTCAACCCCTTATTTGAGCTATGAGTTCATTGCAGGATAAATCCTTCCAGATAGAGTAGAAATTGTTATCTTTTATCCTCTTCCTTGTAGGATGAAATTGGCATTGCTGCCCGGCTCACCTTTCAGGCTCTGGTTAGTCAGAAGGCTGAGAGCTTCCTGACAGTGACCAATGATGGCAGAGCTGCAGTCTGGTACAACTGGATGAGGCTTCCCCTGCAGATCCCCTCCAGAGAAGCCAAGGGGGGAAAGATGCCCTGTTTTTACTTTGATACCAGACCAGGTATGAGACCTGCTGGTCTCCAAGACCTTTGTACCTTGAGCAAGAATTTGGGAGTTACCTGGGAGTCTGACTAATGGCAGAGCACTGCTGGGTGATTCTTCTGAGGAAGCCACCTGGGCTGCCAGAGCTGACTCACCCAAAAGAGCTGTGCAAGGCAGATCCCTCTCAGGGAACGTAAAGGAAAGGAGGTTGCTCCTACTCTGAGTGTAAATGGGTGGAATATTGAGAAGTGAATCATTTTCTGATGGCAAATGGGGTGTAATCTATTGGAGAGAGAACTCAGCTTGCTGTAGAAGGAGAGTGCAATGAGAATAACACCAGTTCAGGAACACAGGGACTGGGAGTGAATCTGGAAGGAGAAAAATAACTGGATGAAGTGTGATAACCAGCTAAACTATGGGAAAAGTCTCCTACAGAGATAAGGACACTCCAGGTGGAGTTGGAAAAGGGTCAGGTTAGCCAGGTGGTTTCTTGCAGACCAATGAATTTTCTCATTTATTTCAGGTGTAATTTTGCCTGGAGAAACTCGGAAGTTTTCCTTTATTTTCAAGTCAGAGAGAGCAGGTGTTTTCAGCGAGCCCTGGGAATTCAGGACACATCCTCTGTTATTAGGAGGAGCTCTGCTTCAGGTGACCCTTTGGGGAGTTGCTGTGTATGAGGATAAATTGGCTGACTTCAGAGAGAAACTGGAGGTAACCAAGCATGTAACTGGGTAACTGAGCTTTGAACTTTATATGCAAATAGAGGATAAGGGTGGGAGTGGACAACATGGTATTTTTATTGCTGTGCAATTACTGCTGAGTGAGATTTACAGAACGTCTGCATATACTTGAGCAGGTTTGCTAAATAACATGAGGAACTCTGCAGTCTATTGTAATGTTGTTACTAAAGACGTAACTGTGTTTCCTAAAGTGTTCACACTGGTCCTTTAAAGAGTGAAATTTCTGTTGGTAATTAATTTCATTAGTTACTTAGTGGGAAGGGGATTGACTGTTGTACACTATGTTAGCAGTTAAGGTATAAATTGAAAATTACCCTGTGATTTGAAAAGTATAGTTAGGGGGAGGATTTGTAGGTTTTATTTGAAAAGCTGTTGGAAGTCTTGCTCTGCTCAGTGGGGTTTGCAGTTGTTCATGTCCTTGTAACTCTGTATAATGAATACTTGGTTACAAGAGGGACTGAATTTGTTTGTTTGTAACTGGAATGGGGACTCACACATGCTGCTCTTGTGGTGCCTCAGACTGAGCTGGCTATTCGAGAAGGTGCTGCTATAGTGCAAGAGAGCCTGAATGAACTTCTTGACCAAGTTCGGACCCCCGAGCGCAGCCCATCTCCTGTGGATTCCTGTGTCACAGAGGAAGAGCTGTTCTACAGGAAAAATCCTCAGGTGATGTCTGCTGTTGGATGGGCTGCACAACTGAAATAAGTGGGGAGGGCAGAGCCACAGGGCTGCTGCATCCCTGGGATTCTGGATCTGGCAGAATCTGCCATGGAGGCTTTAGCAGTTGGGTTTGAAGAGGGAAGGTGCAGCTGATGTTTACTTTTCCCCCCGTTATCACAGTTGCATTATCATCATCAAGTGGTAAAGCAGCTGCATAAACTGTGGAGACAGCACATGGCTGTGCCTTCAGTCTTGGAGGAAGAGGTGCCCTTGGACCAGAGGAGCACTGTGGAGGACACAGAGTACCAGGAGAGCACCTTGGAGCCTCTCTCTGCCCGGAGCAGCACCACAGAGCTCCCAGGTGGAAAGTACACATTAGAGGAGGCTCCAGGGGAAAAGAGCATTGAGGAAGAAGAAGCAGGACCTTCAGGATGGAACCTTTCCCTCGAGGACTTGAAACAGGTGGTCACCTCCGTTCCCACTGGTGCTGTGACAAGCTGATGGTGTGTGAATTCCCCTACAAACAGCCCAGCCTGCCCCAGTGTGAGCCCACCCAAAGGACTGCTGCCAATATGCTGGGAGTTAGAGAGATTTATGATGTGTGTTGCCTCTGCTGACCACACCCTCAGTGCTCTTGTAAAGCGATTCCCAAGAGAGACTTTGTGGGCTGTTGTGTGAAGAAGAAAAGAGAACCACACAATATAATAGATATTTTAAGCTCTTACCCCGTTAGCTTTCTGTCATCTCAGGACTGAATGCGGGGGGCAGGCTGGGCTTACAGCCTCCTGTGGCTCCCCCAAGGGCTCCTCTCCTTGGAGAGTCCTTCCTATTCATCAGAGAGCTAAGGGGGCACTCATGACAGGCTGTGGATAAAGTACAGACCTCCCTAGATTAAAGCAAGAGTGGTTTGGACTCTGTCAGCGGTTTTTCTGTTGTGCTCTCTTGGAAATCTCTCTGCTGCTTTTATAATTAAGCTTTACTAGGGAGCCTTCTAGCTCAATAGAATCCCTGTTACCCAGCACACCTCAAGTTGCAAAGGGGCTTAATGTCAGTCTGATGGGGGAATTTGGGATTGTTCCCCAGGTTTTGGGTACCTTGGCCAAATCCCAGCTGTGTAGGAAGCCACATGTGGGTGTGTAAGTGCCCAGTGCAGCCTGGCTTCAGACTGGTGTCTGGGAAGAAGGCTGCTCCACTGAGCTCAGGGACTGGGAATGAAGACTGAGAAGTGCTCCACAGCCCCTGTGTGTTCTCTCTCACAGGCTATAATGTCAATCCCCAGGGAGGAGCAGCAGGAAGAAGCACTGACCCAGCTCAATAAGGCAGCTCTGGAGCTGTGTGTTGAACAGAGGCCAATTCAGTCAGACCTTCTGTATCCACTCTGGTGGGTTACCTTAGCAAGGAAAACCTTGTGAAAACATTGTGTGATCAACTGCCTCAGCGAGCTCTGTTGCAAGTGTTGTGATTCAGAGTGCACATAATTATATGAGGTCTAGAAGTCATCTTTACACTCTGGTTTTTTATAGCTTAATTGTAGCAGCTGTCTAGGACCCAAATGCCTTTTTTTTTTCCTGGAGATAAGTTTAGAATATTAAATGCATGTAATTTTGGAGAGTGTACAAGATTATTTCTGGCAAGATAATTCCAGTCTGTATTTATGAAACCTTTGGGTATTTTCTGTACCCTTTTACTCAGATAACTGTCTCCTCCCTCTTACAGTCTCTCTGTTCTTTGCTCAGGCTTTCAGACTGTAAACATATCAACAGCTTCGAGTTGCTTCTAAATTAGAAGGATGCAGGTTCCTCTTGGTAAACACAGAGCAGGTCGATGCTGATTTACCAACGTGTGTCATGTTGAAGAGCAGACCTAGTTTCACAGTAATATTTATGGGTCCCTGGGAGCCTGTTGATTTGCGAACCACTGAGACCTCCGAGGGATCTAACATGAGGAAAGCAATTTAGCATCCCCCTGCACAGATATTTAGACAGTGGGTGCTGTTTTGTTGGTTTAATGGCACAGGGCAGCTCTCAGCTATGAGTGGCCTTCATTTCTGGGCACAGAGTAAAACAAGGTGGCAGCTGCTGCACTGTCTCCCTTCTGATCCTGTTCCTTTTCTCAGCCTCCAGCTGTGGCGTGGAGCAATTAATGACCTGGTGAGTCACTCTGTGAGGCTGAAATCCCTGCTTGGTTTGATTGAGGAGGACACTGATGTAGAAGCTGTTCCAGAGGAAACAGGTAAATGGTGGTTTTAGCACAGCAACTGCTTTCTGTGGGCTGTTGGAAATACAGAAAACGTGATGAATTTGAGCTGAAATGTCAATTTCAGCATGTCCCCCTGAGGAAAATGCATTTCGAAAAAACTGGCAGATTGTGTGACAGTCACAATACTAATTGGGATCTGTGGTTTGGCATCAGTAAAAAAAACACCCCCACAAAAAAACCCTTTTAATTCAGCTAGGTGTAGCCAAGGTTTTCACATAGATTGACCTAGCAAACACTGCCTCAATGAGAGCTCCTAATTCCTTATTTAAACAAAGAACTCTTCAAGGTATTGTTTTTCAGTGCAGTACAGCTCAGATGAATAAAAAGAGGAAAACACATTGCAAAAACATTCCCACTGTGTTAGTGCAGTGGGCTGGTCTTTCTGGATGTGTGGATGCTTTTGAGTAATTGAAATCCTTTCTTTTGTAGAGGAAATAAAGCAAGGAGAAGCAAAAAAAGGAGGAAAGGAAGACAAAATAGCCAGTAAGAAAGAAGAGAAAAAAGATAAAGAAGGCAAAAGAAGTGGAGTGTCAGGGAAAGAGAAAGTGGTAGGTGTTAGGATGCCTGGTGAGCCTTGAGTGCTGGGGAACAGTGTGATCCGTCCTGAGGTTGTGTATCCTGAGTTTGAGCTGATTTCCAACCCAGTGAAAGAGGTGCTGCTGCTGGGAGGTGCACCTTACAGCAGTCTGAGCAGTGTCCTGACCTGTGTCCCTTTTTTCTTGGTCTGTCCCTGATTAGGATCATTCAAGCAGCAGGCACCTGAAAGGAAAAGATGAGAAGCGACTACCTTCCGTTTCAGGGCAGGACGTGAGAGGGAGAGCAGAGTCCAGCAAAGGAAGAGATGAGAAGCAGCAGGTGAAGGGGGAAGCTGCAACTCCAGATGGGGCAGAACCTGCTCAGGAGCAAGTGGACTCTATTTTACTTGATACATACCGGGAAAAGCTCTGCCTTGAAGTGAGTCTGACCAAAGCTTGTATTCTTGGTTTTGTGCTTTGCTTGTAAGGCACATTGAGGCACAGGGGGAGAGGTAAGCATTTTGTTCAGCTCAGAAAACTGGCAGACATATGTCCCTTGTGCTGCAGCAAGGTAAGTGTGAAATCCAAATTAATTTATTTCAGCCTGGAATCTCTTAGCAGAAATCCAGCCATCACATAGCCACATGCGGCACTTCAATCTGGGATGTCTTTAGCATTGCTTGCAGACTCTGGAGGGATCACCTGAATTAATTGTACCTCAGATAATGTTAAACACACTTCTTAGCCAGGGAAGTTATTACTAGAGCTGTGTTAGCAGCAGGCTGCCACTTCTGTGTGGTTGTGTGTGTGCCCATATGATAATGTACCTCAGAAACCATCTCTGTCAGCCTCAGCCTCAGGATTTCTTCATGTGTTCTCACTGCAACTGTCTTCTCTGAATTTTTGCTGCAGGTTTACAGACTGCTGGGTTCAATGGTGAGTGAAATGGTGTCTTTATTTGAGGATCTAAAGCAGTAACGTGCTCTGAAGTGGGAGAGTGGAGGCCTTTATATGTAGAAATAGACTTGCTTTTAAAAAATAAATAACTGTATTTACACAGATGAAGTGGAGATTCTTTCTGAAGTGATTCAGTGATTACAAATACTGGGCTGCCTTTTTTCTGACACACTGTGATGTGAGACTTGCTAGATCATCTGTTACTGCTACAGATGATGCTTGCCAAGAAGAGACAAGGCAAGAAATATCACCACCTCAGAAAACGTTAAGACTGGAAAATACTGGCATTTGTGCTAAAGGAGAATTCAAAAGTGTCAGTCAACATGAGGTGTGTTCTTTGTGTCTCGATCATGCTTGGCTAGCAGGTGAGTGAGCAGGGTGTTGCTCCTTGTACTCAGGAACACTGGTACCAAGACAGTAGACAAATCCATCCTGGTTTTGATTATATTTTTGGCTGCTTGTCCAGTCTCCCCTCGGGACTTGCTGACAGGAGGTTTCTCTGAGGCATCCTGGATCCCAGTAAAAGCACCATCCCAAGGGGTGTGCCACCCTGCCTGGTTTTGCACTCATGAATTTCCTTCTTGTGCTGATCTTGCCATCTCTTTCTATTCAGCTCCAGGTACCCATGCCCCATTCTCAGACAAGTCTTATGTTGTTTTCTGCCAAGACTAACCACTCTTGAATTACATGAGTGAAATTTGTGGTATAAATGTTGTGAGCATGGTAAGGCCTTGTGTTGGAGCCACCCCTCCTGCCTGTCCATCTGCCTTTGTGTCTGAGCTCATCACCATCTTCCATCTGTGTGCATCACAGCTGGAATGGGGCTTTTGTGGGGGCATCCCAGCCCTCCACGTGCACACTGAGCTTCCCTTGGAGCAGGTTCCCAAGGCAGAGGGAGCTGGGCACAGGGTCTGTCTTGCCCTGGTGTCAGTGAAGTGCCACCTTCCTGCTAAAGCAGCTGGACAGCATTCCCCAGAAAGGCTTTGGCCCTGCAGAGCAGTGACATCAGTGTAGAACACTAATTGGGGATGGTGATCCCACTGGAGCTCTTAGGCAGCAGATGTCTATCCATGCTGAGCGTCGCTGTCACGAGTTCAGTGGCTCCAGGTGTGTCCCTCAGGCACATGCTGCTGTCCCTGGGCTGGCACACGGCTTGGAGCTGCACACGTAGCATGAAATGACTGCTCCTTCTGCTGAATTGGTGTCTTCTGCTTTCTCATTTTAACTCCTGTGCTGTCCCTGGGGAGAGGATCTGTTCCTCCCCTTGGTTCCCAGCAGCACCATAGCAAAGCACAGCTTGTTTTTTTTCACTGGCCAGGTGAGACCCCCTCATGTTTTGAGATGTTTTCTCTTAGTGGGGTGTGGGGAAGCATTTTGGCTTCTGTGGCAGCAGGAGTCTCCTCTGGCTTAGTGGGCACAGACCCACAAAGGGAATGTCTCTGCTCAGCATTCCTGGAGTGAGAATTTCAGCAAGATTTTGAGAATTAGGAGGAAAAAGGCCTGAAGTTGGGGTGTGTCTCACAGGCTCTGACAATAGCTCCTGCCTCCCTGGAGATGATTATCAGCTTGTGAATCTGCCCAACTCAAACTGCTCAAGCCATCTGTTTCTAGGAGAGAGGGAGTCTGCACGTTCTGGAGGCAACGTGATTGTCTTGAAGGCAGGAATCCTTCCATTTGGTAGCTTTACCTTAAAGGATGGCAAAGCCCATCCATGTCTCCATGGATCCATGCCTCCAATCCAGCCTATGGAAACCAGGCTCCATTGTTCATCTACCCACAGGAAAATCTGTTAATGCAACACCAGGTAGATGAAGGTTTTACATCAGTCACATAAAATGGAACAATGTCCTGTGCTGGCATTTTCCTTTCTGAAGGAGGAGGCTGGTGGCACAGGGCAGGTGGGTGGCATAGGAGTTGTGCAAAGGAGAGCAAACCTGGGAATAGTCTAATTTCGTGGCATAATTTTTTGTCATATTGCCAGTGCCTCTTCCAGCCTTGGACAAGAGTGTCCTCAGGGACAAGGTACAAGCAGCATGCAGGAAGGGATGTGCTGGGCCAACAACTGTGATACTCTGCTGTCTGGCTGCTGCAGCTTTTTCTGAGCCAGCTGCTTTTTTTTTTTCCTTTTGCATTGATTTGTGGAAGTTACACGATAGGAACTGCAGTGGAATTAGAGCCAGCTTCCACAGAGCAGCTTTAGAAACATGTACCTCTCATTTACAGGCCCAGTGTGAGATGTGGGCTCTGTCCTCAGCACAGAGACCCTCAGGGCTGTCAGCCCTGCACTCTGCAGGACCCTGAAAGGCCCAGTCCTTGCAGCCAGGCAAGGAAATTATTCCTTCTCCTCTCCCATTATTTGTATTAGTGTTAATAATTTGTGTTGTGTTTGCTAAATAACCAAGGTGAGCGACCTTCCTGGCCTTGGGAGTTGCATTCCAAATCCATCACGTGAGTGGGGCCTGAAGACACCATCATCACCAGAGAGGATGGGAAGAGGGGGAATTGCAGGAAAATGTTGCAAGCAGAAGGTGACAGTGCATTTCCAGAGGTTTCTCAATGGTACAGGGGGTCTGGGTGAGCAGCTAGGCTCTGCTGAGGGCAAGCAAATGAGTACCATTTCCACAGGGGGGTTGTGGGTCATGCAGCAAAGAAAACCCACGTTTGTACAGCTCCAGAAACACCTCATGGCGTGTCTTCCCTGTGGAGAGGTTCACTTTGCTTATAAAAAAAAAAATCACTGCCTGAAGAAAGGCAAGCTGTCTGCCTCACCATCTGACACAGTGAAGCAGCAGCATTGGGAATGGAGGATGAGGAAAGCCTGAATCCTGGGCAGCCATGAAGAATGCCTGCCACTTGCCGAGCTGGGATGTTCTCCGGGCTGACCTGCAGAGGGTTGGGATGCTGGATGTGCTCTTTTCCCACACTGCGGCTGGGAGTAGGACTAGATGCTTATTCAGCTTGCATGGCTAGAGCCTGTTGGGAATGTCAGGCTGCTGAGATCTGCAAAGCCCCTGGAGGCACATGGCCTACCCCGAGACCCAAGGCAGGACCCTCGGGTGAGATGGATCTCAGCTGTGTGCTTTGTGTGGTGGGAGCAGTGGCAGGAAGGCACGACCTCCCCCCTCCCAGAATGTCTCAGCACCTCCGAGATGCTTTCCATCGTGGAAAATGTCAGCGATACTAAATAGATTATATATATCCATAATACTTGAAGGGCTGTCAGTGATTAAAATGGAAGGCAGAGGCCGGGAGAGAGGGGGAGGCATTGAAATGATCGAGAGACATGACTTATTTTGTCATGTCATCTGATGCCTCCCTCTCTCCCCCAGCCAGGCTCCGGGAGCTGTTCAGAGCAGGGGAAGAATCCGCTCCAAATTTAGATCCTAGCAAAAAAAAAAAAAAAAAAAAAAAGAATAATAATTTAAAGAATCCAAATTGCGAGCACGGCCATGGGTAGCAGAGAGGGAGCTGCGTGGTGGGGGAGGGTCGACATCCCTCAGAGCTTCTTCCGCGCCCGGGGACGTGGATTTCTGTCTAAAAATAATGGGGGGAAGGAGGGAAAAAAAAAAAGAAATACAGGCGCGCAGGCAGCAGCGAGCGCCTGGCTGGCTGCCAGAGAAGGGGCAGTGACTGAGCATTTATACAGCATCCCCGCCTCCCGCATGCGGCGGGGCAGGGGCTCGGCGCCGCATCCCCCGCGGCCGGTACCGCACCGCGCTGCGCCGCACCGCACCGGGGGGGCTGAGCGCCTCTGCCGGTGCCCGGGCGGCTCCGAAGGGGTTAATCCGAGCTCTGCCGCCGGGACCTGCCCAGCCAGCCCGGCAACTCGGCGGCGCGCAGCAGGAGCGGGCGGCTGCGGCCGCCTCCAGCCCGCGCTCACCGGCGGCGGCGGCACCGGCGGCGGCACCGCGCAGGTAAGCGGGGCTGCGCGCCCCCGGCACCGGGCTGCGGGGGGAGGCTGGGGAGGAGGAGGAGGAGGAGGAAGGTTCTGGACGGCGGAGCATCGCGGGCTGCGGGGGATGCCGGGTCCCGGCGGGCAGCTCGGTGCCGTGACGCCTCCCGGGCCGGGCTCGGGGCCCCGCGGCGGCTGCGGGAGCGGCGCTGCGGCCGGGAGCGCTGCGGGGGCTGTTCCCTGCTGCTCCCCCCATGGCGGGGCTGCTCCTCCCAGCCCTGCACCTGATTAGGGATGGAGCTGTAATCTCCCCCCGGCCCCCCCTCGCTGACCCTTCTGCCCCCCCCCCCCCAGCCCCCCCATCCCTCCCGCTCCCCCTCCAGGCCGTTCCTCCTCGTCCCACCGCCGCCCCCGCGTCGCTCCCGCAGCCCCCCGCACCGGGCCGCGGGCGATGGGGACCTGGCCCCACAGCCGTGTGTCCTTCTCCCACCTGGCCACCTCTTGGTCAAGGTCACTGCAGTAATTCCATATGAGCTGCTGGGTGCTGCCGCCTTATCTCCCACACGGCTTCTGTTTCACTGCCTTTATATTCCAGAGGAGGGGGGGATGATACTGTGTTTGATAAACCCACAGCTCTTAACCCCGCTGGCAGCTCCAGCCCTGATTACGTTCCTCTCATCCCTGCCCCAGCCCATGCTTCCCATCTCTTCCCATTCAGACTTCTCAAGCCATCTCATGGCAGGCAAAGCCCAGCTGGGGTCAGGTTTCTGGCCGGGATGAGCAATGCCGGGAGCCCGTCACCGGACCTGGGGTTTGTCCAGCTAGGAAACCTGTTGGAGGCAGAGGGAACCATCCTGCCTCCTCCTCGGACTGCCAGCGTGTTTGCCGGTGCTTTCCAGGCTGGTGGCACCTTTGGAAAACGCGACTTTATCTCCACCTGGGTGTTGGTGGAAAGCAGAGCGTGGAGCCGAGTCCTGGAGGACTTTGCTGCGTTGCTGCCCTTGTCCCGGAGCCATTTCCGTGCCAGGCGGGCAGCGGCGTGGCCGGCTGCACCATGGGCTCTCCCGGCGGGATCCAAAGGCCGCGCCGACAGGCTGCATTGCGAAAGGGAATCGGTGCAGGGAAGCGTCTCGAGAGAAACTTCGTCCGCCCGCGAGCGTGGCGGTGCCAGGCTCCTCTCTGACTCACGGGAGATGTTGCCGGCGGAGCCGTGGGGCGCCTGGCCGCTGGCCCACGGGAGCAGGAGGTGCTGGACTGGTCGCACGGGTTGTGTGGGAGCGTGGTGGGCGCTGTGTATGGCTTGTGGCGACATCAGCACAGCCCCGGCCCAGCTCCGGTGGGATGGAGTGCTGTCCCGAGCTGGGAGAGGGCTGGACATGGCGTGGCAGCTGCGGTCCAGGGAGGTACCGGCACTCGAAGTGGGTGGTGGGATGGACACTGATAACCACTGTCTGCAGACACTGCTATGTGGGGGAGATATTACTCTGCTCACACGTGTTGTCTTAGATGGGGGGAAATTGCCAGTGAGTTTTGTCACAGCTGCAGTGGGGCTCTGGGAGCTCCCCAGCCTCATGGTGCAGCCCTGCAGCAAGGCAGCTCCAGGCAGCCTCTGCCTCAGCTTGGCCCTCTGACAAAATGAGGGTGAACAGTGTCTTCTCACTGTGCAGGGAGAAGGTGAGGGTTTAGGACAGCATGCAGCAGGGCACAGGGGTTGTGATGGGGTCATGTGAAGACAGGTTCAGACTGCCCCATGTCACTGCATCCGTGTCAGTGTCGTGCATCCCAAGGACAGGCATTGCCCATGGGGAGGTACCAGGGCAGCTCCCAGCCATGCCAGCCCTGTGTCTGGGCACAGAGGAGGCTCAGATAACTCGGGGTTTTGGAGAGAGGAGCATTGCATTATCCATCCTGCTGGCTGACCTGGTGCTGGTTGTTAGCACCCTGTATTTGCCAGCCTCTTGCAGGAGCAAATTGTTGAATTTGCTGGGAAAACCCACCTGAGCAGCTGCCAGCACTAGTGAGTCGCGACAGGCTCTGACTCATGGCAGGGTTTTGTGTTTGCACGATGCAGCCTTGGCAGCACTGAGAGCCTTGGGCTGACAACTGGGACAAGCAGGGCTGTGTGCAGCTGCAGGTAGTGCATCTGGGGGTACAGGGGAGCTCCTGGCTGCACAAGGGCTGGGAGGGTCTGAAATCAGCTTTGCCAGGACAGTGGAGCTGAGGCAGACGGGATCTGGAGGAGGGAGCTGCCATTTTCAGATGGTTACTTTTAGAAGCAGAAATGCAGGGTAAAATCTCCAAATGTTGATGAATCCAGAGTCAAACCTCGTCGTGGTTCTGCAGTGCTGGGTATCACTTGCCATGAGATGATTTTTCCCCTTGAGCCTACTGTGTGGCCAAGTTACTGAGCGGTGGCATCCCGGCAGGGTGCACCTGATGCCCCAATGATGGGCATGTCCACCTTGAGAAGTGTCCCTGTTGCCAGCTGAGGGCTCTGGGGATGGCTCTTGGTGGTTAGGGTGATGCTGAGGTCTCTGTGTCACTGTTCCCTGCTGCAGGCGTTGGTGAGGCTCGTGGCCGTGCTCACTCAGCCCTTCTCCACTGTTCCCGCCTGCCACCGGCAGGTCTCCGGCACCACACAGCCATGACGACCTCAGCGCTGCGCCGGCAGGTGAAGAACATCGTGCACAACTACTCAGAGGCAGAGATCAAGGTGCGAGAGGCCACCTCCAATGATCCCTGGGGACCTCCCAGCTCCCTGATGTCGGAGATCGCCGACCTCACCTTCAACACGGTGGCCTTCGCCGAGGTCATGGGCATGATCTGGCGGCGGCTGAACGACAGCGGCAAGAACTGGAGACACGTCTACAAAGCCCTCACCCTCCTGGACTACCTCATCAAAACCGGCTCAGAGAAGGTCACCCACCAGTGCCGGGAGAACCTCTACACCATCCAGACGCTGAAGGACTTCCAGTATGTGGACCGCGACGGCAAGGACCAGGGCATCAACATCCGGGAGAAGGTGAAGCAGGTGATGGCGCTGCTGAAGGACGAGGAGCGGCTGAAGCAGGAGCGAGCACACGCGCTTCAGACCAAGGAGCGCATGGCCCTGGAGGGCATGGGCAGTGGCAGCCACCAGGTCAACTACGGCCGCCGGGCATCGCCCTATGGGGAAGATTATGGCCGGGCACGGGGCTCACCCTCTTCATTCAACTGTGAGTGTTGGTGGTGGCTCACTCGGGCTCACTTGGGGGAGGCAGATGTTGCATTTGGTTTGCATCTGCTGGCATCTGCCATTCTTCTGCATCTTTTGGGATGGTGGTGGTGGTTAAGCCCATCCTGCACCACTGGGCAGAGATTTGGCTGGGCCAGTGGTGAACCTCAGCAGCAATGGCAGCTGGTGGTGCCTCCAGCCTTAAACTCATGGCTTGTTGAGGTGGGGAGCTCTAATGCTGGGCTACATTCCCTGGGGAGGCTGGGCATTGCGACAGAGGCCTGGAAACTGCTGATGTGCTCCCCAGAATGCCTCAATCCTGATGCCACTCCTTACCCTTTTCCTCTTTTTATCTCCCAGCATCATCCTCATCCCCACGGTTCGCCTCTGACCTGGAGCAAGCGCGGCCCCAGACAACAGGCGAGGAGGAGCTGCAGCTGCAGCTGGCGCTGGCCATGAGTCGGGAGGAGGCAGAGAAGGTAGAGTGGCCCTGCCTGTCCTGGGGTGTGAGGCATCTCCCTGCACCTTGCCTTGTCTGTGGATACAGTGGGTCAGTTCCCTGGGAGCAGGCAGGATTTTGGGAGCTGCCTGAGGCTGGTGCATGCACCTGCAATGCCACCAAGCTGTTTGCGTTGTGCCTGGCATCCAAAATTGCCAGGGGCCAGATTGAGGCATGGGCTACCCCTGCTCCCTGTCCTCATAGCAGAGAGGACAGCACCAGGCTGGGATCTGTCCAGCCTCCCAGACCCCAGGGTGAACATGGAGGGTCTTCTGGATTTACCCCAATGCCCAACCCCCAACCTGGCTGCCCTCTTCTGCTAAGGAATTCTGATCTAAGCTCCCCCATTTTGCCTTCCCACAGAGGTTTTAGGAGGCAAAGTCTTGCCCAGCGGTTTGTGTGGATGTGGGGTGAGCAGCATTCCCGGAGCTGAGGGCTCACTGCAGGCAGGTGCTTCTTCCCACTGTCTGGTCCTTTCAAACTGGGCTAGAAGGAGCACTGGGAAACAGCCCCAGGAGGAGTCAAGCAGGGATGCAGGCAGCAAGACTGTCCCCTCTCCTATCTGCTGGCCCCTTTTCCACCAGGGATGGATTATTTGCTCACCGGCCAAGATTGCCACCAGCTGGGATGGCCTGCATGAGCCTGTGGGTACAGCCAGTACACAAAGTCAGAGGGATGTGGGGACCAAGGGGCTGTGTGCCCGGGCTGGTGGGCATCCCCTGGAGCTGGCTCCAGCACCATGAGCCCAGTCCTGCCAGGGCAGGGTATGTGCTCCAGAGATGATGCTTGCTGCTGCCAGTCTTCCCTGCCTGATGGAGGCTCTTTTGGAGGCAGAGCAGGGTGTATATCCCTATTTTTGTCCTGGAATTGGAGTATTTTTAGCTTCCTTATGCTGCTCCGATGAGCACTGTAGAAACACGCTCTGGAAAGTGTTGCCTGTTTGTTGGAGTCTGTCTGGGCTGCACACGTGCGTGCACACGTGTACAGGCATGAACACACATACACCCCCCACCGGGGTACCCATTCCCAGCCCCACTGAGTTCCCCACACTGCTGGAAAAGTGTCACAATGGAGTGATCAGGGCCACCATGGTGGTACAGGGACAGCCTCTCCCCAAAATCTGCTCAGGTCTAGGTGTGGGGCTGGCAGGAATCCTAAACTGTGACCAGTCGATGTCACAAACCCTCCTCCCCAGCAGGCTGCCAGGGCAAGGGAATGCCTAATTCATCTCCTCTCCTTCACTGACTGCATCAGGGTCTGCAAAAAATCTCCCAGGGGAGATGCTGGATGCCTAATTTAGGGTCATCCCAGTCTTAATCTGGCAGCAGGTGATGGGATAAGGGAAGGAACTGGGCAGGGGCTGCAGAGAACCTGAGCAGGAGCTGGTTAGAGAGCACAGGGACATTGGGCTGGGGGTCTGCAGGCAAGGCCAGCTGGATGGGCACACATGCTGTGCAGGCAGGCAAGGGGCCGCAGGAATGGTGGTGGCAAGGAGAGGGACGACCTCCAAGCAGTCCTGCAAGCTGAGGGCAAGCTGAAATGTCACCCAATTTCCTCTGTTGCCAGAAGCCACTTCCTCCACTTTCCAGTACAGATGAAGAAAGGCAATTGCAGCTCGCGCTCGCGCTGAGCAAAGAGGAGCACGAGAAGGTACCTGTATCCTGCAGCCTTGGCGCTCCGCTCTCCTTGCACTTGGCCTTCTCTCTGTGGCACTGGAGCCCAAAACATCACCTCGCTCCAGTGCCCGCTTTGCTTTCGCTGCTCCAGGCTGTCTGCTGAGTGCTCTCCTGGGGAACTCAGCCCTGGAGGAGCCGTCTGCTTGGATGCTGGGACTTTTCGGGGATGCGGTGGCAGCTCCTGTGCTGGGTGTGTCTCCTGGAGAAGGTGCTGGCTGCAGGGTTGCTGAGCTCACAGGCCCTGTCCCTTGTCCCCCACAGGAGGTGAGGACTTGGCAAGGGGAGAACTCCCTGCAGCAGAGACCTGTGGAGGAGACTGCCCCGGGCAGGGAGGAAGAGCAAGAAGAAGATAAGATGAAGAAAAGCCAGGTACAGCACTGGAGGCTGTGTGGCCACACGGGTGATCCCGCAGGTCTGCCCCAGGCTTCTCTCACTACTTTATTCCCTTTTTGTTTGCAGTCATCTATTCTGGAGCTGGCAGATATATTCGGGCCGGCACCAGCCCCCTCCAGCCACACGTCTGCTGACCCGTGGGATATGCCAGGTGAGGACATGTTGCAGGCTGCCAAAATTTGGGACAGTGGCAGAAAGCTATCCCATGCCTTTGTTCCTCCCCTGTCCCCAGGAAATCAACAGTAAGGACCTCTGGCTTGTCCCTCTTCTGCCCACTCTGTTGCACTCCAAGTGGTACTGCTGGAAGCCATGATCTCCTGGGCACATTCCCTCCACTCAGCATCCCTCTGTGCCCTGCATCATTCCTCTCTCCCACAGCTTCCCTTCTCTTCCAGATATGAAACCCAAAGTGGAGCCAGCCTCTGCCTGGACCGGTGCAGCAGATCCCTGGGTGCCAGTCCCGGACCCTGGTGGGGAGCCCCTCTCCCAGGCGAGCGCCTCAGCCCAGCAAACCTCTGCTGGCCCCTGGGATTTTGCCCCCAGCACCACTGCAGCCTCAGACCCCTGGGGGAAGGCGCCCATGTCTTCTGGCTTCCCTCCTGCAGACCCCTGGGGTACAGCATCCCCCCCAGCCCCCCAGGGCTCCGGTTCTACACCAGCTCCCGACCCTTGGGCTGCTGTGCCCGAGCAGCCTCCAACCCCTGGTAAGAGGCTCGATGGACCTTTTGGCTTTGCTGAGGATCGAGGACAGCCTTGACCATCACTACCCTCCTGCAAGTGGGCATCTCCGGGTTCTCCCCCACTTCCTCCTTCAACCAGCTCCCCAAACACCCCCTCCCCACTCTCCTGCCCCACACCAGAACCTCTCCTCACCCCTCGGCATCCTGTAGACTTTCAAGGAACTTTTAGACTTTTACCTCTGTACAGAATAGGCTGCTTTAATTAACACGGCAGTTAATGGAGCCCTCCTGTGGGAGCAGATGGCAGCCCCACACCCCTCCAGCAGCAGCAGTGACGCTGCGTCCCATTAGTGATACCTGTTTGCTCACCCCAAGTGACCTCTGTACACCCTGCCAGGACCAGACAGGACCGTTGCTGGTCGCAGGTGCCACGTTGCAGATGGGGAAGCAGTTGTAGGAGCAGCCAGCGTTTTGAAGCTCAGTGCCACTCTCAGTTCCTCCTTGGTGTTTCCTCCAGCCCCGTGCAGGTCCTGTGTGTGCTGCTCCCAGTTTTGGTCCCTTGGAGAGGGGCACAGAACCTGGTCTGGGGGCCAGTGCTGGTTGCCAAAGCATTCCTGCAGACCTGTCCCCTCCACCTGTCCCTGCTGGGGATGGGAAAGTGACCTGCTCGGTGTGGGGGAATGGCTTGGCGAGCAGTGGGGGTGTCTTGGTCTGCAATGATCCCATGACCTGGCTCATCTAAGCCTTCCCAAGTGCACATTCCTGACCCCCAACCCCACACCCCGCACTGCACCTGCTTTTCTCTGTCTCCTTGCAGGCAGCCACCCCTCCCTCTCTCCTGCCTTTCCATCTCCTGCCTCCCACCTCCCCGCTTGCTCCCCTCCTTGAGTGTCCCCTCTTCCCCCCAGCTCCAGGGGGGAACGCTTTCGACCCGTTTGCAAAGCCGCCTGAGCCGCCGGAGCAGGAGCCCTCGCAGCCGCCCTCCTCGGCCAAGTCCAGCAGCCCCGTGGGTAAGAGCTGGGAGTGGGCAGGTGGGGACGGTGCCCTGTCCCTGCCTGTGGCAGGGAGGCACTTCCAGGGCTGGCTGGGCTGTGTATAGCTGCTTGCTGGCGTGGCCAAAGCTTGTTTCCACGTGCACGTGCCATGGCCTCAGTCTGCCCCCCAGCTGAGGAAGCAGCACCAGTCTGTGTGTGTGTACCAGTGTCCCCAACTCTGCTGTCCCCCACTGTGGCTTGGGGGATACTCGGGCAGGCCACGCCACACGCTCTGCCCCACTGTGTCACGCTGTGACCTGGGTGAGATGTGCCACCCCATGTGGTGACAAGGGAGGATGCTGTGACTCTCAGTGTCTCCCAGCTGGCTCATGTGTCTCATCTCCCCTCCCTCCATCACAGAGCCCGACCCCTTTGGCGACCTGTTCCCCAGCACCAGGCAGGACGGGGCAAAGAGCTTTGACCTCGCCAACCTGGCTGACTCCCTGCCTGAATCCGGCAAGGAGCGGAAGGACTGTAAAACCCCCGAGGCCTTTCTTGGCCCTGCCGCCTCCTCCCTGGTCAACCTGGACTCCCTGGTCGCACCTACTCCAGCCTCCAAGACCCGCAACCCCTTTCTCTCGGGTAGGTGCCGCAGGGCTGCTAGCCAGGGGCTTCCTTGGGCTGGGCAGGTGGTGGGCAGGGGAGGAAGAGGAGGAGGAGGAGGAGGAGGAAAAGGGCTGAGGATGGCCTGGCTGCCCTGACGTGTCCCATCCTCTCCTTGCTAGGTCTGAGCACGCCGTCCCCCACCAACCCCTTCAGCCTCTCTGAGCAGCCCAAGCCGACGCTGAACCAGATGCGGACCAGCTCGCCGGTGCCCGGCCTGCCCGCCGGCCACCCCGCCAACTCCATGACCTACAGCGCGTCCCTGCCGCTGCCCCTCAGCAGCGTCCCCGCTGCCACCGCTGCCCTCCCCGCCTCCGCCAGTGCCTTCCCGCAGGCTGGCACCTTCCCCGAACTCCCCAGCACCTTGCCGCAGCCTTTACTGCCGCTGAGCGGCCCCCCGGCCCCGCCGTCCGCGCCCGGGGGGGCTCAACCCCTTCCTCTGAACCTCTGGACATGTGGACTCTCGCCCCTTCCCCGGCTGTTACAATCCCCCCCCGATCTTTCCTCCCACCGAGACTTGGGGGTTTGCTAAGCTGCACGGGGAGGGTGCCCCCCACCCAGCCCCCTCTCCGTGCCCACCGCGGGGGGCAGCCAGCATGAGCCCCCGTGCTTGATGGGCAACAGGGGACCCCTTCCCCTGCGAGGGCCAGCGTGGGGGGCCGCGGTGGGGCTGGCCGGGGGGCAGCCAGCATGAACCCCGGTGCTTGACGGGCAGGAGGGGAGCCCTCCCCCTGTGAGGGGCCACGGCGGAGCCCTCACGAAGGGCTGTGGTGTGGGGCTCCGCTCAGCGGGCCGGGCGGCTGCGCGGGGTCGGGCTGCTGGGTGGACCCCGGCGTGGAGCTGGGGCAGCGCGGGGTCGGGGTGGGAGCTGGGGGTCCTCCCACCCCGCGTGGTTCGCGCTCCTCTGGCTGCTCCCCCTCGCCCCCGACCCGCCGCCCGCTGCTGGGCGCCGCTCCGGGTGCGGGGGGCGGCGGTGCTTGGGCGCTGCGACGGCGGCGGCGGCTGCGGGTGCCCGTGCGACAATAAACTGCGCTGAGCGACCCCGGTGTGCGGCTGTGGGTGCCCCGTGCGGCAATAAACTGCGCTGCGCGATCCGGTGTGCGGTGCGGGGCGGGACCGGGGCAAGGCTGGGACCGGGGCTGGGCCGAGACCGGGCTGTGAGGGGAGGGGCGGGGCTCAAAAGGGAGGGGCGGGGCTGGAGGGTAGGAGGCGCGGCCGGGGGAGCGGCGGGGTCGGTGATTGGAGCGGCCGTTGGTTGGGGGCGTGGTCAGGCGATGAGAAATGACGGCAGTGCCCCCGGGGGCGGGACTGTGGGCGGGGTCAGAGGCGGGGCCTGGCCGGTACCGGGGCGGGGCTCGGGAGTGGCCGCCATGTTGGCGGCGCCGCTGCGCTGCGCCCGCAGGTACCGGAGGGGCCCGGGGGGCGGGTCTGGCCCCGGGCGAGGTAGCTGCGCACCCCGCCAGCCCCACTGCGCCATCACCGCGTCCCCGCCACCCCCGGAATCCTCCCCGCACCCCTCCCGTGCCCCCCGCGCCATCGCTGCACCGCCTGCATCCCCTGAATTCACCTGCAACGCCCTGTGCCCCTCCTGCATCTCTAAATCCTCCCTGCGCCTTCCTGAATCCTTCCTAAAGCTTTTCCGCACCCGTACATCTCTCCTGCGTACCCCCACATCCTCCCCGCATCCCTCTCCACCCCCTTGTATCCTCTCTAAATCCTCCTCGCACTCCTGCACGATTTTACATACTCTGTACTCCCGTTCTGCACCCCTTTCCCACCTCCTGCATCCCAGACCTGCATCCCTCTATCCCTGACCGGCATCCCTGCATCCCTCCATCCCAGACCCGCATCCCTCCTGCATCCCCACACCCCAGCAGCGCGGGAGTCTCCCTGGTCCCCTTCTATCCCTAGCTCCCCTCACCATGAAGAGCCTGTGCGCCTCCTGCCCACACCCACCCCATGGGAGGGGATTTTCCTCTCTGAGGGAATGTTCTCCCTGAGGACAGACAGGTCAAGTCCCACTGGTGCTGCTCCTGCACCCACAGCTGTTGGGTGTGTCCCCAAAGTGTGCTGGAGTAGGGGGCAGCCCTGGGGGATGGCCTTCACCCCGCCATGGCTGTGCCAGACTGGAGGAGAACAGCCAACCTCCTCTGAGCTTCCAGAGAGTGGGAAGGACTTGTAAGGTCCTGTGGATGGGGGAATGGGGTGGACTGAGTCTCAGCAGAGCTGGAACTGAGAGTGGTTCCCTTGGAATGGGGAGTGAATAGTGGGGAGCAGCACCCTGTCCTGGGGCACGGCTGGACATGGGGTGGTGATGCTACTGCTCTGGGCTATCATGGCTCTGTCTGGAAGCTGAGCTTTGCTGTGCTGAGCAGGGAACCCCTGGGCCTGTTTGGTGTCACAGGTGCACGTTTCTAACGGGGATTGCAGCCATGGCCACGGGGGGGACACCCGGACCCCCCGGCGTCCCTCGTCACACCAACCGCCTGATTAACGAGAAGTCCCCGTACCTCCTGCAGCATGCCCACAACCCTGTGGATTGGTAAGAGCAACAAGAGCCTTTCCCCTTCTCCTCCTCTCCTTGTGCCTGTGGGGCTGAGGGACTCTTGTCTTGCCCTCCACAGGTACCCTTGGGGTCAGGAAGCCTTTGATAAAGCAAAAAGAGAAAACAAGCTGATATTCCTGTCAGGTAACCAGAAACAAGACATATTTCACATCCCCACATGTTGTTCAGTAGACGATCAGATAAGTTGGGCTGCATCCCATGGTGTGTGGATGGCCACCAAGCAAGGGAGGGCCACATGCTGGAATAGCTCTCTCTGAAAATGGGCTACATCCTGGTCCAGAGTCCTTGGCCAGATTTTAGGAGCAAGAGCTGGAAAACCCGAGAGATTTTTCTCCTCCATCTCTTCTCCAGGGAGGCAGCAGCTGTGGTCCAAAGCAGGGCTCCCCATCTCTGAGTGTTCTCCCCATCACACACTTCCTGCTCCTTGCAATGACCATTCCTCACTCACCTGAGCTTGTTTGCAGTTGGCTATTCCACCTGCCACTGGTGCCACGTCATGGAGGAGGAGTCCTTCAAGAGCAAGGAGATCGGGAGATCATGAATGAGCACTTTGTGTGCATCAAAGTGGACCGTGAGGAGCGGCCAGATGTGGACAAAGTGTACATGACCTTCGTGCAGGTGAGGGAGGCACAGGCAGGGCCCAGGAGGCTTTGAGTGGCTCCCTCAGGGTGTGGTTTGTTGTCATGTTCCTCTGACAAGAGGAACAAGTATGTGGGGTGGTCTGGATGGGTCACAAGGGTGGAGAGAAGCACACATCTGTCTTGGAGTGAAGCTCTTGGGTGTGCTGGAAGGTGCATCTTGTCACATAGGTGACCTTGGTGCACCCATGATTTGTCTTTCAGGCCACCAGTGGTGGAGGTGGTTGGCCCATGAGTGTCTGGCTGACCCCAGACCTCAAGCCCTTTGCTGGGGGGACATATTTCCCTCCTGAGGATGGAGTTCATCGTGTTGGCTTTCGGACTGTGCTGCTCAGGATCGCAGAGCAGGTGCGGGGCAGGAATGGTGTAGCAGGCAGGGCTGAACCAAAGGGGCACAGGGAAATTGGTCTGGGCTTGAAGGGTGACTGAGGTAGGAGATACAATTGGGAGGAGGAGTAGCCCAGAGAACAAGCCAGAGCTTTGGCTAGTTTAGAGGTGGATTTGAGCTGATCTGGGGAGGGTGATGGAGAACTGGAGGCGTGGTTTGGACTGGTGCACGAAGAAGAAAGTTCTTCCCTGTTTTTCTCCTTTTCCCTTTGCATCTTAGTGGCAGGAGAACAAGGATGCCCTGTTGCAGAGCAGCCAGAGGATACTGGAAGCATTGAGGCACACATCTGAGATCCGTGTGCAGAGCCAGGAGTCATCCCCACCCCCCAAAGAGGTGATGGACGTCTGTTTCCAGCAGCTCTCCAGATCCTATGATGAGGACTACGGTGGCTTTTCCAAATCCCCCAAGTTCCCCACGCCAGGTCAGTCTGGTCTCTGCTGCTGACACCTGCCATGGGGCAGGCAGCATCATGGGGGCAGAGCCCATCCAACAGCCTCCTGCTTTCTCCCTGTGTTTCAGTGAATTTGAATTTCCTGTTCACGTACTGGGCCCTGCACCGAACTGCTCCAGAAGGTGCCCGGGCACTGCAGATGGCTCTGCACACCCTCAAGATGATGGCCCATGGGGGCATCCATGACCACATTGGTCAGGTAGGAGAAAATCCTTGGGGGTAAACCCCTGGCATGCCCTGGAGGTGTGGGGTGGAGATGTGGGATGGAGATGTGTCCACATTGTCTCTGCAGGGGTTTCACCGCTACTCCACCGACCAGCACTGGCACGTCCCTCACTTTGAGAAGATGCTCTACGACCAGGGGCAGCTGGCAGTCATGTACAGCAGAGCCTTCCAGGTACAGCTCTGGCATCCCTCTGTGGTGCTCCCACTCCTGCAGGCTGGGGAGGACTGGTCTGGTTTGGGGACCACCTTCACAGCCTGTTCCCCAAGATACTGCCCATCCCACGGGCATGGAACAATCCAGTGCTCCCCTGCATCTCCTGGTGTTTATCCAGAAGTGCTGCACAAACCCGTGACCATGTAGCCCCAGGGTTTTGAGCATAATGGGGGAGGGAACAGCCTTTGAGCTGGTCTTTGCAAGTCAGCAAACAAATTCTGCTGCCTCTGACCTCTGTGTAACTCCAGCATTGCTTTCCACTGCCCTTTGTAGATAAGCAGTGCTCAGTGATGGTAGATTTCTGTTGGTGATCTTACTCTGAATCCATCCCACATTTAAAATCCCTGGACTTTCAAATGCTCCTTTGCCAACTCTTTAAATTGAAATCTCTGACCGTACCTTGATGTATCGCTTGCCTCACCCTTGCCCCTTGTGACACTGATGTCCCCCTTGTGCCTCCTGCAGATCTCTGGTGATGAATTCTTTGCTGATGTTGTTCGAGACATTCTGCTCTATGTCTCACGGGACCTGAGTGACCCGGTAGGCTGTTCCCTGAGCTGAGCCAAAAGGAGCCACTTACCCTGCCCTGGGATGTAGCACAGGGCTGTTCTTCCCTCCCTTCCCTCCCAGCTGAGGCTCATTACCCAGACTGCCAGCACAGCAGTGATGGGGAGATGGCTGAAAGTGCTGTCCTGGTAGCTGGAGGGTCTCTGTGTTGCTCTTTGCCCAGGCAGGAGGTTTCTATAGTGCAGAAGATGCAGATTCCTACCCGACTAGCACATCTGGAGAGAAGCGAGAAGGAGCTTTCTGTGTGTGGACAGCCAAGGAGCTCCGGGCTCTCCTCCCTGACCCTGTGGAGGGAGCCACAGAGGGGACAACCTTGGGGGATGTCTTCATGCACCATTACGGAGTGGAGGAGAATGGCAACGTGGACCCCATGAAGGTGAGGGAGGGCAAAGACTTGCCTGGTATCAGAAGCATTGGTGGGGGATCTGCATCCCACATGGAGGGATGGCAGAGCAGTCCCAAAACACTCAAGAGTCTGACACCTCCCCAGCCTGGTGGCATTCACAGAACGTGTCTCCCTCTCCCTTCAGGACCCCCATCAGGAGCTGAAGGGCAAGAACGTACTCATTGCCCGCTGCTCCCCAGAGCTGACGGCTGCCCGGTTTGGGCTGGAGCCAGGCCGGCTGAGTGCCCTGCTGCAGGAGTGCCAAAAGAGGCTGGCCACAGCCCGGGCACAGCGGCCACGGCCACACCTGGACACCAAGATGCTGGCAGCATGGAATGGTGAGAGGCAGCTCAGCTCTGGGGGCACATACCTTGGCTGGACCCCCACTAGGGCCTGGTAGCAGCGAGTCCTGCTGGCACTGGAGAGCTCCCACAGAGGCAGGGATCCCAGGGTGGGCTGGGATCAGGGGCTGTGGGGAAGCAGCTCCACACCTGCAAACCTTGGGAGCATCAGGATACTGTTCTGGCTTTATTTCCCTCCCCAGCTGCCAGCAGAGAGCAGCAAAACTCCTCTCCTGGCTCAGTTCAGCTCCTCTGGCTTGGCTGTGGGGAAGGGGACTGAGGTGGGGACCTAGGACCCTGGTGGGCACAGATCCCATCTGCATGGGTGGGGGGATCACAGCTCCGTGTCCATCTGTCTGGGGGTCCTGCAGCTGGGTATAACTGCAGAACCCCAGGCATTGTTCCCAGCAGTAACCCCTAGGTTAACCCACTAGGTACAAATACCACTAGGTATTTGTATCTGGAGCTGGCATGGACTGGAGTTACCCTGCAAACTGAAATACTCTTGAGTCCTGTATCTGCCTGTGAGCCAGGGCTCAGCTCTTGCTGGCCTTGCAGCACTCTGCCTGTTTCTTTGGTGACAGCAAATGACTTGGTTAGTGATTTGAACTGAGCAGAAGAGCTGAGCCCTGACCTGCTGGCATCAGGGAGGATGAGCTTCACGTTGAGCATCCTTCAAAGGACTGACAGTAACCCCCTCACCGGTTCCGTGTGCCCCCTGACCTGTCCCCGTTTCTCTGGCTCCACAGGACTGATGATCTCGGGCTTTGCCCAGGCTGGAGCTGCCCTGGCTGAGCAGAAATATGTGAGCAGGGCTGCACAGGCAGCAGCCTTCCTGAGGACACACCTTTTCGACCCTGACAGTGGGAGGCTGCTGCGGAGCTGCTACCGGGGCAAGGACAACTCAGTGGAGCAGAGGTGAGGGTCAGAGAGTCCACAGACTTGGTTGGCCACCTGCAGGTACTGCCCAGACCCCCAGCAGCAGTCCCTTTTCTTCTCCCTTCCAGGCAGCACTGAACTGGGGGTGAGGGAGGGAGGCTGTTTGTTTTGTACTGAGCTCTGGTGCAGTTTAGGAAGGATTAGTGTCCTCTAGCCAGTGAGGAGGAATTCAGGTCAAAACCTTTCCTGTTCCTCATCTTTCATGCTGGCAAGTGTCTTCCCCTACCTTGCCCTCCTGTACAGAGCCCAGGGGCTGAGTTGTGTGATGGCACAGCCACTGCTTTGCTTGGTGGCAGCTCCTTCAGTAACAGAGACCAGTAAGCAGGGCTTTGCTGGGTTGGAGAACATTTTCAGCCTCTCAGTGTGGAGATTCTAATTGTCCTTCTTTGTCTGCCACTGCAGCACTGTGCCCATCCAGGGCTTCCTGGAGGACTATGTCTTTGTCATCCAGGCACTCTTTGACCTGTATGAAGCCTCGCTGGAGCAGGGCTGGCTGGAGTGGGCCCTGCATCTCCAGCACATGCAAGACAAACTCTTCTGGGACCCCAAAGGCTTTGCTTATTTCTCCACTGAGGCTGGTGATCCCTCCCTGCTCCTGCGCCTGAAGGATGGTGAGCTGGCCCTGCTTTCTGTGGGTTGTGGTGTGGGAAGGACAGGGCTGTGGGGTGGTGAGGCACTGGGCTGATGGCAGCTGTTGTCCTTTGCAGACCAAGATGGAGCTGAGCCCACTCCCAACTCTGTCACTGTCACAAACCTGCTCCGAGCAGCTTGTTACTCTGGTCATACAGACTGGGTGGAAAAAGCTGGGCAGATCTTGGCTGCCTTCTCAGAGAGGCTGCAGAAGATCCCGATAACCCTGCCAGAGATGACCCGGGCCACTGCTGTGTTCCATCACACCCTCAAACAGGTATGGGCTCAGTGTCCCCTGTAGGACCTGCAGCAGGGAGCAGGGCTGGCAGTGGCATGGTGCAGTCACAGCTCTGTTTTCTCCTTCCTGACACACCCTCCCCATGGACAGGTTGTCATCTGTGGTGACCCCCAAGGAGAAGACACCAAAGAGATGCTGCACTGTGTCCGCTCTGTCTTCAGCCCAAACAAGGTAGAGGTGCCCCTGTGCCTGCCAGCCCTCCCGTGGCCTCTGCTGCCTGCACTGCTGGTGCTTCATCCTTCCTCCCAGTGCAGCTGTTGTATCCATCCTCCTCCTCTCCCTGCTTTTTTTCTGGGAAGCATCCTGTCCTTTCCATATTGAAGCAGAGCCAGCAGAACCAGGGCTGAGCCCCTGCACAGAGCATGGGCAGCTCTGCCCAGGAGTGGCTGCAGCAGTGGTTGTTATTGCTGCTGGCTGTTTATGCTGCTCTCAGCCTGAGCCCAGTGCTTTCCCAAGGGAAAACCTTTCATTCCGGTGTGGATGTGTCATGATCCAGCCAGTGTCTGGGTCACCTGCTGCCTGGGAGACATCCTTGCATCCTTGGAAGGGGTGAGGCAGTACCTCACTCTAGCTGTGGGTACCACCAGTTAGGAGAGGCTTTTCCCAAAGCTTTGCCCCCAGACACCTGCTGCTGTGTGCTGGGGTTTGTGCCTTGCTCTGCTTGTCCTCATCCCTGCTTTGAGATGTGTTACTCTGAATCCCACAGAAGGGCTGGAGCTGTTGGCTGCTTCTGGAACTGGCAGGGAAGGGCAGCAAGGCAGCTGATGTCCGTCAGGTTTGGTGGGCAGTGTCCCTGCCCTGGGGATGATGGCTTTGACCTCAGCAAAGCTGTGGAGCCAAGGGAAGTAGGACTGGGCTGTGAGTGAGTGGCTCAGTGTTTGGACTGCATTCATCCCTGCCTGTTGGATCCTGGTGCAAGGTGTGTTCAATGTCAGTATGTGGGGAGGTGGCTCTGAGGCCAAAGCACCACTGTCCCTCTGTTACCCCAGCTAGGATAGACTGGGGAGGGCTGAGCCATCAGCATGGGATCCTCTGGTCTGTCCTCACATTAGCTCAGGCCACAGGGCTGTCACCCCTGACCCTCTGCCTGTGTGCCCAGTGGTGTTTAATGCCAGTGCTGGAGAAGGGACACAACTTACTCCCAGGAGCACGAGTGGGGCACATAGCTCTCTGTCCTTCCTCTGCCATCATCTGTCCAGCAGCCCACCCTTGGCCCATACTGGTCCTTCTCTGCTCCCACGCTTTTCCTCTGTCCCTTTGAAGGATTACATTGGGTGACCCAGTTTGCAGGGACAGGAAGTGCCATGGTGAGCCCAGCACCACTGTTAATAACCCACTCCCTCTGCCCACAGCTGGTTCAGCCTGCACGTTGGCTCTGGGGGATGCAGCCAGCAGCTTTGGGGTCTTGAGCAGAACAAATATTATGGCCATTTCCTCTCCTTCTCTGCAGTCTGGCTCCTCACCTCGCAGAGGTGATGGGAGGAAGGGGGAGAGAATCCCACTGCTCAGAGGGTTGCACTGCCTTTGGGAGCAGCCCACTGCCTCCTGACAGCCATCCCTCTTCCCATCCCTCTTCAGGCACCTTGGGAAGCTGCTTGGAGCAGAGCAGCCCTGGGTCACCTGCTCCAGGGACATGGCAGCTTTGGGAATTGCCTTTGCCACGGAGTTGGGGGAACATCGCTGTGTCCCCTGCACCCTACTCCCTGTGTGCCAGCAGGGTGCTGGGGGCCAGGCTTGTGTGCAGGAACACAATTAATTAGGTCGTTCCAGTAATTAATTCCTTACAAACCTCACACTAAAAGGCTTGCTGTAACGAGATGATGATGATAAAATGGCATTGAGGTCGTGATTTTAAATGGACCCTGAGTCTGGAGGAGCCCTTTGCTCTGTGGGGATATGAGTGCTCTGGGGGGTGATGCTGATAGCTGTTCCCATGGGTGTCCTGGTGCTGGGAGCAGAGAGGGTTGGGTCACTGCTCTGGGGCTGGATCCCAGCTCCTGGTATAGATCCCTGCCCTGTTAATGGTCTTTAGGGTAATTATGAGGGATCCCATTATCTCCTCGGCTGCAGAGCGCTCGCCTGCTGCTCGCCTTCATGTTGGCCCCGTGAGAGGACCTTGGGGAGCTTGTGAGAAAAATGAATAATGAATTTCAGATTGGACATGAATTGGTAATTAATCACTCCTGGAATTAATTCCAGACAAAGGCGAAGGGGGAGGAGGTTGGGGGGAGCAGGAGGCAGGCAGGGAGACGGGCTGAGCCAGAGCTGGGTCAAGCAGACATGGGGTGGTGGCAGACAGGATGGGACTGCAGCAGCTGCTCTCCAGGGCAGGGACTTGGGGATGTGGTGGCCCTGTGGGGACACAGGGGTATGGGCAGTCCCTGATAGGCATGAGTGAGGCTATGTGGGTGTCCCTGGGTGTTAGTGCTGGGTGTTCTGCTGGCCCTGCTGTAGAGGATGCTGGGTGCCAGGTGAGCTGTGCCATTGTGGGAGATGTGTGTGCTGTGAGAGGCAGCATTTGGTGTCAGCATCCCTTGGTAGCATTAGCATGAGTAGCAGGGACATGTGGCGAGTGTGTCTGTGCTCTGCAGGCACAGGCAGGGCTGGGATTGGGGCAGACAAGGGAGAGCTGTGTGCTCCAGCAGCAGCAGGATGTTCCCTCTGTGCCTTGGGAAGGGCCAGGCTTTTGCTCAGCCTTTTGCATCTGTGTCGGCATGAGGCTCTCTGCCAGCTCCTGGCCTTTCTCCTGATTAGCCAGCAAGCCCTGAGGCTTTAACAAACATTTTCCCTTTCAGAAAAGCTAATTATCCTGGCAGCCCTGTCATCACCCCTGGCTGGTGCTGCCGTGTCAGCTGGGAGAGCCCCTGACCCACTGATCGTTGCTGCCTGCATTTTTTTGGGAAGTGTGGGGAGGGCAGGAGGAGCTGGGCTGCAGGTGGGATGGGGTGATGCTGCAGCTGCTTCTGGGGCTGTCCCTGGGCTGGGCAGGTATCCCCAAGGAGCTGGCTGGCTCGGGCAGCCCTGTCTGGGCTGGGATGTGCTGATCCCAGTGCTTCATCCTGGCTGCCAGTAGGGGCAAAGCTGCCCCATCTCCATCACACTCCCTCCAGCAGAGGCATTACAGGGATGTGACCACCGTGGGGCCCTGGCAGAGGGCTGGAGTGAGTCCCTTCAGCTCTCTGTCCCCTCCCCATTATGGGAGAGCATGGGGGGGACACTGCCAGCTCTTGGCATGTCAGAGGGGTGGAAAGGACCAGCTGGCTGGCACTGGCTGTGTTCTCTGGCTCTCACAGCTCCTTCTCTGGGCAGGTGCTGATGGTCGCAGATGGAGACAGCGCTGGGTTCCTCTACCGCCAGTTGCCTTTCCTCGCATCCCTGGAGAGGAAGGATGGCAAAGCCACCGCCTATGTCTGCAGCAACTTCACCTGCTCCCTGCCTGTCACCTCAGTCCAGGAGCTGCGTGGGATGCTCAGCCCGTGAGCCCCTTGGTCCTGCTGCCTGCAGGAAGGCCAGAGGGGGACAGATTGGATTGGGACCATGGGAGAACCCCATAACAGAGCCACCCTGAGCACCATCCCAGATGGTTCCTGGCAGTGCAGCGGGGCTGTGCCCTTCTCTTGGGGTCTCCAGGTTGGGGTCTGCTTGCACTGTTGCTCCAGCAGCATCTCAGCACAGCTGCCTGTGGTCCTGGGTGCTGTTTTTGGCACAGCCAGGAGTCACCCACCGAGGAGCATCTCCTGCCCCTGCACTCACGCTTGCTCCTCGCCTCTTCTTGCTGAGGAAAGGGAAAACAAATTAAATATAAATCCCAGTGTTAATGGAGAAGTCAGACGGGAAAACTATTAGGGTTCCTATAGCAACCCAGGGTAACACTGTCAAAAGCACCTGGATGACTTGGGAGTCAAGTGCTCTTGAGAGTGTTACTGGCTATGACAGCTGTGGTATTTTTCCATTACAGAGGAGATTGTAACATACATTAAGTTAATATATAGTGCATGAAAAAGACCTGATGATTATAACTGATGAAAACTTTATTCTCCCTTCCCCTCCTACCCTCCTTGTCCTCCCTGCTTACAAATGGGTGAGTACCAGATTTTTGGCGTCTCTCTGACACCCTGGGCTCCCCCAGCATGGCACCCCACACCCTGGCTGGCTGGGTGCCATCATCTGGCAGCAAAATGGCACTGCCCACTGGCTTTCCAGTGGGTTGTGCCAGGATTTGGGGGTAACTAGCCAGGAGAAATGCCTTTGAAGTCAAATTGGAATTTTGCACTTCATCTGAATGCTTTCTATGCTTGTGGAAGAGGAGGGGTTTTGTTTTCTCTCCTCTCTTGGTTTTAAAAGCTGAAGTGTTTCTGGAAATCCAGCTGAAAATTGCTGGTATGGCAGATGGCTGCCTGCTTTCCTCTGGTTTTTTTTTGCCTTTTTAAAATTTTTTTCTTTTTTTTTTTTTTTTTTAAACTTGGCATCTCTGCTGCAGGGATTGATTTGACGCCTGTCCTCAGGAGTGCTTGGAGCAGGTTGGTTTGTGCCTGCTGGGAGAGCATCCTCGGAGAGCAGGGTTGGTGCTGAGTGCCTGTGGGGAAGCCCACATGTCTCAGATGCCACAGTGGCAGCTGTCCCCGAGGTGGCACGGGGCTGGGGGTGACATGCTCAGCCCGTTTCGGTGCCCACCAGCCCCCTGTGGCAGAGACACAGGGCGCCTTCCTCCCACGCTGTGTTGCTTTTTGGTGTGTGTGTGAGCAGCCCCTGGGCAGAGCTGTGCTGTGAACCTCTGTCAGGATGAATTGGGCTCACCTCTCAGTAAAAAAACAACAACAAAAAAGAATGAGACGTTCTCTGTGATGAATAACTGCTGTTGTGGCATCTCTGTCCTCCTGGCATCCCTGGGTGCCCATGTGCCCATGGCCCTGTTCTGTGCTTCCCACGTGTCCCTGGAGCCACCCAGCTGTGTCACCCCTTTGGCTTTATGGCCTTAGCAAGGGCTGGTTTTGCTCAAGCTCTACTGCAGCCCCTCTTGCTGGACACCTCAGTACCCCCTGGCCAGGCTGGGTGCTGGGGCACCCAGGGGTGCTGCTCCTCCTTGGTGGCCACAGTGGTCAGACCCTCCCAGAGGTGCTTCCTGTCCTCTCCTCCTCCCTTTCCTGTCACCAACCCCAGGATTTCTTGGCAAATGCTGTTGTTTTCTGGGGCAGTTACCAGGAGACAGGGCTGGTGGGTGCTGCCCAGCCTCTCAGGAGGGTGATGCAGTGGGAGCTTCAGGCTCAGGGATCCCTTGCCACTTCCCAGTGTCTGTTTCCCTGATCTCCTCCTGCATTCCCTTGGGTGGAAGATGTGGGGGTTGCTGGGTGTAATTCCTGGGCAGCATGGGATCCCCTTTTCCCAGCAGTGGCTCAGGGTGGCTGGAGGGAGCACCCTGCACTCCCCCTGCTCCTCTCCAGCTACAGAGCTCTCAAAAAGCTCTCCAAAAACACATCAAATAACTGATGTGCTGCTTTTTGCCCACAACCACTTGGGTTTGCCATCAGGGCACAGGGGGCTTCTTCCTGCCTGGGGCTCTGGGCTCACCTGAGAGCCCCAGCAGCCATGGATGGGGAGAAACATGTTTTTCCTTTGCTTCCTTTTAGTATAAACACCTCCTTTAACATTCAACACTTGCTCTGGGGGATGTGCAGGGCACCTCATTGCTCAGCCCACCAAGGCTGATGGGAGGCCTGACACCCACCATGCCCCTCTGGGGGGTCTGGGACACACAGGGTGGGGGGGAGGCAGCTCCAGCAGCCACCCTTGCTGCACTAATGAGGCTTTCCCTCTAATTAATATTCCCTGGAAAAGCCAGCACTGGTTCTGGATCTCTCAGCTTTTATCTCCTGTGGCATTGATGTGACATCAATGGGAGAGAGGCTTTGAAAGCTGTTTGTTGTGGGGGATGTTTTATCTGGGGGAGAGGGGGATGGAGAGGAGTGTCCCAAGCCTGGATCCAACCCTGCTCCAGTGTCAATATCCCCATCCAAAACACATGTGGGGCTGCAATTTGGGCATGCCAACCTTGAAGAAGGTACATTTGGCAAAATAATGAGGTTTCTTAACCCTGGGCATGTGGTTCATTCACACATGAGCACCCAGGTCTGGCACGGCTGAGCTCCTCATTGCCCTATGCTTGGGTGGCCAAATAGGCAACACCTGAGCACTGCTCATGCCTGAGTGGCTGATTAGCTCCTGCCTGAGGGTTATTTTGGGCATAAACAGGAGGGTTTTGATAGCTGGGGGCTGCTGCAGGAGGAGGTTGGGAAGTGCTGCTCTGAAAGTGATGGAGAAGCTCCAGCATGCCCCAAAATATTAGGGGAGCCTATGACAGGCAGGTACAGGGGGGCAGGAGATGTGGGGTGGTGTGAGGAGTCCCTACATGTCCCTCCATCCTGTGCCATTGAGCCCAGTTGCTCCAGTATCCACCCAGAGGGAATTTGCAGCCAGCAAGCTGCCATGGTGAGCCCCCTGAGTCCCAGCCTCCAATCCTGGGTAATTTGGGATGCTTTCTGAGCTCCCCTTGCACCAGGGGGTGGATGGGGGTACGCGTTTGGTTGCACCAATCCCACCATGGGATGCATCCCATGGAGCATCTGCAGGCAGTGGAGGGGGCTGGGGGCTCAGCAGCTCCTGCTGCCCCTCCCTGCCCCAGCGCTTGCCTCGCACAGATGTTCACTCCATCCAGCTCCAAGTCATTCCAATATTCCTGACAAGTGAATTTGCAGCTGAGGCTGGCTGACACTTGCTCAAAATGTGCTTTTTTTTCTTTTTAAACTGATTTTCCATGCAGATGGGTGCCAGGGAGCAAGGGGACACAGCCAGGCGGTGGTGTGGGGACTCTGTGGGGGTGTCCCACTTGGCTCAGCTGCTGCTTTAGTTTCCCCTCCCAGCAGTGTGTCCTGGCCATTCCTGTCCAAACCCCACACCACCCCTGCATGGCCCTGGAGGATGTGCCCTGCCTGGCCTCTCCCAGAGCCCCCGTGTGCTCCAGAGCTGTGCAGGGGAGCTCACAGCTCACCCCAAGCTGGCTGCCTTTGCCAGCTGCACTGGCCAAGGTATTTTGGGGACCATCATCCCCACCCGATGCTCAGCTGCTCCAAACAGGCTCTGTACCCACGGGCTGATGCTTATAACCAGTTTAACACTTGGAGGTCTCCCATTCCTGCCTGGCAGCTGCAGCAATCCCATCAATTTCTCCAGGGACTGCCAACCTCGGCCACGGCTGAGGAGGCAGGGAAGGATGGCCTGAGGCCCTGTGGCACCGATTAAGGGTTATGCAACGGACACTTGGCCATTACAGGGCCATTAATCCTCCTCTAATATAGTTTTGGTATTTACTGACTGTGGTAACTGTTGCATTAAATCGAAATTAAATGTTTATTTTGGAGGCTTCACAGAAGGGTGGAGGAGGATGTGCAGCGAGGAAGGTGCAGGTTGGTGGGTGCCTGGGTGGGAGGGGGATTTTGGGGTGTATAGAGGAATCAGGACTGCAGTGGAGGGATGGCCTTGTCATCAGCGTGGGGATGTCCCCAGGTGCTGTGCCAGGCTGTCAGTCCAGGTGAGGTGACAGTGGCATCTCCACTGCCTTCAGTGCTTTGTGAGCTGCTAAATGAGAGGTGAGAGATGCTGAGGGCTCCCAGGGAGCCTGGGCTGCTAATCAAAGGGGAGCAGGCTCTGCTTTCCATCTGGGGTTTGATCCAAGGCTCCAGGAGGGCTCAGGCTGCTCCTCTCCCCATGGCTGGGTGGAATTTGGAGTTAACTCCTTGTGTGCTGCTCCTGGCTGGAGCAGCAATATTTCATTTTATCAGCTGAGGCTGAAACCCACATCAGGAATGCTGAGGCTTGGGGAAAGCTGGGGCTGGGAGGCAATGCCCAGGTTTTGGGGCCAAACCTCCTGCTGGAATAGCAGCTCCCAGCCATAGGAGCCAGAATTTCTGGCTGCAGCATGGATGTCCTGAGGCAACTTCACTGATGCCTGCTGGCTTGTTTGGGGTTTTTAGCCACAGAGGAGAAACCTGACTGTCCCTGTGTGACCCAGCACTCTCCTCCCCGTCCCTGACACCCATGAATCTGGGACAGACAGAGCTGGGCTCGCTGCAATTATCCATGGATTAACGGCAGCTAATTTAGTTTGAGTCACAGAGGCTAAATTGGATCGATACAGGGTGAAGAGTATAAAGGAGGAATCAATAGGTATTCAGAAATGCAGAAATCGGGCTGCACATCCCCGTGGGATGATGCTTTTGGGGCTGGGAGAGCAGAGCAGTGCTGCTGCCTGAGCGCTGCGGGGCTGGCAGGGAGCGCTGGGGACAGGGGAGAGGGTGGCAGGCGATCCCCGGGGCGATGCACGGCAGAACTGCGACTCAGCACAAGGCTTTCGGTGGGTTTGTGCAGCTCAGCAGAGCCGAGGCTGCCGTGACAGGCGGGAGCTGCGGCTCTGCGGGCTCCGAGGAGCGGGTGTGACAGCCGGGAGGGCTGGTGAGCTCACCCCCGCTCTCCCGGGGACATCACGGCCGCCAAGAGAGCAGTTTGATGTTCAGCCACAATTTGGATACGAGCTGGCTTGGGCCACCTGCAAGGTGTGCACCGAGAGGGCATCCTCACAGCAGGATGGAAACTGGGGATGTCCCAGTGGCCTTGGGGGTTTCTGTGCTGCTGTGGCCACCAGAGAGGGCTTGGTCTGTGTCCCTCCTGGCAGGGCAGCAGGGCAGGAGGCAGGGTCCTTTTTCATAGCTGACAGTCCATGAATATTTATGGCAGCATATTAAAAATGGCCACTGCATCCCAAATTAGTGCTGTGGCCCTGGATAGAGGCAGGGAGCTGGGTACAGTGGCACTGATGTCACCCCTGGCTCTGTGGTCAGGTGGCAGTGGCATGGCCCCTCAGCTGGGATGGGATGGAATGGGATGGGATGGAGCAAGGGATCCCTGTCCCTCTGGGGCTGCCTGAGAAACTCTCAGCTTTTGCCTTTGGACTAAACCCTGCTCCCACATGTGACCCCCTTGTCCCTCCTGGGAGTCTGCTCAGGATGCCAGCAGCACCCAACTTTCTACACCTCTTGGCTCCTCTTCCTCACCATCTTATGCTTAAAAACTCTTTTTTTTTTTTTTTTTTGGCTGTGAACGAAGTCTCCATCAGCTGCCGAGGGCTGTGGGAGCTGCTACCCCCACCACGTGCTGGGGATGCACTGCCTCTGGGATGTGCAGTGCAGCCACTGCAGGTGTGTTTATCTCCCAGAAAAGCAAACAAGAAAGGGAATCCGTGTTTTGGTGAACAAGTGGAAATTAAAGGGGAAAAAGATGGAGATAAAGCTATTTCCCGTCTCCTAAGGGGTTGGCAGGGATAATAAAAAGAAGAATCTAATTTAGAATGAGTCTACAAAGACAGAAGTGCTGGAGGGGTGCTGGTTGTAGTGTGGAGCTGCAGCCTGAGCATTGATGGAGCAAACCCATGGGGACTGGATGTGCCCTGGCAAAAGTGGGTGTCCCCATAATGTTTGGAAACCCTTCAGCCCATGGGCAGGCTTGGCCAGGGGCTAAACTCTGGCAGGGGAAGAGATCTGGCTCTGCTTTTTTGGCCAGTGCTGGCGAAGGGCTCAGGAAGGGCCCAGCCTGGGAGGAGGGATGAGGAGAATCCTGTGCTGGGAGCAGGCAGGCAGGGGCAGTGAGGCAGAGCAAAAGGAGGTAGCAGACAAAATGAGGAGGTAATCAGGCTGGAAACATACCCTGGGGAGGGAAAGCACTGAGCATGGCTGGGTTAACCCAGGTCGATGCAGGGCAGAGGGTCAGTGTCACCATCACTGTGACTGCAGAACCCCTGAAGGGATGGAGGGGACAGCAAGGGCCTGGTGTCCTTTGAGCCTTGCACACCTGAGCAGCACAGCTGAAAACACCTCCAAGAAGGTGCTGCTCTTTCTCCACACAACCTCCCCATCCTCCTGTCTGCCCTGCTGCTCTGGGCTCCCTCTCCACATGCTAATGATGGTCCTGGATGCTGCCACTAATGAAGGGCCTTGGCTTTGATCGCCAGCACAGATCCTGTGCTCGTCTCTGGCTGAGATCCTTGTGCCACTAATGAAGTCCCCAAATCCCTTTTATCTCCCAGGACAGCCAAGGGGAAGGGCTGTGGTGCAGTGGGGGTCCTGCAGCCCCCCCAGAGGAGTGTAGCACCCAGGCTGCTCCTGAACCCTATCTCCATGGCAACACTGGGGATGCTGCTGCCGGATGCTCCTGCTGGATGCTCTAGCAAGGCCACCGAGGGGAATCCCAGCAGCCTGGGGACTTTGACAGTGTCAGGGAGAAAATGCCTGTCTGGTTTAAGAGCATGCCTGCCTGTCTGTGTGCTCTGTCCACCCACAGCAATGTCCCCGTGGATTTTGCTCTGAGGCTCTGCTTGATCCCAGCAGCAGCCACTTATAACTCACGTCCACGCAGCCTTGCCAGTGATGACGAGCATCTCCCAGAACAAACAATTACAGAATTAACCCCAAAGACCTTTCAGTGCCTAATTTTCCATCCCTGACCGTGTCCTTAGCTTGGCTTTGATAAGCCAAGGGATAGAAAATTCCAGCATTTCTGTTGCATGGCACCAGTGCAGAATTTGGCCCTTGATATACAGGTCTCTTTAACATCTGTCTTTCTTTTTTATTGTGGTTTTTATTACCAGGCACAGTCAGATTTAAGCAAACACAGCCCAGCCATGGGAGGCTCAGGAGTTCTTGTGCATTGGGAGGGGGAAGTCTGAGGCAGTTTCAGGTGAATGCACCATCTGGTTTGCTGTGAAATGGAATCCATCCTGCCACCCTGAGGGTCTCCTTCAGGATGTCTTAGGGCAAAAATCAGCCTTGCAGAGGAAACACATCACTGTGTTGTTGCTTGCTGGCTGGGATGGAGGTGTCTTTGGGGGGCTGCCCTTTTCTCTCACAGTTGTCCCCCTTGTTCCCCCAGGCTGTGCACTGGGGAGCTCAGGCTGCTCCCCTTCATTAGTTGTCATTTATCTATAATTTAGAGCGGGGTTTAGTTATATTCTAATTGGGTTTCATGTGTCACAGCGTGTCTCAAACAGAAAATAAAATATTTAACAACCTCCACTGGTAATAAAGATTCACATTTGCCTCGTTCTGGTTCACAGTACATGAATATTCTGCACTGCACTCCGCAGGTATTAACTTCATTCAGATTTCTCCCTGGTTATGCAATATAACAGTAATGACAGATAGAAGCCAGAGCTTAAAAAAATTATAATCAAAACCAAAACCAACAACCCAGTTTGATGTTATTAACTCCCCTCTGTTGGTTAGGGGAGCATTAATATGTTCCTTTCCATTGCTGGATCCTCTGTGTGTGCAAGAGCTCTGTGTCTGCTCACACCATTATGGGCAGGGGCTGGGGCAGGAGAAGGGCAGGAGAAGCTCCAGGGGTGGGAGAAATCTGCTCTTGGAGAGCCAGGAGTGAACTGGGCTGAAATAAAGCTGGGATTGTGTCCCCACTGTGCTGCTGCTCGAGTGGGGCTGCACATGGGGCTGGATGTGGATGTGCTGAGGGTGACTGAGTGCCACAGCCAGGTGTGATGTGCTGGGGGAGATGTGCTTGCCCAGGGCTGTGCTGGGGGAGATGAAGCCACTTGGGACACAGCCAGGTCCAGGCTTTCCACTGCAGCACCTCCCCGGAGGCAGGGACCGGGTTTGATCCTGTTGATGTCCTGTGCTTGGCTGTGGGGCTGCTGGGAGGATGGTGTGGGGCACCTGCCGGTTGTTTTCCCCATCCGTGGGTGGTCTGAGGACTTGGGCTGCTCCTCGGAGAGCTCCCATGGGAAAAGCTGGGGCTGTGATGCAGTGGAATCTCCAAACCCACTCATTACCCCAGGAAAAGGGAGGGTGAGGTGACATAGTGGGCTGATACCAGAGTGTAGAGCATGAGAAGCTGCATGGGGCTGGCCCTGGTGTTGTGGGGCTTTGCGGCACCACACTCCCTCATCCCTCGTGCTGCCTGCATCCCACAGGGCAGCCAGATCCCTGCCAGCTCTGCCCTTCTCCCACTGACAGCCCTGACCCACCAGATCCAGCACCTCCTGCACCTCAGCATCTCATTTTGTCCTTGCTGGCTCTGTCCTGTGTGCTCACAAAGGGCTGGGCAAAGAACCGAGCGTTCCCCCTTACAGCCACCACACGGGTTAATCCCAGCAGCAAATCTTATGGGTTCGCTAAGGTAATGATGATTCACGCCGGGGAAAGGCCACACACGGGCGGTGTGATCCAGCTGAAAAGTGTGGAATTGCCTAAAAGCGCCCCGGGTGTCAGCAGCACCTCCCCGCTGGCACGGAGGAGAGACCACACGGAGCTGCAGTGGTTCACACCCGGGCTTGCTGGGGTCACCCTGCTGCTCTGCCACCTCTCACAGCACATCCCTCACTCTCTTCTTGCACATCCCCTCGCCTGGCATGGCTTTGGGGCACTGCCTCTGCTGCTTGGGTTTCTGTGCATCCTGAAGGTGCTGCGAGCTGCTGAAAATTCAAAGTGCTGTTTTAACCATGTGCCGTGAGGAGAGCAGCCTCGATCTTGGAAGGAGGTTAATGACGGGACTGCCAGGACATTTTCGGTGGCAGAAACCCAGAATCCGTCTTTAAAATGTGTCTTTAAAAGGGAAAAATGTCGGTTTTGCCTGTGAAATAACAACTAATAACTTATAAACAATGACATCACTGTACACCTCGCTGCTGGGGAAGTGATTTAGAGATGCCTTGCCAATGGGAAGCGAGAACATCTGCTCTCTGCTGGAAGGAGGAGGAAGATCTCCTCATCAGCATTAAATTTAAACGAGCTAGTCCTCATTTCCACACTTCTGCAGTTCTCAGCTCCTGCAAGAGGGTGACTGGGGAGCAAAGGCTTCAGTGGGGGTTCAACAAGCCATTTCTCCCTGCCTGGCTTTCTAGGAGTGTCAAAATCAGACTTTTCTATCCAGGAAGGCTTCGTTGGTCTGTAGGGACCCATTGCAGGGTGGGATTTGGTCTCCCCTTGCCCCAGAACTTTGTTCAGCATCTTGTCCCAGCAGAGCCACCCCATCTGCCATGGGAGGGTGATGAGATGCACCCCGATGTCCCCACAGGTGGGACAGGGAAGTCCAAGTACTCTCGGTGATGTAGAAATTGTTTTAGGGTGAAGAGAGTGCAGGATGAGCCCAGCCCAGCATATTGCAGGGGCTACCCCAACACCCCAACCTGGGCACCCCTGGTCTGCAGCCACCCAGCTGTGCTGCTCCTCATCAGCCACCCCCACTGCCAGCTGCTGGCTGGCCTTGTCGTGCTCCACATAATTTTTAATTATATTTTACTTTAAAGGGCTATTAATTACAAAGATTTCCCAGCAGAGGCCTTATATGAAAAAAAAAAAAAAGAAGGAAAGGGGTAAAAAAACCAACCCTTTCCACATGAAGGGTTCTTATGGGTGAACTGGAATGTGAATAGTATTGAGAGGGGTTAAGCAGTGAAGGAGCAAAGTTTGGGGTGTATAAGGGCCAGTTGCACCCAGGGGTGCACTGAGTTCACAGCCAAGATAGTTTGTGGGTGCAGAGCTTCTGCCCTGGAGGAAGTGCCTGCCATCCCAGCCCTTCCATCCTGCAGGTGCCATCTTGGGGATGAGATGCTCAGTGAGGTGCAGGGCACAAGCTCCTGCTCATGACCCAGCATCCTGCTGGCTTGGCCTCTGCTGGCCCTTGACCTCCACAGACCCTGGGTTAAAGCTCCACTGCCCCTCCTGCTCTGACCCCTCTCCTCCTGGTCCCCCCAGGGACAAGTTTCTCCATCCCCCTGTCCTTGCTGCTCTCTGCTCCTCAGAGAACAGGAGACATTTGTGCTATGTCAGTCGGTCACTGCTATCAGTGCCACGTGCTCGTTTAATATTCATTTATTTTAAAGCCATTTGGGTCACTTTCTCCCCAGCTGGAGGGGGAAGCTGCTGTTCCAGGACAGGGGAAGAGGTGTGGAGGGTGCAGTGCTCTCCTGACCTGCCATCCAGGGCTGGCAGTTTAGGGACAGAGTTGGCCTCATTGGGGAGGGACTGTGATCCCCTTCCCCACAGCAGCACAGCCCTTGTATGGAGGTTTAATGTGTTTGACCTACACAAAGTGGGGCTCAGCTGCACTGTGGTGGAAGAGGTGGCAGGAAAAAACCTTTACTAGGGAAATGTTAATTTTTTTTTTAATATGGGCCAAGATCTGTTTTGCTCATGCCTGGCCACCAACACTAAGAGCTACTGATCTCTTCTTACCCTCTCCCCTTCCCAAGTCCACCTTTTCTCAATTATCAATTCGCTCAATTGCTCACAGGTGCCATAAAGCTCCAGCTCCTCCCTTCCCCTCACCAGACCTGGGGCAGGAGGGTGTTTGGTGCAGTTCTGTGGTGAAGCTGTTCTCTGGCTGGAGCTCCTGAGCACTCAGGTAAGAGCCCAAGCAAAACTGTTGTGCTGAACTGCTCATTTTCATGTGCCCATTGTGCTACTGGAGAGAGGTCAGTGATGACCTTGGATACCTCTGGCTGCTGTGGGATCTCAGATGGAGACAAGGGGTTTGCTTTTCTTGAGCCTGGAGCCACAGTGAAGGCAGGGCAGTGACTTGTGGGTGTGCTGCTGCTGTTTGGAAGGTTTCTTTTCTTGCCAGCCTGTGTGTGCTGAGAGAGACCTCAGTGTCCTGAGCCCTGCTGAGCCCAAGGCTGACCTCCCCAGCCCATCCTTAGCCATTCCCCTGGCTTTACCCTTCCACTTGCTTGACTGTCAGTTCTCTTATCTTCCTGGAACCTGACACCCATCCTTCCTGAGGATTCCCATCTCTGGGGATGCATTCCCAAGCTTCCTGGGGTGCTGGAAGTGCTTTCAGCAGTGCTGGGGCCAAGGCAGGTGCTCTCTGCAGCACCATGTGGTGCTCACCAGCATCCCAGAGCTCAGCAGAGCTGGCAGCAACAGAGCTCAGGGATCCAGGGCCTGGCAATAAGCATCTCATTTTCCTCCTGTCTCTTCCTGTCAGAAAAATTTGAAGATTCAATTAGAGGGGGAGTTGCTGATAGCGGCAGGGCTGGCGTGCCTCTTGTGCCCTGCGCTCCTGCTTTGTGGGAACTCTGTGGAAGCCAAAGAACTTTGGGAGAAAAAAGCAAGAAATGCAGATTTGAGGGGGTTGAGAGATGGTTTAGAGCACAAGTCTTATGAGGAGCAGCTGAGGGAGCTGGGGGTGTTTATGCTGGAGAAAAGGAGGCTCAGGCAGGACCTTACTGCTCTCTACAGCTGAAAGGAGGTTGGAGCCAGGTGGGGGTTGTTTGCTTCTCCCAGGTAACAGCAAGAGGGTAAAAGGAAATAGCCTTAAGTTGTGCCAGGAGAGGTTTAGATTGGATATTAGGAAAAATGTATTTGCTGAAAGAAAGGGTGGTTAGGCACTGGAACAGGCTGGCCAGGGAAGTGTGGAATCACCATGCCTGGGGGGATTTAAAAGATATGTGCATGTGGTGCTTACAGATATCATTTTGTGGTGAGCTTGGCAGTGCTGAGTTAGTGGTTGGACTTGATGGTCCTAGAGGGCTTTTCCAGTATAAATGGCTCTATGATTCTATGGTTGGAGGCTGTCTTTGTGAGTGTGATGGATCTTTGTGCCTTTTGAGGGTCGGAGACAGGATGTGGCCTCTAAAACACCCGTTCTGCCCAGCCAGAACAGCCTTGAAAGGGTGCTTCCCCCTCCTCTCTGTGTTTCCTGGAGGTAATAGAGGTTGTAAAGGGAAATGTAAATTTTTTAAAGACAGCAGGGGCAGACAGATTTTTATTAGAAATTATATTTTTACTATAAACGATATTCTGAGCCCCAGAGCTGAAACTTGGGCTTGGCTCAGCTCTTGCCAAGTCAGGAGAATGAGCCACACCGGAGCTACAGCCTCAAGCAGCTCAGCCCTTGCAGACATAACAGTTCCCAAAACTCAGGCCGTGCTCAGGCATGGATTGATTGCGTACCAAAAAGTCAAGGTGCAAGCATTGATCACGTAGGAAAGTGCTGGTCATCAGCCAACAATCAGCATTCTCCAGCCTAAATTATTAATTCCTTCATGCACACCAAGTGGATTGTGCTGGTCCTGTATGTCCCCTTGCACAGTGGTTGTGCTTCATGCTATAGTATATTTTCCCTCCAACTACTTGTCTGGCTCTTCACTTAATAAAGATTGAGAGAGACAATAAAAACATTCATTAAAGAGGAAAAAAAAAGAAAGATGAAGTCCTGCTTGTAGCCTCTAGCTGTTGGTTTCATTAAGATTCTCCCAAACCCTCCATGGTGATTCCCAGTGTCTGGGGGTTTGTGGATGCAATACCTGACTGGGAAACCCTGGGATGTTTGGGGTGAAGGCCATGGCATTGAGGGAATAACTGGGAAGAGCAAGGAAGCATCTGGATGACAACAGGGAATTAGCAAAAGGAGCTCTTGGGGGAAAAGTAGCTGTTTGGATGGGGTTATGCAGGGTTAAGGTGCTGTTTTGTGCTGTGTGGAAGGTGGGGCTGTTCTGCAGATCCTCCACTGCTGTCCAGAGAGGGGAAAATATTCTTTCTGCTGTGGGTACTGAGGATGGGAGCATCCCAGCAGGGCTGTGCTGGGACTGGGAAGAGCAGCCAGGGCACTGGAGATGGCAGGGCAAGGGAGCTGGGTGTGCATGGGCTGGCTTGGGTTGGTGTCTCTGCTGTATCTGTGCCAGCTGAAATACAGCAAATGGTGATTCTCAGGGGGTCAATTCATTGATGAGACAGCCAGGAGCTCCTTTGCTCCATCCCTCAGCACTGACAGACACTGGTGGGCTGGGGCAGCAGGGGCAGAGCAGATTTGCTGCTGTCAAAGTGCTCTTCCACAGCACTAGAGTCTGAATCAGTCGTGGGAGGCTTGCTCTGCCCCCAGACTGTGACATCCGAAACAAAATGTGTGTTTTCCCTCTGGTTCCAAGGCATGAGAAGAGCTTTGGACCTTGCTGCGATTAATCACTCAGCCCCAAGCCAGATACTATATGGGTTCCACCTATAGCTCCCAGAACTGATAGAAATATTATCCTGCCTTATTAAAATCACCCACAGCTACTGCAGCTGTATGTCAACAGCAAAACAAATAGCGACTGGTTCCCATTGGGTTGGAGCCTCTCTGCTGAGGCTGTCTTCAATCCTCCTCCTGCCAAAGTGGTTACAGATGTAGGATTTTCCCATTGCAGCTCCTGTATGGCTGATTCCAAATCCCATTACTACGCTGGAGATGTCTTTGGTGAGCACCAGCTTGGCTAAACCTCCACCCTGGTGTGAAATGTTGCTCACAATGCTTTTCCTAGAAGAACAGCTAAGGAAGAGAGTGCAGGGCTGTGCTCCCCCCAAAAAATCCTAAAAGGGGTGGTAGAGCAGAGCAAGAGGGCTGTGCTGGGATGAAAACAGGGCTGCTTCCTCTTCCTCCTCCTCAGGTGTCCCTGCTGGGGGTCTGCTGAGTAATTTGGGGCTCATCTCAACTGCTCTTGAGGGCATAACTGATGTTGCAGTGCACGAGTCCCCTTCCTCTTGCCCCTCCAAAACTACCACAGCCCTAAAATTCCTGCCAGAACTTAAGCTGTCCCTGGCTCACCCTCACCTCTCTCTCCTGTGCTATCTTCGGTCTAATTAGAAGGCCAGGACTATGCACGTGAGGTGACTGTGACCTCGTTAGTTTCTTATGCTGTATTGAAATTTCAACTCATTTACATCCCAAATCCCTAAATGTGCAGCTCTGGTCTCCGGGGTCACTTTTTCCTGCTTTCCATCCTTCTCAGCAAGGCTCTGGACTGCAGCTCTGTTCCCTCTCCTCGACAGATTGCTCCTTTTCTGTCTGGAAGCTGAGCCCCCCTCAAATGAACCCCCTTGTTTGAGGAAGACAAATTCCTGGTCTAACCTGGGTGTGTGGGAAGAGCTCCCTGGGGAAATGCCGTGGGCTGGGGCAGTGCTGGGTGGGGCTCCTGGTTTAACTTCTCTGCCCAGCCGGGACAAGGGGGTAAAAACAAATATCCTGGCTCTGCGTCCTCATCCCTCTGAGATCCACAACAAAGATCACTCTTCCCCTAGCAAGAATACCTTTTTAGTTTAGTGTTTGCTGCTGCCAAACTCCTGTTAGGCTAGTGGTTCTGGCTTGATCCTCCTTCGGTGCTTCACTTTAAATTTAGGCTTGACAGAGCCATATATCCTCTTCCTTTTTTCCTGTCCTAGTTGAAGGGAGAATGCTATTGGAGATGGGAAGGTTTGCATCGTCTCTCCTGTGTGATGTTGGATCCCTTTATAGGGCAGGTATCTTCTAAAGCAAAATGCTTTCAATTCTCACGGCGAGCATAATTCTTGAAAATGTATGCAATAAACAAAATGAGCCAAATGTAATTAAAATGGAGACAGCATATAATCTGGTAACCCACTTAGAGGCTCAAAGCTTCGGCTTTTAAAAAATGTTTGCTCCAAATCCATTTAAATAAACAGACCGACACACAAAGGCTCTCTGTACATTATCAGGATACAAAGAGAATCGGATCAAAAGCAGCTGTGACCAGGCTGTACATATGTAGTGAGGAAATTGCTTGATCTAAGGCTGCACCTTGTACATGCAAATGTGTTTGTGGACTTTCCCTGGAATTGCTTTTGTGCCACAGCCGAGCTGTTGGGCTGTGCTCTGCCAGGGAGCAAGGGCTGCTGTGTGCCCCACTGCGGGAGGGTTGGCTGGGGCTGAGGGAGCTCTTGGCATGCTCTGTGCTTTGGCTGTGGCACAGAGAGGCCAAAGACAGCTGAGCTCTGCCCTTTCTGTGCACACACTGCATCCAGAGGGGGAATTGCTCAGGAACCAGGGAAAGAAATGGGACTCCCCATCCTTAGCACCCGTGCTGTGGACTCTCCACTCTGCAGGTGGCACACATGCCATGTGCTGTCACACCCGTGTCCCTCTGGGCTTGCAGGAGGGTCTTCTGGCCCTGCATGGGGGGTTCTGGTGTTTGCATCTCCTCCTCTGCCTGGACACTGTCGCTCATGGCTCTGCAGCAGAGCCTGGCTGGCCTTGAAGTTTTGCCAATAGCCATGTGATTTGTCTCGGGTTGGACAGCACAGGCTGTGAATCCAAGATCAAGTGTGCTCCCAGGCCAGCAGGATTTGGCCAAGAGAAGGCATTTTGGGTCAGACAGGAGCATCTGCCTGTTGTTCTCGCAGGTGTTTTTGGACTAGCTGGAGCTCTTGGGAAGGACATGCTCATATTTTCATAAGTATGATGCAGGGGCTATGGGGGAGAAAGCTGTTTCTAAAGTGGAAAAAAATCCTAAGCATTAAGAAGCAGGGTTCTGGCTCAGCCTGAGGATGCCTGCATTCAAAATGGGGGGTGCCGGCAGAAAATCCTTTACTCTGGCTCCGCTGGATGTAGGTCTGGCTCGGCCGTGGCCGGGAGCGCCCAGCGGGCTGTGTGTCCCCCGCCTGTCCCCCGGGGCGCTGGCGGCGCGGTCCCCGCCGTCGGGCCGGCTCCCGCCGCGGCGGGGACTCGCACCGGCAGAGGGAGCTCCGGCCGCGTCCTCCGAGCAGGGGGGACCGGGGGGGGACCGGCTGCTCCCACCGTTAGGGCACAGCGGGTCTCCCTTCCCTCCTCGGGGCCGGACCCTCTGCGAGCTGCTGTCCGGGCTCATGTCCCCAGCCAGCCCGGGATGACCGGCTGGGGACGCGGTGACCACTCGCGGGGTGGCGGGGGGAGCACCGGGCGGTGACCCACATGCGCCGAGCCCGCTGGCACGGTCTGCGCTCCCAGGCGGTGGGGACGGGACAGGGGGCAACCCAGGGGACCCGCAGCAGGGTTCGGATCTCGTGCAGGGCTCAGGCAGCGCTCGGTATCGGCTCCTGCAGCCCTCGGCACTCTGGCCCGGCTGGCCTTGCTCTCCTGGCGCTCTGCCCTCCCGCAGGAGAGACGCACGGAGTGATCTCTCCCTGCTCCATCTCTCCCCCTTGCCTCCCCCCGGCTTCGCCTTCTCCTGGTGCTGCAGTGTCCCACCGGGGGCTGCCTGCTCCTAACGCGCCGCGGGGCTTCCCCTCTCCTCCCCGCCCCCAGCGCTCGGCTCTTCACGCCCCCGTTGTCCCCCCGCAGGGCAGAGGGTACCCTGCCCCGGTGCCATGGCGGGTGCGCCCCGTCCAGCCCCGGCGGGGACCGCGCTGCCCGTCCAGCTGTGCCCCCGGACGGACACTGGCGGCAGCCAATGGAGAGGCGCTGGGGGGCCGCGGGTGAGCCCCAATTGGCGGCGGGGGGAGGAGGAGCCGGGACTTGAAGTTGGAGTGAGGGATCCAGCTGTGCGGAGCGCTCGGCTCGGCGCGGCCGCCGCGGGAGCATCCTCCGCCGCCGCCCGTCCCCGGGGCGCCGGGCAGCACCCCCCGCCCCGGGCAGATGTTGGGGCGCGGAGGGGGCAGGCAGAGCCGCTAAGGGCGGCCCGCCCCGCGGGTGGGGGCCAGCACCGGCAGCGGGGGCCGCCCCGCCGCCGCCTCCTTGCCCGCGGCTCGGCCGGCTCGGGCCCCCGGAGGCACGGCGAGGAGGAGCTACGGAGCCCGCAGACGGCAGGGCAGGACGAGGGGGGCGGCCCGGCCCCGGCCCCGGCGGGGGGCGAGGCAGCGGCTCGCCCGGCCATGCCACCCCGGCGCTGAAGCCGCCCCGCCGCAGCCCCCAGTCCCCCGGCCCCGCCATGGCCGCGCCACTCTAGGCGTCCCACCGGCTCGCCCCGCGTCGCCCCGGCTCCCCCGGGGCCGCCGGCCGGAGGATGGACGAAGATGGACCGCGAGCGGCCGAGGAGGATCCGGAGCCGGGCAGAGCCAAGACTTTCATCCGCCTTAATGACCTGTCCGGGGCCGGGGGCCGCCCGGGGCCGGGGGACAGGGAGGCGGGCAGCGGCGACTCGGAGGCGGAGGCGCTGCCCTACCCGGCGCTGGCCCCCGTCGTCTTTTTCTACCTGAGCCAGGAGAGCCGGCCGCGGAGCTGGTGCCTCCGGCTGGTCTGTAACCCGTATCCTTTGCAGGTGTTCGGCGGCGAGGTAAGCCCCGCGGGGCCCCCCGCCCCCGGAGCGGCCGGCAGAGCGGGGGACACCTCCCGTCTGGAGCCCGCCGGGCGATGGGGAAGGAGCAGGGGTTTGGGAGGACTCGTCACCCGCCGTCCCGGGGGTAGCGTGGGGCACCCGGCCATGCTCGCCCCCTCCCCGGTACTCTCCCGGGAAGTTTCCCGGGCTGTTGCAGGGTGCCTGTCGGGGTGCGGGGCTCCCCTCCTGCAGGGCTCCCCTCCCCTGGCCGCGATGCCGCGGCTCCCACGGGTTTCAGCGCTCCGTTCCACGGGGAGTCGGAGAGGGAGCTGCGGGCGGGCCATCCTTCCCCGGGGATCGACGCTCTCCGGTCCCGCTCCCCCTGACACACCGAGGGACCCTAACCCTCGTCCTCTCGTGTTGCGGACCGGTTCTTCCTCTCTGACCCCGTTTATTGCCCATTTTAGGCTCCCTGGTCCCTTCCCCGAGGGTTTGAGGGGGGGGTGCAGTCTGGAGGGAGGCGGAGGTGTTGGGGGGTTGGGTTGCTGCCCAGCTCCAGGGTCCCTGAATAATTCAGGGTGCTGGAGGCCCGTTCTCTGCTGCTCCCCGGGGGATGCTCCTTGCTTGGAGGGGTCGGGGCAGGGTGGGGGTCACGGTCCCCTGCGTGTGCATCGGCCAAGGGCAGCTGTTTGTCACATCCTGGGGTGAGCCACGACCCCTCAAAGCCTTTTGGTCTCCTTCCGAGCTCGCTATCTGCTCTGGCACAGGCTGAGCCGCTTTAGTCAAGTTTAAGCTTTCAAAAGAAGGGAGGGGAAAAAAAAAAGAAATAGAGGAGACAATAGCAAAATTTCTTCTTGCCACAGTCTTGGTGTCTTTAAAGCTTCCCTTTGGAGTTGAGTTGCAACCAGCACACGACTTGTAGCGTTCCAAGTATTTTACCATCCCCAAACTCCGGTTCCATTTATTATTTGCAGAAACAAAACCCCGAAATGAAATAAAGCGAAGCGATGTGGCTTCCAGCAGGGGCTGGTGCAGGAGAAGCAGCCGCTTCCCGGGAACTTCCCGGGTCCGTGCTGCGCTGCCGGCGCAAGAGGCAGGAGAGTAGGTCTGGGCAGCAGCCCCACATCTGGAGGGGGAGAGGCTGTGCAGCAGCAGGGAGGACATGTTACATGGTACAGAGGGCCAGAATACCCTGTGCGAGTCCTCCTCCGCTCCTGGTGTGAGGGAACTGTTAGGAATTACATCTCAGCTGAGGTCGGTGTGCTTGGGAAGAGCAGCAAGGGTCTGCTGGAGTTGTGAATATTGGCTTATTTGAGCTTCAGCGGTGATTTCTCTGATAAACAGGCTGCCTTCTCTCCTAAAATGTCCCCCAGGAGGGAAAAATCTGAGATTTCTCTTCCCAGTCATGAATACTCTCAGCAGCTTCTCCCCAGATCTCTTTCAGACCAGCAAAGCAGTTCAAAGCTGCCTTTATTTAAACATCTTAGGAAACCTTGCAACTTTGTGAAGCCTTCTGTTTTGGAAAGAAATATTAACGAAGGCTGCAAGTCAGTGTGCTCTTGTTGCCTACTATGACTAATATTATTTATGATTGCTGGTTTAAATATGTTTCCAAGTCTCTTTGTTCCTTTTTTTTTTTTTTTTTTTTTTTTTTTTTTTAATTTTAATCTTTGAAATGATGTTTTGAATCTTGTGTTACCACCTGCATGGTTTTAGTGGTTTCAGTGAAATTCCCCACCCCAGTCACGGCTTGAAATGTGTTTCCTCCTCTGTGGCTGCAAAACCAAGCTGATTAACTTTTATCCTTGGAAAATTAGTGGTATTGTGGGCACCTGCAAGCACCACTGCGAGCCGGGGATGAGCATTAAGTGCAGTCCCGCGAGCTGGGATTTTTCTTGTTGCCAATTTTTCACTTGTTACCGACAGAGAAAGGCTCTTGCCGGGAGCCCTGGGGCCATGAGAGCGATGCTGTGGGTCTTTGAGTCGTGTGGCTGCATGCAGCTGTTTGTTTTCAGGGTCAGTGACCCAGAATTGGGGGAGTTTATTTAAAAACAACACACAAAAAAAGCAGTTCAGCCTACAGTTGAGAGGAAGGCAGTGGCTACCTTGGTACCCACACTGTGTCCCATCACTTGCTGGGCTGTTCAGCAGAGCATTGTCTTGCTCATCCCTTCGCCTTTCAGCCTGCTCCAGTGCTGGAGCTGAGCCTGTCCTTGTTTATATTTATTACTTTTATTGTTTTTCTTTAGTGTGGTGGCCCTTCTCAGGCTGTAATCTTCTAGGAATGGTGCCCTGGCGTTAAAACCATGTAATCACGTTGCTGGAAAGTCTTTGTTGCCACCAGCTGCCCTGCAGAGGAGTGACAGTGCTTTGGCTGACATGGCTGGTGAATCCTGCCCCAGCTCTGGGGGTTTGGAGATTTCACTGCCTTCTGCCACTCTCCCGGGTAGCTTTTACCTTTCTGCATCTGCTCCTGCAGAAACTGGATGGGAGTGCTCTGGTTTGAGCCATGCTTGGGGGGATGAACAGCTTGGGGCTTGGCCAGGCGGGTTTGTGGTGATGTAATCTGACTGATAAACTTTGATGGGGTGTTGGGAGGAGGTGCAGGACTCACTCTTGCCTGGGAAGGACAGTTTGTACCCTCGAGGTGCAGCTGGAGCTCCTGGGATTCTGTTCTCTATCCCTGTCCAGGCAGTTTGTGTGGTTGTGGTACCTGAGGCTGGCTTAGGGGACGGTGATGGTTGAGGCGCTGAGTATCCAGCAAGGATGCAAAGTCCTTGTCGAGGTGGTTTGTTGGGATTTTCTGCCATGTTTCTGTTCAGAGCATTCTCTGCCTGGAGCAGGGAGCTTTATCTCTTGCTGTCTAGAGCTGAGATGTGGGGTACTGTGCTGCTCTCCTGCTTCTCCTCTCCCTTAGGGCTAGAAAGAGGTCATGAAGTTTGTCCTGATCCAGAAATTTCCCAGAGCTTGAAACCTTGGGATTTTTAAACATGCACCAGATGGCCAACCTGTTCTCCCCCTCTGTTCCATCCTGGTCTTTGAGTGAAAATCCCTCTGGGTGCCACAAGGACCTGTGGGGACGAGCCTGTTTGCCCCACCTGCATATTCCTGGTGGCTCTGGGATGGAATGTTCTCCCCCGGGTGAGAGCTGCCTGGACCAAAAGGGACGAAGGAGCAGGGACAGGTTGAATGGTCACAGTGCTGGACCCAGAGGCTCACAGTGGGAAGGGCTGTGGCTCATGCCAGGTGTCCTGGTGTGCGTGTTGAAGAGGTGGTGAGAGGACAGGCAGGAGTCTCTGAGGGGGAGAAGAGAGAGGAGGCAAGCTGGTTACTTGACTTTCACTTGTAAAATAAAAGCTCCACGAAGGCTGGGAAGATGAAAGGCTGTATCAGGGTCTGTGCCAGGCTGCTCCTCTGATCAGAGACAAGAAACGAGGCTATTTCTTGAGAGTTGTGGAGTGATTGAAGAGCGGGCACGGAGAAAGTGGGGAGGATGCTACCTCTCGGCGTTAAGAGCTCTGAATAGAGAAATAACAGTGTAGCTGAAAGGGCCTGTGATATCTATTGTAGTACTGAGCGCTGCCTCGTCCCCCGCGCCCGCCTGCCTGCAGAGCGCTGCTGCCTGGAGAGCAGCACGCGGCAACGGGAGCTGCAGAAACCTGCTGGAAGGTGCCATTCCTGGGGAAACGTCCCCAGATTGGCTGAAATCCCATTTTTTCCTCCTGGTTTGGAGGGCGAAGGGCAGCCCTGAGGATTCCCTAGCTGGGAAGGGGAGGTTTGGGTGGTGATGGGAGGAGTGCTTCCATCCCGCCTGGCTGCTCTGTGGTACAGTCCCTGGGATTTGGGGTTTGGGGATGGCTTTGGGAAAGAAATATGTCTTGATCTGGTCATGGAAACCAGCCCTGCCTTCTGTCTGCAGTAAAACAGTGAGGGCTCTTCCAGCAGCCTCCTCACATGGCTCTGCTAGCCCCTAGTGAGGGAGAGGTGGGTGACCAAAGCTGGGTCCTGGGGAGGTGCTGAGTGACCCCAAATCCTGTTGGAAGTTACAGACACCCAGGCACCTCCAGGAGGGTGTCTAGAGCCCCCATGGCCTCACGGCAAGGTGAAGCTGAGGTCTGCACCAGGCTGGCTCCCAGGATGGCTGGAGCTGCTATGCCAGAGCTCAGTGCTTCATGGAAAGCAGTGCTGGCCATGCCAAGGGCACCATCAGCCCCTGCTGAGCTCACCCTGAGCCCTGGTCTGTGTTGGCACCACTCTGTGCTGGCCTGGCCACATCCAGCTCCTCAGGAGGGGCATGTCCATGTGTCCAACTGCCCCAGAGCCAGGACCCTCCTGCCTGGTGGGGTGAGAGCTGAGGCTGCTGAGCTGAGTTGTGTTTTGGGCTCTGCACCCCCAGCAGTGCCCCAGCAGCACCCTATCCCATGGGAATGCCTTGTGGTGAGGACAATGGGTGAATGGAGCTCCTGTCACCTTGTGGGACATTGGGGTCGTCATCCCCTCCTCAGCCATGCCAGCTCACGGGGACAGCCAGGCACTGCTTGTGCTGCTCTTTGAAGAGTTCAGTGTGGTGCAGGGTTAAAAATATAATTTTTTTTTGTTGTTATCAAAAGGGTGTGTTTTTTGGGGCGAGCGCACGTGGTGTCCTTTACACTTCTATACATTTGTTCCAGCCTCACTTCTGAGTTTAACAAAGCAAAACGCTTTGATTTGACAGGTCAGACCTTAAATGGATCTTATTTTCATTTAAAAACCCCACAAAGGAGCCAGAATCCATTTGCTTCACCTGTGTCTGATCCATCCCAGGGCACCTGAACTTGTTTCTCTCCTGTGACCCAGTTCACTGCTGGTGCTTCCTGCCCCTCCCCTGGACAGATGGAATTTCTCCCACTGTGGCTGAGCCTCTGCTGTCTCTGTGCCACTTCCCTGGGTCCTGGGGAGAATGAAACATGTCTTGTCTGGCTGATACCAGGCTGAGGGAGCTCCCACAGCCCCTTGGCCCTCCTGGCTGGGATGGAGCATCCTGCTGCTCCCAGGGCAGGTGCGGAGCATCCCTGGGCTCACTCCAGCTCCTGTGCGAGGATCTCGAGGAGAAACAGGACCCATCACCTTTTAGCAAGGGCAGCACAGGGGTGCCATGGTTATTTCCCTCCTCCTAGGAGACAAATAGCTGCAAATCCTCTTCCCTGTTGTTGGCAAAGCCTTCGGGAGCTCAGCAGGAGCGGCAGGCGGTGTTAGCTTCCCAGAGCTGGGCGCATCCCTCTCATTCCTGCCTCCCTGGCCGAGCCAGGAGCAGCTCGATCCTAATTTCGGTGACACACCTCATGTCGCCAGGGATCCCTGGACCCATCCATCGCCTGGCCGTGCCGGCAGCTAGGCGCTTCCTTTGCTCCCTGCGTGTGATTGTGTTTTTAAAGGAGATTCTTCTGCGAATTCCCTCTTCCAGGCTGTTGTGTCACATCTGGAAGTTTGTGTAGGAGTTTATCCAAGCGCTGGAGCACAGCGCAGCTTTTTCTCATTTAAAAATCATAGGCTGGCATTTTGAAGCGGGCTGGGGTGGGGGGAGGAGGGAAGGGGAGAGGGAAGCTGTCTGCCAAAAAGGAGACTGGAGCAGTGGAATCGTAATGACTTCCAGAAGTTTTCTTTCTTTCTTCCTCTCTTGCTTTCCCTCCCTCTCTCCCGGCGCGCAGACAAAAGGCTCGGCCTCATGCAGTTCGTGGTTATGTCATCTCGGCGCGGGGAGCCCCAGCCAGGAGGGGTGGCCCCGTCCTGCCCGGGGACCCCGCGCTGCTCGGGGACAGATCTCCTGTAGGAAATCCGGAGCAGGGGCTGGGGGAGCATCTCTGGAGACCTGCGTGATGTCAGCTCACAGAATATTCTGAGCTGGAAGGGACTCACAGGGATCATCGAGTCCAGCTCTTAAGTGGATGGCCTTATGGGGTTGCTTTTCATCTGGGGCCAGGAGATCCCAGCTCTCCCCCAGCCCCTCATGCCCAGCACAGGGTGGGTGGTGATTTGGGATGGGGCTGGACCACCCCAGCCACTCATCCATGGGGCTGGTGTGTCTCCCATCAGACTCCCGGCTCTCGATTTGATCGGCTTTTGTGTTCTCTGCCCTGTTCAGTAGCACGGGGTGTTGGAGCCAGTCTGGAAATGCCCGGGATTTTATGATGCACAGGAAATTTTCTGCTTTCTTCTCCCCCCTCACCCCCTGCAGAAGCTTTGGCATCATGCTGAAAAACGCTGCTTTCTCATTTTTATTTTAAACTCTCTTTCGCTTTGGTTTTTTTCCCCATGCAGAAAAGACCAAGTTTTGGATTACCCCAAGTTCCCTGCCCAGGTTTCTCTCAGCTCTCCTTTTTTTTTTTTCCTACTGTTTTGCTGGAAGGGAGCAAAACCTTTGGCCAAAATGAACCTCCCTGATGGCTTTTTCACTTGGATCATGAAATCATTTTCCCTTGGCAGAGGACCCATGGGGAGCCTTTGCCCCCGGCAGCTTTGCTGGCTGGGAGGAGGGTCTGAGGGAACGGGGCCGTCCTTGGGGAACTGGGGAAGGAGCATCCGGAGTCAGGTTGGGAGGGCTTTGAAGCTTCGCTGTGGTTTGGAAGGGGTTGAATTTCCTAGTTAATTAGGAGGCCTTAAGTGTTTCTGGGTTTGTTACGAGGCCAGATCGTGGCTTTCCCTTCCCCGGCGCTTTGGCTCTCCGCTGAGCGACCTAGATGTGAAATGTTCCCTTTGGGTGGTGATGCACGCAGAGGTTTCCCCCAACCTGGGTTCATTTGGCTTTGGCTTTTGCCAGCCTTGGCCTCTCACCCAGGAATCTGGCCTGGTGCTAAGAAATAAAACAAAAAAAAACCCCAAAAAACAAGGGAGGAAATTCTCATGGTTTTATATAACAGAGTGAGTAACGACTGGTCGTGCTTTGGGATGCTCTCACATCTGCTTCCTACCAAAGCCCCAGCAAAGAAGCTTCGAGCAGATGGAAAAAACACATTTTTCAGCCTGAATATTTGCTGAAAGAAGCTTTGAGGCTCTCTCCCCGTGCTGGCTGCTGTGGTGCTGGTTACTGCCTTACGGGAAAGGGGCTGCTGGGGTGCCAGGAACAGCATCCCATGCCCGAGGTGTGGCACTGCCAGGCAGGTCCTGGATGGAGCCACGGCCACTCACACGTGCGTGGGACCGGGATGTGCCCGTGACTCAGCCCTCAGAAGTTCACCAGTTTAGTCACAAGTAGATGGAAATTGTCTTTCGGCTTGGCTCCCATGCCTGAAATGTTGTTTTGGTTGGGATTTTTAGCGTGTTTCCTAGGCGCAAGGGACTGGCGGCTGTTTGGTGTTGTTTTTTTTTTTTTTTTTGTCACCCGTGTCATCCTAGTTTTCTCTCTCTCTCTCTCTCTGCCGGCATGCAAAATCCAAGGGCGAGGGCAGGAGAGGGCTGAAAATGGGAACAAAATGCTAAAGCAGGTGATGACTGAGAGCGGGGATCTTGGCACAGACGAGCTTATAAAGAAAAAGACATTTATTTAGTGTAATCCAGGCGCTAGCTCCACACTTACAGAGTTCCTGGTGCAAAGCATCCTTATATTTATCTCTAATTTGGTTCTCCTCCAAGAGGTTTCCTCCAGTGCATCTACCACCGTACCAGCCTCGAGATGCTTCCTAACCCTTGGAGCTGAAAGCAAACCCACAGCCAGCAGCAGTGGAGCTGGGCAAGGGAATTCTCAGGGATTTACCCACCTCGGCAGCCCAACCACCCGGGGGGCTTTGTGCCTGCGGGATTTCCTGTGATTCATAACTTAATCAGGTCAGGTTTCTCACTCCCTCCTCCGGAGTTATTGACCGCCTCTGCACTCCCTCCCGAGATGCTGGTGGCCAGAGCAGCCCAAGGCAGAGCCCTCCCCTGCCCAGATGGCGAACAGGGCTTGCTAATGATTTGTTAATTCAATTAGAAAGTGCTCGTTAACCCACGGCGAGGCTGAAGCTCCGTTCTGGAGGGCAGGGCTCACCCCCATGCCTGCGACTCCTGCTGCCAAAACATTTATTTGGTGTTAAGCTGCCAGCCACGCTATGCAAATAGAGATGTTAATCATGAATAAGGCTCATTTTTAACTCCGGGTTGAGACTAGACTTGGGAAAGAACCCTGCTCCGGGGAGGGGAGAAGGTGGTGGGAGCTCTGCTGTGGTGGATGTGCAACTCCCAGGGCCGGGTTGGCTGGATCCTGTGGAAAGGAACAAATGTCTCTGCTCCTGCTTGGCCCCAGGGTCTGCAGGAATAAAATGTTCCTTCTGCTGTGCGTTGAACGAGGTTTCTAAGTGTGTTTGATGGGCTGCACTTTAACCAGCCTCCTCTGCATCGGTGTGAGCTGCTAATAACACGAATCCCAGGTCTGGGCTGGCGGTCCCCGTGCCTGTGTTGGATGCAAAATGTCTTTAATTTGGGAACCATCATGTCTAGATAGCCTGGCTGTAGCAATTCTGCCTTAATGGGAGAAAACAAACTCCAGTAAGAATGATAAATAATGGAGCCCTCTGATGCTCCATTGAATTAATGCTTATTTGGGCAGATAGGGAGGAAAGGAATTAAATTAATATCTGACTTGTAACTGCTACTGTATGTGGTTATTGACTTATCTTGCTTTGGAGGGCCATAAATATGTCTCAGGATATACCCCTGAGACCATAATCTGCTCAGGGTCACGGTGCAGGTCTGTCTCTGATGGTCCTTCAGAGATTTGTCATGACTTCTGGGGTCAAAAATCCAAATTCCTCTGACAAAGGACCCAGCCACGTGTGGAGGGGAATGTGTCTGTACTTTATGGCAAGCATACAGCATAAATCTCAAAGGTCTCTGCCTCATATAAATTGCTTTATTGTTTGTGATCCATGGCTGGCTCAGCATTGGAGGGTGTGGAGCCCAATCAGACTCAGAGGAGAGGTGCAGGTGAAGCTTCTTGGCTCTGGAATTGGGATGGATCACAGCTGGAGCCTCATGCTCTTGTCCCTTTTCCCCTGTGCCTGGGATTTTTTGCCCCTTAGGCAGTGGTTTGGGGGTTGAGGATGGCCTGGTAAGATGAGCTGGGGGGGTCTGAGCCTGCCCCTCAGTAGCCCTGGCCAAGGATTTGGGTATCCATGAGCCTGGGGAGAGGAGTGAGATCTTCCCTTTGAGCCCTCGATGCTGTGTGGATGCTCTGGCTGGATGATGCAGTGGAAGTGATGCTCACCCTGGGCACTCCAAACTGTGCTGGCCATGGGGCTGGCACAGGGCAATCTCCAGGCCAGGAATGTTGCTCTGAGCCCCCAGCCCTCCTCTTCCCCTCACCCATTGCTTCAGGCCCTGCTACATCCCCTTGCCTGGGTGAGGCATTGCTGTGGTGAGGGTATTTTTTAGGATGCTTCTGTTTTATCCTTCCATCCTGTCCCTTAGTATGGTGCACATCCTGCCCCACAGCAGCTCCCTCCAGACACCAACACGCTGTTCCCATGGGAGCAATTTCCCCTGCTGTGAGCAAATCACAGCCCCTTCTTCAGAAACAGCTCATGGCAGCAGTACAGGGGAATCCTGTCTTTTTCCAGGAAAAAAGAGCAGAGGAGCCCAAGGCCATCGCGGGGTACCCGCAGCGAGGGTGGAGACACTTCTGCCTTCATCTCAGTAAATGGGCTCTGGCTCCTCCAGCAGCGGATGTTCACATCTCAGCTGGGTTCTGGGCTTGGCTTTGTGCTGGGTTTTGTTTTCTCTTTTCTTGTAGCCCCAGGAAGCTGGGCTGTCTCAGCTGTGGGAGCTCAGAGGGTTGGGCAAGTGAGGGTCAAGCTGCAGATCTCATGGTGAACTGGGGGACAAAAGGAAAGTGCTTTGCTGTGCCTCCCACTTCCCCCCTGCTATCTCCCCCTTTCATCTTCTGAACACCTTGATTTTTTTCACCTCTGGTTATTTTTTTTTGTTTTACTATTGCCTGGGTTTTGCATGGGGGGCAGGCTGGAGGTTGGGGGGGAGATGTGTGTGTGCTGAATCTATTCAAGGAGTTGTGATCTCTGCATTTCATTTTGCAGTTCAGCTGGAAAGATCTCGTTTCCAAATACACCCACACACAGGCACAGCAGAGAGGAGAGCGCAGGGGAGGGAGGGAGCTGCTCAGGGGGGATGGGGGAGCATGGGGAGGACTGGGGGGCCATGGCTTGGGCACTGGGAGCCTTGGAAACTCTGACTGGGAGTGTCCACAGCCTTTATCCGCGGGCAGGAGATGTCTCTGCCCTGTATCTCAAGGCCATGCAGGTGCTTGGCTGCCCTGTGAGTGCTTTAGTCCAGAGCAAAGAGGGACTGGGAGAGGTGAGGGTCCCTGAGCAGAGTCCTTGCCCCGAGCCTGGCAGCGGCCCTAAGAGCATCCAGGAGACTCCAGGGAAGTTTTAGGGTAGCACACATTGTTTGTGTGTTCATACTCATGTCCCCACCGTGGCCTGAACAGAGCCTGGGACATGGCTGTACCATGGTGAGATGTCTTTTGCAATGGAAGAAGAGCAAAGGCACAAAAAGGAGGCACAAAACTCCTCTTGCAGTGACCTTCAAGCCAAAATCATCTTGTTTCCAAAGACGAACCAGTGCTAGAGTGGTTCCTTTAGCCTCTCTAAACTCCCCATCCATCCAGTCTTCCTCCAGTGCCTTCCTTGTCAGCTCTCTGACTCCAGCTCTTGGTTTCTGGAGGAGCTGGCAGCAGGGTGGATGCATCCTGAATCTCCCAGTGCTTTCAGGGATGGGGATAACAGAAAGCTAATAAACTGTCACCCTGGTGGGCATTTAATGTGCAGCACAGGGTGAGAGTGAGGAGTGGAGGTGGTGGTGGAAGGTTTTGGAGAGACACCTCATCCTGCCTGGGCTGGGAGCTGGCAGTGACCTTGCCTCTATACCAACGTGCCAGGGCAATGTGGGGCAGTTACCTGAGCCCCCAAATCTGGATCCTTCCCCAGATTCAGGGCTGTGGAGCAGCTTGGGGTGCTGGGGTGTTGCCACAGGTACCTGCACCCCCACCCAGCTCCCCTTGGGCCCCTTGGGTGGATGCTGGTGGCACATCTTGACCTCAGCCCCTGCACACCGAGTCCTCCCGCCACCCCTTCGGGTCACTGCATGATTTTTTCCATTGCTCCGAAGCGGCTGAGCTCATACAACAATATTCCCTGGGCCAACACTGCTCCTTTTTGAAGTTCCTTGTTTTGGTATTCCTCAAGCTCCGTATCCTCAGGCATGAAACACAACACCCCTTGGCGCTGGAGGCTTTTCCCCCGACGCTGTGGCTTTGGTTATCCCCAGCATCCTGCTGCCAGGTGAAACCACTGCCCCGTCCCCAAGCTGCTGCTGGATGCCATCACCTCCCAAACTCACCACAAGGCTTAAAAGGTGGTAAAACAGGATCCTTTGGCCACCTTGGCCTGCCGCAGCATGCCGCCAGTGGAAAGGCAGCCACTGGAGCGTGCTTGGAGCTGTGTTTGTCTTAGCCAGCGGCCACGGCTGGAGCCGGAGCTCTGCCAGGCAGTGAAAATGCCAGAGCAGTGAGTTTATCCCACGGTGTTTGATTTGTGGTCACGGTGGAAGCCGGGTCAGGAGCGAATGTGGAGGATGCGGCAGAAAAGAGCAATTCCGAGACAGTCGCGAAAACATCTCGTGGTGCTAAAAAGTCGGGATTTTCTCCTTTGTTTTTCCTCCCCCACTGCTGGCCACGCTGGCGGCGAGGTGAAGTTTATGGGAGAAATAGCGCGGTTCTGGGAAATATTTTGCCTCGCTTGTATTGTTGAATTTTATTTTCTTTTTCTGGCAGCGGATGAAGGAAACGGGAACACAAACAGCTTGGCCGGTGGGGTATTGGTCCAGAATCAGCCTGGGCAGTGAGAGGCTGCTTTGCTGGGGACAGAAAATACTCGAAAGCGGACAGGGTTTTCACTGTTGTCATTCCTCTCCCTTTCTGTCCCCGCTCTCAGCTGGCTCTTAGGATGCTGTTAAACGAGGGGTGAACACATCTTGCTGTTAAGGCAAGGATGTGCATTGATGATCCTGGCCTCCCGTGTGCTCTCACTGATTAAAATCTTAAATTCTTCCATTTTTTACAAGATTTTGGGTTTCTGTGCCGAGCTGGAGAGTCTCTATGGCAACAGCTACAGGCAACTTTTATCTGTAACCCTTTTTGGGTTTTTTTGGCAGAGGGGGGAAGAGGATGAGTGCATGATGCTGGAGCATCAATAACTATTTGGATACCCCAAAAATTTGGGGTGGTGGCTGCTGGGAGAGAAATGGGATTGAAATACAGAATTGCTTCATTCCTATGAAGCCGAGGGGCTGGGCCCTGACTGGACCCCTCTCCGCTCTGCTAATTTTGGTATTTTTTGACTGTGGAGAGTGCAGGGTTCCATCCATCTTCACATCCATCCCACCACAAAGCCAGTGGTTTCCCACTTGGGTTAGTCATTTCGGGAGGAGTTTACAGCCATTCTTGGAGTGTGATTGCAGCAGCATTTCAAGGCACAATTAAAACCTGAGCATTTTAGGAAAAGTTGCAGCATGTAATAGAAAGGAAACCAGCTGGGCTAGATTGAGGCATAATAGGTTTTGGGAGTAATTTTTAGAATCCTATACTGTAGGTCTTTCTAGAAAGATACTATACAATTTAATAACATGTTATATTCCTATATGTTATATTTAAATCATCCTATAGTATCATGTGGGAGGAATCTGATTTTCCACTACAGGGTAATATACCTTTCTATAGGTTTTTAGTTGTGGTTTTTTTCTTTTTATTTTGGTCCATTGGAGCTAAATGAAAAATTATATCCTTCCTAGAAAATCGAACAGAATGATGAGAAAATAATACCCTTAATTTATTTAATAGGCCGTGTGAGTATTTTCCATAGGGGTTTGTATAGCTGCATAAAACCCAGTTAGAGCCTGTTGGGGAGGTGATTTGAGATGGGTTTGGATGCTGTCCAGGCCAAGCACCCTGCTTTTTGGGGTCTGTGTCAGCTGTAACCCCACCAGTAAGTGCCTGTGGCTGGGATGCTCTGCTCACTCATGGAGAAAGCACCCCCTGGACTGGGGCACGTGTGGCTCTCCTGGAAAAATGCAGGACTGGGTTCCCTCCTCAGTGTAGGTGGAGCTGCCCATCCCAGAACCTGTCAGCCAGGTCCCCACCGGGATGCCAGGGAGCTGCTGCCATCCCAGAGAGAGAGGAGGGGAAGGTGGTGGCCTTGGTCCTTCCAGGTCCCCAGAGGACAAGCGCCTTTTAATAGCCATGGCAACTAATAAGCCCTGCGTGGTGACAGCCCTGCTGTCTCCATGGAAACGGACCGAGTATCACATAGCAACATGTGCCTCACGTACCCATGGAAACGGCCCGGTAGCTTTTTAGCATCCTCTGTTAAATCTCCGCTCTGGGAGGTGGTGGTGGGGTTTATCCCGAGGTGAACCCACCGCTGTGGGGAGGGGGCCTGGGGTGAGACTGGGAGGGTCTGAGGGGCAGCAGGAAATTGGGGGATTTGTGGGAATCAGGCTTGTAAGATGTCCTGGGGGAAGGCCAGTGGGGTGTTCCCATGCTGAAGAAGATGTGGAAGGTGCTTGCTATCTAGTTTTTGTCTTCCTCATGACAGCAGCAGGTCCTGGAGGGGGGAAGGGGGCGCAGAATAATTTGAATTTGAATCTGATGGGTTTTGGGTTGCTGAAGGAGGAGAAAAAGAAAAGATGCTCAAGGCTGGAGGGCTGGAAATCACCTCACCACAGGCAGAATGGTGTCACAGTAGGATACTCACAGGTGGGTTTTCTTTATGGTTTCTGGAGTCACCTCATCCTCAAGCTGGGGTTTTCCAAGCCACCAAAATGAAGTGGAGAGGCTGGGAATGCCCCTCCTTGGTGGGCAGCACTCAGCAAGGAGGAGGCAGCAGGACATGTGCTGTCACTCCATGCAGTCTCTGCCATTTCTTGCTCATCAGCTCGTTAACCAGCCTGAGCTGTTACAGGTTAAGTAGGATTTGTAGCTGGTGAGTGAGGGGTTTGTTGGGGTCACACTGTGCTGAGGTTCTTGTAAAACACTCTGGATGTCAAGATGGGTGCAGCAATCACTCTGAACCTCTGCGGCAAACTCAGCCTTCCCTGAATTTACCCATTAAGAGCCTGAAAATGTTAGGAATTTATTTATTTGGAGCTGTTGAAGCGTTTCTTGCAAATGCGTTTCAGCCCTTTCTTCCCCCGTTGTCGCAAAGTGTTTTTAATGGGAAGCCTGCATGGACACTTAGGAGTATCCCTGGTTTCTGTAAACATCCATGTGAAAAAATGTGATGGCTTTGGGAAGGTTTACAGGTTTGGGTTTTTAAAGGCTGTGAGCTGAGATGGTTTTTTTTTGTTTGGTTTTTTTTTTTTTTTTTTTTTTTTTCTGGTGAGCTTTCAGACCAATCTTTTGTCTCTTATATTTTTTTTCTCACAGCTTTTGCTTGGTCTGTGGGAGGCTGGGAGACACCTTTAGGTGACACCTTCAGCAGTGTCCAAATCCCACTGGTTTTTTTGGGGGACTTGAGCTCTGACTTTGCTCAAGTGCTTTTTGAGTGGGTCAGGGGAGCTTTGAAACTTCTAGAATTTTCCCTGTGGTTTGTGTGTTATGGGAAGATAAATGTGAGTCGAGGGCAGGTGCTGTGGGAGAGGTGTTTGCTGGGGGGAAGTTTGGGGTTGTGGTTCGGTTCTGGCCAGACATGAAATTGCCCACAATGGATGAGTACTAAAACTGGAAAATCTCTGCTGAAACTCTTCTGGCTCTTGGGGCTGGCAGCAAAGGAACACCTCTGCATTTGTGGCGTGCTCAACTGATGATCTCAGGGCTCCATTTGGTTAAATAAACAAATAAATAGGTAATAGTGATAAAATTTCCAACTATTGGGCTTCTTACCCTGACAAGTGTTTGCTTCTGGTATGGGAGTTAGCCCTGGGGTCAGCAGTGGGCTGGATTTGCCCTCTCTGGGCAGGATTTGGCCTCTCTGGCTCCCCAGTGCTGGAATGGGCTCATTCTGCTGTGTGCAGGAGGTTCAGTGATAACAGCATCAGTGCTGGCCTCCGAGGAAGGCTGCAGCCTGCTCAACGAGGTTTAATTAAATCTGAAATCCCGGCTGTTTTCTCCTGGGTTTTGGCTTGGGATGCCGCGGGTAGGGAATCAGTGGAAGGAAATAAAGAGAATTAGAGCAACTTCAAGGGCTGTTGCGCTCCTGGCGAGCAGGGGGCTGGAGCTGGGTGGGCTGCAGTGAGACAGAGCTGTGGTGCTCCTTTGGGATGTGCAGGGATGGATGGGATCACTCCTGGGGAAAGGCTGAGCTGTCACACCAGCTGAGTGCTGTCCAAATCAGGGATTTGCTCAGACCCAGAGCTGGCAGTGCCATCTCTGAATCCCCCTGAATGACTGAGAGGCTCCAAGCTGGCAGCAAGCATCCCCTGCAGTGGGTGTCTTTTCCCCCCAGTTTTTTAGGGACCTGCTTATTTAGGCTGTGAAGAGCCTGGCTATAAATGAGATACAAATGTACAGTTATCACCACATCTCCCTGAGGCCAGTGTAGGTATTCTGGTATTTAAACTAGCAGAGCCAAGGGGAAGCAGCCAGCAAAGGGGGAAAAAGAGGAAAAAAAAGGAAAAGTGGCTCTAATTGAGGTCGGTATTTGAACAGTGAAGACCAATTAATGCTCCTGAATCAATAGGTCTGCGTGACTGAGCTAACACATCCCCACCAAAGGCTGGCACAGGCTGAGAGCTGGCCTGGGGTGAGCTGCTGCTGTGGTGGAGGTTTCAGTGCTGGCAGAGACTTCACTGTTGACAGAGGTTCTGGTGTTGGCAGAGGTGTCATTGTTGGCAGCCCTGAAGGACGCTGTGGGCTGGAGCTCTTGGTTGGCTGCTGAGGGCATGGGTGGGCAGCTTCTTCTGCCTCCAGCCTTGCAGGAACCTGTGAAAATCCACATATACCCCCAAACCGTGCTCCCTTACCTGCTACTTCCATCACCCAGTTCTTCAGGCTAGAGTAGATGGAACTGGGGGAGGGAAAGGTGGGGTGCAGCCACAGTGCTGAGCAGTGCTTCCCCCCAGCTCCTCATCAGGATGGACAGGAGCTGTGAACATCCCTCCCCTCACTTTTTGGCTGCCTGAGCCTTTCCGGGGCGGTGGCTTAGCAGACATCCAGCATTCCCAGACTCAAAATTTTTTTATTCTCCTTTATTGCTCTTCCAAGAAAACACGTGTGTGCGTGGGGAGAGGAGATTATCACGTTAGTGTTAAATACCCCGAGGGAAGGTGGGGAGGGTGGGTTGTTTTTCCTGGTCTATCTCCCAAGGACAGCCGGGCTGAGCAGCAGCACGTGCTTGTGGAATGTGGCACCCATGGGTGCAGCCGTGCTGGGCAACACGGTGTGCAGGCAGCCAATGCCTTCCCGGGGAGCCTGCACTCCCAGCAGGCAGGAGAGCGCAGCAGGGAGGAGGGAAAGAAAAAAAAATCCTCGTTGTTATTATTCCACGAATTTTATACACTGAACTGATGCATATGGCAGATGAGATGATTTGCCTCCAGGCATACAGGAAAAGCGACGCGAGGCAGGATCTTTTTGGCAATCCTGCGTCTTAAACGTGAGATGAAATTTTTCTGGGATGGCAAGGGGGTGGAGGAGCTGTGGTTTGGGTCCTCTGGGGTCACGCTGTCCCTGCACCACGGAGCCGGGTGAGGCTGCAGCTCGCCCCAATGGGGCTGCTTTCCTCCCCATCCCTTCAGAGGAGGGGAGAAAGTCGCTGCTATTTCTCACTCCATTTCCAGGTTAGGAATCCAGGACGCTCTCAGGTTTGCCGGAGGAAGGTGGGGGAAAGGCTGTAAAACCTGGCTGTGCTCAGGAGATTATTTATGGCCGGGTTCGGTGCCACGTTCGATGCTTTTCGCTGCCTCGTTCCCACCTCCCACGGCCCCTCGCTGCAGCTGGGCTGGAGGAGGGGGAAGGGGAAAACGCCGTCGGCAGCTCCCACGGGGTCTGATCCTGCCCTGCTTGGGCAATGAGGAGATGAGCACATCAGCTCTCTGCAGGGTGCTCAAACAGCGGCTCTCACCTGGCGCCTCACCTGGCCTGGCTGGGGGAACAGAAGGGCCGGGAGGCTGGTGTCAGTGTCCCCATGCCAGCTCCCTGCAGGTGACACAGATCCCGGGGACCCCCCAGCCCCTCCCGCCGTGGCAGCCGAGGACGCGTGGGCAGCCGGGATGAATGAGCGGTGCCTTCGGAGACGCTCCCGGCAGGTGCTAACGAGCGTGCCTTGAAATACCTCATCGCCGCTAAATAGGAGGGGTTTACTTTGTGTATGAAAAGGTAGAAAAAGCCTGTTTGCTGGCCGACAGTGTCAGTGGGAGCTTCCTCCCCCTCTTCCTCCTCCTCCCTCGCCACCTGCAGTGCCCTGTGAGCAGCATGAGGCTGAGGATGCTGCAGGTTGCGAGGCCATTGGGTACCAGGGCGGGTGGAAAATGCTGCGGCTGCAGCAGCACGGGCAGGCTGCGGTGCTGGAGGGATGTCAGGGCTCCAGAGCTGGTGTGACTGTGCTCCAGCTGTGTCCCCTGGAGCCAAGCACAGCTCCTGAAAGTGCCCGTGGTCTCGGTGCTTCAGCCCCTGCCCTTGGCTGTCGTTTCCCTTGGTGCTGGTAGGGAGTCAGTGAACGCAACGAGTTTAATATGGGCACAAACGGCGGCTTCCTTTGCCTCCAGCCTCATCCCGAGCTGCGGATGAGAAGTGTGATTTATGTTTTCATGCTTTTCTAGCGATTTCTGGTGTGTTCCCACGACTCCAGCTGCCGGGACAGCCGGGGAAGCAGCTGGCTGGGCGAGCTGGCATCGCCGGGCACTCCTCGCTCCTCGTGGCTGGCCCACGCCTGCCCAAATAAAAGCTGGGGAGAACACGGAGCTTGCAGGCTGCTGCTGGAGGTGCGGAGGGTGCTTCAGCAAAACTGGCTTGTTCTAAAATTACCGAGGCTGGCTCCCTGCTGGGGAAACTGCTCTCAGGGTGCTGTGTGCCCCATTTCCTCGGCAGCTCCTCGCTGCTGGAGAGGCTGATGGCACAGCATCTTCCATGGACACACGGGCCGGGGTCGGGTCAGATCGGGGCAGCTGGCGCTGGGTGGGCTGTGGGGACCCATGGCACTCGTGTTTTTGGAGAGTGGAGGGTAAATCCTGTCATTTTGTGTCCCCGCTCGTTGTCTCTGCTGGCGCTGCCTTGCACCCACCCTGCCGGCAACCTGAGCCCGAGAGGCCACGGCCAAGGGCAAGCGCTGGCCAAACCCGAGCGGCTCCGCCGTCCGCACGGTGCGGAGCAGCTCCATTGATCAAGAAATTGTTGCATAACCCTGAACGAGGCTCCTCTCCGCTTTGCAGCCACTTGCCTCTCTCCCCTCTAATTAAGCTGGCGCGCGATTCCCGCTGGGTTTGCTTTCCAAGGAGGGCTGCTGAGTGGGTAACGGGGCTGGGGCTGCTGCTCGCCACCTCGCCTGCCCCGGATTAGAGTGTTTTTTTAAATGCTGGCTCAGTGGTGGGGTTGGGGACAGGGACACTTGGGAACATGCCCAAGGCATCAATGAGCACGGCCGCCACCCTGGGTGCGGGGTGAAGCGGCTGCTGCTCACCCGCTGGAAATACGCAGAGGCGCTGCTGCCTGGAAGGAGGAAAAAGCTGAAATATTTTTCTTGGAGAGAGGAGAGAGGCAGGACGGCAGGGCAGGGAGGCACCGCAGCGTGCCGGCAGCAGCCGGAGGGGATGGCTCCTCTCTGCCGTGACCCCGAGGGCTGGGCACGGTCCTGTTGGCCCGAGCTCGCTCTTGCTGTCACGGACCATTGGCAGCAGCCGCCGGAGCTGAGGATGCTGTGGGGAAACCCGAGAGGCTTTGGCTTTGCTGGAAATGAAATGAGGAGAGGGCAGGGGCCCCCGTTGGCAGGGGGGGGGTCTGGCTCTCCCGCTTGGGGCTGAGGGAACAAAAGAGGAACCCACAGTGACATTTCGAGTGTTGCACAACTTGGCACAGTTGACAGCCAACCAACAGGGTTGGTTTTCTCATGCAGTTCTCTCTGTGCATGGACTTCTTCTTCCCTAGCCCCAGCTCTCCCCTTCCTCCCTAGGGGAGCAGCTGGTGCTGGAAGCTCCTCTTGGATGCCAGCTCCAGGGAGGATGTGCCCCACGAGCCCCTTTGCCACCCAGGGAGGGAAGGACGTGATGGAAACCCCTGGCCAGGAGGCTGATGGTCCTGCTTTGCCTCCTGGGGGCTACAGAGGGGCAGTGCTGAGCCCCACGGGGTGCTTGCTCCTGCCTGGAGGTGGTAGCAGGGAGAGGGGGACATCCCTGGGGTGGTTCCTTTGGGATTGAGCCAGCCCTGTGATCCCGCTCCCGTGGGGTGGGTGTTGGGTGGCTCTGCGTTCCCATCCTGCTGTCAGGGTGCCCCCAAAGGTCCCTGCAGCTCAGCTGGGAGAGCCCCATGAAAGCAGCCCCATAGTGGGTGGCTGGCTCTGCTGGCTTGTCCCTCTGCTGCAGTCCCCCTGGAATGCCTCCCTGCATGCCAGCAGCGTTAGGGGTTGGGATCTCATGGGATCCAGCTCTGCAGTGGCAGCTCCTGCGGACTTGGGATCACAGGGGGCTCAGGAAGTCCCAAAGTCTGTCCTGCCTCAGTGTCCACATCAGCAATGCAGGAATTGCAGGGAGAGTGTCATCCCAAACCAGAGAAGTGGAGTGAGTATTTGGGGACTGGCAGCTTTCTGGCTTTTCTCCCACCACTCCTGACCTTCCTCTTGCTCACGCAGACAATTTTTGTATTTTACTTCTTAAAATACATATACGTGCATATAAATACTGTATCTTGGCAGCCGCTGTTCCTCAGCACCTGCTATTTCCCCGGGAAAATGGGGATTTGGTAATGGAACAGCCTCCCTGCTCCCTGGGGCCTCACAAACCCGGCTGTTGTTTATGGCACCATGCAGCAGCTTTCCTGCTGCTGTTCTGCTCTCCTCCTCTGAGCATCTCCCTGGCTGGACTCTGCCACGGAGGGATGAGCTCCTCAGGGGTCACCTTCCCCTGCTCCCCACTCGGGGTTTGCTGGGGGCTCTTTGTGGTGGTTGAGTTGTTTGAAGGTGCAGGGCAGACCTGCTCCTGGATCAGAGCTGGAGCATCCCCTTGCTGAGATTACCCAGTGAGTCCCTGAGCATGGAGCTGCTGCTTTGGGTTTAGGTTTTCATTATTTGCTGGCTTTTAATAAACATAACCTGAGTGGGCTCGTGGTCTGTCCATGGACTGGCCAAGGGCACTGCTCTAGGTTTCAGTAATGGTGGGGCAGAGGCATTTTGCACCCTCACGGGGGCTTTGCAGCTTGTCCCCACACCAGCCATGCTCTGCCTTTTGCCGTGCCTTTGGGACCCTCAACCTCCTGCCAGCACCCGTGGAGCTGGCAGCACCCTGTCGTTGTCACTTGTCCCTTTGCCGCTGTGATGGAGGCACAGGACATCACCACCTCCCTCCTCTTCCTCTCCTCCTCTTCCTCTCCATCGCTGCTGGGGTGAAAGGCTCGTGGGGATGCTGGGCCCTCACGGAGGGAGCTCCTGCCCTTTGCTCCCTGCTGCCGGATTCCCAGCATGGCCCCGTGGAGGGAAAACCCAGCCTGGGGGCGGCTGCGGGGTTTTACAACCCTGAGAATGAATCCCAGCGCCGTCCCTGCCTCTCGGGGGAGCAGGGTCATGTCACTGCCCAGGAAACCACTCCCTGGGAGCGACAGCTTGTTAAAGAGGACAGAAACCTGAGGGGGCCTGGTTGGCGCTGGCTGGGAGAGGGGGCGAGGGAAGGCTGGCGGTGGATGTGCTTCCTGCACGCTCCCCACAGCTCTCAGCACATGCTCGAAGTTTTTCCCCAGTTCAGGTGTGAGACCGTGGCGTTTTGGGGGGATTTCTTTGCACATGGAGCACAGATATCCTGCTCTGTTCCTGCAGAATCTTGGGCTTCGTTATTCACTCCCACATGGGATGGCTCTGGTTTGAGGGAGCCTGAAAAGTGACGAGCTGTGGGGTGATGGGTTGATCCAGGAGAGGACAGACCGTGGGGTGATGGGCTATGTGAGACCCAGATTCCCCTCTCCCTCCATGGACACACCAGTCTGGGGGTTAAGTTCTCTATGGTGCCTGAGGGGATACTTGGTGAATCCAAGTGTCTCCAGCAGGGATGGCCCCACTTTTGGGGCAGCAGCAGTGGGACAGCAGGTATAGCCTCAGGGGCTGAGTGCAGAGTGCTCTGCCCACCCTGCTGTGATGCTGCAGCACTAGTGACCCAAAGGAGCTGTGCCCTCCTCTGTCACCCATCATGAGAGCATGTGTGTGGTCCCTGGCACTCGCCACATCTCCTGCCATGACATCCCCAGCCTCTGTTGTTCCCCACTCGCTCCATCAGCAGGGTGAAAACTGCCCAAATGCTGGTCCTGCCTGGAAGCATTGGCAGCAAATGTCCCACCTGGCTCCCTGTCACCCATCGGGGTCCCTGGCCCTTGCCTAGTCCCTGCTGCACGCTCAGCACCTCCTCAGGGCGATGGAAAACCAGGCGAATAATTCACCCTGAATTATTCAGCTCGCTAATTTATTAGCTGGACAGACGTCACTGCATTCCTTCCCTGGGCTGCCCACCAGCAGATCCCAACCTTCTGAAAGCGGAGAGCATTCCTTCCCCTGCCGTTTCCGCTGGCTCGCTCTGTTTATTTGCAAATCGCCCATTTGCGTGTGTTACTTGGATCCCTCTGATTGCGCCTGCCTTTGATTCGGGCACGTAGCTCGCCCCGGGGGTGGCTGACCCCCCGGCAGGGTGGGATGCTGCTCTGAGAACCGGGGCTTTGCCACGAGCAGCTGCAGCCTTTTTTAATTCATGATTTGTTTTCTGCAGCCGATCCCTGATTTTTCTCACCGCTGCTGCTCCCGCAGCCGGGAGGATCCCGTGGGAAGCAAGGGGAGAGCGGGCAGAGGGGACAGAGTGGAGTGCAGGCTTCTGGCTGGTTTTGGTCGTGGTTTCTGCTCTCCTGTTCTCAGCGCTGTGAGATGGGGCAGGAGCTGCTTTTCTCCCGACCTCTATAAACCTCTCACTTGGTCCAGCTGTGCTGTGTTGGGGTACAAACCACCCCAGGCACCCCACGCTTGACTCCTTTTCCAGGATTTGGGTTCAGGTCCATCCTCTCTAGAGCCTGTGGGATTTGCTCAAGTGACTTCCCAGAGAAAGACCAAGCCCAGCTGGAGCCCTGTTCCTCTTGGCCCCACTTGGGTACAATGTCTGGGCAGTGCAGAATTCTGGACCTTTCCCCTGAGTTATTTAGGGCTGCGTTGTAGGGCAGAGTCTCTGTGCAAGTATGGGGGCTGCAGGCTGAGCAGAGGGTCCAGCAGAAGAGATAACCCAGGAGATGCTAGATTCCAGCTCTCAGGTTAGAGTCCATCCTCAAAAATCCCTGCTGAGAGCACAGGTTTCTGTAGAGAGCAGCAGCCTCCTCCATCCCGTGGGAAGTGCAAGCTGTCCTGTCACCTCCAGAGACATCCCTGGAAACAGAGTGTGGAAGGGAAAGGTGCCAGAGGCAGGGAAAACCCCCTGAAAACTGGGAGTGAAGCAGCCAAGCTGCTTCCTGAGCCCTGGCATGGGCACTGTCACTGTGTGGCAGGTGAGGAAGGGCTGGAGGAGGATGGGATGGCTGCGGGGGTTGTTATCCAACAGCACCTCTTCTGACCCCCATCTTCCCACTGCAAGGAAGCATCTGGAAGGAATGGGAGAGTGTTCCCTCTGCCAGGATGGCTCTGGGTTGTGCATCTGGCATTGGCTGTGGGAGTCTGTCCCCCACAAGCATTTCCCTGGCAGCTCTTGGCCTTGGCCATCACCCCTGTGCAAAGAGGAGGTGCAGGGCAGAGCCCTGTGTGTCTGTGGGGTTTTAGGGCAGGTGTTTTCCCCAGGCAGAGGGTCCCGGTGTGACTGTGCTGGGCTCTGGCAAGTGAATGGCAGTGGCTCTAATTGTGCCTGAATTCCTCTGAACCACAAGTGAAATCTGCAAAAATACAGAAAATAAACAGCTCGGGGCCGAAATTCCCGGCGCTTTGGGGAACCTTCCACTAGGAAAAGTTTCCAAGCTGCTAACAAAAGGTCTGCCTCTCCTCTCAGCCTGCCTGTGTGGGGACCCCCTGGACTGGGAGGGATGCAGCCACAGTGCCATGGGGACTGTGCTGGGAGCCAGGCTGACTTTATGCCTTGGAGCAGCTTGAATTTTTCTTCTTGTTGTTGTTTTTTCTTTTTCTTTTTTTTTTTTTCCTTTTTTATTATTCCTTTGCTGCTCTTGTCTGCCAAACAGGGAGGTTTTAATCTCCTTCTTGCAGACTGTGAGAACAATTGCCCAGGATGCTGCGGCGACCTTTGCTGCACAAATAGGGAATGGGAAGATGACAGTGGGAAGCAGACCCCTGCTGCAACCTCGCTGGCCTGCCCTGGGGAGCTCTGCTCTCCTCCAGCTGCAGGTGCTGCAGGGGGAAGAGGCTGTGACAAAAGGGCTGAGCTGGCAGGGTCTGGGAAAGGTGCCATGCCCTGGAGGGGGTGGGACTGTCCCCGAGGGTGAGCATCTTGCGTGCTCCCCCCATCCTCCCTGCTCTGATGCCCAGCCCCGGGTCACAGTGACCCCGAGGAGCCCTGCTTGGGGCTGTGACAGTGAAAAGGAGATCCATAAATGTCTGGAGCTCCAGCTGCACCCATGCTGTTCCCTGTCAGCTCCATCCCCAGGGGGCTGGGTGGCTGACAGGCTATGAAAAGGTGGTAAATTTGGACAAGGAAAACCAAATTATGCAAGGGAGTGCATCAGGATGTTTTTGGGATGATCTCCACAAGAGAAGCCTGGCTTTCCTGGGAAACATCCCCTGGCTGGACCCACTCTCCCACCCCCACACAGATAATTCCCAGTGACCCCTTCCCCTCCTACTAGGGATGGTCCCAGCACCTCCTGACCCTGCAGCTCTGCAGGGCAGCTCTGGTTCCCTTGGCCTCTCCTTGCAGGTCAGGCTTTTCTCTGGCTCTCCTCCAAGTGTTTGGATCAGCTCTTGGAAAAGTAAAGCCATAAAGTTTGCCCCAGCTGGAGCAGCAACCCGCAGTGGCTGGCTTGGGAGGCAAGCACTGGGCCTGGTGGATATTTATAATGCAGCAGTGAGGTTAAAAATAACAGAAATTTAAACTCGGGAAGTTGTTTTGGAGGATCAGAAACTTTTGCTTTGGTATTCACATGCCAGGGCTAGTGCTGGCCATCCTCTGTCCTCATGCTGTGTCCCTTGGGGGTCTGCAGTCCCTTCCTTCCTCCCAATGCCTTGGGTCCTGTTTTGTGTCTGCGGGAATTGTCTCCATTCCCAGAAGGAGTGGGGACACCGTGGGAAACCCCAAAAACCGTGCTGTTCCAGCTGGTGGTGCAGGGGTGAGCCGGGTGGGGCTCTGCTCAGGGGTCCTGGTGGCTGTGGGGAGGGGACAGTGTGTGGTCACAGCTCCTGTGCATCCCCCTGGTCACGGGGCTCTCACCCCCCGCTCATGGTGTCTCTGCTGCCAGGCAGGCACATCTGGAGCCACTGGCTGCCCCATTCCTGGCAGCTGGAGCCCCTTCAAAGCCTTCCTGGGGGCATCTCTGGCATTCCCAGCCACAGGTGGGATGTAGGGTGGGAGTCGGATGCTCCCCTGGGCTCTGTCATGTTCCTTTGGCACAGCCAAAGGGTTTTGCCATCTCAAGCTGGTTGGTGACAGTGTCCCCTGTGACCCCCCCTTCCAGCCCACTGCTGACCCTTCCCAAAGCCCAGTGCAGGCACGTTTCTTGGCATCGATGTTTTATTTTGCTCCAGCTCAAACCTTTTCCCTGTTGACACAGTGGCGGTTTTGCTCCAGCTCGCTGGGCTGAGCAGGGGTGACCTTTGCCGTGTTTGCTGTCTGGCCTTGGGATCCATCTGTGCTCTGCAGCCCCAGTGAAGCCAGCGGGCCATGGGGAGCACCTGGCAGGAATAGCTCCCTGGCAGGTCTGCTGCCACTTCCCCCTTTTCATTTTTGTCCTCCTGGCTTTGGGCCTATCTTCCCGGTCCCAGCTGTGTCTGGTTTTCCTGATGCAGAGCAGTGTGGGGAGCCAGACTCCCCCTCACCTGTGCCTCAGAGCCAGGGAGTGTGTCCTCAACCAGGCTCCCTACAGGGAATGAATTTCCCAGTGGAGAACCAGACAGAAAGGGCTGATCTATCCCATCTCTGCATCACCACCAGCAGTACAAACCTCTTTTTGCAGGGGAAAAAATCCCATTTAGGGGGGAATTTCAAGTTTTATCCTCAGGGTCACATCCTCACATCCTGGATCCAGGGCTAGGGACACCCAGTCCTGCCCTGCTGAATGAGGAGAATATTCTCCCTCTGGCCTGGGGAGCAGCCTGGGACCCACCACAGGTTATTCTACCAGGGTGCTCATTCTGGGGAGTGGAGCCAGCGGCCACACAGCCGCTTTGGCAGCATTTCCAGCCGAGCAAAACAAGGCAGGGATGGAAACTGGAGATGAGCTGGAGGCTCTGCTTGTGACAGCAGCTCCTGTGGGATTCATGTGGACTCGCCTGTCTGGTTCTGGGTAGCAAAAGCGATGTGCTAAACCCTTTGGGGGCTGTCCCAGAGCATCCCCAGCCCCTTTCTTCCCACCAAGCCCCAACAGCACATGAGGCCAAACTTTGCCATTTGTGATCTGCGAGGAAGGGAACTCGCTAATGTTACTTTTTGGCAAAGTCTTGCTGAGAACTCCTCGAGGGTGAAATGAAAACGGGGTCACAGAAGGGTTTAATTCGGTACGTTGTCCTTCAAGGGAAGGAAAAGTCAGACAAGAAGTTTTAAACATTTTATAAAAATATCCACATGTGCTCAGCGCAAAACTCACCGTCTTTACCTAATTTAGAAAATGACTTTATATGGAGAAAGATTTAACACTGCTCCATGGAGGGGAAGAATAATGAATACGTCTGCACCAAATCGCGCTGTCATCTGAAGATCTCCAAGTGCTTTCGAAAGGCTTGGAGAGAAATAATTGTTCTTCTCTTCCCTGGTTTTAGAAACTGAGGCATGGGATGAGAAAGCCTGAAAAGTGCAACTTTCCTGACTAATTTTAGCTATTTGAAGTCCGGATCTAAGTACCTAAATAAATGACCTGATTTTAATAGACTGCTGGTCAAGTCTCCAGGGTGAAACCTGGAACGAGTCAGGCTCCATAGGTCTGCAAAGGTGGCTTGGGTCTGGAGAGGGAGCCTCCTTCCTTTAATTTGGCACTGTCACCACGAGCCTTGCTCAGATTTAGGGTAAGATGAAGCTAACGAGAAGGAATTTATCTGAATTTCTTTGAACTTAAGAGACAAATAGAGACTTTCTGCTTGGGCCAGCCTTGTTGCAGCCAGGTGGGTTCAGTGCCTTTGGTGGCTCTTGGGGACAGGGACTGGGTCCCTCTGGGTCTGGGAATGAAAAGCAATCCAGGCTTTTCGCCCTGTTATCACACATCAACCTCTGAAATTTATTTAATAATAAATAGTGCAGATGGTAGAGGAAAAGAGGGAAAAGAGTGAAATACCTGCATTATCCTGAGCAGCTGAGCTGCTTCTGTGCTGGGGAATTGCGCAAGGATTCTCTCATGGACCATTTCCCACCTCTGCAGCCGTGGGGAGGCTGAGGCTGCTGCTCTCAGCTCCCATCCTGCTCCTGCTGCCCAAATATAACCCCAAATCCCTTGAAAGGAAAACACCATCTCTCTTGCCCAGCTGAGCAGTCTGCCGGGTCTCTGGAGTCAATCTCACCAGGAGTGAGCAGTGAAATACCTGCAGAAGTGGAGCTTTGAATTAGGTGGTCTCAGCTGCGATCCTAAAGCTGAACAAGTTGAACCTAGGGACAGATGGGGCTGGTGGGTCATGCTGGGAAGTGAGACTTGTTCCCAAAATGCCTGCCCAGGCTGGGAAGATGCTTCCCAGAGCTTGTGGTGCAGAGGCAGCAGGGATCTGTGGGGAGATGCTGGCTGGGTGGCAATATGAGGAGAGGGCAAAATACCTGTATTTGTGTTTTGCATCCTTGGACAGACCTGTGCTCACTCGTGTTCTCTGCATGCAAGAGCAAATTGCAGTTTAATTATGTGTCTACATCACCAACCCCTTTTTTTTTGATCAGGGTCTGTCTGATGAGTGAGAATTGTAATTAATAAATATTTCCTGTGACCAAGGGCTGGCCCCAGCCTTGGCACCTGCATCTTCTGCATCCTCTGCATGCCACAGCTTGCTTTGTTTTGGTTTTGTGCCTGGCTTGTCCTCCTGCAAAACCACCTCCCTCTGAGGAGGGATAGCTGGGCTGGGCATGTCCAGAGCTGCAAGGTGCCTCTGAGACTCCTCCATCTCAAATCTGCATTGCTTCAGGATGGAGCTCACAGTGTGGCAGGCAGGGCTGGCATTAATCTGGCTCATCTGGTCGCTGCTGGTGCTGGCAGATTCCTGCCTCAATGTCCCTGACAGAGCCCTGGGGACCCTCGATGCAGGGCAATGTTTGCCCCCAGCAGGGGCAGGGTGCTGGGAACCCAGCAGTACTGGCAAGGAAAAGGCACCCAGGCTTTGGCATTTTGTTTTCCACTTGCTGCCCGATGGCTCTGTGCCTGATTTTTTGCTCCCTCCCTATTTTGTTCAGTCTGGACATGATCATGATCCTTGGCGCTGCAGGACCTTGGGCATTGCCAGCAGGGCTGCCTTGTCCTTTTGGTGCTCAGTGGGAAGCAATTCCTCTTGCAGGCGGCTGCTCTTGTGGGAAACCCACCTGCCTTTGCTTTTTTGTCATTTAGGGATGTCTCCTGCTCAGAGTGCCTGAAATGCACCTGCTGGCACTGAGGGCAGGAGGAACTGTGGCCATGGCACAGATGGGATGGGAAGGACCAGATCAGGGGAAAATGGGTTAGGGCACACAGAAGTCCCCTTGATGGGGACAGTAACCTCTAATCCGGCTCAGTTCTCCTTATTTACGGTTGTTGAGAGGGAAGGCAGGAGAAAAGGAGCCTGGCAAGATGCACAGAGCTGATCTGCTTCCCCCCAGCTGCTTTGCTCTCACTAATGTATCTGCTGGCAGTGCTCGCTGTCCCCGGAGCGCTTTGAGCTCGGTCGGAGCAACTGTTCACAGCCAAAGCCAGGAGTGTGGGAGCAGACACAGCCCTGGGAATGGCTAGGGGGGTGATGGGAGCCCCCAGCCCCTCAGGAGGGGATGCTTGTGAGGAAATGAAGTGCTGAGCCCTTCCATGTCCCCTCAGCTGGCAGAGATGGAGATGCAGCAGGGAAACCTTGTAGCCCCTGACTGCTGAGGGTTCCTCAGCACCCACAGGGTGTTCCTGCTGAGGGAAGGGGCTGCATGCTAGAGTGGTTCCCCTGGGTCATCCTGCTTGGAAATATTCCCTGAGAAGCCCCAGGGCTGCTTTTCTCTAGCTCAGCACTCAGTAAGAAGAGCAGGGACATCCGAGAGTGCTGCCCTGTACCAGGACACGAGGAAGGACAGAGTCCTGAGGGAATCGATTTGGTTGCACTTTGCAGCATTGCAGAGGAGATCAAAATCTCCCCCCAAAATCTCCTACACAATAAAATGAGGCATTTGATACCCCAGGTTGCAAGCACGTGCTCCTCTCCTGAGCATCCCCAGACCTGAGCCGTGCTGGGCCAGCGGCATCCCGGCGCCCGCTGTGGAATATTCTGGCATTTTCAGTACGGCTTGGTGCGGTCACTGCGCTTGTTCCAGGCAAAAGCAATGAGAATTTTATGAGGTGTAAATGGATTGTGCCTGAAAGCATCCATGTCCCACTCAGCTCCATACATGCACATGCTTCTTCCGCACCTCCTCTCCTCAGCCAAAATATCTTGTCTCCTTGCAGGCTCAGAGGAAAGATAAATATTAGCACTGTGAGATGCTCTGATTTGGGTTTCTGTCCGTGTTGCTGTTGTTGTGGTTAAAAAAACCCTTTTTCTGGCTGCAAAATTCATTAGGGTCCAGTCTCCGGGGTTCAGAGAGAAACCAGAGCAGCTGTTAATGAGGGAGCAGTAATATCTAGAGCTTGTTTCAAAGCAATAATGGGATTAGAAAGGAGACAAACATACATCGGTCCCGTGCTTGATGGCTTTATTTTCGGCTTCTTTGTTGCTTTTCACTTTATTAGTTAGAATTAGAACATCCATTTTGCATTAGAGGGCAGATGATGCAATCACATGGGATCAGAGAGAGGTACCAGCCATGGGCTGAGATGGGGAAGTTTGAGTTTTCTTGGCCGTTTCTGAGAGTTTTCACCACAGAGAGCAGGAGTGAGAAGTGCGCAGGGAGCAGGATGGGATGATGGAGAGAGAGACAGGACAGTGAAGGGCAGGAGCCTGGAGCCTGCAGCCTCTTTGGCGAGGCTTGTAATATCTTATTAATGGAAGAGAAACTGCAATTTTTATTTTGTGGAAATTCTTTTGTTCCACATTAAATTTTAAAGCGCTTTGCTCCCATTACAGCCTCCTGCCGGCGCGCGCTGCTGGCTGGGAGGAGCTGCCCTTTGAAAGGTTTTGGGAGAGCCCAAGTTTTGTCCAGGCTGGGGGAGCAGGGCAGGGGGGCAGAGTCCTTCCCTGGGGCTGTCACCCCAACCCCAGCACTCCTGTCACACCCGCTGAGCGTCACCCAGGGTCTGGGGCAGGGCTGTGGAAGGTGCCAGGGGTGGGCTATGTGCCCTCGGTAGGTGCTGGGGCTTGAGGAAGGTTTGCCTACACCCGGAGCTCTTTTTTAATTAACTCCATGTGTGGGGATAAGCGGATCCTGGAACGGGAACAAGGCACCCTTATTCCCCAATAAGCTTGTCCGCACATGGAGTGAATCAATAGCAGCTCATCAGGAGCTGTGTGCTGGCTGGAGATGCTGCCTAAGGATGAGTCACATGCAGAGAGGGGGGCAAAAATGTTTTAAAAAAAGGGGAAAAAATCCGAGGTTTGAGGCCAGACCTGGACTTAGGAATGCCCGTTGTGTTTCTGGAGTGCCAAACCAAAGGGCTGGCTTGGTACTCTGTCCTTTCTCCTGCCTGCTAATCCTTGTGGGTGGTTGGAGCAGAATTTTTCACCTTGAGCCCATAATTATATGCTGGGCTGTGAGTGCCTGAATATCAGGACCCTTTGTGGCTTTAAGCTGGTTGTGGGTTGGTCCCCACTGAGCTCCAAACTAGTGGTGCTGGCCTTGGGCTCCCAGTGAGGAGGCGACTGAATGGGCTGGGACTGAACAGCTCAAAGGGTATTTTGGAATAACAAAGGTTGTTGATGTTGCTTTTCCTAAGCTGAAGTGAGTGAAGCTTGGACAAGGTGCAGAAGATTGGAAACCTGGGGAGCTGGGTACATTTTTCATGAAGCTTTTTGGGAGATCAAAAGCATTAGAAATCATTCTGTTTAAGGTTCCTGAGGTGACCAAATGCCTTGAGTGAGGCTTCTCCAGGGCAGCCTGGGGCTGTTCCAGAACACAGCAGTGTGCAGGGCCAGATCCAGCTGCAGGAGCAGGGTCTAGGAAAGGTTTTGGAGAGAAAAGGATTGCTTCTTACTAGGGGCTGAGTGCCAAGAACGTTTCCCACCTCCATCCCAGCATGGCAGTTGCTGATGGTGAGGGGCAGGATGTCCAGACTGAAGGTGCCCAGTCCCTTGGCAGGGCTCACAGCAGGATAAAAACCCCCAAAGTGACAATTTCGACCCAAATGTGCTCAAACCAACCTTGTTCCCATCTCTCTCAGTAAAGATGAGATGTGGAAAGGATGTGGAAATGGAGCCTCTGCAGATGCCAGGGTCTCTCTGCCTGATTTCTCTCCAACACCGAGCAGCTCCCAGGGCAGTGGGCACCCAGCAGGCTCTGGGGCTTATTCTGCAGGAATGAATGAATGGAACAAATCCATTTTAAATGCCAGGTTTTGACACAGGTGACAGGCTCTAGGAGGTGGCAGTGGCTCAGTCCCTGCTCTGCCTTTGTAGAGGTTTGGCTTGGTGACACCTCACTGTCAGTGCTGCCAGCACAGGAGGAGCTGCAGGGGTCAGAGCTGATCCCTGGCTGCTGCCTGAGCCTCTCCAAGGCATTATGGATGACGTGCCATCCTCTTGCTGAGCTTCCTGGCTATTGTCAGCTGCTGTTGATGCCTGACGCTAATTAAATGGGGTGTTTTGTGTTTAATAAATTCCCACTTGAGTCACGCCAGCAGGAGGGCACTGGCCAGATCCCTGCTAGTGCCACTGCGGGGTGGCAGCACTGGAATGGTTCCCCCTGAGAGTCTCCTGCACCCCTGGGGCTGCTACCCCACATGGGTGAATATCTCTGCACCTGATCCTTGGGCAGAATTCCCCCTCGCTGTGGTAGCAGCACCTTGGGGTACCCAGAAAGGTCTTCAAATGCTGGGAGCAGGATGAGCACCCCGTGTCCCCTCTTGTCCCCTTTCCTGCCACCCCAGGCAGCCAGCCCTGCGCTCACCCCACTCCCTGTCTGTTCCCACTTCCCATCTTTGCAGGGAGACGTCAACGGGCTGTCAGGAAGCTGAAAGCCTCAAACTGGTGTGATGCCCCCAACCCCCGGGAAGCTCTGCAGCGCTGCCTGCATCTTGCCTGCTGGGGAGGTGGGAAGCTGCCCTTACTGCCAGCCAGGCCTCCTCCTCCTCCTCCTCCTCCTCCTTGGCTTTCCATGCCTGGAGGGAAGGCTGGACTGGTCTGTTTCCCCTGGGAATGCCAGGGACACAAGGGGCACAAATTGGGCTACCACCAGCAGCAAGCAGGTTGCCAGGAGGGAATTACAGGAATAGAGGACATGACTGATTCTGTGTCCTTCTCTGCCTGCTGGCCTTACCTGGGGAGAGGAAACCAGGGCCAGTGCCATCCCTGCAAGCAGATTCCATAGGATGCATCTTAACTTTTACAAAAGAGCTGTTTCTCTCATCTTTTCTAAGACTTGAGGTATTTCACCTAACATCCATTGTGCAAACCCTGCAGAGGAGCCCCTGCTGTTTCTCGGGGCTGTACACCTTCCCTCCATGTGTACATTTGGTTTTTTGGGCAGTGGGGTGTATAGGACATCACATCTGAGTGCAGGCCAAGGTTTGGGCTGGAGCACAAGGCTGCTGTGAATCCTGCTATTAAGCTGCTCTTGCCCTGTTTGCCCTGGCTGCAGCTGTGTGAGACTGGAAGCTGTTTTGGGGTGTTCCTGCTTCTTCCTCCCTCTACCACCTCCCCACTCCTCCTCTGCCAGGGAGATGCCAATCCGTGTGTTCCTGGCCATGGATTTGCCTGCAGGGTTTGATTAGACCAAACACCCAACCCTGCTGAGTCCCCCAAGCTGCTCCAGCTCCTGTTGCCCACGATAGCTCAGCCCTTGGGAGAGCAGTTTCCTGCTCCCAGTCGTTCCACATAAGCCTGGGATGGGTTTTAGTCACTGTGGGATTCTGACGTGGTGTCAGGATGTTTCCATTCCTGCAGACGAGCATTCCTTGCAGAGACCTCAAGAACTGAGTCAGGCTCACCAGCATCTCCAAGTGCAGTCACGGACTGGGTGCAGCCTGTTGCATGCAGGGAAAAAGGCAGGGATTGTGGGCTGGGGTAGCCTTGACCTCCATTTCCTCACTTGCAGAACGATCCTCCTTTGCCACTCATCCCTGTTGTGAAAGCTCTGTGTTGCTTTCACTGAAAACCACTATTTTTCTTATTTTCATTGATCGTAGACTTTGAAACCCAAAGTGTGTAAGATGGTTCCAGTCTAATTAGTACTTAACCTGCAACAAAATATTGTATTTTACATTGATTTTTTTTTTTTAGAAAGGAAACATTGGCTCAGTTTCCAAATGAAACACTTTAGCAGGCCATTTGGAAAATCATCATCATGTTCAGACTTTGTAAACATAATTTCTTTAATATTCCTTTTCCCTCAGCTTGCAGCTGGGTAAGAAAACATACATAAAAATTGATGGGTGGTTTGAGTAGCCCCAAAGCTGTATTTCCCCAGCAAAACTCTGAATGGAAAGTTGTACCCGAAGCTATATTTCTCCAGCAAAACTCTGAATGGAAAGTTGTATCCAGCGTTGGCTAATGCCAACCAGTAAGTGGGAAGGGCTTGGTTCTCCAGAGGACAAGTGCAGCTCCCAGGGAAGGATTTCCTCAGAGGAGGCTCTTTGATCACAGCAACTCAGGCATCACCCTCAGAAACTCCTGGTGGCACCCCTGGCCAGTGTCCCCAGGTCAGGGCAGCAGTGAGTGGGAAAGGAGGAGGTGTGGGGACATGGTGTCCCCCAGCCCTGCTTTAAGCCATTTGGACACTGCAGAAGTGGTGAAAAGGGGCTCTCCATCCCTTCTGGCCTGGCTTGTTCCATGGGATTAAAATTATTCTGGGTTTATCCTTGGATTTGTCCTCTGAGCTTTTTGTGAGGCTTGGCCAGGCTTCATCAGGGACTTTGAGCTCATGCCCTTCTGCAATCAAAATATTGTGCTGGGGACGCAGGAAGGGCACAGCTGCAGCAGATGTGGCTGGGAGCTGGATGCTTTTGGCTCCTCTTGGAGCCACTGCAGCCAGGACTCTGCATCTCCTCGTGTCTCCTTTTTTTCCTCCCCCAAGCTCCATGCTACCCATTTGGGGAGTGCAAATGGACAAACCCCAGAGCCTGGGCTTCTCTAGGGGCCTTGGGAGTTGTTTCCTTGGGTAAGGTGGACACTGTTTCGGGAAATAGGGCAGATGGAAGGTGCTGTGGAATGTCCCCATGTCTGCCTACCTTTTGGGACATCTCAGTGATGACTCTGTGGGTCTGGCAGTGTGGGGTCTGCTGGCAAGGGCTGTGCTGTGCTGCCTCTCCAGGAGGGTTCCCTCCAGGGCATTGCTCCTGCCCTGGGCTGTGCTCTCCCTGCCTCTCACATTCTGCCCACGAGCATCCCTTGCCCAGTGTCTGTGGATGAATGGGACTGGGCAGAGTGGAGGGCCGTGGGGGGGTAGGAGCAGGTCACACGTCTGGGGTGGAAATGGGGTTGTTTGTTTAGCTTGCTCACCAACAGCTCTTCCTCCGAGGTTTCCCCTGGCCCTCAGTCAGCACAGGGAATTCCCTCTCCCTCTGCCCAGGCTCCAGCTGGGATTGCTGCAGGGAACATGCAGACCAGCTGTGATTTCTGTCTCTCCCCGTGTTCACCAGGTTTTGTGGTCCTCCCTCGGTGCCATCCTGCCATCCACATGTTTGGGTGCTCCGGGCTGTGCTGGATTAATCAGCAGAGGTGGCAGTGACCCTGCAGGGCTGTGCTGCCCCTGCTGACACCCCCTGCACTGGATGAATCTTTCATGCACTCGCCTTGTGTATATTTAATAGGCTGGGATTGGATTTGAGCTCATGTGGGATTTTGGGGGGCTCAGGGGGGGGCTGCATCCTCCTGTGGGATGTGGCTGGGAGAAGAGAGTGGTGCCAGAGGAGAGATCTGTGGAGTGAGGGAGGCAGAGAGCCTGTTTCACTTGTGCCAGGCAGGGTGCTGATCCTCACAGGGAATATTTTGGCTCTGCAGGGAGGGGCACAGAGTTTTCCTGGCCAAAGAGGGTTAACCCAGCGCTGGTGGGAGCAGAGAGTGAGCTTGTCAGGCATCGTAAGGGAAGCGGAGGAGCTGCCAGGACAATTAGCACAGGCTTGTTCTCCCCAGCACGTCCCTGGGATGCAGTGGGACTGTAATCAGCCTGTCGCTTCCCTGGCTTTATTAATACATTGATTTTTGGAGGTTTTGGCTCGGTGCAGCGTGGTGCCTGCCAGCCAAGCCTCTGCGGGAAGCGGGGGTTCAAGGTGGCACGTCTCCGGGCATGGCAATGCCTCATTTTGGAAGCTGTTCGGGCTTCTTCCTTGGGGACTGATGGCGGAGGAGGAGGAGGAGGAGGAGAGACATCCCCTCCATCTGTGCGCTGCCCTAGGAAGGGATTTAAATCACAGGTTTGCAGAAAAGAGGAAATGTGCCTGATTTGCTCAGGCTTTGAAGCCTGCTGGAGCCTCCCGGCGATGCTCCCCTTGCTGCTTCAGGCAGGGCTGGCTCGGAGGGGATCTCTTTCCCTGGCCATGGAGCCTCCAGTGCCTCCATCCTGGGGCTGGGGCAGCAGCAAGGACCAGGCTGGCATCCTGCAGCTCCCAGAGAGGGCAGAGAGGAGAGTTTGTGCTCCCAGGATCAGTGTTCTGACCCTCATCTACCTTCTGCTCCAGCAGCAGAGGGTGAGAGATGCTCTTCAAGGAAAGACATCAATATTAAAATATAAATAAATAAACATAGATAAAAAATTTATATAGATATGTATGCCTAGGGCAAGTTTTATCCTAATCCATCTTTGCATGAGTCTGGGATCTCCTCCTCCCTGTCCTGTCATTCTTTCCCACTCCAGTGTGAACTTGCCTGACCAGCACAACCTCCTTGGCACAGCAGCCCTGATGCCACATGTGTGGCCATGCAGAGCCATCCCTTCAGCTCCTTCATTTCACCAACTGTTACATAAATCCGCTTTTATACTGAACTTGTGGACGTCACTGGAGCTCTGTCCATACCCATAACATCACTGTTTCCATGGGAACCAGCGTACTTCCAAGGGGGAAAAAGTAGAGGGAGACTAAAAAAAGGACAAAGAAGGAACAAAATAAGACAAATATGTGACATATCCCAACTATGTGTCGGTGTAGGATGTTACAAAGATTTCAGTGCAACTTGTTTAGGCAGCCTTGCATAACAGTTTTTGTCTTGAGTGTAGCAGCAAGCAGAATCGGGGATGGCAGAAACTTAATAGTATCCCAAATATCCGGAGTCTCTCAGCGAGGGAGAGGTGTCTCTGGCAGCTCTGCACGAGGTGCTGCTCTGTGTGAGCAGCAGGGGATGATGCATCTGCCAGTGCTGCTGTATTTTCTTGGGTTTCCATGGGTTTTCCTCCAGCCTGGAGCGTGGCTGGGGCTGTGCATGGTGAGGGGGTGGCACTGCTGGATGTTGTGGATGTGTCCTGGAGAGCAACTGGCACTGCTGGGCTTTAGGGGCAGGGGCTTTAAGGGACAATTTACAGCGAGTGAGTTTAAAAATAGATATATTTGGGGGTTTAGTGCCCATCCACTGCACACTTTGTAAGGCGTGGTGGGAGAAAAGATCTTAAATAAGTTATTGAGCCTCAGCAACAGCTTTGGTATATTTGAAAGTATTTTAACTGCTAGCCCTGGTCCCCCTGTGGAAGAGTTGGCCATTAGGAAGGATTTTACTGTTCATGACAACATTGTTAATGCCATGTGTGAGCTGCTGGGAGGGAACCCATCCCCTGGCTCTGTCACAGGAGGTGATGGCTGTGCGGAGGCTGAGCTGGGAGCTGGGAGGGACAGGTCTGGGAGGAGGATGGGACAAGCTGCCACCTCTGCAGCACCGCTCTGCTGGGCTGGGTGGGAGGAGAGCCCATCCCTGAGCCACCCAAATGTCAGCTGAAGGTGCCAAACTGTTGTGAGAGGGAGTTTGGGGGAAGTTGAAGCTTCTACAGAGCTCGGTTTGGGCGAGTGAGGCTTCACCTGCTTCTCTGCTCTTCCCTCCAGGAGCGGCAGGGCAGTGGCAGTTGGGGTCCCAGCACATGGCATCTGCTGGTGAAAGAGCTGGTGAGCTCCATGAGGCTCCCCCCTGACCCATCCTGCTGGCCACCCACTGACCCTTTGCACCAGGTCATTGTGGGCTGTTCTATTGGTCACTTCTCTTGGTGCTGAGAAAAGCATGAGGAGGAGGCAAGGATTGGGATGAGAAGCCAGAATAAATTCAGCCTAAAGTGCTCTTGCTTGACATTTTATTACTCTAAGTTATATTTATTTTATTTTATTTTATTTTATTAAAGCACCCATCCTTGCAGATGCTGGTCCCAGGACTGGGCTGCCAGCAGCAGAGCCCTCCCAGCTCAGGAGTTAATTGCAAGCGATATGTAGGGCTTTTCTTGAAAGCTCCAGCTCCTGAAGTTTGGAGATTATGCAAGTCACTCAGCTTGCAGGATTTTTTTATCTTCATTTTTTTTTCTCTCTCTCTTTAAGCAATAAGATTTTAAACCCTTTTAGTTGCTGGGAAAAAAACCCTTGAAGTAGAAATCTAAAAGGTTACAAGGAAACAATTGTGAAAATGTAAGACAAATAAGAACCTCATCAGGTATCGATTTTATTTTTTGACAAAATGACTTTTTTTGTCACTCTTCATCCCCTCTAATATGGCATCACTCTCTGCCTCATCACCTGGGTGGCTGAGCAGGGCTCCTCCACACTGCTGAGCAAATCCTTCTGCATCTCACAGGCACAGGAGAGCCTCTCTGCCGGCAGCTGACTGTGCTGTTTCTAAGTCCTTGGGAGAAGAATGATAGGATGATTGCTCCCTGAATTCCCCCTTTGCCTCCACTTTTGGGCTTTACAATCCCTGTTATGTGTCACAGGGCCACCGGGGACTCCGTGGTCCCTCCGGGATGGGAGCAGAGTGCTGCTTTTCATGGCAAGGGAAGCAACCAGCGGTGCATCCCTTTGAACATCTGCAAGACAAAATGAATTAGAGATGACATTTCCAAAAAACACTGCCATGAATAATCGCGCTGTTTTGGCTTCCCAGGTTTAATTGTGAAGCTGCATGAATTAAAAGAACCTCCTGGGTCTGTCTGTGCCGGGAGGGAAGCGGTTTTGAAGAGCTGCAGAGCAGTGACGAGGCAGGGATGTTCCTGCCTGGCTTTTTCCCTGCTCAGAGCCTGTGGATGGGGAGGTGCCAGGCTCGGTGGGGTCATGCCAGCTCCTGGCAGTGTGTCCAGCAGTCCTGCCAGCTGTGGTGACCCAGCATGGGGTGTGTGGTGGAAATGGAAACGCTCTCTGAGCGGCGCTTGAATTTTTAAACCCCTTTGTGCAGCCCCACTGGAGGAGCCTCTCTGCTTTGCTTTCCAGGAATGCCCTGGCGATGGGACTCGCCTGGCAGCAGTCCCTGCAGACCGCAGGGCAGGAGGCACACTCTCCATCACACATGTGCCATGAGGCTGCCCTGCCTGCAGCAGCTCTTCCATCCTGCCAGGGAAAAGCAGCTCTGCTGCTGCTGTGGTGCTGCGATGCTGCAAACCTGCGGCATCTCCCCTGCTTCATCCTCCCTGCTTCATCCTGTGCTCACGTTCCAGGCCTGGAAAAGCATCTGGGAAGGACAAATCTGTGGGGTAGAGACCTTGCTCAGTGCTCAGCTGCAGGTCAAGGTGGATTCACTGGGTGGATTGCTGCATCCACGGAGATGGAAATGCTTCCCCCAAATGCTGAAAGCAAAATAGAGGCCCGTCTTGCTTTCAAAGGAATGTGGTAGGGAAAAAAAGTAAATCTAATTAAATGTCCAGGGTTGTGATGGGAATCCTATAACCTTTAACTGGGCATGACATGAAGAGCCTTTTCCTGTTGGCCTGGTGCAGTCAGAGGCAAAGCTGGGAAGGGGTTATTATTTCCATCTGTGAGGCAGATTAATTCTGAGGACTTTTAACTTCCCTTGCAAACGGCCTAAATTAATGTTTTAGGATTTTAGTCCCTGCCTCCTCCCACCCCCCCAAAGGCCAGGCCCTGGAAGTGCCATTATGCTCCTGTCAAAGGGGCTATTTCTGGAATTGATATGAATGAAGCCTAAAACTCTGCTCTCATTAACGTCTGCAGCTTATCCCGGTGTCACTCCCAAGCTGGTGGGACTTGGTGACACTGCAGGGGAAGGCTGTCATTTCAACCCAATTTTCACATCACATTTGCACAAAAATTTCCAGGCCTTGCCAGCGCTTTCCACACATTTGTCAAATCCCAGCCGCTGTCCCAGTGAGTGAAGGCATCTCCTGGCACAGAAGCGATGGCTGTGGGTGCTGATGGAGGACTTGGTCCTGGATGTGGCTGTGATTTCTGGGTCTGAACAACCACTTCTTGCCCTAAAAACAGGCAGCAGAGAGAGCCCAGTGTCACCTGGGCAGATCCAGGGGGTTTGATGCATTCCTAGGGTTGAGTTTCATTGCATGGCACAAACCTGCCAGGGTCAGGGAAGGAGAGGGGGAATGGTGGGAGCTACCTGGGAGTAGCAAGCAGCAAGGGAAGAAATAAATATTAATACCATGGAAGGGTCTGTGTCCCTGTAGAGCATCACCAAATGCTCCCTCTGTGCTCGGCTCAGGCAGTGGCACTTTCCCCCATCTCTGTGGCACAGAGGTGCCTCTCTCCTCATCCCTGAGCCAAAGAGCCCTCCAGGAGCAGTGACAGTATTCCAGCTCCTCAGAGAGAACCTGGGATGCAGATGGACAGAACATCTCACCTGGGCACTGCTGTCCTCAGGCAACAGCTCCCGATTTAATTCACCCGCTGGCGAATTTGATCCAAACTTCTGCAACCAAATCATAGCGAGCGTAATGCAATATCTTTCTCTTTTAATTATATTAGGCTGGGTAGTGCTGGCTAATTGAATCTGGGGCTCTTGCCTCTTAATTACAAAAGGTCAGGTTCTGTGGAGCACAGGCAGGTGGCACTGGGAGTGCTGGTGGTGGGAAGGGGCTGAGGGCTCTTGCTCTGTGAAAGAGCTCCTTTCCTAACAAGTGACTGGCTTCTGGACATTTTTCTTCTTTTTTTTTTTTCTTCTGCTCTCTTTGTCTTGTGAATTTTAAGAGTCAGGTTACAACAGAAGTGTTACTGCAAATTCCTGTGTGGCAGAAACAGATTTCTTTTTTTTTAGTTGAAAGGAATCTGCGAGGATTTTGGCTGCCTGCCTTGAGCGCATTGATGGTAAAAATGTGGATTTTTGAGAATACACTAGGATGAGCGGCTGAGCCTGAAAAGTAGTGACTTTCTGACACTCGTGGGGTGGAGTGGATGGGGTGATCACCTGCTGTGTGGGCATAAACACCATTATTAATCCTTTTTCTTTTAAACATCAGCCCTGCTTAGCATGAGGAGGGAGCAGGAGCCTCAGGGAGAGCTCTGCTTTCAGTAAATATTTATCTCATACAGCAAGGGCTGTGGGCTGGGGTGACACTGGGGTGGTGGCAGTGCCACCACTGCCCCTCCCTTCAAGTGTTCTCCTCCTCCTCCTCACCTGAACTGCTGGCCAGGGACCAACACTTGTCTCTGGTGCTTCCCAAAGCCCCTTTGCCCCTTGCCTGCCTGCGCTGCAGCAGTGAGAGGCAATCAAAGAGGCACCTCCTGCTTTTGCTAATTGAAGAGTTTCCCTTTGTCAGCCTCTCGGCTCAAAGGAGGGTCGGTACAAAGCCATAGCCAGCAGCACTTTGTGTGCCTCAGAAAATCCCATTAGCAGAAGAAAGAGCTTGAAGTTTCATTCAGCTGGGAAAAAAAGAGGGCAAAAAAAAATTAAAATAACACCCCCCCCCCCAACCTTCTGATCTATCAGCTGCACATTAACATACTGCCCTCGGCACCGCTGGGGTGCCTGTCCTGAGAATATTTAATCAGGGTGAAGTGTTATATTGGACTGAAATGTATGTGCTCCTGGGAGCGATGTGCTGCTAAGTGGGTCTGCGGTTAAATTTGGGGAAAAAAAATCTCTGCTGTCAGCAAATAAACATCCCTCACAGTCCCTGGGTCCCCCTCCCTCCCCAGGCTATTTTCCTGCCTGCAGATGTTTGTTCCTGCAAGGGGAGCTGGGGTGTGGGGAGGGGGGAGGACAGGATGGGATGGGGGGACCTTCCCCATTGCCAGGGTGGGCAGCATGGGGGGCCAAGGCTGGGCCAAGACAGGGGTGCTGACCTAAGGTACTGTGTCTTTGGGCAGCTGGGGACCCTCTGGGGGGTACAGATATGGTGTTGGTCCCCAGAGCTCCCACCTGGCCACATCTGGTGCTGTGTGTGGCAGGCTGTGGCATCTCGGGGGCTGTGCTCTCCTGGCTTCCCTCCACTTGCAAGCAGTCCCTGGTGGCAGTGCCAGCACTATAATGAGCACTGAGGAGCACCTGAGGCTTTGCAGGCTGTGGCTTGCCAGGGAAGGACAGGGAGGATGTCTTTGGTGCCATCCTGGGCTCTTTCATTGCAGCCCCTGCTCATCCCTCTGTGCCAGACATGGGCTGTGGTGGGCTTGGCTCTGCTCAGCTGCCCTGGACGAGTGTTAGGGCTGTGCTGGGTCCTGGACAGGGAGGAGATGAGGTCAGAGTGGCTCCAAGCTGATGCCCACCATGGCTGTGTGCCCATTCCTGCTTGCCCAAGACTTTGCAGTCCCCAGCCAGTGCTGGGGTAAAAGCATCCCCACCTGGGATGGAATGTGTGGAGGAGATCCACATCCAATGCAGGCTCTTGTGCACTACCATGGAAGAATTTGAATGGATCTTTACCATCTGGGGAACTGTCCATCTGTCTCTGCAGGTTTTGACCCAACCAACCCGGTTGCCCTGGGACCTCCTTGCTTCCCTGCTGCACATTTGCACAGCCCATGCAGGAACATGCTCCTTCTGCTGCCTGTTTGGGATCTTACAGGGTGTTTTTTAATTCTTTATGTTCCCGAGGGCTTTGCAGGTCCTTGCTGGCAGAGCCCTGGTTCTGCTGAGGGATCTCCCCAGCCCCACAATTTGGGGATCCCCCCAGCATCTACCCCCTGCTCTGGCTTCACGTCTGCCCTCACAGGACTATATTTAGGCTCCACATCCCAGCCCATATCCCCAGCCTGACCCTTGGAATGTCTGTCCCCATATCCTGTCAACATTCCTCCCCATTAAAAGATCCAGATTGCCGAGGACCAAACCGTGACTCAGCCTCATGTGACTTCCCAGGAATTCGCCCAGGAAGGGTGGCAGGAGCTGGCAGCCCCAGCCCCGTGTGCCTGGTTGGGGAGGCACCTGCTGATTCATCCTCACCTTCCCCTTCCCCAGGCAGATAACGCTACAGCACAGGCTCCCCAACACCACCCGCTGCCGCGTTGCAGTGAAAGCCCTCGTCTGACAAGGGCCACGCTTATTTTCCTGGAGCATGGAAGCTGCTGCTGGCACTCTGGCAGGAGCATGGCCCTGCTGCCTGTGGGTTCTGGCAGTCGGCAGGGTGTTTTTTGTGCTAGGCTGGAAGGTAACCCTAGCACCACAATGAACCAGTTCCTGGGTTTCCCATCTCTGTGCTCCAGGCAGCCTGGAAATGTCCCCAGAAGGATGCAGGAGCTGGGTACCAGGTTTGAACCATCCCTGTGGGGATGTGCTGCAGCAGCACACTTTATTCTGCCCCAAAAGTGCATCCAACATCTGTCCCAGCAGCTCAGCTCTGCAGAAATTGCTCTGAGAGGCAGCAGGCAGGGTAGGTAATGGGCTCTGCTGGCCCTCACTTAAAGGCTTTTAGGCAGTTCATTAATGGTTTTGGCGGTCTTAATTTGGATTGGGAATGAAAGTTCAAGCAGTGGCTTCAGGGAAACGCCCCTGGGATAAGCTGTGACATGGTTAATAGAAATTGTAATGTTGTTAAAGTGCTTTTCTGTAAAACGCCAGGAGAGGAAATTAATGGTGTGGAGTTTTTCAGTTTTTTCCTAAAAGTTGATATTGCTCATTTAATTTAATGTTTTAATCCATCACATCAGCACTCAGCACTCTTGCCATGCAAACTTCCATTTTAGAGTGGTTTTCACATCAGCTGTAGCCACTGAAAGCAGCATGGGGAGAACACGTGCAGATATCTAAACATGCCAACCCAGACAGCGCCTGAAGTAGGGAAGCTGGCCTGCTCCTGGCCTTAAAGCCCAGGTAAACCTTTCCAGTTCAGTAGTGGCTGCTTGTGGATGCTCCTCTGGGTCCGTTGCCTCCTTGACAGCTGTGTGCAGGTGGTTTGAGAGGGTCAGCATGCTGGTGATCCTGCTCAACTGCGTGACGCTGGGCATGTTCCACCCCTGCGAGGACATTGCCTGCGACTCGCCGCGCTGCAGGATCCTCCAGGTATGGCTCTGGTGCTGCTGGGGGCTCAACAGCAGCCTCTGCTTGATGTGGAGAGGGAAGGACAGAGCTGGCTCCAGCCGTGGTGGCCTTGTGTCCCAGGATGGCAGTGCTGTCTGTCCTGTCAGCACTTGGAAAACGCTGATTTGGTGCTCGGATGAGAACACTCAGCACCATCAGGCAAAGCCCTTGCCAGGCTGTGCAGCTCCAGCATAGCTCAGCCTTTCTTGGTGTGCTTGGGGAGGGTCAACCATCTAGTGGACAGTGAAAGCAGAGCCCAAAATATACTTATCCCATTATCTTGGCACTGTGGGTGCTGTTGGGCCATCCGGGGTGGGAAGACACAGGGCTGCTCTCAGTGCAGCTTCTTCCCAGGGATTTAGCTCTTGGTGGTACAAGAGGAGACCATGCTGGACTCAGGTCTCCTAATTCCCTCCCCTGGTGCAAGTGTGCAGGAGCATCCCTCCTCCCTCCCTTTCTTTTACAGAGCTTTGACGACTTTATCTTTGCCTTCTTTGCTGTGGAAATGATCGTCAAAATGATCGCACTGGGGATTTTTGGCAAGAAATGCTACCTGGGAGACACGTGGAACCGCCTGGACTTCTTCATCGTCATTGCAGGGTGAGTCTGGGGTGGCAGTGCCCCTCTTCCTGTGTCTCTCTGCTGTTATTTATGGCTCAGCTGGCCAAGCCCTGGGTTTGGGGGAGCAGCTGAAGGCTGGGGGCTGGCGGGGTGTTGGTGCCATTGGTGTTATCCATCCAAGCTTCCCGGCAGGGATCACTCCCGAGCTGCAGCCACCCCTCTGGTGCTCTCAGCAGCCTGAAGGAGATGCTCAGCTCACGGAGGGAGCAGGGCAGGGTGACAAAAGCTGTTTGTGGTGGATTTTGACCAGCCCATGCCCTGGGGCTCCTGGCTGGGTGCTGGGCTTGGCTCTCCTCCCTCCAGCCCAGCAGAGGTTTCAATTTCCATGGCTGGAGTGGGCTGTTGGGAGCACGAGGGCTGTGCCAGGAAGGATCATTGACTGAAATATGCATGATTGCCCTCATTATGGTACCTTTTCTTCTTGAGGGAAAGCGACCAAGCTTGCCTTTCTGAGTGTTTTCCTTTCAGAGGCACCTGGTTTGAATTAAGGGCTCTTCCAGCACCCGAGAGTCTCCTGGCTGAGGCTGGAAATCCACATGAAAAGTCCTTGGCCACCAGCCAGCGAGCTGAATTTCTTTGACACACGAATCTCTTGCTGGCCCTCGCCTCCCCTCCCTGCCTCAGGAGCCCCAAGACCTTTGGGAAAACAATGGGTTTTTTCCTCCTTTGATAGAGCAAGGGTCAAATTTACTAGATTTTCCTGGAAAGAAACAGGGGCCCCTCCCAGCTTGTTTGCCTGGCATGGGTTTGGTGTGCCCCAAGAAGGGGCAACACCTTGGTGAGTTTTGCTTGGCCCCATTGCTGGCCCTATTGCTGGTCTCACAGGGACATGGCACACACCTCTGCCAGTCAGTTGGGACATGCAAAACAGAGCTGCCAGCTCTCCCAGGGCATCCTTGGCTTGAAAAAATCATTGCTGCAGAGACAAAAAGATGCAGTGAGCTTCAGGCCCAGACTGGGGGTGGAGAGGGAGGGTAGAAAGGCCAGGAGCTGTAATTGTCCCCATCAGCCTGTTTTCTGCAGGAGATCACAACCTCCTGCTTTCCAGCCCCACCAGCCTCTGGCTCCTCAGTTTAGGAGAAAGCTGAGCTGAAGTCTGAGAAATGTCAGGGACAGCAGTGATGGGATGTTGGACAAGAGGGGACCACAGGTCCAGTCAGGTCTGGTAGGGTTGTAGACACCTGCAGCACAGCCAAGGGCTGGAGCATGCTAAGCCACCTTTATTTCTTCTAGTTTATTATGTCTTAAAAGCCTTTGGATCCAGACTTATCCCTGATATGCTTCTGTGGGGACCACACCATGATAGGACCTCCCTCCAGAGGGATGTCAGCAGCGACCATCCTCATTCCTATGGGGAAAATATCACTTCTCTTTGCTTAAACTAACAGATCTCTTCCCACCTGCTGTACCTGGCCTGGTGTTTGGGTGTGTGAGAGCTGCCTCCTTCCTGGGCAGAGCCAGATCAGGGCACAGATCCTCCCCTGCAGCAGCTGCCCTCCCATCCCTGACGTGCAGAGACTATTTTTTTTTGCTGCAGAGGTTTTTTGCAGCCTGGCAGCCTGACCCTCTCGTGCCTCCTGCCAGCTCAGCTTTGCCTCTTGCTAAGTGATGGCTCTTTCCTTCATGTGCATGAACTGCTCCCATCTGGGTCCCGTCAAAACCAATTCAGCTGGCGAAGGATCGAACTGGATTGAAACACAAAGCAGAGCCTCTCCTCCCCCAGAGCTTGCTTCCTCTGCTCCCTTTTGTGCCCTTGTGCTCTCCTCCAATACTAGCCCATCCATCCTGGAGTGCTGCATCCTGCTCAGAGCGTTGCTGTGATCTTGGAAAGCCTGCTGAGTGCCAGGGAAAGCCAAAGGGGCTGCAGGAATGGGCAGGAATGGGCTACTGGTGGAGCTGAGGAAAAAATAGGGACTCAAGCCCTAAGCAGACTTAAGATATAGGTAAAAACACTGTAAGGGATAAGGGATAAAAGTGTTTCAGGGTTAAACCCTAACCAGAGAGAGGGAAATTCCTCAGGTAGCCCTTAGTGCAGCCCTTTGGTTCCCAGACAAGGCACATTACCTGAAGGTGCTCACTGCAGAGCACAGGAGCAAAGGATGAGCTGAGCTCTGTGTGGAGGAGTCCTGCATCTGATCAGGTGTCAGGAAAGAGGCCAGAGCCAAACTGGGGCCCTGGAGAGTGTGTGCCAGGGCAATCCTCAAAACCCAGCTGTGTTTGCTTAGATACCAGATAAAGCGAGTCATGTTTTTATGTCAGTCTCATGTAAGGGCCTCAACCAGGTTCCCCAGTGAAATGCCAGGGGAGGAGACTGAGGTTTCCTTGTGGCCCTGCTGACCACAATGAAGCAACTCTGTTTCTGCCTTCACAGTTTTTCTCTTCCCTTTATGCACAAGGCATGGGAGGAGGGAAGCAGCAGCGGAGTGTGAGCTCCTCAGAGCCCAGCAGGATCCTGGGCTGCTGCTCTCCTGATTTTCCTGCCACTTCCCTTCCTATGGGCTGCAGAAAGTGATGTCAGGGGAGAGAATAAGCAGCAAACTATGTCTGTGGGGCATCAGGTGGGGAAAGCATGCCATGCTGGGGCTCTACACTCCCATGGGCACAGAATCCACAGAAATCCTTCCCAGCCGCCAGTCTAGAACAAACTTCAACATCCCCCCAAAAAAACACTTGTAGCATTACATCCTCCCCATTCTTTGAGAACTTTCTAGACCTGACAGAGGTTATCATTGTGGAGAAGCCGTTTTGTGTGTGTTTTTGCCCCAAATCTGCCTCTTGGAGGGCTGGGAGAGCCTCTTGGATGCTGTCCTTGCTCCTGCTGGCCACTTCCTTGGGATGCCATTAAGTGCTTCTCAGCTCTGTTAAACTGTCCAGACCAATCTCATGAGCTCATGGAGAGTAAATGACTTCTTTGTGACAATGTAATGCAATTAGTGCTAATTGTAGAGTGTGTAATGTCTGCAACACATCTCTGTAATTACAGTAAAACTTGCCGGAGATGAGAATAGTGCTGTATTATCAAAACTCTGCTTGGTGAAACACAGCTTTGGCTGCAGGTTACGGAGCTGCGTGGGGAAAAAGGGGAGGAAAAAGAAAGTGATGAATGGCATAATTATGTTGCATTATTTTTAGAGGAGGGGATTTGGGGAGTTTGCCTGTGGGAGAACACTTTGAAGGTTAGCAGGCGTTGCAAGCAGCTCTTGCCCTCCAAAGTGGATTTGATATGATTTCGACCTCTCCCAGCATAAGACACAGCTGTATTGAGGATGGGTGCTTGTTTACATCCCAAAATATGTGGAGTGGTTTCAGTTTAATGCTGACAGCCAGAGCTGTGGGATTGAGATGTGCCCTGACTTGGTGTCTCCCTGGCCACTGCAGCATCTGCTCTCCTCCCTGTAGGGCACAGGGACTCTTTGCTAAATCCATGGGAAGAGCCACAGATTTGAGATCTCCCTCCTGCTCAGCTGGACCAGCTGCAGCCCCACACTCTTCTGCAGTCCCAGCAGCTTGCAGGACAACAGCTTGTTCTGGCTTTGTTCAGAGAAGGACTTCCCTGAACCTCCATATCCATGTGGACTGGATTGGGCTTTAAGCCATCCTCATCAAAAAACCCCATGGTGTGATTTGGAGTTATCCTGCATAGGGCCAGGAGCAAGACTTTGATCTTCGTGGTTCCCTTCCAGCTCAGGAGATTTTGTGTTTCTATTGTATGATTCTAACCCCAAAACAACAAAAATCCCTGATGGTTTATTGTTTTCCCGTGACAGAGCTTTACACCAGGGGATAATTTGGTGCTGTAAGAGCTCACAGGGTTCCTCTCTGCCTTCCCATGCCCACGTTGTGCTCCCCACCGAGCAGGGCTGTGCATCATCCCCTGTTTGAGCTGGGTGGGTCTGTGGTTACTCCGGGCTCAGTCAGTTCTTTGGCCAAGGCTGCAGAGTCCTGTTTTGTGCTTTGCTCATTGTAATGGTAACGAGCCTCTTCAAAGACTTTGCAGGAAAGTTAAACACTTCTGGAATATTTTGCTTGCGATTGAAGAGGAGCTGGGGCTGGAGGTGGTTTGCAGGCTGCTTTATTCAGGAACAGACACCACTTCTCTCTCTCTTTGCTTCCTGAACATTTCTAATGTTTGTTATGATTTTTTTCTCCCTCCGTTGAAGGCTGTATTAAATAGCGAGCTCCGCTGAAGCCTTCATAAACAGCCTTTAGGGATGTCTTTCTCCCTCCTGGTTTAGAGGGCTGAATTTCAGGGATGAAACTGGCTGCAGGAAGGCCTGTCGTGTTCACAGGTGACAGGAGAGAAAGGGATGCTGCAGCCCCCACTCCATCCCTGCTCCATCTAAACCTTGACGGGGCCTGGAAAGCTCTTTAGCTCAGAAATTAGAATGAGGGCTATGGTGCCAGAAGGGTCTCTGAGGGGAGCTGTGCTCCCTTGGCTGCAGCAGGCAGAGCCAGATTCCTGCTGGGTGCTCTGGGTGAAGCATCCAGCATGTGGCCTTCACCCCACAGTGCCAGATTGCTCACAGGCAGGCAGGATTCCTCTGAAGGGCGTTTTAGCTGCACGAGGCTGATCAAGGGCTGTTTCACCCCCTGGTTCAGACACAGGGAAGAAAGAGCTGCTGTGGGATTGCCTACAGGAGTCCCTGCTGCAGCCTCCCGCTGCTCTTCCCCCATATATTAATCTCTTCATCCCTTAAAAACATAAAGCTAACAGGGAGACAGGATGAATGTTGCTTTTTCATCCCCTCTCACCCGAGCAGCAGCACGTGGGGATGTGGCAGCAGTGCCCTCTGTGCTGCCTGGGCACCCCGAGTGAGCACAGGGGGTAATTGCCCGTGTAAGAGGCTGATTTGCACACGCAATTACCCAATGTGCAGCCACAGCCCCCGTGGGTCGCAGGGAAAGCTGCACCAAACCTGCTCCTAGGAGCCTGGCCTTCTCCTGGGCTTTCCAGGATGTGTGTGAGTGTCCTGGAAACTGGGAGCCTCCTCCACGGCCCCGCTGCCTCCTGACTAATCCCAAATTAGGTGCTTTGTGCTCTGAGCAGAGGTGCCAGAACAACATCAAGCCAATACTCGTCATCACAAACCTCCAGGAATTCGGTATCTGGGGCTGAGCTGTGCAATTTAATGTTTTAAGATACTTTTGGGTGGGTAAAGGGTTGCCAAGACCTGGGCACTGACGAAATCCGTGGCTGTGTATGCTCTGTGCTGCCTTCCCACAGCATTCAGAGCAGAGCATCCCAAGCAAGCTGCATCCCTGACTCACAGGAACCTGCTGGGTAAAAGAAAGCCCTCAGCAGTCTCCCTCGCAGCTGAGCTGACTCAAATCCACCTGTGAAAAGCCTGGGGTTTTGGGTTTTTTTTGGGTTTTTTTTAAGTTTCAGGACTTTTAAAAAGGTAATTCTTTAGTTTCTTTCAGTTCTTCAGCTGAACTTGCTGCTGCTTCAAAAGCCTCATTAGTCAAGTGTCCTGGCTGGGACACATGATGCAGCCAGCTCCAGCAGGCTGCAGGGATCATGCTCTCCATGTACCATTCTTTTTCTTCTGTTCAGCTTGATTGAAATGAGTATTTTTAAAATTAAGCAACACCCACGAATGCAGTGAGACTCGCGAGGCTCCAAACGCAGCCCCTGAGTGAAAGCAGAGCACAGCCAAGCTGGCGAGAGCTGGGGGGAAATTTCATTCCAGCTTTCTGAACGTACAACACCGCCTAAATAATTTCCCCTTGTCTTTTCCAGCACCGATGGCTTAATATCACCCACTGATGGCTGTGCTTTGTAGATAAAGGGTGTCTCTGTGCCCAGTTTTGGAAGCTTTTTTAACGCTGAATAAATCTCAGCCTATCTCTCGCCGGCAGTGCAGGGCTCTGAGTGGGCAGGGGGTGGGCAGCTCTCGGGGGTGGCCCTGCCTGCAGCCACTGCTGCTTTGTCACCAGTTCCTCATGTGACCTCGGCACATCCCCTGGCTGTGCAGCATCCCCAGCACCCAGCTGTGCAAGGGGAGAGCTCAAGCTTTCCTCAGCACAAACTCCCTGGGTGGGAGTTTTCACACCATCTCCTGCTTCCCGAGCAGGAGTGATCCCGGGGATGGGAGCAGAATCAGGGTGCTTCAGAGAAGTGATGCTGGCTAAGTGTGGGAAGGACTTTTCTGGAATTTCTGAGCTCTGTTAGAGGCTCTCTGGGTAAGCAGAGCCCCTTGAATTCTTCCTGTGATGCCCTGAGCATCACTTCTGAAAGCCCTTTGCCTCAGGGTTGCTGCCTGGCACATTGCACTCAGGAAATCCTTCCCGGTGCTTTGGGTGTCACATGAGACAAACCACAGCATGCTGCAGCTCACTGTCTCCAGGCAGAATAGGAATGAATTTCACCTGCCTGGTCCATCCTGAGCCATCCCTTGTGCCTGTCTGCTGAGCCCCGGGAGTTTTCTTGCTTGGAGAAGCATTTGCCAAAGGTTTGCATCAGCTCCCTCTCTGCATCCCACCACCAGCCCGTTGTACGTCTGGCTTTGCAGATGCTCCACTTTTATTCTTAGAAAGTCCTAAATATTTCCGCTTTCCTTCTGAATAACTCCAGCGATCGGGGGCTGCTGATCACTCTGACGAGCTGTGAATCCATCCTATTTAATGCTGAGTTTCTCTCTGAGCCTCTAACTTGGCTGGGCACCAGGTCGGTGGCAGCGGCACTGACAGGCATCGCGCCTTCCCCTCTGAGCAGAGATGACATTTGAATTGAAGCTTCATCAGGAGCCTTTTACACTGCAGATTTCCTATGCATAAATGCTATATATGCTGGTAAATGTACCTGTCACCTCACCAGCTGGTGACATCCTGACATTTGCTCTCCCTGGGTATCTTCCCTTGCCAGGGATGTGGATTGATTCTTCCCGTGCTTCCCCTTGCCTTGGGAAGTGACCTTAGAGCTGGGGACTGGTGGTGTTCTCACCGGACTTGCTCTTTAGTGGCTGAGCTTTACTGACATTTTTTTCTCCAATACTGGGTTCTCTCAAGGCACTTGAGCTGTTGGTTACCAGAAAGGTATGGACCCTGTAGTTTCTGTGTCTGGGGCTGAGCGTGGCAGTGCTGTAACACTGCAGTGTCCAGCAACAGAGGCAGGAGAGCACCTTCTTGACCTTGGTGTTCAAGTGTTTTCTCAAGTCTCTGGGTTGCTGTTTGGCTTGTTCCTTTAAATCTGGCATGATAATTGTTCTTTAATAAGTTAAATCAAAATGCATTTTGCAGCACGTCCTTTGCAGCTTACAAGCACTCGCATCTCTGGGAGTGCGTCTGGAGCTGTCATTAATCAGAAAATGATTTGTCTTGGTGCAAGTAACCATGTGCTGCTCTGAATTTTGCTGGCAGCCTCTGTTTTAATAATGGATGAAAGAAAAGCTGTATGTTTGATATGGGCTTTTTACCTGAATATTGCCAACCATACAGAAATGTTTTTGAATGGTGAGTGAAACTTGGAAACCGTGGAAGGCAGGGAAATCACTGCTCCTCTCCTCACCTTAGCCAAGGCTTGCCCAATGCAGGGAGTCCTCTGAACTGAGGAAGGGGCTGGTTTTCTACGCCCAGGCCAGGTGGGATTTCATGGAAATGCTGCCTTCCTCTCTGGTCAGAGGCTGACAACAAACCCCTACCATCCACATGTGCCTGTCAAACCTCTATCTGCTCAGACTGTCCCATGGCTGTGGGGTCAGCTAAACAGAGAGGGATATGCTGAGGTTATTTTAATCTTAGACATGGTTTGTCATCATTTTTCTCATTAGAGTCTATCAGGTAAAGTCTCACTACACTGCACATGGAGTCATTTATATGGGGGCTGGAAGGGAAGTCTTCTCACCTGCTGGAGGCCAGGAGGGAGGAGAGTGGGTTTGGCTGATCCAGCAAGAGCAAAAGCCTCCAGAGTGCCGCAGCCATGAGAAACCCAACACAGGGTTTGGATCCTGTGGGATTTCCAGCAGGGAGGGAGGGGACAGCACTGATGCCTTCATGCAAGGAGCCACCAAAGCCTCCTCCAGAAGCTTGATGCCTAATCAGGTGAGATTAATTCAGGCCAGGGCAAGAGAGAGGAAGGTTGTGACTGAGAAGCAGAGAGCCTGTCTGTGAGATGGGGCTGGAAGAACTTGATTTGTTTGACTTTGCAAAATCAAGGCTGAGAGGAGATGTGATTTGTCCTCTGTAAATACATGGGTGGGTAAACATCAGGGACAAATAACAGCTAGAGAAGCTACTTAAAAGACAGTGCTGCCATAAGAACGAATGGATATGAGCTTGTCCTGAATAAATTCAGGCTGGAAGTTAGGCTTCTAGCCATCGGAGTCGGAGGGAGGGAACCACCCAGCTTGTTTGGAGATGGAACTTGATAATTTTCAGAAGAGATTAATATCCTGTGGTTGCTGGTGGCAGTGGGAGCCTGGCTGTGTGGGGAGCCTTGGGCTTGTCTTCCTTGCCTTTGCTTGGCTCTGCCTCTTCAAGAATATTCTGGGCAGAGCTCTTGGATCTTCCCACAGCCAGAGAGCAAAGTCCTGGAGGTGTCATGACTGATGGCTCTGCTGTGCTTGAGCAAAGGATGAGGAGAGTGAGAGGTGCTGGGGTACCCCAGGGACTTGCAGCCTCCAGATGCATCCTAAGCCCTGTGAAGGTTCCCCTCCATGTCCTGAGCTGTGAAATAACCCTGTCAGACACTGGGAAAACTGGGAGGTTCCTTGGTCTGTGTTTGCCCCACTTTTTTCCTACAAGTGTCACCAGTTTTGGTCCCACCTGCTGAGGATCCGTGCTGGGCAGAGGTAGCAGAGCTCAGTGTCCTTGTTCTCCCTGTCCTCAGTGTCCTGTGCTGCTCATCTCCTGTGCCCCATGAAAGGGTCTGCACCAGGAGATGCTCTTCTTTCTTTCAGGATTGTGGTGGTGCTCAGCACAACAAACTCAGATTCATTAGAGTATCTGTAAAATTGTTAAAATGAGGGCTGTGTCTGGAAATTTCCCCTCTGGAACTTGCAGGGACTTTCAGAAGGTTTTGCCTGGCCCTGTGCAAAAACAGTAACCAAAGCAGATGAGAGATCTGTGGCTGTGTGAGCTGGTGGATCACATTCCCCCTCATTGACTTTATCCTGATACGCAAACAACCCTTAATTAATTCCTCTGGCAAACTTTCCTGATGGGAGAGATGCAGTAACAAGTCCCTCTGCGAGCGGTTGGCATTTAATGTTTGCTTTATAATGTTTGATAATCTAACATTTCTCCACCGGATCCGTGACGCTGCTCCCTGTTTTTGTGTCTTTCTCAGGATGCTGGAGTATTCCCTGGACCTGCAGAACGTCAGCTTCTCAGCTGTCCGCACTGTCCGAGTCCTGCGGCCACTCAGGGCCATTAACAGGGTCCCCAGTAAGTCAGATCCGAATTCCTCCCTGTTGGGGTTAGCTCTCTGGATCTGTGCCCCAGAGATGGAAGGACAAACACAAATGGCTCAGCCTGACGTGGCAGCTCAAAGGTTCACCCAAGCCTGGCAGTGCTGGGTGCTACCACCACTCTCTGGGTTCCTTTTGATGGCTGTGGAATCAGAGATGAGGCACTAAGTTATCCAGGACTGTCTGAAGACACTTTCCTTTCTCATCTGAGGAGGCTGCTGAAGGGATGCAGGTGGTAGGGACTGACTGAGCCAACAGCCTTTGCCAGGCTGTGCAGGCAGAGGGGTCTGAGCCATGCTGCTCCCACCCTCCCTGGGATACTCCATCCTCCCCTGGAGGGATTGGGGTGAGGAGATCTCACTGTGCCTGGGGATAGCCCCTGGGAGGTGCTGAGGACCCCAGATCTGATCCACACAGCTCAAACCCCCAGCATCTCCAAAGCAGACCTGGGTGGGATGGGTGGTGGCTCTTAAGCCCTGATTTATTAGGACCTCAGCCTCCCTTTAAGCAGCAGTGGGTGGCATTGCCTGCTTCTGAGGCAGTGCAGCCCCAGATGGCACTGGGCATCACAAACCCTCCCTCTGCCCCATGCTGGGCAAATCTCAGTGCTCTGTGAGAGACACCAAGCTCCATCCCACTGGGAGGCTGTATGGATCAGATATGTTAACTGCAAGTACAACTGCACCAGAAGCATCCTTTTCCTGGTCCTACAATCCTGGTCATCAAATCCAGTATTGTTTTAGCCAAATTAAATCCAAGTCTGGATTCCCCTATCTGAACTGGCCCAATGCCTTGATGAGAACTAATCAGCTTCAGTTCTCTCTGCTGATGCTGGAAGTGCCTGGGATCTATTTATTTTCCTGCTCCTGACTCTTGAACTTAATCTGGCTTTGCTGCTGATGTTTCAATCATTACAGAAGCTTCAGAATCCTGTTTGCAATGGGGTTGTTTTTTTTTTTTTGATCCCCACTGCTGAACTGGTGGATAGCTGAATTTATCCACCACTGTCTAACTGGGGATGTAATTCACTTAATGTGTTTTGAAATCCTGGGTAATTTATCTTTTCTCTGCAGCGTAGTTACAGTGGGATAGAAATGCAAGGTGGGAAAAATAAAAAATGAGCTTTGTATGATGATCAATGCAATAACCGCAGAAAGTAATTTCAGTTAATTAGGAGTTGACGCAAGGTGGTTGTTCCCCAGTAAAGGAGTAGAAGAAAACCTCTGATAGAGGAGATGACAGCATCAAGATAAGAGAAAAAATCTTCCTGAAGTATCAAAGTAAAGGGTGCAACAGTAAAGCTTTCTTTACATAAAAGTCAATATAAGCAAGTGAGAGAATGCAGAACATGGGGAAAGATGGAGAGTGAGAGATGAGCAGAATATCACACAGATGTCAGATGAAATCAATTTTTTGTGTGTAAATGTCAAGTTGAAGTCACCATCAATTTGTCTTTGTTACAGAACTGGCTGTTCCTGAACTTGTGAGAATTAACTGCCAGAGAGAGTCCTGTATTTTAAAGAAGAGAGGGCATTTAGGGTAGATGAGGGGAGATAGGGAGGGAAGGGAATTTTGAAATACACTGAGTGGAAAAAGAAATACAATTGAGCAAACGAGAATGCCAGAATTTAGTCTCAGAGAAGAAAGGAAACAAATAACTGCTAGAAAACTTTGGAGAAGAGGACTTGAGAAGCAGGGAAGGTAGATCTGGTGTCCAGGAGCAAGGCACAGATGGAGGGGGTTGTTCCAGGGGCTTTGGGGAGAAGCCAAAAGGGATGGGAAGCTGTGAGTGTTCAAAAGCCACATGTGGGTGATCAGGATAGAAGGGAAAAAATAGAAGGAGATATAGAAGGAAAAGTATCAGTGGGAGGAAAAGGTCAGGAGGACATGGCTGGAATAAGAAGATTCAACATGAACTTTTCCTCTTTGCCTCAGGTATGCGCATCCTGGTGACACTGCTTTTGGACACGCTGCCCATGCTGGGGAACGTCCTCCTCCTCTGCTTCTTCGTCTTCTTCATCTTTGGCATTGTGGGAGTCCAGCTGTGGGCAGGTTTGCTCAGGAACCGCTGCTTCCTCCCTGAGAACTTCAGCATGTGAGTCTGTGTGGGCAGCACTGGTGTCACCCCAGCCTGGGGGAGTCTGTCCCTCCAGGAGACAAGGATCTCCTCCAGGAAAAAGCCCTTCTCCTCTGCTCCCTGCTCCTAAATGCCACCACAGCCCCTGCTTGGGCACACAGTGGGAGCAGCAAGCTGTGACAATTTGCCATTTGCATTTGCAGGCTGTCCTTAAAGCTCAGCTGGCACTTGGGAACCTGTCTGATTCATAAACACCTCCAAAAAAACCCACTGAGAATGGGAGTTCAGGCTTTCTAAATTCAGCATATCATTAATGTGTGACCTTTTCTGTGTGGAGACGCTCAGGTCTGCATCCTCTTCAGTGGCTGGAGGTGTTTATTGACAAAACTTTTGTAGTCCCACTTAAGCCCCAGGGAAAGCTGGTGGAACTATGATGCACTTTTGATGCTAGGTGCTTTTCAGCCTCAGAGCAAGAGATAGCCCCTATCCCAAAGCATTAATTTTCACAGATCTCTGGATTTTAAGGCCAAAAGGACTATTGTGATCAGTTTTCTGGCCAGATGTAGCACTGTTTGGACAATGGTTGAAATATCTGGTAACTGACAGCCTCTTTCAGGTTTCCACGCCTATTCTACCTGCCTGCTTTTCCCCACCACCTCCATCCCTTCAAAACCTTGGAGAAGGGCAGGTGACAGCAAACCCTTGATGGCTCTGCCAAGCTCTGGCATCCCCATTACCTTTCAGTGGATTGCTGACTCCCCAGGGTTGATCTGGCTGGATTCACACCTGGGTGGAGGAATCCTACAAGCTCAAAGCCTGCACACAGCAGGACCACATTGCTGCTGCTGCTGTGGCCAAGCTGGCATGAGGAACCTTCCAGCCTCTCCCACTCAGCTCCTAATCAACTCCCACCCCACTTTAGGGAGTGCCCTCCAAGGGTGGTCACGAGAGTCATTACCAGGACACGTCCCTGTTAAATAAATGTCAGCAGAGCAGGGGGACAGCTTCACCACGGAGCAAATCCAATAGAGCCACAGGTTTGGGTGCTGTTTAATTGAGCCAGAATTCCAGGGGTTTAGATAGGCTTTGAAGGGTATTACAGGCAATTCTGCAGGAATTAACCGGGCTGAACTAGGCTTAAAAATATCTTTGCAAGCTTTAGTGGGAGTCCTGGCAGCATTAAGGAGATAGTGTGTGCAGAGCAAGGAGCCAGTTTCTGGCTGGCCATAGGTTGTTTCATCTCCCTGAAGAGTATTTTTGCCTGGTTTGCTGTGGTAAGGCCACCCTCAGAGGGAATTTAGAGCTTATCTGTGGGCTGAACTGACACGGTGAAATGCAGATGAAGGCCCTGTCTCTGATTTTTAGGAATTTTGGGAGGTCCCTGTACATAGAATCTTCCTAAACAATTCTCAGCATCTCCAGAAGGACAGGAGATACAGAAGCTTAAATTGACTGATTTCTATCTTACTGCAGCAAAGACATTTCAGAGAAGCCCTGTCAGGCTCAATCCTGCTCTTAGTCTCCTAAAGTCAAAGCCAGACTCCTTCCAGGTGGAGTAACTCTTAACAATGCTATCAGAGGGGCCGAGTGCACTGCCTCAGTTTCTCAGAACCCAGTTAGGGACACCACCTCCCACTGTGGGGCTGCAGAAACTCCAGGGTGATTCCCTCTTTAAAATACATCTTTAAGATCCAGCAAAGCAGATATCAGACTGTGCTGCTACAGCTGTCTCCTTGCCAGATTGCCTGCAATCGGTGTGCAAACCCCAGCCCTGTGTGGACTCTTTCAGCCCCTACACGGTGGATTTGGAGCGATACTACCAGACAGAGAATGAGGATGAAAACCCCTTTATCTGCTCCCAGCCCCGGGAGAACGGCATGCGCTACTGCAGGAGCATCCCGACACGGAGGGAGGAGGGTCTGGAGTGCACCCTGGATTATTATTCCTACAACGACACCACCAACACGTCCTGTGTGAACTGGAACCAGTACTACACCAACTGCTCTGCTGGGGAGCACAACCCCTTCAAGGGAGCCATCAACTTCGACAACATTGGCTATGCCTGGATTGCAATATTCCAGGTGAGCCCTGTCTGCCACACAGACACCTTGTGACAACAAGATGGGCAAACAGCAGGTCCTGCCCCCAGCGTGTTCCCAGGGACTATGTGGTTGCACTCCTGGGGCCTGTTTTGCACCAGTGAGCACTTCTATAGTAGAGCTCAAAGTGTTAGGGATACAGTTTGATGCCTGTTTTGAGAATGTCTCTGTGGACAAAACCCTGTGTGTGTGCAGTCAGATGATGCTGGTGGCGGGCAGAGCCTAAAGACTGCTCTTTCCTCCGCAAAATGCAGTGGTGATCCTTAATTCCAGCTGGAAAAGGGCTGGATTCAGCCTGGGCAGCTGTAAATGTGGCTGTTGGCATTGGGAGGAGCAGGATTTGGCTCCTCAGCGTCTTGCACCAAGACCAATTGTGGGGTGTCACAAATGACCCAGCCAGAAGAAACATTGCCTGTGCCCTTTTCTGGAACTGAGGGTTGAGGAGTTTGTTTTCCCTTCCTGTCTCCACCAGGTCATCACGCTGGAAGGCTGGGTGGACATCATGTACTTCGTCATGGATGCACACTCCTTCTACAACTTCATCTACTTCATCCTCCTGATCATTGTGAGTGGCCTTAGGGGAGCAGAGGGGTCCCTCCTGGCATTTGGAGAGAGCAGAGTGGAGTGACCCAGAGGAACAGGGCAGAGGATGTAGTGATTATAAAAGCTGAGGTAGCAACCAGCCTGCTGGGAAAACGCATCTTCCCTATGGAATTGTGCTGCAGCTGCATTTTGCTGCAGACATGAGGAAGGGAAGAAAGATGTGCTCAAGCTGTGGTACATACACTTCTGTTGTTGCTGCTGCTGCTTCCACTACTTCTCTCCCTGTGCTCCAACCTTCTCTCTCTTACTTGCCACCTTGAATTTAGGTTGAAAAGTAGGCAAATCACACCTGGTCAGTTTTTGAGCACTGGGAGATGAAGGGACTGCCCAAAAATTCCCCCATATTGAAGAACCCATCTGGCTGGGTCCTTGGTGCAGTGGGGATGTTTCGGGAAAACAGTCCCAAACTTCAGAGAGCATATTAAGAAAGGAGGGAAGAGATTACTGCCCACAGCCCACCCACACTTCATGGCATCATCTGAGACCACCCACAAAGGAGCCAACAAAGAGTTTCTGTGGGGTGGGCTCCATGATGGGCTTGATCTATGCAAGCAGAATTGTCTACAGTGACTGGCTGAGCTCGTTGTCTAGACTCCCTTTATCGTCAAGGGAGAAAAATAGGTGCTTTAAGGGGGTGATTCATCTCCTCCGAAGGTAGACATCCAAAATAAATTAGATGCATTGCAGACTTGATGCGCCTATTTCTCTCTTGACTCTAAAGGATCATTAGGTGCCTCACTCAGATGTAGCTAAGTGAGATGAGTCCCTTTCTTGCTATGCAATTGGTCTAAGTCCAGCAAAATAGCTGCACCTTGTCAGTTAGGTCATTGTGGGGATTTCTGCTCCTCATCACACCAGGACTCAAACCCTGACGAGAAAGTAGATGGTTGTTTAGTCCATGATGCTGTTTTCTTCTATTAGCTTCCCCAAGAGAGAAACAAACCCTTGCTCTCAGCATCCCCGAGATGATGAAGAGGAAGAGCAAGCAGTACTTTTCCAGATGCCGTGCGAGTGCCGTTAGCAGTGTGTGGTAGCCGGTTAGCACGGCAGTAATTCCCTGTGATCCAGGCTGGGCTCTGCACAAGGCAGAACCTCATGAAACCCTGGCTGGAAAGAAAATCTCCAAGCTGTGGGTACAGGCTGCTGATGCCCTTGCGTAACAGTCACCCTCAAATCCCGTTAGCAGGGGAAAGGGATCTGCTCGCAAGCTGCCCACACACTGCCAGAAAAAAACCCCGCTGCTATCAGGAAGGCTCAGTGCATTCATCGTAATGCCACTAATTGTGATAATTACAACCGCTGTCTGCGGAGAGAGAAAAACACCATCTTCAAAGAGCAAGAGCTTTTTGTCAAAATAATCTTCTCTCGTCTTTGATCTCTGACATTCTCCGTGGAGGGTTGGTGTGGGAGTCCCTGGGGTGGGAGATGGTGGGGTGAGTCAGCTCGGCCAGTGGTCCCCGCTGGGTGACACAGGGGGTGGGGCTGGTTGGGGTTTGCCCCCCATTCTTCGTGCCTTGCAGATCTGCTGTGTTGGCAGAGCCACCCCGAGGTGGCTGACATCTCCTGTCACCTCAGGTGGGCTCCTTCTTCATGATCAACCTGTGCCTGGTGGTCATAGCGACACAGTTCTCCGAGACGAAGCAGCGCGAGAGCCAGCTGATGAAGGAGCAGCGCGTGCGCTACCTGTCCAATGCCAGCACCCTCGCCAGCTTCTCGGAGCCGGGCAGCTGCTACGACGAGCTCCTCAAGTACCTGGTTTACATCGCCCGGAAAGGCAGCAAGCAGCTGGTGAAGGCTTACAGGGCGGCAGGAGTGAGGATGGGCTTCCTCAGCAGCCCCACGAACAAGGCGGGTGCCGAGCAGCACGGCAGGAAGCGCCGGAGCAGGAAGAGATCCTCCGTGCACCACCTCATCCACCACCATCACCACCACCACCACCACTACCACCTGGGCAACGGCAACCTGCGGGCTCCCCGTGCCAGCCCGGAGATCAGCGATGTGGAGACCAGCTCGCTGCACAACGGGACCAACCGGCTGATGCTCCCTCCCTCGGCCCCCAACTCCCTGGGGGCTCCCAGTGCCTCTCCCAGCAACACTGAGTCAGTGCACAGCATCTACCACGCCGACTGCCACTTCGAGCCGGTGCGCTGCCGCTCGTCCCTGCCGCAGCCGAGCCTCGGCTTGCCCAGCCCAGAGGGGATCCCCAAAAACATTGTGGGCAGCAAGGTGTACCCCACGGTGCACTCCAGCACCTCCCATGAGATGCTGAAGGAGAAGAACCTGGGGGAGGCGGCGGTGGGTGCTGGGAGCAGCACCTTGACAAGTCTCAACATCCCACCCGGGCCATACAGCACCATGCACAAGGTGCTGGAGACACAGAGCACTGGTGAGCTGGGGCTGGATCTGCCTCTGGGGTTGCTTTGCAGAAATATGAGCCATGCCCTAATTGTTTTGTCTTTCTGAATTTTTGCAGGGTTCTTTTCAGTCCACGTTACGGAGAAAGGTGACGGCTTTCCAGGTGAGATGGACAGGAGTCTGCTGACCTACCTAATGTCTCTCATAGCCAGATTTAGGAGAGAGGCTTCAACATCCTAGACTTCATACCTGTAATAATCCAAGGCATATGAGGGTTTTCAGTGAATCCATTTTCTTTGCAATCCCCATCTTGTAGATTAAACAAGCACAAGAGAGCTGGAGAGGGATTTAGACAAGGACATATAGTGATAGGAAAGGGGAATGGCTTTAGACTTGCAGAGGATGGTTTAGATTAAATGTTAGGACAAAATTGTATGATTTCCCCCCCACTCCCAAACCAGTTACAGGGAACACTTCTTACATCTTGTACTCCCAAAATCAGCTAGAGCTTGCAGATGGACACCTTCCAGATCTGAGTCCTATCACACCCCTGAGCACTGTGTAGCTCTGCTCCCGTGGGACACGACGCTCAGGGAGATTGAGTGTCTGCTTTGTGTGAGAATTCAAGGGCAATCAGAGATACTGAGTATTAAAATCTGTGATTTGCTCAGGAAGCCTGTAAGAGTCAGACACTGAATGCATCTTTCTTGGATCAGGGGTTTCGTATCCTCACTGCAAGATGCTCTTTCCCCTCCACATCTTGAGATTTTGGAATTTGGGCCAGCCTAATCCAAACACTGTCAGCTTTCAAAAAATGTTTCTGGCTAAGTTTTCCCAGGCAGTCAGTGTCTTTTCCACCCCACTGCAGTGACATTGACCTTTCTATCCAGGAGCTGTGCAGGGAAGAGACCAAATCCTGCCCCCACCCAACACTTCCCAGAGACTAAACCCACAGAGCTGGGCTTGGAGTTGGTTTAGCACAGGGTTTGCATTCTCACTGCTGGATGCTGCCATGCAGGAGTCAGGTGCATGCATTGCCTCTCTCCTCACAGCCAGCTGGTGGGAAATTTGGGGAATATCCTGCTGGTGTTTTCACCCAAGAGACACCTGGCAGCTGCCATTGAGGGCAGCGTGTGGAGAGGGAAGCTGGTGGTTTTGGAGCATCAGCAGAGGGAGCAGGAAAGAAGGCTGCTAACAGTGCTCCTGTTAATTACACCCTGCCGGGGCTGGGGGAGCCAATTGCTTCCTCCTTCCTGTAATGGCCAGAGGTGGAACGAGATAGGCGCTCAGGGTCCAGGGCTGGGGTTTTAACCCAGCAGGAGCCCTTTTCCCATTAGGAAATGTCATGTCAGAGGCAATATCTCAATGCCAACAGGGACTGGGGGTTGCTCCCGTGGCTGCCCCCTGTCCCAGCTAACAAACTGCCCTTTCCCTACCCTGCTGGCATTTCAGGTCCCTGCCAAAGCTCTTGCAAGATCTCCAGCCCCTGCACCAAGCTGGATGGTGGCTCCTGCAGCCCTGAGAGCTGCCCTTACTGCCTCACTGCGCTGGCAGGCGAGGCTGAGCTGTCGGACAATGAGACGGCTGACTCGGACAGCGAGGGGGTCTATGAGTTCACACAGGATGCCCACTACAGTGACCAGCGGGACCCTCAGAGGGGCAGAGCCCGGGCCAAGAAAGCCAGCCGGGTGTTGGCCTTCTGGCACGTGGTGTGTGAGACCTTCCGGAAGATAGTGGACAGCAAATATTTCGGCCGTGGGATCATGGTGGCCATTCTCATCAACACGCTCAGCATGGGGATCGAGTACCACGAGCAGGTGAGTGCTGTCCTGGCAGCTCCTGGTCCAGAGGGGGTGTGGGTGGGTTTATGGGTCCAAATCTGGCTGCTGGTGGGATGGTTTGGGGTGGGAGGTGCTGTAATGCTCTGGGAAGGGTCCCAGGATAAAGCAAGACAGGCTTTTTTCCTCTGAGCCTGCTTCCAGCTTGCAGCAATCACCTTAGCTGGTACCTAGTTATGTGAGCCCTGCCAGGGATGCTCAATGCTGTGCTGAGATCACCTGAGCAGCCCCAGGGGTCTTTGCTGAGGGGGCCAAGGACAGGGAGCAGCCCTTTGTGACCAGGTCAGAGCAAGTGTGGCAGTTCTTGAGGTGCTGCTGGGCTCTGTGGGTTCTGGGGTTGGTGCAGCTGCAAGCAGGGAACTCTATTGAATTTGCACTCCCTGGAGAGGAGGTAACAAATGGCTTTGCCTCCTCAGTGAACGCTCCAGCAGCAGCATGATGAGTCCAAAATAGACTCATTGCTGGCTATTCCTCCGCTCGATTATCTGAGTCCTTGCAGGCAAGAGGCTGCCTCTGCTCCAGCCTCTCACCGCTTGTCACCTAGCAGAGCTTTCCCTATATATAGTCATTAAGGAAAGGAGTTGCAACGTTCCTCTTGAAATGTCTCCATGAGGATGACAAGAACTCTGCTTTCAAAGAGGCTTTGCATGCTCTGGCCTCACGTGGGTTTTGTGGCTTGCCTGGCGTGGTGCCCTCGATCCTGCCTCAGGCACAACGTGTCTTGGGGCTGCAGGTGCATGCTTCCTTTGGGGTGAACAGTTTATTTGTGGGGATGCAGAGATGCTGCAAAACCTTGTTAGACCCCTCCCATTCTTGAGAGCTCCCAGAACTGTGCTTCTCCCAGGATGCCAGAGCTCTGTGCTCCCAGAAAGACACAGCCACCCCTGTGCCAGCACCAGTCTTGGCTGGGAGCTCATTGCATCTCGAATCGTGACTTCACTTTTCTCCCTTCCTGGTGTGTGCCATGTTTGCCGAGTTGCTCATGGCTGCACGCAGAGGTGTTTCTCCCACAGCTCCCGGTGGAAGCGGTGGTGGCTGCGGATCGACTCGCGGTTCCCCTGTCGTCCTGTGGCATTAATGCCTCCGTGACCGAGCGCCAGGGAGACGTGGCTGTGCTCAATGTGTCCCTTCCAGCCAGCGCCTTCCCCCTGACGCCCTGATGCAGTCTGGCTGGCTAAGTGTTGTTTTCAGTACACATTAAACAGCGCCAAGCTCCAAAGTCCTGCTGGTTTCACCTTCATTTGCTGCCCTTGGTGGGAGCTCTGCAGGGAAGCTTGAGTGATTCCACCTTTATTTAATAATCTCAGGAAGATCATCTCCGAAGAAGCTGGGGGGAGGTGGCTCACAGAAACCAATAAACACTTTCATTCCTCCTTCGGCTGACGGGTGAAAGCAGATCCACGGTGTCTATGCTGCCTGAGGGGTGGATTGTCAAACTTGTTGCCCTTCATCAGGAGCACCTTTGGGAGATGCTGGTGTGGGCTCCCACCAGAGATGGGTGGCTGAGCAAACTCCCATCATCAAACACCCTAAAGGCATCACAGATCCTTAATCCTTTGCCTTGGGAGAAATAGGGCAGGGGGTTTCTGGTTTGTGCCTTGGCCAGTGGTGAGTGCCAGCAAACATCTGGATGGGAAGAGGCAGATTTTTGTGTGGTTTTCGGGTAACAAGGGTGAAGGAAGCTGATAAGCGTGGGGGGACTCCAGACGCGGTGGGTGGTTGCTTTCTTTAACGGTATTTTGAATCTACTACTGTTCCAGATTCCTTTCTCCCAGGCATTTGGAGGCAATAGCAGAGCTTGTTTTTATTAGTTCATCTGCTCGCAGTGGCGGCAGAGAACAGGGAGGTGTTTCTTTGTAACCTCGGAAGGCTTAGAGTCGGCAATTTCATAATCTGACAGTTATGAGAGCAGGAATTAGAGGGGTGAAATGCTGGACCAGGCCTTCCTGCAGAGATTATAAACACTGAAACATGATTTTTTTCTTTCTTAAAAGTGCAAGTGATCAACCACATCAAATTTATCTTTACTGGCTGATGTTTGCAAAGACGTGAGGGGGCTTGAAGAGTACTTGACTCCATGACTTTCTATATTAAGCTCTCTGCTTATTTAGACAATATTTACCTCTTGGGCTTTCCACATGCTGCCCTGGGCACAGTGGGCCATATTAGGGTAAATATTTTGAGGGCCTATTTTGAGGTGTCATGTCAAAACCTTGTGTTATTTAGCAGCCCCTTTGCAGAGGGGAGAGGAAGGATGGGCTGGAAGGTAGTCAAAAAGGAAGAGGCTTCTGCTCACCCATCTGTCCCCAGCAATGCTGGGTGGGATTCAGCCCCTCTGGGACCACCAGAACCTCCTGGACTTCAAGACAGAGCTGAGATCATCATTATAGCAGGGGGAAAAGTTTGCTGTTCTAGAGGTTTGACATCTCACCTCAGGCCAGGCAGCCTGGAGGGACCCAGAACAGTCTTTCAGCCACTTGCTTAACACTCAGCCACCAGAGAAGGCCAGGTTGGGATATCCAGGATTAGAGTGGTTCTCTGAAGGCACATGAAAATGAGTGGCAATTGAGAGTGTGTTGGACACACTGGCCCACACCTCCTGCTGTTTATTTGTATTCACCCATCAGCCAACCTGGCCAGGCTGAGCACCAGGGCTGCTGGATGAAGCTCCTCTTCCACCCAAAGCTCTTTTCCACAGGCCACCTTCCACAGTAAATTGCCAACACACATTTTACCATCACACAGCCAGGGCTTCAGGGGCTGGGTTTCCTCTAAACTCCTTCTGACCTGAGCTCACTGACTTTCTCACTCCACACCAGGTTGTTTCCACGTGGTTCCTGCATGTGGCTGAGCCGTAGGTACACCTGACCGAGTCCAATTCTGCATTTCCTCCCCACCCCACCCATCCAGACCCACCTCCTGCTGTTCTCCTGGCTCTGGGTGCAGTGGGAGGCAGGCAGAGGTGCTCGCAGCACTCGCCACGTCGCGGCTGCTGGGCAGCAGTGTGAAATTTTCCATCAGGGAAATGACAACCAGATTGCCACGGATTATTAATGTGGCTGCTAAGTAGCTTGTTTTTCTACAGAGATGAAGCAAAATGCAGGTAGAAACTATTAGCTTTGGGTAGAGGAATATAAAGGTGATTTAAAGGTAGACTCGGGGGGATTTTAAATACACTGTTGAACCAATTGACTGATTCGCCTTAGGGAAGCTGAGCCTCTGCAGCACTGCGGGTTCAAACAGCTGGGGCTTTGCAAAAGATTGTTCTGCCATAGAGCAGGAGTAAAATGTGCTGCTAAACCAGAGGGTTTCTGTGCTGCTTTCCCCCCAGCCCTGGCTGTAAGCCAGGCTCTGTTCCATAATGTGCTGCTTTTATTTTCCGTTTTTCCTCCAAGTCCTTTCTTGGAGTGAAATGCAAAGGCTTTAGTACAAGGCGTGATGTTGGACTCCTCAGCAGGGGAAAGAATTCGGCAAGGGCTTCCTTGAGGAAGGGCTTTGGGGTTTTGTTTTTGTTTTTAAAATCTGGTTCATATTGAGCTTCCTGGCTGTTCTGAGTTTCCTTGTCTGAACTCGCATTGTATGAACTATACCCTACATATTCATTTGTTTAAATAGCACTTGAATTTCAGCCGCCGTCTCTGCGGTGTTTTGCCATTGTTAACATAACAAGAAAGAGACTGGAGAGTCCTTCACTGGCCTCCCCAAAGCTGCAGTGGGTTGAAATCCCTGCCTGGATCTGGTGTGGACTTGGATCTAGATTGATCTGAAAACCCTGCTGTCTCTGAAAGAAGGAAGGAGAAATCAGTTCAGACCTGTGGGGAGCCTTTTGTTCATTTTTAAGGGCAAATTGAAGAGGTGACAAGGGTGAATGACTCCCTGGGACAGCACCCAAGGAGAAAAGCTCATTATCCATGGGAGGCAGTTCTTGAAGGAAGTGGGATGAGGCAATGCCTGACATTCCCCCAGCATGATGGAAGTCCAGTGGAGGACCCCCAGCTCCAGCAGGGTGTTGTAGGGATCCACAAAGCCCCAGTTCCGCGAGCAAACCCCTTCTGCAGGAGAGGAGCCCCAGCCCATGGCAGTATCTCAAGCTGAATTCCTGGTGCATCCTGCTGCAGGGGAGAGAGCAGGGTACAGCTGATGTAGAGTTGTCACTGGTAACATTACAATCTAATAGCTCCTACAGCACAGAAATATCAACCATCTGTGCCAAGGAGTCAAAGGAAACCTTGCTGGCAAAATGCATTAAAATGTCTATTTATGTAAACATTCAGGGCTCGAGAACATGAGGGTTGTCTTAATCAGCATCAGAGAATGCAAAATTTTTAGGTATCCAGGATGATGGAGAGGGGAGGTGAAGGGTTAGAAAACCTGCCAGCGTGGAGCAACCATTAGGCTGCAGGTTCAAGCATTAATAATAGTCACCCAAATGGTATTTATGTACTCCTGCTTCTGCCTGAATTCAGTGTGCAGAGAAGAAGGTAACTGGAAATTATTAGCTGTCATGACACCCACTGATTAATTTCTCCACGTGGGAGGAAAATTGGATTGTTCCATGGAGAAGAGGTGTAACGGAGCTGGGCAGTGGCATTGGGCAGGCTGGTGCCCCAGGTCTTGGGGTGCTGGTGTGTCCAGAGTTCTAGGCAGACTGGAGAGCAGCAGGTCTGGATCCCTGTATGAGCACTGCCTCCAAACATAAAGGCATCTTGGGGATCAGAAAGACTTTGCTCCCAGAATTCGGTGGTGAAGAGCATCCCAATCCCCACCAGTTTCAAGCCCAGCTGAATGTTTTGCTGCTGGTAGAAGGCAGTTGTAGATTTCTCAGGTGGGAGGAAGGCTGCTCCTTTGACCACCCCTATGTGCCAAAATGAGATCTTGCCTCCTGAGGAGGCTGTGGGAGATTTGGGATCAGCTGCAGCTCAACCTTGTGTGGCTGCACAGGGCAGTCGTGGACAACACCATGTCCCTTCCAGCCTCTGTGGCTCCATGCCAGCTCAATCCAGGACATGCATATTTTGGCTTCTTTTATGCTCATGGATTTGTGTCAGGTCTCCAGGTCAGGAAGGAAGGGAATCCTTTTGTTTTGGAAAATATTTTTGGTATCTCTTGCACTGTTTCTGAGTTGTTTGCTGTGAGTGCAGGGACTCAAAGAGCTGTCCCACATCCAGGCAGCAGCTGGTGCTGCACCAGGGGCTCTCTGCCTCACACACTGATGCCAACTGGTGCTGCACCCCTTAACCCTCGCTCCACCTGAATGGTACAGCCCAGCTTTGAGGTGAAATTTCTGATTTTATGTTTCCCCGTGAGTCTGATTCACCAGGCTTCATTTCAGAAGGGCACTTATAGAGGTGTGTGCATCCCTGAATCTATGAGCCAGCCTTTTCCTGGACAACCTCCATCTGCCCTGGGCTCTTCCCAGGAGCTCACAAGGTCTCACGTTCATGCACTTCCTAGAGGTATCTCCACTTCCACTCGGGTGCACATCCCACATCTCTATTTAACTCCATTACACATCTCTCCAGCCCCGTGCCAGCTGCTCTTAGCCAAGCAATCAAAGCCTTGGCAGCTCAGTGAGGCTTTTCCCTCCCTCAGCGCCTGCTGGCTTTGCCCAGCGTAGGGCTTGGAGCTACTGTCAGCTCAATTCCTCGGCACTCCAGCTGCAAAGGGCACTCCCATGACAGGAAAATGAGGTGCCCTATAGGTTTGCAGGCACTGTATTCAATTAGCTCCTGCTTATGGAGAAATTACTCTTATTAGCGGCTTGTTGTTGGAGACTGGAGGAGTCAATGCTAATGGAAGTCATCGGAGCTGTTAATCGCTAGGATCACTGACTTCAAAACCAGCTCTCTGTTTGTTATTGGGGGTAATTCTTTTTATGGACCTTGGGGGTTCTTCTGCTTCTCAGGGATTTGAAGGGTTTATGAGGTCTTGTAGGAACTTATGTGTTTTAATTGACTCCCTCGTGAAGCTCTTCCAGGGGTAAAAAATACAGGGATGCCATGGCCCTCTTAGTCATTAAAACATGGGCTGTGCCTACAAAGCAGACTTTATCCTGGTTCTGGAGACTGAATGATTTGAAAATTAAATGATATTTCATCCAACTGGATTTTTTTTTTTAATCAGATAAATCAGTTCTCTGCATGCTTTAGGGATGAGCCTGTATAGATTCCTTGACACCTGCTAAAGTTTCCTTCAGCTCCCTGGTTGGGGAACCATAAGTGTCAATCCTTTCCTGTTAATTTAGTTCAGGGGCTGGAAATACTCGGGCTGCCTTAGATCCTATCATTAGAGCTGTTGTTTCAGCTGCCATCCATACCCTCGTGTTATCTCTGCTCAGGCAGCGTTGAGAAGAGACTCCAGCTTGGTGAAATGGGAAAATGATGTGAGCTTTCAAAACTCGCTTCATCCCTGCATGGATGAAAAATCGCTGCTCTCTGCAGATAGCCAGGCGTTTCTCTCTGTTCCTTCTCTGATTATTGTGGTTGTTCCCCTTGGGTGAGAGCCAGGAAATTCAGCTAGAGCATCTGGAGCACCCTCAGCTTGCACCAGCAAATGCTTTCATCCATAAGCACTTCTGGTTGTTGGTGTTTTCCCAGGGATCAGTCCATATTTTTCCCCGACTCTCCTGGTAGAGGTTTGTCCCAATGCTGTTGGCACACACAACTCTGCCCTGCTGTCACCTGTGTCCTCACAGAGCCCCTTCCCACCCCGCTCAGCCCCCAGCGGGATCAGGGACAGGAGCTGAGCACTTTTTCCCTCATCTCTGCTGGATTTCAGCTCTTTGTTATAATTGGTTTTTTGCTGATGTTAGGAAACGAGCGGCTTTTCCCCCATGGACGTCTGTCAGCATTAGAGATAGTGTTACCAGCATCAGAAACCCGGGTTCAGCAGAACTGTGCAGGAGCCCTACAGTGACAGCGTTTTTCTTTCCCTCTTTTTATTTCCTCCCTCCCTCTGGTCTCTTCTCAAGTACTAATGGGGAGATAAGTTTCAAACTTGGTTTAGATTAACCAGAAATAGCGGGCTTTAAATCTCAAGTACTTACAAGGTGTGACCAAGTGGAAATGCAGCTTTTGTTCAGCTTAAGCTCCTGCAAAACCTGGGCAGAGGGATGAGCCAGTTCATGTTTTTCTTGCATTTTCTGGGATAATATTCATCCAAAAATCTCAAGCGGAGAGAGATAAGGAGCTCAGGCAAGGATATCTGCTGTGCCTCCAGAGACTGATAAAGAGAGCCCAGCTGGTGAAGGAGGGTGTGGTCTGGAGGTCCTGTTTATGGGCCTGGGCATGGTCACTTCAGGTGGGTTGATGAGGTTCCCCATCAAATTTTGGGCTCATCCCCTCATTTGCACCCCAGTCTTGAGGCAGACAGGATGTGCATGGGGACACAGCCCCGGATGGACCATCTGGAATGGGGAATTTAATTGTTGGCCATGGTTCCTCAACAAAGATGTGCTGGAAAGGAAGGTCTTGCACCAGAAGGTGCCATGTCCACAGGACTCAGCTCCTTCCCTCTGCAGATGTGGGGTGGAAGGGACATTTGTTGATTGGAATGGGGAAGGCTGGGTGGAAGAGAAGGAGATTAGCAGAGGTGGTGGAAAGGGGAATCCCTCCTGTGCAGACAGCTCTGATTTCTCCGAAATGAAAGCTGCTTTCCTCCCTTTCTTACAGCATTACTTGCCGTGGCATGAAATATTCAGCCTCCATTCAGCCCGTAAGAAAATCCTTCTTTCCCATGCAGTGAAGGGATGTAACTGGACTTGTTCACTTGTCTGTCAAAGTCATTTCCTTATAATAAATGCCTGTAAATCCTGAACATCCCAGCAGTCCTTCTCCAGCCCACTGAGCAGTGAGCACGCTGCCCTTTTCCATGTCTCCAGCCCCAGGAGGACCAGAGCAAACCTGCTGCAATCCTGCTACTTTCTGAATTGTTTTATTTAAGCAATTTGGCAAAGGAGAGTAGAGGAAGCCTATCAGATCCCGATTAAGCACTGCTCAGGTTTGCACTGCTGGACTCAGGACAATAGTTAAAGCCTGATACCTTTTAAGGAGCCCCAAAGACAATGAATGTCATTGCTGAAAACATGCGTGGATTGAGTTTCTATTTATAAAGTCGCAAGCAGCTCTGGAGCCAACAGGAGCTGTATTTACTGAAGGGAACCAAAGTGGTGTTTTGGATGGTCGTGGCTCGGTGGGTGCACTGATTCAGGGGGATTAATGTGGATGAGATGAGGGCAGCAAGTGGAGAAGGCTTGTGGGTCGACTGAGGACACAGCCATGAGCTATCCGTGATGGGGAACTCAGCGTGGGAGAGGGCAAAGAAAGGGCACCTCATTTTGTTAATTAAGAGCTGCTTCTGTTCGTCAGAATTTCTTGCATTTTGCCCCAGGACTTGTGGTCTGGCTCCTTAGGTGTTTCGAGGTGGACCTGCTGTGTGTCTGCACCCACGTGGAGAGGATCTTAGCAGAGCAGTGTCAGGTTGAAAATCCTATCTTTGTGTGACCCATTTGATTATTTTTTTAACTTATGTATATATATTAGAAATCTGCAAGTGATGAGTCAGTAAAACGTTGCTGGTGTTTCCTGTGAAATAGCTGAGGTCGCTATTTTCTTTCTGTGTTATTTTTCCCAGTTGCCATGGTAATGATTTCAGAAAGGTTTTATTCTTGCAGCAGTTTGAATGGGTTAGAAGTTTTCGTGTCTTCTGGATCTGCTCGGAAGCAGAGCGATATCCCAAAGATATCCCTCAGGATCAGGAGGGATCTGCCTCCTGGCTGGTCATCCCATCCCTCCCTCTGTGCTGTGGCGAGACAGAGTTGTTTTTTCTGTTTTATTTTATTGTTAGCAAGATAGAGAGGAAAGACCCTGGGGTGCTTCTGCTCTTTTGTGTTGGCATCCCAGGGGCAGGGACTGGGCAAGGCCAGGGCTACAGCCTGGAGCTTGTTATTTGGGCAAGGGGAATCTGGGATGGATGGATCTGTGCCAGCCATGCCCACGGCACTGGGTGAAGGTCTGATGATGATGATGAAGAGCCTGTGCCCTAAATGGGTCACAGCTGGAGGAAGGCAGGAGTTGGAAACCTTGGAAGCTCCAATGGGGCACTTAGTTGCATTTCATCCAGAAGCAGGGCTTGTTTTTCAGGAATTGGGGAACATAGGCTCCAGGTTTTGCACTTTTCATGGCCTCAGCCACTGTCCTCACCTTGTCCCTCACTCAGAGGACAACTTGGAGCCCCGTGCAGGGAGGAGTGGCATGTGCCCACACAGAAATGGAGACACGTCCCTTCTGCCATCGGAAGCCTCACTCATGAGCTTCTACTCAGTTTTAAAATAGGAAAAAAAAGAAAGAAAGAAATGTGCTACAGCCTATTTCTGAATGCTGACAAAGGGGAGGGTGCTGGTCCAGCTTTGAGCTATCTCTTGAATCACTCTGGGGACATCTTCCCTTGCCTCCACTCTCCCTCCCGGTGGTGCCCTGCTTGGTGCCAGACATCCCTGCCCAAATCCTCGGGGCAGGGGACAGAGAGCTTGCCCTCCTGGCTGCCCCCTTGCCCCCTGGCAGGCAGGGGCAGCTCTGGGTGGGTGCCCAGGGCTTGTATCCTCCTGCTGCCCCTGTGCCACGCGGCGTCTTGCGAGCGACGCTGCCCTGTCTGCTCCCATTTCATGTGCTGCCACAACTTGTCAATGTGCTGTTTGGTGCATCAACAAATCAACACTACACAAACAGAAGGCTAACAGGGAATGATTTATCCAGGACAACACGTCTGTGTGTCCAGCAAGGCGAGATGTCCTGGAAACAAAATTCAGTATTTACCGAGGACTCATCAGCAGAGCTGGTGTTTTGTGCCACAGCTGAATCGCGCTTGGATCTCGCTCTTTCTGGGTGTTGCTCGTTTAATCATAGGATGCTTTCCTTTTAATTAGGCACTGCTGCTACTGATGAGAGAATTAGCAGACTCTTCTTTTAATGGAGAAGCTGAGGCTGTGGCAGCTGTGCTGTAATGGGGGTGGTGGGCAGAGGCTTTGTGCTGCATAGAAACCCTGGGCTCTGCACCTCAGGTTCTGCTTCCTGAAAAATGTCCTTTTTAGCGTGGTCCTGGAGGGTTTTTTCCCCCCACAATATATAATTTAGTCAAAGGAAGGATGTTACTTCCCACAGCTGCTGTGTTGTGGCCCTCAGAGAGAAAATCTGAGTGATTTTGGCAGCTTTTTTCCTCCCAGCCCAGTGAGGATCTGTGGAGCTGGTTGTGTGCCAGGAGTCAGTGACTCTCTCAGGTACATCATGTCTCAAGCTGGTCGATAGTGTTTTGATTAGACAGTTATTGTCAGAAAATGGCAGTTTATCACATTTGAAGCTCTTTGTGGGAGAGGAGCAGTTCCAGTGAACTGGCCTCAAAAAACCCTCCAACTTTATTGGAATATGTTGTCTGAGGTGTTTGAAATGTCCATTTGGACAGTTGGGGGACAAAAAGTTCCATGTTCTTCTTCAATCTCACTTTTATTTATGTTTTTTAATTTTGGTTGATGTGCAGTACAGAGCAAAGGGATAAAGGAATGGGGATTGAAACAGAGGGAAGAACCTGCAAGATTTTGTGCACAGTGTTTTAGTTTGCCAAGTCTGAAACCCTGAATCCTGTTTGGGATGGGATGACAATTTCAATTCCCATGGGAGAGAAAATTACATTCCTGCTGTACTGTAATGATGTCTCAGGAAAGAGGTCCCAGACATATCTGTGATTTCTCTAGAGTAGGAGCATCTTATAAATAATCTTATTATATATATACATGTGTGGCTGAATGAAAATCCCATAGCTGGCATTCTCAGAAGGGTCTGAATCCCCACTGCCTGGCTGGGATTCCCTGGGGCAGGATCATGATCACAGCCCCCCTCTGTTGGTACAAATAAATCCCAGTGCTGCCCATGGCAGGGATGCCCCATGGACCAGCTGCAGCTCTGTGTCCCTTGAAAGGGATGTTGAGCTGCTTCAGGGGACTCATGAGCTGCCCTGGGGACCCCTGAGTGGGACTGACGGTCTTGGGGAGCTGTCCTGTTCCACAGAGGGCTATAAAATCCCCAAGTAATTTGCATCACCCCATCTCAACACTTTAGGGATGTGTTGTTTCCAGAAGTAAAATAACTCAGCTGATTTCAGCCAGGTCTGACTGGGGTGTGCTTCCAGTAGATGCTCAGCTTGGCCTCCCCAGCAGAGCTCCAGGCTGTTCTGGAGATTCTTCTCTTCTCCTGGATGGATAAAAGGGAAGTTTTCCCTTTCTCTTTCAACCCACTTTGGCCATTAATCTTGGATTTTTTGATATTAATTCTCACCTCTGGTTCAGGAGTTCCCACTCTTCATTTTTATTATGTCTGCCCAGTGTCTCAGATATTAAAAACTGTTTCCTGCAAGAGGAGTGGAAAAGAGTGTGTGGAGGAGGAGCGGGGGGTCAGGAAGCTTTTTTGGGGTGAAGCAGGGGGAGGCAGATGGATTTGGTGCTGTTGTGGGTGCTGAGCATCACCTCATTGCAGGGGCTGACTGATAGCCCTCACAAGCCAGTGCCAGGGGTATTTGAGTATTGGATGTTGGGAATTGGGTGGTCTGGGAGGGAAATTTCATGGGCCTGAGGGGTCATGGCCCTTCCAGTGTGTGCTGGGGGTCCTGGCAGAGCTGCAGTGTAAATTCTGCTTCTCCTCTGCCTCTCCACATCACCCAGCTGTGCCCTGCCAGCATCTCCCATCCAGATTTGCACATCCCATCAACACCTCTGACCAGAAGGTGCTCATGAAATCCAAATTTTCATTAATCCATGCTATTAGCATGTCATCCCTTCCAGGGCTGTTGGATTTTCCATGTCAGCCCCACGAGGAAGGGATGCTGTGGCTCCAGGAGATGTTGGGCAGGGGGTTTAGCCCTGTGTGGCCAGATAGATTTGACAGGGCTACAGCACAGAGGGTGGAAATCAGCCTTCAGGGCCAGCTCAGTGGTGCTGATGGATGAGAAGGAAAGCTTCCAGGAACACATCTCCTTTCCAGCCGTGTCACTGACGTACTGATAACAGCACAGCCTGCCTCGGCGCTGGGGCACTCATGAATGAGTTGGCATTTTTTTGTGAGTAATGTAGACTTTCAGTGATTTCAAATTGTCCTGAGGTGCAGCTTGACATATAAGTTCTTGGCCTATTTATTACCCTGTGTCTGAGTGCTCCCATAGGTATTACGGCTTTAAACCACAGCTGAATTTAATATCAGGAGCTGCAGCATTTGTATTTTAGCTGTAGATCAGCAAGCAGGTGACTTGGGCTGTGTGCGTGGTGTGTTTGGCAAGCTCTAGCCAAGGGATCTGTTCCTCAGCGGGGATGTTTGAGGTATAAGTTGTGTTCAACTGCCTCTTTCTTTTTTATTATATTTTCTTTTAAATGCTGCTGTTTCCCCATCGCTATCCTGTGTCATCACAAGCTCCCACCAATATCAGCGCAAGTCCACAGGGATTCACTGCCATGCTGAGACAACATCACACCAATTTGGATCCCTATCTACCCTCACACAGGGCTGGAGGAAGCTGCAAAGGCTGGGCCTGGGTGGTTTAACCCTTGGCAACAAAGAGTTGAATGCCTGCATGGATTTATCTGTTCATTTGCCAGCGTGTATCTATGAAGCCTTTGGTCACTGCAGTTTTTGGGGCTCCAAAATGCAGATCGAGGGTTAACCCTGCCCCTGAGCTCTCATGGTATTGGGGTGACCTCAAGTCAAACCCCACAGTCCATGCCGTGGTGTGGCAGCTGCTGGTCTGTCACAAGAGGTTTTTGGCCAGCCTTGAAGGTGTTTCATGTCAGTGACAAGCACAGTGACCAACATGTGCCACTCATTGTCCCCTGCTTGTGGTGTGGCTGCTGTGAATGGGCACCTCTGGCCATAACCCACCATGGTGTTGATGCCTTAAGGACTTTTAGCTACTGTTCTTCATGTATCTGTAGGTTTGGCATGTAGTTCTAGGCTTCATATAAAATGCTAAAAACCTCTGTTCTCAGCACCTTTAGCCAAAACAACTCCTCTGAGTGGAAATCCAAGGACACTTTTGCTGCCTCAGAGCCCCAGAATATGTAAACAACAATGAAGTGGGGGGAGCAAGCTTGGGGTAATTGACATCATCAGCTGAAGGTGTAATTGGAGAATTAAGGCCCAATATGTTAATAGATAGAACTTATAAAATGTGGAGACCTCGTGATTTGGTGTCCATTTTTGGGTGTAGCCTCATGAGTGAGCTCTGTCTGCCCTGAATTTACCTAAAGGCCTTCAATAAATTTGTCCTCTTTTTATTCTCCCAACCTCGTCTGGCCTCTGTTCCAGGTAAGCCCAGCTAAGCCATCAATGCCCAGGCCTATAAAACCACACACAGGTGGTTACTTGTGGGGATTTAGACCAGCAAGTGCCAAACCAGCCCAGGGTAGCCCAGCAGGCGCTGTGTGTGAGGTGTTTGGTGAGCTGTGCCAGCCCACTGCCACCCCAGCACTGCTGATGTGACCCCAGAGCCATCTGCCAGCGGGATGTCAGTCAGGTTTTAATGAAGCCTCTCGGCCCAAACACGCAGCCATGTGCTGGGGTTAAACAGGGAGAAGGGATCTGAGATGTGGATTCTGTCTTTGACTGATCCTACACAGACTACACCACCGGGTTTTGTCTGCTGCCATATGTTTTCCGATAATGCTCGCCCACCCGTCGGGGAAAGCGCAGCGCTGGGCATCTGCAGGCATTGTTGGGAACCCTCTGTGAAACATGCTAAAAAAACATAAAAGGTTTTAATTTAGGTCCAAAACTACCGGGAGTCTGTTTGTTAAGGGTGTTTTCTTTTTTCTTTTTTTTTTCTTTTTTTAATTTTTTTTTTTTTTCATCTCTGATATTTTCAGATTGCCAGCCTGGAATGCCAGGATCAGGTCCTTCCTCAGTCACAGATTTGGGACCTCCTGATAATGAGATTTCTTTTTTTTTTTTGAGCTATTCCGGTTAAATCACCTCAGATCTCTGCTTTTGAAAAATCTTAGCTCAAATCTTTTGATGAGCTAATAAAGAAAAAGACAGGCCCTAAAGGGATATTTATGTGAGAAAATGGTCTGACTTTCCCTTCTGCATAAGGAGAGCTGGTGTGGGGGATGTCAAAGCATTAAGCCTCAGTACATGCCACTCCTGCCTAAACCTCCTGAGGTGGTACTAAAGCTCTGATTAATGTGAAGTCCATGTCTGGATTTACCTGCTGAATTTACAATGGATTTTTAAACCCTAAGCACTCTGATAGTATTTTTCTTCCATCTCCTGGGCTTTGAGCGAGTTTTTACCATTTTCTCACCACACCATTAGCATCAGTATTCTCACACTTGTGGTATTGGGGCTTGCTGTGTTTCCATGTGTGGTTTTGGATATGGAGTTGTGCTGTTTATTTTCTCTATTTCCTCCTCTTCTTTCCCCAGCCAGAGGAACTTACCAATGCCCTGGAGATCAGCAACATCGTCTTCACAAGCCTCTTTGCCCTGGAGATGCTGTTGAAAGTCCTTGTTTATGGTCCTTTTGGCTACATTAAGAATCCATACAACATCTTTGATGGGATCATTGTGGTGATTAGGTACAAACCTTGAGCTTTCTTTATGTGTGTTTCTCCTCATTTGGCTGTTTAATTAAACAGAAAGTAATGGAGAGTTGGCATAAATACCTTCCCGTGACACTTTACACTTCTCTCTGTAATTAATGCATTTAGACATGATTGCTAATACATATCTTGGGATTATTTTATGGTCATTTTAGAGAGAGGCCGAAGCAGAAAGCTATCAGTCCCGATGTCCTGGGACAGTCTGGGATCCAAATGGCAGAACCAGTGCCTGATTAAGTATCTCTCTGTTTTTTTGGCACATGCAAAGGCTATAATTGCCCCTGCAGCTGCAGTCACTGATTTCCAGGCATATTTTTGACACTCAAGTGGGACTCTGCTCTTTGCAAGCCTGGACAGACTCCAGATGGCCACAGGCACTGGCAGCACATCTCTGCCCACTTTCCATCGCTTTTCTCTCCGAATTTCACCTTCCCTTCTCTCCCTCACCTCCGGGCCTTTGCGTTAAGCTTTTTCCTGTCACCCTGACCCTTTTTGTCCTCCTCAGTGTGTGGGAGATCGTGGGCCAGCAGGGCGGGGGGCTCTCGGTCCTGCGCACCTTCCGGCTCATGCGGGTGCTGAAGCTGGTCCGCTTCATGCCAGCCCTGCAACGCCAGCTCGTCGTCCTCATGAAGACCATGGACAATGTGGCCACCTTCTGCATGTTGCTGATGCTCTTCATCTTCATCTTTAGGTGAGAATTTCCAGTGCTCCCTCCTGAGGTGCTCTGGGTTTTTAGGTGGATTACCGTGGTGGGATGAGGAGATGACAGAGTCCATCCAGGACATGGTTGAGATGGTCAGTCCCAGCATTGCTGACAACACAGGCAGTGGTTTGCTGCCCTAAATTCTCTCAGTTGGCCAAATGGGAGGTTTGTCTTTGCAAAGTGGTTTACAAAGAAAATCTTCAAGGCTGGATGATTCCTTGACATCACCCCATGACAGCAATCCCATTCCTTACAAAATATCAGGAAGCCTGCTGCTAAAAATGTTGTCAAGGAGAGGATGATGTTCCTAAAAAAATGTCAGACGTGGTGGTGCTCGTGCTTTTGCATGGCCTCGTCTTCAGACAAGTAGAAATGTTAGAAACAGGGTTGGCGTAGCCCCGTATTTTTAGATTTTGGTCTAGATTTTGAGAAGAGCCTTTCTCCTTCTACAGCCAACTGTGGTGTTTGAGCAATACAGGCACTGGGAAAATTGAAGAAAGTCAATCTCTTGCAGGGAATAATGTTCCTTCTTCCAGTAAGACTCCAAAATTGCCATTTGCAGCTGTGGTGCTCAGTAGAGCTGTAAATAATTTGATTATTCAGGTTACTAGCAGAGAGCAGGGAAAAGCAGATTATTCTTTTAGTATCTATCCATAATGAAAGGTATTCTGTTCTCCTGTCAAAATTGAAAAAGCTGTTTTGAGTCCCCTGATATGTCTTATTCAGGCATTTCACAGAAACCCTTTTTGTCTTCCTAATTCAATTGAAGCATATTTTCCTGAAAATGTGTCATTGCAAAACAGAAAGTCAAAACATTTTGTTTAGAAAATGTTGAAAGACAATGTTTTGACTTACAAAAAATGAAGCAGAAGAAAAACAAGGAGCAGACATACTTTTTTGGTTGAAACTCCTTGACAGATTTGACCTAAATTCACAGCTGGTTTGCGTGATCTCAAGGCGTGTTTTTCGGCGAACAAAGGATCTGTCTTTTTAAAAAAAACCATAAAAAGGATTGCCCAGGTGAAATCAGGAGACAGTCAGCCCTGCTGTGTGATTGCTGATTTGTGTGGTGGTCCCATTGCTGAGCCCCTGTGTCCTGTCCTCTGCAGCATCCTGGGGATGCACCTCTTTGGCTGCAAGTTTGCCTCGGAGCGAGATGGTGACACCCTGCCCGACAGGAAGAACTTCGACTCCTTGCTCTGGGCCATTGTCACTGTTTTCCAGGTACAAAATGGAAAATGCCACAACTGATGGGCATTTTGGGGTTGCAAAGACTGGGGTTGCTGTCCAAAGCATCCAAGAGAGCTTAGCCATTTCCATGGCTCCATGCCATGAAAAGGAGATGACCCAAAACCACAAGTTCAGGTCTATGGGGGTTTCCAGACTGTTTTCCAGGCTAAATCAGAGCCCTGGTGAGATGGGGCTGCTTAGGCAGAAGGCTCTTGTGTTTGCAGGGCATGGACTGGGTGGGTGAAGGTAAATTTAGAGGGAAAGGATGGAAAGGAGGAGATCAGGACCATTTGCAGTGGTTTTGACCAATAATGGAATCTGGTTTGTAGTTGATATGTGCAGTTTTTTGTTCTAGCAGCTCTGGGCCCTGTAACCCTGGGATCTGTGAAGGACTTTTGGTCATTGTGGCTGGCCAAAGGAAAGGTCCCTTATGGCTGTCCCTAGACATGGGGGACAGTCAGGGCAATGTGCACAGGGTCCTTGCTGGTGGTTGGGAATCACAATCCCTCTGGTCCTGTCTCTTCCCAGCTCAGAAGGGATTTATCCTCCTGTGATTACAGCCACAGTGGATACCCTAAAAGCAGGGTGCTTGTCTGGCCTGTCCACAGCATGGATATGGAACATGCTATCCTCCAGCATCCCCATATTCCTGATACCCTTTCTCTGCAGATTTTGACCCAGGAAGACTGGAATAAGGTCCTTTACAATGGCATGGCATCCACCTCATCCTGGGCTGCTCTCTACTTCATTGCTCTCATGACGTTTGGGAATTACGTTCTCTTTAACCTGCTGGTGGCCATCCTGGTAGAGGGTTTCCAGACAGAGGTAATGTCCTCATGCTCGTGCCTTTGCTTTCTTCTCAAGTTTCAGGGCCTCCAGATCCTGGAATTTGATTTCTGAGGCGGACCGCAGTACCTTGACAAAAGTGGCATGGGAAAAAAAGTGGGGTAAAATATTAGGTCTTCTTCTTTTTATTTTTTTTCTTTTTTCTTTTCCCTAGCCATGGTGCAATTTAATACAGCAAACCCTCTAAATGAAGGGCTTAAATGAAAAGCATTGTTAGCATTAATGCAGGAGTGGGAATTGAGTGGTGAGTCAGGCACTGCGGATGGGATCGCTGCTATGACAGTCTCTTTGAAACAGTTTTCACTGTGTTTGTCAGCCAGATTAAAGGCCCCTCCTGAAAATACACACAGGCTGGTAAGAGATTAGTGACACGATTATCTTTTTTCATGGTATGCATTCATGGAGCTCTTCCAGTTTCCAGCCCTGCAATGCTCTGCATATTTTAAAGAACATGATTCCTGGGCTCTGCCATCTGCTTCCTTGCAATGGAAGCTTCCATGAGATATCCTGGGTTGCTGGAGGCTTGAGGGGCATGTAGGTTTGAGCTCAGCCCTTTTTTCCATCCTACTGCCAATCCAACTGTCCAGCGTGGAGTGGGTGTGCATGTCACCTAGTCCCCCTCATAGTGGAGGACTTGTGCTGCCTACCTGCTCCCTGCAAAAATTGTCCAACTGTTCAAGAACATCCATACCAGGAGGAGACCCTTGCACCCTGCCCAGGGGGTTGGTTGGAGAGGTGAATATAATGTAAAACTCCTCACTGGGATCTGCTTGTATGGGCTGCGCTTCTACACACTACCTCTGATTTTCATAAGCATTCTGGGGTGACTAAATATTATTTAAGATTTGTTGCATGTGTATTATAATATCCTGCCACACTATGAACAGAACTGTTTTTATTATCTTTACTGTTTTTGAAGTTTGGAGTTAAATTAATGGAGTCATACCAGGACATAGCAAGAGGAAATTTTTTTTTTGTATCGTCTCTCTCTCTCCATGTTGGTGCTTTTCTTTTGTAATTGTTATTGTTGTAGCTGTTTCTGTCTGTAAATCCCCCCACCATTCAGCCACAAGGACAATCACCGCCGGGTTCTCTTGCAGAGCAAAATGTTCCCTTGCCCAGTTCTCTCGAATAGCAAAAATGCTCCCTTGCCTGAGTGAGAAGAGGTACAAAGCTCCTTGTCTGCTCCTGATGACAGCTTGGAAACCCAGCCTTTGTTCAGTCTGGCAAATTGATCTTTGAAGGTCACCAGCACAGGAGATCACCTGGTGGCCCTGCTGTGCAGAGGAAAGGATGCAGCCTTTAAATGCAGCAGCCCCTTTGCCAGCCCCATCCCTCGAGGGAGGCTGGCACCTCTGCTCCTTGCCTCAGCCCAGTTTTCCATGCTCTGCTGCTGCAGGGAGCCTCTTCCCTGGGCAGCACATTATCCTTTGCCTTGTGGCCAGCTGTGCCACGGTGCAGCTGTCTGTAGAGTCATGTCCTGGCTCAATGTGTTGTGGTTTTATTGCAGTAATAATGTCCTTGAGGGTATGGCTGCCCTGGAGTCAGGGAAGTGCCTGCAGCACTCCTCAGATTTGCTCTTGGCTGTTTCCTGCAGCAGGGCTGCCCCATCAGCTGCTCCCACATCTCCTCTGCCAGGGCAGTGCAGGGCTGGTCCAAGCCACCTCCAGGGTATCTGTGTGAGCTGAAATGTGCTTTAAGTGCTGTGTAAATCAGGGAGGAACTTCTGATTTGGAGCAGTACTGGGACAGCCTGAAGCCAGTGATGCTCACACCAGTGTTGTGGTGAGCACAGGGACCTGGAACAGCACAGCCCCCAAAGATCAAACCCTGCCTGCCAGCCCTGCCCAGCCATGGACATCCTAACAAACTCACACCATAATTCTGTAATTTGTGACTCTAATTGCAGTGCTGTTTGATATCTCAGCCTTTGATGATAGCTTTTTAATAATAATCCTCCTTCCACATCCTCTTTATTCTGAGTTCTCTACATTCTTCCAGTCAAGTGCAATGGCACCAAGAGATCCCTCAGCTCAACCCAGAGCAGCAGACAGGGAGCAAATGTCTCTGGAGGTCAGGCCCCAGGTCTGGCCTTGCTGGTTTATGTTTATTCAGCTTTGCTGGTGTGTAGCTTTGTGAACAGATCACGTTCTGGTTTTTGCAAGCCAGCACACAGAGGATCCTCTCCTAAGCAGAATTAATAGAGAGATCATCTCTCGCTGTAAACAAACCCCGGCGTCTCCTGCCTGTGACTGCACTTGACTCTTCTGAGTTGAGTTTGTTGGTTTGGGTTTGTTTTTCTTTTTTTCCATTCTCCTTCAGATTTCTGGGCTGAAACATAATCCTGGGGCTGCTGCCTTTATCTCCCAGGTCCTTGAGTGCCTTTCCTCAATCCACAAGCACCTCGTTAATTTTAGTGCATGGCTTTGCAGCCCCAGTTGCCAGGCAGCAGATGACTGTAAGCAGCTGAAAAACTAAAAGGGCCTCTTCCAAACTTTAAATAGGGAGCAATATATTTTGCAGGATTGAGTTTATTTTTTTTCCCCCGTTTTGTCCTTTTTTTTGGTAACCAGCTTCTCCCATGCAAGAGGCACAGGCAGGACTTTTTACCACGTGGTTATTTTTGACTGCACGTTCCCTGATTGAACTGGAACTTGGTGTTAGTGTGGGGAAGATGAGCAGGGGACTCTGTTTGATCGAGCTGCTAACTGGAAATTGCTGCCTGACCTCTCAGGTCCCTGCCTTGGAGACTTCTCTCTGAAGCAAGGAATGACTCCTCTTATCAGGCATAAAGCTCCTCTCCCCAGGGAACTCCTAATAGTATTATCTCCAAGGCGTATTCTTCCATTGGTAATCCTCCCAGTTGGTGTCCTGTTGTCCCCATCTGTCCTGGTTTGTGGGTTTTATCCTTCCCCTCCTTTGTGCCCCCCTCCCTCCCTGGCACCCCAGGTCCTCCAGCCTCTCCATCCTTTCCTCTGCAGGACATTACCTGCTCTCTGGAGGTAGCGTCCTTGGGGAAATACAGACGTTCAGCTTCTGGGCTTTCACCAGAGGGAACAGTCCCTCCTCCTGCAGTAGACATTTTGGATGGTTTTTCTTGCATCCCTTGCCTGTTGCATTCCTATCGGCTTCAGTGGGATTTTCCTTGTGAAAGGAAAAGTTTCCATCTTTTCCCTTTCGATGGCTTTTCCATGTCTCTCTCTGTTACAAGCAAAGTCTTTAAGTTAAGTGTCCATCACATAGCTGGCAAGTCCTTAAACTCTTCACCCCAGCTTTGGCTGGGATGAGTTTTGTAACCATTTAGCAGCCAGAGGAAAGATCCATTGCCCTGTAGGCAAGAAATTAAGCTGGTGAGACAATCTGTGCCCTCCTGCTGCAGCATGGAACCTCCTCTGGTCCCATGGGGTGGGACCAGGCACTGCCACACTGCTGGAAAGTGCTGAGGAATGTTGGGAGAGCTGCCCCTGTGCGAGGTGAAACACAGCAAGGTGAAAAAGGATGTGTGCTTTCCAAGTGGGCAAGGAAAGGCTGCCTTCTGGTGCTGTGAAATGATGCTGGGTGTGGCAAAGCTTCCCAGGATGGGGCTGTGCTCCCCTGCCTGCAGAGCCCTGGTTTAAACTGCTGGTTTAAATGGGTGTCTCCACTAACAGGGCTGAGAACTCACAGCAGATTGTCTCTCTTTAAATTAGGTATTTCACCTGCAAGAGCACTGATATTGTGTTAATCAAACATTCATTAAAAGCCTCCATTGCTGCTTAATGAAGGCATAATAAATAAAGATGCTATTATACAGCTGCCAAAAAAAAAAAAAAAAAAGGAAATCATGTTTTCAATAATTAGCTGGTGTTTCATTAGCACAATTATCACTTAAGAGCTGAAGCAAGCTCTGTTCGAAACACTTAATTTAAAGGTAAGGCTGGTCCCTTCAAAGGGCTTCTCTCTACCTGAGATCTCCCACTCCTTCCCTGTGCTGACAGGAAAAGAGCCACTGTGGCTCTCCATCATAGCCACACACTGCCCTCCTCTCCCTCGCCCTCTCCATCCCTGCCTCTTCTCGTGTGTTTTTTGATTCCCCACTCGGTCCTGCTGTTGAAACTGTGAAAATTGAACCCCACCTTCCCCTTCCTCCCCCCTCCCTCCCCCCATTTCTCCTTCAGGAGATCTCCAAGCGAGAAGAAGCGAGTGGGCAGTTAAGCTGTATTCAGCTGCCTGTCGACTCGTCGGGGGTACGTACAGCACATCCCACCGCCACCGTGCTTGTCTCTCTCGTGGTGCCTGGTCACACACCGTGCTGCTGTCCTCATCGTAGTAGCTGTCATCCTTTTGGGGTTTATTTGGGTGTTTTGGATGTGTTTTTTGCCTTTTCTTTCCTTCTTGTCACCCTCATTGTGGAGTCAGCCCTGATTTTAAGTCCCTTCCTTCTCTGAGGGAGCCAGGTAAATTAAGGTGGGTGCTTCCAAGTGGCTGATGTGGCTCCTTTCTGGATGCCTGCCCTGGGGAAGGCTCCCCAAGGGGCTGCCACAGCTTCTCCATGGCACTGTCACATCCTGGGGACCTCCCTGGGGATGTGGATGGTGATGCTGATTGCTGGGCGTGCCTGCCAAGGCTCCCTCAGCAGGCGGGGGAGGATGCCCAGGAGTGAAGGGACCTGGAATCAAACCTGTTTTGATAGGTGTGTGTGTGTTGACGTGTGTGTGGGAGCCCTGTGCTCTGCAGGACAGGGTAGGATGGCAGCAGCTGCACCGTGTTGTGTCCCAGAAAGGCTGGTGGGAATGCTGGAATGCCACCTTACAGGATGTGAAATGGTCCCACTCAGGTCCGAGGAAGCCGTGGATCTCTGAAGCACAGCACACCCCAAACCTCACCCTCCTGCCAACCTCATCTCTCTCTTTACCACTCCCTTCCCCTCCTGTCCTTTCCAAGGAGCCTGGCTTTCCCCTCAGCCCAAAAGCCCTTTCCCCTCATATCCTGGTGTTTCAGTCCCTTTGGGCACAGGCTGCTTTAGCCATGGTGCCGTCTGGTCCAGCTTGTGGTACCCTCGTTTCCCAAAAGGATTTTAACTCCCTGTTCTCTCATAACCCCTTTTCTATCCAGAAAGGCAAACTGGGAGTGCAAGAACAGGTAACGGGCAGCAGCGCCAGCTGCGAGATGTTTGCCTGCAGCGTCCTGAGTCTGGCACGTGGTGTTTGGGAGGGAATGCTCACTGCCCTCCAGACGTGGGGTTTGGTGCTGGGGAAGGGGGTGGGAAATCCCCACATATCTCTGCTTTTCACTCTCTGCACACGTCTCATTGTGCCCCCTTAAAACTTTCCTTGGGGCTGCTGACAAGCACTCCAGGAATACAAATCACGTAAAATTCTTCCCATTATTTATTTCTTTTTAATAACCCATTAGGGAGGATGAGTAATTCCTGGCAGGCCTGCTGACAGGCTGAGGTGGGAGCCTCTGTGGGGAGCATACCTGGAGCCAGCTGGAGTCCCTGGTCACACAGAGACTGTGTCTGACTCCAGCAAAGCTCAGGCCAGCCTGGCTTTACTGCTCCCCCTTGCAAGGTGCATTCCTGACCTTCTCAGACTGCGTCCTGCAGGAGGAGCTTCCCTGAATAGCACAGAAGTCCTGGATCCTCATGAGGGGAAGTTTTGAGCCAACACTTCACGTCACACTCTCTTTTGCCTTGAAAATATCTCTGAGTGTCCAGCCTGCCTGGAAAAAATATCTTTAACAGTTTAGTGACCCCGCACTAAATAGGAGGGGAGCATTGGAGCTCATCCCTCTGGGGTTTTCTTAACGATGGGGTGCAGGGCACTGACCTGTGTTAGATTCATCTCTTCCTCCTGTCCCATACTGGGGTCCTTCTGGGATTTTAAAATCAACAGGTACCCCAGCACCAAACCTCAGCAGTGCTGGCCAGGGCTCCTGGGGACGCAGCTTAGCCTTGGTGGGGTTTTTTGGGGCTCCTGGGCTCTCACTGCTAAAGAGAGGGTCTGCTTGGCTTCTCCCATCCCAGCATCTTCCCCCCCTCCCACCTCTCCTCCATTGTGACAGGGCTTGGTGCCCTTTGCCAGAGCAGTGGTTTCAGCCATGAATCCTCCTCTTTTTGGATGGGTATCGATCGTTCTGGCGAGCACCTCTGCCCCTCTTAGGTGTATCCTGACTATACCACACCCTAAGCGCCTTTCTGCAGTGCCAATGGACAGAATCAGGGTCTGTGCACAGGACTGAGCAAGAGCCTGGGCACCACGCTGACAGCAATGGTCAACATCATCTTCCTTTGCCCAAGGATGGGCACCTGTCAGAGCAGGCAGGTCTGGCTCAACCCCTGATGTTCGAAATGATACAGCAGAATTTAAACCCTCCCAAATGATCCAGCGTAAATCCCCAAAACTCCTGCTCCTCTTGTGTGTGGCAGCTGGGAGGTAAAGGGCCCCTCGTGGCAGTTGATGTTGGGTTCTGCCACCTGGATCCTCTCTGTGCTGATGGAGTGTCCATGGACATGTGCACATTTGTCTCACTGGAAATTCAGGGTCTGTTGTGCCCTTTCTGAACCCTGGATTGCTCCATCAAAGCACATCTAGAAACAGCCACACCTGGGGAGTTTTAGGTGCATAAATTCAGAGAGATTAGCAGGATCATCTTTTGTCCTCAAATTGCTCATCGAGTATCTGTCCTTCCCTAACATCTGCCACATATGCAATTCCAGCAGCAAAAATTAGGCAATAGTTTGGTTTCTTTCCTGATCCCTTTCTGGGACCATGTTTGGAGCCAGAGGCAATCCGTCTTCCTGGTAGGAGGTTAATTAGTCTGTGGTATAAACCTGTGCATGCATCATTTTGTGGAAGGTGATGTTGCATCGTGGTACCAAGTTCAGTGGATCTGTAGGTGTGGTGTTGGACACGGGAATCCATTTTTGGAGAGGGCTGTCCATGCTCTGTGGCCCCTCAGCCTCCTTGCTGAAGCCTTCTGTTTTGCTCCAGGGTGATGCTTCCAAGTCTGATTCCGAGGGGGATCTCTTCCCCCGCAGCCTGGAAGAGGAGGGAGGACTTAAGAAAAACTTGTCAAATCCAGCCTGTGAGTAATAACCCCAGGAGGATGGGCCCTTCCACAGAAACCTTGCTCTGCTGTGAAAACAGTGTGTCCAGAAGGAAAAAACCCTCCTAGAGGGAACGCTGTAGTCCCCATTGTGTCATGCTTGGCTTTGCAGCAGGCTTGGGGTGGGATTGTGGGATGCAGGCAGGGAAACATGATTGCATTTGAGCTGTAATTTCCCCACCAAGCCCGAGGTCTGGGCTTTTGGGGTGTCTCTGCTGGGGGAGTTTGGAGGAGGATGGAGGGAGCAGGCAGGAGGTTCCTAGGGTTGGAGGTTGAGGGGTAGCAGGTGACACTTTGGGTGTGCTGTCCTCTACCACTGACACCTGATCCCATTGATATTCCCGTTGGACATGCCCTGGTGGGCTGAACAGCCCCATTCTCCAGAAGGGCTTTCTGACCCACAGTCCCCTGACCGACCCTCCCAGCACAGCTTTGCCCGCCCGTAGATGTTCCCCCTTGCGGTATGACACCCCAAACCCTCTTGTCTCTCGCAGTGATGGCCCTGAGCGAGCACCCGGAGCTGAAGAAGAGCCTGACCCCTCCGCTCATCATCCACACGGCCGCCACACCCATGCCCATGCCCAAGAGCGCCGTGTTCGGGGACACCGCGCAGGGCTACGAGTCCCGCCGGGCCAGCGGCGTCTCCGTGGAGCCCGTGGCCACCTACGAGCTCAAGTCCCCGGTACTCTCATCACCACCTCCTGCGGATGTTCAGTGCGTCCGTGGGGCTGTCCGTCCACGCAGCCGCCCCCGCCGGCCCGGGGCGGGTGGCACGGGGCTGATGCGCTCCCTGTCGCTGTCCTTCCCGCAGCCCAGCGCCCGCAGCTCCCCGCACAGCCCCTGGCGAGCCAGCAGCTCCTGGAACAGCCGCCGCTCCAGCTGGAACAGCATCGGCAGAGCGCCCAGCCTGAAGCGGAGGGCGCAGAGCGGCGAGCGCAGGTCGCTCCTGTCCGGGGAGGGGAAGGAGAGCTCGGAGGAAGGGGACAGCTCGGATGAGGAGCACTCCAGCCGGGCTGGCAGCTTCAATGGCTCTTTGCCTCACCGCATGGAGTCGCTGGAAACAAAAGGGTCCTTTGACCTCCAGGATACCCTGCAGGTGCCTTCGCTGTACAGGACCAGCAGCATGCACAGCACCAGGACCACTGCCTCCGAGCACCAGGACTGCAATGGGAAAACCTCTCCGGGTCTGCTGCTGCACCAGCTCCACCTGGATGAGCCCCACCCGGAGGGTGATGATGGCGATGATGAAGGCAACATGGTAAGGAAGGGCCACGTGCTCATTTTGGGCTTTTTGACTTGTCAAAACGAAGCTTGTCCCCATCTCAGTAGTGCACAAGTGGGTGTAAAAGGGATTAGTCTCACCATCGCCACCAGGCAAGACAGAGTCACCCAGAAGGTCTCTGGGCAGTGGATGCTCTCAGAAATGGAGCTGGGATCATATTAAGTATTACAGTGCAGTATCAGATGGCTCATGAAGGAGAGATAAGGGCAAAACTCCCCAGGTTCCACTAAACCATGCAGAGTGAAGGTTGTCTGTTGGAAATATATGCTTTTCTGGGTTCATTTTTCCATTGTTTTTTGGTTTGTTTTGTTGGTTTTTTAAAGTGTAACAACTAATTCTCCCTGGTTTCCAACAATTATTCAGTTTTCTGCCCCTGCACAAGCAACAGAAAATTTCTATAGGCAAGGAAAGGGCAGGGCTTGGCCCTCCATTCCCATGGCACTGATAGTCCTGTGGAGAAGGTGGTAATTTCAGAGGCTCTGCATTAATTTCCATCTGAAGAGGCATTTCACCGATGAGTGTCTCTTTCACGAGCCTGAAAAGTGCCATTGAGGAAATATTAGCTAAAAAGGCTGGAAGTGCAGGGAAGGGATGAGGGTTCCTGGTCCTTTTTTCACATGGATGTGTGTATCTTAAGGGGAAAAATGGGAACCTGGCTGCTTTTCCAAAGTTGTTTGCATGACTGGCAGAGTGGGGCTTGAGTTGGGCATGAGGGTATCGCAGTTCCGGCTGGCAGGTGTACTTTGGGGCCAGTTTTGGAGTGATTCCTGCTCTCCCCAGGTTATTTCTTTGATTATACCCTGTCCTCAGGCTTAAAAATGTGATGGTTTGATGTGTCATCCCCAGGGGTGACTCTGTTTCTGTTGGGGGGGAGATGGGGTTTGGGTAGCACCACGTGATGGTAACAGGGGCTATTCTGAGAGCAGGAAAGCTGCAGCTTGTGGGCATGATTTTACTCTTTTTCACTGAGTTTATTGAATGAAAATGGAATTGGGATCATGTGAAGGGATGTGAAAGGCAGGGTTGACTCCAGAGTCCTCTGCTCCTTACGGGAGGAGAAGAGAGTTAGTGCTGGCAGAATGGAGTCACTCAGCCATGAACTGCCTTTGCAAAAAGCCATTATCCCATTACATCTCCAGCATGGATCCTCAGCCTGGGATTTTTACTGATTGTCTTAACCTGCTTTTTTAGCTTCCATAAAATAAATTGAATTTTTAAGAAAAGGAGCAATAATTATTTTTGAAAAAAAAAACCACCACTATTAAAAGTGTTCAAGAGACCATGCTCTTTATTGCTAGCTAGGGATTTTTTTCTCATGCTCCAACATCTGCTGCTTTTCCAGCTCACCTGGTCCAATCATCCCACAGGATCAAAAACCTGCAGCCCCTTGTGCTGGGCATGGTGAGATGGGATGTGTCTTTCCTCTCCCAGCCCCCAGCCAGTGCTGGCAATGAGCTGTTGAGTAAGACTTTTAATCCTCATTATGGCAACTGCTTTAGCATAAACCAACCATCATCCTCTGTGTGCTGGGGTCTGGCCATGGAGGGTGTGATCACCTCATTCCCCTCCCATGGAATGGTCAAAAACAAATGCCAAGGGGAAGAATTGACAGGATAGGGGAAATAAATTGTGTCCCAGCCCATGGGATAGCCACAGCTAGGACACCTGCAGCTGGCTGTGCCTTTCCCCATGCTCTGGAATGTGTCTTCACTGCAAATCACTAAACCAGATGGATCAGAAAATATTGCTCAGATTAGCAAAATGGGACCCCAGGTTGCAGAGCTTCCCTTCGGGATTCCCTCTTGACATTTAGGGGGAAGCTTTGCTCCTAAATTAGCCTTGACAAAGGCTATGAAAAAAAACCTGCACTTTAAATGGAAAAAACGAAATACAAAACTCCCCATCAACAAAAGAAGAGGAGAACTTGACTGTTACTCAGATCAAAGTAATCCTAAATATGCCCTTCTGCATCAAAGCTTCACATCCCTCCTTGCTGCCTGGATTTGATTGTCTCTGTGCAGAAATTAAAGGAAGTGCAAAGGCTTCGTCTGGATTTCCCAGGCTCCCCCTATATTAGTGATGCTCTGCTGCCTTCAGTGAGTTTATTCTGAATTTCCATCCCTCCAAGGGGCCAAAATCAGACCCCTGACAGCTCCTCTCCCCAGAAGTGTGAAATCAGGGGGCTGAAATCTGTTCTTCATTGCATCACTGCAGGCAAGGAGTCTCTCACAGAGAGAGCAATCCACAGCCTGCTTGGGTTCATGTGGCTGTGACTAGGATCAGAGACCTGCTGCCAGCTCTTTGTTGTTTCTAACTGCTGGGTTTTAGGTGCTTTTGGGTGCTTTCTACCCAAATTGCTGAGTACTCAGAGCAGAAAGTAAGGGAAATATTGAATATGCAACCAACGTGTCCCCTCCTCCCCAAAACCTCGCTGCATTTTGCAATTTCAGCTCCTTTTCCTTTTCCTATTCCACTTTTTCTCCATGGCGTGCAGTCCAGCCACTCCCAAACCCTCTCAGCCTGTCCCTGTTGCATATTAAAATTAAATAATCAGGTCCCGAGCGCCTCTGTGCAGCTTCCAGCTTGCCTGGAGGTCCTCTGCCGCTCATAGGACATTTTTCAGCAGTTCCCCCATCCTTATAATAAATCTTTAATAAATTGAAGCCTCTCCCTTACTCTGAGGAGTGCATCAGTCATCTTTTATTGCCAACTGCCTTTCATCCTACCCTCAGAAGTGCATAAATATCTGAAATTCCTTTTAAAAAAAAAAAAGAAAAAAGCTATTTATCAGCAGCTCTCCTTGCTGTGGGATTGAGAGGCTCCTTTTTAGCACCCAGCACCATCCCACATCCTGGCTCTTGCTGCCTCTGGATGGGCTTATCCAGGGAGATTTTGTCCAAGTCACTGGCAACTGAATTAAAGAGTAGTTTCCTTCTCCCCCCACATCTTTATTCATCCTGTCCAGGTGTGTTTTATGAACAAATAGATGTGATTTATATAATTGATCTCTCACTTTGAACATAATGCAGGCTTGAGCAGCAATCAGCCCCATTGTCAGCACACAGAGCCTGCCTGGACCTCGCTGGGAAAGCCTTGGATGGGGCTGGGGCTGGAAACTCTCGGGCTTTATTTCACAAATACCTTACATTTGGCTCAAATTAACTGAACTGTGCTGTTCCACTGGTGGAAATATGGAGTAATTCCTTGGAGTTTGAATTTCTGGGGACGTACTTGGCTCTGCTCAGAGCAGCCCCGGTGCTCACCCTCACTGTAACCCACTGAATGAGACATGATGGAAGATCACTTTTTGCCTTTGTTATCTGATTTAGCCCATGAACTGCAAGCTGCAACAATTAGCCAAACCCCAAAATATCTTTGGCATTAAAATTGGACAAAAGGAATATGAAGAAGCATTCTGTGCTGCTGACGCATTACCATTCACTACAAATCCCCTTGATAAATACCAGAACTGCTTTGAATAATAGATACTACTGGAAACCTTCCAGCTCACAAAAATGAACTGGACTGAGTTGTAGCTGTTACTCCATGTCCAGAGGCTGGGGTAGCAATCACTGCTCTCACCACAGCTTTGAGCAGGCACCCGATTTTTATCCATTTATTTACCTTCGTTAAAACGATGGATAATTGGGCTAACCAGGCTGCTCAAAGGGATAACACAACCCCAAGGATGCATGTTCTATTAAATACAGTTTAGAGAGAAGGGAGCAGTTCTGACTCCTTGCCTGAAGCTGGAAAAGGGATGTGAGAACATCCAAGACAACCAAAACCCCACTGGTGTGCTGTGCATGGTCTGTGTGTGTAGAAGTTGAGGGGAGAAGGGATGGCTGAAGGAGTAGGATAGAAAGCTCTAACTTTTCTTTTTGTTACTCAAAATTTCTTGTTATTTGCCCAAGGTGATTTTCATTTTCTGAAGGGTTCAGGTTGTCACCAAGAGCTTTCATTAAAACAGGTACTACACCAATTATTCTCCATCACTAATGAGACCCCTGGCTGGGTGTCTATAGGAAGAGAAAGCATTTCCTCCGCTCCACTCAATTAGCCTAACAAATCCCATTTTTACTGTCTAGAGTCCTCCAAATGCTAAAAGTTTGCCTCAAAATGAATCCCCCCTCCCTGTTTCTAAGATGAAACAAATAACAGTGCCTCAGTCCTGGAGTGTGGGTGCTCCTGGGCTGTGAGGGTGATTCCTGCACTGTCCTTCACACTCCTCTGTGTCCTCACAGCCCTGAACATCTCTAGAAGAAGCTTCAAAGAGCTCACACAGGCACATTCCCAGGCCTGCCCTTCCTAATCCAGGTGGTAGCAGAGAAACAAGGGTGATGAAAGAGCAAGAATTGGTTTTTATTTGTCTGCAGAGTGCTGTGGTGACAGCAGACACACTGCTCTGTGAGTTTATCTCCTGGTGCTTTGCTGTGGAAGGGTTGGGGAAGCTCTAGTGTGGTGGGAAAGATGTTGACCTGCCTTTTAATGGTTGTGCATGCACAGGGTGCTAATACTGCTTTGTCAGTGGGGTTAAAGATCCTGGCTTTCCTTTGGAGGTCTGTGGCTGAGAAGGTGATAAACATAAGTCAGAAACTGTTGCAGCCAGGATGAGGCTTCCCCTCGGTGTCCAGTTTTTGATGTCTTCAGTTGACTTCTTGGCTCAGGCTTTTGCTTGTGCCCTCCTGACCTGAAATGACCTTGCAGACAGTCTATAACCCAAGTCTGCGTGGCTGAGGATGTGCTCTGGTTTCAAGTGGGAATTAATTTGCAGGAATTGGACGGCCCATGTTCATGCAGGTCAGGCTGACCACGATGTTCCCTTCTGCCTTTATAATCCCCCATCTAATCTGTTCTTGCTGAATGAGGGGCAGACACTCACCGTTGTGCTCCTGGACCAAAACTTGGGTCTCAAATTATTTCTTCAGCTTTCCAGTGGTGCATGGACACACAGTCAGCAGCAGGAATCCCTTCCTCTGCTCCCTTTATAACCTCTGACACAAGCATTCTATATTGTTTTAAAAAAACCCAAACAAAAATACCACCCAAAAATTCCCCAAAACACTTTAGAAGATTCAGGCAAGCATCTGATGAGTATTTGGAGGGACTAAGTGGGTTATCATTCCTTTGGGCAAAGGTTTTATTAATCGTATTTTTCCTCTTGAATAACTGTGTGCCAGGCAAAGTCACCCTGCAGAAGAAGAAGCAGGACCAAGCCCTGTGAGCTCACAGGGTTGGCACAGCCCTCATCCAGCTGCCAGAGCTCCTTCCCCTGCCCAGCAGGCTCTTTTTTGGGGATACTATTTTCTTTCAGCTTCACTGAGCCCTTGGAGATATATGCTTAGTGAAAAGCTGCCCCAAGTCTTTCACTTGGAAGTTTTGGGGGTTTGCTGTTTTAACAGTTCTGTTTTCCTCCCACTCTGTCTGTTTTCCCCCAGAGCAAAAGGGATCGCATGAAGGCCTGGCTGAGGGCTCGGCTCCCCACCTGCTGCAAGGAGAGAGACTCCTGGTCCATCTACATCTTCGCCCCTCACTCCAGGTAAGGCAGGACACTTGGGTGGTGTGATAGGATGGATGGGAGCAATGGAAGCCTTCGTTACAATGGCTCACCTGCCTGTTTGTCCCAGATGGGTCTCTGTTTGTCAGTCCCCAAAACTCCCAGCCCTTCCCCTGCCCCAGCAGGACATCAGGGTCACACAGCAAACAGGCTGCAGAGAGCACAGGAGTGTCCAGTCAACACCCATGGCCAGGGCATGGTTGCAGTTTCATCAGGTTCCCTGTTTACTTTGGCAGTTTACTGCTCTGCAGGATTTTCACTTGGTGGAGCCTGGTGGGTTTGGAGCAAGGGGGAGATGCACTGCACCAAACAGAAAAATCGGAATTTGCCCCACAACACACTTACAGCACAGCAAAGGACCCCCTGACCTCCTCAACCTGCCTCTCAATGGGACTTCTCCATCCTCCCCTTCCCTTTTTCTCAGAGAGCACCCTCTCCTTGCTCGAGGGCTCTGCCCTTCCCAAATCCTGGCCATGTGGAGCCAGCTGGGCTCCGTGCTGTCCGACGCGTTCCTCTGGACACTCACCGAGGGTTTCCCGTGCTGCAGCCGAGCGCCCTGGACAGCGTTCAGGTTCATTCATACAAAGATTAGAGAGATTTTCAGAAACAGACTTTGGGAAATGTAATACGGTATTATAAATCCTGGGTCAGTGTACAGCCATCTGTCACAATAAATAGCTTCTGTCCCTTTGTTCCACGTGTGCTCAACCCTTACAGGCTCACTGGGAGTATTTCTTCCTTAATTTAAGCTAAACCTGAGCGCTAGGAACCAGGTAGGGGGGCAGACCCAAACCTGGCTGAGTGTCCAAGTTGTGGAAGCAGCTTCCCCATTCCCAGTGAGCAAAACCCCCTATAAACATTCCCAGGGCTTGAAATTTGTGGCTCAATCCCGTAGCTCAGATCCCTTTCTGTTCATACCCCAATCTGCCCTCAGCATGAGGCTCTGCCAGGGAGAGGATTGGGGGATTGGAGCTCATCTGCTTTGCAAGCAGAGCGCTCGATTCCCCTGCCATGCGTCGAGCTGCTGCATGTCTCCCCAGCCAGTCGAGCATTAATAGCTAGTCTGTGTCTACTCTTCTTATTTTTTTTTCCTCTCTCTCTCTCGGCAGATTCCGTCTGATGTGCAATAAAATCATCACTCACAAGATGTTTGATCACGTCGTCTTGGTGATCATTTTCCTGAACTGCATTACCATTGCCATGGAACGGCCCAAGATTGAGCCTCACAGCGCTGTGAGTTTCGGAGGTTAAGGTTTTCCTGTGCTCCTCGTGGAGCAAACACCTGTGGCTGGGATCCCACTGCTGTGCACTCGGTCTTGTTTTCTTTCTCTTTTTAAAATGGGAAGGTACCAGCACCCCTGAGTATCCCTTGAATTAGGTGCAGCAACTCTCCTGGCCCCCACCCAGTCTCCTTTCAAAGCACAAAAGCAGAGATCATGACCTGCAATACATCCAATATCCCGTTTCTGCAAGTACGATCAAGGTTTTAACACATGACATAGCATGACATCTGTCTCAGTTTCCTTCTCTGAGAAACCTTCAAACACTTCTCCTCTCTCAACACAATGTTCACTTCTTCCATCTGTTCCCCATGGGCACGTATGTGTGGTGTGAAGGGAATGGGGGAAACTGTTCATTTCATACTCTGCTCTCCCCTTTGTGTACCAGCTTTGTTGTGACACCAGAAAAACTGAATTAGTGCAGGCACTGCAATGCCAGTTCTCGGAATGGCTTTGTTTTAATATATAATAATAAGGATTCCTCAAACTAGACCCTCACAGCACCAACATCTGGCAATCAGAGGGGCAGAATCACCCTATTGGTCTTTTATTTTAGCATAGATTGGGGTGAGATGCGCTGGGCTCTTGCTGATTTATCACCCGAGACTGCTCATATCACAATCGTATAGAATCCTGTTTTGTTGATGTAGGCGTGTCAGGCTGTTCATTTTTGTGGATTTTCAATGTAAGACCTTAAAACTGGAGTCTAGGCTGCTCTGTGCCTATTTTAAGCATTCCCTAGTAGTCCTCCTTACTGTAACAGTTTGCCCAGCAGTCCCTCCCCTAAATCAATTTTTTTCTTTCAGTTCCCATGCAGTCATGCACCAACTCCCAACTGCAAGAGAGCAGGGCTCCCTGCCAGCTGATCTAGCAGGAGATCACCCTGCTGCTCCCCAAATGGGGCACCCTGAGAACATCCCTTTAAACCCTAAATGCTTCTTTGCAGCCCCATGCTGTGTCCTGTGAGAGTCACCCCTCACCAAGGCTGGCTCTGAAAGGAGCTGCAGTTACAGAGATGAAGGGAAATGGGGGACACGTGTGAGCTGGAGGAGTCCCCAGCAAAGAGCTGTAGCACACAGACCCAGTGCTTCATCCAGGAGAGGAGCAGCTGTGGTGTCCCCTGGCTTTGGGAGAGTGCAGAGAGAAGAGGAGACAGGGACTGGTGTGAGGTTCAGGGGGATGGACCATGGCCTGGGAGCTACAGAGGAGAAGGGGATGCAGAGCAGTGGGGCAGGGGAGCCAGGAGGAGTTCCTTGCCTGTGCTGATGGAGCTCTCATCTGGAAATCGAGAGTTAGCTTAGGTTGAGTTGTTTAAAATAATTGTTCTTTGCTTCCCTGAGCTGTGGATTTTCGAGCTGCTCCAAGCGAGTTCTCTGTCCCTGTCCCAGTTTCAGCTGGCTTATCAGAACAGGGGCTGCTGTTGCAAGCCAGCATGTGCTCCCCACTGCAGAGTGCACGACATGGGCCGGGGAGATTATCCTTCAAAATAGCCTCACGCTTGCCAGGCAGGAATGCAATATCCTCAGCCTCACCTCCACGCTGTTGCTGTTTTATCTCCAGCTGCACAAGCAGGTCTCTACCCTGTCTCTCCTGCCCACTGCCTGCCCCCCTACAGCAGCCTTTGTTTGGCAGTCAGCTAACAACGGAGATGTTTCCTATCACAGCTCATGCAATCACAGCACAGGTCTAGGACCTAATTAATTATGGACCCAGTATGGAAACAAGCTACTGTGTGGTTCCTGAGTCACTTCCAGTAAATCATGATCTGGCAAGCGAGAGAGTTGCCAAGGTGTTTTGTCTTGTTTAAATTGCATCTCATTTTGAGCGAGAGATCTGCATCTCTTAGGGGACTGCTCTGTAGGGAGAGGCAGAAATAAATCCAAAATTGTTACTAGCAGGACTGGGGCCAATTGCATGTGCTCATACATATGTGAGCACACATCGTCATTTCTCCAGCCCCTGCCTTCTGCTGCCCATTTCTCAGTGCAGGGAATCAGAGGCTGTCCGGGGATTAGGGAAAAGTGTAATTTATTTAATAATCATCATTAAAAAGAAAGGTTTCTGCTAACTATAGATAGGGAAGCAGTTCATGGGCTCATGTGTAATCACTAGCAGCTCTTGCTGAGCGGTGGCTCTGAGGAGGGCATGGTCTGGTGGGTAGTGCAGGGGACTGGGAAATGAGGCTGTGGGGCTTCATGGCAGGTGTGGCCTGTGGCTTTGGGCAAGAGAATCGACCTTTTGGGGGCAGATCTCAGTTGGCACAAACCCCCAGAGCTTTGCTGGCTCCGCTGGAGCAGTGACAACTCAGGCCAGCTGCACTTCAGCATCTCATGGGTCCTGCAGCTCTGTCACTCTAATATTGACATAATTTCTAGGAGAATTGGGAGCTCAGTGATATTTACACTGTGCAGTGGTGTCGGCAGGTGAGAGGCAGGTAGAGATTTGTCAAGCATGTTTCAAGGAGGGCACATCTCCCTGTTTCTGCTCTGCGGGGAGGGGAATTTGGGGGGAATCAGGGAGGATTTGGAGGCAAAGGGGGGATTTTGGGGGTAGGTGCCGGCGGCTGTCTCTGTCCATGGTGCTGACACAGAGCCGGGTACTGGCAGGGCTGAAACGTGCAGTGTTATTGTCTAAATATTTGGATTTTTTCCCTCTTTGCAAGCAAACAGTCCAAGGCTTGTTTCAGCACAGAATCTGTAGAGCATTTATCAACCACCCAAATATGCACGGGGGGATGTACAGCTGCAGAGACCAGGCTATAAAACATTGTCTCTCATTTTCTCTTTCATAGGAACGGATTTTCCTAACACTCTCCAACTACATCTTTACAGTCATCTTCCTGACTGAGATGACAGTTAAGGTAAATGAAGGTGGAGGATAAGTGTGCCTGTATTATATTAGTGCTTTTTTATTACAGTGGACTCACAAAACCCCTGGGTCTACCAGCTGTGAGTGAGGTGTACATTTTCCTCTTCTGAATCATATTCAAATGCCCACCACATGCCTTATTCCGAGCACGTTTTACATCAGAACAATTTCACTGAAGTTGCTCTTGATTTACACCATTATAGGAGCAATGGGATCCTTCAATTCAGCAATCCTGCCCTATTCAGCAAAGCTCTTGAGCACATGCTTAACTTCAGCCATGCATGTAAGTCCCATTGTCTTCAACAACCAGTTGTCCTCAACAACCTAAGCTGCTGTGTGCATTCCTGAGGAGGGAGAGACTTAAGCACGTTGAAACACTTTGCTGGATTTGAGGCAGGAGGCTCAGAAACCCATGGCTGTAAATCTCTCTTGTGTAATTCATAATCATCTCACTGAACAATTGCTCTTTCTTTGGAAAGTTTTTCTAGTTTCTTTATTTGCAGAGCTTGTACATGATTGCTTTGGGTCAGCCACTCTGAACCTTCTCTCCAGCAGTCCACAGGAATAAAATATAATCAAAATTTTTTATGCCAGAGCTAAACACGTTAGGAAGAGTTTTGTGCAGGAAGGTTTATCTGCATTAAAAGTACATCAGCTGTAAGGGACGACCTGGGATGTTTCTGCAGCGGTATTTTCATAATTCTTCCAGCAGAACACTTTGCTGGTTTGTCTAATTAGGCTTCTGTACTGGGAAGCAAATGGACTCACAGACTGGTGTCTGTAAATAACACGTTCTCAGTAGGCTGCTAACTGCAACAAACACCTTGGATGCTCCACTCATAATTTGTTGCAACTTGGTGTCCGGGCAGGTGGTGGCACTAGGCTTGTGTTTTGGGGAGAAAGCCTACCTGAAGAGCAGCTGGAACGTGCTGGATGGGGTGCTGGTGCTCATCTCCGTCATCGACATCCTGGTCTCGATGGTGTCAGACAGCGGCACGAAAATCCTGGGGATGCTGAGGGTTCTGAGGCTGCTGAGGACGCTGAGGCCCCTGAGGTAAGTAGAGGCAGGGGAAGGTTTGAGGGGTGTAGGGTGTGTGTGCCAAAGGTGTCATCCCAGCCTCCTGTGGCTCTGAAGACAATGAGACCCTGCAGGTCCTGCCGAGCTGTGAGAGCTCTGGGACCTCGCTGTGTTTTGGGATCAACCCCAAGTGCAATAGGAAACTGATCAATACCTCTTCTGCTCATTAAAACACACATCCCCTGCTATTTGTGTGCTCATTTGCGCTGTGTAAAGTGCAGCTTAACAGCTTCTTCTCCCCCTTTCCTTCAGGCAGTCAGTGGCTTTTGTAACAAAGAAGGAAATTAGTAGCAGGTGGCAGACCATTTTTAAGGAAGCAGAAACTCAAGTGTTGCTTAACCTGGAATGCAAAGAAGCCTTTTTTCCCCAGCTCGCCATTAATTTTAGAGAGACATTTATTTTGAAAATGACCCAGACAAGACGAAAACAATTGTGCTGCTAACTTGGCCCCCCAGCTGTGCCAGCAGGCAGTATCCCATGCTCCAGGGACAGCTTCCACTCCGATAAGAACCTGCCCAAGGACCAACCTCCTCTAAACAGGCATCTGTTTGTGACCTGTAGCCCAAGGCATGAAGGTTTCTCTCCATGCTAAATGCAGTTCCTCTTTAATACCATTGTTGCTGCTCCTGTTAGCAGCAGCTAATAAACCTTCCTGCTCAAAGCATCTTTGTGTGCCTGTCATATCTTACCGCTGCTTCCTCCATAAAAGGTTCACTTTGAGTCAGGATTTTTCTCTTTCAGAACAGAAAAATAGGGCCCTGCTTCTGATAGAAGATGTTGTTTTACTACCCCTGTGTGAATAATAAGTCTAAATAACAATGGCCATGCCTATACATATATCTTTCAAATATTCTCAACAGCTATAAAGGACGTTCTGTTCAATTGGTCTGTATGTGTGTGTTGCGCCTGGTGAGTTTTAGGACGTGAGCTGCTTTTAATCATTTTTATCTGGACAGCTGGCACCACTGGGGTAGTTCAGCTCCCTCACCACGTAAGTAGACTATATTCCTATGTGACTCCAATTCAGACTCTTCTCTCTTTGTGTGTCCCCTGGTATCTCACGTCAGCTGCAGTTTCTGGGATAGTTTCTGCCCAATTGCTGGTTGGGTAGATTTGTTCTGCTCCTCTGCTTCTGCTGATTTTTGACCCATGTTGAGAAAACCTATAAAATAATCTAGGTGGCTCTGTGTAAAAGAAGGATTGATTTCTCTTCTCTGAACTGTGGCATGCAAGCTTCTCTTTTGATGGTTAAATCAGGTTTAAAGGGAGATATTTGGGTTGTGCTGAGCTCTGCTGGAGTCACCTGTCTGACCTGGTCAAAGCCACGTGTGCTTCTTTGTTGATCTGTAGGGCTGCCTGGCCAGGACCTGGGTCTTTTTTAACTGAAGCCTTTCTCTGTAGTCACCTGTGTCCATGAATAATCTGCAGTTAAGGAGAATAATCCACTCAGTAACTGCAGGCTGGAGGAAGAGCTGCCATCTGAAGCATGTGTGGGATTAGGCTATTCCATTGCTATTTGATATTTGATTTGTTTTCTCAAGAGACTATGTGAATGTTTTCAGCCAACACGCTGCCTTCTACTACAAAGGAAACGTAAAAAAGAAAAGACAGCAACAAGCCCATTCCCTAAATATGTTCAGAATCAGTTAAGTTCCCCCGTAATTAGATTTGTAGGAAATGAAAAAGCAGCCATCAAACTGGGGGCTTTCCAGTAAGTCATAAATCTCCGCCTGTGGACTCCCATCTGCCTCTGTGCTGCACATCTGGGCTGCTCTGAGCAACCTCTGCCCACAGCTGCCCACAGCTGCCCACAGCTGCCCACAGCTGCCCGTGCTGCCTTTGCCGCAGGCTCGGCGTGGCTCAGGGATTCCATCCTCGCCACACAGCCAGGATGTGCAGCTGCACAACGCGGGGTGACAGCTGGGACAGGTGACCTGAGGTCTTCCTGCGCCACAGCTCTGGCTCCCGTGTCTGGGTGAAGTCTCCCGTGGAGGCTGAGACAGTTTTTCTTTCCTGGGGAAGTGTGAGGCAGAGAGCAAAGCAAGTACTCCACTGACACCATGGAGGAGCAAACCTGGCTCCTTCTGTCCTCCCTTTCTGGGGACACTCGGGGACACCCTCAGAGAGCAGCCAAGCCACAGCTGTCTGTGTCACACTTGGCTCCAGAGCAGGGACAGCCCTTGTCATCTCTGCATTGGCTTTCCCACTGGATGGCCTGGAAGGGAGATCCTTGCAAAAGATCTCCCTCATTCTGTCTCTGATTTTCTCCTGTGGCAACCACCCCGTTGCTTTATGCAGCACACAAACCCCCACACGCTTCTGCCTTTTGCCCAGGCATTAAAAAAATCTGGCCTGCATGCCAATCACGGGGTTTTGATTGCATGATTGATTATCAGCCTCCAAATTGAATCCATGCGGATTCAAGCCCAGCTTTATGACCAGAATTCCAAAAATAAATTTAAAAAGGAGTGACATTTAAAGATGTTTCCATGACCCTCTGATGTTTCAGCCAGTAAAGGGATTGCTTATACAATAACATTCCTTCCTAATGCGTTCAACCTGCTGTTGTTGGGATCAAGCGGTGTAGCTTAAGATACAAGAGAAATCAAAATTGAAACTGTATTCAGATTTAATGTGTGTGGAGTTCAGGACTGTTTTACTCTCTACATAGCCTGGACTTTGACTTCCAAAGCACACAGATAAATTATTCACTTTTATACCATTGTGGTCTAATAGTCATTTCATAACTCTCTTCTATCTATCATATCATCACCTTTGCTAATTTTTTTAAAATCTGTAGAGGAAGGTCTTCATTAACATTGATCTGTTGCTTCATTTAAGTGCTGCTACTTCTGAGAGCTCACATCAGGCTGTGAGGCTTAATGCTGGTAATGAATCCAACTGGGATGAGGTTAACAGTGGGTTTGGAGCATCTCACACCAGGGGTTTAACAGCGTTGGGAATGCTCAGACCAGCAGGACCAGGGGGAATTAAAAACAAAGAAGAAAGAAGGTCTCATTTCAATTTCCCTGTTTGTCATAGGCCTAATGCAGAGTGGAATTGTGCTGAATGGAACCTCGTCAGGTCTCCAGCTCTGGCACAGCTGCAGGGCTCCAAATCAGCTGCTTCCTTCAGCCATAAATTGCAGGGGTGTGGGTCAGATAATCAGATTTTACAAGCCTGATAGCAGCAGGACCTTGGCAATGCTGATGAAGTGTGGGGATGCTGTATGTTGACATATTGGATGTGATACTAATAATCTGGAAAAGCTGAGAATTTCATTGACACCTCTTAGAGAATTATCAGACTCTCAGGAGAGTTTCAGGAGTCTTTGCACGGATTTGCCTCAATGTTGGATCAGGTCCTTACTCTGAGGCAGCTCCAAGGTCTGAAGGTTTCCATTAGTAAGAACTATTATTTTTCAAAATCTTTTCAGAGTCTTTTCTCCCTATAGTTCTGAAAACAGCACTGGCATGGAGCTAAACTGGTGGCAGCTTTTACCCTAATGCATTCTCATTTGAGGAATTCCCAGGTTGATCAAAACACTTAAAGCAGCCAAACGCTGCAGTTTTTCAGCCCTTTTTTTCTTCAACACACATGACTTTGCAAAGTCAGACAAGTAACCTCCTATTTTCTCTCTCAGCTGGATACCAAATACTATCTCACAGGGGAAATCACTTTATTATTTCTAGAACAGCATTTCTTAATAACTGTTGGAGAAAATCATCAACTTTAAACTCTGGAGACTAAATTCCTTCCTTGTCCCCCAAAATTTAAGGATGCTCCAGTAATTTAGACCACAGACCTTCCATTCAGAAGACTTGAGTTTAGTTTGTCCTACTTGACAATGGGTGGAAGTTCAGGATCCCTAAAGACAGGATCCCTAAAGGCCCCAGAGAGCCTAATTTACATTTAAATCATTGGAACTGAATTGCCTGTCCCCCTCTGAAAACATGGCTTGCCCTCCTCCCCTGCCTCAGTTTCCCACCTGTAGGCTGGCAGGTGTAGCATTTCCCCCAGGACTGTGTGAGGCATGTGAGGGGTGTGGAGGTCTTTAGTCCATCTGAGGAGCTGGAAGAGATGTTCAGCCTCAGCCTGGGCTGATCCCTCACTGACCAGTCCCCACAGTGACCACCCCCCCCCACCCCCCCCCCCCCGACCAGTCCCCACAGTGACCAGTCCCCACCCTGACCAGTCCCCACACTGACCAGTCCCCACGCTGCTCATGGGCCACTGCATCCCTCAGCTCCCTCAGCCATCTCCCCCTCCAGTTCCTTCCCTAAAACATGCAGAGGTGTCAGAAATAGGGATTCTCAGCACCCACCTGGCAGAGATGCCCACCGTCAGGAACTGCAGCATCTGCTCTTTGTGTTTCACTGGTAAGGGAGTGGATGAAAATACCACCATCTGTTTCTTTCTGAAGGTGATAACTGATGAGTTACCCTTGACATTTCGAGTAAATATTTAACCAGAAAAAAAGGGAAATAAGCTTTAGCTTTTCCGGATACTGTTTAAAGCCAAGGTTTTGGTTAGAGCTGGTGGCTGTGCACTGGACACTGCAGGTCACTCTACCTGCAGGCTCTGGGGCAGGGGAGGGCTGGTGCAGGTTGGCTGTGGTCCCAGCTGAAGCCACATGTGATGGGCGTGTGGATGTGTCCATGGGGACATCTGCTGGGAGCACCATGGCCAGGAGAGGGAGAGGAGGAGAGCTTGGATCCTGTCCAGGCAGCAAAACTCCAACAGTGCTTCAGGTGGTGGAGCCAGACTTGGGAGGGAATGGGAGAGGTGGTGAGAAGACTCCCATGGCAAAAGAAACCCAGGGAGAAACTAGGAGGTGAGGGATTTTGGGGCACATTGGAGTGCTGAGTGTTGAGAGGAGTCACCCGCAGCACCCAGAAACACACAGGCATTTCCCTTCCCTGACTTTCACAGCGTTTAACTGCTTCTGACTCATGAAAGCACAGTTTCTATGGCATCAGTACAAACTGATTTACAGCGCTAGTGAAATGCTTAATTCCGGTTGGCATCAAGAGGAGGGAGGCATGTAACCTCTTCAGATGCCTTTCTTGGTCTCCACCTTCAGGTCAGTGAGGCTGAATACCTCATTCATCTTGCCCAGCATGGTGAGATGGCTTCTCTAAATCACACAGGACTTGTCCTTTCTTTGCAACACTGTCCTTGAGAGTATAGGTACAGTTTCTGTTTTATTTTTTTCCTTCAGTCATGAAGTCCACATTATTCTTCTTCAGCTTTCTGGTATGATCTAATCTTCTGTTATGAAATTCTGTGTGATACCAGACAGAGAGGAGCTGCAGAAATTAGGTTAGATGCTTCTGGTCCTGCCAGTGAGGCTTCACCTGGATGACAGCACTGGTTCAGAGCTGAGGCTCTACCATGGGTGTAAAGCAGAAATGGTGATGGTCTGAGGGGTAGCTCAGGTCTCTGTACACAGCAGCACTGTAAGTACAAGTACAGATAATTTTTTAAGATGAGAGTGGCGAAAAAAATGGCACAGGTTGCCCAGAGAGGTGAGAGATGCCTCATCCCTGGAAATATCAGGGGCTCTGAACAACCTGATCTGGTGGAAGGTGTCCCTGCTCATTGCAGAGGGTTGGATTAAATGACCTTTAAAGTTCCTTCCAACCCAAACCACTCTATGATTCTGTAATTGCTACAGATGTGCAGGCAGATGTGTAAGAGTGGCAGCTCCATTTCATGGACTGAGACAGGAAAATCAGGAGTCTTGCCTAAATCTGTGCAGGAAGGGACACTGGGAGGCCCTCTCTTAGCAGTCCTGGACAGGCTGCAGGCATGAAAGTCTGTGTCTGTGGATGGCCCAAGCAAAGCAGCTGAATTTTCTGGCCTCGTATGTTTTCTCCTCCTCCTCTTTATTTATGCAAAGCTGTGCATGTTAGGCAGAGACCTTTCCCCTCCAAGACCTCTGTAACTTCACAGGTCAATCCTCCAGAAGTGCTTTTTACATCATGATTTTTGAGTTACTCGTCATTCTAAAAAATTTTCCAATGCTCTATTCATACCTTCTGTCTTGATAGGGGACAAAACTGGGCAGGAGCAGGACTGACAACTTTTGTGCTTATTTGCCCCTACAGAGTCATTAGTCGAGCCCAAGGACTGAAGCTGGTGGTGGAGACTCTCATGTCATCTCTGAAGCCCATTGGGAACATTGTGGTCATCTGCTGTGCCTTTTTCATAATCTTTGGGATCCTGGGAGTTCAGGTGAGTCCTCTGTAAGCCTCAGCACTTAACCTGAAAGCTGAACGAGGCCCCAGATGGCCTAGCATCTGGGTTTGTGTGCCCATGGCACAGGAAGCCTTTCTGAAACTGAGGTCAGCATGGGTGGGGTGTCCCTGCCCACTGCAGGGAGCTGGACTAGGTCACCTATTAAGATCCCTTTCAATCCAACCCATTCTATGATTCTGTGATCTCCACCTTTTTTCTAGTTACAAACTGATGGGGAAATAGAAACTCAGAGCTGAAATTGTTGGCTTGTAAACTCCAGAGAGACCTTGCCTTGGAGATTCATTCAGATTCTGACAGTTAGTGTGACTGAAAGCTTGCAGAAACAGAGATTTCTGAGTCTGTTTCCTGCCGGCTCTGCTGGCAATATCCTCAGTCTCAGGAGTGCAGCAGCCCAGGGGAAAAGTGGCAGTTTCCAATGCAGTTGGTTTCTCATTACCTGGGAAGAAGAGATTACTTCATATAAATATTCCGACATAACATTTACTTCTTTCTGAAGTTTATCTGATCTGTCACAGCCATCTTTTGGAAAGCAATTCCATTTGGCTTTGTTTTGGAAAGGCGTCTTATATAATATTTTACACAAACATACTGTTTAAATAATAAATACAGCGTTGGAAATAAACAGGGAAGAAAATCATGCCATCCATAACCACCTCAGCAGCTAGATTGGTTTAGCATTACAGCATAACAGCATCCATCCATTATATTAAACAGATTCATAAAACTAAGCATATCCCGTAAAACAATCTAACACTCAGACATGGGAAAATTTATGCCAGACAACAAAACTTGCAGTACGGTCTTTGAATTTCATCCCTGCTAATTGCAGTGCTTTCCCTGGTGACTTGCAGCCTTACGTTAAATTGTCATGACTATTGATGGGATTCGGTGGTAGATACAAGCAAGACTGATCCTGTATTCAGGATGCAAAATTCTCAGTTAATATTTATGTCTAATTAGGTGTAAGATGAGGCCGGAGGTATTTTCTATAAAAAGATGATCTCTCAAAGTTGCAGTTAGTTTTTCCATTTAAATATAAGCTGGGGATCAAACTAGAGGTTTGTAAGGCTGTTGAAATCCAGACATTGACATTTCTAACAGCACATCCTGTTAGCAAGACTGTTTTGGTTGTAGAGCTGCCCGTGGGTGAATAGTCATTAATAAGACACAAGAAATAGGTGGATAAAACAAGTCTAGTAAGAAACACTGGATTTTCTCCTTTTGTAAGTGCTAAACTGTGAAGCACTGACAGGGACCAGCGTTTTTGCAAATTGGACTTTGTATTTCCAAACCCTGTTACTGCTCCCACCTGAGTGACATTACAGTGCAGCTCCCGGAGAAGTTATATTTACAGACAATATACTGAAACCAGTTATTTACCTTCCTGCTTAATTAAAACTTTCCTCTGTGAAGACTATATCTCCCCAGTCTGCCTTACCACGGATAGTGTTTCTCTATGGAAAGATCAGGGAATACTTCTTGCATCCAAAAATTCTATGATTGCGTTGAGCAGTGATTAATTTTGCATGCCTAGAGACCATCAACCTGCTGTTGATTTCTGAAGGAAACCCGTGGAGTAATGCGTGGGTTTATCTTGTTCACTATTATTTCTACTGATATTTGTCTAGAACAACAGATCAAACCCCACCAGCATCTCTTCTCTGTATACCCAGGTGGTGTTTAAGGAGCCTGGAGAGCAGGTTGCCATTTCCCCCCCTTTCCCAACAGTAATGTCAATAGCTTCTGTCAGCAAATAAAACTAGATTTGTGGCTGTCTCCTGGGCTTTGATACCATCCATCCTGCTAGCATCAATCACCCTGTCTGAAGCAGTAATCATCCCCTGCCACTCTCTCTTCCAAGCGTGGGAAGCACCAGGTCTAGAATTAAGCACGTGGAGGCTCCTGTTCCTCGTGCAGGTATAAATCAGGAGCTGACTCTCCAGGAGTGGCATCTCCCCAGGCTTAAACCAAAGAAAATAAGCTCAGGATCAGGCACCCAGCACTAGCTGGGCTTGGTTCCTTAAGCTGTGCACAGGGAATATTTTCAGTGGCCCTGCACAGACTGCAGAGCCTTGTGACAGCTGGGGCTCAGCACCCAGGATCAGAGAGCAGAGCAGGACTGACAGCAGCCTTGATCCAACAAGAACATCACCCCCAGGGGCTTGTCTCCCCTCTGAAGTATCCCCTTGTGACCCCTAAGAGCAGAGATTAGTCCATCACTGGGCCTCTTCGCTGCCACCTTCTCTCTGCTGACAGAGGGCTCCTGTTACACTCCATTTGTCGTTAGCTGGGCTGAGAGTCACCGCAGTTGTTCCACGTGTGGTTAGAAGCCATTAGCTGCTCTGGGCTGTTGGTTGGGGCTGCACTTGAGCTGGCAACCCAGGAGCAAAGGCCTTTATGGCAGTCTCAGATCACTGAACCAGACAGCCTAATGCATGAGGTGGGTGTCCTAAACGATGTGGAATCATGCATTTGCTCATTAGGTGCGTATTATAGAGGCTGCTTACTCTTAATAACCTACATGAATGAGGTCAGTTCCCTCAACAGCTCTGGCTGGCGTGGGCTGTGCAGAGAACCCTGGAGAAATACCCATCACCTGTGGAGAAACCCTGCGGACTGACCCCTGACACATCCTCTCTTCTTTGCGTGTTTTGCAGCTTTTCAAAGGCAAGTTTTTTGTCTGCCAGGGGGAGGACACCAGAAACATCACAAATAAATCGGATTGCACAGAAGCAAGCTACAAATGGGTCCGGCACAAGTATAATTTTGATAATCTCGGCCAGGTATTAATAGAACGGTAATCTGCTTCTTTGCTCCTTTACCTCCTTGACTTAAAACCTGTGCATTATTATCCCATGGGATTTTCTAACAGGGCACTGCCAGCCGCAGTAAATATTCAGTTCACATGCACAGCATTCTGTCTCTGTAAATCCCAAAGGTAGTGTTTCCGAGCAGGCATACACTTCTTTTCGGAACAGAACAAGCACATGTGGCTTCGTGGAGCACTTAATTGCTTCACTGCTACATAACAAACCAAATATATCTTGCAGAAGGGCTTGTCTAATAGAGCCGGACATTTTCAGCCATCTCTGCCACGCAGCCTTATTTTAGCAGTGTGGTAAGAACTAATTAGTTGGGAGCAGTAGAGACCCGGAGGGTGGAAATGAAGCTGCTTTTGTCTTCAGCACTGTGGTTTCCAAATTACAGTTCATTGCTGAACCAGGTGTTGGCATTGATAGGTTTTGCTGCCGAGAGAAATCTTGGTCATCAAAGTGTCCCATTATCAGACAGGTAATGACATTCCTCAGGCAGGAAAGGGCAAAGAGGAGTAAGATGTTACAAGTAAGAGAGCTTTAGTGCAGCTGTGCCTAACTTTTTTTCCATTTTTTTCCGTTTCTAGGCCCTGATGTCTCTCTTTGTGCTGGCCTCCAAGGACGGCTGGGTGGATATCATGTACGATGGCCTGGATGCTGTGGGAGTCGACCAGCAGGTAGGAGCTGCAGCAGAGCTTTAACAAATGACTTGTCAAAGGTCAAAATTTTCAGCTCTCATTTTGCGAAGTACTGTGGCCTTCCACAGTCAAAGGGGTTATGGGGTTAGGATCCAGAGTGGCGTTTAATCCAAGTCGTGGGATGTGATGAGGAGTTCACTAAAAGGTCTGGGTTTGTACTCAGCCTCTTCCCTACAGATTTTGTGACATGGCTGGTGTAACTCGTGTCAGGAGAAGTGCACCTATCAAAGGATGGTTTGACTTTTTAAGCAGTTTGGTCCTTTCAGGAGAAAAGAAGTGCTTTGTGTAGGTGCAGGTTTTCAGTGAGGGACTTACAGAGCTGCTGTCCTGTTGGCAGAGGAGAAGTGGTGCTCCTGTCCTCAGAGCACTTTTTGGTTTGAGAGCAGTCAGTTAGCTCTCAGAAAGCTCTAATTTTCAGGAGGACCAGAGCAGCCTGAGCTGCCTGAAAGGGCCACAGGTTATGTGGATGACACAGCTGTAACAATTTGCTCTCATTCCTTTTTTTTGGAGGCCCAGCTGAAATTTGCCTTCCTCTACTTTGCAGCCAGTCATGAACTACAACCCGTGGATGCTCCTCTACTTCATCTCCTTCCTGCTGATCGTGGCCTTCTTTGTCCTCAACATGTTTGTGGGGGTGGTGGTGGAGAACTTCCACAAGTGTCGGCAGCACCAGGAGGAAGAAGAAGCCAAGAGGCGCGAGGAGAAGAGGCTCCGCCGGCTGGAGAAAAAGAGAAGGAGTAAGGAGAAACAGATGGCTGGTCGGTAGTCTTTCCACATCTTTCTGAGTCCTGCTTGACCTTCCACACAATCCCCTCCTCCATCCCCTCCCTGCCTCGCATCTGGTGATCATTCTTCTCCCAAAAGCATGTCCAGCTATAAAATTTGCATGAAGGAAATAGTGTTGTTTTAGGCTGAGCAAGGAGCCATGGAAGCCTTTTTAATGGCTGCATGATTTGTAATGACCTTCCCATTGGAGGTTATTTAAATTAAAAAATAATAATAATCAGACCCGGAGCTTCTTGGATAGCAGAGCTCAGTGTTACACAAATAGTGACAACTGCAAAGATCAGCAGTGCTGGATGGCATCATAAATCTGAGTCATGAGCACTGCAGCTGATAACTGGATTCACTATTTGGTTTATTACAGTCTTGTAATGCCACAGTGATGTTACCTGTCCCATTTATCAAGCAGGTTTATTTATTGGCACAGTAGCACCACTGCTATTCAAGAACGTAATAAAATAATGGAGCCATCTCATTCTAGTAATGCTTTAAAACTCCTTAGAGAAACATATCAATGCATTTGCTTGAGAAATACAGATTAGAAGAAAAAATAAACAGATGAGGAGAGTGACTAACTAGACAAAATAGTGCTGGTGCAAATTGAACCAACTCCCAACTGGATGTGCAAGTGTGCAGCCCTGCCTAGAGGAGGCTCTACAGGTGAAAGGAGGAAAGACCCCACTCTGCCAAAGTCTCCAACCTGACATTTGTCTCTTAGTCTCTTTTTGTTTTAATGCAATTGAATGAGTCAGAAGTAAGTTAGCCAGAGGCCACAGGTCAGAGGTGCTCTTCTTCTTGCATGCTCTCTCTTCTGACTGAACTTTCCCCATTGCCCTTCCTGTCCATGGCCTCGCACTTTCCCTCCCTGGTCAGTCCGCCTGCTGCTCTCTCCCTGTCCCCTTTCACTTCTCTATCCTTGACAGGCTTCAGGACTGTTTAAGAGGCTGCCTGATCAGGTGCTTGTTCCCAAAGCTGGTGATACTAAGTCTGTTTTATTTTTTAATAGCCTGAGAGGTGTTTAATAGCTGTGACAGGCTTAATCACGGAACCACGTTACCACAGCGCTGCCTCGGCCTCTCTCAGCTCAGCACTCACCCAACCATTTCCTTTGGTCACATCTTTCAGTCCCATGAGCTTCACAGGTTTTGTAACCACTAGGATGTGTCACATCAGCCTCTGGACATCAAGGTTGGGCTTATGCCGAGAGCTGGCTCCCTCGCTGGCCAGTGGAAAGATGGAGGCTTCCCTCAAGAGCGCTGGAGGACACATTAGACTGTTCTCAGTTAAGTGGGATACAGATGGAAAGAATCTTTTTTGTGTTGTTGGGTTTTTTTGAGGTTTTTTTTCCCCCTCAAGAAAATGCCTAGAAAGCTCTTTTGCTTAGTCCAAGTTCCCAAGTACAGTTTCAGGCTGATGAGCTGGAAAAGGATTTTAAAGGCTGGATAGAAGGATCGCTATTTAAAGTTGCAGTTTTGGAATGCAGACATTTCTGTAGAAGAAAAATAGATGTTTAGTTATTATTAATTACCTTATTTATAATGCTAGAGGAACCAGATGAAGAAAAGACGTAAGTCTGGGCAATTTCCCAGCGGGAAGGAATCACAAACCATCCTTGGAGATACAGTTATTCATTCAGTGCTATGAAATGCCTAATTAAAGAGGCAATAAACAGCTATTTTACTGAGGATCAAATATTGCTGAGTATTCAATCGCCATAAAAACCTTTCAAGAGCAAAGTACGAAGTCCTCCAAATCGCTTCAGAACAGTTTTCCCAATCCGTGCTCAGCGAAACATTAGTTTTAATTGACCGTGTCCAGCTTTGCCCTCGGAGGCAACAGATGTCATTGCTTAACTTGGTTCTGCACAGTGGGAACTTGCAGATGAAACCAAGACTAGGGCTGGGATTGTGCCAGCAGCTGCAGGGGGGGGTCTTTTCAGCTGGGCTTCCTGAGTGACCTCAGATGCCCAAACCAGCACAGGGATGTCAGATCCAGACGCAGACACCTGACTGGTGGCACGGTGATTTTTGGTTGTAGGCTCTTCCAGCACGTTTATCCAACCAGGTCTCTGAAAAGCAGGGAAGCGTGTGAGACCCGAGATGTGGGCAGGTGCAGCAGTGGTCACTGTGAGGTGTTACTGTCCCAGCAGGAAGTGTCCCAGACCGTCCTTCAGCAGTGCCACCTTCTCCATCATCAGCTGAGGAGGTTGTTGGGGATCTCTTGGGCTTCCACCCGTGCCCATGGGAGAAGCACAAGAGCCCTTCCTTTTTCACCTGTGCCTGAGCCCACCCTCCACGAGGCACAAGGATCCTGCAAGGAAACCCTGCTGGCAGAGGCAACGGAGAGCCTGAGAGCCGTAGGGACTCCGAAGGGGCTGGGGAAGTCGTGCCGTGTGTCCTGCCGGGTGATTAATGCCGTTTCGTTCTTTTAGATCTAATGCTGGATGATGTATTAATGGAGAGCTCAGCCAGTGCAGTGCAAGGTACTGGGAAGCCGGCACGTCTCGTCCCCTGAATGGCAGTGCTGTGTCACTAACGGTTGGCCACCGCGCCTGAGGCATCCCACTAAACCGTGTGTGTGGTGCAAAGCTCGTTTGCTTCCTTCATGGCACACGCATCTCATCCTGGGCTGCAGGCCTGCAGACCTGCCTCAGCACTGACACTTGCAAATCCTTAATTTACTCCTCGATCATCTTATGTTATTCAGTATATTTTTTTTCCCCCTCTGGTTTTCATTAAGGCACTGTCAGACTTTTCATGGCTTTTTTTTTTCTCCTTTTTTTTGGTTCTTTTAGCTTTTTTTTTTTTCTTAGAGAATAATGACTGGACTGTGAAATGGGTCCTCTGCTATTGACTTTAGCTTTGCAGCCACCAGCTTAGGAGTCTGGATAATTTGCAGGCGTGTCTTTTGAAGGCTTAGGGAAGATATTTCATTATTTCTTCAGCCCTTGCTCATTGCTCCACAAACACTGTGCTCCAGGGAGTATTTTTTCCAGCAGGGTAAAATTCAGTGTAGGGCAGAATTTTTTGACAGGGAGCTCAGTCCCACACCAACCCTCACTGTGGACATGAGGTTTAGTCACTGTGCTGCCCAGCTTGTAAATTCTGTGTGTTGATTAACAATCGCTCGACTGATGAGGCATCTTGTAAATTAAAAGAAATAAAGATACCACCTCAAAGCCTTTCCAGGTCCTAGTGGGGATGGACCAGCTGGGCAGAACACTAATGGGGTCTGAGCTGCCCCTGCCAACCCACCACTCTCTCAAAACTCCCTTTCCCTGCCCCCTTCCCAGGATGATGCTCAGGGCTGCAAATCTGTCCCTTGCTCTTTTTATTTTTAGGAGGAGCTTTGATCTGGCAAGCATTTTGTTTAATTCATAACTTAAGAATATTAGCCTGAATAATTAAAGAGGCACCAACATAGAAACAAATTTAGCTGTAATTTTCGACAAAAATAATACAGTAGGAAAATTGTGCCATTAAAACTCTCACCTGTGCACAGGCTCCCACTGCTTGAGATGGGAGCAGGGCTCCATCCATCTCTCTTAGATTGCAGGGAGTTCTGATTAAATAAAAATTGGCTTTCACTGCAAAGATAACTCAAGGAGACAGAGGTTCTACCTTATATTTCTAAGGCCTTGTTGGAAGTTATCACAACATGCTTTAATAAATCCTGAATCTCCTTCCCATTGCCATTCCTGATATTTATATTTCTTTGCTGTCTTTCTTGCTGCTCTTGCTGGGCCTCCTGGCCTCTCCTGTGAAATGGGGGCAGCACGAGGGAGGGGCTCTCACTGGGTTTGGTGATCTGGTTATTTTTTCTTCTTTTTACTTGATTGTGACTCCTCTCCTGGTCCTGCAGAGTTGCATCAAGGCTGTCTTACTTTATGTTATTTTTAAGGCACTGAACTCATTCCAAACCCCTCCGTTATCCCGTGCAGGCTCAGAAAGTCTCTTAGAGTTTGCCCTTCAAATGTGTACAATTGTCAGGTCTGTGCTTTGTGTTCCCTTTTGTCGTCTTTTCTTTGGATCCAGTGGTAGTGAATGTGCCATGCTGCTCTTCAGGCACCAGCGTGAGGAAATAGAAAGGTTTTATTTCTGAACCTGACTGTTGGGAATTTAGGGAATCAGTCCCAGGTGCTGTAGCCGAACCTCCTGTGGTTCAATGAGGAATCTGGAGCTGTGACCCAAAACTCTCCCACATCTCTGCACTTCCAGAGGGCTTATTTTCTCTTTCTGTGAAGCCAAGATGGAATATTTTGAGTGTGTGTGTGTGTGTGTGTGTGTGTGTGCACTGCTGCCTGGTGCCTAGTGAGATATTTTATAATTTTATTTTTTCCTTCTTTTTTTTTTTTCTCCAAGTCTACATTCTATCACAACTGGAATCTTCGCAGTGGAAATAATTTATCATTTTTCCATTTCGCTTTTCTTTTTTTTTTTTTATTTTAATAAATCCATTCAGTACAATAAAAGCCAAGTAAAACTGTGTTTAAATAAAACAAGTTCCTTCTGTGCAAACTACCTTTTAACCTAATAATATTCTTGATACAGTTTGTAAATCCAGCTGCCTCACGGGCTCATTGCTCACTGGTTTTCCGCTGTCCTCTAGATATACTCAAACCTGCAAAGGAGTTAATTCCCTTATTACAGGAGAAGGAAGAAGCTGAAGGAGACAGTAATGGAATTGTCCCACTCTCGTGAATTCCAATTTCCCATGCCCACGCACCTCCGGCTCGAAGTCACCTCGGGGAAAGTGGCAATTTCTCTCTTGACAGGGCTATATTCGGAGGCAGATGCTCCTCGGAGATATTTTGGACTCAGCCCAACTCCCTCCCAAAAAAATGCAGTTAATGGGAAGAAAGCTGCCCAAGTGTCACTCCCTGCTGTGCTGGCAGACAGTGGCCAAGCCCTGGGAGCTGTGAGTGGCACTGCCCAGCAGGAACAGGGGTGTCCCCAGTGCTGCTGGTGGTGTTTCACAGGTGACATCCCACAGCCAGCAGACAAATGCAGCACAGGGTTTAGCACCCCAAACCCAGTCTGGGATCACTGAACCCCAAGGGCACCTGGCTTGGGAGAAGTTAGACAGGGATTAGGAATCGGAAATATTTATCCTGCAACAGCAATGGTTATTTCTGAACAAACAGGAGAGAACAGCGGTGAGTTCCCAGCCCTTGTCAGGGGGATCAGTTATAATCCTGCAGAATGATGCCAGGAGTTGAGTACTCAGGCTTGGGATACAACCTGAGTTGAGAGCGCACAGAAATGATGAGCTAAAGCCAAGTCCCCCCTGGTCCAGGCACTGCTCCTTTGGCCACCATGGTTGGTCCCCTTGGAGCACCATAGCCCAGGATGGAGGGACAGGTGGGATAAAGGGACAGGTGGGATGAAGAGGTAGGTGGGACTTGCTCAGACCAGCTCCCAGCCATCTGCAACGTCCGCTTCCTACCTGGGTTAGGAGGAGATTTCTCAGGATCCCCTGTGTGAGCCAAGTTTATCCTGTGTAATGATCTCCAGATCTGACCCACTTCTCCCTCTCTCTTGGCTTTCAGCCCCAGTGAAGCAGCTAGATTTACACCCTGTTTACCAGCCTGATGTCTCGTAGTGGGCTTTTGCTGTATTTCCTCATCTTTTCTCATTCTGCCAATTCTTCTTTGTTGGTTTGCTCTCCTCCTCCTTTCTTTAACACCATGTGTGCCGGGAAGCCACATTAACCTTTCCAGTAATAACCAAGACTAACCCAGAGCTCTTGTTGTTCTTGACACAGTGTATTGTAACAGTACAGTAATGTGGTGTTGTGTTAGTTGTGAAGTTCAGCACCCGGAGTTTAACAGATGTCTGTATTTCCCAAGATGTTGGTATTGTTAAGCTCTTTATTGCAATAATTACAAATGGCACTGTGATAGGGGGCACGGGCTTTGCGCTGGGGGAATCACACTGGAGCTGTCCCCAAATTTTAACTCGAGTTAAAAAAGTGATATTTTTAAAATGATTAAAAGTGGTTTATCTGTTCAGAAAGTTCCCTGCCCACCTAGACACAGTGGGGATTTATCTATCCCTGGCCCTCAGGCAGCACGTTAGCCTGTGTGGGGTCATCCCACGGGAGCATCCGTATGGCACCAAGATGCATGGCCAGCATGGGGACACTGGGGAAGTGAGTGACGGCATGATTTATAAACAGGGTTGCCAAATCCCCTCTTAGCAAAGGTGACAGGGGAGGATGGAACATTGATCACTGGGAATTTTCGAAGGGCATCTGCAGGAGCAGCATCCAGAGAGGTCTGGCTGAGGAAATCTGGGTGCTGGGAAAGGTGAACAGGAGGTTTGGGAGAGGGGAAAAGCCTTTGCAGATATCTGAACAATTAGCAACCCTGCTTATAAGGTCATGCACTGGCTAATCCAGGTGCAGGAACCCTGCACAGGGAACATTTACAACCTCTCTCTAAATCCTCTCTCTGTTCTAACAGCATCGGTGATATTCTGTAGGATTTGGAATTACCTGTCAGTCAAAGCTGAGAAAAAAAATTGAATTCTAGTGTAATTATTCATAAGTAAATCCGTTGCAGGAAAAGGTAGAAACATTGACATTTTTCTTTTTGAATGTGAATTATACATAAATGTGGAAGAAGTAAGTGATCCAATTATGATGGTGTTTCTTTCCGAGATGATAAGATGGTTCATGAAAATAGGTCCTGTTCCTAACCTAATTGTATTCAAACATTTTAGTTAATTTGCTGCTCATAATTTAGCATAATGTGATCGAGATATCTTGACTTTATGGAGATTTATGCAGATTCTGAGATATCTGACAAAGTCTTATGAGTGAGTCAGCAACTACCAGTCTGCTTTTTTTCATAAGCACTCAATAGATTCAGCATGAAAATTAATTTTATAGACCTTTTCATCAATACTGTGCTTTAGCACGCGGGTGCAGATCACCTAAAGCCCACTGCAGATCAAAAAGTGAATATTAATACTGCCTTTCATTTGATGACACCGAAACAGAATTTTGGGCCTTCCAAACCCCTACAGAATAAAACTGCTGAGTGTTTTTTCCCTTTGGTCCCTGAGCTGGAAGGGAAAGGTCTGTCTCTATGGAAAAAACCAAAACTCTAATTTTTCAGGATCCTGTTATGAAGCAGGGAGCACAAGAAACCATTAAATCTGTGGATTTGATTGCAATGTCATTGGCTATTGACAAAGTGAACTCTATTTCCAGGAAAACACAATCTTCTAAAGTTAGTTATCCCATAGGACAACCCAAACCTTTGCTTCCTGGCATCATTCTTGCCCAACTTTTTTTCTTGGGCTAATGTATCAAACTGTACATTTGCTCTGGAGCACTAAGTATCAACCGCAGAATTCTTACAGCTCAATAATTTTCATAACCAGTTGATCATCTAATTATGAAGGTAATATTATACTCTGACATCTTCAAGACAGCCCTTTCCACTTCAATCTGCATTATAATGCCTCCTTGAAAATTGTACTGAATTATATACTCAGCCTTGGCATTTCCTCATTAGAGATTAGGTGAGTAAATGAGTTTATCTCTAGGAACATTCGGGGTCTACAGACCATGTGTCACCCCTGAGGCAGCCAAACATGGGAATGTGTTGGACAGTGAAATCTGCACTTTGATAATCTCGTCTAAATGGAGGATCATCATTTTCTGATCACTAAGGCTCATTGATCAGTTTTCCTTGGTACTTTTATGGACCATTTTTCAGGGCTCTGGCAGCCAAAAGTGTTGAATTCTGTTCTCTCTACAGTTTATTGCAAAGAACATAATATCCCTGAACACTTTCTCTTTCAAAGGCCACCACAAACTCAATGACCTGTGTTTTTAGGCCATTGTTAGTAAAATCTGATCCCAGCATCTGACCATTAATTGGGTTTTCAGATGCTTTGGGGACTTTTAAGATCAGCAGAAACAAAAACTGTTGTTTTAATTTAAATTTAACTAAAATTTCCCCACTGAGAAAAATGATCTTTAGCAGCACACCATAGTCCCAGCTCACCTCATCCCTGATGCCACAAGGCTGAGTATAGAGCATGTCCCACTGAAGATATTTAATGGATGTAAGATGACGGGAGCCCTGCTGAGTATTAAAAATGGTAACACACCAGCAAGGAAAAAAAGGGAATAAAAAAGACAGCATGTTGCTCTGATTGGTCTAGAATTTATCATCCCTGGAGCTGGAGAGTGAGGGTGCATTGAGAAAGATGCAGAGAAATCCCTTGATTTGCCTCTCGCTCTCCTCCTCCCCACTGCAGAAGCTCAGTGCAAACCCTACTACTCGGATTACTCGCGCTTTCGCCTCCTGATCCACCAGATGTGCACCAGCCACTACCTGGACCTGTTCATCACTGGTGTCATCGGCCTCAACGTCATCACCATGGCCATGGAGCACTACCAGCAGCCAAAGGTATGGGACAGCCAGTGGTTTGCTTTGCTAGACAAGATCATCACTGATATTGTCCATTTTACTTTACTTTCCCCCACCCCGCCAATAAAAAAAGGAGAAAGGATAGAAGAATTCCTGAAATGGGGTTTTTTTGCAAAGTTTCTTCTAAATCCCCAGTGTCCCATAGGACCCAGTTTTCACGGGCATTGGATTCCAGCTGGTCTTTAAAATGCATTTTAATATATTTGTGTGCTTAAGTTCCTGGGTCTTTGTCATACTGTGAAAATAAAAACAGCCTGTCCTGGGATGTCAAGTCTTTTGTGCATAAGAATGAAATGGAAATAGCTGTCTCTGCCATATAACTTGTACTTATTTTTATTAGCCACTTTCAGAATGAATAAATGTAACACACAATAGGAGGAAATATTCTTTAAGACTAGACAGGACTTGAATACTTAATATAAAAAACCCCAAACAACTAAAACATGCAAACAACAGGGGGGAATATATCCTCCAGCATCTCATAAGCCAAAAGTGAAAGGGAACAAGCCCAATTTATTTTTTTCTGTCCAGGTCACCTTTAAATACCCTGGAAGGCTCACTGCATGAGTCAGTCATTTGGTGATGAAAAAGGTTGTTGGCGAAGGAGCCTGGGCTGGAGTCGCTCTAGAGCGTGCGCCTTACCACAGTTGCTTTGCAGCTCCATTTTCTCTTTTGTTATAAAAATGTTGGGCAGGCTTTTGTTTTTCATTTTCTTTAGGAAAATAGCATTTGGTGTCTAAGTCTCTGGTTTGCAGTGTCTGGGTAGTAAGTGCAAGCTGGGGTTGTGTTGGGATGACAGCATGGTCAGAGCTGTGCACGTACTTGAGTCCTGCTGAATTGGCGCCTGGAAATCCCTCTGGTCTGGGTGATGGATGGCTGGGATCCTGGAGATATTTGAAGGCTAAACGTACCAAAGAGATTTACATCCAAACTAGTGATTGCTTGATGCCTCGGTGCTGAAAGGGGTTGGCTGTGGGATGTGCCAGGACGCCCTGGGGATGAGACTCCAGCTGGAGATGCTGCAGCTCCTGCCGAGGTGGGGATGCTGCAGAGTGCGGAGAGGGCTTTGAGTAAAGAGCTGCTGGGCAAGATCTGCTTCTGTCAGCTAAATGTGCTCATTTGCTGCAGAGCCCAAGTGCCCTGCAGGATGGCAGGGAGGGCTGCTCAGAGTCATGGCTTCCTTTGGCAGCTGGGCTTGTTCTTCTCAGTCAGCTGAGGTGATTTTTGTCCATGGGTTCTTGAAACTAAACTGTAGCACAAAGGCAGAGTGCGTGACTTAAACTCCTTCTGCTATGATTTCTCCCACTCAGGGATCAGTAAATGTTGGTTTTGGTCTGTGGGCACATCTTCCCTGTTCCCTAACAGTGCCCTGGACATTGTTATTACCATCCTGATTGCCAGCAGCGAGAAATTCAATTCACATTACTTAAGAGGCCATGCAGGATGCTGCTACCACAGTGCTTCTTCATGAGCAAGGCTTTTGGGGATGAAATCACCTCTGATGTAGCTTAATGCCTGGCTGTGCAAGAGTTGTCCCAGCCAGGATGCACTTGGATTAAAGACCAGACTGACTTCTGCAGAGGGAAGGGGGGCAGAGGAAAATGCAAGGCACTCTCTTCTCCTGGCATGCCATCCCTCTGTCCCACTCCTTGCCAAAAGCTCAAGGTGAGGAGTAATGGCAGGCTGTCACCAGGAGCCATTTGGCCAGCATTTGCACAAATGAGCAAGTGGGATGAAATTCAGTTCTCTGATGAAAGCACAAGAGGTCTTGTGCTGCTGAGAGCAGCAAATGCAGAAGCTCTGACTGCTCACCCCAGCAATCCCAGCTGCTGCTGGGGAGGTGAGCTGTGCCTTGGGCCTGTGTCACCCCCTCCTGGGATTCTGTCACCAGGCAGCAAGTGCACTCTCTGAAGCCCTGGGACTTTTCCCTGGGACATTTTTCATCAGAGACAGCCCATGTTTGAAGACTTTTATCTGTAACGAGTAACTGATGACACAAGAGTCAGGTTTGGAGGTAGAAAAGCCCCTCTGCAGAGCTGACATCTAACCCCAGTCCTGTGTCCACATCCCAGGTTCTTGATGAAGCCCTGAAGATTTGCAATTACATCTTCACCGTTATCTTTGTCCTGGAGTCTGTTTTCAAGCTTATTGCTTTCGGGTTTCGCCGCTTCTTCCAAGACAGGTAACGAAAGCTCCGTCGTGACCACGGGGACAGCAGCAGGTTCTGGAGACACCTGCCCGCATTCCATACCCTGAATTCCCATGTTCTTCCCAGTGGTGTCAGTCTGGATGGTTTTTGGTGTGACTGGTTGAGAGCTGGGTAGGTGGAGGCTTGGGATGTGAGCTGGAGAAGGGATTGTGCATGCCAAGGGATTGCAGCACTTTGGCCTTTGGGAGCAGGTGAAACAGGGACAGGTCTCACACCAAGCCAGTCCTCTTCTCTCACCAGTTGCATGTCCATATAATCAACAGGACCTGGTGAAGTGACAAAATTTATGTCAAGAGAGAGAATCTGGCCCTAAGTGAAAATGAAAATGAAAGGGACCTCTTTTCATGGAGATGAGGAGCAGTGGATGACATTGTGTCTTCATTTAGATTTTCACTTTTATCTCACAAACACAAATTTTATGTCCTTGCTGGATCTTTCTCCCATTTTTGCCTCCTTCAGTGTTAATTCCAAGAACAGGGCACTGAGCAGGACTTCTCATGAGCCCTTCACATCCAGTGGATGGTTCCACCCCTGTTCCCCCATTTTGTGTGTCCATGCTGGAATTACCACTCTCTCCAGCCTGGCCCAAACCCTTGGATTCTTCCCTTCACCCAACACAATTTTTTTTGCAAGAACTGGACATAGGGTCCTGTTCTCTCTGGGGCAGATCTCACACTGAGGTCCACGAGTGTCATGTCTGGTAGGGGCTGGACAGACACCACAGTGTCTCTCCTGGGGTCTGCAGCCTCTGGGTAGAACACTGACCAGCTTTTGTTTCTCTTTCCCCTCAGTCAAGGATATCTTTGGAACTGGCTGGTTTTCTAATGAGATGCATTAGTTATAATGATTTCATAACATCATTGCTTTTGTATAATACCCTCAGAAAAATGCTGCAGATTCATTTGAGTGCTCAAACCATTGAAATGACTGGAATTCATGTGAAACAAGCTGCCTCCCCTTGCCAGCTTCTTGGTAGATGTTAAACTTCACTTTGTGTTGTCTCCAGATGGAACCAATTAGATCTGGCAATTGTGCTGCTGTCTATCATGGGCATCACTTTGGAAGAGATCGAGGTGAACGCTTCGCTACCAATTAACCCCACGATTATCCGCATCATGAGGGTTCTCAGGATCGCTCGAGGTGAGAGGGATAAAGCACAACTGACTCATGTCTGGGGTACAGAGTCCCCACCAGGAGAGAGTTAAGCATTGGGAAACAGTCCCAGGGCACATCCCCATCATGATGTGCATAATTCTGGCATCAACAGGCTGTAAACAAATAAAAGAACAATGGGGGAAAATACTTGTAAGGAGCCAAAAAGCTGAGCCAGCTGACCATGTGTTTCTGCCTTAAGAGGACTTGAAGGCTGAGAGCTTAGAAATAAAGAAGTAGCTGTGGCAGTAACTCCCAGAGATGTACCTGGGAAAATCACTCCAGTCAAATCAAAGTCATCTCTAACAGGGATTAGAGAACACAAGCTTGGGTACATTGGCTTTAAAAGACAAGCATCTAATAAATTTGAATTCCCATGAGGCTTTACATCACACCACTTGGTGACAAAGCATGCCTCGTCACTCTGCATCCATCTGTCCCCTCAGACACGTTCCCGAGTCAGGGAGCCAGCTTCTTCAGGGCCTGATTTTTCAGAACAGGGAGGTGTCAGGGCCAAATGATGAAGATGTAAAATGTGAGTGCTCAGGCCCTTAATGAAGTACTGCCAGGCCCTCCTGAAGGGTATTGTGCTCTGAGGAATAATTGTTTTGATTACAGCCCTCATCTAAGCAGAGAAGGAGCTGGAGGAGAAATTAAATGCTGCTGCATCTCGAGAGGGTGAAAAAGTGGCTTTTCTGTGCATTAGATCCCTTTCAGAATTAAAAATACATGTGGCTTCCAATTGGAAAGGCAACCTTCTGGAAGAGATGTGTAAATCAGTTCCTCAGTGAATCATGGACGAAAGTGGGTAGCCTATGGAAGTGGGAAAGTAGCCCCAGGGCTGGGAAAGTAACTGCTCGTGATAACCAGAGGAAGGAGATGAGTCCAACACAGATAAAGTGGGGAAGGAAGAGCCAGGCAGAGTGATAAGGCTTTCTCCAAGTCTCAGGGTAGGTGATGCTGCTATTCACAGGATTTTGATAGTATCCAGGCAACGAGGAGAGATGTAAAAAGGCCAGGGACTGTAGCAGCTAATGGAGAACACTTGACATGATTTCATGTTTCTCTCCCTATAATCTGTGGCTCCTGGGAGAGGGACTGAGTTTGTGCTGGTTGCCACATTGCAAACTTGTTTTCCACAGTGCTGAAGTTGCTGAAGATGGCTGTGGGGATGAGGGCTCTCCTGGACACCGTGATGCAAGCGCTGCCGCAGGTAACCCACTGCCATATCAAACCAGAGCTCCTCTGGCCCACAGCTCATTTCCTATTGCAGAGGAATGCTAATCATTTTATCTTTGCTGTCATTAGAGAATCACATTTCCCTCCCGAAGCACTGAGATACAGTCCTCACATTGAGGTCATTTTTGCCCCGAAGCAATTTAAGTTTTGGATTAAAGAATACAGCAAGAAACAGGTCTGGAACAAAAAAATCAATGAATGTTCTTTTTTTGTGTTTTTCCCCCCCATTTCTTTTTCTCTTTTCAGGTGGGGAATCTGGGTCTTCTCTTCATGTTGTTGTTTTTCATATTTGCAGCTCTTGGGGTGGAGCTGTTTGGAGACCTCGGTGAGTGTTCCTGTGCCGGTGGGAGGGGTGGGAATGGTGTGGGAGTGAGGGTCTCACAGCTCTGCTTGGTCCCACAGAGTGTGATGACACACACCCCTGCGAGGGGCTGGGACGGCACGCCACGTTCAGGAACTTTGGGATGGCCTTCCTGACCCTCTTCCGAGTATCCACAGGAGACAACTGGAATGGGATAATGAAGGTAATTTTAAAGGTTTTTTCAGTGAGTTGCTGCTCTAGATGTGAAGTTTGCCAAATCTCAGTGTTCTTCATGAAAGGAGAGTCCATTGCAGACTGAGGTTCATGCTGGAGTCTCTTCACATCCCTCCATCACTCAGTGCCATGGTTTAGTTGATAAGTTGGTGTTAGGTCATAGGTTGGTCTTGATTATCTCCAAGGTTTTTCCAACCTGGTTGACCCTGTGATTCTGTGATGATTCCCCCTGTTTCCAGGACACTCTGCGTGACTGTGACCAGGAGTCCACCTGCTACAACACCGTCATTTCCCCCATCTACTTCGTCTCCTTCGTGCTCACGGCCCAGTTCGTCCTGGTGAACGTGGTGATCGCGGTGCTCATGAAGCACTTGGAGGAGAGCAACAAGGAGGCAAAGGAGGAGGCAGAGCTGGAGGCAGAACTGGAGATGGAGATGAAGACAATCAGCCCTGGCCAGCACAGCCCCTCGGACATCTTTGCCTGGACAGGCAGCACTGGTGCAGAGAGACCCGAGAGCCCCCGCGGATTTACCAACCCCATGCAAATCGAGGTGGATTCTCAGCTCTCACTAGCTTATCATATGGTGAGGATCTCGGTTGGAGGGTGAGGAGGGCTTGACCTGCATTTTTGCTGGGGGAAGACTTGCACGAGTTGGTAATGAAAGAGACATGTACCAGATGTCCTGGGCTTGCATTCCCCGCTGTCTGCTGCTGACTGGTGTGTGGTTTGGGAGACAATGCTGCAGGCACGTCTCCAGACCACCTTGATGCATCTGTTTGTGAGGTAGGGAGTTTTGCAATTTACTCTGGAGGTGAGCTCAAGCCACCAAGTTCAAAGCAGGCTCCAAATTTGCTCTAATTCAGAGTTTTGACTGGTCCTTTGTGATAGCAAAATCATGAGCGTAATGTGTTTGCTTTTCTAATACAGACCTTGAACCACAACATAAAAGAGGAATAAAACTTGGCTAATCTTTGCTTCAGTATTAAATTTGTTTTATGTAACCTCAATTTAAAATCCATCCCCACAGTCAGGCTTGTTAGAAAATATTCTTTTAACAATAGAATAATCCAGAGGAGACTCAAACCTGAGCTCACCAGAGCTGGTGGCAGAACTCCCACCAGCAGGAGCAGGGCTGTAATGTGGGAGCTGCTATGAGCTGCACCACATCTCCCCAAAGCACAGTTTTTGGATGAAGATTCAGTTTGAGGAATGAGAGGTGAGGTCAAGCCCCAGACAAGTTCTTTGGGAGGTCACTGAACTGAAATTACTCAAGAAATACTGTCCAGCCTTTTTTCAGTCTTAGCTGATTGCAAATTGGGTTAAACTCTACGTAGACCTCATTAACTTTTATTACATCATGATTTCACAACAGCATATCTTGGCCTCAGCCTGGGGTGGACTAATGAGTATTCTAATGCATGAAAACCTCATTTATGCTCTTTAGTCCAAGGGTGAAAGAGAGTAAATCCCTGTTTAAGCTTTGTTTCAGTTCCTAAACTACTGGAAAATTCTGGTGCCATTAGAGCCTCTTGTGTCTGAGATGGAGTCCAAAGCTGCACTTTGGCACAGGAAAAAGGAGTTCAGGGCACTGTGGGGAAATCCAGATTTACTATGTCCTCTAGGAAGAAATAGCACATCCCAACTGTTGTAGTATGTGTTGAGCAGAGTTCTGGCAAACAATCCTCAGCCGTGCTGTCCTGCACCAGGACTGACACTGGCAAAAGAAGAGAAACTGCAAAACTGTGAGGCAAATCAGTTGGAATGACACCCTCCCCCCTGCAGTCTGCTAAACCTGCCCTCTCTGAAGGTGGCCTGGGAAGAGGCTTATTCCAGTCATAACCTCCAGAGTGTGTTTCTTGCTCTTTCCCTCAAACAGAAGCCTCAAAAAACTCCAGGGGATTTTATTCTGATTATTTATTCTCCCAGCCAAAATCTTCAGCACAAATCTGATGCTTGGGCATGACAGCAGAGGAATACAATTCCCAGGACAGCACCCTGCAAGGACAGCATGCTCTTTTGCTTGCCTGTCTCCCGGGATTTTTGCACCGTGTGCTGTTTGACTGTAGCGCCGGTCCTCATCTCATTGTACACACTGGGCATTCCCTACATGGAAGAGTCACCCTGAAATTGCTCCCCTGCTGCCTGCAAAAGCCAGACCCTGCCCTGTACAACCCCTGTGCTCTGGCCAGCTGGTTTGACCTTGGCCACAACACCAGGGGCACCCCAGCCCATGTCTGGCACATGAATTAGCGACCTGACTATCCCACTCAGCTGCAGCTTCCACAGACAGGATGCTCAGCTTCCCTCCAGTCAGGTTATTTTAATTTCTGTGCCCTCTGGATATGGATTTAGGTGTCAAGGATGAGGTCCTGTGGCTCAAAAGCAAGAACTGTGTGTGTGTAGAAGCCTTGCAGCAAGTAGTGTCCTGTAGAAGGTGAGAGCACCGATGGGAAGACGCTGCTCAGCCCCAGGAGGGACCAGCCGTGTTTGCTGAGAGGGAGATTGTCCCCAAGGAGGGCCCTGGATGGGAGCAGCCACAGTCCTGGGACAGCTGCCATGGCCCCATCTCTTGTAATGTCTGGGAAATCTGTCTCTGCTCACTGTGATATTACTGCACTGTTCTCTCTCCTCTTCTCCTGTCCCATTGTTCCTGTTACTGCTGTTCTCCCTGAACGTTTCCACCTTTTCCCCCCTTCTCTTCCATTTTTCCTCCCTTTGTTCGTTGGGTTTGATACACTGTCCTTTTTTTTCTCTCTGTCTCTGTCCCTCACCTTTTTCCTCCTCTCCTTTTGGCTTGCTCTCTCTCTCTCTTTCTGCATGCTACACACCCACCCTCCTAGGAAAGGCACTTGTTTGATACCATATCACTGCTGATCCAGGAATCTCTGGAAGGAGAGCTGAAGCTGATGGACAACCTGTCAGGCTCTGTGTGCCATCATTATGCCCTCCCAGCTCCCGAATATTACAACTCTGAGAACCAGGTTAATATTCCTAATTTCCTGCAAAGTCTCCATCCAAACTCAATTTGACTGAGACCTTTAATAGCAAGTTAAAGTTCTTTATGTAATGCAGTCACAGGGATTTTGAACCATAAGTCACTTTGGCTTTTTCTGTGGGAGTTGATGATGTTGTATGTCAATGCAAGAGGAAGAGAACAGGCTCGGAGTTTCCCTCATCAACACAGTAAGAAGTTTTTCATTGGGATTTACAGGGTGTTGGAGGGGAAAGGCACAAAATTCCATCTCCATCCTTCAGTGGGGTTCTTGTCTTTGGCTTCCTGCTCCTAAGCAGGGCTCCACAGCAATGTCAGGGCAGAGCCTGGAGCATGGTGTGAGGTTTGCCCAGAGCAGAGCCTGAGCTGCTGGGATCATCAAATGATCTCTGTGTTCCATGCCTACTTGGACTGCGTGAAAATCCAGTTTGAAGGGTTTTCCTAAAGAGGCTTCTTGCAAATGGGTCACTGTAAACTAGATCCTCATGCTGATCTAGTGAATTTAGGAGGGGAGGCAGCCCTTAATGATGCACAAAAGTAACCCTGGGCTCCAGTGCTTTCTCAAACAGGCAACACTTGTTTAAAATTAGTTCATTTACTTCCTAAAATAAAATACCTACTTTTTAAAGTGCATTATTCTTTAGAGCAAATATTTTCCCTAAAACACAGCAGTGACCATAATAATAATTCAAGCACACCTATTTTTTTCTGCAGTTGAAATTGAGCAAATTCCATATGTCTTGATCTATTTCCCCCCTTCTTTCTGGCTAAAAATAGCAGAAGTTTTCTTGTTAAATCAGTGTGCTTATTTATGAGCTCACTGACACTCTAAATTACCCAACTCTCGGTGGTTCATTAGAGGAAAGGAACAAGCTTAGGTAAAATGAAACCCTACTGCAGATCTTTATATAGCAGGGTAACATGTCTCCCTCTGATTGCTCCATATTGCATCCCAGAGTCTATTAAGCTATAGGAAGTGGTTGCCTCGAAGAATTGCCAGAGGAATAGAAACAGTAGCTTTGGCAGGGAAGGCAGAGGGTCAGTAGGAAACTCAGGGAGAGCTGGTTGAAAATTTTTTGTCACAACATTTTTCATCAGAAAGTGCTGCTGCAGCAAAAAAAAATGGGTTTGTTTTGACATTTCCATAATGAAAAAATATAGCATTCCGGTCTGCAACGGCTTTTTCTGTTAAAATTTAAGCTTTTTTTCTTTTTCTTTTTTTTTTAATCCTCTCTCTATAATTAAAACTGGTCTAAATCAGTTGGATGTCTCCAACAAAATGTTTTGACGGCTTCAAACTCAATTCCAGGTTTGGGAAGGCTGAAGGGGGCTGATGTTTTGTTTACATTTCGGCTTTTCTGTTCACACCATTTATCATGTTCTCAGGCAAGTCAGGAATTCAGAGCAGAGCTGGGACTTGCTGAAAGCAACCTGATTAATAGCAGCTCCCAGCGGGGCAGGAGCTGCTGGTGTCCACCTCGCTCCTGCACAGCCTTTCCTGGCTCCAGTCATTGGTCCCTGTTTGGGATTCCTGTCCTGGCAGCCTTTGCAGTGATGCCTTTTTGGGGAGCCTCATATGAAATCAGGAGCTCCAAGCATCTCTCTCATCCCCTGCCAGCGGATGGCTGTGCTGGAGGAGATATCAAAGCCAAGGTTAGATGAGAGGAGCCCGACCCTCTCACTTATCTCAGCTGCATTTTGAGCCTCTCCAGACTCACTCATCGCCGGGTTTGTTCCACCCCACGGCTGCCATTTCTAAGAGTGAGAAAACCCAGTCCTTTGACAACTTCAAGGCAAGAGATCTGGGCCTCTGTGTTTTCTCTTGGAAGATTTGCTGCTGCTGAAAGACTTTTTAAGCACAGAGGATGGCAAAAAAAAAAAAAAAATGAAACTGCACAGTGAGAAGTGGAAGCAGCAGGGCAGATGGCCCCTGTGGGTGTGAGCCAGGTGTGGAGGTTACCTGATGAAATGCCATTCCTGGTGCCATCAGCACCATCCAGGGAGGGGATTTGGGAGGGGCTGAGCCCACTACAGGGCAAACACCCCCTCTTAAGTGCCTGGCAGCAGAGCTGCTGCCCTGGGGGAGATGCTGCAGTCCCATTTCCCCCTCTTTTTTCCTCTGAAATCTGAAGTGACATTTTCACATTTCTTATAAAAAGACCTCCGTGTCTAGGGAGAGAGCTTCATCAATGTTTTGATAAGGATTTTTATCGATTGTTTGAATGCCTTCAGTGGGTATCCATTTGTGCAAGACGTGTGGGAACAGAGGAAGTGTGGCTGTTCTGCACCAATTCCCAGCTTGGGATTTCTCAGTGCTGGAGGAGGCAGCTGGGGCCAGGGCTGGGGGACATTTGGGGGCTGAAAAATGCAGGTGGCTATTTTAGCAGGACAGTTATTGGTGGCACTGGAGGCTCTTTAGCCAGCCAGAACACACTGAAAGCACCATGGTGATTTTTGCTGACCAAAATCAAGCTTTAAGTTTCTTTTAGCCATGGGGAAATGAATTATGGTCCCGCCTGCAGCCTCCCTGGGGCATAGGGAAAGGCACACTCCATACCCCACCTGGAAAAAGGCTCTGTTGTTGGGGGATCTTTGCAGATTCAACAAATTTAGCTTAGAAATCAATGTGGTTATTTGGGGGGAACAGTTTCAGAGATACCAGATCGTGGAGCCTCTTGTATTTGATCACAGCCAAGAGGATAAATCTCTCCAGTATGAAAGTAATGTTACTTTTGCTTCTTTATGTAGACAGGAGAACAGCAAAGCACAATGCTAGCATTAGTGTATGGTTTTAAACCCCTTCCCAGATCACTGGTAAGCATTTAAATATTAATATCCCACTCTTTTTTAATTTCTTTGTTATATTTCATTTCTTTAATGTTCTGTCCCTGGTAACAATGTGCATGATGTAGCTTCTCCCACTGCAAGGATATTGCTTTAGTGTCTAGGAGTATTTAGATTATGATACTTTCTTTTTTTCTTTTCTTTTTTTAATTTTCTTTTCCGAAAGATTTGTGTCCTGGTTTCTTATGTTTAATCATCTCTCCCTTTAGATACCTCTAGCTGAGATGGAGGCTCTGTCTCTGACGTCAGATATTCTCTCTGAAAAGTCCTGGTCCTTAGCTCTGACGGATGACTCTTTTCCTGATGACATTAACACACACTTACTTAATGCTCTGGAAAGCAATGTACATACACTGGTCGCTGTGTAGTCTGATGTTTACAGGGTTCGAAATACTGCTTTCACCTCCCTGCACCTGCCTAATGGCATTTCCAGCTCCAGCCCTTCCCAAACAGCACCAGCCTCTCCCCATTAATGCCATTAGGTCCTGGGTTTTGTCACTCTTGCTCACAATCTTGGCTCCTTGCGAGGAACGAGTGGTTATTTCAATTTTTCTTTCGGTGTCTTATGTATAAACAACGTGTTTTCTGCAAGTAAAATAAGTAGTAAAAAAAAAAAAAAAAACGCTTTGGAAAGCGTCAAGGTTGAAATTTCCTCCCCATCTGAAACAAATCAGTGGTGCTGCACGAAGAGACACCCTTGAGCTAATGGCTCGTGTCCTCTGCTGAGGGGTCAGCCCCAACCCCTCGGTTTGGAGTGGATTTTTGTCTTTATGAGCACAGGCACCACAAGGCTTCTTGCATGATTGGTGCCAGACTGTTTATTTTACAAATATCAGATGGGGATCTCTCCGAGATGATGCTTGTTTTGGGAATTCTTTCTAGCCGTCACCATACTGGAAAAAAATTTTTTTTGGACTATTCAGTGTCTTTTTGACTGACATAACCAGTATTTTGAACCCTGCCTTAACCATCTCCTCTTTGAAACATTAGACATTTTTAGCTGTGTAGCAGTCGAGTGCTTTTTTTCTGCTGTACTACAGACATAACTCCTTTCCCAACATTTTTAGATCATTCTTGTTTTCTTTGTTGTTGTTCATGTACCTGCCTTTGGATGTTTGTGTTGTTCATAAATTTTCTGCCATATTAGCTGACTGTCACCCTAATTAGCACTTATTTGGGAAACATCTCTTAAACCGTGACAATATTTCCCATCATGCTTCACGGCATCCTGTGCAAAAGATTTTGTAAACTCAATGTTTAACTTTTTGTATGAGGCTTTTTGTTTCAAAATTAGTCTGGAGAGTTGGACAGAGGCGAAACCCTTCTAGTTTCGAATCAGATTAGACAACCTTGTTTGACAGCATTGCAAAGTCTCAAGGGTATAGCCAGGAAAGATGGTTTTTCTCCCCTCTCCAAAAAAAGCAAAACCATGTGGAACAAAAGATTCTGTGAATTTTTGTCAATACCTACCAAGTGTTTGGTCACAACAGTTGCCCAGACTCCTGAAAAACTGCAAGCTTTCATTGAAATCTCTTCTAAATGCAATATTTTTACACTTTGTTTAGACGTGGCTTCAGTTGAAAAATATCTCCCAATGTTTTGTTTGACTCAAAATAGATTTGGATTGGGATTTTTTTTTCTTTTTTCTTTTTTCTTTTTTTTTTTTTTTTTGGTTCAATGAAAACTTGGATTTGATTTTCAGTCAAGCCAAAACAACATGTTTTTCAAAAAGTGGTTTTTCAAAAGTACCACTGAACCAAAAAGTCACGTGCTCCCACTGCTCTGTGGGCTGGACTGGGAAGATCATTTTACAGCCATTTTCAGTGGTTTTCATGAATTTCACTCATGAGATTTCCCTCAAGATAATCCAAAATTGGAAAGGAGCCCACTGTGGTATTGGATCCTGTCAATGAACCTAAAGGTTCACTGAAGGTTGGATTGGATGGGATTTTGGCTCCAAGTTCTTGTGTTCAGATCCAAACAGGGCTGAGTTGGACATCTCAGGTTTCAGGTCAGCTTTTCTGCTTTAGGCTCAGTAATAAGATGGCTAAACAGCCTGAACTGGGCAGAAGGGGAAGGCAGGGAGGAACCCCAAACCCAGAGAGGTTCCCAAACCCAAAGTCTCAGCTTTACCAGCACAGGTTTTGCTCTTCTTCCCTGAGCTGTACCAGGAGACTGCAATCTCCCTTTTCTAGGCTCTATCCAAGCTCTATCCAAACCAGCAGTTTCACAAGGACTGAAACAAATGCTGCATGGCAGTGCAGACCTGTTTTGTTCATTAAATTTGCAACAGCGGTATTTTTTTTTCCTTCCCTGTCTTTTCTTCTTTTTTTTTCCTCATTTGTTTTTCCTTTTTGCAAATTCCTTTTAATCTCATCATGTTTCTTGTGCAAATGAAATGCCATGGTGAAATTTTGGTTTTATGACTGAAGGATAAAATTGGGATAAAAAAAAATCTTGGTGTTGATTCCGGAAAACCTATAATGCACTGAGTGAAAGGAAAATTTATCAGAACATAAGATTTAAAGTCTTCTAAAAATGATCAGCCAAGTATCAGCCTACAGTGGCACAAACTTATTCCTGTGCTTTTCCATTGAGACATTTTAACGATTAAAAAATTGTTTCATTAGAAATACATGGGGAAGATGACTTTGCTTCCGTTTTTGCTAATACCCTCCAAGACAATAACACCCAAGAACATTTCTGGGATGGAGATGTTTTCTTATGAAATCAGACCTGAATCCACTCAATATTGCCTCTGGTGCTGCTCACTCCAAGAGTCTCTTTGGCTGTAAAAATTCCACAGTCAACATATATACAATAACCCTCACTTGCATTAGATCCCTTCTAATTAGAGAATGACTTCCACCCTGAAGCAGTAGGTTTAGATATCCTTTTCAATAAAATAGGTTTAGTTATTCATTACGTGAGAAGAAAATCCAATAAAACTGTGCTGCGAGCCAGAACAGGAAATATTTTTGGTAAACTTGTTTTTGCATTTGGGTTGTGGGTTTTTTGTTTGTTTTTTTCCCTTTCTTTTATCATCAGAAGAGGAAACGACTCACCTTTCCAAAGCCTGCCTTGCTGATGAGGGCACCTAGGGAGCAGAGTGTCAAAGCTCTGCCAAGCATGTGACCTTTGCTGGCCTTGAGGCATGATGCCTTCTTTGCATATCCCTGAAATAGTCATGGTTTATCCCTACGGTGTGGCTTCCTCTGTTTCTGTGGTCCATCGTGTGAGAGTTTCTTGACAACCCCAGTGGAGGGGATGGCTCCCTGGTAGCTCCATTCGTGCACCCTGTGCATGCCCATCGTGCCATCCTGGTTGCAATGGCTGTCGCTCGCCTTTCTGGGCACTTCTCCTCTTTCCCACCCTCCCAGTCCTTCTCTCCTCATGTTTTTCTTCCCCCCAGGCTGATCTCCGCTCCAAAGACGACGTGCTGGCCCTGTCCCCCAGCAAGGACCTGCTGAGCGTGAGGAAGCCCTCGGTGGGACGTACCCACTCCTTGCCCAACGACAGCTACATGTTCCAGGCGCCCTACTCCAGCCCTTGCCCGGCCTCCCTGGGTGACAGGAAGCCACCACATCACAAATCCCAGTCAGGTACATGTCGCTGTTGAACCGCTAGCAGAGAGAAGTCCAGGTTCTCAGTGTGGCATAAAGATGATATTTTATTAATTAATTCCAACTTATATAGACTTTCAAAGGTCACCCGGATTGGGCCAATTCAAAACCTCCCCCCAGGTTGATTGGCCAGGCTTGAATCGTTCATATCTTGAGACACTGTTCCAACAACATCCAAACGTTATCTTCGTTTATAAAACACAGGAAGAAGAGAGAAAGATTTCTCATGGGAAAGGTCTGTGCTAGCCACAGGTACACATCTCCCAGCTGGGGCAGGAGCAGGATTTTCCCAAGTTCTTCAGTAGAAGGGGCAAATTGCCACTGGTTTCCAGTTGTGTGTCCAGAGCTGTGGGATGGCTTTGAAAAGATACTCCACAACTTGAAAAGTCCCTTCACAACTTACAAATTCCCTCCACCATTTACAAAGTCCAGTTAAAGATAAAAACATAACTGTTAAAGATAACTCCTTTCCTCAGAACCTTTTGGCAGTGTGGCAGTGGCCTCGCTCAGCACTGATTGTCCCCTTCCTGGTTCCCTAAGGTTACTGTCCCTACAGCCTGGGCTACATCTGTCCCACCTGATGAAATCCCAGTAGAGAAATATTTCCTCCTGTTCCTTCCTTCCTGCTGTTTTTTGCAGCAGTCCCTGTTCTGGCAGGTTTTGGAAGCTCTGTCTGGGAGCATCTGTGAAGGATGGGAAGATGGTGTCTCTAAATGCCTGTAAAATGAACATAAATGTGCTGAATTGGGAGACATCTCGGTGTGAGATGAATGGGAAAATGAGAGAGTGTGGAATTGTTCTTCCCAGCGTGCGTGGTTGGGATATACATCTCGGAGCTGAATTCAGAGATATTCTTGGGTACAGGGAGAGCTCTCCCTGCCTGAACCTCAGTCCCTGTCCTTGCAGCTACCTCCCAGGGCTTTTCCCTGTGCCCCCATTTCCTCTACCTGCCAGGGGTTACCTGGGGCTGGGAAGTGAACAGAGACACCTTTAATTCGTCTGTATGTGCCATCATTTTAGACATTTGTCACAGATAAGACAGGGAGGTTTTTACAAGCATTGCCATTTGAAAGCCTCTAAGCAGAACATAATTTTGGCACTGTTCAGAATGGTAGGAGATTTGAACAGATTAGAAATAAGATGTTGAAATTTGCATAGTAATAAGAATTCGGATGAATAGCTACTGTTGAACAGAAGCAAAAAAAAAAAAAAGATATGGGCACAAGGGAGGAAGATGAATCTGGTGTTGTGAGAAATCTCTGCCACAATACACAATTTTCAAGGTCAAGAGCAGTGCTTTGAAGAACCTGTTTGCACATAATGCTAATGGTGCAGCTAAAATCCCATTGAAATCAATAGCAAATCTCCCATTACCTTCAACTGAGCCAGAATTTATGGGTCTCTGTAACAGTCAAGGAATTCCTGACCACACAAGAGAATCATGTTTGCTTCAAAGGGAATTTCCAGTGCTTCATTGTTGACCCTTAATTTGGATGTATTTGTACTGTCTTGAACAAAAACTATGTCAACAAGGGACTGGGGAATTTCTGAGTCCCTTCTTTTTCAAGATTTCACTTCCCAGTTTCAGCTTGGAGAATTGAATATCCCTGTCTAACAACCCTGGCTTGCTGGGAACAAGCATTGCACCCTTGTAAATCCACAGGAAAAGCTGTTCCACTGAGGTGTAGCAGAATTACTTTGGAGAGGTAAAGCTGACGTCTTATAACCACATTAAGCAATTAAACCTTTTGTGTTTTTCTCCTGTTGGTGAAATTCCAGCCCTCTTAAGCAGGCCAGAGTGCCAGGAGGTGGGTAAGGTGCCCAAATTCTGACGTATCACTGTCCTCTTCCACCTCCAATGTCACTGCTTTTCAGGGTGGGGGAAGTCACCCCCACCTGTTTACAGTTTGTAATATTATAGAGTGCAGTGAAGACAGCAAGAGGTGCCAGGCGCCTCTAATAAATCACCACAGCCAAGCCATAATATTTCAAGCTGAGAAGGTTTTGTTGTCAGAAACATTGGCGCTTGCAGGAGGTATTTGTTTGAATACTCCTTCGTAATGGGGCTGTTGTTCTGGGAAGGATTCCAGGACAAATGAGATTCTCTGGGATGCAGTCCAGGTTAAATGAATTGTTTTGAAAAACGTTGAGCCTGTGTGTGGGGGGAGCACGCAGAGTTTCAAACCTCTCAGAAGAAGTAGCCAGCAACCACAAAGGGTCAGGAAGAGGCTGGAGAGTATGTGTTTCCTTCTCCTGGGAGGCTTTGTAAAACCAGCCTTGAGAGCTGCCAGGTGCTGTTCCCTTCCACTTCATTGCCAGTGTGTGTCCACGCTGGTTTGGAGATCCCAGCTGGGCTCCATGCAGGCTCAGGCATGGAGACATCTCCTGGAGCCTTTCAAAGTGAGATGCTTGTGGTGCTCAGAGGTGAGGCTGCCTGCAAAGTTGTTGGCCTGGAAGCAGGGATGCAGGAGTTGCCAGTTCAGATGAACTTGTAGTTCCTAGTCTTCTGTTCTCAACAGGAGCTAGTCCCAGTTGTATCAGGGGGAAATGCCAAGAAAAATGAAATAATAGACAATGCTGGAGTAATTTATTAGTCGATGGGAGTTTTTTTCCCAGTTGTGGAGAGCCAGCTGCTGAATTCAGTGGTTTTGCTGTGCGTGTCAGATCCAAGGTGCAGCAGAGCAGTTTTCCCTGGGAGGTCACCGAGGTTAGGACACAACCTTTGGGGGAGCATGTCCCATTTTTCTGCCTCTTCTCCCCTCCCAAGGTTCCAAGGCGTCGGTGCAGTCGCAGCCAGCAGACACCAGCTCTCTCCTGCAAATCCCAAAGGACCATTTCCACCACATAAGAGCTCATGACCGTTTGGTGGGGGACAGCAAACCCCAGGTCTCCCAGCAGGCTCACTCCCCTTCTGCTGAAAGGCTGCTCCGCAGACAGGTAAGCAGAGTTATGATCACAAACCTGCTGAGCTTTTATATTGATGCATTTCCTGGTTAACTGCGCTTTAAATTCAAGGAGGGATCTGCAGAGAAACCTCCGGAGAACTGTAATTCTCCTGCAGAAATAACAAAAAGGTTGATGATTTTTGATCTGAAAGCCATCCAGGAGTCTCCAAAGAATGTGCGTGATGAGTATCATGTCCTTTGGCAACATGCCTAAATATTCTCCACATTGTTAGCACTTTATTTTTTTCAATCCTCTTCATAAATGCAGCCAAATGCTCCCCAGGGGCTCGTTGGGGTTGAGGAACTAATTCTTAACTGCTGTGATTTTTCGGTGCTTGAAAGGACACAGGGATTGCAGGCTCCATCCCAGGCCACCCCTCCTCTGACTCCTCTGGTTTCCCAAAAGAGGAGAAGTGTTTCATGGAAATTTGTTATCTCTTATGCAAACCCATCATGGGAAGCATACTGGTGTTAGAGTGAGAATTGAAAATTAAAATCTTATTCCATCAGCTGTGAGCTTTTAAAAAGTTTGACTGTATGCAAAGCAGAACACGTTTTATTTTGCAACTGGTTTTATCTCTGGTTTTTGCCTGGCATTGATTTAAATCCTGATTCAATCAAAGATCTAAGAGATCTAATCAAAGATTCCAGTCTGGTTGATTGGAAGCATAAGTTTAGACTTATCTTTTTTTAGTAAAATACTGAAACTTGTGCTTCACTCTCTCATTTTTAAACATATTTCAATGATTGTGCAGCTGGACCAGGACCAGAAGCACGTCTGATTCAAAAACTCTGCTTTCTTCAGTAGTTCCATGCCTGATTTTACATACACAAAGGGGATTGGTTCTATTTTTTCAAAAGCAATTTCTTCCCCCTATGAAAATATTCCCATTTCTTTCATCTTTTAATCAACATTGACAAATTAGACAGTTGATTCATTAAGCTCTAAAAATGGATGTGAAGTACCAAGGTTAACAATTACATTAGTCTGTAATGCTAAATTGACATAAGAAATTCCTTGCATGTATTCATTTGCACGGGGCTGGCCAGCTACCCCAATCACCACTAATGGGGAAACTAATTGATGTCATGATTCCAGTTCATAACCACTCTCTCTTGCTTTCTAATGAATAACAGACCCATCCTTTTGAACCGATCTAGCTGGAATAAATTACCATGTTAGCCATCTTCTCCAGTCTAATTTTGTTCATATCTTTGATGGCTTCTTTCTCTAGACCTTTTCATATGTTTAAGTCAATTTATTGCCCTCCCTCCCTCTCCCTGATCATGCAGTGACTTGAAAATGCTCTTGGAGTGGCAGTTCAGAGAGCAAAGAGCCTCGTGGCAGTGAGCTGATCAGTCCATGGGCAAACCCAGAAAGGTTGGCTGCCTTGGGCAGACTCCTGAGCCACAAGGAGCTCCCAGTCTGGCTAATGGGAGCAGTGAGGTTTTTCCTGGTGACATTGCTGTTACTGTTAATTGCAGACTTGATGGCCAGACACTGGGAATCTTGGTCCTTTAAGAGGCCAAATTCCCTTTACAGCCCCAGCACTTCTGCTTGCTCAGGTGCTCTATGCTTGGCTCCTTTTTATTGCTACCACTAATTTCTCACTAGCACATCAAAGAGCCCAAACTGGCAAAGCAGTTTGGTTTTCAGCACCCATTTCTCCTTATCGTTACAAATACTGCATGCAATTCTGATTTGTTTTTTCTTTTTCTTTTCTTTTCCTTTCCTTCCCTTCCCGCTCGTGCCTTTTCCTCTCCCGAATCCGTAACAGATAAACCTTGTCCACCACATACCTGGTCCTTGCACTTTCCCTGAGCACTAAAACCTGTGTGTTTAACCTCCCTTTCCCTCCAGAGTGCTGGAGAGCGAGCACAGCCCCCACAGTAACGTCCAGTTTAGACTGCGGAATGTTTGACAATTAGCGATGCACTCGCAGAGGAAGATGAGTGGATCGGATGCTTTGGGAGAACATTCCTGCTGAGGACTGCGCTCCTCGGCAGTGCATGGCACTTTTCACCAGAGGAATTCTACCTGAAATTAAACCTATATTGATTTTGTAGTTCCAGGACTGTGTATCCAAGGTGTAGCCCACACCAAGCTGTGGCTGCTACAGGTGTACACCCCACTGGGATGGCAGAGGGTCCTTTTATTTTCAAACAAACCAGTAAAACATTTGTACAGTTACTACTCACAACAACCACAGATGCCTGTATCATAGGCAAAGAAAGAGCTGGTGGTGACTAATACTGTCGTGGTGTGCAACACAGGTTGGTGTGCAAGCAAAAGTAATGATAAGAATTACTTTTTGCTTCTGTATTCGACTTCTGTGTGGTCTGTGTCTCTTTTCAGGATATGAACATGATTTCTTCTCCCAAACACTCACTAAAACTACTGGTGCTGAGGAGACCAGAATAACTTCACTCCTGACTGATTAGTTGCCAGTGTTTTGCTGTGAAATTTTAACTAGAAAGGATTCACCAGCACTGGATGAAATTGTTTGCCATATTAAACATTCTCTGAGCTGTCCCCATTGACAAAGGGAGCACGATGTGCAGATGCAGCAATAGACTCTGGTGCTTCTGTGCACACATGGACACACTGCAGCTGACGAGAGCTTTGCTGAATAGAGATCATTTGGCTCAAACGATCCTTGCGGGACAATATTTATATAAAGCGTATGATCATTTCGGGGCGATTTGTCACAAAAGTATTCCTTAGCATGAGGAATTTCATCATTTCATCTCCTTACGCTTTTCTAAAGGACTGGGACCAGCTGTGTGCGTTTCCTCCAGATTTCCCTGTGAAGATTTTTATCTTTAAGATCATTTAGGAGTCCTCTCAAACAGAGAGTCTGCCTTTAAGGCCAGTTAACGTGGCTGATTTATAAAGCCTTTTGACAAGGAACGCAGTGCAGTGAAAAGGCAAAGCCTTCAAAACATGCCCGAGGTTCCCTCTGCCAGCAGGCACTGATGCTGTGTAAGGTTCCAGACAGCCAAGGCAAAATGTGCCTTAGGAAGCCTGAACTTCAGCATCAGAATGAATTGAAATAATTACAGATTATTATTAGTCCAGCTTTGGACTCCAGCGTTTCACCACAGGATGGTGCAGAGTGGTGGCTCCAGCCTGGGGACCAAAGCCAGGGACAGGCTGTCGCCTTGAGGCTGGCACACAGTGGGGTTGCTCTGGTGTTGCTGGCTCTTGGGATCCTGTTCCAGGTCCTCAGCACCACCTGAGCTAGAGAAGGGAGTTCACAGCCTCACCTGCACATCCTCCCTCTCCTGCTCACACCTGGGCTGCTGAAATTATCGAGGGCTTTGCTGCAGACCCTCACATTTTGCAAAATGAGAACACACATAATTTTGGGTGGGGGCATTGTGGTTTTGCAGCCCTCCATCCTCAGAGGAGAAAGCTAAAGGTCAGCCGTTTAGGAAGGGTGGAGGGCTGTCACACAGGGACAAACCCACAGATCCCTGGTGATGGGAACTGGGAGAACCCACAACTCAGGTCATTCTAGGAGTCAGTGGGTCTGTGCTGAGGGATCTCAGCAGAGCTGAGTGCCCTGTAAGTTCTGTGCCTTGCCTGTACTAACCTTTGTTTGGTCTGTCTCTCTCACCTGGCAACTCCTCTCCTCCCCAACCCCTCTGCGCTCCGATACAGATGGCGATAAGGAACGACTCTCTGGATAGCAAGGAGAATCTCCACACCGAGGTGAGTGAACTCTCTGACCCAAATGTCCCCACTGTGCCCAAGGAGGAGTCACCAGTGGCTCTGACGCCCTCAGAAGCGAATGAGTTGGCTGCCTGGAGTCGGGCGAGCGTCCACACGCAGCAGCATTCCCACAATCAGTATAATATTTCAAAGCAGGCACCAGCATCCTGTGCTTGTGCAGACTCGTATCAGGAGACCCCTGGAGATTCAATGGACCAAGAAGTATCTGAAATAAACAGCTCCTCGGAGCCTTTCACTTCAGAAACTTGCACAGCCTCGAGTGCCTGTTCAGAGGGTCTCACTCCTAAGAGGAACGTGGGCAATGCCGGCAACGTGACGCTGAAGGACCTGAAGAAATACCACAGTGTAGACACCCAGGGTCTGCTAAAAAAACCACCCTCGTGGTTGGACGATCAAAGGAGACATTCAATAGAGATTTGTTCCATGGAAAACAGCCCTCAGCACCATTCCACGTCCAGCTCCTCTGGCTTCATAAGTCAGGTGGTCAGTGAAATGGAAGGCTTGCAAGGAACGCGGCAGAAGAAAAAACTGAGCCCTCCCTGTATATCTATAGATCCACCTGACGGGCAGAGTTTGGGACCTAGGGGACCTCACAGCATCTCACCTGCCAGTGGAGACGTTTGCTTGAGGCGGCGTGCTCCGTCCTGTGAGTCCAAGGATTCGATGGATATAGGGGATTCACTGCTTCCAGACAGTATGTCAACATCTCCCACCCCAAAGAAAGACTTGTTGACACTTCCTAGCTTTTCCTTTGATCAAACGGAAATGGACCCCTGAGTTACTTTTCTGTTGGTGCCAAATGTTTTCTTCCTTTCATGTAATAGGGAAAAAAAAAAATTATAAAAACTCTGTACTCCACAATGGCACTGGGTAAAAAATTTCCAAAGAAAGATTAAAGAACCAGCTGGTTAAAAGAGTGGTTAACCTATATCACGCTTACTTAAGCATATGTTCTGCTTAGGTAAAAGCAATACAATGTGCAGAATCTATATGTATATTATATTTTATTAAATTAATTGAATCTAGTATTGCGGGATGTAGTACATTTTGTGACTAAAGACTCATTTAATTTTCTTCTATTTTATGTATCTCAGAATATTTCTGAGATAAAGTTGGTTTTTATGAATATTTTAACCTGAAAAAATATATATTTAATCCCTTCTCTTTTTTTTTTTGTTTTTGTTTTGTTTGGGTTTCATTTTGTTTTGCAAAGCACAAAATGTAGCCAATTAGTGCATTACAGAGGAAATGTATCCCACAGTCAGCAGTAAATAAGGATTATTTAATGTAATTTATTTTTCCCCTTGGACTTCAATGACATTCTGGGAAAACTATTGTTTGTGTAGTATAGAAACACAGCGGCAATTTTTTAACAGAATATTCCAATCTTGCATAAAATTGACATCAAGGGTGTGAAAGCAAATGCTCAGACCCAGGAAGGTCCAACATGCTGACAGATGTCTGAGGATGGTGAAGGCAGAGCCATTTGACAGTACGAGATATATTGAATATATTGAATATTGAGAGGATGTTATAGATCATCCACTGTCAATCACATCAATGGTTCATTTTCATACGTGCCTAGGAAACAGGCAGCAAAGGCCTGTGGTCACTTCTGAGATGTTTTTCCAGTGTCTCCAGGATGGACTGTTTATTTTGCTGAGTTTCACACCTCCATCATCCCTCCGTTTGCAGTGGAGCTCCTCCTCTCTGCTCTGTGGAAAGGAGATGAGGTCACATTTAGGACTCACAGTGGGTGAATTCAGGGCAGACATGGCACAGCACTGGGCTTAAGCACACGCCTAAAGTTAAGCTCTTGCCTAAAATGCCTGGAGGTTGATCATATTGAAGTAATTCTTGAAAATTAAAATCCTATGCTTACATTCTACAGAATCCATGCCCTTCTGTGAGTTATTTTACAGGTTACATGGAAGGAAGTCTGCAGGTACTGAAATGACTGCTGATTTGCAGTAAAACTGCCAGGTATTTTGCTATCACTGCTAGAGTTAATTTCCATGACCCTAACTGCAATTTTATTTCCAATTTATCAATAGCCTTAAGCAGCAACATGATGATACAAAGTGGATAAACCCAGAATTCATGTCCTTACTTTATAGCATCAGTCATCTCAGAAATTACCTGTTTATTCCTGTGCTAACGCCCTCTGCCAAAAACAATCCATAAAACTGGACAGCACAGCCTGAAAACCATGAGAGGCTGGCTCTGTTTGACACATCCCCCTCCTCACATGACTGATGGAAGCCAGGCATTCACTCCACTTCCATAAAATCCCATTAAGATGGAGGCTAAATTAGACTGCAGGCATGCTTTGAAGTGTGCCAATAGTCACAGGTTTGAAGCCACGTCCGTGGATCGTGCCTCTGAACCAGCACAGGCAGGAGGAGGATTTGTGCTAATTCTGTCAGTCGGGAGTTTGTAACTTCTTGAGATCTTTTCAAATCACTACAACATGCTGATGCACAGCCTTTTATCCATTCAGAGATTAGGCTGTTTCCACCACGTGTATCTGCATTAGTTTGGAGTGCACACACGAGGAGAAGGTGCTGTTTGTACCCCACAGCCTACGTGAGGTCCTAAGCCCCTTTATTTTCACTGGAGGACGTTTGCTCCATAAACAATCCCTATTGATTTCCATGTCCTGGAGAAACGTAAGGGCTTTCAGCAGGAAGTCAGGCAATCAGTGTATTTGAAGTAGGAGGATTAACATTCTGTACTATTTACTGCAGTTAGATTAATTCTTGGCTGGGACATTTTCCCCTCTTCACCACGGGCCCATACAGAGCCCACTCTCTTTGATATGCCAGCCCAAATCCAGAGTTAAGCCTGTCTAAAGCAATGATTTCAAACAAACTTTTCATCAGTTCTTCCCCCAGATCATATTTAAGGAAATAATAAAATTACAGTGTATTAAGCCTGAGAAATATTCTTAATCCCTTTTTTGGTTTTACACTCATAATGAGCCCTAGCTTTTCCTTTCACATGTGCTAAATAATTTGGGAAACTAGCTAGGCCACTAAAATTGCCATCTATAGCTCCTTAATGATTAGGATTGTGTTCACATAGTTGGAATGACACTACTCTACAGATCCTTCCTTACAAAAACCCCACTGAACATTTTAGCTAGAAATCAAGGCACAAAACAGTGATGTGATGTTAATCCAAATGCTCAACCCCAAATGTAACAGAAAGCCTAAAGGCTCTTCTATTTTCACGCTTGGGGTTTTGCCCACTGACAAGGTTTGTGGAAGTAACAAAAAGTTTACATCATACATGAATATTCCGTAAAGAGCAGCCAATAAAAGATACTCTATGGTGATGCATTCAGGAAAAGAAATCCATGTAAAATAGATTGTTTTCTAAACCAGATAAGTTTTTTCTAGATGCCCTTTTGAAAGTCAAATACAAATGTACTGCAGCGCGTGCAATAATACTCAAACCATTTTAAATACCTTCGGGGGGGTTTTATAGAATTTGACTTTTTTAAACCGAGTGTACAAAATCCACAGGAATTCTGTAGAATGGTTATGTTGATAGAATTTTTTATATTTTTGTAGAAATCTATAGAGAAATTGTTAAAAGTCTGCGTAGCATCTTGGCAACAGAAGCAGCTCTTATTATCTACGAGTTTCTTTTCCTAAACCTGGAGCCAAACCTGCTGTGTTACACCCTGCAGAGCATCCAGGTCGTGTTCAGGAGGCAGCAGCTAAGCTCAAGTCGCACGATATTGCAGTGCTATTACTGTCCTAGAACCGTACCCACAAAAAACACCTCCCCCAGAGCTCAGCCCCTGTCCATGGTGAAGTAGTCGCATGGCTCTCCAGCTCATTCAAGCACACCAGCACTTTATACTGTGGATTTACTGTATGCAGGTGGGAGGAGGATGTTTTGTTATTGCCAGTCTTGGCACAGTGGGGGAAAAGGAGATTGCAGACGTGTCTGGAAAAATGTAAATTCCATTCTTGCAGCCCCTCGCACATAGAAGTGATTTTTCATAACTCGGTTACAGGTTTGTACTGTAGATATTTTGGAGGAGGGCAAAGAAAACACTGTTTTTGACTTCTGTGGATTGCACTCAGCACTAGGTGTGTTCAAGGAGAAAAAAAAAACAAGAAAAAAAAAGAAAACAAAAGCATTAGCACTGTAAATTAGGCTATGCCCCCGTCTCCCCTTTTCTGCCCCTTTGGCTATAATAACCCATGTACACTATTACACGAGGTGACTAGAGTAGGCACAGTACCATTGCAATGTCCGTAACAACCTAGTATATATGATAGAACTTTGTATTTAATAGTTAATATATTGTTATACTGTATCAGGTATATAGGCCAAAACGAGGTCTTTTGGTCAGGGCAACAAAAGGTGGTACTCATGGGGAAAATTGGATTAAAATGTTCCTTTTTAAAAAAAAAAAAAGAAAAAAAAAAGAAGACAAAAACTGAGTGTAAATCTTTACAAATGACAAAAACAAATGTGTCCTATTAAAAGCTTTTGAAAAGAAAAACAACTGTGCATTTCCCTTTTTATGTTGCTGTTGCTGATGATAATCTGTATCACTCTGAGCGGTCAAGCCTTTGGTCGTGTTTTAATTGCAAACAGTTGGAGGAGGAATCAGATAGCAGCGGTGGCTGGGAGGCTGGAAGGAAGATTGGGAAACGCTGGCCCTTTGTGGAGCAATTTGGTGTGACCACGAGCAGATCTGGCCCTGGACACTGCCCAGGGTGTGCAGAGTGACCAGCAGGACCATGGGCTGTGTCCCTGTGGATCCCTCTGCAGGAACAGCTCTGCATGAGGCTGAGGATGTCAGGACTGCAACAGAGAGAGCTGCAGCCAAGGGGGAAAGGATGGAGGAGAAGGGGCAGATCTGATCTGTCTGTGAAGAGGAAGATGCTGGACTTTTCTACTCATTCACATCTTTGGGTTTTCCAGCCTGAAATCCAGCAGTGTCTCCTGCCATCCTTTAACTCCTTGCAAAGCAGAGCTGGTGGGGATGGCACTGCCTGGGGGCTGAAGGGCAGCAGGGGCTCAGAGCCCAGGGGCTGCTTAGGTACCACCAGAAACATTTCACAGAATCATGGAATGGTTTGGGTTGGGAGGGACCTTAAAGCTCATCTCCTTCCACCCCCCTGCCATGGCAGGGACACCTTCCACTATCCCAGGTTGCTCCAAGTCCTGTCCAGCCTGGCCTTGGACACTGCCAGGGATCCAGGGGCAGCCACAGCTTCTCTGGGCACCCTGTGCCAGGGCCTCCCCACCCTCACAGGGAACAATTTCTCCCTACTGTCTAACCCAAACCTGCCCGCCTTCTGTTTGAAGCCATTCCCCTTTTGTCCTGTCACTACAGCACCTTGTTAAAAGGCTCTTCAGGGTTTTTAGTGGATGACCTGTGTAGCTCCTAGCATGAAATCTCCTCTCCCCTGGGGAAAAGCCACTGGAGGGAGGAGCAAGGCACTGGGCACTCTGCAGCCCTGCTCCTCACTGCCTGCAATGATCTGATTGCTCTGCAGCAGAAGGAACCATAAACTGACAAGCAGAGCAGTTTTGTTGTCTAGAGGATGATTTGATAAAATCATCTCTTAGTAGAAACAGCAGGAAGGATGCTAGTCCTTAAACAGAGGGGAAATGTGGATCAGTTTAAAATCCCCTGCAAATGCACCCAGAGCAGGGCTCCAGGTGAGCTCTGTGAGGTGTCTGTGCTGTCCAGGCTGTGGGGCCAACCCCACCAGTCTGGAACCACTGGAATGCCTCCCCACCCCTTCCAGGCTTCAGGATCCTCAGGACATTAAGGCAGCTGGGCTGAGCCAAGGAAGCTGAGCACCTCACAGGCTGGAGATCTTCACACCTCTCTGCTCTCAGAGTTCAGTTCCTCATGGGCAACAGCAAATCACTCCCTTTCCAGCCCTGGGTTTCAGAGGAGCTTGGCAGAGGGCTTGTTTCTCTGCTCTGTTTTGTGTATTCCTGGATGAAGCTCTCCTGCTGAGTTTTGCTGTGGTTTTTCAAAGGCTCCAACCCGGGCTGCTGCTTGTGGATGTGCTCAATTTCCTAATCTTGGGCACAGCACTTTGTTATTCCCTTTGTGGAGAAATTGGGATGCCACCTGGAACCAGGCTGCTTTCTATGGAAAGGAAGCCACGCCTAGGGAAGCAGCACCTCGAATTTAATTTATTTCTTTATTCAGATGGGTGAACATGGGTCCTGCTCTCTTCAGGAGAGCAGTGTCCCATTATGTGCTCAACATCCCTCAGCCAGAGCTCTGCTAAGCCCTTCGAGATGATAAATAGGAAAGGCCTGTTTGTACCTTCTGTATTTCAAGTGTTCCAGAGACACAAACCGAGACACAGAAACACATCTTAGATGCGACCTGCACTAGAACCCCCCAAAACAAGGTAGGAAAAAGCAATATAGAGATGTGCCTGGCTCCCTCTATCACTCCCAGCACTCACGCTGACAGGGGTGAGGATTCCGCAGATTAAAGGGTTAAGACCAGGGAGGTTTTGGGGGCCAAGCCCCGCTGGCCGGAGCTGGACAGGGTGCGATGCCGGCGGTGTCCCCCGGGCACAGCGCATCCCGAGCCGCCCCGAGCGCGGAGTTCTGCTCCCACCTAGTGGGCGTGGGGCGAGGGGTCTGGCGAGCTGCCCCCTTGCCGGGCTCTGAGCCCCCCATTCCCGGGGAGAAGGCTCAGCAGGGCGTTGTGCTCCCTGCCAGGTGGTTTGTTCCCAGAAACAGTGCGGGATTGGTGTGTCTGTGGTGGGAATCACAGAACTGGTCAGGTTGGAAAAGCCCTCTAACATCACTGACCTGACCTGCCACCACTAAACCATGTTCCCAAGTGGCACATCTGTGTGTCTTTCAGATGGCTCCGTGAATGGTGACTCCACCACTTTCCCAATTCCAGTCTCTGAGCACCCTTTCAGTGAAGATGTCTTACCTAAGATCCAATCTAAACCTCCCTGGCACTACTTGAGGCCACTTTTTCTCGCTCTATTTCTTGTTACCTGGAGAAGGGACTGGTCCCCACCTGGCTCCTCCCTCCTGTCAGGGAGCTGTGGAAAGTGAAAATGCTCCTCCTAAGTCTCCTTTTCTCCAGGCTGAGCCCCCCAGCTCCTTCAGCCACTCCTGGTGCTCCAGACCCTTCCCCAGCTCCATTTTCCTTCTCTGGACATCTTCCAGCACTCCAGTGTCTTTCATGCAGTGAGGACCCCAAAACTGACCCCAAGATTCGAGGTGTGGCCTCACCAATGGTCAGCACAGGTCACTCACTGCCCTGCTGCTCCCACTATTGCTCACACAAGCCAGATTTGACCTTCTTGGCCAAGCAGTTTCTACTGTTGTGGGGATTTTCAACCACCGAATTCATAAAAACCCCAGTAATGAGAGGAGGAGAGGAAGGCTGAGCACCTGTCACTAGATGGCAATGCCACGAAGAGGGAAGTTCCGCTGGGAGATTTGTGAGCTCAGGCTGCACCTGAGGTCCCTGAAACCTGCTGGTCCTGTTTGCTTTGGTGTGGTCAGCAGAGAAAGCCTGGCATTTTCACCTTTGAGGGTGATAAGTTGGTTTTTACATGTTATATTAGATGCTTTAGTTGTGTTTACAACTCACTATTACAATCCTGCAGCATCCTCTGGCGTTTTCCATTACTGTTTGGGTCCCTGGATGCTATAATTGGCAAGCTTTCAGAGGTCCTGAATAGATTATCTTTCCATATCTATTTAATACTCTAAATAATGCAGCCAAAGACCCCTGCAGCTCCAGCTGGGAAATGGAAAGGATGGTTAAACCACTTAATTACTTACTGAGCTAACAGTTATTTTGCGGAAACAGAGAGCAGAATCCAGCTGTTTTGGGGGAAACCAGGAAGAAGTGAGCATGAGTCATTCTCCAAAGAATATACATTGAAGTGGGCAGCATGTGCTGTGCTGACACCTGCAAAGGCAGCACAGAGCTGCTCTGCCATGTGCCACCAGCTCAGGGCTGGTGACAACCCCATGTTTGTTCAGACAAAGCAGGACCAGGTGTTTGCATTCATGCAATCACTTTGTGCCCATTTTGTGCTGAAATCCCCAACAGCTTCGGCCCATTAAAAGTAGGAGGGGTTGGTTGGGTGGGAGAGCTGGAAGGGGGAGAGGATAAGCCTTCCCCTGGCAATTGTGTCATGGGTACAAGTGGGATATTTTGGGCCCTAGCTCCAGAAGACCCAAGTGCTGCTTTTCTGTGGCTGGCTGTCCATCAGCCTGAGCTCCACCTGCAGCCAAGCCACCCATGAGCCAGGGTGTGTTACACCTGCCATGGCTTCTGCCAACCTCTGCAGGCACCTGAGGGATTATCCAGCAGGTGACAGAGACACCCAGTGCATCTAGAGTTCAGCTGCTCGCAGCTGGAGCAGCTCCAGGATGACTTTGGGGTGATCTCAGCAGTTCTCAGCATGTCTGGATTCTTCTCCTGCTCACTGCTCTCCGTGTGAAGTGTAGGAGCACTCCTGGAACGGGGGAGGCTGGTATTACACACGGTATCCTGGAGGAGTCATACAAACACCATTTTCTCCTTTCACAGAGACTGGATGCACTAAGTGGACCCCACCTCACCCTGAACGTGCTTACAGTGCAGCTCCAGGCCATATTCACCGTGGTCCCAACCTCCCCGTGCTGGCTTCCCAGGGAACTGCCACCTCTGTTCTTCCAGTCAGGGAATCTTGCCTTCCACTCCTTCCCTACAAAGCCGTGGAGCTGAAATGTGCCCAAAAACAGTGAGTAAAAACTGGGGCTGAAAATTCTCAGCCTGCTCCCTCATCTGTTTCATCGTGGGACTTCTAAACTGCTCGCTGCACGTTCCAGAAACGAGGAAACTAAATTCTTTCCTGCAAGAAGGGAGATGCACTTATTTGCAACAGCAGTGAGAAGAAAGCCCAAGTCTGCTGCTACTCATTTGGTGCTAACTTGAAGCAGAGTTTGTTAAAAATTCCCATCTTATGTGTGTTAAAACAAGGTGTCTCCCCCTTTTTTGCGAAGTAAATGTATAGGGCCTTGCTGTAAATGCACCCTCTTTGGCAGGCTCTTCTTCTTACCATCTGTAAAATGTGACACCTCTGTGGGTCTTGGAAAGGAAGCTGAGCCTCTGCTGTTCCAAGCAGAGAATGAAGGTGATATTTATAGTCAACTAACCATAAAACTGCGCCTTCCAGAGCTGCACATGCCCAAGACATCCCCAACCCTCAGCTCTGAATGTGCTTCTTTATCCAGATCTCCTCAGCAGCCGGCCACACTCCATCCTGCTGCTAATGCCCTGGGAATTAGCATGAGGTGTGATGTGGAAAGCAGCCTGCCTCATAGCTGGCACTGTGCTTACACAAACAGCTTCTCCCTCACGTTCCCTTCCTGTCCTGCCCCAGTCGGTGGCTCCAGCTGATATCCAGGCTGTGCTGCACAGCCCGGGTGTGCCTGGAGGTGCTTCCTGATTGTTCTGGCTTGACCTGCTCGAGGTGTTAGCAGGTAAAAAGTCCCTCACTGTGCAGCTGGCATGAAAAAGAGGATTTGAATACATTATTGCTGAACGGATCCAGATCAGATCTTGCCACTCCCCAGAATAAAGGATAAATGTCCGGTGAGTTCGTGACTCCCTGACATTTGCACCAAAGGTGCCATTTTGTTTTCCTGCAGAGCCAGCCTGCATTCACAGGATTAATGATATGTTCTAGGTACCTCCATCTCCATTCCCATCATTAAAAGGAAGCAGGACCAAAGTGAGCTGCCTAAGATAGTGCTTCAGGCCCTGCTTTGCGCCAGTTTCAGCAGAATCCTTTACCATGGCCCTTCCCAGGACCTTTTAAGCTTCCCCTCCATCTTGTCTGTCTGAGAAGTTAACTCCTGCCTTTGATTTTTCCCTCTCTGCTTGTCTGCTTTGCCAGACACCACATGGAAGTCAGTAATTAGAGCATAAAGCCAGTGCAAGTCACAGTGTCTGCTGTGAGGTCCAGGCGGCCCAGTGGCTCTCCTCGAGCTCAGGAGGGGTGGAAGGGGAAGCTGACACCCCAGCTGGCACCCACTCATCACTACCATCCCTCTTTAATGGCATGAACTGCTACTGACAGCAGAACCTGGCCATGATTAATTCGGAACTTGAAACAAATAGAATTATTTAGGACTCCTTACTTTAGAGTCTTGTGAGACCAAGGGAAATACCCTAATTCAGGACCTTCCTCCGTGGATGTGGTGGAAAAAACCTGACGTTCAATAGAACCACCAAAGTCAATAATTTAATTGGGAATTAATCCACATGTCGATTGGAGTGTGCAGCACACAATGATAAAATAAACCTCTCCCCTCCTGCACACACAGCCCACAGCAGCTGTTTGTGAGGTGCTTCTGTACCTGTGCCATCTCACAATGTCAGAGCTGGTCTGAATTTTGGGCACATTCTCAAACTGCACCAAATCCTGCTCCTTGGTGCAAGAAACCCAGCGGAGCATGTCCGTGTGTCAGGAGACATCAAATTCTCTTGGAGCAGCTGCTCTCACAGGTTGTTGCAGGAGAGGAGGTTTTAAGAGCCATAAAGGAGTAACTCCCAGCTATTACTAAGTTTTCTTAGAACTTTTATTGCAGTGCAATTCCACGGAACAGAAGTTTCGCTGTAAGACTTGCAAGGCCACCCAACCCACTGTGTCCTTAGGAGATCTCGTTCACCCAGTTGGCAAGGGCTTCTCTGGGGTTTCCTCCAGAGGGTTGCAATGGCATTGTGTTGATTAGCCTGGCTCAGTCTGACATTTCAGATCTTGTAGGCAATCACCCGAGAGCCTTATCTTGGGCAAGAGCTTATCTTCCCACACTAATGAGAACAGCACACCTTTAGCCAGGTTCTAGTAAATGTCTAAAGCATATTCTCAGCAGTGCTCACGGCTTCCTCTGATAGTACTTTGGGTGGGAAACAGTCCCAGTGTCTCCATAAAAGATTAGCAGAATATTTTTTATTCAGGGATGACATATTTTTGGGACACAGCAGCACTGCCCTTCTCTGAGGCACTGAAGTTGCCCAGAGAAGTTGTGGATGCCCATTCCCTGGAAGTGTTCAAATCCAGGGGCCCTGAGCAGCCTGATCAAGGGGGTGGAATCCCTGCCCCTGGCAGGAGTTTGGAACTAGATGAGCTTTAAGGTCCTTTCCAACCCAAACCATTCTGTGATACTCTGATTTATGATTCTCTGATTCTCTGATTTATGTTTCTATGATTCTCTGATTTATGATTCTATTCTTCTCCTTTTTGTTCCAGTGAACATTTATGACCACACCCTTCTACCTGAGGGCTCCTCACCTTACAGCAAGGAGAGAAACTCAACCCCTTAAAATATTGAAGCAGGGTTGCTTTGCGTGAGATGATGTTGATTGAATCAGATGCTGCAGCAAGTGGGTGAACAAACAGCAGGTGTTGGGAGGTCAATAACACTGCAGAAGTCCTAATAAAGAGGAAAGCAAACAGTGTTTCTACACCAAGGGGAGGTGAAATCCAGATTGTGTCCAAGGTGCTACACTACAAAACCTATTAGTTACATATAATCATGGAAATTTATTGACTGAAGGCTTTTGAAAACGGATCTATGCCACGGGTTTAGTCATGTGTCTAGAGCAGAAGCAGTCAGCATCAAGGGAGAGGCTGGAGATGGACGGAGAGGCAATATGATGCTCACCTAGGTGCTGCTGGGGCAATCACGCTCCACACTGCTGTGCAGGGCAGACAAGAAGCCTCTCCACGATGAGATGAGCTCCACTCAGCATGAGCCTGAGTGGTCTGGATGGACAGACCAAACTCAGTGGGTGCCCCAGCTCTGCACAGCCACCTGGGTGACACCCCTGAGCACACCCTCCACTTGAATCACAGAATGATTTGCCGTGGTAGGGACCTTAAAATCACATTGTCCAGCGCCCTGCCATGGCAGAGATGCCACTCACTGCACCACGTTGCTCAGGGCGCCATCCAACCTGGACTTGAACACTTCCAGAGATGGGACATCCACAATTTCTCGTTAACACGTGTGTCCCACCGAAGCCCTCCCTTCCACCAGCAGGGCTGTGGCTGTCCCGGCAGCTCACCCACGGTGTGCGGAGCACAGCAAGGGCAGCCCCCCATCGCAGCCGGCTCGGCCACCGCCCAGGGCAGCCCCTCGCCCGTGTCCAGCCCCTCCCGGCCCGAGGGGTGCGGCAGGGCGGTGCGGCTCCGCCCGCCGCCCGCGGGGAGGGTGGGACAGGGCGCACCGCCCGCCGCCCCCGCCCGCCGCCCGCCCAGCGGGGCACGATCCGCCCGCTGCCCCCTGTCCGCCCGCTGTCCGCCGCAGCTCCGCGCCCTGCCGCGGCCATGGAGGCTTTCTGCGGCTCCCGCTTCTGGGTAAGCTTCTCCTGCCCTCCCCGCCCCGCGGAAGGACCGGGGCAGTGCCGTGCTCGCTCCGCCGGAGCTTCCCTGCCGGCTGTGCTGCTCTCCCCGCTGCTGCGGCTGCCCGGGGCTCGGCGGGGCTGTCCCGGAGCCATGCGGTGCCTCCGCTCGGGCACAAGGGCCGCTCCGTGCTGTTGGCCCTTCAGCATCTCCAGGACCACCCCAGAGCATCCCACGGGGGATGCAGCTCTCCCGGCGGGGTCAGCATGGACCGCACAGTGCTGAACGCTGTCTGTTCCTTTCTGTTCCCTTCTGTTCCTTTCTGTTTCTGCTCTTCGGAGTCACTCCCATGACTGGCGAAGTGCTCCCCGTTCAGTGCTTTGTTACTTCTAAAAGAAGGATGGGTCCGTGGGCAGCCAAGGTTGTCACCAGTTTTGGAGGGTTGCGGTGACTTGTGTCAGCATTTGGGGCTCTCAGCCCCTGGGGAAGGCTGATTGCAGCGGGCACTGGGTCTGTAAGCACAAAAGTTTGGAAATTGCTGCCGTGCTCTGCTCTGATGGTGAGAGTGTGTAAGTGCTGTTCCTGGGTTTCCCCAAGGTGCAGAAGCTGTTTGCCTCTCTGCTGGGCAGGCAGACACTCGGACCGTGAGAAGCCGTGGGGAATTGAGCATGCAGGGTGAATCTGGAACTGCCCCCGATGAATCAGGTTTTGTGTGTCACTTTCATTTACACTGCTTTAGCTCAAGGGAGATTTTTTTCAAATGAGGAGCCGGAATGAAAAGGAATGTCTGAAGTTGCATCACTGCTGGAAAGCTGCTACAGGACAGCACAAGCAGTTGGCTCCGAGCACTTTATGCTGACTTCCATCCTCAGATAACTAATTATCTTTCTATATCTGTCCCAACATTACTATTTAAAAGAGGAGTTTGGCTCCTAAGCCCCTTGGTTATATTTCTTTGTTTGTATTTCATTTCCAAGCACTCTGCACTCTCTCTGCCACAACAGTTGGCAGATAAGCTTGCTCAAACAAGTATTTTCGTGTATTATTTCTACTGTAAACACTTCTAGAGCAGGAACAAGCACAAACAGATTGACCCTGGTCTGTTGGCTGCCTCCAGAAGCAGATCTCAGCTTCCCAATGAAGGCTGGTAGTGCAACAACTCTTGTAGCAGTTTATTGAGACATTAATGTAAATATCCAGGCAGTTTTCCTGGTTTGAAATATGAAGTAAGTGCATCCTTCTGTACTTTATGCTGTGCTGTTATGCTCCAGCACCAGCACAGTGCCCTCTGTGCTGCTCTCTGGGGTATCTGTGCTCTCTGTGGACCTGTTTTGTTAGTTCTTACAGAGTTGTTTGGAGTCACAACAACTTTCCACCTGTTTAATTGTTTAAAAAAATGGCACTCAACAACTCTGTGAAATGTAACACTGTGATTCCGTGACCAGCAGGTTGAACTCAGTGACCACCCTATTTTTGGCAGTATTTTCTCTTAGCAGGATTGTACACAGTGCACTGATTTTATGAGTGAACCAGGTGATGACAGCCACCTTGAAATTATTTGCTGTGCAAATAAGTTGTTCCATAAGAAAATGTAGGTAGAGGCTTCTATTTGAAATCTGCCCACTAAAGCTGGAGTTTCTTTTGCTGCATTTGAAGAAGGGAGAGTGAGGTGAAAGGCAGTTTCCAGCCTGTGCACCAAACTAATGAATGGTGTCCAGCTTTAGGGTTCAAAACAAGAACTTGATAAAATGTGAACCAGTACTAATGTTCACTTTTTCACAGCTGATGAACTTAGACTCCCCATTTTTTGTCAAAGAAAATCTAGACATTTTTGGAAGCTGAATGTCATATTGGTGTCAGTTTTAAGACTGTTTAGAGTGAAAGGAAACATGCTGTTCCAACTTAAACAGTTCTTTGTTTTGGAGTTTAAACCAGCTATAATACTTTGCTGTTAGAAGGGGATCAGAATAAAAACAAAATAGTTCAGAATTGGCTAATGAAAATGTTTACGTTGAAATATATCAACTTGAACAGATGATTGATTTATCTTGGGTTTTTTTGGCTTTTTTAAAGTGTTAAGGTTTCAACTCCTCACCCTAATTCAGGGTGGGGGAATTTTGCTGGTTGCATTTTTTTGTGGTTTTTTGCAGAGACAAAATAATTTCCTGTTCAACCCATTTCAGAAATAAGAAATGAAAGGGAACACAGTAGATCACATTAGAAATCTATAAAAGCTTTTGGCTTCCAGCTACTGCTTCACCTGTTGAACATGGAACCAGCAAATTGCTAATACAAATGTAGGTTATTTATATATAAAAGAGGAACAACTGGAATATTATGTTTCCATAATGCAGTATGAACAATCTCTTCATCTGAACACTTGGAATCCTACTGTCTGCTTCAGCTGTTAATGTCTCCTAGCTGTGTTCCCATGCTGAATGCCTTTGGGGAGGAGATGGATGTGATAGCACATACCCACACGAGGCAGTGCCCCTAATTACCTCCAATTTATTGTGCCACATATTTGCTGTGTGATAGTAAGAGGGCTAACTAGGTGTGCCAATTAATGTGACCCACAACCTCTGTTTTGAGAAGCAGATACCGCTGTGTTATCTCTTTTTTTGTTGCTTGTGTCCTCTGCCGTAGTAAAATGTGAGCAGGGTGATCTCCTGGGGAGTGTTTTGGCCTGGTGATTGAAGAGCACAAACTTGGAAACCCAAATTCTGGTCAGAGGAAAGACACCTTGTCTTCCTGCAGCTCAGCCTCTCTGGGGAAGAACTGGCGCGGCGGCTGCTGTGAGATGGAAACTCTGGGTGCTCAGCAGTGCTGCTGGGATGAGGAGCAAACAAACACCTTGGTCTGCAGACAGGCAAAGTGCCTGTGGCCTTAACCAGCACCTCGTGTTTCGGGTGGTGTGGTTTTTTTAACAGCATAAATGGGAAATGAGAGAACAAGTGATTTTAAAGGGGAGAACACAACCTCTCAGTTCCTTTTGATCCTGCTCAGCTGACGGCTCGGTCTCCTTGCTCACCCTCTGTCTTGGTATCCTGACAGATGTCTTGTTTTTCCCCATCCCATGTGGAGTGCTGGCTCCTTCTCCATCCAGAGGCTCTTGAGTAATCCAGCAGGAAGTTGCAGCAACTCTCAAGAGTAAACAATACCTCAGTCTGGGCTTTGGGATAGTCCTGAACAAAACACCCTTTTAGCCTTTAGGTTTGTGGGTATTCCTTCACCTTGAGTCATCCTGTCAAATATTGGTAAATTCAGGCTAAAAGTCATGCTGCTCCCTGGAAATGCATTTTCCTGCTCTGCTGGTTCAGAGTGCTACAAGTTTCCCCTCTGCATAACTTCCCCTTTTGCTGCATCATGCTTAGTTTTTGTAGTTGAAGATGACTCAGGATAGCTGTAGTAAGGCTTTATATTTCTTTCAAGAAAGATGACAAACAGTGTACTACTTGTGACGTGTGTACAAGTTTATTTAAACCCCCCACAGCGTATGTGGTTTGGCCCTAAATTAATAATAAAACATCTCATTTTAATGATTCCATTATATTTTCAGCTGAGTCTGTTCCAGCAGAGGATGAGTGAAGCAGAAGGTGGTAGGAGATCGCTGCCAAGGAAGGATCCTGCAGTAGGGTGGTATGGTCCAGACTGGCTGTTGTTTATATTTTAGCTTCCCCTTCTGCCACTCTGTGCTAAACACAGAATGTTCAGTGTTTATAGATATTTAAACACAATACAGATCTCCACATAATCTTTGTTAGCTGTGTCCAACTTCAGCTGAGTCCCACTCCTGTAAATCTCTTCACAAATAACTGCAGCAGGTGCCTGTGTTCTTTCTCATATCAGGTGGGAGATCACACTAGGTGACTTTGTAGTCCCTTCAGACATCAGATCTATGAATTTATGTTCTCTCAGAGGGTAGCTGGGTTGGCAACATCCTGAACTTAGAAGCAATTAAGTACTCAAACTCAAGTTCTCTGAGATTTTCGGATTCTTGACATGAGCTGAATGGAAGCTGTTGCTAATGGATTTGGGCCACAGATTCTCAATGTCAGGAGCAGTATAAATATAAATATTTAGTGTTGGATTTGCAGTGTTAGCCAGGACCTGTCACCATTCATCTCTGTGTAAATGACATGGACTGTGTAGTCAAATAGCCTGGATTTGATGCTCCTTGGGAAAGATAAAGTCTGGATTTGCGAGCTGTGAGCAAAACTTGATACCAGTGAAAGCTGCCAGCATTAAGTGAGTCCTTTGGTGATGATGTCAATTAATGAAACTCTTCAGCTTTCAACACAACTGTTCCTCCCTGGGTTGTTTAGCTGTGGTGTCTGGGACTTTGGAATTTGGGGAATTCTGGGCTATAAAGTTTGCCTCCTGAAAAGAAATGATACTGGAACTAAATCCGAGTCGCATGAGGAGCTCCTTAAAATGAAGCTAAAATTTAATGGCTGTACTTAGGGATATAAAGTGTTCTGAGATGGGCCTCACCTACCTGGTAGGCAAATTGCTGTGTCACGGGAGAGATAATCCTTTCCTTTCAACATGTGCAAATTTGTAATGTATTAAAATGAGGAGACTATTAGCGTTTAAAATTTAATTCTAGAAAAATTCTTTTGAAAAACCCATTAAATGAGATCTTTGATTTTTTTTCCCAGTAAGCTCATGCTCGATTTGTCTCCTGATCCCACCGTGACTGTGATGGGCCATTATCCAGTGGCAAGTTCCTTGGCTGAGCTGGAGGAGAGCAGGGGGTGGCAAGCAGCCAGAGATCTTCCCAGGAATGTGGCCAGGCTTTTGTGAAGCCACCAGCCCTGATTCTGTGCTGGGTCTGTGAGCTGGCACCTTGTCCCTCTGCTCATCTCTAATGTGGCAGCGGGAGAGGTGAAGTCAATGCAATGAAATTCAGGTCATTTACAGTAATGTCACGTGCTGGTGTCACAAAGCCCTGAATTAGTACAGAATGAGGAATGAAGGAGAGAGATGGAGAAGAGAAAGTGTTTCACGGGAGTTGTTCCAAAAATCGAAAGTAATTTGCTTTCGGAAGTAATAATTTCTTTTTTCTCTCTCGAACTTTCTGAGAATGCATTTGACTTTTGTGCAATTAAAAGAAAAATTCTCTCCTCTTTCCCCCAGTTGAATGACTTTTATTCTAGAATCTCCTCCAGCTGCTCTCAGAGCAGCACTGATGGCACAATTTTTTTGGTGACAATCCCTTTTATTAGAAGTATACAGCAGCCTCACTGGATGGGCTGGCTTAAAATGGAGTTACAGTAGGGCTGTCTCACTTGCAGCTGTTTGAGCTGTTCCTGTCTCTTCTTAATTGAGCTCCATTTATGATGATCCTTGAATCAACCCAATTTCTTTAAATAAAAGGGAATGGGATAGCTCAAATCAAGGATATTCTCCCCACAGCCATTATCACACTGGTCTGCAGCAGGGCACCTCACTCCTCTATTTGCACTTGCACAAAGCCATAGGAAAAACCTTTGATGATGCCATTAATAGGAAGTTTTCTACACAGTATATAGCTTAGGTCAGTTTTAAAAGATAGTTGAGAACTTTCTTATGAAGGAATGAACCTTTTTTACATTTTCCTCTCAACCCTGCTTTTGATTCTTGATCATTTGTACCTCTATGGTTGTACTGTGCCTTCCCCTCTGCAAGTCAAAAAATGTCCCTCTGTCCAAGCAAGAGGACTGAGTGTTACTAAAACAGCTGAAGTGGATGGATTTTATTTTTGCTTTAGGTGTATGCTGTCTTAGATCCATATATTTAGTGTGGTCTCCTTCCCTGAAGCTAAAGGTGTTTTTCTGAAAGCCCCATTACTTGGGCTCCTGTGGCTGTGGTGGATGTGAACCTGCCTTTTTTCATCTTGTCTGATTTTTGTACCTGACAGCAAAGAAGCTCTGAACTTCTAATCTTAAAACTCAAAAACTAAAAGGAGAATAAAAAAGGAAATTACTGTCTAGTACTGATGTCTAGCCTGCAGTTCTCAAGTGCATGGTGTGATTGGTACCATTTGTATCACGAAACTCAAGCAAAAACCTCTGACTGGTTACTCCACAGTCATAAACTAACTCAAGTAGGCTCTGGCTTTGTGCCAAACCTGTTTGGTCCCTGAAAATAAGCAACTAAAGATCCTTTTACTGCTGGAAAAGAAAGTTGAGCATCCAGCACATTGTCCTTCACTTATGTAGAGAACTGGGGCAGTGTGGTTTGTAAAACAGAAAAATACATTTTCTGGTTATAAATTAAGAGCTATAAATGCTTATGTTCCTCAACCCCACCTTTTTTCTGAGCAGTGTTGCTGCAATGAAGAATGTTGTTACCTCTTGCCCTTACCAGGTGGGGGAAAGGTTGTTCTGTAATCATGAGAAGGAACTGAGTTGTGCAGCAGCCACTGGGGATTAATGAAGCATCCAACTCCTTCTGGAAGGGTGACAGTGTTCCTCTGGAAATGTAAATGGATGATGGTGCTCTGAAAAGCCCATTTGAAGCTGGCAGCCTCCTGGAGCTGTGCTTGCTGGCATTTATGCTCTAAAATGATTACTAGAGTTGGTCCCAGAGAGTTTATTAACAGGGACCAAGCAGAGCAGATGGACACCAGGTAGAAGTGGGAGGTGAGCCATGGAGAGGCTGAGGTGAAGTCTGTGCTGGAGCTAAGACTGAGCCCTGCTAGTTTTTAGAGTTGCTGCTAAGAGCACCACTGCAGAGTCATCCTCATTCCTGGGAGGAGGCATTTTGGTAGAGCCAAGAGAAAGACAGCCTTTTAATTCCTTTCCTTTCCTTTTCTTTTTTTCCCCTTTATTTATTTTTTTTCCCCAGGCTGTGCAAGTGAAACTCCCTGGCAAAGTATCGACCAGACCTAAGGGCAAAAGAAGGGCAGAAAGGGTTTGCTTTGCATTTTAATCCTCACTAACGATCTGTTCTCCACGAGAAACCATTCCCATGTTTATGTACCACAGGGAAGCATTGTTGCTTTCAGCCATTCACTTCCCTATCTTTCATTCTGGATGTGTACCTTCCTGGCCAGCCTTCCAGTTTGATTGTTAATCTTACATAACATGCAAAGCAGTGATAACTGACCCAGTGAATCACTGATAGGGTTTGTGTTAGCCTTGGGTAGGGTGTGAGTGACGCCAGCCCCGTGGCCTTCACCTTCCAGCAGATAAAGGTTGGGTTTGTGTTTCCTGTGCTTTTCCCATCCTTTTGGAGCTGGAATTGAGAGAGCAGCCTGTATTAATGTATCCCTTTAAGGGAGATAACTGCTTGGCACTGCAGAGGTGCTGTAACTTCTCCAGGGGTCTGGATGCTCTCTGTTGCTGTTTGAGGAGCATTACTGCAGCATCAGCAATTATTTTTAATGCTGGGTAAAGCCAATGTGAGGCAGCTTTATTTTAAGCCTCTGTAGTGGAGTAGGAGTTGATTTAGACAATAACTCAAGACCAGAAACACAGCTGGTCTTTTTCAGCAGGCTCATCTGGGGATTTTGGGAAAGGGACAGACAGGAATTTCCCTGTTCCTGTTTCTCAGCCTAGCTTTAGGTTTTCTGTTTGTTTCCCCTGTTCTTTCAAAGCTGCAAGGGATGATGTGCAGGAAGCCCAAGATGCATGGCACTGAACTTGTATTTCTTTTAAAGGCATTATCAGTTTTAAGGATGGCTTTTTCAATAGCAATGTTCTTTTCCAGAGGGGAAAGCGTAATAAAAAGTACTAAGTATTAGAGCAGATTTAATACTGCTCAGAGCTTCCTCTGTCAAAAAATTCCCCTTAAATGAAGATAATGTATTTAAAACTGGTAATTTAAATGCAAGTCCTGCTGCCCAGATGGCCTTTAATGCAAGGATTGTGTTTATGCAGAGCCTGACTGGAGTGATGGGTGTGAGTGAAAGCTGTGCAAAGGACCCTGTCAATGATATCCTTGACTGATCAGCAGAAAGCCCCACTAATTTGTAAGTTTTACACTCCAAGGGACCCCTTCTCTGCTGGGAAGCTGTAACAAGCATCTCTAATCTCTTCCCGTGGGTGTTGGCATTGTGTTTCAGTACTGGAGGATTAAATTTTAATATTCCCAGGGAGTTCAGTACAGCGGGCTGGTGATTCCTGCAGTGCTGTGTCTCACCAGCAGAGCCTCCAGCATCCCAGCATCCTGCATCCTAGGGAATGCTGCTGCGTTTGGCAGTCAGGAGAAGCCACAGAGCATGGTGGGAGTCTGGATTAATAACAGGTCCCAGGTTATTGTCCTTTAGACATTCCTGTGGGGAAGCAGGATGACAGTGATTCTGGCTGGGATGGACACGCTGGCTCTTGCGGTTTCCCTGGGATGAGTTTTGTGGAGAAAGTTGTGTTTCCCAACATTTGCTGCTCAGTACATCCCCTTGAGAGGTGTCTGTGGATGGCTCACCACAGCCCAGGGTCGCTGAGCTGCCTGCAGAGGGTTTGCTGTGGGCTCTCACTGAAGGGCACAGCTGGGATGTGCAGGGGAAGGTGAGCAGCTCTCAGGAGCCAAGGGACAGGGGTGCTCCCCAAAATCAGTGTGTGAGACCTCTGTTAACAGCAAATCCAAAGAAAACCCTCACTCCAGACAGTCCAAGGTGGGTATTTTCACCCTCAACCTGTACAGGACACAAGAACCATTTCAGCTTGCTCTGCTTCCCAGGATGGAGTTCAGAATATGGAAAGGCAGATTAAAGCAAGAGCCCTAAAGACAGGAGGCCAAGGGCTGATGTGTCCCTCCAGCTATTGCTTCTTGTGTTTGTTCTCCAGGGTGGAGTTCTGTGACTTTACTGCTGCATTGAAGGGTATTTAGCAATATTAACGAAGTTGGCTTAGTCAGGAGAGATTGTACTGAGCCTTTGTGTCATATTCTGACTCAAAATGGATTGTTTAGGGTTGGAGTGGATGTTGGAATATGTGCTGGCAGTGTGGTGAGTATAAAGCCATAAAGTGGAACTTCCAGCTCAGTGAAAACAGATCCAGCTTGGTAAGAAACGCAACTTGTGGATTCATGGATTTAAAAGTAATAATAATTCATAGTGTAGTCCCTGCAGCATGGCACATGGCATCATGCATGGTTTAACCCCAGCCAGCTGCTGCTCACTCCTCCTCTCCACTTCCCTGGTAGCCTGGGAAGAGACTTGGAAAACAGGTAAATCCCATGGGTTGAGACAAGTATAGTTTAATAATTGAAATAAAGTATAATAATAACTTAATTGTAATGCAAAGAGAGATGAAAAAAATAGAGAGACAAAGCACTGTATCAGCTACTAGGGAGAAAATAAAAATAAATTAAAAAGAACAAATACTTAAGAACTCAATCCCAGGACACATAGCAACATTAGTCCACTCTGGTCTGGTCTTAGGGAGACCAAATTATTAGTATGGAATTCCACTACTTAAATGTTTTAGGCACTGTGTCTTCTAATAGGGACTCCTATGCAGGATGGGAATAGTCTGCACTCAGAGCAGAAACAGATCTTTTCCAGAAAAGCTTATTTATCTGCTCTGGAATGGAATTGGACCTGGAAAGACGTCACTGAGAAGGCACTAGTCATTCCTGTCACCTTAGCCATAGGTCTCTCCTTCAGCCCACATCCCTTTTCCCATGTGCCATGGAAGTCATAGGTTCTTGTTGGCCATCACTGGGTGCTGCTTCCTGTAATTTTACATAATTTTGGACAGGTTCTACTTTTATGCTCAGGGATGATTCAACTGAATCTCAAAAGCTTACTTTTTTTTTTTTTTTTAGGACAGAATTTTTGTTTTCTGGCCAGCTGCATTTTTACGTTCAGAAATGCAAACCCTTTGCCTTGTTTAAATAAGACTTAATGAAAACCTTCCAAAGGCTTGGCAGCCCTGCAGTCTGTGTCTTGGATACAATAGGCAGCTTGTGTTCAGTTCAGAAGTTAATGGACATCTGGGGCAGTTTCTAGGTTGCTGTCAGACAGAAACCCATTCCCGGACATTTTGGTCTTACAGGAAAGGTTTAAATTAAAAGTGGGGTTTTATTCCCCCCCACTCAATAGCTTGTCCCTTAAACAGAGTCTTTGTTTCATTCTGTGCTTCAGTTATTGCTATTCTTCTGCTGCTTTCCTTTTCCAGGATTTTTTCCAGCAAGCGAAAGGAATACAATTGCAAATATGCTCAAGACATCGCTAAACCGCATGTAATTTAAAGAGGAAATTAGTATTTTGTTGAATAAAGGAGAGTAGATAAGCTCTTACTTGGGAACTAAAGAGCTCCAAACTTCTAGAGGGCATCTCCTGCCCCAGGCAGGGTAGCTGCTGGAGGAGCTTATTATGCTAGAGATGCTGAAACGTTCTGATGATGAGCCAAGAAATGGGTGCTCTTTAAATGATATCATCCAGTCTGGTGCCAGAGAGCTGCTTGCTGGAGGAAAACACAGAAACAGTTTGAATGTGGGGCTGGAGTTTGGTTTTGATCTTGTGTTTGAATTGCTGTGTAATTGCCCCTGTGTTGTTGATTTGTGGCTGAAGTTTGCCCGAGGTCTGGACAAACCTGTTGAGGTAACTGGGGCTGTTTTTATCCCTCTGGCCCACGCTGGGTGCCTGAGTGCCTCCAAAAAAAGCCATTTCTTGGCTGGAGAGGCCCCAGCTGCGCAGAGGGCGCAGCTCAGATGTGGAGCTGGTGGATCTGTGCCAACCTTCACCGCTGCCAAAGCTGAAGCACCGAGTGACAAATGTGTCACAGTTCAGCCAAAGCATCCTGCATGCGGCCAAGGCTTTGTAGCCTCGTTACACTGAACGAGCTCGGTGGTGTTTGTGGACAGGTTCAGTGATGCACGTCCCTTCTGACAGATCATCACTGACATGGAGAGATTCTCTGCAGATTTGGCTCTTCAGTCCTCCTGAAATCAACCACTGCTTTCAGCATTCAATCTCTTTTTGTGTTGGTAAACAAAGGAAGGGCTGGAAATACTTTTGAGGAATTGGTTTTTGGAGTAGTCTGTCACTTACATGGGATGGGAAGTGGCTCAGTGTAACTGAAACACTTCTGTTGAGAGCTCACACCCAAAAATAATTACATAAATTGTTCTAGCGCAGAGATAAGGTATATTTGAACCAAAGATATCTTAGTTTTCTCATCGTCTTGTTAATGGCGGTACAACAAAGTCATTTTACATTCCCTGCAAGTAGGTATTTATCTACCACAGTTAAGATGACACATCAGATGGCGAAATCCAAGTTGTGAATTTCCAGTAGGTTTGATCAAAACCAGTTCCCTGTCACCACACTGAAGGCTCTATTTTAGTCTGAACTTGTGTAACTGTGTTTGCATGTGGTGCATTCAAATCCTTAGGTCCAAGTGGATATGTGGATTGTGGTGGCCAGGGGCACAGATGGAAAGCATTGCTTGAAAGGTTTCCAAGAAAACCTGATTCCTACCTGCATGTTCAGTACATTCCTTTTGCCTTTGTTTAGAATAGGGAAGTAATTAAAGTTGGAAGCAAATGAGTAAGAAGGACAAAGTGTTAGTCATAAATGGAGGGGATTTTCCCAGGTCAGTGTAAGGTTGATCTAAATCTGATCATTTTCTCCAGTGCTGGACGAGTTCTCAAGTGGAGGATTTTGCCTCAAGGGTGTTATTTAGCAGAAGCACTCCAGGCTGGGAATGCCTGAGGGACATCATGTTATCAGCTGTAACTGAGCCTTGGCAAAGCCACAAACACAAGGAGTTTGTCTGCTGCAAAATGTATGTCCAGCTCTGAAATGCAGGAGGGCAGAAATCATTATTTTTTAGATTCTGCCCAGTATTTATAGCTGCACTTAGCCCTTTTCAGTGCAGCAGATTAACCACAAGTGCTTGGGATAGGTATTTTGGGAAGGCTCTTGGGCCATGTGCTACCTCCAGCAGGGTCTGGACACAACTTCATCCAAGCAGATGTTCCACTTGGCAGCACTTCTGCCTCTCTGTTAATAAATGTGTCTCGTCCTTCTTCCAGGACTCAAACCTCACGATCCACACGGATAATCCAGACCTGACCCCGTGCTTCCAGAACACCATCCTGGCGTGGATCCCCAGCATTTACCTGTGGAGTGCTTTGCCCTTCTACCTTCTCTACCTGAAGCGCCACAAGCGGGGCTACATCGTGCTGTCTGTGCTCAGCAGGTTCAAGACGGTGAGAGCTCTTTCAGGGTTCCTTTTTACTACTTCTGCATCCAAGGAAGTGCTGCAGTAGGGTTTGGACAAATTTCCCTCTGATTTGTTGTGTTCAGGAGCTTGCTCATAGGAATAAGCAGTGTACATGTGGATTTCTGAGGAAGGAAATCCATCCGAGCTCACCTTTCTGGGTAGAGGGAGGAATGGATTGCTCTGCCTTGAGCAAACCCCCTTTGTGAGCCAAAATGATGCTTCTTCACCCTTGCTTAAGGTTTAAACCACTGAAAGCTGCAAAAAAAAAAAAGACCTTAAGGTAGGTCTGGTGGGAATTTTATCTCATTGTGAAAGTAAGCAAAAGAAGGGTTTTTTCGTGCCACTCTCCCCACTCAATAGCAACATAATTTCATCTGCACCTTGTGCTTCAGAGGTTCCTGGTATCCAGGTTTGTAAGTGGCTGAGTCTAAGAAAAGAAAGGAAGTCACTTTCCCTAGGCCATTAGAGAGCTGGGATTACTCCTGGAGAAAAACACCAAGCTTTTGCTTCAGGGCATGTCTGCCTTTACTCTGGATGCTGCCTGTGTTTCCAGTCAAAACTGAATAGAGGGGAAAACCTGTCAAGTACATTAATCTTTCTACTGGTTGTGATTGCAAATGGCTCAAAAAGCAGTTGAGATGAGATCTGGTTTGAGTGCAGTGGGACAGTTCATCAGACTGCAGCTGATCAGGGCTGTTATTGTGTTTACACAGCTTTGTTTTGCTGGGAATTTGTGAATCAGAATGGGGATTTTTTGCTCTCCGACTGCCCCTGGAGAGGAGTTTACCAAATGCTGTTTCTGTTTGCCTCCTCTCAGCTGTTTGGTGTGCTGCTGTGGTGTGTGAGCTGGGCAGATCTCTTCTACTCCTTCCACGAGCTCCTGCAGAACAGAACTCCTCCACCAGTGTATTTTATAACTCCTCTGGTCATTGGCATCACTGTGGTTTGTAGCTGTTTCTGTTCATTGTGACTGATATGAAAAATTTTTGTTTTAGACAGATGAAGGATGAAAAGCCCCTTTGCATTCACTGCCTTACCCTGACCTCTTTTAACTGAGTTATTGGTATTTGTGTTACTGAAGCAAGTTTTGCCACCGAAAATAGAGTCACAAATACTTCTGTTGAGTAGGTTCAGCTGTGTAAATTAAAATATTTATAATGGAGAGGTTGTTCTGCCTCCCTGCTTGCTTTCACCTATGTCTCCAGGCTTGTGATCCACATCTGGAGAGAATTTGGATATGACTTTGCCTAAACAGGGAGGTACAATGGAGCATGGCTTGTGCATTGTTCAGTATTGTATTGGACTTTGTAAAGCTGTGTCTATTGTCTGGTGCTTGTTCCTCCATTAAACAAAACAAGCTGGCTTTGCCTAGGATGGCAAACAGCCTTGTGGTTGTTCTATGAAAAACAAAGCAGTAAAATTTGCCCATTAAGTTTTTTAATTCCCTTGATTAATTTTTTTAAATCTCATTTTCTAGACAAATCATGATGGTCCATCTGGACTGGAGAAACAGCAGCTCCTACATTTGTTTAAAATGTTTGTAGCTTGTAATATTTAGTTGTTCCTAGCGCTAGGTGCAAAGGTTTGGAAATGGAATTGTGGAGATGAGGGTCTGGAAACAGCAAAACAAATTATTTCACAGTTATTCACTGCTGTCCTAAGATGAGACAGGTTTTGCCATTGACCTCTGCAGTCCTGGTGGAGCTCAGCTCAGAGATGTCCTGCTGTCCTTCCAGTCCATGGTGGCTCCGAGAGTGCAGAGAGGGGGAGAAGTGGGATGGAGTTGTGTTCATGTATTCCTGTATTTCCTTTCACAGCTCCTAGCCACACTGCTGATCCAGTACGAGAGGCTGAGAGGAATTCAGTCCTCTGGAGTGCTCATTATCTTCTGGTTCCTGTCTGTGCTCTGTGCCGTGGGGCCGCTCCGGTCAAAGATCATCACCACAGCAGCACAGGTAACGAGCCAGCCTTGTTAGCACTCGGAGAACAGGAAAGGTGGCATCCACATCTCTGTGAAAAGAGTGAATCACCCGAGTTTGGAGGCAGATCTGAGCCCAGGTTTTGCCAGAGAGAAAGAGGAGTTGGGTTCTGTTGCCTTGACGCAGATCTGTGTAACTAGAAGGGAGCTGGGTTTCTCAGGCAGTGTCAAAAAGCAGATTTTGCTTAGCCCAGGGCTTTACTGGAAACCTGATAGACATGAGAGAGCAATACCAACACTGTGGATATGTGAACAGACTCCTGCCTTTTTTTTTTTATCTCTTCCCCTTTTGCTGCCTTTTGCTTAAATAGGGGTGAGAAGTAATTGGAGAGGACACATTTTAATTTATAAAGTTCCTTTTTTTTTTGCTTAGGCAGCTTGGCCACATTAGACAGCTCCATGAGCTTCCTTGTGGCAATGCCTGATGTGCTGAGGGCAGCGTTTGGACTCCACTGGGGCTGCAAATAGAGAACAGAAAGTTGGAGGGAGAGGAAAGAAGCCTGGGCTGTTATGACTCCTGTTTGAAAACATAGCAGCTTCTCCCACAGCAAGAAACTTGTTAAGTTTTTCACAGAAACAAATTTCACTAAGTAGGGCAAGGCAGATTGCTCCAGTGATTAGATCATCAAAGGCTGGGAGAGAAAAAGAGTGCTTGGAAAACATTAAGGTGATTGCTTCTCCTCAGTGAAATCAGAGTGGATTCTGTTTGGTGATTTCTTGTTTTTATTCTTGCTTTTTTTGTAATACTAGCAGCATTACCCTGTTAACAAGGATTTTCCTGTACCAGGCTGTTGTAAATATTCCAGCGGAGATTGAATTAAACCTTAAATGAGAGTCTGGGCAGAACTTTGTCAGATAATAGCTGCAATCTACTGAGACCAATTCAAACACCACTTAGAGGCAGTTTTAATAAGTAAAAATATTGGGCTATCAATGTTTGAATCCGTAATCATCTTGAAACTCTGTGTGCAGAGCCTTTGAACAAGCCTGGGTAACATTTCTCCTCCTGTGACTTTGTTCTCCTCCAGAACCAAATATTCCTTCTCTGGCACTCGAGGCTTAAACATTTCAAGTGAACAACGAGAACGTTCAAAATTACATTAGGGCATGAAAAACCTGTATAAAGGGCATACCCTCACAGCAGGAAGTTTTAGCTAAACTGCAGACTCATGATTAGGAAAGGAAGTATCTCCAGAGCAGATGGAACTCTTGTTATGCAATGCAGTGGTTTTTCTGCTGCTTCTCCTGAAAGTGTTTAACACTCATTGCTTGTCAGTGACAAGATGTTAAAGTGAAAGGATGTTCTCTGATCTGGGTTGACAATTCCTGTGCTTAAGACATGATCTTGTGAGAACCCCCAGAGGTAATTTAAAAGGATGTTATGTAGACCTGATTCCAGAGGGTGTCTGCATGCAGTGAGGATGTATAAGCACTTTGAACTTGACATAATTTAATGAAAAGCTTGGAGATAAGCATGTTCTTAGGCACTTGTCAGAGCAGAGCATACTTTTGTGAGATTATTCCTGCTAGGAACTACTTTGCAGTATCCAACTGTAGAGGAAGAAAGGAATTGCCAAAAGAAGCTGTGAAAAAGGAGAGAGAGTATTGGGGAGCTTGGAAGTACAATAAAAACAATCATTTACAGTGTTTCTTTTCCCTCTAGGGCCATGTAAATGAAAGGTTCAGGTTTACCACGTTTTACATCTACTTTGCTTTGATAATCATTGAGTTGATACTTTCATGCTTTAAAGAGAAGCCTCCGTTTTTTTCCCCTGTTAATACAGATGCTGTAAGTATTTTTCACTTTGCTTTATTTGAATTTTACAGACTATACGGTGTTTTGAGAGTTCCACTGAGGGTACTTGTCATTGAAAGCAGCTTTGGATTGTCATAGAGATGGCAGCACTTAGTGACCCTCTTACAAAACTCTGGGTATGGAGAGTAATTTTGGGGTTTGGAGCCTTTTTCCATTATCTGTGCCATCAGAAATGGTTGGAAGCTGTGTGGTAAAAGCAGCTCTCCTGCTTGCTGCCTCACAGCAGTGTAAATTACATTTATGAGCGTTGAAGTGTAATATTAATTATTTCAAGAGGGGTTTTTTGAGGAGATGGTGGTCTGCTTGCTTAACATTCATCTTGAGTTAGTGATAATCCATGAGGTTTGTCTTAATAAATGAGTTCTATGTGTGTTGAGAATAGATATGGAAAAACATTAATAACAGAAGATATTAGTGGTGTCACAGGTCAAATTTCATCTCCAATTCATAAAATTGTCTCTGTAATTGGATTTGTGATTGAACCAAGGTGAGAGAGAAGTCGAGTTCATGTCTTAAAATGAACATCTCAGAAACTGTAGAATGACATTTCACTTTATAGGTGTGATTTACAGGCAGTATATTAAGCAATTTTTAGGGATAAAAGGAGTTCAGTGTGACATGGGAAATGAAAGAAATCCATTTTATGTCTTGTGTCTCATTAGGACATAGGTACAGACATATAATAAACTCTATAATGTGCCAAAACTGATCAAAGTAGACTGTTGTCGTATTAAAGTCATGGTAAATGTCTTGCTTTATTTATTTTATTTATTTACTTATTTATTTTGGTTTTTTTCCCCCCATAACTTCATTATAGAATCCATGTCCAGAGTTAAATTCAGGCTTCCTGTCAAGACTGACGTTTTGGTGGTTCACAAGGTGAGTTTCTCTCCTCAAGCTGTCGGGCAGCTAACAAACCCAAACCCTGCCTGTGATCTGTGATCTGCACAGAGTGAGCAGTACAGAGATTTTCCCTCTGCGAGGAGCTGATGTTGGATGCTCTTTCATCCCCAGTGGTGTCAGCACTTTGAGCATTTGCCTTGTTAGAAACACAGAGCCCCAGCTTTTTCTCTGCAGAGCAGTGGCAGCGACTGTGGCATGACAAATAGGATGTGCAGCCTGGTTGTGCTCAGCACATGCTGGAATATAACCTGAACCAGGGTGCAGCTCTGTGCTCCACAAGATTAATCATGGCAGCCTTTCACCCAGCTGAGGGTGCATTTTGTTTCCTGCTGAGGTTCATGGGTGAATGCTTTTTATTGAGGACATTTTCCGTGCAGAAGGGAAGGTAAACTGGGTTGTGTATACAAATGACTGCCACCAGCTGAGGCTGCTGACAGAAGGGGTGTGTATTAAAGATGCAAATTTGGGACTGGGCTGCTGCTCCATGATAAAGAAGACCTTACCATTTAAAGGTGGTGATAAGACTCAGTTTTTCCAAGTGGTTGGGATCTTCATTCTTCTATCCATGTAACTGTATTGTCCTGGTAACAGCCCTGTAAAGTTCTTTTTAGTGAGAGGGTGAGATCTTTCTAAACTTCCAAAATGTTCAGCTTCCCCATTGAGATTCTTGGCAGCTATGATGTTTGTATCCCTTGACAAAACTCCTCTTACAGCTGAGGAACTGAAGTTTTCAGTGAAATCCCATTTTCCTTTAACTTCGGTGAGCTCCATTTTTGCATTTTGTTCACCTCTGACAGTTATTCCAGATAGACTTTATTATTTTCACTTCTAAAGGTTGACTGTTTCCATTTAACACCACAATTTCATCTGAATGCTTCTGGTAGTTGGTTTTTATTGTCCCTTTTTTTTTCTGAAGTGTTTTCAATAAAATACATGTAATCAGAAATACGTCATGTCCTGTCCTTAATTGCAAACATCAATAAAAGGAACAAAGGGCGATAATTATTCTCCCATCTCCCTTTTTGTGGAGCATCTTCTTGCTTTTGTTAGCTTAATAGTCCTAGAGTTACTGGCAATGCTTTAAGTACTGTTTTCCAAACTGAATTGGACTGTTTTTCTCCACATGTGCAGCATGGCAATTCATGGGTACAAAAGGCCCCTGGAAGACAAAGATTTGTGGTCGCTGAACGAAGATGACACTTCCAAAACCATCGTGCAACAACTGAGTAAAGAGTGGGACAGAGAAAAAGCAGAGTGCAAGCAGTGAGTACACGAACAAGTCTGCAAACACAGATTGATCTGATTCATCACTTGCTCATCCGTGAAAACGAGACAGCTAGAAATGCACCCACTTCTTCAACCTTTCTGTTCTTAATAGCCAGATTTGCTTGTTTTAATCTGTCGAGGCAGAGGCAGGCAGGAGCCCTGGGGGGCTTGTGTGCCACCAACACGCTTTTTGGGTGCTTAAAATCTCCGTGGGCAGGTGGTGCCACTTCCCATGTGGAGAAGGGCTGGAGAAGTGTGAGGAGAAGCTGTTGAGTTGGTTGGGTGGTGGAAAATGAACAACTTTTCGCCACTGAGCTGGTAGTTGTCTAACTGCGTAATTGCATCCCTCCCAGGCATGTTGGAGCACAACTTCTGGGCACATAAAGCAAAAGGAATTCCTCATCAGCTCCATCAGGAGATTTTTGGCCTGGCAGTATTTTTAGCCTCGAGGCTCTCAGCAGTGAGCAAGTCTTCACTTCCCAGCAGTAACGATGGGAAACTCAAAACTTGTGAAAGGCAGGAGGGGAAGAGATATCTCACTTTATTGCTGAGACCCTATTCCTGTTGCCTAGGAAATTAGCAGCAAAATGCTCCGAATCTCTGATGGGAATGGGATGAGGGTCAGAACTTGCATGCAGTTATATCCCTGCTGGAGAGGATTTCCTTCTTATTGCATGTTCTGCCCTAATCTGATCTAATCTTCAGAAATTATCTATTGTGCAACTCTATTTCCTTCTCCCATTGGTTGGTGTCCAAAATGTTTCCAAGCAAATAGATGTGATAATAGTGTGTTTCAAATGAAAAATGTCAATAAGGAGGAGGCCTGTGCTTCCATTTCCTTTCATTGTGGACATTTCTTCTCCATGTGGAGGCTTTCCTCTGTTCTCTTCTGTGCATGTCCTTGCCAAATTGGAAAGACCCTATTATGTGATAATATTAGGAGAGAGTTGTAATTTTCTTGGCAAGGTTAAATATGATGTGGAGAGTTCCACTTCGCAGCTGAAATTTGAAATATCTCCAGCAGCTGTCCACTAGTGCTGTGTGTGGATGTGTTATGGTTCTACTTCAGGCTTTACTTGTGGGGTTTTTTGGTTTTTTTTTTTTTTATTTTCTCAATGTCTCTGTTTTTATGGTGTGGAATAACGTGCATTGTCTGGGTTCTGGTCTTTTTGCACAGACATAAATCTCATTCCCCCAGGCTATTTTACAGTAAGAGTTCAGGAGTGCTTGGGGTCCAGAAAAACTTTTGCTAGGAAACCAGAAACTGTGCCTGGAGTTTTGTCAGGGGATTCATTGCATTTCGGAAATTATTCATACAAACTGGAGCCAGTTGGCAATGGATTCAGCTGTAAATTATGACTCGTATTTAGCTCAGGTAAAATTTTGTGTCAACTGTATTAATGATTCTAAGATGGGGAAAAGAGCAAAAACAAAGCAAATCACTGTGCTACAGATTGCTGGGTTTCACAGAACTCTAAAACTCTGCTTATTCTTCAGTTATAAGTAGGTATTCTCTATTACTTCATGTCAAATAACATTAGTTATTGTGCTTGTTGCTTGTGCACCATTAATACTTTTTTCCTTTTAACTCACATTAAATCTGCTCTGAGCAAATTGTGACATTAAAAATGCTGTGTCAAGTTGTGCACATATTGAAAGTGTCATGAAAACTATTTGCAGTGTACATAGTAGTAATTTATCTTTAAAAACTTAATCAGTTGCAGCTCTGACATAGCTAAAGCTTTACACTTGTTTTGTGGTAATGATTATCACATTTCTGTTGTTCCCAAACCTTTTTCTGCTTCCCAGCTGTCTTGTGAGTTACTGTTAAATAATTGCTAAAAATGAATTTGTTTCTAATGAGTTACAGAAGAGACCAGCATGGATTTAAACTGTTATTATAGATAATAAAGCACGCAAAGGGTATTTTTCCTTTCTTTTCCTCTCCTTGCTTGTATGGCTGAAGTTTCTTCTGAGAGAGTTAGACATGTGCTGGATGGAGAGGAGAGAGCTGGAATCCATTTTCCCTCATTTTGAGTTAACTTCTGATTTTAGAGACTTCTTATGAAGACATATTGAAGATGCAGAGCCTTGTCAGCACCATGGAGTGTTTTCCCATGAGATAAATCAGTACCTATTATCTGCCCTGCTATAAATAATGGCAACCAGACCCATGCTCTTTGCTGTGATAAAAAGCTGGGTGTGAGCAGTCCCACACACTGCTGAAAACCTGACCTCACCTAACTACGAGTAGTAAACACTAAAAGTGCATTTTCTCCCTTTGGGACTCTTAGCTGCAAAAGAGAACCATTGCTTTGCTGTTAGCTCAGTGTAATAAACATTTTTAATAGCACAAAGCCAGGGGCAAGTAGTCTTGTTTCTTCAAATCCTTCAATGGGTTTAACAGTCTGGTTGCCAGAAACACAAGGCTTTGCTCATAAACTCTCCAGGTTTGATCTGGGAGACAAAGACAACACTGTTTGTTCTTGTCTGGGGGTTAAAAATTAAATTGTCTGGTTTAGGTTCTCCCCCTGCCCTCAAACTTTATTGCAAAGACATTGGGATTTGCAAATGGCTTTTTCTGGAAGGATGTGGACAAGTTTCTACATGTGGACTGTTAGCCACAGTGATCACAGGCTGCTGGAATTATTTGATTCTGCAGCCAGCCAGCTCCAAAAAATCTGCACAGTCTTTATGAAAAATCATAAATTCAACCTCACTTGGTAGTACTTACAAGTTATTTTTCAAATGCCTTCTGGTAAGTCTTCACTCTTTCTAGGGTGTCTTTTCCATCTGTTTTTTCTTGTAAAGCTCATGTGCCCCAGACTAATTTCCTTTTCCCTGCTCCACCTGGACTTAACTTTCCTGTCTGACATTCAGGAAATTGTTCTCTAGTCCCATAGCCCCCAGGAAACAGCAGCAATTTGATATTTGCTGGCGGAAAAGTTGCCAGGCTGATGTTTGAGAGCAATTCATGGAGGAAATAATTTCCCAGAGCACACCCTTTGTTGATGGGCAATAGAAGTCAGGCACCTAAACCCCAAAGGGGCTTCTACAAAACCCACCTGGAGCCCCAAAGAGCAGTTTAGGCATGTTGGGCCTATTTTTCATCCATCAGTCTAAAAGAGTATGTGGAAGAATCGCTTTTGTTAGCTTTTTTTGGCAGAGGGAGAGAGGCAAAAAGTACAAAAGGATTCACAGAATTCTGGAATTGTTAAGGTTGGAAAAAGCCCCTATGGTTATTGAGTCCAATGGTTAAAGAAATGGATGCAGACAAACAGGGTTTAAATGCTTAAATTGTCAACTGAGGAAAATTTAGGCACCTAAAGGCAAGGTTCCTGTCCTGGGAGAATCTCAGGTGTGGTTCAGGTCTCAGAGATCAGCTTTGGAGGTGCTGTGGTCTGTACTCGATTTCAGGTCTCCAGGAATGCAAAACTTTGTATTTTGAGAGGGTTTCAGTGCCTGTCTTCCCAGAGGGCTTCATTCTGCTTCTCTGGCAGCAGCTGTGTGATCAATAAGGGTAAAGGTAGCACAGCCCTGACTGAACAATGAGCAAAGGCTCAGGAGGAGCAGGTGGGGGTGCCTTGTGTGGGATGTCCATAGCACCTCTTTGAGGATTCCTGTGCAAGAAATTGGAGATCAAGGTCAGCTCTGTCCTCTAAGGAAGTTGAGCCTTCCTCTCCTCCTTTGGGCCACTTTCTCATCCCATGGCGATTGATTTTCTGGTACCCATAAGTACTGCAGAAAAAAAGAAAACAAGGCTCAATTTCACAAGAGTGGCTGATCCTGAGCACACCTGGCTGGTGTTGACAGTCTTGCTGTAGGTCAGGAGCAGAGGAGGGAGCAGATTTTTGGGTGTTGCCACAGTGCTGCTCACACAGGGCAGTGCCATCCTTGCTGTCACTTGTCTCCAGTCACTGGTTTTGTTTCCCTAGGAAAGAGGATGTGTCATACATGAAGAAATCCAACCATGTGCTGAATCATGTTGCTGACGGCCCGGAGGAAGCAGAAGTTCTGATCAAAGACAAAAAGCACAACAGGAAGCCTTCCTTTCTCAAGGCTTTGTTGAGGACCTTTGGGCCATACTTCTTAATTGGCTCCTTCTTCAAGCTGATACAAGACCTACTCTCTTTCGTCAACCCCCAGCTGTTAAGGTTGGTTTACTCTGGGAGTAGTTTCTATGTGCAATCCCCGTGGAGGCTTGGCTTTGGCACGAGGTGTTTGTTTTTGAAATGCAGAGCTAATTTCCCTCACAGTGCCACATGTGTGTGCTCGCTCACCTTCCCCCTGCAATGCTTGAGACAGGAGCTCTTTGTTGTGGACTCAGCTGTGAATTGGACAAGCTTCACCGAAATGCACCATTTGCAAATCACCCATCAGCTTTGAATTACAGATTACCTGTCGCTCATGCTGCAGTCCAAAGCAATTTTTCCCCATTTCTAAAGGATTAGCTGTGAAATCCCAGCAAAGCACTGCTGGCTGGATCCAGTGGTCTCTGGACATCTGATATCCTCATGTGAGGATGGTGAGCAGATGATGTGTGATGTGATTTGTGGTGCTCTGGCCACTCTGCTGTCACCTGGGAAAGGTTTAGGACCATTGAGATGAGTCCATACTGTGCTCAGCAAGGAGGATGGGAGATGTGCAGTTGCAGTGAATTTCCATGTGGAAGAAAATTATGGTTCTATTTTAAAAAAAAAAACAAAGCAGAGAAAGAGGTCATGACAGAAGTGGTGCTGTCCTCAAATTCTCTTTGTGTGAGGAACACCTCTACCTCCCATCCCCAGGGGGGCCACTTGCTCAGCCTGATCCAGGAAGGAATTTGCACAATCCCAACATTTTTTTCTCTATTAGTATTATTCTTAAAGCGAGGAATTCACCAGATAATCATTAACTAGGAAGAAAACAACAGTGGAATAACCAGCATTTCTGTCAAACAATTATTGATGGAAAAGCACACAGTCCTGTTAAGGCACGAGAGAAGAATGGAGCTTGGATGGAGGCCACAGGTGGATGTAGGCAAAGGGAGAAGAGAAGGCTCTGCTCCTGTTTGAGTGTCTCTTAAAATAACCAGAGCTCTGAGATCATGTTGTTCTGTGGGTGGTTTGTGACATACCCAGAAATTTGCTAAAAAGAGGGTCTGACCCAGAATGGTGACATTTAATAGCTGACAGTCTGTCTTCTCCCTGAGCCCCTGGTGCAGAGGAGGCTGCTGGCTGCTGAGAACACATTAACTACAACCTATTCTGGGAATTTCTCAAATTTGCATAAGTTCCTGAATACGTTGTCAGTGATATCTCAAGGCATATTATGGGGAGTTTCTTCTCAAGTCTGAATTCCTGCAGGCTGGGAAAATGCCCTTCTAATGGTAAGGGGAAGATGAAAAAGCCATGGCTGTCTGGCAGGCAGCATGTAAGATAGTTCTGTGTTTCTAAAAAGATTGGTGAATCCCTGGGACTGAGAGGAAGAGGTTTTCCTGAAGCTGTTCACTTGCAGAGTGAATGAATGGAGCAGTGCAGAAATAAGATCTCTCTTAAAAAGGAAGAAGGAAGATGTAGCAACCTCCTGCTTCTACCACAAGGTTTTTGCCTGATTCGTAGTTTCCAGGTGCATTTTTCTCCTGCTGGTTGTTTGAACCATGGAGCCAAATCTCTGTGCCTCCCATATTTTGAAAATGCCATGCTCTGGTCGGTAGGCTGAGATCACAAATGTAATTTTTGAGAGCACTGGACACTGCCACGTGTCACTCTGCCTGTTTACTGTGTCACTGTGCAGCTCTGGCAGCGAGAGCAGCTGTGAGGAGTAAGAAAAGGCTTGTCAATAAAAGATGCTCTAGCCAGCTTAATGGTACCATTTTACAAAAACAAACTAGGAGTGAAGAGCTCTTTATGCATCCATCCAGGAGGATGTCTTTTAATTTAGCTTTTTTTTTTTTTGTGGGAAAGCACCCCAGGCAGAAGCACTCAGGCTGCTTGAAGAGGATTTGGGTAAGAAGCTGGTTTTGCCTGCTCTGCTGCACTGCCCTACTCTGTCCTATCATTCACCTCCTGCCCTGGGGGGCTGCCTAGCAGAGCTCAGACAGTGAGCTGTGTGTTTAAACCCTGAATCTCAGGGGAAACCAAGAGTTTCTCTTCATATTTCATTTTCAGGCTCATTTACAAATGGACTCTCTGACTGGCAGAGCTGAAGGTTTTGCAGTTGGATCTTTGCAATGTTGTTTGACTGAAGTCTTAACTCAGCCTGTGTCCTGGAGAGCTGTTTGCTTTTTGTGGTTAGGGAGAGGATGTGGCAGGATGCTGTAGCTGGGACAAGCTGTGTTATGTCCCATTAAATTTGTTGGATTTTTTTTTTTAATTCTTGTTTCTTTTTTCCTTTTCCTTCCCTAATCTGCTGACAAACAGTGTATTAATCGGCTTCATTAAGAACAAAGACGCCCCAGCCTGGTGGGGATTTCTGATTGCAGCTCTGATGTTTGTGTGTGCTGTGCTGCAGACACTCATCCTTCACCAGCACTTCCAGTACTGCTTTGTCACTGGGATGAGGCTGAGGACTGGGATCACTGGGGTGATATACAGAAAGGTAAGGCTGGAAGCATTTTGTGGGCTGGGACAGCAGTGTACAGCCAGGGAAATGGCCTCAGTTCTCACAGTTAAGGGAGATAAGGTGTATTGGAGAGTAGTAGCCCTTGGAATGTAAAAGATTGGGGTTTTGGTGAGTTTTTAGGAGTACCTCTGTCATGCTTTACAGAATTTTCCAGTGATCAGTGCCTTGATGTGGGTGTACTGGTAGGTTACCAGACATATTGCAGGCAAATATTGGGTGACTTTAAATGCTGAAAGAGGAGAGATTTAGGTTAGATATAAGGAAGAAATTCCTCCCTGTGAGGGTGGGAAGGCCCTGGCACAGGGTGGCAGAGGCTGCCCAGAGAAGCTGTGTCTGCCCCTGGATCTCTGGAAGTGTCCAAGGCCAGGTTGGACAGGGTTTGGAGCAGCCTGGGACAGTGGAAAGTGTCTCTACCCATGGCAGGGGAGTGGAGCTGGATGATCTTTAAGTTTCCTCCCAACCCAAACCATTCCATGATTTGGAAGAGGGATCCAGAGCATGTTTATGCTGTGAGTGGATTAGACCCAGCAAGGTTTTCTGCAGGGTGCTGCTGCACACTGCTGGAGCTAGAAATTCTCATGAGCAAAACCATCTCATGAGGTCTTGTTACTTGGAGATTAGGAACTGGTGTAGGTGAATTCTTTTATCCTTGTTGGAGAAGCACAGTCTTGAAGAGTGTGGTTTTGCTAATAACCAAAGGGTTTGTCCTCCATGTGTCTCAAGACTGTGAAGGCACTGAACTCTGTCCTTGTCAGTCCTTAGCCATCACCAACTCGGCCAAGCGCTCGTCTACTGTTGGGGAAATTGTCAACCTGATGTCAGTGGATGCCCAGCGTTTCATGGACCTGATGACTTTCCTGAACATGCTGTGGTCTGCACCACTCCAGATATTTCTGGCTTTGTATTTCCTCTGGCAGGTACAGACATTGTCACGTGGGGGTTTTTCACAATACATCTAAATGATGTACAAGCTTTTTCTTTTCCCCCTTTTTTTTTTTGTCAATTTGGCCCTCCACTGTGTTTTTTTACAAACTTTAAGTGTTCTGCGCTGTAGTAAAATAGCTTTTACTGCTGTACACACTCAGTGTCCTAATTATTTTGTTCAGCTGATAGGCAATATTTGAAACAGAACATTTCCTTTGTCTTTTCTCTGTCCTTACTATACTTTGATGGGCTCAGTCTTGGACTCTTGTTCCCAGCAGCTGATACAAATGAGAGCTTGAGGGAAATGGTTTAGAGACCAAACCAAACACAACCCTGGACATAGGAAATGCCATGTGAAGAGATTATATCCTGCTACATAAAGAAGTTCTGTGCAAGTCAGTGTGAAACAAATCTCACCTGCAATAACCAGAATTTTTCCATTGCTACAGTGACATTGTTTCAGGTTTATTCCAGGTTCAATTTGATCACTGCCTTTCAGACCTAAAATGTTTCTGTGCAATTAATGTCTTTTACTGCATAAAGCAGTAGCACCAACTTAACCATATTGATTGAGACTCAAAAGCCATTAAATGGCAGCAGCTTTGAGTTACTGCTGTGCTGGAAGCTGAGCTCTGGCAGCTAGCAGTTTGTATGTTTGTATTCACACCAAAGGTGCTGCGTTAATTCAGTAATTACAGTTCCCCTGGTCAGAGAAAAATCACCAGTACTGGCATGATAATTCCAAGGGGTTCCTGTCCTGTTCTTCTGTCTCCTCTTCACAGTTTTTTGTGGGATCACAGCACCTCACTGGGAGAACTCAACTTGTCATCACTGATTTCTGTTTCCATCATCTCCTGTTGTTTTAATTTTTACTATAGGGAGCACTCGGGTACAACAACTTACTCTTTCTTTCTAAATCAAGACTTTAGGGCCTTCTGTGCTGGCTGGAGTGGCTGTGATGGTTTTACTTATCCCATTCAACTCTGCAATAGCAATAAAAACCAGAGCGTTCCAGGTAAGGATCCCAGCAGAGGTGATTTGAATTGGCAGCTGTGCTGTGAGAAATGAAGACATCAGGGGTTGTTAATAAGATGCCATTTGCAACAATTTACTTATGAGTAAGAATGTACTGATATATTTAATAACTGTATCCTCTTAGATAGATTTTTCCATAGTGAATTGAATGCTGTTCAAGGGGAAGGTGTGGCACTGAGCCAGTGGTTTCTTCATATCCCTAGAGCAGCTTTTGGGATTAGCAGGAGGTTTCTTTCTCTCCATATCCCTTCACCTGGTATCTCCCTCTAGGAGTATCAAGAGAGAAGGCAAATGAATGCTGTTCTTTAAGCTGCAAATGAATGTTTTCAGAGGTGGCAGCTAAAACCTGGCAGTTTGAGTTTTATGCTAATAGCCAGTGTTGATGTTCACTGCTACTGAGCTGGGCCAAATTTCCTTTATTATCTTAAGGTAAAATGATCCTTTCTTCCTTTTTTTGTAGTCTTAGTTTTCTCTGGTCAGGGAAAGCTGAAAAAATACCAATATCACAGTGCCCTCTGGCTTTGTGCTAGAAAAAAGTCTAATAAGTGGCTTCTGCTCTGCAGCCTATGAGGCTGTTAGGAAGATTTAAATTAAAAAAATTAAAAGTCAATCTGTTGGTGCAAAAAAAGAGGTAAGAGTTGGGAAATGAATATAAATTACGACATTTAAGCACAGCCTTAGTAACAGAGTGCTATTATTATATGCCTTAAAGAGACATACAGGCTTTCCTTTAAATCTCTTGGATGCTGACATGTTAGTAGTAACATTCCTTTTCTCCCTTGCCCATTATGAGATGCTCAGAGCTGCATAACTGTGCATGTGTGTGTGAATTTTGTCTGTAAATCTGAGCAGGGATGTTTTTATTTTAATAACCGAATGAAGCACTGTATTCTAATACACAGGAAAAATCCCTCTGGGAGCAGCCACAATTTTCAAGGGATAAGAAATACAACTGTGCAAACAAGGGGAAAAAAAAATCTGAAGAAATCAAAGGAAGTGGTAGGGTAGTATTTTTGTGAAGTGCCTGAATCTTTCTTTAAGATGCTTTAAAAATGCATCCCGTAAGAGTGAGGATGAGTGGAAAGCTTTTGCACTCCTCTTTCCAGGCATTCCCTTTGATTTCTGCTGCCTTTGGAGGTATTGCCTTGCGCAATAAGCTGATAACAGTCTGGCTTTCTGTAATTACCTTTCGCATCCTCTCCAGAAACAGCCCGAGGGGAGCACAGCTGTGAGCCGTGTGTTGGAAGCTCTCCTCTCGTCCCGGCTGTGACTCTCTGTGTTTACAACCCAGGTGGAGCAAATGCGCTACAAAGACTCTCGGATCAAACTGATGAACGAGATCCTGGGTGGCATCAAGGTGCTGAAGCTCTACGCCTGGGAGCCTTCCTTTTCAGAGAAGGTGCTGGAGATACGCAAGAACGAGCTGAGGGTTTTGAAAAAATCTGCCTATCTCAACTCCTTGTCCACCTTTGCCTGGATCAGCGCCCCGTTCCTGGTAAATTGAATTTTCATGGCTCTCTGAGCTGTACAAGTGCACCCTTGAAGGATAAGGCTGAGGCTTTCTGCCTGCTAATGTACGTAGGAATAAAATGTAAATACTTTTTGAGGAAATTATTTGCATGCTTTGAATCAGAGTTCCCTGTTCTCGAGAGCGCTTTTGTTAATCGGTATTAAAGTGTTTCGTGATAAAGCCTGCCAGTGGAAGCTGGGAATAGCTGTCACAGGAGAATTTCCAACCACTTCAAAGTACTTCCCATAACAAATTGAAACTAGAATTTGAAACCTCAGAGAGATCTGTGAATAGCAGAAATAGCAAAAGAAACTTTAATTGAGTCAGTCAGGACAACGTCTGTCTTTAGCTCTCATTTCTACCTTCATGTTACAGTGCTCTGCTTGTTTTACTGAGAGAGGGAGTTGTTAAATTATTCTACATCCTAAAAAAGTGATTGATTTAATGTGAAAACTAAAGCCCAAATGATACGTTGCCATCTCTGAAACGCTTTTTCTTCAATTTTGTCCTTTCCTCTATTTTCCACTTCATTGCACTGTGATCCCTTTTGCAGAAAGGGTTTTGGTGAATAAAACCATTCAGGTAAGTCCTTGGTCAAAACTATTCCCAGTCAGCTTTTCTTGAGATCAGAGGCCCAGCCCTGCAGGAATGATCTGAACAAGCTCAAGGTCCTTCCCCTTCCCTGGTTCCTTAAAGTCACTGCAGTTCCTTTAATGCAAATTCCAGTTCCTGCTCACCTGAGTTGGCTGCACAGGATGCTCCTTGCACACTGCCTGGCCCCCGGCATACAGCAAGCCAGCAAATACCTTGGATTGCACTCCGTTTTCTGTTGATTAGTGAATCTTGTTTGCTTAGCTTGCAGTTTACAAAGGGAAAATTTGCTTGGGTGGAGCTGGAAGAAACCACAGCCTGATAACTGCTTTTCCTTTCTATTTACCCAAGCCCTGTAGTTCAACCTCTGGAACCTCTTAGTTCAACTGAATGTAGCCATTAGGAACCTGAAAGTTATTTCATTCTGTGTGCCCTTTTTCTTTGTAGCAACTTGTCCACAGGATTTGTCATTCTTGAGGCATGTTGAAAAGGTCAGAAACAAGGAATTTTCCTTGTTTGGGGGTTGATACTTTTATTTCCAAGATGCCTATCAGGCCTGAGTGCTTTTTAAAATGTCAGAATGTACCACACAGCTTGCAGTAAACTCCCTTTCTGGCTTTCAGGTAGCACTGACAACATTTGCTGTGTATGTCTCTGTGGATGAGAAGAATATTCTGGATGCAGAAAAGGCTTTTGTTTCCCTCTCCTTGTTCAATATCTTGAAGTTTCCCCTCAATATGCTTCCACAAGTCATTAGCAACATTGCACAGGTAAGGAGGGCCTGGAGCATGGGCTGCTCTGAAAAACTTGAACAGAAAGGACATATCCTTGATTTCTGGAATGCAGAGATCCCTTGCATCTGCTTGTTAGCTGCTTTTCCTTTTCATATCCTTTCTTTCCTGCTGCCCTGCACTGGAAAGCCTGACATCTTCTCAGTGAGCCTGTCTGTGTGAATTTTGCTTCGCTCAGACAAACTCAGCTTGGTGTGAGAAATTTCACAGTTAAAAGCTTGAATTTCAGCATAAGACTCATTGCAGGGAAAGAATGACTCACTGCTCAGGAAGCCCATGGGGGGAAGCTCAAGGCATTGTGCATGCTTGCTTTTGCAGTAGTAAGAGCACCAAGTCCTCATTAAAAGAATGATGAAATAATGCACATTCTTTTCTTAGACAAGTGTTTCCCTAAAGAGAATTCAGCAGTTCCTGAGTCACGATGAGCTTGATCCAAATTGTGTGGAAACAAAAGTGATTGCACCAGGTAAAGACGTTGATATTTTTCTAAACTATGCTGATGCAGAAGACATGTCTGTTTTGGACTGGTTGAGTTATGAAAAAAAGGCAAAACGAAAATAACAATGGTAATCTTGGGTAAAAAAGAAGGGAAGAAGCTGCTGCTCTGAAAAGTATGTGGTGTTCAGGCTGTGTGGAAATCAGAAAAGTTTCTGACAATGTTTTTGAGCTTGCTGGGCCTGAGTTTGCATCTGCAATGGGCTGGATGCTGACAGCACTGAATGTGGAGTGCATCCAGTGACTGCAGACAGCAAGGCTGGTTCAGACCTTTCACGCTGCACAAATGCTCAGGAACTTTCTGACCTGTTTTGATTTCTTCTGTTCAGAGCAATATCCCAAAACAACTGATCAAGCCTCAAAAAAATGTGTTTTACCAAGTAACTGTGGCTTGAAACTTGTGTTGTGTGTGATGCTGTAGACAGAGGAGGAGGGATGGCTGCGTGGCTGTCATGCAATTTCTGTTCTACCCCACCCCACCAGGAGGCAAAGAAAACCTGTGGATCTCTAACTTGTTAAGTGTGGCAAGCAAAAAGCTGCAGAGAGTCAAATTTAATCTGATACGTGAAACTCAACAGCATGCAGTGATCTCCTGCTGACTTGAAAGGAGTTTGTGAAGCAGAGTTGTGCTGATGCTGAGCAGCACACCAGGGCAGGGTGAAGCAGGGCAGCTTTTCAGCTCCCCAGCTGTCAGCTCACAGTCTATAGCTTAAGCTGCAATCAGTTATTTTCCCTCTGGACAAGCCTGTCTTGTGACCCACAGGCAGCAGCCTGTGCTTCCCATGGCAGCAGAAAAGGGAAGTGCAGTGTGTGTGTAAATAAAGATCCCTCTGTCAGCCTGTTCTCAGTTGTGCTGTTGTGTGTAACACATTTCCTGCCTCTCTCTTGTTGTGTTTTTGCCACACAGGCAATGCCATCAGCGTGAGAAACGCCACATTCAGCTGGGGAAAGGAGCTCAAGCCAACCTTGAAAGAGTAAGATTTCATTGTGCTGTTGCAGTACAACCTCTGCCTGGTTTCTGGCTCCTGGCAGGTCTGTTTGGGAGGTGTCTGGTGAAAAAACATACATCACATGTCTGCATCTCTTCTGCCTTTGAAACATGGAGCTAATCCTCGTGCCTTGTGGTGTTGAGGCTTTATGAAACAGGGCTGTGAGGCTTTAACTCCACGGCAAGCAGCATAAAATAGTTACCTATTGAAAGGCAGAAAGGCTACATAAATTCCTTAAACAGACATTTTTTTAACTGAAGGATTGGACAAATCAAATGGATCTGATGAATTTTGAGGACAGTTTAGAGGTCTGGGTTTGGAGCTGGGTGTGCCAGCAGTGGGCTGTTCTTTGAAGAGTTGTGGCAAACTCATCCCTGTGGCAGGGCTGTCTCCAGACTGTGGGGGTGAATGTTTTGCTCATTTGCCTATTTGAATGAATACAAACAAGATTTGACTGGAAGCATATATTCCTTCTGTTATGCACCAGGATCTGTGTAAACAGATTTTTGGCTTGATTCCATTAGTGAAAGCCACTTTGATGGCAAAGAGGCTGTGTCTTTCAGTCATTGCTGTGTCAGTTCACCTTCAGGATCTAAAGCAGCACCTTGAAGAACACAGTGGGGAAAACAGTAAAGGATTTTAATTGGTGAAGTCTTGATTTTCTTGTGCCATTGTGAACCCTATTTACCAGCACTGGAAATAACAGTTCTAAAGTGGTTTGAACATTTTTAGATGTATTCACTCACTACTTCTATACAATTGCTCTTGGGGTTTAAAATCAAAACCCCAAAATACTTCTCCAAGACTGTTTGCTTTCAAAATGCTTATTAACCCAGTTTGACTTGCTGATTGGATTGATACAACACAGCAAAGAGTCTTAGAAGGCTTCTTACCAATCCTGCAGCTTTAGCAACCACCAAGATAAATTAATGCTGAGTTTCCATTTGCTCTTCAACTTCTGGTTACAGCTGATTGTATGCAAGAAAGGGAGAAGAAAACCAGTGACCAAGCTTTGCTTACTGTATCCAGTCAGGCTGTGACTGTGAATTTCAGCCCTGGTTTGAAGACCCCTGATGCCTTTAGTAAACTAATGTTTAATTAATTTCCAGCCTGTTTCCTCCACAGTATAAATATGTTGATCCCCAGTGGTTCTTTGGTTGCCATTGTTGGCCACGTTGGCTGTGGAAAGTCTTCTCTGGTGTCTGCTCTCCTGGGTGAGATGGAAAAGCTGGAAGGAGAAGTGGCTGTGAAGGTTGGTGTTGTTTGTGAAACCATTTAATGATGGTAGGGAAATGTGCTGCTTATGCCTTTCCTTGCTTAGAATGCACCTCAGGCTCCAGAGGGAGTTCTGCTTGCTCCTCTGGCAGTTTGCCTCTATGTTTGAGTTTTGTTCACTTTCATATTAAATTACTCCCGTGATTTGATCAATGATACATTAGCAATGAGCACACACGTGTGTTGTGTGGATGTACACGAACCAGGAGCTATAGATGTGCTGAAGATCTTACTCAGAGCTGTAAGCATGAATTGCTGCTTGTTTCAAGTCAGAGGTTTTCTCCCTCCCTCCCTCCCTCCTTTTTCTAGGGTTCTGTAGCTTATGTGCCTCAACAAGCCTGGATCCAGAACGCCACGCTGAAAGATAACATTTTGTTTGGCCAAGCTCCTAATGAGGAAAAATACCAAAATGCCCTGGAGGCCTGTGCTTTAAAAACTGACCTGGAAGTGCTGCCAGGAGGAGATCAAACTGAGATAGGAGAGAAGGTAATTTTTTTAGGTAATTTTTTTTTTCCCAAGTCAGACCTGCCTGGTGATTGCTGCTCTAGCTAAAGAGAGAATACTGTAAAGTCAGCACTTGATTTGATTTGATTTGATTTGATTTGATTTGATTTGATCTTCACAATGGCATCCCTGTTACAATCAACACCTAAACATGCAGGACAGTTCTGTGGAAGGCAGTTGTGCTTAAACTTTTTCCTGACTTTAGGGTTGTGTGTATATTGTGCTGCAATATTGCCCATCCAGCCCTGGAAGATCAGAGCACCCTCTGTTTTTCATGAATTGTAAAGGTAAAAAAATCTGTCCAGAATCAGTGAAAGCCTTCCTTTTCCTGTAGGGATAAAAAGGGAGGGAACATATGCTTGTGCTTCAAGTGAAAAAAAAATTAGATTATATCCCTTAACACATTTTAATGAGAAACATTTACATCTGTGATTACCAACAAATACATTCTTTTCTCATAGGCCACTAAGTTTGGGCTAAATTTCATGAAATGGGGTGGAGATGTGGATTTGTGTGTGAGATGAAAGACATGGAAGATGTTCCAGGTGCCGCAGCCCCGCTTTGAAATTTACATTTTTACATCCCGGTTGACAGTTCTGCTTTTTATAGATTTGTGTTTTAACAGCTCCCTTTAGGAGCTTATTAAAAAGAGCTTTACTCCATCTCCAGACTGCTGGGTGAGGGGAAAGCTTGGCAGCCAACAGGCAGATCTAGAGGCGTTCCCTGCCTGTCTCCGGGTGGGTTATTCCCTCCAGCATCGCATATTTCAATTTAGCACCCGAATGCTGGGCTGGGTGAGAGCCAGGAGGAGTCAGAGCTGGTGTGTGACACGTTTTGTCCCCTCCTGTGTCCCTGCAGGGCATCAACCTGTCGGGGGGTCAGCGGCAGCGTGTCAGCCTGGCCAGGGCAGTGTACAGCAGCTCAGACATCTTCCTGCTGGACGATCCCCTGTCTGCTGTGGACTCACATGTGGCCAAACACATCTTCGACAAAGTCATCGGCCCCGATGGGGTCCTCAAGGGAAAAGTAAGCTGGGGTTTGGATCCTCTTAAAAACGCACACAACCTCAGCTGTTTCATCACCCTGATGCCTGAAGATTTTTGCCTTTTCTTTTTTATATACTCTTTTACATATATTCTGTGTCCTTTTCCTATTTTCTGTACCTTTTATACATTCTTTGTACCCTTAGCCTACACGCTTGTAATTTTTGCAGTCTGGTATTCTAACTCGGTTTTGGGGTTCTGCAAGGCAGAAAGACCAAACATCCACAGTAGGAGGATGGAGAGTCCTGTGCTATCAGAAACTTGAGGTTTTAACCGTGGTTGAAACCTCCTCTCTGGAACATATTTTGTAAACTGAGCTCTGGCCTCATTTGGGGGTGTTTCTTCAGAATAGAAAGACATTACTTCATTTATTAAGTTTCTTATTGGGGGATTCTAGACAGATATGCTAATTGGCAAGCTCCATAAAATTGTATATGCATTATAAGTGTGTGCATCCTAGCGTGTTCCACCTTTGAAGAGCTGTGCACCTCAGATCCTGTTAAAACACCGAGGTAAAACCCTTCTACCCCTTTAACCATGTCTGCCTCATGATTCTAAGACCAACCAAAAGGCAACATCCCAGGCCTGAGTTCCTGAATTTCCGTGTGTAGCTGGCATTGCCCAGGCTGGGTGAAGCGCTGTGGTTTGGTCAGAACGTGTAGAGGCAGAAACCTGCTCTGTCTGTAAAATCCCTGCCGTGAGATCTCCCAGAAACAAGGCATGTGCTGGGACTTGCTCAGGCTGGTGGTGTTAATTGCTGTTATTGAGAGGCAGCACAGCCAGGAAGCTGCACCAGATGAGGATGTTGCAGAGGATTTTGGCAACAACAACCAACCTGCAGTGGCTTTGCTGCACCTTCCACTGCTGCTGCCGTCCTCCCAGAGCAGCTCAGGGCTCAAAAGGGAAAGAGGGGATGATAATTCCCTCTTAGGGAATTATTATTAGGGGTTATGTTCCTATACATTTATATCAGCAGTAGGAGCATAGTGAGTTCTGTACACAATTCCAAGCTCCTCTGGCTAACAAGGACAGTGCTGTTTCACTGGGCATTTCACCCTGACACACTAATTCACTCCCTGTATCAAAAATGTGGTAGTATTTGGCTTGCTGAGTACTCAGTCCCCACAGTGCAACTCAGGGATTTGTGGTTTTTTTTTTTTTTTTCCCCCTATCCAGACCCGAATTCTGGTGACCCATGGCATCAGCTTCCTACCTCAGGTAGACCACATAATTGTCCTGGTGGATGGCAAAATCTCTGAAATGGGATCCTACCAAGACCTTCTGAAACAAAACAAGGCCTTTGCAGAATTCTTGCGGAATTATGCACTGGATGAAGACATTGAAGAGGACGAACCAACAAGTACAGTGTTGCTTTTTCTTAAAACATGTCTTTTTCTGTCAACAAGATTACAGATATTTTCTCTGTAAAGTGTCCCCTGGCTCTTCAGGGCAACCTGGCATTTGCCTTTCCATACTACCGTGAAAATTATTGTCTTTGGCCAGGTCTGTATTACTGAGAAATGTTTTCACAAATTTCTTTCAAATTTTCATGTGGTTTGTCGTGGAAAAAAAGAATTCTTGTCTTAGAGATTATTTTAAACTTGGGAATTTATTTTACAATTAGCAAGGTCAAGCTCAGCAGGAAGACAGAGTAGCCAAGACCACACTGGGCTTGCTATCCAAGGGGCTACCCAGAGTCTGGTGTGTTTTCTCTTCAACCTCTCATTCAGATGGGCTAAAGGGATGGGATATAAACGCATTTGTTAGCCAGCTTGCCTCACAAGATCTTTGCAATTTCATTAGGAGACCTGGTGCACAGAAGGGAAGTAAGGAAAACTTGGGGGAATTTATGCACTGTGATTTTCCTGCTGGGGTTTTGTTTCTCATGACTCTTGCTTTGTACAGCCACCTTTCCCCATGTTCTCTGTGCTTTTCTGTGGCAGAAAAGCTGAGGTGTGATCTTGTCTTGCAGTGCTGGAGGAGGAGGAAGTGCTGCTGGCTGAAGACACCCTCAGCATCCACACAGACCTGGCTGATAATGAGCCTGTGACAAACGAGGTCCGCAAGCAGTTCCTGAGGTAAACACGAGGTCCATGCATTTCTAGTCTGTGTCTGGGATGAAAAACATCTTTCAGATGTCAGTCACATGCTGCTTCCCCATCTGGGCTTTGGTTTCCTCAGCTTCGTCTCATAAATAAGTTGGTTTATTGTGCTTTTGAAAACAAACATGAAAGAACACACGGAGAAGATAATTTATCTGATCAAACATCCATTCCTGCAGTCCTCTTTTTAATCTGGACTGAACCAATGTCTTAAAGCAGCTCTCTGGTTCTCAGGTAGCACCACTGTATGTATTTACCCACTCAACACTGAACTGCTGCCTGGTGTGGGATAAATAAACCCTTTGCATTGCACTTTTCCACTGGGAACCTTGGGAATCTTTAAATTTTATAACCATACCCCTAGGTGCTGTCCAGCTAGTCTGATGTGAAAACAGAGAAGCTCAGGGTTTGGTTTAAAATGTCTGCCTTGCCGTGAAGCCTCAAAAGGCCTTTCCCAAAGAGCTCAGGCTCTGCCACAACCTTTCTTAGATCCTGCATTTCTGGCATCACTGAACACGCAGAGCACCCACAGCTGTGAGTGAGGCTGGCATGGGAGCTCAGGGGAAGAGCTGGGAATAAATCCAATTCACTGTATCCCAGCCTCGCCTCAGCACTGCCACAATATGCCCTTTTTCTCCTAATGACTCTTTTGTTTTAACTAGGCAACTTAGTGTGGTGTCTTCTGAGGGAGGAGAATGTCCCAACAAAATGTCAACGAAACGAAGAGTCTGTGAGAAGAAGCCAGTAGAGCCTCCTCTGCCAAGAAAAAATGCTAACGAGAAACTTACTCAGGCTGAAACCACTGAAACAGGCACGGTATGGTTTGATTCCCCCCTCCCCTTTTCTACCTTTTTTTTTTATGTTTGAAAAAAAATGTCATTTTTATTTTAACATTTGATCCAGTTCTGTTAAATGTGTTGTATAAATCACAACTGCAGGCTTTAGGCATTAATCTGGTGGCCATTGATCGTTCAGATTAGGGATTTTGGCAGAGGTTTTGGCACCTAGCTAGAGCTATATACTTCGGGGGAAGAAGAAAAAAAGAAAAAAAGAAAAAATCTCTTCCAGCTCCCTCCACAGTCACCTGATACTGCAGAGCCCTGCACTCCATCAGCCCTGCCTTTGCCTCCCAGAGCTTTCAGCACTGTTTTTAAACTGTTTGGCTGCTGCTGAGTCCAGCTGCAGCTCTGGGTTCCTCAAGCCAGCTGCCTCTGGGTGCCAATGGGGCTGTTGTGCCTCAATACCTGCCACCCCAGCTGAGGGCATTGTGTCCTTGTTGGACACAAAGGGGCTGAGCTCCTCCTGAGCTGGGCCAAGAGAGAAGTGGGAACAGGGAAAAAGAGATGAGAACACAAAAGTAGAAGAAAGGGGCCAAAAGGAGCAGCAGATGGAAGAGGAGCAGGGAGGGTTGATTAAAAAAAGCCCCTTTCCTCCACTTCAGAAGGCTCAGAGTGTCCTGTTTAGTCTGATGTATGTGGTCCATGGCACAGACATGCAGTTAACTTATTCTGTGGATTATTTTAGCCTTCAAAGTCCCTAATCAACAACACTTTTTCTTTTAATTATTCCATCTTATGCTTTTTTCTGAGGGCTGAGTTTTGTCCTGGGTCTCTTGTCTCTTTTTGCTTCTCTGCCTTTTTGCACTGCCTTAGAGACAGCACCTTTACTTATTGCCATAAACATCATCTGTTTATGTTCCTGTTGGGGTGCATTAGCATTTGGTACCTCATTTAAGTTGCTGTGAAGACACAGAATGGAGGCACATTCCACACTGTTCCTTAAATAGGCCATTTCAAGTAGTCTTGAGTACGATACGCTGCCAAGTTGCTTCTTCTGCCTGAAAATCTTGGCTCCTATTCTTGTTACCCATCTTTTGCTGCTATTTGATCAGCCTCTTTCTTTCCTTTTTTTTTTTCTCCCCTGCGGCATAGTCTTAAAAAGTAAAACCCCACAAGACTAATGAAATACAGATCCTCAACGTGGAGGAGAAGAGTATTTCAGAGAAGTTTCTGACTTGTTTTGAAAGCTGTCACCCTGACAGGGAGCTCAGGCAGATGAACCTTTTTCTGTGGTGTGTTAGAGTTTGGGCAGTTTTGAGTTAGAGTGGAGTCAGAAGGTGTTGAAGTTCTGTCAGCAGTTCCTCTGACAAAGAATTTTTCTTTCTCCTAATTCTCTCTAAGCTCCTGCTTGTGTGAGTTGTACAAAGCAGCTTTGCTGTGTGATTTTGCAGGTGAAGCTGGCGGTGTTCTGGCAGTACATGAAGGCTGTTGGCCCTGTCATTTCCCTGGTGATCTGTTTCCTGTATTGCTGCCAAAATGCTGCTGCCATCGGGGCCAACGTGTGGCTCAGTGACTGGACCAACGAGCCGGTGGTGAATGGGACTCAGCACAACACAGCCATGAGGATTGGGGTCTACGCTGCCCTGGGCCTCCTGCAAGGTGAGGGCAGATAAAACCATCGTGTCCAGCTGTCTAGGAAAGAGGTATTAGGTCAGAAAGCCGTGGCACCAGTTGCCAGTTGTGCAAAAGGATGGTGGAGTTGGATTATATATTAGAAAGGAATTGTTTACTGTGCTGGTGGTGAGGCCCTGGCACAGGGTGCCCAGAGAAGCTGTGGCTGTCCCATCCTTGGAAGTGTCCAAGGCCAGCTTGGATGGAGCTTTGAGCAACTGGGTGAAGTTCCAACCCAGTGGGATTGGAACTGGGTGGTCTTTAAGGCCCCTTCTGACCCAAACCATTCTGTCACTCTATGAAAATTGCCCCCCAGCTCCCATCCTAAGCATGGGAACTCACATAACCTGGAGCTAGAAAGGCTGAGCTCAGCCCAACACTTTTAATTTTGTTGTGAAGCCCTTGGAGGGGGTTGGACAGGTGACATGGAAGCTTGAGAGAGGCAAGTTGGAAAGAAAACATGAGAACTTCAGTGCAGAAGGGGACAAAGGGTTGGGGTGAAGTTGTGAGCATCAGGACTTGCAGAAAAGAGAGGGAAGATGGTTGTGTGTGTGTTTGCCATGGACAGGATGGTGAATCCTGCAGATATTCCTGTGCCTTAGGCAGGAGTGGATGCAATGCTGGCATGCACAGGAAGAGAAGGGTGGGCAGGGAATAAAGTGAAGCAAAACAAGCATGGAGCACAACAGGTGCTGCCAACAGGGTCAGGGAGCTCTGACTCGTGGCCACCACAGGGTGACACATCTCCTCACTGCCAGGGCTCATTGTGCTGATCTGCTCCTTCACCCTGGCCATGGGTGGCATCAACGCTGCCCGCACCCTGCACGCTGCACTGCTGGAGAACAAATTCCACACCCCACAGTCCTTCTACGACACAACCCCCACCGGCCGCGTCATCAACCGCTTCTCCAAGGACATCTACGTCATCGACGAGGTCATCCCACCCACCATCCTCATGTTCCTGGGGACCTTCTTCACCTCCCTGTCCACCATGATCGTCATCATCGCCAGCACCCCACTCTTCGCCGTGGTTATAGTCCCCCTGGCCATTCTCTACTTCTTTGTTCAGGTAACTGGGAAAATATCTGACTGCTGTCACAATTATTCCATTCCTTGTCTATTTAGGAGAAGCAGCATTGATTTGGGGGAAATGAGAATATCTGAAGTAGCTGTGTGTTTATGTAAACAAAAGGTTATTTACTTTTCTCAGAAATGTCCTGTGAGATGTGGCCATGAAATAAATAGACATAACCTTTTTCAGCTTTTAAGTAATGGGGAATAAGTCTACTGCTAAGGTCAGAGCCGCAGTGCATGTCAATATATTAAAGTGTGTATACATTTGACATACTGATAAGTTTTTAAGGTAGTGAGCAGCTAAAATGTTGCAAATACAAAGCATCTATTTTATTGATTTCTGAGCAACAATCAAGCTTTTTTTACAGACTGTAAATAGATCCCTGATAATGGAGGTGCAAATGCACATTTTGTTTTCTTGGAAAATGAGGCTCCTACAAATGGATCCATTCTGCTAGGTTACATTAACTAAATTTAAAGGGACATAGATAAATTCAACTTGCAGTCCATAGAAATGTCAGTTACCCAGTGCTCTTTTGCAGAATGATATAAAGGTAACTTTCAATGATATTCTTCTTAATTACAGACAATATTTCAGAGGGTTGAAGTGCATTAGCAGCAATCTCCTTTAAATCCTTAACCTAAGAAATTCCTCAGTGTTAATTAAAAGTGGAAGTATTTAATGAACCTTTCAATTTTCTGTGAAAAATGGCAGCGGTTCTACGTCGCGACCTCGCGCCAGCTGAAGCGCCTGGAGTCGGTGAGCAGATCCCCCATCTACTCCCACTTCTCAGAGACTGTGTCAGGGGCCAGTGTCATCAGAGCCTACAGGAGGGTGAAGGCTTTCGTGGACATCAGTGACATGAAGGTGGATGAAAATCAGAAGAGTTACTACCCTGGCATAGTGTCAAACAGGTAAAGCGTAAGTTCTTCTTCCCACGTAGATAACTGTTTGCAAAATTGGTCCCAAGCAACATTTTTTCACTCTGCTTACACCTGCCTTCTTCCCAGGTGGCTGGGCATCCGAGTCGAGTTTGTGGGGAACTGCATTGTCCTTTTTGCTGCCCTTTTTGCTGTGATTGGGAGGAACAGCCTGAATGCTGGCCTGGTGGGACTGTCAGTGTCCTACGCATTACAGGTATGTGTTACAGCTTCATTGGTGGGTTTGTATTTTTGCAGACGATGTGGATATATTAGCAATCATTTAAGTGCTTGCTAAAGCTGGAGTTAATAAGGAAATTAAAATGAGTTGTGGGATGTCTGGAAAATAGAGATTTATGCTGAGTACTGAAACCATAAGCAAGCTCACATGAAGTGTCTGCTGCTGTTGTTGTTGTTATTATTTTTGTTATAACTGTTGTGCCTCTGGGGGTGACATTTTGTTCCTTGTCTTCCCCAAGGTGACCTTATCTCTGAATTGGATGGTCCGAATGACTTCTGAACTTGAAACCAACATTGTGGCTGTGGAAAGAATAAAAGAGTATTCAGAAACTGAAACAGAGGTCAGCTGCCACGAGTCCAGCATGCTCAGCAACAAGCTGAAAATTTTAATGCACACATTTACATGGTCTTTCTTCAGGCTCTTGAGAGATGGCTCCTGCTCTGAGAGTTATCGTTTAACCTGAACAAATGTCACGCTCTGAACTGTAATTTATGCTATCACAGCTCCAAATTATTATTGCCATCATGCAGCCTGTGCTTAGCATCTCATTTTCTGCTGCTGCGAGTGGCTGTAGCACAGGGGATGAGTTTCACATCAGAATATTGGTCCCTTTGGGTCTGAGGTGTTTGAGGCACAGTCTTACCTGCATGGCTGGTGCCATGGTGCTGCTCGTGAGCAGAGCTGCAGTACAATTATCAGGCCTTGCACATGTTTTCAATAGTATTTCTGTTTAATCAGCTTAATCAGTCCTCACCTTCCCTGAGGGAACATCTCTAGGAACGCTGTACTGCTAATCCAGGAAAATCATCCAATTGCCTACCTTTGGTGGCAAAGACTTTTGAAGGTGGCAGGTGGAGCTGTGCCAGGAAAGCTGCTGCTCTCTGGACATTCTGCTTTGTTAGCCCTGTGTACATACTCAGAATTAGGAAATGGAGGAGAGCTGCAGTGAACAGTTCTGGAGATCAAATATTTAACCTGGAAGGAGAGAGGTAGCCTAGACACGATGTGTGATACGTGTTATAAACCAGAGCTTGGGCTGGCAGGAAATTGGCAGTGTTCTACTAAAGTTGATGGGAAAATATTCATATCCATTGAGGATTTCTCTCTCTGTGCTCAGTTTTTTTCCTTTAAACTTCACAACAAAGGCAAATGCATGGATACTTAGGAACCCATGTTTTTTCCCCATTATTATAAATTTATTTGATCGTGGCAATTTGGTTTATCAGATAAAAATCTGAATTTTTTTTTTCAAACCTCTATGACACATTTCTAACTTGTGTTTTCCTCAGGCTCCCTGGACCATTGAGGGCAAGAGTCCCCCAGAAGACTGGCCATCCAAGGGAGAGCTGGAGTTTGTGAATTACTCCGTGAGGTACAGGAAGGGCCTGGATCTGGTGCTGAAGGGTCTAAACCTCCAGGTGCACGGTGGGGAAAAGGTGAGTTAGCAGCTCAGTGTTTTGACCAGAAGTGTGCTGTGGGCCAGCTGTGGAGTGGAGGAGAGGGTCTAACAGAGACACTGACCCCAGGGCAGGAGCTAGCAGTGACAGCTGGGCTGTCCCTGTGCCAGCATCCTCCTGGCTGGAAGCAGGAGGGTGAATTGCATGGGATTTTCTGGACTTCCCCAGTTCATTTGGCTCCTGTACACCTCATAGGAAGTGCCAGCACAAGTGACAAAAATTCAGTGACAAGAATGCTTTTCTGAAGCAATGCAGATGGGAGAAAGAAATGCAGCTTTTTCTGGTTTCTGACTTTCCCTGTGAAATTTTTGGCATGGAAGGAAATGACATTCTTTGCTTCCTCAATCAGGAAATTGTCTTTATTCTGGGAAGTTCATTTCTGCATGCTTCGTTGGAAAGTTCTGGGGTTTGCCTGCTGGTGACACAACAATTAGCATGGGAAGGTCCTTCCCTGAACAGGCTGTTGCTAAAAAAGAGAGTTATCCTTGTTCTTAGCAGACGGGATACCAGCATCCTTCTGGCATGGAAATACATGTGCTTACCAAGGAATAGGAATTACCCTGAAAAGCCTTTATTTCTTGGTCCTGGAGTGAGTGGACCTTCTTTGGGTGTTTCAAATCACCCAAAGTTATGTAGGATGGCTCTAGGCCTGTGTTATTTATGATATTCATGACATGTGACATTTATATGGCATATCATTCCAATTACAGGAATGGCAATAAGTACATTACAGTGTTTGACCCAGGGTTTCCAGGGAAGGCTGGTAAATTCTTTCTTAGATTCAGATCTTGTGTCAAACCTCTTAGAGGAATCTAGGAGGGTTGTTTGGGAGGTTTTTTGTTGTTTTTTTTTCTTCTTAACTATATGCTTTGCTGTTAAACCTGCAATTTGTTGTAGATTGGAATTGTTGGCAGAACTGGAGCAGGGAAGTCCTCCATGACGCTCTGTCTCTTTAGGATCCTGGAAGCTGTAAAAGGAGAAATTAAAATTGATGGCGTGAAAATTTCAGAAATTGGTCTCCATGACCTTCGGTCAAGGCTAACAATTATTCCTCAGGTAATGTTACTGTGTGTCATGATGAAGGAAGGACCTCTAGCAGCTTAACAAACCATAAATAATGGTTTATCCAAAGAGGAAAATGTTTTGTTATACTCAGGAAATTGTTTCAGAAAAACAAACTATTTATGCTTTAACTGGTCCCATCCTGCCACCTTATAAGCTGGGTGATGAAACAGGATTTAGGATAAACCATCTTTAGAGCTGGAAGTTGAGTTTGAGTTGTGTATAATGTGTTTTCTGAGAGGGTGGAACTGGGAGCTGACCTACCTGCAGTGCAATGGAGAGCCCAAAGCAGCAGCTCATAGTATCTGTGCTTAAAACAGCCAAAGCACTTGTCTAATGGAAATTGGGTTTCTATCCAGGATCCTGTTCTCTTTTCTGGAACACTGAGGATGAACCTGGATCCATTTAATAAGTATTCAGATGAAGAAATATGGAAAGCCCTTGAACTGTCTCATTTGAAGAGGTTTGTCAGCAGTCAGCCATCCATGTTGGACTATGAGTGCTCCGAGGGTGGAGAGAATCTCAGGTAAGGAATGGTTGGAGTGGAACATCCACTGAGCTGTCATTCAGCTGTGGCAGTGGGTGACACCTGAGCATAGGCTGACCCTGGTCTGTCATGTCTGAAATGATTCAGCCTCTTATTTCTGTTCCAAGAGAGCCACAAAGGTTCAAACACTTGCCTCCTGTTCTGCCTCTGCCACGAATGATCTGATTCTTCTCCCAAACCCAAATCCCATCTTGTCAGAAAGAAGTTTCAGGATGACAGGGTATTAGGGACAGGCAGTCCCTTTAAGCACATTTTGGTAGGAAGGGAAATGCCATGATAACATAACTTCTGTGCTGAGTAAGAGTCCTCTGCCTAACAGCCACTTTAGCAATGTTTATTTTCCATTATTATTTGGAAGACCCATGAAGACATGACTGGGGATGATAAAATGCCATGTTTTGATATGCTTCATTGCCTTCTGAGGCTGTGGTGTCAGCAGATTATGTTTGTGATGGATGTTTGGCTCCTTCCTCATCCCACAGACACTCTGACACTGAGTCTCGGCTGTGCTTGTGGCAGGGGAGGAAGTCCGGGTTGCCCAGATAGATGTATATATTTTATTTTTTTATGGTAGAAAGGACTTGCAGCCTCATAACATAACCTTTTTATTTTTTTTCCCCTCTAAGTTTGCATATGCTCAGTGCTGTCAGAGCTGTGAGTGTTTCTGAAAGCTGGGGCAGAAACGTTGTCACCATTAGCTGCCCTGGCTTTTGTCACAGTGATGGAAGGCACATTTGGTGGCTCTGCCAGCACAGGGTCAGGCAGTAAGTGATGCTGTCACCATTAGTGTTGGCATGCTGCAGCCTGTGTGTGTGTGAGCTCCGGGGCTGACAGAACAGGCAGCTTGGGAAATATTCCGAGGTTTTTTGGGAAACTCCAGCTGAGCAGGAGTGACAAGCTGTCTGTGCTTGCAGCGTTGGCCAGAGGCAGCTGGTGTGCCTGGCCAGAGCTCTCCTGCGCAAGAGCAGGGTCCTGATCCTGGACGAGGCCACGGCTGCCATCGACCTGGAGACGGACGATCTGATCCAGATGACCATCCGGACACAGTTCGAGGACTGCACGGTGCTGACCATCGCACACAGGCTCAACACCATCATGGATTACACCAGGTAAAAGCTCTGAGTGCTGCCTGGGGGGCTCCGTGGGTTTGCTGGGGATGTGAAGCAGCACCTGGAGGGGTCTGGTTTGTCTCCAGAGAGGAACACTGATGCTCCTGTGGGGCAGTATGTAAGCAGTGATGTTTAAACCATATAATCCCAGAATATCCAACCCTGCCTTTGCCTCTGCTGGCATAAGAAACAGGTTCTGTATGCAGTAGCCAGAGCTGTGCAGGGGACACTGCCCAGGGGCACTCCTGGCACCGTCAGGAAGCTCTTGGAGCCTTGTCAAACCAGCAGCTGCTGTAACTTCTTCACTAACAGCATGTCATATTAATTACTTGAAAATATATTAGTATTCTTCACGAGCTTTTATCTCCTTGGCTTTCTGGAACTATAGTTTGAATTCCAGATGCTTTTCCCCCCTCTTTTACAGGGCACAGTGACTGCCCTGTGCCGTTTTTCAGTCAAGCAGCAGCTCAGGGAGAGTGTTTATCATCTGTTGTGTTTTAACATGTGAAAATAATTGAGGAAAACAAAGGCAAGGCAAAGATGAGAGCAGTTTGCTTCATGACACAAACAGGTACCACGTTCCTTTCAGGGAATTCTCTGACACATCTTTCCCCCACCACCATTTTTTGTTTTGCACAGGGTTCTTGTTCTAGACAACGGGACCATAGCTGAATTTGACACACCTGCAAACCTTATAGCAGCAAAGGGTATTTTCTACAGTATGGCCAAAGATGCTGGACTGGCATGAAGAGAAGACCCCTTGGGGTTTTGGTTTGGTGTTTTTTTTAATATTACTGACTTGCCACAGAAGTGACTTGTGAATGTACTGTAATTTACAAAAACAGTTTTTGTAGTAGACTCAACTTGTGATATGTGAACAAAGTATTTTGCAATTACAAGGACCAGAAAGTGAATTTTATATTTTTAAATATTTTCTATATACATAAAGTATTTTATTACATGCTTTTTTCCCAAAGAATGACAAACATTCTGCAAAGAAAATGTATGTCACACAGGGCAATTATGTACTGCATTCAGGTTTGTAATTAGTAAATTATATTAGTGGTACAAAATACACCTGGTTTGTGTGTCTTCTCCATAAGGATTCATAGGATTTGAAGTGGAAAGACAGGCCCAGCTAAGCTGTGACTCAGCTGGATAATAGTGAAACACTGTAATCTCTGAGTGGTTCCAACCTGTTCTTTTCATTTTTTCCCCAGGACAAAAGAGTCCTGGAACCTTTGGGATCCCTGCAACTTTGGCATTATAAAAGTCCTCTTCAGCATAAGAAATAACATGTATTTAAAGCTAAACCTACAAATGGTTTCACGTAAAACATTAACTACACAGTTTTTTTCCAATTCAGTAGATGCCACACAAACACACAGGGACATGACTGGCACAGAAGATTCAGAATTTTGCTGAATGTCTTTGGGTAGGAAGTCACTCTGAGTAAGTCTCCACTCAAGCTGAGAATGCATGGTGAGCAGGTGTGTATTTGGTTTATCTTGTCCAACAATTCATCACCTGAAATAATGGGTGATTTGTTTTGCAGAAATAACTATATTGTTTATTACTGATAACCAGGCATCCTCAGATAAAAGGAGTTTTCAAATAGCATTTGCAGCTGGAATCTGCTAGAAACTACCTTATTTTAGTTGCTTGCTTCTTACATGAAGCACTCCAGAAAACCACCCAGCAAGAAAAAGTTCCTGTGTTTTACCAGAAGGAAAGCACAGAAAAACTTTGAGAAGACAAAAATAATCATTTATTAATTTTTACAAATTATGCTTCTTAAATAGAAACACGAATCTCCAGCCAAGCGTTTATTAGGCATTAACATTTCATGTGGCAGAGCACAAAGTAATGAATTATTTATCACACACAGAATGTAGTGGTTATACACTGATGGGATTGGGGAGTGTTAACAGTATCTTCCTGGTATAAACTGCACAAGGTATAAAAATATTCCTGGGAATGCACAGCTAGGGATCAGTATCTGTGCAAGGCTGCTGCCCCAAGAGCTGAGCTTTCCTCTAGGGGGTCTGACTGGTCAACCCTGAATCCTCCTGCATTCAGCCAATGCCTGAAGCATCCTGTGCTGTGTGCTGGGGAGAAGGCAGCAGCAGGGGCGATGTGAGGAACCACGATTTTATTATTTCATTACACAGAGCTTAACATTCCACCAGCAGTCTGCTATAAAAACTAGACATTGCCAATGACTGGGACTATGCTTGACCTCGGGCACTTCGCAGAAGAGGCTCTTTGAGTGTGACAAACCCTTCTGTATTCCCCTGGGGAGACTGAGGCTCAGTGTGGTGACTCTGCCCAGAGAAATTCGGGTTTGCAGGGATCTGTGTGACAGCTCAGCCCTGGCTCTGCCCGACGGCGGGTTGGGAGCTCCCTCTGCTGAGCTCAGTCCCTGTGCTCCGAGCGCTTCCAGAGCTGAGAGCAGCGAGCCCGGGGCACCCTGGGGACAGTTCCTGTGCACTGCCAGTGACACAGGCGGTGACACAGGCAGAGACACAGGTGGCTGCTGTCCCTCACCTGCTGCAGCCCCGGGACAGGTGGAGGCTGTGCTTGGTGCCCAGCTCCAGGCACAGGACTCAGCCCAGGACTGCCCCACGGACACTGCTCAGGCTCTGAATTCTCACACACCACAAATCCCTGCGGCAGCTGCAGTTTCCAAACAAACTGGGGAGAAGGAGGGGGAAGATTAAACAGGAAAATTCAGCCCAGTTTGGTACCTTCTGTTTGTCTGTTATATTTTATACTTTAGATCATCTAATCCACAGCACCTGCTTTTCACTTGGGCTACCAGAGCAGAACACTTCCTCAAATGCGACTAAATACAAAAAAAATCAGATAAAATCCAGCTCTTAAATATTTTTCAATTTCTTTATTCCAGAATTTCACAGCAAAGTAGTCAAATGCTGAATTTTAAGTAACTGTGATTTTTTGTTTTTTTTAGTAAACAATATGGGTAAACACAAGTCACAGGGGGAAAAAGGAAAATACATTGCATAGGAACATTAAGATTGGGTATCAGCCCAGAAAACCCTGGGCACTTCACTAGTTTCTTTTTACACAGGCAACTTTATAGGTTCAAGATGCAATTTTTCTCAGGAATGTAGAGGTCAAAGAAAAATAAAATTACACTTTTTGTGCTTTTAAAAGGGGAAATTAAAGCAGCATTGGAGAAATGTCAATACAGTAACAAAAATAGTATTTTAAATTGCACATGTCAATACATGTCAATTGCACATGTATATACTGACAGACAACAATAAAAGGGGTTTTGGTTGAGAGCATATTTATTATTTGGATAATTACTATCACTTTTATTTTCAACCTGAGAAATAGGGAAAAGTGTAAACAGGGATTAAGAAACCACAGGTAATAAGTCACTTGATAGGATTTAAACTTGACATAGTTTTGTGCTTCCACAGATTTAAACCCTTCTGGTTTTTTCCTTCTAACTAAGGTAGGACTTAATAAACATGATCTAAAAAGAGAACATTAATGGTAATGGACTCAGTACAAATATTAAATGGGTTTCATGGCAGGTTCTTTAGCTTGAGTACCTCTGCTATTTTATAGCAAACAAATTATTAGAACAGCTTAAGGTAAGCCTTTCCCTGAGAGCTGCTAACTCTGCAGTATTTCAAGATTATCTTTTTGTAAGGAAGTGTTGCATTAACAGATAGTTCTACCAATACTTCCTGTGCATTGAGCTACTTTCATACCAGACTCACTATTCTGAGATTAACTAGAAGCTGTAACTGTGCATAACCACTTTAGTTTATTTCAAGGTTAACAAAATAGATTTTATCACATCATTAGCCCTTACAGATACTGTATTTCAACTGTAATTGTATAACCAGAGACACAGATCTTTTGTTTTATTCCTTAATTAGTATGTAAGTTCTGATGCCTTCTTGTTATATCCACTCTGTTCAGAAAGTGTTGGGACTCTGAAAAGTAAGTTTTTGTCGCTTACTGTTAGAACAAGCTCCAGTTCTTGGAAATCCTGTAGCCTTGCAACATCCTTGTCCTTTAAACAAATACAATAAGGAGTTAGGTGATAGTGTCTGCAAATTTTGCAGAAGTAAGTTAAAATAGTAAACTCATACTAACACAAGGTATGTCTCTAGTCATAAATATGACAGTTCTTTACAGGGAACTGGAAAGCAGATATCCTGTTGCACCTTGTATTTATTCTGAGCTCTAATTCAGCTACTCCCTTAAGTCTATTTTCAGAAGGAATGCAACATTGAGGGTGAGGGCAAGTGATTAGTGGAACTATACTTGTCAAGATCTACTGCATGCCACCCAAATACTCTTTTTTTTTTTTTCCCTTGCTAATTCTTGGAAGCTGATGAATTGATTCTTGCACCTACCCAAGAAGGTTCTGCATGTTCCTCCAGAGTGACCCAGCAAGGCCAGCTCTGAGCCCTGCAGCGGTGCTCTGCTGCCAACAGCAGTACACAGAATCAGGTTTGTGTCACTCCAGGAACAACAGGGTCCCTTGCACTCCTACCAGAGAGCCTGAAGTGGTTAGAGACTAAAATAAAAAGTCTTTTCAACCATAACCAAAGTTGGAAAGTGACAGAATTGCATATGTCTTTTTTTTTCTCCACTTCCTGACTAACACAGAGTCAGTCATCCTGAAGTCAGTGAAGATGCAGCAGAGTGAAGTCTATTAATCTATTCCTAATCAGATTTGCCCTACAAGTGATGCCAACAATGCCCTGCAAGGATTTGAGGGTGAAAGAAAGGTCAGTGGTGAGTTGGTGAAACAGGTCAGCAGGTCCCTTGTATGTTGGCTGCAGGGTAAATGTCCCTGAAGGAAGGACAGTTATGCTCAGTCCTGCACTCAGAGAAACCCTAAAACACCTCTGTTTGTGCAAGGACTGCAGCCAGGCCTTGCTGAACTCCCAGAGCTTGAGCTCTGCAGGCCTTTTAAATGCTGATGGCAGCTCACAGTAGTGTTGTGTTGCACTATATTTTACAATGGAGTCATAAAATCAGGTATTAACTGGGTTCAGCACCAAATGGTTATGAAAGGACATGACTGAAAATGTGAGAACTTTTTTACTTAGTAAATCCCAAACAGTTGTTGAGTGTTGCAAGTTGAAGGGAGGTTTTTCACTTTTGGTTTTCTTGGTATTTTTGGGGTTTTTTCCCAACACGGGCCTCTGCAGGTGACCAACAAATTATTCCTTTTTAACAGTAACCTAGGAATCTCTCATTGCACTTCAAAATGTAGAGTTCTTACCTTTCTTAACATCGTATTTGGTAATTTTCTGATCTTCTGGACGTGCTCGGGCTTCACACCCAGCTCACGGCAACTCACTCGGAGCAGCTCCTTGTAGGTTAGTTCTTGTCTGTCCAGTTCAATTTCAATGAAGTCATTTTCTCTAAGATTAGGGTTTTGTATTCTCACTTTAAGCACCAGTTCTATTAGAAATAAAAAGGCACATTAATAGGCAGAGGTATAAAGCAATTGGAAACAATATTTGTATAATCACTTCTAAGTATTTCTATGTTCTATTAACCTTGTTTGTGTCACTGGTAACAATACTTGAATCCTCAGAAAGCAAAACCTGGAACTGTATGACCACAGTTTTCACTAGGTTGATTTTCATCAACCTGTATGAAAAAATCATAGCAAATGTAATACAGTGTATGTGTGCATGTCTGAACGATTGCATGAATACTCACTTTAATTGATTTAAGCTGATTTAACAGTAGCTAATACTGGTTATTCATTTCCTGAGCAATCCAAGATTGCTTTTATTGGTATTTCTGACTCTCATCAGTTCACTTCTCATTGCTAGGCCATGGTATCAGAATGCCTTTTATTTCAAAAATGAAATTCTGAACAGAAACTGGAATACCAGGTTTCTCTCTGGGTAAGCAAAGTTTCCCTGCAGCACTGGAGATCCTGGAACAGCTCAGTGCAGACTGAGCCATACGAGGTTCTCTTGAGCTCACTGGCTGCTTGCTCATGATCTGTACTTGCAGCCTGGACTGTGCTATTTAGAGAATTAAATTACCCTGGTGTGTGTATGCTTTTATAGCAATTGAGACAAACAGCAAATGTTTACATCAATATTTTAATAACAGTTCCAGCAGAAACAGCGCATCTGCCTACTTCCTTCCCTTCAAATGTTTCCTGAATGCCTACGCATGGGAACCTGAAAGTCTCTGGAAACACATGATTAGTCTGCACTGCCCAAGGTGACAGAAGAGCAAAACAAAGCCAGAGATTTTTGGTGTTACCTTGCATGTTGAGTGGAAAAGCTCCTGTGAAGAAGACAGGCTGAAAGGCTGGCACAGGCCCCATGCAGGAGCCATCCCCTTGCTGGGGTAGAGACTGGCTGGATCCTGCTGGTGAAGAGGGACTTCTGCCCCAGGACACTGAGCCCTGGTAAACAGGAGCTCTCTGGAGGACTGGATTTGGGTGTGGTGGCCCAGCAGAGCCTCGGAGCAGGGCTGGGATGTCCCCGTTGGGAGCTACTTCAGGAGCAGCGCTCCCGGGATGGAATGGTGCTCGTCTGGAGCTGTCCGAGTCAGGTACAGGTGGAGAATTGGTGTCTTGTGGTTCCAAGTGGGAGAGACTCCCATTCAGGGTGGGATCTGGGATACTGCTACTCGAGGTGTTGTAAACATATGGGAAAGGTGGGTTAGCCAGGTAATTGGGGATGATGGGCAGATCTGAATCTTGCTTTAAGTCTGGGAGCTCATCATCTTCCACTGTAAACCAAACAAAACAACATTGTCCAAGGCTGACTTTGGGTTTCTTTCCTTTTTTTTTCTTCTATTTTTTACACAGAGGGAATGGTGTTAAAAGCATCACAGGTTAGAAGATACATCAGGAAGCACTGTGTCCTTTTTTTTTTCTACAATAAACAGCTCAGGTGTTGCCATACGAACACAAGCTGAGTCTGATTCTAGTAATTCTGGGGGTGCTAATTCCTTCTAAACACTGCACTACTTCTGTTTTGGTTTGTTTTAACCTGTAACAGCACGTCGTAACACAATCTCTGGTGGAATAATGCTGTCATCTTCATAATGTATGAACGAAAAACAAAGGGTCGTATGTTTCCTTGATATACAGGGGATAAAGGGAAGAGAACATGCAGTACTGGGAGAGCTGCAGCATTACCCATTCAACAGCTGGGAGAGACAACAATGAAAACAAAACCAGACACGGGAGTACAAAGGGGAGACAAGAGGTTGTTAATCAACCACATTTCAAATTACTTATCACCTCCAGCAGCAAAGCCTGCTCTGCTCCAGCAGTTACAAAGCACGATAGAGATGCTCTACCAACGTCCTTTAATGAGCTGTTTATCTGGGCTGCTAATTTTCAATTTAGCCAACACAGAACATCAGGAAAATTAGGTGTTGCTCATAGGAGAGCTTCCTACAAATTCGAGAGATTTCTCTCCTGCTGTCCTGCTGGAAAGTGGAAGCTGCATCTTCCTGGCACATGGCATTCCTCAAAATACAGTTTTTCTAAATTTTTAGTGTTTAAAAAAATGTTTGGTTAGCTGAGTGTGGAATTTATTGGTAATCCCCTTTACTTAAACTTTGTTTTCTTACCAAGTAAACACTCTAGAAATCAAGTCCTAACACTAAAATCCAAACACAGTATCTGCGCATGCAAAACAAAGAGCGGACCACACGTGCTTTGAACACCCTTTTACCAATCTTTGATGATCATATGGTGCAGTCACTATAGGTTACCTCCCAACATCTTCCTGATCTCTCTCTTGGATGTTAACTGGGCTGGCCTCTCCCCTTTCTTGGTCAGGATGTCCTTGTCAGCCCCGGCGTGCAGCAGATAAGCCACGACTGCCGTGTGGTTCCGCTTGCAGGCCCAGTGCAAACAGGTCCTGCACAGGAAAACATGAACTCTGTTAAATCCTGAGTTAAGGCAGATTCATCTCCACTCCTTGCTGCCTATGAGAAGAACACTCTACGCATGAGTGAAATAAGTTTGAGTTGCAAACTTCCTTGGAAATTCACCCTGCTGATGTCATTGTCTCTTCACTCTAATGCTCTTTACCACAGAAGTATTTTTAAAGTTCAGGATTTCTCAATTTATCATTTCTTAGGCTACATCATTTTCTGGAAAAATACAAAAAGGTTTGTTTGTGTATGATATTTTAATCTTTGAAAGAATCAGCTGTACTTGAAATACGTGTGTGTGTGTGTGTGTGTGTGGATATATGTGATCTATTACTGATATCTCCCTACGACGCTATTTGTACTCTTTAGTGAATGCTGCCAGCACAAGGACTTGCACTTTTTACCAAGTAAATTATGTTTAAAATATTTTAAGTATAGTTTCTAAGCACAATTCTTTGCCCACTTGCTATTTGCTGCATCAGTAATTTCCCTGCTTTGATCTGCAGACAACTAATTTTCTGCAATCTGTAAGTGATGCACAGAACTAATCACTTTTCTGTCTTTTAAAGTACTATTTGTAGTTGCTAACTAGAGAGACATTATAAGGAAACAGCCTAAAAGCTGCTTAGTGCTTAAGTCTTATTTAGTGTGTGTATTAAGGACTTAAGACTCACATATGTAACTTCCTATACAGTTGTACCATTCTTTCCTATCCCAGGTTCTAGTGGTTTTTGACCTTTCTCTAGCTTTTATATTTTAATTCTCTAGCTCCAGTTGAAGGAATCTTCAGAAAAATGAACATGCTCAAGCCTTCTAGTAAATTTAAGAATTATGTAAAATAAACTTAGAAAAGACTTTCAGTGAAAGTCTAGCTCCAAAAAGCTTTTTCCACTTTGGGTTTTTTGGTTTGGTTTGGTGGTGTTTTTTTTACAGAAAGAGACTGCGAAGTCAGACACACAGGGTGGTATTTGCTCTGAGCACAAAATTTGCTGGTTTAGTTTATAGAGAAGATAGGTAAGGCTCCACAGCTCAGCCTCATTTTGGGATTCATCTTGGCCATTCCACATAGGCTGCACAGCGAAGTACCATCTACCCACAGACCTGACACGCATAAAAAATGTAAGTACTTAGCACCTCTAAGAATCAGACACATTAAGAAGCTCACTGAAAAAATTTTAATTGTACAAACAAACTTAATTAACAGTGAAGATCCATTTATTGCCATGGTTAAAAATTACCAGATAATTATTTTAAAAATAATTATATTTTATGACAAGCCTTATTTCATTAATTCAAATTTTAGACACAGACTCATTTTGATGACTGCTGTTTATCTCACTTACTGAGATAATTCAATGTCCTACGAATCAGTTATTTTAAATTTTTACAAGCTTTAATTTTAATCACAATTTAAAGCTCAAGTTATTAAGTGTTCCACGCTTCTCAAAATTGCTGATTGAACTTTCATCTTTAAAAGTCTTGTTCCTTTCCTAATTTTATCTTGCCTATTTTAAATTATAATGTCACAGAATGCCAGGATGGTTTGGATTTGAAGGAACCTTAAAGTTTATCTCGCTCCACCCCCTGCCATGGGCAAGGAGACCTTCCACCAAACCAGACTGGATTGCTCCAAGCCCCATCCAACCTGGCCTTGAACATTTCCAGGGATGGCACAGTCACAGCTTCTCTGGGCAACCTGTGCCAGGGCCTCCCCACCCTCACAGGGAAGAATTTCTTCCTTATATCTAATCCAAGTCTCTCCTCTTTTAATTTAAAACTGCTTCCCCTGGTCTTATCACTATCTGCCTGTGTAAAAAGTTGTTCTCCCTCTTTTTTATAATTTCAAGCACAAAACAGCACAGTAAATACACACTGAAATGAACTTGTAGAAAATGCCCGAGCATTTCCTGTAAATCCTCCTTCCAGTAATATTATGAGTGTGTTCATGTATAGAGTGTTACTTGTACAAGTATCTATTACAGAATAGCCTTGGCTTTAATGTCCTCAGGTGAATCTGAACGAGATGCCAAATCCCAAGTGTTTGTATACACTGCTGGAACACGATCCCTGCTTGAAAGAGAAAGTCATCTTCAAACCTGAGTTAACAATAAATATTTCTGGTTAGGCGAGAACACATAAAGCCGAGGTTTGTGTTCTGACACGCCACGCTGTCTCAGACTGAAAAATAAATAAAAATCAAACCAAAGAGTATAAAGTAAGCGCACAGTGACCTCGAGAAGGGGCAAACAGGCCAGGAGGTGGGATGGGGACGCCTGTCTGTGACTGCGGTTATCCTCTCTGGAACCGGCACAGCTCCATAGCGGAGCGCTGGGCGGCGGACCGACCTTTTCCTCCCGCGGAGCTCACCCCGCCGGGGCTCTCACGTGCGGAGCGAAACGGCGGTATCCTCCGCACGGCACCGGCCGGGCAGAGCTCCCCAGGCCCTTACCATCCGTTGACTTCGTTCTGCGAGTTGAGGCCGACCCCCAGCTCCACCAGCCGCCGCACCTCCTCCGCGTCGCCGAGCGCCGCCGCCTCCCGCAGCCGCTCCTGCCGCTCCCGCTCCGCCATGTCCCCGCAGCCGCCGCCCCGCCTCCCGCATCGCCTCCCGCATCGCCTCCCGCATCGTCCCCGCTCCTCCGCGCCGAGCCTCCGCCGCCACCCCCGCGGGGCTCCGGCACGGGGGACGCTATTGCCGGTGACAACCCGGCCCCGACAGCCGGTTCCGGGGCGCGGCCGCTGCCCGCGGCGGTCCCGGGAAGATGTTGTTTAATGGACATAAAAATGTCCATTAAAAATGTGTGATACGCGCTGTCTTCTGCTCCGCTGATTGTTTTTGCGGGCTCTCGATTTATCATAGAGTGAGTTAGGGAATTATGGTAAGGGTTGGGAGGGACCTTAAAGATCATCTCGTTCCACTCCCCTAGTTCCACTTTTCACCAGACCAGGTTACTCTAAGCCCCATCCAACCTGGAATTGGACACTGCCAGGGATGGGACATATTTCTAGCTCACGGAGTGTCTGTGGTAGTTTAATTATGATTAAAATAATCAGTGGTTTTACTCAGGTTAAGGAAGGAAGGACTTTGAGATAACCACTGTTCTGCAATAACCTTCTCCTAAAGAGGCTAAATAGAGGGATTCAGAAAAAATTGTTTTGCCTGGTGACTGCATGAAAGGAGGTACTGAAGAGATTTTTAAAGAGATTATGGTGATTTGGGTTGGGAGGGACCATAAAGATCATCCAGTTCCAAGTCCCTGCCATGGGCAGCAGCACCTTCCACTAAACCAAGTTGCTCCAAGCCCCATCCAACCTGGCCTTGGACACTTTCAGGATGTTCCAAATTATTTTGCCTAGGAAAATCATTATCTTTGTGCATTCTCAGCAGAATCAACTAAGCCCTAAAAAACAAAATATATAAAACAAAGATCAATATCTGTCTGCAAATCAGTTAGAAATATTGTACATAATTCCTAGTATTTGCATGGTTTGGTTTGAAAAGCTGGTTTTGATTGTTGTGGATTTGTCCTAAACCAAGTTATAGAACAGTCAGAAAAAATTTTACCACTATAAAAAGTCAAAATAATAATTTCAAACTCCAGTCAGACTTTTGTATTCCTGCTTTCTCTGTGCAGCCACAGCAGCATGCCAAGGAATTCTGCAGTAGTCAGGCATCAGCATATCTATTTTCTTCCTCAATGCAATCAGAGCATTACAAAGAAACAGAAACAGCCCAGTTCTGCCCCAATTCCCAGCACTAACACCCGCCTTCCCTACCTCCCCCGAGCCCAGACTGCACAATATTGACTGAAAATTCGTATCACTTATGTTACATTGATTTCAATTACGCTCTTCGAACAGTTGCTGTGGGTTTTTAAATCATTACAAAATTGCAAAGCTTGAAAGAAGTTCCCAGTGCCTCACAGTGCTGCATAAGGAAGAGATTTCCAAAAGGAAACTCCTCAGGTAACAACTGGTGCATGCATTAAACCCTCAGTGATGCTGAACAAAGTTGCTGTGAGTCCAAGTGGGTTTTACAGGATCAGGAGGAATATTGGCTTCAAGCTTTTCACAAAATATAATTAAAATTTTAGTTAATTGTATGGACTTAGGACGTTCAAAATTATATTGAGATACTGGGAAATAATTGACAATCACTATGTGAAATTCAGTATATAGGGTACAAAGTCACATCTAGAAAGGAAAACAAAATGGGCTGGTTCCAAGGTCAAAGGGTAAGATTTATGTTACATATGAAGGACTTCTGCTCTCCCTTAATGTGTCAAGCATGAGGACAGGCTTCTCAGGGAAGTGGTGAAGTCATCATAGCTGGAAGTGCTCAAAAACATGTGGAGATGGCACTTGAGTACATGGTTTAGCGGTGAGTGTGGTGATGGTTGGCCTGGATGATCTAGAGGACTTTTCCAACTATAACGATCCTACAATTCCATGAATTCCTAAGGGAATACCCACAGCTGGAGGCACTCAGGGATTCAGTAGCTGTGTGTCAGGAGTGGTTTGGGTGACTTTCTCCCTGTCAGGGTGCGCAGGGAATCATGACAGCCCTGTCCCCTCAGCCTCCAGCCATGGCCAACAAGGCCACCAGCACTGTGTGTCTGGGCTGTGTCCCTGCGCCCTGACACCGCACTGGGCTGGACACCATCTGTCGTGACAGGCCACCGTCTGCCGTGACACCACAGCGAGCTGGCATTGTCTGTCATGACACCTCGCCGGGCAGGACACGGTTTGCCATGACACCTCCTTGAGCAGGACACTTGTGTGGCACCCGCCGCCCCTCACGCGCGGCCACACACGGCTGCGGTGGTTCCCGGTTGTGGTGTTCGCCGGGACTCGCCGTTCAGCCCGCGGCTGCCCGGCTGGGCCTGGCGGCGGGGCCGTGAGGGAGCGGACGGGCCATGACGGAGCGGACAGCCCGTGAGGGAGCGGAGCGCGGCGGGCTCGGCCCGCGCGGTGCATTGTGGGCAGGGCCAGCGGCCGCCGCCATTTTGTCTCTGTCAGGCGCGGTGCGGGCGGTCGGGGCGAGGCGGCCGAGCCAGTGTCTGGAGAGGGGGATTCGGCCCGCAGCTCACGATGATATCGGCCGCCCAGCTCCTCGATGAGCTCATGGGCCGGGACAGGAACCTGGCCCCGGATGAAAAGCGCAGCAACGTGCGGTGGGACCACGAGAGCGTGAGTGCAGCGGGGCCGCCTCTGCTCCCTCCTTCGCTGCTCTCCCACACTGCGCGGGGCCGGGGTTCGTCGGAGCGACATGGGCGGCTTCTCTCGGCCGGGGACAACCGCGGGGAAGGGGGAAGGGGAAGGGGTGAGGTGTCGGCCAGGGCGGGGGGCTCCGCGTGGCTTGTCGGAGCGAGTCGGGCCCTCCGCGCGGGGCCTGCATGGCGGCCTGGGGCGGGCTGCGCTCGGCCGAGCGCGGGAACCGCGCCGAGCCCTCAGCGAGCAGCAGGAGGAGGATCCCGGCCCAGCCGGGCTGTTGTTGGGCTGCGGGAGGGACAGCCCCGCTGTTTGCATGTCGGCGGGGGCAGGCTGTGCCCTCCGGTAACGGGAACGGGGGTTTCCAGAGGGCCGGTGGTGGAGATCTCCCGCAGGGAAGCACAGAAACGAGGGGGGGGGCGTTGTTAAAGGAATTCGGCACTTCTGAGTAGGAGCTGCTGGCTTGCACGGAGGGGTATGAGACAGATGTTCTAGTTTGGAAGATAAATGTCTCTGGGTCTCCTTCTGAGGGTGGTGTTGGGGGAGGAAACAGAAGGGCACGCGCGTACCGACTTGAATGTCTGGAGGTTGTACTACAAGGGAAAAACCGTAAGAGTTTTGAAAGTGAGGATTTGGTTAAGGAAAGCTTGATTCTTTCCGTATTTCCTCAGTCAGACGAATCTCGTGGTGGGGGAGGAGGATAGTAACGTAAATAAGACAGTTATTTAGGAGTACCTACGTGCTTTTCTTAATGTGGTGTTTATTCATTCTCTGCAATGAGTAGCCCAAACAAGACTTATTTTTATTATTATTATTATTATTATTATTATTAATGTTATTTTGAAGTGGGGTTTCTCCACTGGTTGAGCTTTATTAGGACTTAGTTTTGGCCATCATAGTCGAATTGTAAGTTATTTCATGAAAACTCAGTGGTAGCTACAAAGTTCCTATAGCTGCTGCTTTGGGAGGGATGAATACTGATGAATTTTTTTTTGTTTTATTTTCTCTCTGTTCACGAGTTTGAGTTAAGTCATATGTTAAAGTTTCACAGTTACAATAATACAACACCTGTGTGATAGGAAGTTTTGTGGTTTAAGCTGTAAAAAGCATTTAGCTCCTCCCTCTTTAGCATTTGCTTGGGGTGTTAAATTGGGAGGAGGGAGAAAGGCTTGGGATTCGGCTGTTATAAATTGCATCTTAATCAAAGAGGTGATTTCACATTTTTATATGGGACTTAGGTCATCATAAAGGAGGATAATATGTGTTTTAATTGGTTAAATTTGCATGAAGTAAGAACCAGTGCTTTGCTTTAGATTTTACAAGTGTGAGAAAATTCCCTCCCATGAAAAATGCTGCTCTCTAGGTAAGCAGTGCTTGTCAGGACGAAGTTGTGAGTTCAGGAAGTTTTCGTTACCTTCCTCATGTGTTTCTAGACTTATTTTATTAAGAAAATATCATTATTCAGTTGGGTGTTCAGTTAGATATTGTCCTTTGATTGTGAACTCAAAATGAGGAGGAGTTACATGAAATATGGAATACAAAGTGAGTGGTATGAGCCGTGTTGGTCCAGGTAGAGCAGATAAGGGGATTGGTTTGGTTTATTCATTAAGGTGAGAAAGACCTTTTTTCGGTTTCTCTTTTTTTCCCCATCATTCACTTTTAATGAATTAATGAATTCTCTTTTAAGTTCAGATTACTTTCTTCATCTTCAGATGAGCAAATCACAGAATATTTTTAGGTTTTCTTTCACTTAAAACTTTAGGCTGAGGAGTTTGACTGTGACCAAAGGACTCTGTCTCTAAGCTGTTCAGTTTTGTTTTAGAGACAGGGCCTTGTCTCTCCTTCCCAGTCCTCTACAGTTCAGAAGGTGAGAGCTGTCCTGTGTCTGAGAGCAGGGTGAAAATTACAGGCTTAGGGTTGAGCCTTCAGTCCTGCAGGAGCTGCTGCTGTTTGTGTCTGCTTTTATTTACGATCAAACACAACTTTTCTGCAAGGAATGTTTTCCTAGGTTGCTGTAGTCAACTGATAAAACCCAACAATTACTGGTGTTAAACACATGTTTCAGTTCGACTTTCTTCATCACCTAAAGATTAAATTGGCAATGCTGGCATGTTTTAAAAGACAGGAAATGCAGATAATGTGCAGATAGTCACATTAATTCCTCTGCCTGACTGCTGTCCTGCTTTTCAGGTGAAATACATGTGGTAATGTAATTTCTTCTGAGATTAGACATAGATCAACATGCAGCCTGTTCCATTGGAGCATGTTGTATTGATCCCAAAGTTTAGGATCTTGAGTCACATTTCATTAGTTTTGGATGTGGAAGATTATCACAAGAAGCTCATCTGTGTTTTGTTTATCATTTGGAAATTACATGCATGTGTCTGTCAGAAACTGGAAGGTGCAGTGAAATACAGGATAGGAGTAGAAGGTGTGGAAGCAGAGTGTGTGATAGTTCTGTGTGTGATTTATTTGCAGTGCCAATGAAACATGTTGATCATATATTGTAAAACTTTCTGTAGAGCCTAAATTCTTACTTTGAAACTTTGACACGATTAAAGCCTTTAATCTTTAAAAATAGGAATCTCACTTGTATATTTCAGCATAATGGCATGTCCTTAGGTAATCAGTCCTGGTTTTGGCATAAAGGCTTTGTTTTGTGTGCAGGAGGAACTTATTAGTATCATATATTTTAGTCTTTTTACTTAGTGTCATATCTGCAGACAAAGTTATTCCTGGAACAGTCCCTTATTGATTCACACCTTCCTGCTTTAATATGCCACCTGCACAAAGCAAGTTCTTACGGAAACAGTGATTGCATAAGAATTCTGAGGCTGTTCTGTAGCACAAGACAGCCCAGCATGAGCTGCCTGTGCTCCTGTAAGGTTTGAAATTGTGATGCTTCTTCAGGGCAAATTCAGGGTTTTCAGAAAGCGGAGAGAGGTGAAGAGCTGTAGAGACAAATGACTGTGAGCGATTGTCTCTGATAATGCAGTTTCTCAAAATGTAGGCTCTGTATTCAGACTATGATGTGATGGTTGTAACTATTTATGATGTGTTACACTTTTATTTTTATAATGCCAGCGACCTAAATTGCTTTGCATCTAGGTAGAATTTAAGGACTTAATCCTCCAGGGGATGGAGGAAGAGGACTTAACTTTGCATTATTAATACTCTTCCAAAAAAAAAAAACCCATTTATCTTTAAGAGTGGGTTTGGGAGAAGGGCTGATGTTTGTTTGGGTTTGGGTGGGCGGGCACTGCTCATAAAATGTCTGCTGCATGTGAGCTTTAATGGATTCAAAGAACTCAGCTATGGGAAGGAATTTACGAGTTTTTGATGTGTAAGCCACAATCTGCTGGATTTTATTCTCAGCCTTTTTACTAGGAATAGTCTGCCTAGAGGAATTTGCTTACGTAATTGTTTATTATTGTTAGATACTTCTCCATCTGTAAATAAGTTTCTTGCAGAAGAGAAACATGTTAATGTAGAAACATTAGCAATATGGAGCTGTCCATAGCATCTTTATAAGGGAAAGCTTTGAGCTTCCTCCCAAACTCCAGAAGAGCTTGCAATTCTTACTGTTAACTTAGTGGACTTGGATGTAAAGGATGCTTTCCCACCTCCAAGAGATTTCAAGGATTAGTGAATTTGTGATGAAGATGTGGGAAGTTCGAAGCATCTCTGTTTGTTCTAGTGTCTTATCAAAATGAGACCTCAGGGGCTTTGAGACCCAAGCTGTGGCTGATCCTGCAGCAGCAGTTTGACAGTGACACTTCTCTGTTGTACCTTTTCAGTAGCAGAGTTGTCAGAATAGTTCTGCAAAGAGGAATAAATGCTCGTTACCTGCATAGGGAGTTATCCCAGCACATACAGAATGTGCTTCCATATTATTTGTGGTTTGTGCAGTGGCTTGATAAGCCATGGATGCGTGATGCCAGTTGAAGCTTATCAGTCACCTCTGGTTCACTCCTTTAATGGCTCTGTGATGCTTCAGCCATTCCTTGGCCCTTTCTGTTCTCACCATTGATTGCTTCAGATTGACTGGAAGTGTGCAGTTGATGTTCATCTTGGGCAGGCAGATGTTGCACTCAGTGAAGCTGAGCTGGAATGATACCTGCAAGATTCTGCAGGATTCCAGCAAGTTGTGTTTTCCTGTTGAAGCAATCTCTGTTGACGAGCATCATGAAATAGGTGTGAGAGGGGAAGAAAATTGCTTAAGCCACAGTGGTCTGAACCCCTCTGAAGTGAGTGTTTTTCTGCAGGCTGCTTCCTAGGGAGACAATGTCAGGTAATTCACTGGGTGCCATCCTAGTGCCAGAGTGGCAGCATCTAGAGCTGGCAGGAGAAAATTATGGCAGCTTTTTGGTGTGGGGAGGTTTTGTCATTACTTTGGTTTATTTGTTTGATTGATTTGGCTTGTGTTTGCTGGGGGGTTTTAATACATAAATAATTGATACAATGTGTGATGTGTTTAAACCTCATATTTTAGTATTGGTTACTACAAGTTTTGGCGGTAACCATCAGTTCGTAAGATGAGGATTTTCCTAGTAGTGCTGTTTCATAACACTTGTAATTATTTCTGGGTTTCAGTGAGGTTGTGCTTTTTTGTTTAGTTTATCATCCTTCTAATTACTTTTCCCTTGCTTCTTTTGTTACTACTAGTTTCTAAACTGTTACAAGCCAGTTTGCTCTCTGCGTCTTAGAAAATTGTCTAATCCATCCCTGAGTTTTTTGGGAAGGGCGTTTTCACTAATCCTAATAACCTGGATGTGAGTATGAGAAAATGGAAGAAGAAGAGAATGTATAGAGAAATTACATCTCTATGGACTAGTACAGGAGTCCATCCCAGAAACTGCTCCTTTGAAACAGCTTCTTAGAAAAACAAGGAATATTGCAGCTTGCAGAGAAGAGCAGATTCTGAAACCAGATTTTGTCCAGTAACCTTCTCCTTACTTCCGAGAAGAAAAAAAAAATGTCATTTCACATGTTTTCTTAACTATTCTTGGTAAATTGCTTCAGATAGGTGCCAGTATCCAAACGTGGCTCATGGGAGAAGTATTCAAATTACATAATAAGAGATTTGTTTGTTTGTGTTTCTTGTTCATGGCTTGTTAAGAGAAAGCCTGATTGTTTTTCTGAGTAATCTGTAAAGCAGTCAGTGGAGTTTTAACTTCCGTAGCCTGCTTTGCAGTCTGGCAGTTAGCTTGGAAAAATAAATCAGGCTGATCTAATTTGATCAACGGCTGTCCCAGGCAGTTCCGTGAGGTGGTGGTGGTTGGGGTCTCTCTCCTCACCCCCATTTGTTAAAATACTTTAGGTTGTGTCTTGGGAGATAAGATACTGCAAGTCTTTGTCCACAGGATGTGTGAGGGGGTTAGAACCAAGCTGTAATGCAGTCACAGTGACTAGATTTGCCAAAAATTAGAAACTGGTGTAACATAAAGGGATTGCTGGAATAGTGTCCAGGCTAGTTTTGGGTTTAGACCTTAATTAATGGCAGTCACATCTGTGGGAAGGGTCTAGTGAAAAGATAATTGTTTAAGATTGTTTATGAAGTTAGGGGGGAAAGTATTTCTGATTTTATCTCTTTGGCTGTTCTGATGGATAGACAGGAGATATTTCTGTATTACAGGCTTCAGGAACTGACCAACTTGACTAGCTAAGCCCATGCTCATGGGTGAGGGTGCATAATCTTTTCAACAAAAGCAGCTTTTATCCCATCATATCTTAGGTATTTATTGACTAGAGTAACAGGTTTGTGGTTTTTTGAGCTTTCTGGTGGTCTATTTCTGTTACCAGAAAAAGAACTTGACTCATAATGTAAAACCAGACTGTGCAGAAACAAACCAAACTCTTTAGCTGGCAGGAAACCAGGTTAAAATTAATGTCTTCTCTGCCTGAAGAGCTATAAAATGTCTCTTTGCCTGTCTTTCTTAAAGTAGGGAACTTTCAAAGCATTGGAGTGGGAAAGTGTCTGTATAGTTCTCAGTCTTTCAATTGCCATCAAAATCCTTGGGGCAGAACCTGATGCTTGAGTGCAGGTGGCTCCTGTTCTGTGGGCCAGGAGCTCTGAGGAAGAGAAGGCTGAACGCACAGTTGTTCCAGGCAAGCACAGGAACTTGTTCTGTGCTTCCATGGCAGTTGTTCTCACCTCTTGTAGCTTTTTGCAGTTAAAGAATTACATTGAAACGTACTAAATAGCCCAATCTGATTTCATTCCTTTGGAAATACAAAATACTTATATTTATAAATTGATGATGCTGTATTGTAGTCTAAATATTTAGTGGTAAAATTAAGAAATATTACTATTGCAAGTAAGATTTTTAGTGTTTTGTCATCAAAATGCACCTTGCAGCATGTACTGCTGCCAAGAAACATAGAGGGTGTGGAAAATTTTTGGAAATTTTGCCGTGTTCAAAGGAAATTTTAACACTGTATTTTAGAAATAGAAGTGATAACATAAAATTTTCAATTCAAGAGACAAAAAATGATGCCTATTTCTTTCTTCTCTGTCAGGTTTGCAAATACTACCTTTGTGGCTTTTGCCCAGCTGAATTATTTACAAATACCCGTTCTGATTTAGGTAAGTTTATAAGTCTTGACATTTTTATTCACTTCTAAGTAATTACAGTTGAGTTTCTGTTTGCAAACTACATTTTTACTGTTACTTGCTCTGTCAAAACACTTTGAAAGTATTTTATCTTTTTTCAATTCAAGCATTGCCAGTGATACAGTATGCTAAGAGTAATATTTATTCCAGATCCTACTTAGTCTTAAGTGAAAAAACTTCTTAAATTTTTTTTCTTACAGTATAAGCTAAACTACTGGATGTGGGGTGTTTTTTCTTGGGTTATTCTACCTGGGCAGGGTTTTAACCTGTTTTTGTGTGAGTATGCATTATTGAGCTGCTTTACTTTAGAGACTCACTTACAGTAATAGTTACTCTGAAGAGCAGCTCTAAATTGCTGGTACCTTTCAAGGGCTGGTACCTCAGCAGCATGTGGTTTGGAGATGATAACTTAGCAAAACCAGACTTTTTGTCATAGTGTTAATTTCTAAGTCTGTTGAAGAGTTTTAAAGTCTGGGGAGGGTGGGGAATTTTAACACAGCCACCTTCATGAACTCAGGGCATGTGCCTCCTAATTTTACTCTGAAGATCAGTGTTTTAAGTAGCCAGTGTGTTGCAAAGAACACTGGAAATTAGAAAGTGCCTGATGAAATTACACTTTATATATAAATTTTCTTTTTATTTTTCCTTTTCTTTAAGGCCCTGAGTGCTTGAGATACTACATTTTGTTTAGATTTACTGATGTAAAACTTGATCTGGAAATTCTGTTTTGTATGAAGACTTTGTATGTAGAGTCTCTTTTGGTTTTATAATTACTAAATTATATTGGCATTCTTTTTCTTTAATGTGTCTATCAAGCTCCAAGCAAGGGGAGCAGAAAGGCAGAAGCATAAAAGTCCTTGTGAAATGTTTATAGCCCTGTTCTGTCATGGTGCCCAACCAAATGCTGGTGGAATATGAATGCAACGTTTGGGAATACAAACTTAAACTGTTTGTGTTGTCTCCTTAGGTCCTTGTGAAAAAATCCATGATGAAAATCTACGCAAACAGTAAGTTTGTTGTTTGATATGTTAAAGCAAATTGAGTTTCTGGAATCTTTGGAATTCGTTAATAGCAACCCAAACACTACAAATTAGTTGTTGTTTTATTTACATAAACACTTACTTAAATGCATAATATTCTCTTACTGTGAGCAAGAATTTATAATATTGTGTGTTTTGTTACATACTTCTCATCTATTCCGGACTGATGTGAACTTTCATTTTTAAAATCTTTTCTCAGGTATGAGAAGAGCTCTCGGTTTATGAAGGTGGGCTATGAGAGAGACTTCCTGCGCTACTTGCAGAGCTTGCTTGCAGAGGTGGAGCGCAGGATCCGGAGGGGCCATGCTCGTTTGGCGCTGTCACAGAACCAACAGTCTTCTGGGGTGAGTGCAAGAGTCATTGAGGCAGCTTTTCCTGTAGATAGTATCTTCAGGGTCTTTTGACCTTATCTATTTAGGTAAAACTTAACTGTTATCCAGAAGATTCCTGTTAAATAAGATTTTTCATCTGTTGGCCAGCAGATTGCATCTGGCACTAAGGGACAAGCCAAGTGGCTCTGCAGTCAGCAAGAGCCCTTTCTGTTCTCACCATCTCCGTTTCCTCAGAATCAGCATCTGTTCTCTGCCTGTCAGGTGTTGTCTTTACCCTGACAACTTCAGTTTACCTTCTCTCCATTAGTTTCATATTCCTCCCTCCCTGTACTAGCAAGCTGTATCTTGTCCCCTGATGGATTTGGAGCAGTGACAGTGGCCTGTGCTCTGTGAGTTTTGTGACTCGTAGGACAGCCTTGCTCCTTTCTGCTGCCCCACCTCACTGCTCTGTGCAAAGTCCAGTTGCTTCAGAAGGAGCTATGGACAGTATCCAGTCAAGAGAGAGATATCACTTGTGGAGCAAAGGTGGGAGGGAGGCAATCAGTCTGTTCTGGCTAGACAGAGAGACTGAGAAGACAGTGCTAACAAATACATCTTTGAACCAAGATTCCTTTTGGATTTCATGCTCAGAAGTTGAATTTCAAAGCCCACAGAACTTCTAAGTCGTACTTGAATGTCTGCAAAGATACGTAATAGCTTCATGGGAGTGTCAGAGTTTAAATTTAGCACTTTGAATTCAGTTCTCTTACCTTTTATGGGCCAGGACCTTGAACATTTTTGTTGATTTGGGAAGAAATTAGTGTGACTAGACTCAGCAAGGGTGGAGTAAATTGCGTTGAGGAGTGTTTTATGTTCGACTAGACTACTATCAGTAGCTTCTCGTGGGAGGACAAGTAGTGGAGGGTTATTCCCAGAGCGTCTCTGGCATATGAGAAGGCATACCTTTGTGTGTTTAAGCTATTTTAACAAAAGAAGAAAAAAAAAAAACCAAAGGAAAAAACCCAACTCACTCTTGTACTGTTTGCAGGGAGCAGGACCTACCGGTAAAAATGAAGAGAAGATTCAGGTGTTAACTGACAAAATTGATGTACTACTTCAACAGGTGAGGGTTTTTAACCACCATAAGAGAGATCTCTTGCTCTTTTTACCTGATTAAAAATAAAACTTCCATTTTTTTATTGTCTTCTAGATTGAAGAACTAGGTTCAGAAGGAAAGGTGGAAGAGGCACAAGGAATGATGAAACTTGTTGAACAGTTAAAGGAAGAGAGAGAATTACTGAGGTCTACAACTTCAGTAAGTACTGTGTTTGAAGTTCTGTGAGACATTCCAAAATCTGGTGCACTGTACATTCTGAATAACCTTGTCCTTCCACTGAAGGCATGCAAGGTCTGTGCAGAATTTATTAGATAGTAACTGGACATTGGAATGTCCAATTGTGTGTGGATTCAGCATTCTACCTTGGGAGTGGTCTTCCTGCACACAAATTATGAGATTATTTACCCAGCAGTCCTAGAGGAGAGCTTGCATCTTACTCTAGTTCGAGTCTCAGTTAAACTTTGCCCTGTAGCCTCTGGAATATAATTTTACTGAATTAGAATGTGACTTTTACAGAAAGCCTTTGAGTCAGGGCTGTGACTAGGGACAGGCATCTGTCTGACTCTGAGAGCTGCCGAAGCCAGAGGGAATGTGTTAAGTAGCAAGTTCCTGCCAATAAAAAGGAGCTTAAGTTTAAACATTTTTATTTTGGTGTTCTATGAAATGCTCAAATTGAGATTCTTGCTTTATGTTTTAGGAGATTTTAAATGTTGCAGGCAGTGTGTTTATGTCCATACTGTATGATTCATGGACATTGCACAGCAATAATCACCTGGGTTTATGTTGAAATTTCAGTGTATTTCTCATATGTGTGTTGAAACACTGGTTTAATTTGACCACCATACTTTTAAATAGATGCCAGCATTTCTTTTTGTTTTCCTTTGTGGAATATTCTAGCCTTTTGATTTCTTGATATATATTGTATGGTTATTCTGCAGCTCCTGATACTTCAGTTGATGCCAAAGAAATCATCTTAAAACTGAAAAAGAAAGCTTTCAAAGAAAAACTTAAAACTTTAATTTCTCTGATATTGCAAAGAAGCTGCAGATACGACTGTGTGCATGTTAATGCAGTGAGGAATGATTCTGTGGTTCTCATGGAGTCCTTCTTTGTGGGAATTCGCATAGGTGGCCTCTCTTCTCCCTGTTTACCCTGGTGGGTGCAATGCTTCAAATACAAAGCAGGCAGATGTGATTTCAGCTTTCAGTAGAGCCTGGGATTTGACAACAGAAACATACAGTTCTAAACCTCATCACTGGCTTCTGGCTAAAACTTTTCTTTTGCCTTACCAAATATTTTTCTTTTTTCAGACAATTGAGAGCTTTGCAGCCCAAGAAAAGCAAATGGAAGTTTGTGAAGTTTGTGGAGCCTTTTTAATTGTAGGAGATGCACAGTCCAGGGTAGATGACCACTTGATGGGAAAGCAGCACATGGGTTATGCCAAAATAAAAGCTACTGTAGAAGATTTAAAAGTAAGTACTTCTTCAAGTTATTGAACATGATAAATTTGCTTGGAGGCTTCCTATAGTGCAGATAAGCTGTCCAGTGAATTTTCTCAAGAGGATGAAACACTGCAAAGAATGGAATCCTGCACTGCACATTGAGCACTGTGCTTTCACTGATGTGCTTTGTTGTGGTTACATTAGATACAAGCAAAGATGTCAATTCAGGTAGGAATTTCTAGGGCCTTTATAAAGAACTGTAGTGTGGCCTCTGTTCTTGTGAAAGTGTTAAGCACAAAAAAGTTATGCAAGACAAAGGATTTTTGTTTTGGGGATTTTAGGAAGTGCCATCCTTTGTTTGGAAAATAACACCGAAATATTTTAAAAGCTTAGGCTTTTACATCCTCAGAATCCATAAGTTGAAGTATATTTAATGATTTATCTTGAGTAATCTTAATTTCTTCCTGTAAACTTGTTTTTTAAGGAAAAGTTACGAAAAAGAACAGAAGAGCCTGACCGTGATGAAAGGTTGAAAAAAGAGAAGCTGGAACGGGAAGAGAGAGAGAAAGAGAGGGAACGGGAAAGAGAAGAGCGGGAAAGGAAGAGACGGCGTGAAGAGGAGGAAAAGGAAAAAGAGAGGGCTCGTGACAGAGAGAGGCGTAAAAGGAGCCGCTCACGGAGCAGGCACTCGAGCAGGACATCTGACAGGAGGTCACGAGACCACAAAAGGTCAAGAAGCAGAGAAAGGAGGCGAAGCAGGTATGTGTGTGTCTGTCTGCCTGTGTGCGTCTTATGAGTATTTTCGTGTAACTTCCAAAAGATAAGAATCTCGTGGGGACTTGATCTGTCAGCCTGAGTCACATCACTGATTTGTTAGCTTCACATAGGTATTACCTCTTAAGCAAAGACACTTCATAGGTTCTAAGGATAAGCAAGTTTTTGCTGAGTGTTCGCTGTCTTCTCTCCATTTTTGGAAGATGACACCATTGTTGATGGAAGTGGCTTAATGAGGGAGCTTTCAGTAGGCAAATGCTCCCAAAGAATAAGGTCTTGTTTCTTCCTTCAGGTGGTCTTTATTTCGTGGTGGTAGATACTTTTAAGCTGCGTGTTAAATGTTTGAATAAATAAAGAGGGCAATGTGAAGCCAGATCTTATGTACTGGTAAATATTTATACACAATATGTTAACATTCGTTTTCTGTGGATTATCAGTGTATTAGAAAGGGCTACTGCTTTACTCTTTTATATTCTGAGTTAGAAAATAGCAGCTGAAATGCACATTTTTGAAATTTTCTCTGACTGTTAAGGAGTCGTGAGCGGAGAAGAAGCAGAAGCCACGACAGATCAGAAAGGAAGCACAGATCTCGCAGTAGGGACAGGAGACGGTCAAAAAGCCGGGATCGGAAATCCTACAAGCACAGAAGCAAAAGCAGAGAGAGAGAACAAGACAGGAAGTCAAAAGAAAAAGGTATGTTTGTGTAAAGACTTGAGTTCTTAGCAAGTTCTGAAACCCTCTTTCCTTAGAGTCTCAAAAGCTCTTAGCCTTTCAGTGAGTGAAAGTTCTTAGTACCAAATCAGGCCTGGTTTTATGAGCTGTGTGTGTTGCTGTAACCAATTTGAAGCATTTTGTTCTTTCCAGTTACCATTAGTGCACTGTGTGCATATGTACACCCAGTGTCCTTCTCTTACCTGTTGCACTTTTCTGCAAGTGATGTGGGCAAGGATTTTTATATATCTTAAGACCTGTTTACCTTTAGAAAAGCATAAGCCTGTAATCATCGTTTCCTGAAAGTGAATGTCTTGCATTCCTACCCTTGGTGGATATATGCAACTACTCTTTGCAGGTACATGTTTTGTGGGAGATTGGTACCTGGATTCTCACCTGTGCCATCTATTACTTCTCAAGATTATAATGTTCCCTATGTTACCCTTTGAACAGTGCTTTTAAATTTTTTGTCCCAATCTGTAAATGCAGTCCAAGATAAATATTGCAGAATCTCTGTAATGCTCTAAATGACAATTCGTGCCTTCTCCCCGATCTCCTGCTCTTTTCCTCCACCTTTCTCCCTTATTTTTTGGTTGTTTTGGGGTTTTTTTGGGTTTTTTTAAATTTATTGTTTAAATGAAATGAGTTTTGCTTTGTCAGGATTCAGGTGAGTCTCAACAGAAAGCTGTGTTAGTCCTTGGAATGCTTTTATAGCCATAGCTGCCATGTACCACAGCACTGATGGTGACTCACTGCTTCACCAGAGGCTGGAGCTCAGAAGCTTTACTTTAAGTAGGATTACAGAGAGCTACAGAGAACACTGCAGATTCACATTTTATGAGAAGATACTAATTCACTGTTATTGCTAAATCTCCCCCTTTAAAAGTCTTTTGAAACTTCTGGAGGAACGTAATACTTCTGGCTCTGGTGGGGAGCTGACTAATGTCCAGTGCGAAACAGCCACCCCACTTCATGGGCTGATCATCAGTAATGGATGAAACAATTGTGTTTCTAAGGTACTTCTGAGGTTCTCTGGAATGAAAGGTGCTCTGTGCATGTCTCTGGGTTGCATAGGCCTGTCTGCTTCACCCTTCTTTGTATTTATTCAGCAGATTGGTTGCCACAATGTTGGTAATGCTTCATGTATTTCTCCTCCCTGACTTCCTTGGACTGTTTCAATTATTCTGGTTTATATTGTGGGGCACCTTTAGGATTGATTCTTCTCTCATTTTCCTTTACCCTGTAAGAGAGTGGGTTTTGCTGCTTGCTCGTTGGCAGTGGAACTGATGTGCAGGCTTTAAACTCAGATTCAGTGTTGTAGCCTATATCTGCCCCTTTGTTACTATTCCTACCTGATACTGTGCCTTTTTTGCCTGCTTTATGAACAGATTTCTGGTACTTGGTTAAGAATGTCCTGTTCTTCTGAATGTGTGTATCTATGTGTATAAATAACTGTTTTCTTATTTATTCAAATTGGTCTGGTTTTGAGCTTTTCAGTTCTTTCCTTAATCTTCCCATAAACAGAGGAGCTAGTGAGCTTTCTTCAGCATCTCAAGTATTTTTAGTTCAAACTTGACTGATTTCCTTGCTGGCTGTTTTATTTGCTGCTTGCTACTTTCTTCCACCAGAAATGGGAACAGTAAGGTGATGCTATGAGCTGCGATGAAAATCCCACCTGGGAAAATCAATTACTTTTTTTGACTGTGCCATCCTAACAGTTGTAAAAACACAAATAGGCCTTTAGAGCAGGGCTGTAATGCTGAAGAAGTTTGTGGTTTTCCCTTTGTTGGGAAAATCTTTAATGGAAAAAAAGACAAAAGAGGAGGGGGAGCAGGAAAAAAACAAACCTAGTAGTAGTTAATAAGCAAATACTGAATTTCTGAGCTGAAGCTATAAGCACCATTGCATCCTCATACTTGCAATGTGGCACTGGAGGTAGGGAGCTCAGTAGAGCGCTTTAGAGATGCATGTATTTGAAGTGTGTGGCTTTTGCACAGTAGTAACTTAGAAGTTAAGATTTAACTTAATGCATTGGGAATCTTGGCTTCAGAATCTCCTTGTCTTTATAGCCACCACTGATCTGCAGTAAAAGGCAGTAAAGGCCTGGCTGTAACTTCTTATGATAGTGCCTTTCATGTGGAAGTCTCAGACTGCTTTATAAACATGAATATTAACCCAAAAAACCCTGACTTGCCCAAGACTTGCATACAATTACATGTTAAATTAGTGCCACACTGAAAATTCAGGAGTCCTGGCTTCTTGTTCACTAAAATACAGTAGAAGACAGCAACCAAGGTTGTAAGAAAAAAGTATGTGTAGAAATAGGGGCATTTAATTTGTAACTAAAGTTTCAGGGACAGAGATACTTTTGCTAAAGGGAGGAGCCACCAGCCACAAACACCAGCTGAGCATTAGCTTAATACAAACCAGTAGAATGCATTACTGTTCAAGTAAACAAACTTGAGAGCAGATGGAATAAATAGGGGGTTTTAATAAAAGGAAAATTGTTCTCCAAGGACCTTCATTTTATGAAGGGTTAATACTGGAGTGGGCCTCTAGACCACTTTAACTTGGCTCTCTACCTTCCCTAATCTGGATTCTGGTACTTACATAAAAATAATTATGATCATGTTTTAATGTTAGTGATTAAACCTCAGCAAGTAATGCCAGAACACCTCAGTAATACTGGATATTATGTTTGACCGATTTTGCATTTTCTGAACAGTAAAACTGCTCACTTTGTCGTGGTAAGAATTCTCACAAAATACATCTCAGTTGCCCACACAAACTCAATCAGAAAAATGTGCATGTGTTTAATCAGGAAGCAAAGTCAATATTACGTGATTATACCTAATAGATCACAGCTGAAATAATACACCCAGTTTCAACAGCAAACTAATTGTATGTGCTTTTTAAGAGAGAACTCTTACTGATTAAAAATACAGTGGAGTAACATAATTTCTTGCAGATACTCCAGGGGTTGAAAAGTTCAAGTTATTGGACTATTTGTTTAATATACTTTTTCAGTTCTGCTTGGCAAACTGGAGGTTTGCTATCGTAAACCTATTTTATTATTCAAATTTTTACAAGAGTTTGATCTTTCATACCACAGTTTAATAGTAATTTTTTAACCTTAAACAAAATTATCCTTCCTGACCACATTCAAGACACAAACAAGACAGAACAAAACCCTGCACACTGCACATCCATAGGGCTATTAAGATCTACCATATCTACATAGGACAGAAGATAAGATTATTGGACTGACTACTAGTCCTCTGCGGGGAAACAAGACTACTATTCCTCAGTGGATCCACGTGTGCACCGGAGATACCTTTAAGACACAAAAAGAAGACTTTTTAACAAGGTTAGTTAGAGTGCAATCTACCTGCGGAGTTGCCAAACCGAGGGCAGACAGACCCAGACTGACTTAGCCCTTCAGTGAGCTGGGTGATGTTGCCGTGTGTTTTCTCCAGGCACCCTGCACTGGATGTGCTGCTGCAGGTGAATCCTCACTACTGGTGGTCATTAGGCAGTTGCCCTCATTTCTCTGTGTGGGGGCTTTACCCCATCCTTTGGTAGTGTGTTTTAAAACAAAGAAGTTGGGATGTTGCTGCTCTTTTAAAGCTTAATTTCTTGCTTTGTCTCCTGGAATATGAAAGTGTTATGCCAGTCTAGGTGATAACGTTATTTAAAATAGCTTTTTCAGAGTGTTCGATCTGTGTGCTGCTGTGTTGGGGATATATCTGTCTATTTATATTATTTATTTTGATTGCCCGGATAGCAGGGAATAATCAGAAAAAAGAGCATGAATGTTGTTCTGTATGATGACATCTGAGAGGTTGGTTTTTTGGATTTTTTTTTCTCTCCAAAGTGTCTTTACTGATCAAGGGTTGAATATTATGGTATGAAAAAATAGAGCAAGAATTGGTATTTTTATTAAATTTGCAAATACTGAATTTACAGATGAGGCACGCAGCTCTAATACTGAATGTTTTTCTTCCCATGGAAATATTTTTACTTCTGGCTTCCTTCCTTCTTTGAAGATTATTGAGTTTTTAGTGTAGCAAATGCTTCAGTGAGCTTCCCAATTCATGATGAAATTGTGGGCTTCTTCCCCCACATCTTGCTGTTTCTTTGCCTTTGAAAAAAGTGCTTTTTATATCTTCCAAGCTGTCTCTCCAATCCCTTTTAATGCGTTGTTTGTAAATGACTGCTGTTTTTATAAAATTGAGAATTAACAGTGCTGACAAATGTGCAGCTTCAAATTTGATTTTGATTGTCACTGTGATCCCCACCTTCAAAGCTGTCAGTGCATAATATTGTTTCCCCAAGTATTTGATAGTTTGGGATTGCTAGTTTTTAATTGGCAAGTATCAGTTTCTTTGATAATGCACTCAAGCATTGTCCCACCACTCCTTTCTGATTCTTTCAAGAACCATAATTAATGAGAGTTGTAAACCAAAGCAGGCCATATGCATCAGAAATCAAAACTTGGGGACCAGAAGAGTCCCATAATAAGTAAGGAAGCCATGCACCATAATTACACACTTGCCTAACCTCTTTACCCCCCGTTTGTATATTTTAACAGAGAGCTGCCTCTGTTAGGAGGTCTCACCTTTCTCCTCTTCCCCCACCTTGTACTGTCCCCGTTTACCTTTATTTGTCCCCTCTCCATTCCAGCATGGTAGTCTGAAGCCTATTTCTGTAACTTTTTGAGTATTGCTGGTTTTGCTATATAATATAATTATCCCATGTTGTATGCAATATATATCTCACATGTGCAATGTTTGTTTTTACTTTGAAATCCATGGTCAATGTCTTCTTTCATGGCAGAAAAGAGGGGATCTGATGATAAAAAAAGTAGTATGAAGTCCAGTAGTCGAGAAAAACAGAGTGAAGACACAAATACAGACTCGAAGGAGAGTGAGACTAAGAATGAGGTCAATGGGACCAATGAAGACATTAAATCTGAAGGTGACACTCAGTCCAATTAAAACTGATCTGATATGACCTCAGATCAGACAGAGGTAAGTGCATTATTTCAAACTTTGATTAGGGCTTTTTGTTACTGTTTAACAGTGCAGCGTAAGTATGCACAGATGAAGATGGAACTAAGTCAAGTAAGAAGACAAACTAAAGCACCTTCTGAAGGAAATGACAGTGTAGTCCTGCAAAACATTTTGAGGTACATTGTTTTGTCTCAGCTATTTTGTAGCAGACTCGTGCCCCCATTAGTGTGCCTCTTTGGGACATATTTGTAATATAGTCACCATAGAAAAATTAATTATTCTTTTTTTTATTTTTAGGGATTTTGTTATCGTTTTTTAAAAAAAGTTGAACTGTTTTTGTATTTAAGTCCATATTGTGTTGGTACATCAGCAGAAACTTTTGCTTAAATACTTAATATTTGAGGCACATGTTGGACTACTTTGTTTTCATATAAACTGCTAGTATTTCTTTGTCAAGGATGTTTCTAGTTTTTTTGCTTTATTGCCTTGCATTCTAATGCAGTTTGTTCTGTAACTCGAGAGCCAGTAGCATTGGATTGATGGAAGTGTAGGGTTTATGAATTATTGCAGCTGACTACCATACCTCACACAGCGTTGGTGTTGTGAGCGGCCCATGAAAAGCCAAATTAAAAATCAAGGATTCAGTCAAACTAAGCAGGTACTCATGCCAGGTACTCCTTTCTCTACCCACATCCATGTTTGAATGCTGTTGCCTGTAATCTTTAAGCTTACTGTTGTGTTTTTGATTTTGAAGCTAGTGAAAAGGACTTTTTGTGTATTGTGTGAATACTGTAAATCTGATGTTAACAGAATGGAATTTTCTTTCAACTGTGTGTAGGGATGCAGTGCTGCCCAGAATTAGATATCTTTAAAGAGTTTAAAATGCAATAAACACTACATAATATTCGCCTTGTTACTTTCAATGCAATTCAAGTCTTTAAGAGGTATGTGCTTAATATTTCCTACTGTGTAGGAGACTTTGCAGTCAGCCATAGCACAGAGCAGTGGAATGGCTGGTAACAGGCTTGTAAGGCAGATGTAAATGCAGAGACAGATGCCACCAAATGATGGCAGTATTGATGGCAGGAATGTATGCTGGAAACTGTTTGTGGGAAATGAAGCAGCTAAACAATAGGCAGTACAATACTGTACTGAAAGGAAAACTTGAAGTTTTTTCCCCACTCTTGACATAGCTTTCTTACAGAAGGTCTTTAGTTGTATTCTTGAAATAAGGAACTAACAGTGGAGAGGACAGCTGGTAAACGAGCTTCTTGCAACATAATTTGTTACTGTAGTTGCATTATGTATGCTAGGAACTTTTAAACATTTAATGTTGATATTAAATCATTAATGCTACATCATTGCTTCTAAAGCCAGTCATGTTCAATGGTGATGTTTTTGTAGGGTTAAGATGACAGCTAACAACTGGGCCAATGTATAGGAATGGTAAACAAAATGCTCCTAATGCTGTCTAATCGTCTGTTCTCCCAAAATTTTGCATTATAGGACTACTACGTGAAGAGTCTGCGAAGACAGCGGAAGACAGCTTAAACTGAAGATCTGCTTTAAAATGAGGTGAAAGAAAGCTGTAGTGGCGTAGAAAAATATAAAGTTGAGTTAGAATTTTTTTTATAAAATTTAATTCAGGACTGGTGTTTCCTCCCAGAGTTCAGAAAGATGTGTTGATAATAGCACATATGCTACTGAGAATATAAGTCCTGTATCCTTTTTTTTCTTTAAGACTTTTTAAGATAAGAAACCAACATAACCTGAACACATGGCTTGCTCAGTGTTTAATTGCAAGTTTTCATTCTTGGACTTTAAAACACAAGAATAAATGTTTAGTATTTGTGTGAATCGAACTAAAATGAATCCCATTTTTACAACTAAGCTATTCCTAGCTTCTTGATATACGAGAAATGGAAATAAAGTATCTTTGAATTTCTGTTACAAATTTGATTGTCTCTGTCATTGAACGTTTAATATTAAATAAGTTTCTTTCCTAATAAATTACTCATGTCTTCAAGCTTAGTCCATTAATTTGGATGCTTAGTTATTCTGTGCTGTTTGTGGGTTTGGGTTTTTTTGGTGCCATCAGGATTTAATTTCAAGCTCACTTTTTCAGCAGTTAGATGCTGTTGCGTTCAACGTCCCCGAAAAAGTGGCTTTTGCTGCCATTGGTTAAGAAATTACAGAAATCTTGCAATACAAATGTAGGTATTAAGTCTATAAAACAGAGAGATGCCAGTGCTGAGAGTGGCAGACTGCCTCATATGTGCATTGCAGTATTGGTTTGGGATATTGATTAATAACCCTATGCAGTTGGTCAGAACAGACACACAGGCAGGGAGTTGCACCTTACGCTTCCCTGTGAAGCTGTAGTGCTATCAGGAGTGGTTCTTGTTGGAAAAGAACTGCAGTGTGTGCTAGTCAGTGCTGTGGCTGTAAGGCAGTGAATTTACATTCTTCAAAAAGAGCATTATCCTTCCCATTAGTATTCAGGCCTTGACTGTACATGTAACCAAAGTCAGACATGGACAGAGCACCATTGTAAGTTGTGCTGATTTGTAAGGCCTGTGCATGGTCTGCGTGTGGAAGTGCACTCAGGAATCTGCACCTTGCTCCCTCTGGTGCTTCGTGCTGGGTTTTGATACCACATGCAGACAGCCATGTTCCCTTTATGACTTGTATTGTTCTAAAGCAAACATGTCTGCAGGGGCATAGGGGATTGAGAGTGGGTGTGGTGTTGCTAATTGCAGACATCGGATAAACACCTCTTCCTTTTGAAAGCTGTGAGACAGGACTCAGCCTCTGCCTGGGTGTGTTACTTCTTTCAGCAGTGAAAATGTTTGTCTTGCACCTTCCACTGAACATATTTGTTACAGGAATTGCATTTCCCCTTACTTTGCAAAAGTAAAAATGATAAAATGGGTACCTTGTAGTAGATTAGCCTGGGCTTCAGATTCTGACATGTCTCATAGTGGAGTCTTTAATGCTTTGAAGATGAAGGAAAATTCTGTTTTGCAGAGCATAGGAAACACTGTGCCTTTCTAGTAACTGTGTCCAGATTTGACTGTACGAACATCTCCACAGAGATTCATCTTTGTGAGAAGTATCATCTTCAGAGCTCAAGCCCAGGATAAATACCATCCCAGATTTTCTAGGAATGCTAGGCAAAAGGCAAGCAGCTGATTTCAGTGAGCACCTCTTAACATGCTTTCTCCCTACTGGTTTTGACAGCCTGACAGTCTTTCATTAGGTGTTAGAAAGGTACTGGCCTATGATTTTTTCAAAGTTGCATAAAAATTTTAAGTGTCTTGTCCACTCCAGGGTCATCTCCCCACATCTTACTCCCACCCTGAGAAAGGAAGAGATCGAGGTACTTGAAACAACTGATACTTTATTTTAAGTGAAGAGTAGCAATGTTGGTTCAGTACAAGTTTGTAGTGCAAACAGAGGTCGTCCTTGGAAGAACAGTAAGTTTTGTAAACTTAGTCTCAGTTGTCATTCCAACAGTTTATTGTTCAAAGAAAAAACCCAACAAGAACAGTTAACATAACTAGTGTGCCTTAGAGTTTATCAAACTGCATAAAACATACAAAAATATTTCTCTGAATGCATAGACTTACTGTTAATACAGTCAGATCATGAGTAAAGGTTAAGTCTTAACATATTAACAGTTATTTGTGGTGGAAACTAGAGCAAATAAAGCTTTTTAAACCAGCTGCCCTATAGCAGAATGTTCAGTTATTAGTGGAGACAGTCCTTACACTGACTTCCTAAATAAAGGAACGGGAAAGAAATTAGACACTCTTATTAATTTTGAGCCATTTAACCACTACCGTTTTTCAGTTATTGCACATAATCTGAGCTAGCCTCCAACCTATGCTGGAAAGATAAATACACAATTGTTAAAATAAAACCTCCTTTCCTGTCCTACCAGAAAAACAAAGCAGGAACCTTAGTTAAGAAATTTTACTTCATACTGTGTCACAGTCTTGAGCGTCCCTGGAGTTCAGTCTGGCATTAAAGTAGCTCAGCTCCTAGCTGGAGAAAAGCCAGGCTTGAGAACGGGGAGTTAGCAAGGTTGAGGTGATGTGTATGGAACATGGGGGAAAGGATGAAAATTATTTTGACTGCAGTAAGCAAGCATTTTAAGCCTAAGTAACTTGGTGAAATCCTGAGCCCAGAGTCAAGCATCTCTCCTGGCAGAAGGGGTTTTTGTGTTCTCTTGGCATGCAGCAGCTTGAGGGAGTCTTCCAAGGTAAAGCAGGACATGGGGAAGATGGCAGCCATGCTGCTCCTACCAAAACATGGTGCTGCACTATTTATAGTGTGACTGTCAGCATTGCAGTCCAGATCAACAACAAACACAGCACTAGCTGTGCAGAAACTCTGCTCTAGTGCAGCTTCATAAAGCAGAGCTGGAAGAAAAATCAATACAATTAGGGAGGGGGTAAGAAAGAGCAGCTCAAGCAGAAAAAGTAAGTCACTCACCCCCTACCTGCCTCAGGGCCCAGTTAAGGTTCTTGGTACAAAGGTCAGCATAATTTTTTTTTGGTACAAAAGAAAACAAAAAGCCTCCAAAGGTGTAGCTTTGCAGATTGCCATGGTATCAGGAAAAGCTTCAGGCTGTTAATACTCCAGCAATGTTGTGGCAAATACTTTAACTCATAGGTGGATGATGTTTTCATTACTGACTTGCTTAAATGCAAGTTAAACAGTCTGTAGCTTAATCAGAGTTGTTTTTTTCAAACACCCCCCCCCCGAAAAAAAAAGAAAAAGTTGAAAGCACCTGGAGACGCTGAGCCCTTTCAGAACTCACCTGGCTAAAACAATGCTATGTGACAATAGACTCTGCTTCATACAAAGTTATAGGTTAGTTACTTGCTCGTGGTGTGTTTCCCATCTAGTGATTCACAAAAGCATATGTTCCTTCCAGCTGTGACCCCTCTGGAGGACACTGCTGTGCTTCTCCTCACACAGCAGAAACCACCACACCCCTGTAACTGTGTATGAGGGTGGGCCACAAAGAGCTTTCCTGCACTGGTACCTGGTGTGAGTAATGCATAGGCTCACATTGGACAGAAAGTAAATAAATAAAACCACAGACATAGACTGGGAATCCCCTCCCCATCTCCTGAAAACAAGGGCTTTTTCTTGAAAGGGCACTTCAGCTTGATTGGGACTTAATTAAGGAACATTTAAGAGAGGCTTTTGTATTTTTTGGTGGAGGTGGAGGGATGCCATTATTTAAGGTATAATATTCTCACATGGGAAATAAACATTTAAATGTGCATATGCTTATTCCACTTATTTTCAGCCCAGTAAAAGGGTTTCTCCTGCCACTTCTGAGCTTTAAGTATCTCTAGACAACCCATCATGGTATTTGTGAGGGGCAAAAGATTAAGGACTTGCACATTTACATTTTTAGAGAGCAACTTTTCATTGTGTACCTCTTTCATTTAACTTAATGAGGAAATTTAAAATACATATATATGCACAAAGACAATTTCCTGAATAATTCCATGAGTCTTACTTGGTCAGAGTGGGTGTACTTAACATAATTCTCATAAATAATTACATCTTTTGTGCCCCTGCTGCCAAATACAACCAGTAAACTTCCTTGAAAATCTTAGATTGAAAGCATGTGATTTTAGTATACAAATGAGGTATCCCTTGGCTGAATACAGTATCAAGTAAAAAAATAAAAGCAAAGGGGATATTAAATATAAAATATAAACTATTAGTTAAAATAGTAACCCTAACAATAACTTAAGGTTTTACACACACTTAACTCTCTGCCTTCCAAAGGCAGCACATGTCCCTGCTAGGTGTCCACACTGCAGCTGCAGCTCCCAGGGTCAGTAGGTCAGCTTGGATGCTCTGCTGTTGTAGCACGGCCGTTCCGTCAGCGCAGCCGCAGCGTTCCAGAAAGGAGAGCTGTCACTCCTCACAAGGACCAACTCCAGCTCCTGGAAGTCCTGGAGTCTGGCAACATCCTTGTCCTTGTAAAGAACAGACACAGCGATCGACATGTTACTCCTAAACATAGCTGGTTTTTCTCCTCGAACGTTTTTTTTCTCAAATCTCATTATGATTTGGCTGTATTTGTGCACATCACTCAACCAAGAGCTGTGACCACTTTCATTTACAGATCTCCAGAATATATCTTTTTGGAACAGAAGAGCAGGTTCATTTGTTAACAGCATATCTTTAAATTATTCATATGTCAATTTGTGGAGGTTTTTTTCCCCTTACTGTCTGTTCTTTTTAGGCAAGCAGACAGTGAAGCAGTAGTTGGCAATTATGTTAAAAGCACCCTAATGCATGGTTTCTGATACATTTTAAACGAGTCAGGCTGTAATAGTTCCATATCCTTTAGGAGCTGAAATACTCTGCCTCTTTTGACAAGAATATTTTTAACCAAGTTACAATGAAGTTTTAAGAAAAGTCCAACATCCCTTTGAATTTGCCAGCTTAAATTGGGTTTTGTTTTTTTTAACAAAGGTGACATTTTCCCAATCTTTTTACAAAAATACCTTCTCTGATGTCTGCAAAGTGCAAAGTCAAGTTAATCTCTGGTTTCTATTCTTACCTTTCTCACTAGTGTATTGGGTAGTTTCCTGATCTTCTCTACTTGCTCTGGATTAACGCCCAGTTCACAGCAGCTCACTCGGAGCAGATCTTGGTAGGTCAGTTCTTGTCTGTCCAGTTCAATCTCAATGAAGTCATTGTCTCTCAGGTTCTGGACTCTCACCTTGAGCACAAGTTCTGAGAGAAAGGATTAAAAGATTAACAACACAGAAGACAACTGACCCAAACCTAACACTGCAGATTTTACCATTCTGAATTCAGGTTTTATAATACAATCCCTATGATCTGACTGAGAAATACTGTGCAGTTAACAGAAGCTTCCAGCAAAAATAGAGGGAACCATGTTAACACTGTTGGAACTCTGTAACTGGATGGATCAAAGCTGAGTTGTTACCAAACTACCAGAGCTTCATTTGATGTAAATGCATTGCAGAATTTAATTTTTCATGTTACTTGGACTGATCTTTCCATTGTTTTGCAAAATATTGCCATGGTTAAAATACAGTGTAACAGACATTTTACTTAACTGAGCAGAAAAAAGTTTAGGGCACGTTTGGCCACAGAATTGAACATTTCTTCCTCTATTCTACTTGAGTCCGAAGTGGAATGATTATTTAACTTCATTGTTCACCCAGTAGCTGTAATAGGACAGGACAGGGCATCTCTTTACCTTGCACGTTATATGGGAACGTTCCAGGGAAGAAGAAGGGCTGGAAGGCAGGCATGGGGCCGCTGGGGGAGGTGTCAGGCTGCAGAGGCACAGCCTGGCCAGACACTCGCGGGGAGCAGAGCCCTGGGCTGGGGGGCACAGCCGGGGGGCACACGGGGCCGTTGGGCACCCCTGGGCTGGCACATGCCAGGGCTGCAGGGACGGTGGGCATAGGGGGTGGCACAGCCGCAGCGTCCGGTGCCGGGAAAGCGTCGTCGCTGCTGCATGACGTGGGTGTGCAGATGCTTTCGGCCTGAGTTGCTGATGGACAAGGGCTGGTTTCACTCTGGGAAGCAGAAGAGATGGAAGCACTTTCATTCTGGGATTCTGCCAAGCTGCCTGGAATGCTTTCTTCGGTGTAAACGTAAGGGAATGGTGGGTTGGCTAAGTAGTTGGCAACAATTGGCAAATTTAAATCCTTTACTCCTTGACATTCAGTTTCTTCCTCTACTGGTGAAGTTCAAAAACGAGAGGTAGGGGATGGAGAGAGAAAACAAACCATCATGTTATTGGATAGATCTTTCTCATTTTTAATATAGTTAGTTTTCCTATTGTGTCTTGAAACTACATCATTCCAGGCTCATCAAAGAATGACACTAATGTTCCACAAGCATGTTACACCTGGAGGCCAGCAGCTGTAAAGTGAAAGAAAAACCTAGAAATGTCTTCAGTGTATTCTGGTTTTTAAAAACAAAGTGAGGGAAAAATAGCCTTTGAAAGACATAATTTCTAGCAGTGCTATTCCAGTGCTTTCAAATTAATTGGATGACCAGTAGTCCTTTATTAAACCTCATTTTAAAATGCTTTTAATAGCACTGCTGTAAATACTTTATTATGACCCAGGCCAGCGAATTCAGCCCAGTATTTCTTCAGGCAAGTGACTACTTGCTGTAATACCCAAACAAACTCTTCTCTTGCATAAAAGCACTGCAGTAAGTGACATTCCTGCCTGACTGAGAATTACAGAACATTTAATAGTGATGTCAAAGCTGTTCAGAAAGCTCTGCTCAATGGCACCACACTCCCAGAATAAAAACTACAAGGGAAGGTAAGTGATATGTGTTTATTCCCCAGGAAACACATGAAAGCTTAACAGATAGAAAAATAAGACAACTATGAACAGGGTTCATCTCCATGTGCTTGACAGTTTAGATGTTAAAAACAGGTGAGTCATTTGCTACAAACTAAGCCCACGAGATGAGCACCTTGCCCAAAAGAAAACAAAAGTAATGTGCAAGAAAACACCATTCCTTCAGGGGTGACTGTTGAAACCTGAGTCATGATTTAGCTGCAACCTTGTTAAGGATAACCCTGAACTGTTGATGTAACAGCAGATCATTGTAGAGAGCCATTTAAGTGCAATTAGCAGAAGACAGCACATCAACATTTCCAAAGATAAAGCACTTAAAAATTTTCATCTGGAGCACAGTACCTAGGTGCTGATGGCACTTGTGTTCAGGAGTGTCATACACATCTAACTGAGTTTGCTGGGCTCATGAAAAGTGTAAGATGGCAGAATTATGGGGCAAAAAATAACCATGCTTGGAAGGTGTTCAGAAGCCATAATTTCTTGAGTGATACAGTTGTTTTGAAAGGATTTGTAATGCTGTCAGACCACGGAAAATGGTACAATTGTGAAAGCCCCCATTTGCAGCCTGCATGCCAGCTTTAGCTTAATAACAGCCAACAGGACTGCAGCAGCACCATTCCCAAAGCATACAGCTCTTCCATCTCTTGGTGACACAGCTCATAACATAAGGCCTTCCTACCTGGAATCCTCACGTCTATTTGCCCAAGTATGAATTCCAATTATAAATCAGAGCTATCTAATGAGATACAATGGTCATAGCCAAAGTTTTACCAATTACTGCCTCAGATAAAAGCACTAAAAACACTTTGTTGTTTAGACCAAGAATTCTAGATGACTTTTCAGATGGGAACAGTACCTCCCAAAATTTTGCGGATGTCCGGTTTCGACGTTAGCTGTGCCGCCAGCTCTCCCTTAGCAGTGAGGATGTGTTTGTCTGCGCCAGCCTCCAGCAGGTAGGACACCACCTGGGCATGGTTCCGCTTACAGGCCCAGTGCAGGCAGGTCCTGCGGGAAGGAAGCACAAAGCCTGGGATCCATCCTCACCACCTCCTCACCAGCCCCGTCCTACTGCACCCGAGTTACACCTGAAGGGATAACTGGGAATAAAGTTTCCTTCGCTGCTGCAGTTTTTGAAGTTCTGAATGTGTAAGTTGTGCAGGGCAAGGCCCTCCTTTGCATTGCAGGGTGACTCCCGCTGCCGTCCCACACAAGGGACGAGGACCTGGAGCAAACGTGCAGTGACAGGTGGAAGGAGGGCGACCTGCTTTTAGCGTGATCCTCTTTAGCAGTAAATCTCCGAGCCTCCCGAGATTAGCTTTTCCGTTTTTGTAAATGGAGAAACTAAGACACACAAGAGCTGCGTCCCCGGAGCAGCTCTCCCCCACCCCGCGCCCGATGATGGGGTGGGGGAGCCCCAAGCCCAACCACCCCCGACACCGCCGCAGGGAAGGGCAGCGTGGGAAGAGCCGGGCCTCGCAGCGCCCCGGGCCCGCCCCGCGTCCCCCGCAGCGCCGGGACCCTCACCAGCCGTTGATCTCGTTGCGGGAGTCGATGTCCGCCCCCGCGCCCAGCAGCCGCCGCACCTCCGCCACGTCCCCCAGCGCCGCCGCCTCCCGCAGCCGCTCCTCCAGCTCCCGCGCCTCCGCCGCGCCGCTCATGGCCGGGGCCGCGGACAGCGGGCAGGGCTGCGCCCCCGCTCGGCCCGGCCGCGGCCCCTCCCCGCCGCTCCGGAGCCCGTCGGGAGGGGCCGGGCGGCCTCAGCGCGGCGGAGCCGGCCCTGCCCGCCCCGGGGCCCCGCTAGGCCCTCACGGCCGCCGCCATCTTGAGCCGGCCCGGCGGGAGCTGGCGCTGCCCGGGCAGGCACGGCTCCTGCCTGGAGTGCTGTGTCCGTTCTGGGCTCCTCTGCTCACGGAAACAGGGAGCTGCTGGAGAGCGTCCAGCGGAGGCCACAAATGAGGGGTCTGGAGCATCCCTGTGATGCAGAGGCGCTGCGGGAGCTGGGCCTGTTTGCGCTGGAGAAGACTGAGAGGGGATCTCATCAATGCATATAAATTATATCCAAGGGGTGTCACAGGATGGTGTCAGACTCTTTCCGTTGGTGCCCAGCGACAGGACGAGGGGCATTGACCATAAACTAAAACACAAAAACTTTCACCTCAGCATTAGGAAGAGCTCCTTTACTTTGAGGGTGACAGTGTGAGGTGTGGAGTCTCACTCTGGAGACATTCCAAACCCACCTGGACACCTTCCTCTGCCACCTGCTCCAGGTGACCCTGCCTTGGCAGGGAGTTGGACTGGGTGATCTCCAGAGGTCCTTCCAACCCCAATGATCCTGTGATTCTGTAGGACCTCCTCCCAGGTGCTGGGTTTGGGGCCTGGACAAGGTGAAAACCCCAAAAGTGGTGCATTTCCTCTGATGGGCTCATCCCACCCTCACCTCAGCCCTGTGTGGGGGCTTGATGGGAGACGGCTCCTGGGAAGAGGGGAAAAGTTGCAGGTAGAAACTGCCTGGCTGGCAAAGGCACATCATAGAATTGTTTAGTTTGGAAAAGACCTCCAAGGTCATCAAGTCCAGTCCTTCATCCATCACAGTGGCCTTGCCCTTTTCAGGGTGTTTTTAACTGGCAGCCTGGCCCCTGCCTTCGACCTGTGAGGCTGCCGTGGGCTGGGAAGGTACCACAAGGCTGGGTTCAAATCCATGGGCTGGGAAGGTACCACAAGGCTGGGTTCAAATCCATGGGCTGGGAGTGAAACCCACCACGGGTTTCCCCAGACACTTCCAGCCCTGCCACCCCAATTCCCAGTCCATCCCTCTCCAGTCTGTTACTCACACTCTTAATTAAATCACAGCAGCATGTGTCGGGGAGCTCGTTCAACTCCAGGCTCTCTATTTTGGCATCAGAGTCTGCCACCAAGGAGAAATTTGCACTAAGCCGTTTTTTTATTTCATTGCCTCTCTTTTATTGCTTACTTGTCTTATTAGCGACATTATTTTTAACCTACCGTTTAATTTAGGACTTGGGTTGCTCTTGCTTTGCTCTGCTGTTCCTGCTCTGGCAGTTGTGGCAATTAGGTGAAGACGATGCCTACAGCATTACCATCCGAACAGTTCCTGAATATCTATCCATATAAATGAAGCTTCAAAGCACAAACAGTCATATTCCTTTTAATCAGCCAGGAGAGGCAGAGGCCCACAGGCCAGACATTTCTGTTTCTCCAAAAGAAGCAGCCCTGCAAACCACCCTCATGGAGGCAGGAGGGACAAGCAAGCTGTGACATTTTTAACTACTATGGCAAAGGTTACACAGTGACTCAGTGGCAAGTTCTTCACACCAGATCACATGCTTTTAATCCCATGCAATAGGCTGAGCAAAGATTTTGCCCAGCTGCTACCAAAAGACTCATCAAACCGTATGAGAAACAGCTGGATTTGGAGAATGGTTTGCAAACAAGATTTACCTGGTGAAAACTGCAAATTCAAACCTCAGAGACCTGGAAGACCAGCCTTCAACTGGACACTGCTGTGACCTGAATAGTTTCATTTTAACTCACTTGCTTTTTCAGTAAAAGCATCTTAAATGATCACTCTTTAATGCACCAATCCCGTTTGTCTATTTTCAGCCACAAAGTAATAAAATAAAGACAAGGCACACACAAGTGGAGACCTGATAATACATTCTAGGAAGCAGGATGCTCTCTTGCACATTGTGAAATCTTTAAATCCCGGTTTTTTACGTCTGTAAAAATCCAGCGGGATTGGTGGCAAAAGGGCTTCTTCCTAAATCATCCAAGATAACTCTTGGATGGATGGGGAAAAGCTGCTCAGGAGGCGAGTGCAGGGATAGGCCTAAAACCAGGAACACCATTCCTCATTCTCCAGTGCTGCTGCCACTAGATGTCATGGTGGAACAGCGAGAGGAGCCCAGAGTGTGGCTTTGTGCTTCTTGCTGAAACGCCTTTCAATTTGTCTCGGCACATCCATAGTGTCTCCATACAGCTTTGATCCTGCGGATTTCAAAGCTCCGTGTGGTGCAAAGGGACATTATGCAACATTTCCACATAAGCGCAGGGAAGCCCAGTGTAGGGAGCTGCTTTCTGGGGGGTTATGGGCTTTTGTCTTTTTTTTTTTTTCCCTCTGCTTGAGCTCCTCTCCCAAAGCCACACAGGTCTTTTAAGGACTCAAAGCCAGCGGGTGATGCACTCAGATGCTCTCTCTCACGCTCTCTTGGGATGAGTATCCTACTCGGGCGCTCCTGTGCCAAGCCCTGTTAAATGGAGCTCGGGTTCACCATTGCTTAGTTACACAATGTACTTCTCCCTGGAGTCATGAGGTCTCCTCCCTGAAGGAATGCTGTGTGGAAGAGGATTAGCAGCAAATTCACTTGACTTGAACCTCCCCACCGCCGCCATGAGCCCTCCTGCTCGTGTCCTGCGCGTGGAGCCTCAGACCCCCTCGCACGCCTGTGCCCCCTCCCCCGTTTATTGGCACTGGTGTCACACTCACCAGCTCCCAGCAGAGCCAAGAACTTGGCCTTTCCCTGCTCCTTTCCCATATGGCAGCTGGGTTTGTGCCTTTACCTGTACCTGTGCAGGGCACACGCTCACACAGCTCCCTGCCAGGAGCAGCAGGGCCTGCAGGATCCGGATGCACAGGGCAGGTGCTGGCTGAGTGCTGGCCATGGCCTTTGGAAGTGCTGGGAATTGCACCCAGTGCTCATGGCTGCAGCACCCACTTTGCCTCCCAAATGTTAAATGCCCTTGGCCTTCAGTGGGAGCAGGCTGAGCTCTGAGCCTGTGTGTGGAGCCCAGATCGGTGATGTTCTGTTTTATTTGTGATTTCCAGGTGCTCAGTGCTCCTTGTCCACCAGCCCTGGGTACAGCCCTGAGCCCACAGCATCACCTGGCAGAGCCAGCATCTTGCTGTCACAGCCTTCCAGTAACCACAGGGGAGGCTCGGGTCATTCTTTGTCTCCACAGCAAGTGTTCCAGATTTTATTGGTTAAGTGTTAATATCTGTCTTTATGCAAGCTTCCAGCTGTGCCTGAATCCAACCTCTGGATTGCTTCTTTTCTCCTTTTTTGGAGAAACCATGGTCTGTCTGTTTGCTATTTGTTCCTGGTATTTTTAAGGCTTATGAAGTTTTTCATTCCCTTTGCATTTCAGGTTTCGTTCCCCAAGTAACTCCGTTCCTCCCCATTAAACCAACTTTTCAGTTGCTGAAAGTTATGATTAAACATCTTTTTAAAGGCTTAATTCCCAATTACACAGTGATATGGACAGCTGTACAATCTTATTTGAAACACTCAGTCCCCACCCAACACACCAAAATAATATTTCTGGCAATTTTAGCCAACAATGCACTTGTGGACTTGCTAGAAATAAGATTTAGGGATAGTCAGAAATCTTAAATATGATACTTAATGCACACACACAGATTTAAAGCTGTTATGGGATTAAGGCTCAGGAAAATGGAAGGACTGGTGGAGAATAAAGATGGAATTAAAAGTCAAGCCCAATATTCACTTAGATTTAAACTAATCTGTGCTGCTCACTTTGGGCCTTTCAATAAGAGTTTGAAGGCAGAGGAGACAATTTCAAAGGAGGAAGTCAAAGTCACATGGGAGAAGCAGTTTATGTTATACTAGTTTTTGTGCTGACCCCATGTGAGAATTTATAGGTGGATTAGGTTAAATACAAAGCTCCACATTATCAAGTCTGAGCCTGTGTCACCCAACACTCACTTCACGTCCATGGGAGGAAATATGCAGCAGAGAGGCTGATTCATCTCCCAGGGCAGGGGTCTAAAATAGCAGAGCCAAATCATCCTCTGCAGAAATCCCTTATGTCTACCCACTGCCAAAGGATCCAAAGGGAACAAGCTTTGAACCCAAAAATTTCCCGCTGCCTACTGCCAGGCAAGATGAGCACCTGAAGAAGGGTGGATGGGGCTCTTCTCAAGAATAGTTCCTCTATTTTTGATGAGATTTAAAAAATCCTCCCACTGAATTCCAGAAGTTTGCAATTCACTTTTCCAGTTAATTGCAGGGAACTCACCTGCCATCTTTCTTTTGGCTATTAATGACAGCTTTTACACCAAATCATCAGGCAGGAATTGCAGTGCTGATAGTGACTGTACAGAGGAGTGGGATTCAGGACAGATCTTCGCCCCGTGGAGCATCCCTGAATTACAGTGCAGCCAGCTATCTCATGGATTTTTAGCCCTGCTGAGCATCCTGCAGAGGCTCAGGGGGAGTTGAGTGCCTAGAGAGGGATGTTTTAGCAGGTGTGAGCACACACTCATGCACACAGCTGCACCCACCTGCAGCACGGAGTGAGATTTGACAGGAAAGGTTTGGAAAATGGCACTGGTATTTGGGGGAGTGGTGATCTACAAGGGAAATATCTGCTTGGGCAGCCAAATCCCTTTAGAAATCAGGCATGGTGTGCAGCTGATTTTTTTTTCCCCAGTTGTTTCTATTTGTAGAACAAATAAATAATTTCTGAACAAACATGCCCAGGGGCTGGAGCCTGAGGGGGGTGGTACATCAGCTCAGGGACTCGTGGTTAAGAAGTCCAATAGATTTTGATCACAACTGGAAATTGTTCAGGGGATTAGTGTGTAAAGCCAATTTGGCTTCAAGTAATGACAAGCCTGAGCTGCAGTGCTGTGGATCCAAACTTCTTCCTCTGAGGGTGGCTGTTGCTTGTGTTGGGGTGGTGGCAGGGTCCCCAGGTGTCAGCCAGTCCCCTCTGAGCTCAGAGACATCCTAACCCAGAAAACTGTGCACACAAGGCACTGCCTTTGCTTTTTTCCAGACTTTTGGCTTCATTCCTCTCTGCCCATGTCTGTAGTCCCTCCTTTTGCTCTCCTAATCCGTGAAACAGGCTCATCCTGGGGATAAGGGACAAATATAAGTAGTTGCCTGAATCCTGCACAGAGGCATGTCCTGCCTAGGCATTTGGAGTCAAAAGGCTTCTGTGGATTTTGTCCCAGTTCCTCTCCTGCAGGAGCTGACTCCTGTGGGAAGTTCACAGGATGACAGAGATGTTTCATTTGCATGCCTGAGAAAAAAATTGTTTTTCTAAGACACGATCTACATTTATTTCTACAGAGCTCTTTTCTTTAGAAGAACCTGTCTGCATGCAGAAGATCAGCTCATGGTGTTGGGATTCTCCTTAGGCTGTTTTTTGGCCATCAAGGAGAAAGCCCCCAATGCAAATCATAACTGGTTACCCCGAGGGACTGTGTCCTGTGCATCCCTCGTGGCACTGAGACACAGCCAGTGAATTTGGAACTCTCCATTGCCTTGGCCAGGCTTTCAACCAGCCACTATACAATTCATCAGAGTAATTAGCAAAGCTGTAACTAAAGAGGTCTCCATGGAGATTGACAGCATCACCTCCCAGCTGGTACATTCTCTGCCTCCTATTCTAAATTTGTTCTCGCTGTTTCCCTGGCTCTAGTCCATAAGGTTAGTGAAATCTTCCAACATTTGTGACACATTACAGCAGTGGAAAGAAGGACAAAGGTGGCTGGGAGGGGGCTGAGAAACAAAGAACCTGGTTGGTGCCTCAAGCAAAGCAGCAGAAACTGTTCAGACATATATAGCCAGAGTTTTGAGAATGGGATTAGGCAGAACAGCACCTCTGCCTGCCTGTCACTTGCAAATTCTTGCTAATACTTTAGGAGCTTATTGGAGGTCAGCACCAAACACCCAAACAGACTAATCTGTATTACAGACACATAATCGAAGTCACAAGGTTTTACATAATATATATTGGTGACACAAGAAGTGTTTGTTCAAATAATTTTGTCATCAAGATTAGTGGCCATGAAAGCCTCTACTGTGCACTAACCTGTTTTTTTAATGGCTGTGGGTTTGCCAGATCCCTCAGACAAATCAAAAAAGAGCTGAGAAAGTATATGTCCTGAAATAGTTGCAGTATTGGGTTTTGACCATAGCAAAGTTTAAAAAAAAAAAAAAAAGTGTGTGTGTGTTTGTGTGTGAATTAGAAAGGGTTGTGCTTAAACTGCAGCTTAAGAGATGTGATCAAATGGCTGGAGATACAATTTTTGCATTAGTCATTTTTTCCCAACAGTTTTGCAATTGCAGCAAATCACACCTCACACTCACACATGGCTCTGTGGGAATGGCAAGAAATTGGGATTTCAAAGATAAACTGATGTCACTTGACCCACTTGTGGGCTTTATAGTCCCCTTCAGGGAGGTGGAAGCTGTGGAGCAGAGTGCGAGTGGTCTGGGCTCAAAAAGTCGATGGCAAAGACAGGAATGATTCCTGTGGAGATAACCATTCCAAACTGACAAATATGATTGACTTCAAAAGGAAATTAGTTAATGGAAATGCTTGGAAATGTATAGAAAAGTCTGATTTCCCACTCTGCATAGAGCTTTTAAAGTATGGTGTTACAGAGACACAAAAGAAAATGTGTAAAATTATGAAAGAACGCCCCCCCAAAAAAAACATTAAAAAAAAAAAAATTGAAGACCATTTTCTCTGTGCTGGGAAGAGACAAAGCCACAGCTCATGTAATGATGTAAAGATTTTCCAGGCACATTGACCAGCTCGTTCTCCTGGCTGATGCACAGCAAAGCCAAAGGTCTTGTGAGGGTACCTCAAATTCTCTGCCCCACTGCAGGGGCTCACCCCACCAAACTGAAGTGACTCTGTGGGAATCCCATTACCCTAAATTCCCCCCCAGTCAATGAGGAGAGAGCAAGAGTGATGCCAGCCAGACATCTGCAGAAGTGGAGTCAGAACCTGGGAGGGCTGAATCGTCCTCTAGATTTGCCGCAATTCACATGCTGCTACCATGTGAACCCAGGGCTAAAAGCACTCCAGCGGCTTTTCCAGGACTCCTGAAAGCTCCTTTGTGGAAGCAGAGCTGACTGAACTGCCGTTCAGGTCAAGAAAAATCAAGCACTGGGTGGGATTTCCAAGAGTACTTGGCCGTAACCTCACCCCGCTCCCCTTTGAAGTCAGGAGAATATTTACATCGACTTCAACTGGAGAAAAATCAGGCCATTACAGAGCGTTTGAAACACTCACCGCTAATGATGCTCTGGTTCCTTTGTGCCCCCCAGCTCAAAGGCCGTCTGCTGTGTCTGTCATTAAACACAATCCCAGCAATTGCTGAGACAGAGCGCTGAGCCCAATGTGCTGGCCCTAAAGGCACTGGGAAATTGAAATTATCAAACCACGTGAATCTCTTAAACGTTACCTACGATTGCACTGCTGGCCACCATCGTGTCAGGCAGGACCTGTTATCTCCAAAACTGCCGTGGAAAGAAAGTGCTGCATCTCAGCAAATCCTGCTATGCTGTGGGCTGCAGGTGGCCTCTGCAAAAAATACAAGATCAAAATAAAAATGGATGTTGAATTAACTGGAATCACAAAGAGCAGCAGTAGGAAAAAGCTGTTAAATACAGAAAAACGTCCCAATACCAGGGCAGGAAGGATGGGCTTGCTGCTCAAAAGATCAATGGAAGTGGGTCATGCCTGGTTTGCAGACATCACTCACACCTCCAGCCTGTGTTCAGATGTGCTGCTGAATGAATGCCAGGAGAGGAGCACTTTACAGACCAGACTTGCACTTTGGCTCCTTTGGGCTCTTCCAGTAAGGGTGTTAGTGGCCCAGAAGAGCTGCTCTAACTCCTGTTGGCCATAGTCTGGCTCCAAACAGTGCAGGCACGCCTCACATGTGGTGGCACAGGGCACAGTAAAACAAAATAGTTCACCTCTTGGAAAGACTCTTGATGTGCCCCACTCAGCAGGCAGGGACTGCTCCTGGCAGAGGTCACCCTCTGGGCACGGGCACAGGATGTGCTGTGTGACAGCCAGGACTGCTAACAGCCAGCAAAGGCAAACCAGGGCAATAACTCTTCAGTTAAAAAGGAGTTTTGTCCTAATTTAGATTTAAATTCCGAGAAGACGGAATTGACGCTAAAAGGATTTCATGGTATCTGCAGAAATAGAAATAGTTCCATTTTGTGAAAATTAACTTGTTTATAGTGAAGTTTTGGATACCAAACCCTCGGAGGAGCTGTGGAACTTCCAGGTTGTCTGGAGAAGCCAACACTCATTGCCTGATGAAAAGCCCAGTCACTGGGAGCTGCTCTGCATCTCCTGGAGAGGCTCCCAGCCACAGTGAGGGTTCCAAACTTCCACAGATTCAGTGGTTTGGTAAAGTCTCACAATGGAGACAAAATCATGCAAATCTGCAGCAGTTCACAACTCTCCTCCACTGAAAGGTTCATAATATTTCTAAAAAAAGATCAGCCCCAAGTAATGGTGAGATGGTTCCTTCATGCTGAAGTCACAGGGAGTTGAGGCTTGGGGTTAAATTAAATTAGTGCATCTTACTGTTTATATAAATCGAATCACATCACAAACAAAAGCAATGTGACTTTTCTGTATTGAACCTGCTTTTTGAGAAGGAAATGGTGCCTGTGCTGGGAAATGCTGCCTGGAAGCAGGGTCTTGAGACTCCAACCTTTCATGACTGTTGCTATGTGATACTCAGCAAGTGATTTCCTCCCAGCTTTAAATTCCTAAAAGTAAATAAGGGAGGTTAAATTAGGGTCATTTGCAGACAGACGTGAATCTGTGCTATGGGTTCAATAATATTCATTAGTTCTACACGGGAAACTAAATTAACTCACCTTCCTGGAGAAACACCACTGGCTCTGGTGAAAGATGTGCTGAGTGCTCAGCCTGAGCTTATGCCAGCTCTGCACCTCATTTTTACTCTGAGCTTTGATTCAAACCGAGTTGGAACCAAGCAGAACAACTGAAAGTCATAAAGAACAACAAATGTAGCAGTTCAGTCCTGAGGGGTTTATGCTATGGCTCACACAGCCACAGCAGTGCTGCAAGCCATGGGAACATCTCCATTTACACACCATGGGTTTGCTGCCACTTTCCTAAAGTGCTGTTATTCAAGCTTGCCATAAAACTAACTATGAATTCCTAAAACCTGCAACAAAACAAGGTCCTCAAGCCTCTGTGCTGCAGCCACATGTCCATGGTGTCTGTGTTTGCCATGCTCAGCAGGTGACAGGACCTGGTCCAGTCTGTACAGCAGGGAGCTGAGAAGGCCTAACACAGAAAATTCTGGCCCTGCCCTGATGCCACTGTGGCTGGGATTTCTGTTTCTTGGCATTCCATGTTGCATTCCAGACCTCAGATTTCCCTAATTCAAAGCTCAATTGATGGAGCAGGTCTCGCTCAGCATTGAGAGTGACAGAGAACAGAGCTGGAAGGGACTTTAGGAAGTGATTTAGATCCTCCTGCTCTAAGGCAGGATGAACCCATTCCCAGCATTTCATCTTTGCAATCTTGGCAATCCAAAGAAACCAACATGGCCTCCCTGAATTATCTAAGGGATATCTTAGGCTTTGTCTCTGAAACAGAGACAGAAAGAGATGGGCTGGTGAAAGACAAGCTTCTGAGCTCAGCTTTTCCCCATATCTCACTGATAACGGGTTGCTTATCTTCCTTTGTACCCTTGGTGCCTCTTGCTGTGCTGTTTCAGACAGAATAAACCAAACAATAATGAACCATCATCAAACTGGCAATTGCTTCCTGCCCAGCTTACGTTAGCAGAGAAAGAGAAAGCAAATGATGATTAGTCGTATGTCTGCACTCAAAGATAAAACCCCCGAGCAGAAGCCATCTGCCGAGGCATAAAATAATAATTCTGGCGCTAGCCCTGTCTGAGTGCAGTGCCATCAGCTCTCCCCGAAACACAGCGCAGAGCAGGCCTAATGCTGAGTTCTAGCAGGTGGCCCATAACCCTGTAATAAACTCCCTGACATTATTGATTTTCCCCCCAAACTGAGCCCTTTTGTCTGAGCACATTAACTCCTGCTTACCGAGCAGCTGCACATGAGGCAGTGTGCACATCATCAGCAGCTCCTTTCGGTGAGCAATCACCATGCCAAATGTGCCCCCTGAGCCTTCCCTGCGCTCTGGGATCTGCTCAGATGGGTTATTTCAGGAGTTAAAACCAGCACTTGTTAGTTCTGGGCGCTTACAGGGAGAATTCTATCTTAATTTGGGGAAAACTGAAATATGCCTCCACTGCTAATTATGCATATGAAGAGCACTGAAATAGGACCCAGGCAGGCTGTTCCCATCTACACCTTCAGCCCAAATCTGCCTGGCCCATGTGTGTGCTCCCAAAGCATGGGGCCAGCACAGCAGCCTTTGCCTGAGCTTTGATGTTCAGAGGTACATCTCACGCTGCCAAAAATCCTCCTCACTCAGCCAACCAGGCAGCCAGCAGGAGACGTGTGGTCTTCTGTGGAGAGGCAGCCGAGCTGGGATCCCTGGCCATGCCCTGAGCAGCTCCCGATGATGTTTGGGGTGTTGCTTGAAAGGGAAGGTTTGACACTTTGCAGTCCAAAGCAGGACAAAGCTGAGGTCCCAAGGAATTATCTGCATTTCTCCATGAGTATGGAAGCAATGTTCCTGCTTTTGAGACAAGCAGTTGGCAGCTGTGATGTTCCCTCTCAAATGTCTGGCTATCGGCTTTAAGTGCAATAAGCTTTATATACGGCCTGGAACGTCCTTACTGTCTAAATGAAATAGGGTTTTTTAGAGTACTTTTCTGTTCAGCCATCACATTTTCAGCTGTGCATGGACAAGGAGCCACCTAGGCCAGGTGAATGATGATGGTGGATCTGAAGAAGAGCATGTCCTTGGGGCTGCCTGCATGATGGGAGTCCCTGTGGGCAGGGAGGTCTGGGTGCTGACCACTGCTGTGGGCAGCGCAGGGAGGTGGCACCAGACCCTGCTGTCCCCAGCTGTCCTGTCAGAGGAGGAGGAGGGCAGCCTCAAGGAGCAGAGCCTTTGTTTTATGCAACTCTCAGAGGCAGAGAAGGTTCAGCATCCAACCTTCAACCCAGCCTTGCTCTGTGGTGGGCTGGGGCACCCATGGCACCCCTGCTCCAGCCGGGAGCCCTCGGTAGGGTCTGCATGCTGCAGGCAGCAAAGTGCCACCAGCAGCCATGAGTCACAGCCTGTCTGGAGAGGGGGTGGCTCGTGTTTGTGTTGGCAAACTCAGCTGCCAGTGGCTGCAGGCCCAGGGAGCACGAGAGGCTGGGGCTGGAAGGGCCCCTGTGCTGAGGAAGAGATCAATGGGAGTCAGAGTTTTAACATCGCAGGGTGAAGATTCCTGCCAAGAGCCTTCCACAATAAAACCAGCAAATCAATCCACCCTCCGCTGAGTAACTCCAGATGAGGACTGCTGGCCTAGTAAATATAATCAACAGCTCGCTGCTCCTTTAACAGTGGCTCAAGGAAGAAAACCCAAACAAAATTATACGTTCTGTGCACCAGAGAATCCTGTTTCCCTTCTCATATAAAAGGTGTCACAGCACTCACTGGGTCAACACTTGGCACAGAAGAAGAGGGCAGGAAAAGGGGCCAAGAAATTATAATTTACGAAAACCCCCAACAATAGTTAAACCAATTCTAGATTAACAGCCCTGACTGGAACTCTCAGCATCCTTGGAGGACTTTTCAGGACTGGGGTGTAGCGTTGGATGGACATCTGTGGAGCACAGGCTGGTCACAGACTGATGACCCACTGCTGGCAGCAGACCCAGGATGTTGCTTTGTGCCACCAGGGCTCAGGTTTGTCCATCTGAGATGCAGAGCAGTTTGTCCCAGTTCTCCATCCAGCAGACTCAGTTCAATATCTAGATCAGAAAGGGGGATTTTGGGGTAGAAGTAGGGTTGCTTCTAAGGCTTGATCTCTATTGGGAAGATCTTTTTCACATCAGTATCTGACATGGATAAGATAAACCATAAAATCAGCTTTCATAATGGATTTGTTCATAGAAATGGAGAATGGGGGTTACTTCGTTGCCTATGTTAAAGAAAAAATGCACAATGCTTTATACACAAAGGAGGAAGAGAAAAACTGGGCCCAGTGACCTTGACAGAGACCCCAGGTCACAACTGGCATTAACTGGTGGTGTTCTCAAGTCTCCAGTCAGATCCACTAGGTCAGTGGAGTTAAATTCACTCAAACCAGGCAAGAAACCAGCCCTCAGTACAACCCAGGAGACAGTGAGTGCATTAGTCAGAGCTTGGCTCTCCATGCTGGGACAATCAGGGTCCCCCCTGTCTCTGAGCCAACCCAGGGCAGCCCTGCAGTGGTTTCCCTGCTGGATGTGCTCCTCAGGCTGGGTGAGAGCATCTCTGGGATGTGCTGGCAGGGATGGGGCAGCTGTGGAGGGTTGTTCAGAGCCCTCACCGCCTTCCCTGCCCGCTGGAGCTGCCTGCCTGCATTCGCAGGGAGATTTATGGCAATGTTTTCCTCTCTCCTGGCTGAGCTCAAGGGGCCAAGGGACTGATCCAGGAACTTGATACCTCGGAGCCAAAAGCAGAAATCTGCAATGGGACTTACCTGTCCCTGGAGAATATCCCTATGGGAGAAGGAGACCATAGCAAGGCAGAAGGCTGTTCTGCCTGTCTGATGCAAACCAGTGTCTGAGCCCCACTCTGCTCCCCCACAGCTGAAATGTGCCTCTGGGCAAAGGATCCCTGACCAGGGAGGGTTAAAAATAAGATAGTGCTGTTTTTTTCCTGTTTGGAACAGAGTTCCACCCACGGTGGCCCACATTAGTGTGTCTCTCACTCCTCAAAGCTAGCAAGGACCTGGCTGTCTGGCATCAGAAGAGGAGATGGAGGCTGCAAGATCCACCTCTAGCCCAGCAGGTAAGGGGGTAAAACAACCACAGAAGACTAAAGCTGGCAGGGAAAAACCACATCTATGGCTACTCTGTGGCAATGCCATGGATTGAGGGGAAGTTGTCTGCATGTGCAGTGGCTGTTGAGGTCACCAAGGCAGCTTCCCCAGCACCCAGGATACCTGCACTCCTCAAGACCCACACACAGCTGCTTTCAAAGCTTATCTGTAGTCAGTTTTACAATATAAAGTGTCTTTGTTTAGTCAACAGAACCACTAATACATGTGATTTTGTTGTTAATAGAGCTGTAAGAATTTTAAGTACCTCTTGGGAACGTGTCATTTTTGGTTGGCTTTTTTAGGCATCACAGGGTGCTGCGTTTGTCTTTGTAAACAAGTACTGAATAAAACATTTAGCACACAGCCGCACTTTGTACAAGTGTCATGCAGGTTTCTAAAGTTTCAGAGTGAATAAATCAACTGCAAACTGCTGCCTGGCAGTTGACTTCGCTCCTTATAAATAGCTAATTTGGACAACTTCGCTCTGCACGTCCCATGAAATTCAAACACGGTGCATATGGCTAATGCAGGCACACAAATCAGAGCTGCAACAGCCCCTTTTATAAGCCACAGAAATGCCACAGCCCAGGGCAGGTCGGCTCCAGGGCACTGGAGGAGCTGATGCTGGGAAACACCAGCAGGTCACTGTGCTCTGCTGCCTAACCCCAGGGGAGGAGCAGGAGCCCCATGGTGGCCCAGTTCACCACTGGTTGTACTGGTTGGCAGCCATCATCACTCAGGGGAGAATTAGGTCCAAACTCAGCCATGAAAAACAACTCTGGATTAATGAACCCAGTGGAAAAAAGTCAGGGCTGGCCGTGCCTGGGTCTGTGGGCTTTGCAGCTCTCAGCCCTGGGCACGGGGTGGATGCACATCTTTCCTCCTCCCCAGGCACAGCGCTGCTGCTCCAGCCCTGCAGGACCTCCACGTGGGATGCAAACTTACCTGACTCTCCCAGGAGGCTCTTAGCAACAGCCAGGGTCCACCCAAGCTAGTCCAGAACTCAGCCCAGAGACCCTAATCCTGGAAGGTGCTGAGCAACTCAGACTTTTGCCACTCATCTCTGGATTTTGGCACATGTTCAGCACGAACAGGATCAGCCCCTTGCTGTAATAATCAGGGAATGAAGAACTCAGCTTGACTGAGTTTCCTTCCCACCCCCCAATGCAAAAATGCTGTACATTCCTTTATGCAGGTTTCCATAGAGTTGAACTTCTACTATTTTTTTGTTGTTGCTGTTAAAGGGGTCAGCAATGCACTGTACAATGGGATCTGGCTGTCAGGAAATGTGGAGGAATTCAGGGACACTTTTAACATCTTCCTGGTGGGACTGGAGGGCAGCATTAAATCTGACATCATGGAAATCTCCCCACCAAAGAGAAGAAAAAAGCCCGGAGGAGCCCTGGGAGAAGTTTCGAAGACATTCTGCTTTGTCGATCCTGAGTTTAAATTAGTTATTTCTTCCCCACTTCCTTTGTTAAAATATGATATTCTGGCTTTAATTGCTTCAATCCTATTATTTGTTCCTTTTAGCAAGTGATTGTGCAGCCCCTTGCCGTGGGGAAATCCCCTGACTGCGGGTCCGTGTTCCTTAGACAAGTCCCCTTTCAGAAGTAAATGCCATTCTTAGCATAGGGAAGTACTTTAGGTCTAAAGGGGTTAAGAAGGCCTCCCTGCATTCAGAAACATGCAGGGGTCCCACCATGCCAGTTCCAGCCTTTTGAACTCTTTCCAGCTTTTTTTTTCTTGCAACAAATCTGTCTGACTGCCACCAGGACATAGGAAGCGTGTGCCTGTCAAAGAAATCAAGTTTACTTTTTCTGACTTGTTAACAGAGGCAGGGTATAAATAGAGCTAACTCTGCTCAGACAAGTAGCATTTCTCTTAAAATAAGGGGGTGACTTCCTAGGACCTTTAATCCAATGAGGTCCAGACCAAACTGCACTATCGACAGAGGCAGCAGAGGAGCTTGCTGAAGTTTTTACCGAAGTCAGGTGCATCTAGGTTCCTCAAAAAATTTAAGGCTTACCAAAAAAAAAAAAAAAAAAAAAGAGCTACCCCAAGCAAACAAGAACTGCTTCCAGCTCGGACACTGCCACTGCCCTGGAGAAGTTCTGAGATGTTGTTGGTGCTGTTCACTCGGTGGATGTGGATCTTGCTGGGGAAGAGCAGTGTCCTCTTGCTTCTGGAGGTGTCTCTGAAAGGCAGAGCCCTACCTCCAATCCGCTACTCTCACGCTGGGATTTGCCCCAATGACATGAACCCCAACCTGTGGGTCGACGCGCAGAGCACTTGCAAGAGGGAGTGCGACGCCGACCTGGTGAGTGATGCTCATTTCTGTGTCTCTGCACTGGGGGCTGCTGGGGCTGCTGGGGGGCTCGGGGGGAGCCTTCTGTCCCAGCTGGAAGGGCGCTGGCACCGGGCAGGACCCACTGCAGAGAGCGCATGCATTGAACTGACCTGTGACCTGTATAGCATAGAGAAGGTGTGATGAGTTATCAGGTAGGAGGGGAGGTGTGTGCCAGCTGTCACTTTTGCTGGGGTGGGTGCAGCGCTCGCTCTGTTTGATCCTTTTCCTTGTTTTCAAGTGAAAAGAAACGTCTGAATTTGATATTCCAGAGCTCAGCATGCCCTGGGGCCAATCTGTAGTATTTTAACAGTGTCATCGTGCTCTTTGTTGTTGGTGGCCATCATCAGTGTTTTATATTCCTGGAAGGAATCCTGTATGAAATACTTTAATTTAACATGTAAATCATCAGCCTTTGCTGCATTTGAAGTACAAAGCTTGCTTGGGGTGCAGAACAGGGCATGGCTAAAATGACCAGGCAGATGTTCTGTGGGATGCTCCCAGCTCAAAATGTGTTTAGTTTACAACCCTAAAATTCATTTTTCAACCTGTCAGCACTGCCAGCTCAAGCTGGCATCTGAAAATACCTGCTTGTCCTGCCTCTTACATCATGTCCCACGACAAAGCTTCTGCAGCCCAAACCTGGCTGACAGGAACATTTACTGTGCTGAAAAAAAGTGTTTGGGTTTGTGCTCTGTAGCCAGGTTGTTTCTGTAATGCTAAAAAGGGGAAAAAACAGACAAAAATTCTGGCCATAAGTAAACAAAGACATTTGCTCAGATGGATCCCATGTGTTAGGAATGAAGGTGCTCTTTTTACTTTTGCCATTGCCAAAAAAGCCTCCTCTGTTCCAACTACCAGGTGCAGCAATGAACACTAAAACACTTTCAAAACCCCAGCAGCAGCAGCAGACAACAATGTTTTAATAATTTACTGGTCAAAAAGTGCAAGCCAGAAGCCACTGGCTACAAATACCCCCTTTTGCCTTGTGGCAGCAGAGTCCTGGGACTTTGGATGGAGTGAGTGGTCTGCAGGCAGCCAAGGGCTCTGCCAAGCCACACTCCTTAACCCCAGCTGAAAAACCTCGCCTATCCTGGTTTCTAGCTTTGCTTCTGAAACCTAGTAATGTGCAGCTGGAAATGAGGAAAGAGTTTTGGTATTAGGTCATCTTTTTCCCAATAAGGAAAGGATACTGGGCTCAGGGGAAGCTCTTTAGCTTGGTAGCTTAAAAACCATTTTGTTCTCACTTATGGAGAAAGCTGATGGATTTTAGGGGGCTTGTGGAGGTTTAACACACGGTGGAATTATGCCCTGTTGGGCACATGGTAGCAGAGTTCCTGGTCCTTTGAAGTAATCCATAACCAGCCAGCAGCCCTGATCACACGTATCAAATACCTTTTCTGCATAGAAGATGAAAATTCTGCTAAAATTAACCACAATTTAGAGCTGACTGTAGCCGAGGCGGGGTGTAATAAATCACTAGAAGAGCGATGCTGCATTTGAAAATAGGACTAAAATAGGACAGAGAAGCCATAATGAGCTGTTTGGGGTTTGTTTTTCTAAATACCATAGAAAAATTATTTTTGGAGCCAGAATTACCTTGCTTTTGAGATATTCTATTATTTCCTCTACAATGTGAACAATTACAAATCCTTGGCAGTTTCACCTCCAAGAGCAGGCTGTTAGTCTCAGGGAATTCAAATAATACTTTACATACTTCTGTGGAAAATAAGAAGGATTACTGCCTACAGCCATATGATAAGACTTTCCATCCGCTCTTGTTTCTCAGGGCTTGTCCTCAGGCATTTCAGAGAGCACGGAAGGGGGGTGGTTGGTTCATAGTCAAGCAGTCCATGTGACTCTGGGGTAAAGACTTAGGGTGAGATTTGTGTTTAAGAAACAGAATTAAATTTTCCTTCCCGAGAGTCTTCTCCTGAAGCACTTCAGAACCCCCTGGGAGATGCTGAGGGGATGTTTTTACTCTCTGACAGTGGGGACACTGAGTTTCAGACCACGGATATCTGTGCAAAGCTGAATTTCTGGGGTCTCTGCTTGCTGGGTCTCCAAAAAGGCCTAAATTCACTCTGTCCTCAGTAAAGATTGGATTCTTTTCCTTCCCCACAGGAGTGTGAGACCTTTGAGAAGTGCTGCCCCAATGTCTGTGGGACCAAGAGCTGTGTGGCTGCTCGGTACATGGACGTCAAGGGGAAGAAGGGGCCTGTGGGGATGCCCAAAGAGGCAACCTGTGACCGCTTCATGTGCATCCAGCAAGGCTCAGAGTGTGACATCTGGGATGGACAGCCCGTCTGCAAGTGCAAGGACAGGTGTGAGAAGGAGCCGAGCTTCACCTGTGCCTCCGACGGGCTCACCTACTACAACAAGTGCTACATGGATGCCGAGGCCTGCATCAAAGGCATCACCCTGAACGTGGTCACCTGCAGGTACCATCTCACCTGGCCGAACACCAGCCCTATCCCCCCAGAAACGACAGCTCGCCCCACCACCGCCTACTCGGAGACAACGGTGGTTGATATCCTGCCTCCTGCGCTGGTGAACAACCCTGTCCATCAGTCTGTCTACGTGGGAGAGACCGTCAGCTTCCTCTGCGACGTCACGGGGAGACCCAAGCCAGAAATCACCTGGGAGAAGCAGGTCGAGGGCAAGGACAAAGTCATCATGAAGCCAAACCACGTCAGGGGCAACGTCGTGGTCACCAACATCGCCCAGCTGGTCATCTACAACACGCAGCTGCAGGACGCGGGGATCTACACCTGCACTGCCCAGAACAGTGGCGGCCTCCTGCGGGCAGACTTCCCTTTGTCAGTCATCAGAGGAGAGCCCACATCCAAGGAAACCTCCCAGAACAAAACACATTTCCCAACCGACGAGTGCCTGAAGCAGCCGGACAGCGAAGACTGCGGGGAAGAGCAGACCAGGTGGTACTACGACGCCAAGAAAAACAACTGCTTCACTTTCATCTACGGGAACTGCAACAGCAACCTCAACCACTTTGAGACCTACGAGACCTGCATGCTGACGTGCATGAACGGCCCCATCAACATCTGCAACCTGCCAGCCCTCCAGGGCCACTGCAAAGCCTACGAGCCCAGGTGGGCTTACAACAGCTTGACCAAGCAGTGCCAGTCCTTCATCTACGGCGGCTGTGGAGGCAACGAGAACAACTTTGAGAGCCGGGAGGCATGCGAGGAGATGTGTCCCTTCCCGAAGAACACGCACTGCAAGGCCTGCAAGCCCCGCCAGAAGCTGGTGACCAGCTTCTGCAAAAGCGACTTTGTCATCCTGGGCCGCATCACGGAGCTCACCGAAGACCAAGACTCGGGACACGCCCTGGTGACGGTGGAGGAGATCCTCAAGGATGAAAAAATGGGATTAAAATTCCTGGGGAAGGAGCCACTAGAAATCACGCTTTTGAACATGGACTGGAGCTGCCCGTGCCCCAACATGACCACAGTGGACGGCCAGCTCATCATCATGGGGGATGTCCACAACGGCATGGCCGTGCTACAGCCAGACAGCTTTGTGGGCGCCTCCAGCATCCGGCGCGTGCGCAAGCTGCGCGAGGTCATCCACAAGAAAACCTGTGAGCTTTTGAAAGAGTTCCTGGGATTGCATTAACCTCCCTCCCACGTGCGAGCCGTGTGTTAGTAGGGCTAACAAGTGCTAGGCTAGTGCCAAACTAAACGCGCTGCTTGAAGATCCACTGTAGGAATTATGCAGAACCCCTATTTTAATCCATTAATGATGCTTAGCAACAACGTAGTTTGGGCTTTGGCAGACACGTAAACCAGCAGCAAAAGGCCATTAATCTTGCATTGAAATCAATTCGTCCATAGAGGAGTGCCATTTAACTAGGTGACTCACTGCAGTAATTATACAATTTTTATGTAGCTTCCATCATAAATGACGGAATTCGTAGCATTTGTCTGGCTAGTTGGTACACAGCTAAGTAATATATAATGTCAATTTAATCTGTCTCATTTTCAGTCTGGTTTGTTGTTGTAAGTCACATGCTTGGCTCCTTATAGCAGCACTAATACTTCAAGAGCAAAGCCTGTAAATTATTGTCTGTATTTACAATTGTGCACATTTAACCAACCTATGCGTTATGAGTTTGCTTCTTTTAATTGCAATATTCCTTTTGTTTTCCTTTTAAAACCCTCATTTTTAAATGGCAACTACTACCTATCTTGCAATCCTTACTGGTGGAAAAACTCCCTTGATCCTATGCCCAGGACAACAGGTCCCTGTAAAAGCTCAAGGCACAGTCTCACCCTGAAATGACTTTTCTGTCACCAGAACAAGGTCAGCAAACACCCTCATTCCCTATTTAAGTTTCAATCAATATATTGTCTATCACAAAAAGTCCAAGCCAGAAGGACAGCAGTGTGCTGCCAGCTGTCTTGTTTTTGAAAAGCCTTTACACCTGAGCATACACAGCCATTTATTGCTTATTTTCAGTAGCAATCCTGCTTTTACAGATGAGAAAGCAAAGTGAGAGGAATCAGAACAACATTCAGCCTAGGAAAGTGCAATTCACAGTCTGCAAACTGTATTAGGCACAAAGCTCCTGAATCTGAACTGCACAAGCACAAGCAGACAAAGTGGATACTCTAAAGGCTTTTATCAGTGTCACCCTTTCAGAGCCTTTTTAGAGTCTTTCAAACCTCAGAAAACACTTTCCACCAGGCCACTGTATATAGGTGTATGAATGAATTCCCTAAGAGAGCCAGCACGGGCTGTGGGTGGGAGCAGGTGAGTACACATGGGATCAATCATTTTAACATTTGTCTGTCCAAAACCTGTAACATTTGCCTCTCCAAAATCCTTCAATAAAGAAAAGGCTGATCCTGGAAACATCCTGCCTCTCTGAGGACTGTGATTGCAGGGAAGAGGGGCGAGGTGGCACAGTGAGCCTTGTCCCTGCTCCTCGTCCTGTGGGCTCAGCCAAGTGTGTGGCAGAGCTCAGAGCTTGCTGCCCTGCACAAAGGGCCAGCTCAGGGCTGGAGCAGTGTCAAGACACGTCTGGGTGAGAAGAAGGAAGGGAGAAGGAAGGGAGGAAGGTGCAGGCAGTGCTGGCCCATGGTGCCATCTAACGGGCTCACTGCGGGGTGGCCGAGGCTGGCATTGGGCACATGTGGGCTGCTGCAGGCCTGTGTTGGGGCTGGGCATGGCAAGGGCAGGGGAAGGAGGTTAAACAGGCAGATGTTGGACATCTGGATCCCCCAAAGCCTGTGCACGTTGGGTGTTTGGTTGTTGCAGGGAGGAAAACTCACAGCGAGGGAAACAGCGTTGGATGTGAGTGCAGCTCTGGTTCCCCTAATTCCACACTCTGCACAAGCCATGGGCAGAAACCACTGCAGGATGGAGAACTGACCTCCTCTCCCGGTGGTTTGGGCTTGGGTTATTTCTGCAATGTTCCTGCAATAGGAATGGATCTAAATCTCCAGTAATTTGGATAACTTCAGATGAAGCTGTGTAGGAGGGAGAGAGAGGAGTCTGAACCAGGCTTTGCTGAGCAAGAATATACCTGCTGGGTTTTCTGTTGTACCTTTCCTGAGTATATGTGAGAAAAAACTCCAATTAAAGGCCCCTAATGTTTGTGAATGTTCTTGTGGAGACCATTTTCTGCAGATGGGAGATGCTGGCCCTGCTGCCCTCTGAAGCATCTGCCTGGCATCTCCACCAGCTCATCCCTGGCTGTGGCAGCCACCACTGTCCCATGGCTCACCTGGCATTTTTGAGCAAGCTTAAGGAAGTGACACGTTCTTGCCACACCCACAGAGAGGTTTTGGAGGATGAGGACAGGGTTTGTATTTGGAGGATGAAGCTTTAATAAAGACAGGGTTGGTATGGCTCTTTTTTTCCCAAAAGCTAAAGGATTTTGCAAGTGTGGGAGTGTTGGAGTGACTCGGGAGGCACAGAGCTGGTTGTTCCAGAAGAGCTGGGAGCAGAGAGCAGAGGGTTCCTTGCTGCTCCAGCCATGCAGGGCAGTGCTGAAGCCTGGGCTCTGAAGTGCTTTCTTGGCTTTCCCTCCTGGTGAATCCCCTGGGAAGGCAGCAGGCACTTAAAACACGCAGGGTTCAAGTGCTCTGAGGCACTGAGAGCCAGGGCTGGGCAAGGTGTAGGGTGTCTGCAGCCCCTGAGGGCATGCAGGGCTGCTGTTGGAGGGTTTGCCTGCTCAGGGAATCCCAGGGGACATGCTGGGTCAGTTTTCCAGCGTGCTGGGGTGAGATGGACGCTGAACAGACCAGCCCAGCTCCCTGACACAGCACAGCCACACCCGTGTAGCTCCTGCCCAAACCTACAGACATGCCCAGGTCTTGTGAGCCCCTCGGGGTGGCCCTGGCTGTGCCCCACTGCACAGAACCAGCCCTGGTACCCTGAGGCAGGAGGAGCAGTGCCACAGGCATCCCTCACCTGCTCACCGGGGGAAAAAACCATTCCTGGCAGCGCTGGGAGAACCACACCTCCCTGTGGCACGGGACTGAACCCAACCCCAAGCCTCTCCACCTTCTGACCTTGAAGAATTCAGCTCTCCACTCAAAGCTAGTATTTTAGTTCAGCCTCTTATTAAACCCTTAAGAAGCCTAAAATTCGAGCCTGACCAGTCCAGCAGCCTGGGGTGCTGCTGCATGGGGCCAGTGCTGGAGGATGTTGCTCCACCTTTCAGGACTAATGGGCACCTGGATGTGGCTTCTGAGCAGGAAATCCCTTTTGAGTTCCTCACCAGCTCAGGTTCCATCCTGCTCTGTGGGTCTCTCTCTCAGGCTGTCAGAAAGCTGGAAGGAAATGCCAGTATTTAAAGTTTGTATACAATGTATGAGAGGAGAGAGAGAAAGGGAAAAGCCCTGCTTGAGTCCTCTCCCATGTGGCTGTGGGCTCAGAGGAGCACCAGTGCCTGTGTGAGGCTCCAGGGAAGAGCTGGGGGATTGATGTCACCTCCAAAGCCAGGTGGCCATGGCCAGGGCTGATGGCAAAGCTTCCCTCCACATGCAGACAGCAGGGAAGCAGCATTTCCCACAGACACCAGCTCGGGAAGCAACACAGAATCATTAAGGTTAGAAAATACCTGCTAAGGTCATTGAGTCCAACCGAGAAGATGGGAACAGACCCACACTGGCTGGGTGTGAGACCTGCAGGAACTCCCCAGGGCTCAGGGGTGGATCTGATGGACACCTGACAGCCCTGAACCAGTGTGAGGTGCCCACCTCACAGTCTGGAGTGAGGATGAGAAGTGCAAACCCGAATCTGCAAACCCTGCAGCTGGACTGACCCCGTGCAGCTCCTGGATCCCAACGGGATCACAGCTGGTTGTGTCTCACTCTGAACAGAGCGCAGACAGCAGCAGCAGCAGCAGCAAAGTGACAGACTGCACGTGGGGCTGGTGGCACTGGGCTGGTGGCACTGGGATGGTGGCACTGGGCTGGTGTCATGGGCTAGGGGCACACAGGCTGGTGGCACACAGGGCTGGTGTCACTGGGCTGGTGTCACTGGGCAGGTGTCCCTCAGCTGGTGTCACTGGGCTGGTGTCACTGGGCAGGTGTCCCTCAGCTGGTGTCACTGGGCTGGTGGCACAGGGCTGGTGTCACTGGGCTGGTGGCACAAGGCTGGTGTCACTGGGCTGGTGTCACTGGGCTGGTGGCATAGGGCTGGTGACACAGGGCTGCTGTCACTGGGCTGCTGTCACTCAGCTGGCACAGGGCACAGGAGCTGCACGCACGCAGAGCTGGCTGGGCGATTACTCAGAGGTAGATCCTGCATCACCCACAGCGCCCAGAGCTGCTGAGCTCAAAGGAAAGAGGCAATTGAGCGTGTTCTCATTGCAGGGGCTCCAGATGAGGTCAGGCAGAAGATTTAATGGGCAACCAGCTCCAGAACGAGGAGCAAACAGCGGTGATGATGCCACTGGAATATGATTCAGGCAGCAAAGGTATTTAAGAGCTTAGTTTCTGCTTGTTTTAAAGGGAATTAGGGACCCCTGCAAGAATTCCCCCCTGGCCATGGGTCTCAGCTCCTGAGGGAGGTGGTTGTGATGAAGGTCATGCTCAGCTTCAGCCAACACTTAATGATTTCCTGCAAAAAAAGGAGGATTAATTCAGCTGGCACCAAATGAGCACCTTGCACCGCAGGACCCACTTCCTCCACCTGAAGCACCTCGTGCCCTGGTTTGCTGTAATTCATGTGTGTGCACGTGCTGGGAAATTCTCCCCATGGATAATTACCAGGAAAAGATCATGGCCAGGCTGGTACCTCCACCAAGGCAGGATGGAGCCAGGTTTCAAAGGCATGGCTGTGAAAATGTCAGCCTGAGCAAGAACATCCAGTTTAGAGCCTGTTTTAATACCAAATATTTAGTGTTTTCCCCTCCACCAGCACTGGTTACTGATTGACTACAAGTGACCTCCAGCTGCTGTATTGATTTACAGCAGCTGTCAAAGGGCAAAAATGAGCCCCATGCCCAGGACCTGAGAACCTCTGAATGGAGGTTGCACAACTGAATGAATGTTCTGCCAGCTCTTTAAATCTTGGACGAAAAAAAATCAGCTTGAGGTCCTGATCTCCAATGCAAACAGCAGTGGGATATGAAGATAAGGCTGCAGCACTAGAGGACATATCTATTAACCAAAAATCAGCACAGTCTGTTTAATTCACAGCTATTTATGGCTGGGCAAATGATATGGCATTCAGGTCTGAGAGCTCAGAAAGCAAATGGAAAGTCTTTCAGAGGCTGATAGGTTGGTCAGGTTTTGTTGAGGAAACTCTCCAACTCTGGTGTTTTTCTCTATCCCTACATCCACTTTTTTTCCCAACCAGCCCTCCCTGGTGCCAACCCAGCCAAAAGGTGTTGGGGGTCCCTCCAGGTGGGCACAGACCTGCACATGCCAGGGAGCAGCTCTGGCAAAGGCAATGAGAGCTGAATGTCCATGTTTTGGAATTAGGGACACTTTGGACTGGTAAAGTCCCCTGGGGTGTGAGACTGTTGCTCACAGGATGGAAAGGGCTACTGGGATTGTCCCACGTGGCAATTCCTAACCCCTCTCATGTGTCCCAGACATGAAGGAGGGAAGGAGAAGGCTGGAGAAAAGAGGAAGAGGGAAAGATTCCTCCAGAAGAAGAAGAGGGAGCATTTTCCCCCCTTACACTGCTCCTAAAACATCAGCAAAATTGGATTAATTGGCATGAAAAGGAACTATCCATGAAGGGTTTTATGTCTTCTCTTCCTCCTTCACTCTGCTCCTCACCCCTGAGCCAAGGGGGGACTGCAACACGTGGAAAGGACACTGCTTCCTCTGCTGCTTGAAATAAACAGGAAAACAACAGCAATAAATCTCCAAGTTCAGATATTTTTCACCCAAGGGTAAAAGTACTTGCATAAAACATTGCTTAACCATTAACTGCAGCAGATAACCTTTGCTTCAGTCCATGGCAGGACCAGAGCATGGAAGGTGGCAAACATGGGGCTAATTTTAGAGGAGAGCTCCCAAGGGTTGGGGATGAAAACTCAGCAAGTCTGGGAGAAACTGTAAGAGAGGCTAAAACTCACAGCTGAGTGGTAAATAGGATGTGAGGAGGAAGAGTCTGTGCACTTCAGCAGAGGGAAGCGAGGCCCTGTGACATTCTCTTTGAAGCAATCACAGGGATAGGGATGGTCCAGCTGAGGGAGTTGACTTGGATCAAGGTCTCAGAGATCCAGCTTCCTCTCCCAAGGCTTTTAAAGTAATTTAACTGTCCTGCAGGGAGAGGTGGGACAGCCTTCTGAGCCTAGAGCTGTTTGAAACATCATAAAGAAAGGGTGAGACTGAAAGGTCAGCGTTCAGTGTGAAGGAAGTCAGGGAAGCTGTGAGAGGGTCTGGTGGAGATGGGATGGGATGGGATGGGATGGGATGGGATGGGATGGGATGGGATGGGATGGGATGGGATGGGATGGGATGGGATGGGATGGGATGGGATGGGAGAGGTGGGATATGAAGGCTGTTGAGATCAGCTTATTTAGGGCTGCAGAACCACGAGCTGAGCAGTAATACCAAGTGACAGGCTGACAAAACAGCAGATGAAATGTGATATTGGTTAATATACATGGGAGGAGAAAGAGAGTGCTGGCTGTGCATTCCTGTGACAACTTTAAACCAGCTGCTCCCAAGGCAGACCTGGGAGCCAGGCTGTCCCTCCAGCACTGCCCAGTGCACGGGTCAGTGACAGAGCCACAGCCAGCACTGCCACCCACCAGTGTCACCATCCAGTGCCACCCCCCAGTGTCACCCTGTAGTGTCACCCCACAGTGTCACCCCCAGTGTCACTCCCCAGTGTCACCCATCAGTTCCACCCCGCAGTGTCACCACCCAGTGTCACCCATCACTCTACCCACCAGTGTCACCCCCAATGTCACCCCCCAGTGTCACCCATCACCGCACCCACCACGGTGACCCAGGGCGTCCCTCTCACGGTCACAGCTTCCTATTCTGGCAGCATTTAGAGAGCAAATTTCCAAAAAACCCTTATGCCTCACACTGCCATGACGTCAGGCTGGAAATGGGGACAGGCGGCTCCAGCCGCTGCCGGCGCCCGACACGAGGTGGCATCGCGACATCGGCGGGGACAGCGTGGGGACACGGCGTGGGGACACGGCGTGGGGACAGCATGCAGCCCCTGCATCTCCGTCTGCAAGAAAAGCATCCCCCGCCTCGCCCTGCTTCATTTAAGTGTTCACAGGCACCCGGCTGTGTAATTTGTATTACTCATTAATGTAATTATTATTTTTTCTAAGTGGGAAGCAACACTTAGAAAAATGAATAGTTTTCTAACACCGCCCTGCCGGGCTGGGCAGCTGAGTCCTGCTTCACTGATTTCATCCTTGTCTTGTTAGGAAAACAGGAGGGGAGATTTTAAGTTTATCGGGGGGGGGAAAAAGATCTGGTAGGGAATGTGATAAGGCAATCAAATCCATTTCCAGAGCTGCAGGGGAAAGCCACAATGTACAATTTATTTGAGAATTTCTCTGTCCCTGTTTGCAAATTGCACGGTTTCTAAATATATTGGTCCAGTTATTTAAAATTATTCATGAATCTCTTCTGTGGATAATACTCGACCTGCAGATCATCCAAAAAGTGAATATTGCAGCAGCAGCACCACAACCAAATTCTCCATTTCTGCTGTAATTTATTGTCACTAACAGATGTGTACGACTCAGGTAATTAACCCGGGATGAAATTCAAATTGTGTGTTTGATTATAATATTTGCAGTCCTCAGTTTTTACTGTGCTAGCCAGCTCCAAAGGTCACCTCATCAGGAGGTGGGTGAAAGTACCTGATCTCTGATGTAATGGAATTGCTGCTTTTATTGGGAGGTTTGGATTTTGGTGACAGAGACACAACTCCTGAGCCCACAGGGAGGGCTGGAAGGGCTGTGTGCAGGTGGGCACAGAGTCAGCAGAGAATAAACGTGGATTAAAAGGAAAAAAGCTTCTAAGATTTACTCATCTGACAGGTGTGATCAGCAGGACTCACTCCAAAATCTCTTTTTCTGTTGGGTCTCTTGATGGTGCTTTTCCCCTGGAATATTGGGAGTGTGTGGCAACCTGAACCATTTAGGAATCACAAGTCACATATCCCAGTGTCACAAAATTGGCCTTAAATTCTTGTTATTTCTTTTAAATAAATAAATAAATAAATAGTCGGGGGTTTTTGGTCATTCTTTCAGTTTGCCTTCAGGTGGCAGAGCCTTCCAGCCATCACAGGTTTATACTTCGCCACCACCAGCATGAAACAAATACTCACTTTTCCTTGGGAATGGAAGTTTAAGGTGTCTCCCAGCCCCAGGACCTCCAGAGCAGGAGCTTTCGGTGCTCTCCCAGCCAGGACAAAGCTCCCGGGAGGCTCTGGAGGAGCAGTGTTGCCACCTAGGGACTCCTGAGAGCTCTAAAAGAGTTTTCCCCAAGCTGGGATGCTCGATGCTTTTCCCTCAGCTCGTGGCTGTTTGCCTGCTCGCTGTCACTTTCCTGGGAGAGGAGCAGGATTTGGAGATGATCTTCTAGCCCTGGCTTTTGTTTTCCTGCACAATTACTAGCCCTGGTGGCTCAGCACCGTGTGCCAGCCAGAAATCCTCTACCTTGTCAGGCTGTCCCACCAGCTGCCTTGTCAGGCTGTCCCAGCCCTGCACCACAGCCTCCAGGAGCACATTCATCCCCAAAATTCACCTCTACACCTGGGACTTACCGATCCCATTTCTCACTTTGAGCTGGAGAAGTTTTTCAGCAGACAACAACCAGAGGAGGATTTGCTGCTCCCGCCCTGGCAGGAAGATTTACACACAGGCAAATGATTTGTAACAAACACCGTGTAAGATAGATGGAGCTGCTCCTCTTGTTCACGAATTATTCACAGACCATGGGCTTGAAGAGGAAGAAATTTTTTCCTTGCTTTGTGAAGTACACACAGATGCATTTCTTTATTATTATTTATGGCCACTTTCACGGTAAAAAACACTCCGGAGAGCATCTTTTGCAGAATGATTGCAGCTCACAGGTTATTCAGTTGGCAATCTGGACAGAGGACAGGTTTGGTTGGTTGGGTTTTTTTTTTCCTTTCCCCCTTTTTTTTAGTAATTGCCTTGACCAGCAAGATTTTTGTCACGGGTTTGAGCCTCTGGGCATTACAAGGTCACACAACTGAAGTTCCTGGCCTCCACTTTTCTCACCACTCTGCTCAGGGGAGAGTATTGCCAAATCAGCCCCTGGGTTTTGCTGGGTGAGCACAGGGCTTTAAATCAGTCTCTGGGGCAAATGCTCTGCCCGACCCTGGGAGCTGGAGCTCTGCAAGTGCTCCCCAGCAGGATGGGAAAAGTGCTGCTTCCACAAGTGTGCCTGCAAGGTTTCTGGAGCCTCAGGTAGCCAGAATCAGGGATCACAGGCACCCTGATGGGCTCAGAAAGGTGTTTCTAGGTACAGCCTTGGGGCTGTGCATCCATTTCATATTTCCCTAGCTTTTTCTTTGTGGATAAAGCTTTCTTTTCCATACTTCCACAGCCAGAATTAAAATGCATTGCCATGTCCTTGGCAGTGCTGTGAGCAGGGGCAGATCCTTGACCCAGTGTTGTGATCCTTGTCCTGTGCTGCATTCACATGGAATTTGGAGTTTTCCTGCTTGGCCAGCCAGGGGAGGGAAGCAGCTCCCAGACTTGCTGTGGGGTAGAGCTGCATCCTGCAGGGAGATGGGCATTGCCCCCGTGAGCCTCAGAGATCTAAAATAAACAAATAAAAATACATCTTTTTGCCCAGAAATCCAGGCACTCTCAGGTGCTAACAAGGTCACTATTCAGCCCCTGCCTCCGTGGCTGGTGTGTTCCAGATGTGAGCACATCTGCCCACGTTCTGTGTGGATTGGTGCAAACCATGGAACATATGTAGGACCTGCCGGCCTGCGAGCTGAGCAAACACCCAATTGCTCTGTGAATCCATTACTGCCAGCAGCAGATGGGTTCCTCGCCTAAATAAATGCATTTCAAACTCCTCTAGGTCTGCTTTCAAAACCACCACTTTGTTTATGTAACACAGAGCAGCCAGGCTCCTACACCCTGTGCTCACCAAACCCTCCCTGCCCTGCTGCTCGGCTGCTTTCATTTCTGCACGAAGAAAATCAGAACGTGAATATGTTTTTGCAAACATAACTAATTAAAAAAAAAAAATCTCTTTTGATTTGTAAATAGGAGTAAAGCATTGTTTACATTCAGGCACAGTTAACTGGAAGCATCCACAACACGTCATTCTCAGGCACAGCAAAACAGGCACAGAATAAAAATATCTCCAAAGACCTGGACCTGCAAATGCTGAGTAACTTTACGCTCTGGAGCAGAAGTGCCTCGAAACACAATAATTTTATCCCTTCCTGCTGGAGCTGCACATAGGGGGATGGCCAGAGTCAGAAATAGAAATCTGCTTTCCCTTATCCTGCAGCTCACAACAAAAAAAAAAAAAAAAAAAAAAAAAAAAGAAAAAAGAAAACAACAACAACAACAAAAAAAAAAAACCCCAGTCAATGAGGTGGGGAAAAGCACATTTTTGTTTGCTTTTTGGGTGCTTGGGTGGGTGCTGCTCATTCACCCAGGGGAACTCAGAGAGCTGCTCAGACACCTGGAGAGGTTGTGTCGGAGAGGATGAGGATGAGGATGAGGATGAGGATGAGGATGAGGATGAGGACGAGGATGAGGATGAGGATGAGGATGAGGATGAGGAGGAGGATGAGGATGAGGAGGAGATGCTCACGGGGCTCACCAGCCGCGCTGTCGCAGCCCCGGCGGTGGCACACGGTGGCTCTCAGTGGCCACCTTTGCTGGTGACAGGAGCTGACGTGGCACTCGCCGTGTCACCTTGTGCTGTCCCCTGTGCCAGGCCTTCCGCAGGGGGCGCAGGCTACCTCCTTCCTAATTTTTTATGGCTTAAAAAGAAAACGAAACGAAGGAAAGAGTCCGGCGCGGCACGGAGGCGGAGGCATTTCCCCTTCCATAGGTTTTTCTTGTTTCTTCATTTCCTTGTTTTCCCCCTTGCAGTCTCTTCCCCGACCTGTTGAAACGAGGGGAAAAGCTGCAATTTTAACGTGTGAAGCTGTTAGGATTTTAAATAATTGCTTTCAAGCAATTTTTTGTTTGTTTTTAAGGGAGCGTTTGCCCCTCTGCGCTCTGCCACCCCCAGCCGCTGGCCATCCCTGGCACCTCTCTGCACACTCCCTCCCACCCTGGCAAAAGTCAATGTTTACTCTTGTCACTTGTATTTTTAGTGCATCCCAGCCGTGCCTCGGCACAGCCTCGTGGGCCAAGAGCCACGGGGAAAGGCAGCTCCCAGCAAACGTTACTTCATTTCGGGAAGGACGGAGGAGAGCACAGTCCCCGGTGAGTGCTGGCAGGAGGTGGCTGCAGGTTCATTGCACCAGTCCTGCAGGTTCTTCCAGTTCACGGGGACAAGGTGCACGGCAAAGGCATTTGTTCCACAAGTGGCCTCCCAGCTCCTGCCCTCCGTGAGGACAAACAGTGCTTAGAGCAGCAAAAAGCCACACAGACCCCTCAGCCCCGGCTGGATGAACCAGAGGGACCAGCAGGGGAAATCCTGTGGGGTTTGGTGGCTTTTTAGGGTCTGTTTGTAGAAGGACCTCATAGAGTTACAAGTAACTGTGACCACAATTTCCGATTTCTCTTCATTTTTGTCCCAAATGGTTTGTCCCCGTGCTGCTGGGATGCCACTGAGCGTTGGACACCCTTTAACACCCTCACTGTGGGCACAGCCCGAGTGGATTTGTGCTCCTGCCTGCAGTGCCAGTCCCTGCTGCTCAGTCCCATCCACATCAGCTCCCCTGAAAACACCCCAGAACCAGCTGTCCCCACTTTGAGCTCATCCCCACCAAGCACAGGGCGTGGAATGGATGGAAAGCAAATCCTGCTTTCTCTTTTCCCCTGCTGTGGGAGGGCTCTGCATTCCACAGGAAGAAAGGGCCAACCTTGGTGGTGCCAAAGTTCAGGGCTCACCTGGGCAGGGCACAGCTGGCTCTGCTCCATCCCACCTCAGTGCTGGGGACAACGATGCCACAGGGGGACTTTCCAAGGATAAAAGCCTGTGGGTGATTAGGAGATGCTTTACAACAGCAGTGCTATCACAGCCCAGCATCAGCCAGAGCTCTCAGGTGAGAAGGAAACCTCAGAGCTCCTCTGCAAGGCGCAGAAATGGGGTTACACCTCGTGCTGATGGGGAATGGGGGCTCCAGCCCAGAACTGCTGCTGGAAGGCAGGAGCAGCAGAGCAGATCATGTGCTCTCATTCCCAGCTCTCCGTGGCATGATTTATCAAGTGGTTATGGAAAAAAAAAACCCAAGGAAAAACAAGTAAAGAAAGAAATAACTGGATAGAGGTTGTATAGCTTGGGGTCCTCTTTGTCTTCCAGCCTGCCTGGATAAATGTCGTTCTGGGAAAGGCTGGAGGTCAAATCCAGCCCTCAAGTTCAGGAGCTCTAACAGGGAGTGAAAGAAGAGGCTCTGGATGAAGATAACTGCAGCAGTTATATGACTAATCCCAACATCTTCAGACGTTTTCCCCTCTGCCTGTGAGAGTTATGTGATCCCAAACATCCTCAAGGGAAACAAGCCCATTCTGGCTAGCAGATGACTAACTGCTTGCAAATAAAGCAGATATCTTATTATACACGACAAAAGACCAAAATATCCAAGATGACAGTGCCCCACAGGGGAGCTCAAACTGGGCACTCCAGCACTGCTCTATCCAAAAAGCAACTGGGAGCTGGGCAGAGAGAGCCTGGCCAAAGCCAGAATGAGCCTTTTGTTCCAGCAAATGCAAATGTCAGGAGAGGGAATGGGCCACTTGCCACCCTGCAGCAATGCTCCCGGCAGCAGGGTTGGGCTGGACAGCCCCAGATCTCTCTGGAAAAGAGGCAAAGTCAAAATCATCTCTCTGTAACCACTCTGGCTTTTGGAGGGAGGCATCTCCACGTCGGGCTCGTGGATGATCCTCGTCTCCTCTCACACAGCACTCATTCTCTGATTCCATCGAGGAGATGTTTAAGGGTGCTGAGTCCATTTGTGCAGGCAGCAAAAAGCCAAACTCACTGGAGATCCCAGGCCAAAATGCATTTTAAACTGCATTATTAGCCACGCATTAAGCCCAGCACATGTGCAGAGGGAGGTTTCAGTGGTGGCTGAAGGCAGAAATCTGTCCTGCATGGTTGAGGTTTCACTCCCCACCTTTACCTCTGTGAGCAGAGTCATCCTGCTCCTCATCCATCCTCCTTTTCTGGTCCTCCCACAGCAGGAGAGCCAAGTGAGTGGGACTCTTCCAACAGCAGCAGGAGAGGCCAAGGAAATCAGCCTTGGAAGGGATGCTTCAGAGAAGAAAAGGGATAAAATAAAGATACTACTACAGCAGGACTGGTTAAAGGGTTTTACTTCTGTGTTGCCATTGACAATTAACTATAGATCAGCAGAAGAACATTGTTCTCTGCCATAAGCACTTGTATTTTTAGATAAATACATTCCACAAATGTTTTGTAAAGGAGGTTTCTTTGCCTAAAGGATCTACGTCTTCCCAAGCCTCAGCGTACAGAATAAACCACATTACTAATAACAATTGTTCCTGCATTTGTTTCTGGAACACAGATCACAAAACACAGTTTATTTGGGAGTGTCTGTGTACTCTTCTATTTCTGTCCTTCGTATTCAGCCTCCTAGAGTAAAACAGGCAACTGTGAGTCGGGGTAGGACACAGCCCTGCCCTGGAGAGATTACAGTCTCCATCAGATAACACACTGCAAATTATACATGGTGAAGCACAGACCTCAGACAAGCAGGAGGGGAGAACAGCTTGGTTTGGGAAGGAAACTAAGAAAAGCGATTTTAAGGGAGACCTTGAAGGAAAACAGAAAAATCAGGAGGGGGAAACCTAAGAATTTCAAGGGCTAAACAAGGTGGGAGAGAGGTTGTACAGCAGGACACTGGAAAAATATGACATGGAGAGATGAGATCCCCATGCTGAATTTAATCAGATCTTCTACTATCTGACTTCGAGCAAGTCAGAGACTCCAAACACTGAATTCTTAAAACCACAGAGACACCACCAAGAAGAAATGAAAGACAACTTCACTGACCTCCAGAAGCTCATCACCCCCAAAATGAGTGCTGTGTGCTGAGATGATCACCCAGCCAGCCTTGCTCCCAGCTCTCCAGTGACACCAGCAGCTTCTCTTACCTGTCCCCAGCCCTGCCAGGCAGAGGAGGTGGGATAGGATGGGATGGGATAATGGGATGGGATGGGATGGGATGGGATGGGATGGGATGGGATGGGATGGGATGGGATGGGATGGGATGGGATGGGATGGGATGGGATGGGATGGGATGGGATGGGATGGGATGGGATGGGGTGGGATGGGGTGGGATGGGGTGGGGTGGGATGGGCAGAGCAGCTCCTGCACATGATGGCTGTGCTTCCCCCTCAAACTGGGCCAGTGCAGCACCTCCCAGAGCAGCTCAAGGCTGTGCCTTCCTCGGCAGGCTCAGCCCAGCAGGAGCAAAGCCCAGAGGTGCAGCAGAGGTGTTGGAGCAGGGACAGGGTGAGATAGAAGCGAGGCAAGGGCAGGGACAGGGGACATCGTTTATTAGGTCAGCAGGCACACTTGGAAAAACTACACATGATTGCAGCACATCAGGCTGCTTCAGATCTGAAATAGAAGCAATAACCTTAGAGCTAAATACAGGTTGAGAATAATTGTTCTGTGTTAAACTTCATTATATTAATGAATTAGGCAATTTGAGAGAAAGGGTGATTGGTTCCTGTTGATCAAAGGGAGGATGCTAGCCAGAAGAGAGCTGATAATGTCATTTATGGCACAAAGAGAGGGTAAGAGAGATAGGAATAATTATTGCCTAGGGATGTCTGGTGGCAGCAAAAACCATAACGTAATATGCAATCAATATCTATGTGATTTTCTGTCCTGGAGTCAGGAATTTTAGTACTTGGATTGCCTTTTGAAGCAGCTCTGGAGACCTTCCTTGCAGGTCAGGAGTGAGAGGTTGGAGATGCAGTGGTTGATCTCTTCCCGAGTGTTTCTGTCCCCTATCAGTTTGTACAAGTTAATTTGAGGTGGTTGCCTGCAGCTGTTGCCACCAGCCTGTCAAATCTGTCATGCAAAGCACACGGGCAGGAGGGTGGTGGCAGGTCTCGGTCCTTCTGTGTCACTTAGAAATCTGATTCCATTAAGCAGCTGTGGTTAATTGCCAGCACTTCTGAGCTCATCACTATCCCTTCGATAGTGTTTCCTGTGCAGTGACAGTTCCAGGGAAACTGCGATTTCCTAAAGACCTAAATTTTCACATAAATTTAAGTTCTTAGTGAACTTGCAGAGAAAAGCTGGAAAACTCTGAGATCTATTTGACTCTACACCCAGAAGATAAATTAATATGGTGTGAGGTGGATTATTATTTATCATTACCTCATCATTTCTAAAATATTCTTGGAAGACTGAATCACAATTTCTCAAGTGATTTGGCTTGGCAATGCTGAAATGAATCTTTAAGGACAGCACTGTAACAGTGTAAAGGCACAAGAGCAGAACATCCGTTCGTGTGACTCAAAAATGAAAGAGCAAATTTTCTCAAGTAAAATATGAGCTATGTCTCAAAGCAGTTAATAAATACAACATGAGATTCAATATGTAGTATTCATATACTTGCAAAGTTGCCCCAGGTGTTAATATTTTCAGCAGTAATTGGGAATTTTGCACTCTTGCACTGAGCTGCAGAGGTGCTGTGTGTACCTGGTTAACCCCGAGAGACACAGACCCCTGGGCTTCAAACACACACTGCAGCTACCAACCGCATCTGAGACTCAGCATGGAGTTAAAGGCTCAAATGTGAGCTCAAAACCACCAAAATTGCTCTTGATCAGTTGATCTGTGGAAGATTCATAGCTCAGAGCACGGCTGTGGCAGAGCCCAGCTGCCCTGTCTGTGCTGGCACATGGGATATTTAACACCAGGGTCTAACAAAAATCAAAGGGGAATTTGTTTTAGTTTGTAAAATCTGTCTGCAAATCTAATTTTGACCAGCAGTAATTTCAGTGAGTAGGCTGCTACAAAATTTTCACATGATTTGTACTGGAGGAATATATACTTTCATATCTATAGAAACACCCACAGACATTCTTTTAGAGAATCACAATAGTCAGTATGTGAGATTTCACTGCTCCAGAGGCCTTCAGCTCCAACAGGGGATGAATCAGACTCCACATTCCATGGACAATGAGAACCCAGTGCCTCACTTTTATAGGCATTCCTTGTTTCAAAACACAAAGGTCACCTAATGCAGGTTAGCAGAACTGTACCATGGAGGAGATGCTCCAAGGCCACAGAGGCTAAAGGCAATAAAAGGAGGGAATGGCAGGTCAGCCTCAGAGGATGTTCCTGTGGCACAGAGAATCTGGATGGAGTTCCTTATTGACAGCAAAAGTCTGATGCTTGCCAACAGTGGATTTCAGTGGCAACAGAGGAGAAAACAACACAGAAAAGGGCAGTGGCTTGCCCAGAGTCAGATCTGGGCTGTGAGGTGCCTGAGGTGTCATCTATGACACCATGCTCCTCCCTAACCTGCCACCTCTGGGTTCCATCAGCCTGACTGAAAACTCCTGGGCTGTTGCATTTCTGACTGAGGCTGCACAAGCAGCAAATTCACCCCATTCCCTGGGACTGAGAGCACCTCCTGCAACCCTTCCCTGTGCTCTGACATTCCCAAGCTCTTTACACTGCATCTTTGAAGGGAAGCCAAGCACAGCCTGAGCCCAGGAGGCGCTGGGAGAGGGTGTGAGGAGTCTCCCCTGGCACAGCAGCTCCAGCCCTGCACAGCTCAGGTCAGGCAGCAGTGGAGTCTGGTGGAGAGAGGAGCAGCAGGAAAGCCTGGAGCAGCACAGCAAGGCAAGAGGTGGTGAACAAAGGCAGCAATACAGAGCTCAGTCCTGCTCAGGGTGCTGTGGGAGGCAGAAAAGCCATGGGAAGGGGTTATGGGTGTAGCAGGGAATGAATACCTTCTGCCAAGGAAAGAAGGTGGATTTCCAAGGCTGGTTGTAAATGCACTAGCCAGCTGATAAAAATTTCTCAGAGAAGCTCACAGGGGCACTAAACAATAATTAAGGCTCTACATTCCCAGAGTCCTCTTTTGTTTGATGCTATTGGTCATCCTGGAGCCAGGGGGACAAGGGGATGCAGCACAATGAGCTCTGTGGCTGACAGACTCTAAACAGAATGATGTCCCAGCACTCAGAGCAGAGCAGCTCTCATTCCAGACCTCTAAAGTGCTAAATCACCACATGAAAACTACAGCAAGTCCCACCAAAAGTGCAGCCATCGATCCTACAGGTTGTTTTTAACAAACCGAAGCTGACAGAATAAAGGATGGGAGCTGAGGGATGTCTGCACTGCATGCCAAGGTTTTTCTAAAAATATTTTACACCTGCCATTTGTTCCGCACACTGATCATATTTTGTCTATGAGGTAGAGAACTCTTAGTGCCAAAGGGAATGTGGTTTATGTTCCCAAGTCTTAATGCTTTTTCCCTTCTGTAAGGCGAAACTCCTTACTACTGTCACTAAAATAAAGCCAAGAGGACAAAAGTCACAGAGGCACTGCCATGGTAATAGTTTAACCGTTCCTCTCGCTGATCTTTGGAAACAGTCCCTTCAGCAGGATTTTACAGCTCTGGCACTTCGATTTAGCAAACTTTTTATGCAACTCATGAGAGGAATGCAGCCAACTTTGTACACTCAATTTAAATCAACTTGCTGATGATATAAAAAAGAGTGCTGAACCACCGGTTTGCTTCATCTGCTCCAAAACTACCAACACAAACCCAGAGGTATTTATTCCTGAAACGTTAATAGAACAGTCTGGGGCGTCAGATCACTACATGAACTCTGCTTTGATCCCATGTCAGTCCAAAGAGCTGATTTAACAACTCGTTGTTTGGTTACTTGATAGTTCAGAATGCAGCTGGGCTGTTTGCTCCCACCAGGCTTTTGCAGGCTGGGATGTGGTGGGAGTGGAGGGTGCAGCACTGTGGGATCACCAGCCCTGGCTGTGCAGCAGGAGATTGTACAAACAAGGTTTAGCAGCTTTCTAACTTTGCATCTGAAGCAAAGATGATCTGTCAGTGGCTGTATAGAATCATAGATTTGTTTGGGTTGTGAGGGACCATGGCAGCTCACCTAGTCCAACTCCCTGCAAGGAGCAGAGACAGAATTACCTGAGCTGATTGAGAAGGCAGGACTTGTGCCAGCCCTATGCCCTCTGGACTCAGCTCCAGGGCCCCTGGAGAACAGGACACAGCAAAGGAGCAGTGCTCTGGGAACTCCACCCGGGATCCAGCTTCCCGTGGCAGAAATAACCAGACCAGTTCAATTTTGGTGGCTGCTACCAGATGCCTGATCAAGAGCGAGGTCTGTTCCCTGCCCTTTCCCTACCCACAGAACCAACACAGCACAGACTGTAGCTGTCCCCTGAACCCTCTGCACCGCCAGGCTGGAGACTCTGAGCAGTTTCAGAGATCTTAGACTGCAATTTTCAAAAGTTATTGACTTGTGCTGAGTGAGCCCTACAGACCAAAGTGCCTTGAACTTGTGCTTGGGTGGGGACCTGGGGTGAGGTGGCAGGAGGCACTAAGCAGCATTAAGAGGAGCACATAGTTGTATTTCTGCCCTTTCCTTCACTGTACATTAAAGGTTTCACTGTATCTTCCAAGGTTTAACTCACATTGGCAGTTCTAAGGAAGCAAGCTGCATGTTCACATGAGAAAATACAAAAGAACATGCATGACTGAGCAAACGCTTCCTTTTCCCCCTTTTGATGTGCTTTCTATCCAAGCAAGTGCACTTACCTGACAGCTGAATACTGGGTGTGCACAAATGACCCCAGCCACTGACCTGGCGCTCGCTGAGAACAGAATGTTGCAATGTAAATGCTTGATCTCAGAAATCCAGCACCAAAGTTTAGCAGAAGATAAATAACTGGGTGAAGCAGACTGAACACAAAACACTCATCTCTCATGCCTGTAAGATTAAAAAAATCATTCACGCTTAAATGTTAAAAATCATTAAAACATTAAAAATCTCTATACTTCTGTTGAGTGAACTTGAACCTCTTTCTGACTTGTCTCCTTGCAAAGCACCAGAACCAAACCCTGCTGGTCAAACCTTTATATTGAAAGGTGCTGCAAAAACCCTGTGTTCCAAAAGATTTTTCCTTGCACGGCCCTTCAGACACAGAGCTGGTTACAGTGGAAGGGAATAAATCAGCCTGGGAAGAGGATAAGCTCGCTGACCTTTAAAACAAATGATCTCAGTTTAAATCACAGGAATAGAAATATTACAGAACACATGGAAGAGTCTCCTCTGTCAGAGTTGCTCAACCTCTTGGGCAGTTTAGGTATTAGTATCGTGCTGTAAATAGTAAAACAGTAGTAAATCTTAAAGTCTAGGCATTCAAATAGGAATAATACACAGAGCTGGCATTCTCTGTTTTCCAGCACTGATCTAGCATTTTTCTTAAAAGCAAAATCATCCACTTAAAATGAGGTACCAAAAGATGCGCTTTTAGGCCGGTGCTGTCCGCGGCTGTGCCGTGAGAGGAAAGATAAAGCAGATGGCAAACTCAATAAAAGGGAGCCAGTTAAACAGAGACAGATGAACGCCGAGAAAAACCCTTCGCTCCATTATTGCTTTTGAACTGGTTGTCATGGCACTGGAAATGGATACCACTGTCAGCCTCCCACCTCCGCCCTGCCAGCTCTTCCCAGCCTCTGCCCAAAGCAGGGAGCTCACACTGGGGTGAAAAGCTCCCTCTCCCAGCACCAGGCTGCTGCCACCACAGCTCCACTCCCACCAAACAGGGGGCTGCGCCTGGAAGTCGCACCTTGTGTCACATCCAGTGCATCCAACAGGAAAAGACTGACCTTCGGTCTCAAATTCCAGTGTCAGAACACTGAAGTCCAGCTCACTCTAATCCTGTGCTCTGTCTGTAGCTCACAACTCGCTGCCAAGAGCCAAGGACTATCCACTTAGCACTGGGACTCTGTAGGGCTGGAGCTGCCATGGAACATAAGCTGACCTTTGTCAGATTTACATATTAAAGCAGTTTCTCTTCCCCTTGACAATGTCCATTAGCAAGGAACACTATTTGTTGAGCAGATGGAAAAGAGTAAGGGATGCAACTTCAAAATAGCCCTGGAAAAGCTGAGTTGTTCTGTCAGCCTCTGAATTCTTTCCCCTCCCACTCCCTTTTGATTCGGAGAATCTATTTAGAATTGGTAAAATCCGCAAAAATAAAAACCTTAGAATGTCTCAGTGCAGTTGCATTACATTTCTCTTTTCGACAGAGCATATAAAATACGAGTTTACAATGGGTTCAGTAAGCTGTAAATCAGCACTTTTATTCAGTTTCGTTTCTGAGCTATTAATCCCTAATACAGAGGCAGAACGCTGATGTGCTGGTCTAGGACCTCCTGAGAGAATAGTCCCAATAATCCCGATGACATGGAAAGGGAATGTCACTGAACCACCTGAGTCCCTGCTAGACACATCCCATCACCCCATAACTCAGCGTTCACAGAGCTCACGCTTAATTATCAAGGAAGAAAAAAATATAAAATCTCCTTTTGGCTCCAATGAGCTGCAGTTACAGAAAACAAGAGGAATTTGCTCAAATAATTGTAGGTAAGTCCTCAGTGGGGCTCTGTGCTTTGCAGGGGTATTTTGGGTAAGGAACCAGAGCCAGAGCCACCCTTTTTGCTCCCCTGGGTCAGACTCTGGTGCATCCCTGGCAGTGCCACACAAGGAACGCAGCGCTCGGATCGTCAGCGGGACACGAAGAACACAAACACCACCACAGCCGAGTAATTTTAAAGAATTTTAATACAAACTTAATATAAACTATTTCAGTCCCTCTTAACATGTAAGACACTGACTCAAAATACTTTTATACCTTTTTTCAAGTATTGCACAATGTAGGTACAAAATTAATATTTACGATTACATTTTCTTCCATAATATATAGCAAAAATCTTTAAACTTTTAACAGAAAATACAATTTGTGTTTCTTTTGAAAAAAGCAAATATTTCGTACATTTTAATTCCACCACTAAGGAATATTCTGTACACAACTTTTTTACTTTTTTTAGAATTGATGTCTTTAAGATGGATATCTTACAATTTCAGTAAAAAAAATACAACATGAAGCTGCTGCAGCTGTCACAGATCACTGTAGTAAAAAGATATAAATGCAATACCATGTTGTAGAAACAATATATATACTCTGATATTTTACAAACTTTGTACTAAATTAAATTATACAATTAGAAAAAGACCAATAAACCCACCTATTAGTGCCAATTTTTTAATATATATACATATATGTCCGAGTACATATATATATATACACATGAAAAAATTAGCCACTTCCTTGCTATATCTTAAATACTGTAAGAGGCCATATTTTTGAGAGTATATTTTTGTAATGTACAGTCAGTATAAAATAATTTTGTGCTTGGTTGGCAAATGAAAAAATGATGCATGTCGTATTTATCTAACCAAGCCTGAATGTATTCATACTACAAGCCTTAAAAAAAATCTCAAGAGGTGGAAAAAAAGATACACCCTTGGGTACGTGCATTTTAACTTGTACAATAGTATTTACTTGGATTTCACTTTCGGTTTATTTTTAGTTAGCCATAACTGGCTGGAATTGCTGGTTAGAATACTGCATGTTGTTTAAACTAAAATTCAAGCCATCCACAAAAGACTTCTCATTTAGACCTCCATAGGCTGCAAACATATCAAAGGCATTACTGTACTGGAGAGGACTGAGGTTAAGGGGGCTGTCACCAGGAAAGATGCTACTGGTACTACCTTGACCCTGCATGTTGGGGAAAATGAACTCCTTTGCGTTAGGAGACAGGGCAGAAGTCTTCTGCTGTTGCTGCTGCTGCTGCTGACTGCCTAGGCCAAGCCCGTAGAGAGAGTGCATGGAGGAGGAGAGGGATTTCTGCTTCAACAGGTCATTGACATTCAAGCCAAGGTTGGTGGGAGAGGTGCGGGCGACCTTGTTGCCACGGCCGCTATTCTTCATTTTGGTCGAGCCAAACTTGGTGGCAGCAAATGTGGCAGTGGTGAAGGTTAAAGGCTGAGTGGAGCGGGGCATGAAAGTCGGGCTCACAGCAGCTGAGTGACCAAAGGGAGGAGAAGGAGAACTAGACACTGAAGATGCTGGGTCACTAATTGGCATGAACACCTGGGCCTCTGGGTTAAAGCTGTTCTTGATTTCCTTATCCAACTCACATCCATTTTCATTATCATCCACATAAAGCACTTTCACTGGTCCCTTTTCACCGATTTGGTACGAAACCTCAAACGGGTCAATCCAAACACTAAGATCCTGAGGCAAGTTGCCACGAACATCATCAATGTCCAAACCACTCTCTTTGGATGCTTGTTCTATGACTGGGTCCACTTTCTCCCCTATATGAATACATCTAAACCCTGATCCTTTGTATGGCTTTTCTGGATACCAGTGCCCTTCATACTTCTTCTTCAGAAGTCTTTCAAGCTCTTCACCAAAAATGTTGACACGTCGTCTGGGAAGCTTATTGTACAAATATGAAATAATAAAATTGAGTGCTACTTGGATTTCAAGCTGCATAGCTGCTATGCCACAGAGTTATAAGTCTGTTTCAAAACCCGAAGAAGAAAGAGTTCAAGATGCCACAGGGAAACAAAATTTCATTCAAAGTGCTGATTCGAGTTGATTATTATCCTTCACCTTGAGTGCTCTTGTTCCTTTAAGAAAAAACAAAAGCAAACACATCCAAGTAAGAACAGCATAAGATCAAGCTCCAAGGCCTATTCTTTTAGCTTCACTTTCTGCACAAAATAGGTTACTTTTTAAGTGAAAAAATGTGCATCGAACTATTTCTGTTCCTGCCTGCGGAAGGTGAGGATGTCAGCTCCATTCAGCGTGACTTACAAACAACACTGCAGAGGATGGGCTTGTGTTTACATATACAGCATGGGGCACTTCCAAATCACATGAGCTGCGTGTTTAGTTATTCACAAAGCAGCAAGGATAATTTTTAAGACATCACAGAACTGCCAAGGCTGTCAAGGGTTCAATTACCAACCCGTATTTGGATGATTTATAGTACTCAGCTGCAAAATTTAGTACCAGACCATTAGTTCAGCCTGAAAGGTCTTAGTCCAAGGGTCATTTATCACTTTAAAGTTTGGAAACATATTGACTGCAACTGTGCGCTGCAGAATTATAAAAATGTTAACAATTATTTAAGAGGGTTTCACACAAATAGCTAAAATGATGCAACATTTATTTTAAGTCCAAGCAAATCTTCTCCATAAACTGTGCGCGGGTGAAACGATGCAAACTGAGGAGAAAATGTCCGCTGTGCACATCCAACAGTTCACACTGAAATGCAGTCAGCACATACAGAATAGCTGCACGTATGTTCTGGCAGAAGGGTGGCCAAGACCAATAAATTAATTCACAATTTTTTTCTTTCTATAAATTATCCTCTATTTTCAGATGAAAGATGGAATTATATACTCAATTATTGTATTGCACTGCCTGTAGCTCAGATTTTAAAAAGTTCCAGGGCTAACAGGGCTTTTGACAGCCTCAAAGCCGATTGCCTTTTTCCTTCTCCACGACTCCATTTTATATTTAATGTAAGATATGGTTGCCACTCCTTCACAAAGGACAAAAGAGAAATTAGCTGTCTAAAGTTAGAGAAGGGACAAGAATCGGGTATTAGCACACGTACTGCTAATACAAATCCTGCAGTACCTCGGTATGAAAGTACACACACAGCACACACCTTTGTCAAAAAGTTCCAATGAAACAAAATACAGGGACTTTTTTTTTTTTTGGCTCAAGTTAAAAGCCCAAAAAGAATTTCAATTAACAGTGGGCTTTTCTGCACTGCATCACTAGGAACAAAATTTAGCGTAGCTGTCACTAAAGATTAGAGAAATCAAAGTTAAAGGATTTTGATATTAACAACGTGACTACGCTGCTTTTTCATTTCTTGCTCCAAATGATCTCCTTTTAAAGTCTGGAACCCTATTTCCAAGGCACTCGTGCTCTCCCCAACATGGTATGGGAATAGTTTGAAAGGCTTTATGATAAGGCGACCTTTAAACGTTTGCTGGATCAGCACTGGGTGGGGATAAGGAAAAGATCAAGGGCAAACAGAAGATATTTACAAAAGGGGCACAATCAGTACAGAAAAGCTGATTGGGTAGTTAAACGGGGCATTTAAAAATGATTTATTAATCCATCTGTTTCGTTTCCCTTCCCCCATGTCCTTTAAGAAAGAAATGGTCCTTTCAGGGCGCACCGGGCTGACGCTGTAAATTTTTCTAAGCGAAACTGATCCACGGCACAAAAAAGCAGCTGATCAAACAGATCGGCTTGACCATTTCCAACTTGTTCTTTCTATGTATTTCTGGGAAGAGGACAGCATTTCTGGGGGATCCGAGCCCATCCGTGGCCCGGCAGCAGCGCCCTGGCAGGAGCCTTAAGCAGTGGGAGTTACATAACCAGGCAGTCGGGTCTCATTAGATTTCTGCTCACAGCCCTGGAGCTCCGGCGGCAGCGGGAGGAGGAGGAAGAGCGTTTTGTGAGCCCGTAAGAAAGCGAAGGAGGAAGAGGAAGGGGATGGCTGCAGGGCGGCGGGGCTGCAGGGCCCCTCTCCGGCCGGGCAGGTCCCGCAGGGCGCTGCCGGCGCTCCCGGAGCGGCCCAGCGCCGATTACTCAGCCGGCACCGCTCCCTCCTCCCCGCCCGAGCGCGGTCGGCGCGGCCCCGGGGGGAGCGACCCCGCACAGCCCGGCCGTGCCCTCTCGCCCAGCCCCGTCCTTGAGGGGCTCCTGCAGCCGCCGGTCCCCCCGGCACCGCGGGGTCGTGACCGCCCGGCACCCCCGCCCAGGGGCCGCTGCTGGGCCGGGCGGTGCTGCCTCAGCCCCCTGCCCGCACCCCCCGCGCCTCACGGCCGGTACTCACCCGGGGTGTGCGGGGGTAGTGCAAACAGTCCCGGCGGGGGTGTGAGGGCGTGGGGGGGGCGGCTCAGCACCCGACCCCCATCTCCGAGCGCCGGCTCCCTCGGCGAGGATGGGAGGGGAGAGGAAAGAGAAGAAAAAAAAAAAAAAGGGAGGGGGAAGGGTCGGAAAAAAAAAGGGGGGGGGAGGGAAGGGGGGAGGGCAGCGCTGCTCACACCCCCACGACGGGCGCGCTCGGCCGCCGCAGCTGCGCTACCTCTGCTTCTGCCCCGCCACCCGCCGCGCCCCTACTTATACCCTCCCTTGCCCCGCCCACCTCCCCGCCCCAGGGCCACGCCCCCTCGTCCCCGCCCACCAATCCCCACCCTCTACTGAGCAGCGTCCGGCTGGCCCCGCCCCCTCCAGCCCAGGCTCCGCCCCCCGCTCGGGGCCCTCCGCCGCCTCCCCTCCCCCCCGGCGCGGCGCGCGGGGCCGCTCTGACGTCAGCGCGCTGCTCGCCTCGCAGCCCCGTTGCGTCACTGCCGACGTCAAACCCTGCCCTCTCGCCCCTCAGCCCCTCGGGGAAGGGGAGGGAAGGGGAGGGAGCGCTGAACTACATCTCCCATGACCGCCGCGGCCCACGGGGGCCTCGGCAGCGGCGATGGCGGGGCTGGCAGGGCCGCCTGCACGGCGGGCACCCCTCAGGCTGTGGGGTGACCCGGGCGGGCCCCGTGCTGAGGGGACACGACACAGCCCCTCACACCCCCACCCCCGCCCGGCGGCTAAAAATACTCCCCACAGGTAGCAACGCACGGCCATTGGCTGCCTGCCCGAGCGGCCGCCGCTGATTGGCCAGCGCGGCCGGAGGGGCGGAGTCAGGCCGGGTCTGAGGGGACAGGAGTGAGCGGTGGGGGGGTGGCTGCCCTCAGCGCCGCGGGGCCCGGGGAGCTTGGGGGGAGCTCGGGGGGAGCTGTGGGGGAGGTGTGGGGGCTTCGGGGACATCTGGGATGGAGTGGAATGAGCGCGTTTAGGATGGGACCCACCCCGGAATCCCTTAAAACATCCCCGGGTGTGCTCTTCAAACGCCCCTCGGGGTGTTCAGGCTTGGCGTTGGGGCGGTTTCCCTCACACCGCCGGCAGGACCCGGTTCTGGAGGACAAACTGTGAAGGGTTGTTTTTTTGGTTTTTTTTTTTTAATTCTCCGCCTCTTGCTCTGTTTGTATAATAATAAAGCATTTTGGCATAAGCGCTGCATGGGCCCCGGGAGAGATTTGGAAATGCCAGTCGGAAGAAATGCCAGGACTTTAACCCTTTGGAGCTGAGAATGTGTGTGAGAATGGGAGGCAGTAAGCAAAAAGCTGAACTATTAAGGGAAAAAAGAGGGTAATATTTGGGATTTTCCACAGCTTAACATTTCTGCTGGAAGGCTTAATTCATTGTAAAACATACAATTTTTATTCACACATATCAGTGTTGATGCCACTGGGATTGCAGTATTGCAAACAACTTTAAAATCTTGATTAAGACTCAAAATATTTACAAATTCCCCCCGTGTTTCTCACCTATTTTTAAATCTAGAGGGTTGCACATGCCTTCAGTGAAAACTGGGTCACTTGTCATCACTGTGCACCCCAAATGGAAAAAAAAAGTACAAAGATTATCACATTACAAGCACTGGCAACTGGGAGACTACTGGGAACTGCTGTAGCATCTCCGGGGAGCTGAAAGAGAGCCCTGGGTATTTGTTTTGATCAAAAAGAGACAAAATGAAACAAGTCCCTAAACAGAGAAGGTGAAAAGACGAATAGAGGTGGTTGTTTTGTTTTGGTTTTGTTTTGACATTAGAGCTCAGGAGTCTCCCTGGAACAACAAACACACATTGGCAGGTGACATCAGCCACCGGTGACAGTTCAGCTCTCACCGTGCTCAGCTCTGGGGTGGCAGCAGCAGATTTCCCTTTGAAGTGGGAAAAACTGCACAGCGCCGCAGATCAGTGTTTTCAGGTGAGATTTCATAAGGAGCTTTACAAACCCAGTAACTGCTGCTGAGCTGCTAAAAAAAGCCAGGTTGTAAAAGCAGAGACTTTCTTTTAAATGGCTTTAGTGCTACATGAGAAGCATTAGGAGCTGAATCAAATGTACAGAGCTAAGACATTGGTAATCAAGGCAGCCATGGGATCCTTTAAAGCTGTAAAAACAGGGATGTGCTTTTCTGGGGCTTATGAAAGGAAGCTTCTTTTGCAGTCCATGCTGTAAAAAAATCTGGTGTTAAATGCAACTAGACCATCTTTTAGGTCCCTTCCACCCCAAACAATTCTATAATTCTAAGTGTTAAAGACAGGTCACTAGCCCAGGAATAACCTTTCCAGTTCTGCGAGGATCAACCGCACTTCTAGTGTTCCAGAAAATTTCAATTTATCCTTGTTTGTCTAAAAAAATTGCTTTTAAACTGCAGTGATCATAGTGTGGTCCACATACAGCATGTTGGAGGCAGGTGGCCAAACTGTAGTAGTGTTAAATTGTTAACACCTAAACCCAGAGTTTAATCCAGGATCATTTGTATTCTTAAAACCTCAACTGGCTTTTTGATCCACAAGGGTCAGAGTAGGGCCTGCAGTGTTTTTCAGCCCTTTTGATTAATACACAGCAATAACAAAATGTCTGCCTCTCCCTGCTAGAAAAATCTTTAAAAATGCAATCAATACAAAATAACTCCAGCAGCAAAATTTTACTCATGTTGCCAATTCTATTCAGCTGGAAGATTAATCTTAAAAGAAAAGAAAAACTATATATTCTCATCTCTCCTGACAGACCTTGACAAGTCTTCTCCCCAGCAGAGCAAATCAACACAAGTATTTCAGAGCAGGGCAGGAGGCAGGAGTGAGATTAGAAGTAAGAAGACTTTCTTAATCTATATTAAACGAGATGGGTTTGATCTCATGCCCTGCTCATAGCCAGATCCTGCAATGCTGGCCAGCAGACAGCCATCAGCAACTGAACTACAATTTCCAGTCTGGGTCTCTGCAGAATAATCTCTAGATCCAAGATCTCTGCATTGTAAAACAACTACATTACCACAAAACCTTGTAGAGACTGCAGAGACTCGGCAGAGGGACCTTCTTTTCTGCTAAAGAAATCTAAATTTGCTTTCTCAAATAATAACTAGCACTGTTTTAATGTCTAAATTAGTATTTTTTATTGATCAACGCAATGTCCAAACCCAAAATACAGTTTGTTAAACTTAAAAGTTCTTTAAAGTAATTAAATATAACCAAGAAAATTTTTACTAATTATGTCAACGAGGACAAGAATCTTAAAGCTGCAGGAAGAAAGGCTCAGAATTTCCACCACCCATCTTTGTTCTTTGATAGAATTCTCTTCTCTGCTAAATGAATATTGCTGTACAGAAAATATAAGACTTATCTTGACGGTGGACATGAAGCTTTGTATCATATATTCCCGAATATAGTACAGTCTCTTTTTTAACATTTTCCTATTTAGGAACACAATTCTTCTTTTAGCGTGGGAGCCTGGGCTTTGATATTGAAAAAATGGAAAGCTTTCCCTATTGTATTCATCCCTCTCTAGCCCAATTTTATCCATTTGCTGATTTTAACGCATGTTCCTTTTCCCTACCATCTATCAGTGTGAGCAACCAGGCCTGGCTGCTCTCCAGCAGATATCTTAGCACTGAGTTGGAAATGGAGTGTAGATTCTCTTACATTTCACTTCACCAGCAGGGATTTTTCCATAAATACAGATTAGAGGGGGGGTCTGGACCTATCAGGTGTTGCCCAGCACTAGGAGCCCTCTGACCACAAAGCGTTTTTGAGGTGGGAAATCACAAAATCACCTTGTAAGTGATGATGTTTTAATGAAGAACAGAATTACCAGGAGGAGAATTCAGACAGAACTGCCAGGTCACCTTCTAGGAGAGCCCCAAGCTCGTCTCTAATCCTGTGAAGGGCACGTGTTGGTTCCCAGCGCTGGAGAGCAGCTGGCAGGCAGGGGCTGGCACAGCTCGAGCTGCAGGCAGTGCACATGGCAGGATGTGTGCCATGACTGTGCAGCCTCCTGCCCCCGGGGCAGACAGCCCAGGCTGTGCCCAGGCTTGGCCCTCTGCAGCTCAGGGGGCTGAGGAATGGGATTAGTGGCCTGGGAACATGCAGGGAAGGGATGGAGGCAGGAGGACCTGGCAAGGTGTGTCGGACTGGACAGAGGGACAGTTGTGACAGAGGGGCAGGAACAGCCCTTGAAGTGGAAGGAGGGAAAAACTGCTTTAAAAGGGGAGAACGGAGGACAGAAGGTACAGTAGTGATGGGCTGTGACCCTGAGAACAGCCCAGCATTGAGCACCCCATCTTGGAAACCCTGAAAGTTTGGGTACCAATTCCCATGGGATGCTCTGGCTCTGGCCTGCCCCACAGCTCAGCAAATCCAAACAGGAATTGTTCTGCTGTTACAGTGTTTGAAGTTAGCAGCTCCAGTAATGCCAAGATTTTAGAAAGTTGGCTACCAAGAGCTGGAGCTTGAATGCCACAGATTGAAAGGCAGGTTCCAGATCTGGGTATATCCAGCTTTGTGCAGAGAGGACATTGAAAAAAACCTTCTAAGCTGGTATTTTCTTAGATATTAGTGACTCTTCTTAATAAAAAAAAAAATAAAATCTCTCTCTCTCTCTATATATATATATTATTTTGCTGGGCCAACATCAGTAAAAGGAACTGAGCTGCAGAAGATTAGAGCTCAGAGCTCACAAGGACATCATTCTCTCCTAAGTGGAATGCTACCAATATTACAGCTTACCTGGAAAAAGTTGATGGAGTTGTGAGCAAGACAAAGAAACCAGGAGAAATAAAGATTTTTCACCAAAGCTGTGTTCTTCCCAAAGTTTCATCCACCTTCAAGGATGAAGTAAAAATGTGTTTTGGTTTTGTTTTTTTTTCCTGAAAATGGTGTGAGGCAAGATCTGTTCTTGAGGAGGAGCCTGATAAGTGACATTTTCAACATGGGGTACAGAGAAGGTAAAAAGAGTGAAATGAGGAGTAAGGAATCTAAAACTGCTGTGAAAAGTAATGGTCACAGGTAGATAGACACTGTAATAAGAGGGGGAGGAAATGGGAAATATTTTATAACCATCAGAATTTCCTATATCTGTGAATAAATGGGCTGAAGAAGGAGGAAGGAAGATTGATTTCATACCTTAGAGAGGTTGACCTTTGGAGAAAGTTTTATTAAAATCCAATATAATTTTTTCCTCGAGTTCACCTTTGCGCTGGGTTCCTGCCAGTTTAATGTCAGTTAGTTGGGCAGTATCTGTTAATAGATAAAATTATGAGGTGAGGACTGTCCTAGCTGATAGCCATGGAACTTCTAAGTTAATCAGCTTCAAGTGCTTTACTACACTCATTCCAAACAATGATTCATAAACAGTTTTAAAGACACAGAAAGCTGCTTTTTAAACGGTGAGGTCTTTTATGGGGATCAAAAATAAACGCTGAAGATGAAGGGCTGATCTCTTGCCCTTTCAGTTTCTGATAGATGAAGGTAGTTTGAAAATGTCTCACTAGGAATTTATTTAAGAATTTTGTGTACTTAGCTTTTTCCAGGAAGACAAGTAAATCTTTTCTTCTTGAAAAGGGAATTCCAGGAAAACTGTTCAGTCTTATTCAAGAGATACTAAATGTGAAAAAATGGATAGTAAATGGGGAAAAAAACAGATTATGAAGAAATAGCTTTCATTCAGTCAGCTTAAACTGAAAGAAGGAGCAATGGAGGGGTGACTGTTAACCAAAACTCTCTGAGAAACACAGAGATTCTGCTATTTTTTTTTTTTTTTTAACATTCTGATTATCACCAGCTAGGGTAAAAAAAATATCATCTGAGAATTACTGGGGTCTCTTTTTTAAATAAATGGAAACTCAACTTTATTTAGGCAAAGATCCAGCCAATACTACCTTTTCTGACTCACCACAATGTCCTCTAAGCCAAATCTGCACCCTTTGGCCCTCCCAGCAATATTTTTTTGTTTTCTTAGGAAGAATCAGATGCAGCCTTCACTTTTCTAGTTCTTCAAGAAAATGGTGTAGACACACCTTGAATGAGAAGGGGAGGAAGGATGTTTCCTAAACTGTCAATTTACCATCAAGAAGCAATTGGGAAATGCCTCAATTTTTTGCAATAAAATCCAGAATAAAATACAATTTTAACGTCCCCAGAAGATCTCATGTAGTTCTTGCCTAAGAATTTAGAGCAATCAAGAACAGTCCAGCTCAGTAAGAAGCCATCCATATTTTAAGCTTTCAGGTGATAAGCAATCTCTTTTTTGAGGACCATGTGGCTGTTGACTGGGTTTCTTATGCCTTTCTGCAATCCTATTCCTATCAGTAACAGTGTTTTATTCTGAGCCCAGGACTTGGAGAGTTTAATTAGTGACTACCAGGTGACAGGCAGAATATCACCTTCAGGAGAGGCACAGGTTACAGCTGTTGTTATTGGGTCTGAAGGCATTGATTTGAGAAGTGCTGAGTTAACCTGCTGTGCTGTCACGCTGTGACAGTGTGAGTGACGATGACTTCAAAGTAAATGAGTTCAAATGTCTGTGTCTCGATAAATACAGTCTGAAAATCCTCCTCATGAGAAAATCATGAAAACTTTCTTCATATTAAAAAAAACAAAAACAACCAACAAGGGTGTTTCTTTTCAGCTGCACAGAAACCTAGTACTTGTACAGACACGAAAAGTTCGTTGAGTGGAAAGATGCCAGGATATGACAGCTGAAGGTTTGACCCTGAATCTTTAAGGGTATTATCCATGGGGGAAAAAAAAGCCAATGGAAATTTCTTTTTGAGCTTGCTGTGCTCCAGATCTGGCCCTTACTCAGCTCCTATTAAAGTCCATCGAGTCATGGAGACAGAAATAATGGAAGGGAATGCAGATTCAAGCTGTGTGTTGGCTCCTGAGACATACAAAGTGGATTTTACACAGTTTGTGCATCCTGTTTCTAACACAGTTCGTGTGAGGAGTGGTTCATGGGAGACTCAATCTGTCACTGGCATTGAAATGATCACTCGGTTTAAACAGTAAATCACTCATTTCCTTTCCAACTTCTGATTCCTAAAGGTATAATTGCCAAAATAATATAGTAAGTGCCTTAAAAGATGAAGCAAAAGGTCAGATTAGCATAATATCTTTCCTGAACTGTTGTCAAAATGCTGCGTAAACCTGGAGCCACACCTTGAAACCCCCCAGGACAGTACCTGTGGGACTTGCCAGTAACAAAATTTCACAGAGATTCTTCTGTTGCACAGGTCACAGCTCTTTACCCTGTGATGGACAGACTGAGCCACCCTCGTGTAGCTCCATATACATGCCCCACTTCATTAGAACAGAATGTTGTCTCTGGAACACACAACCCAGTAGGAGCCATTATCTCATGCGCTATTATTAATGCAAAGGCTTCAGACAGCCCCTGCACACAGCAGTGGATCTGTGTAGTCTCAAGAGTAGCCGTAACTAAGAACTTCAGAAGCAGGGATAAAACAGCCATGTCACACAATTACATTGAGTTTGGCAATGGGAGGAAGAGATTTTTTCTTGATCCCACATGATGATTATCTTCCACGCTGGGAAATGAGCACTCAGAGTGACATACTTTTTATTGTAGCTAATGGAACTCAGATTTGTAAAGAAGGTGATTCTGCTGTGTGACCATATTATCTAAATTGCTTTGTCGCCAACGCATAAAAAACTGAATATAAAATTGCCTGAGCATAATTGAGTGCTGACTCACCCCCCGATTAGGGTAAATGGTGCAGCGTTCCAGGGCGTCTTGGAGCTTTCTATAGTCTCACAATCCTATGTGAAATCTCCTGATTGATTTTTTTCCTCCTCCAAGCAAACTTATGTTTCATACTCCTATTTGAGGCTAGATGCTACAAATCCAGCTGCTGTCACAAGACATCTTCCCCCTGCTTCGTTATCTTGATCAATTTTCTGCTGAAACTCTCATCTTTCATCCTGGCTGGTGCAGTTGCCTCCCTTGTGATTATTCCAACTCCTGGCTCTCCATATTCATAGCCATTTTCCGAGCTCCAACTCCAACTCTCTAGTTTCTAAGGCTACATAGCTGAGGATGTTTTCTCGCAAAAAGCTTTTCCATAAATTCTCACAATTTCATTTCAGCCTAATCCAAGGCTGCATACACACATGACACTTCTCGGAGTAGACTTTTGTTAAAAGTACCTGCATACATGAGCAAGAAAATACAGAGCCAAGTATTTTAAATGGATTTTTTTTTATCTTGAAAATGGCCCTCATACACATTTGGAGGTGTAACTGTGTGACTATCCTTACAACCAGAACAATTCTCAGGTTTTGAAATGTAAGTAGAAGAAGGGCAATTGGAAGAAGCAATGCCAGAGACCTGAGGTGAACTGAGCCATGGATACTGGGCAGAGAGCTCAGATTTAGCTGACTGTGGCAATAAGTCAAACCAGCACTTGTGCCTTGGGTGATCTCTGTTTCAGCTTTCCCTCAGGTAGTGAAAAGAAGGAGCAGAAGAAGGGTTATGACCTAAATGAATTACAGCAATTATTAACCAGCAATCCCACCTACAAGGATTTGCAGAAGACACCTGAGCTGGAGGATCTGTGAGTGAAACCAGAAATGGAAGTGACAGAAATTGGTTTAGTTTCCAGCTATCTGTGAGCCTCTCCTTTGTGGCTGGCTGAGCTATTTCATGAGCAGCTGTTGAAAATCAGGTAGGGAAGAGGCTGAAATTTGTTTTCTTTTTGTGAGGGACTGGTTTAATATCAGAAAATAAAGAGTAACTTCAGCACACCCGTCAGGCTAAGATTCCCCAGAAGCACTTGTTGCTGCACAGCCCAACCTTGTTCCTTACCAGAAATTTTAACTTTTGTTGTCTGGTAAATGCTTTGCCCCAAAGAGGATAAATCTCATTTATCTCCAGCTCCAGAGAGATAATAATGCAATTGTTCCTTCACACCAGGAGATCTGCTCCCTGGAAGTTCTCTTCTGAGTTGGATCATATTTTCTCCAAGTACTTTCTTCTGCAGAATAAAGAGAAATTTAGTTGAAATGTGTTGCCAGAGATGAACCCCTAAGAATAAAACTGATAGTAAAAAAGACACCATAAATACGGTAAGGAGGAGTAAATCTAAAATTCAGAGCTGATCAAAATCTGAGTCAGAATCCAGACAGAATTAAGGATCTGGTCTCTTCTGGTTGATCAGCACAAAGACTGTACCTTTGCAAAATAAAGGCACATTTAAAAGATGTAATATTTAAAAAAAAAAAAAAGAATCTCTAATGGTGAAGAAAGCAACACATTCTGAGATAAAAAAAAGGCTGTCTGAACCCTTCAAAGATACTTAAAAACATCCATGGCTTCCCCAGACAGGTTAGTGTTGGTTGTTTCTCCCAGCCTGGGCTGTGTTTGACAGCTCTCTCTCACTTACATTGCCAGAAGTGTTTCCAAAGCCCAATATTCCTATCCAGATTGTTCTTGCTCAGTGTTTGACAGCAGCCTGCCCAAGTGACATCCAAATGGGGACAATTAATTGTTAATGTCCCCGATTCAGCTGAATCAGGGAAGTGCCTAGATGACAAGCAAGAACATCACTGGGAGGACTCAAGGGAGGCACCAGGGGATTTGCAGAGGGAGCGATGGATTTGATGTCTGCAGCCATGCCAACATTTAACCCCTTCATCTACAGCAGCTGGTGGGTCACTCAGCTGCCATTTAATGTTACCCTGCTGGGAGGAGTGTGGGCAGAGCAGGGAGCAGAGCACCCTTGGCTGGCAGTCCCAGCTCATTCTGCAGCACAGATAAGCCCTCGGATGGAAATCCTTCACAGGGATGACACTGAGCTGACCGTCACCATGGGTGTCTTAGAGCAGGCACTCAGTCCTCCCTTTAATAAATAAAGATACAAGATGGTGAGGGAAGAGCACACTTCTTAAATGTGTTGGAAAAACGAGGCTGGAACACCAATCATCCCTGACCCACAAAGCCATGGAGGTTCCTGGAGAAGCAGCAACGCCTGTGCAATCAAACAGGAGCAACTCTGCTGGTCCTGCCCTGAGGCTTGTGCTCCAAACTATAACTAATGAGTGCAAAGGCCCTGACAAAAAAAGCTTCCACAGAATGCTTTTTCTAAGGCCTTTGATTTTACTGGAACATGCACAGCAGTAAAATTCATATAGCCAACGGGAAAGCCATGTCCTGGCCTGACCCTGCCACAGAACACAGCAAAACAAAGGGGCAGGGATTTGGGGTCACGTTTGGGGAGGATCCATGATTCAGCATGTGTGTTTACTAAATCTCCTCTAATTTGTCACGTTGTAAGGGAGTGGGGCAAACACCTGCAGCCCCAGGCTGCTGCTTCATTGTGAAAAAGTACGAGCCGGGCAGGGACGAGCGTCTGAGGAATAAATGATTCTCAATTAGGACAGTAGGTCAGAAAGAGCAAGATGATTCATATCCAGGACATACTCCAACCCTCCACAATAACACTCAGCAATTCTGTTCAGCTTTGCTCCTTCAAAGCACCCACAAACACTCGTCCTTTCCGTGGCACTGGCAGGTAACAGGCAGCAAAGCTTGGGTGTGCACCGAGACCTGCTGATCCTTGGAATAATTGAGCTAAGCCGGGAAGAAATGCCTTCCACAGCAACAGGAAGGAACGAGACAGCTCTGGCCTGGTCACAGCATGCCGCTGTTTGTCTAGAAATCAGGGCACATAAAGATTCACACCCCAAAATTAATAAATTAATAGCCTCTTTTAGGGAGCTGTCTGCATGCAGTTTTCCCAGGAATAAGCAACAGGTTGTGACAGATGGGGTTTAGGAGTGCTTGGCTCCTAGGTTAGCACCCTGACAATGCCTCTGCTCAGCTGTGCAAATCGTATTTTACTTGCTTGACTGTGAGTTGCTGGGCAGTGGGATGTAATTTTCCATGCTTGCAGTTGGCACTGGGTTTTACCTTGACTTGCATCTGACAGTGCAAGCTCTGTCAACATTGTTTCACCTCTTGGAAAATAATAATTAAGAAGCCTGGATGATAGGCGTGTATTAATACCCAAGAATTCATGGCCAGCTCCACTTTAACCTAGTCACCACAGTTTACTACTCTGCAACAAAACATCTTTTCCAGGTGTACCTGAAGGCTGGGATATCAGAAAACCTTAGGGGTGCCAGACATGCATTGGGTTGACTTTGATCTCTCTGAAGACAAATCTTTTAAAGTTTAGATCAAGGAATCTTTTAATGAAACAAAGAAATCGTGCCACTTATATCAGTTCCAGATATAAATAAATCAGCTAGAAATAAACAGGAGCAAGGCAAAAAGGAGACAGCCACGCTCTGCAATGTCAGTCCAAAGTGACTGTCTGATGGATGATGATATGGCTGGCTGGGAAAAAAAGCCAGTTTAAAAGTCTTGCTGCCAGCCATCTGGCAAATCTTCCAAAGGATATTGCTGTACAGCAGCACCAAATTGGTACCTGCTTTGCATCTCCTGCTACCAAGATAGGCTATTTACTCCTTTAATGTAGTGAGGATTTTGAAATCTCTACTATGGCTCTCACCTAGGGACTCACTCTAGCCCTCCCCACAGCCAATTCTCTGTTCCTTCCCCCACCAGTCTGGCATGGACGTGGAATCTTATCCCTGGATCCCTTAGGGTAGAAAAGCCCTCTAAGATCAAGTCCAGCTGGAATCCAGCACTGCCAAGCCCACCACTAAACCATGTCCCCAAGGGCCACATCTACAATACTTTGAGACACCTCCAGGGATGGTGACTCCACCACTGCCTTGGGCAGCCTGTTCCAATTATTGGCAGCCCTTTAGGTCAAGAAATTTTTCCTAATATCATTACAGGATCACAGAATGGTTGGGGTTGGAAGAGACCTCTGGAGATGTCTGATCTAACACTCTGCTAATGCTGGTTTACCCTGAGCTGGTTGCACAAAGTAAAGATGATTTTTAAAAGATCTTCCCCAAGTAAAGATGCTCTTGGACATTTAAGAGGTCGCTAAGACACAGAGCAAACTGTCTGCATTCAAACCTGCTGCTGCAGGCTCTGCCTGTTCACAGCTCAGGGTGCTGTTCCCTTGTCCTGCAGGGGAGGCAGAAGTTCACAGCAGCAGGATTTGTAGCACATCCATCCTCCTGCTCCAGAAGCACCATCACTTCATGCTTGGAGCTGAAGGGCAGCATTTCACACTGCTAAAAGGTATAAGGCTGATTTTCATAGCTGAGTCATGTGGACTCTGAACCCCAGAAGGCAACAGTAAATATCACCAGTGGCCATTTCTTAAGCGATAACAATTTAACTTCACTTCAAAAAACCCTAAAAAACATTCCATGAAAACTAAAAACCTCTTTAAAGAACAGGCTGTCTGGCTGAATATTAATGATTTTTTTTTCCCCTGTTTCTTCAGCTCCTCCCATGTGGTCCATAATCAGCTGCAATTGAGTCCACAACCCTCCTGAGTTGGGATGAAGCTCAGTGGCTTGAGGCCATGGAACTGGGAGTTCTGGCACAGGGATAACCCCGACTGAGGGGCAGCTGGAGATCCTATCTGGTGACCAGACACTCCTGGGTTGTAACATGGGCCCAGCAAAAGCTATTTTCAGCCTAAATGATCTTTGATACTGAAACTAGAGTTAACCTGGATGGTGAGCGGAGGAGATCATCTGCTCTGAGAAATAAACCAAGGGAGAAGGGGGTGGGAGAAGAGTGGGAAGGTAACAAAGGAGGGGGCTCTTTAGGGAGAGGAATTAATTTGGAAACATGCACTGATGGAAAAAGGAGCACAGGAAAAACTGATGTTGCATCTCCCCAGCATTCCTGCTCAGGTCCCTGTCCCTCCTCAACTGCCAGCCACTGCCATTTGTCATTTGTAATTCTCAGCCTTCTGAGATAGATGGGGCTAAGCAGCAAAAGCTGTCTCAGAGCAGCTCCTCTCACCTTTGCTACTGCCAGTTTTAGTCATTTTTAGTCAATTTGGTTTGGTTGCTAATAAGGACTTGATTCTAATTTCACCATGGGCTGCAGTAACTTGTTAACAAGCTGCTCCAGGAGATCTTTATAGGACAGTGGAAACCAGGGAGAGGAAATAATTACAGTGTTTCCACCTATGGTAGTCTGCTTCAAGGCAGGTATAAATAGATCCATAAGTGTTTGTTCACTTAAAAGTTCAGCCCAACTGCTTTCTCAATTGCCAGCAGCAGAATTAATGGATGGGGTTTTTTTCCTTCAAAAATGAGGGCAAAGATCATCTACTAAATATCACCCTCCCTTCCTCTAGACTGCAACTAGCTTTTAAAAAGTTACAGAATTTTTACCAAAACCAGATGTTGGGTGTATAAAAGTACAGGCAGTTTTTCAAAGACATTCTATTTGTTTAGAAAGGGAAGCACAATTAGATCAGAAAACTCAATTCAGCTTCAGAACAGAGGAAATTGATGGGGAAAAGAAAGAAGAAATTCACATTTCATTCACTTGGTGCATCCAAAAAGCTCTGGACTGGTGCAGGCAAAGAGTAACTCCCTTTGGAGCTCCACCCTAGGCTTTGAGAAAGCAATTGCTAAAGTGTCTGAAAATGCCTTGATTCTTGTCCTCTGCTCTCTGAGAAGCAGAGGGGGCACAACACAACGCCCAGCTGGGGTGGAACTGGGGTGCCAGCAGGTTCTGGGGGATTGATCTGTGAGCTGGGCACTGGGACAGCATTGCATCCAGTTTGGGCATCCCAGAAATAACCTACCTGACTCCAAGCAGGTTTGCAAGCCTCTCCTCAGGGTCCAGCACACCTTGGTGCAGGAGGAAGAGGAGCCCAGCGTGGGTGGCCTGGGCCTCTCTGATGGAGCAGCACTCCCACAGCTCCATCTACCCGTGGCTGGAACCCAAAGCCCTGCCAACATGAGCTTTTCCCTGCACCAAATCGTTTAAACAAACTTCCCCAGTGTGGGCTCGCAGCAATGCAATAAACATCGTTTGTGTGGCTCCTCAGGAGCTCAGCTAATGGGCCGCCTGGAAGGACATTTCCAGGGCTTTCCAGGCAAATGTGCTGCTTTCTGCTCTGCCTCCTGCCCTGCAGCCTCACCTTGCATCCAGAACAGCCCATCAGTGCAATGCCCTGCCTGTTGCTCACTCTGCAGGTACCACATTTAACCAAACAATCGCTAAGAAACAAAAGACATTCAAAGTGGCTTGTGGTGGCTGCTGAGCACCAGCTGCCCTTTTTTTTGTTCTGTTCTGTCTTCTCAGGTCTCCTGGGTCCCATTCAGCTGCAAAAGCCCAAAGCTACAGTGAGAGGAATAGTCTAATCTGGTAGGGAGATAAAACAATTGATGGCTCATAAAAGCAAAAGGGACAGATAGTTGAAAAGGGAAATAGCAGAACAGATTCAAATGCAATTGTGAGTCCTGCCACAGGAGTGCCTGGAGAAGGAGTGAGCAGACACCCCTGTGATGGGCAGAGGGCTGGGGTATCCCCCTGGGGCTGCTGGGATCCCCTCCTATCCCAGCTCTGGGGCTTGGGGATGTCACCTCCATGGTCACCCCTCTCTCCCCAGGGCAGCCTAACAAGGCTAGTGGAAATCTGAAGAAGAGAGATTTCCTTTACTCCAGGATTCCTATTCAAAGCTCCAGCTATTGACAGGTTTTTCTATTCCTACGCTGGGTGGAAGCTGATAGTATTTATTAAGCTGATCTCAGGCACCAGAGCTGGATCCTGACTCCCGATACGCAGGCAATCATCAGAGCCTGTTGTGTTTGCATGAATGTACTAATCCTGCCTCTGCTCCCTGAATGCAAAAAGCAATGTGCAGGACCACTCAGCTCTGAGAGACTTGGAGATGGCTGCAGAGGGCGAGACAGTATTTTTAATATGGAGAACTCCAAGGCAAGCTATTTTGGTACCTCAGGATCATTAACATTTTTGAATGTCTGAGAAGCTGCTAACATTTATAAGACATTACAACCAAGATTCATTCTCCCAAATGGAGAAAGAGCTCATATTTTTCACATACACTCTAGATATTGATAATTTTCTCATTTTCTGATATGACAGGGCTTGGGGATTTTTTCCCCACTGAGACAAGATGACTGACAGACGGAGATGAGAAATTCTCATAAAGAGAAGCAATGCATTTTTACACAGCTGAGGCTGGAAGAAAGCAATAATTGTCCTAATATACAGGCACAACCCTCCAGAATGGCTGATGATTTATTTCAAGAGTCAGTCACTGCTGACCAGAATGCCAGGCATGTCTTCCCAAGCCAAGATGTGAACAGAGATCAGTTCAAAGAAACCCTCACCCTTGGCCCACCTGTTGTTGGGTGGCAAAGGCCAGTCCTGGGTGGTGATGCCAGCCTGGGATACCCCAACCATGGTGGGCCAGACCAGCAGAGCTTCACTAACACTTCTGCCATGGTGAGCCCAAATCACTGTCACAGAGGTGGCACTTGGCACACGCTGAGTTCAGTTTTAGGGTCATTCTCAGCAAATGCTGGGGTGCTTGGAGTGCCCAGGGAGCTTGGGGCAGCAGTTAGAGCTGCCACTGCAGAACCCAAGGGGACTCTGTCTTAAAAATAACAACAAAAATCCCACCCCCCCCCCCCCCCTCAAAACAACAACAACAATAAAAAGAAAAATCAAATCTAAACAAACAAACAAAAAACCCACCAAAATATCCAAAACAAAGCCAGAGAAGCTGCCTCCAACTCTTGGGCCAGGACAAAGCCTTGGAGCAGCCTGTTCTCAGGGCCACCACCACTTCTGTCCCCATAGAGCAGCTGAGCAGCTTTGCTCCCTGCAGGGATCCTCTGGAACCATCCAGCCTTCCCCATGCCTGGCCACATCTTGCAGGGCTCTTGTTGTTTCCCTGGTGCACACAAGCCAAAACTGATTCCCCTCTACCTGCTTTCCTCCCAGCCTCCTCTTCCAGCTGTTCTCCCCTCTCACTATCTGCATATTCTGTTCTTCTCTGCCCTTCCTAAGAGCTTCTATCCATGCCAAGTCCCATCCTACCCAGCCCTCTTTAAACCCCAGATCTTGTGCAGAGCTTTTCTGCATTGATCTCCCAGCCAGCTTTTGTCTCTTTGACGTCTTGGTTCTCTTTGTTTGTGCTTTTCTCTCTGGATCTGGGAATTATTCTGCTTCTGTTGATGCATGGATCCAGGCCCTGATACTTTTTTGAAGTCCATGGGATCTCTTCTGCTTGGCAGGAGCAGTGGTGGGTATGACTGCTCCCTGCCATCAGTAGCACCCAGGGTGCTGCAAAGGCCTCGAGAGGTATCACAAGCAGTAGGAAACTTATCCTGTGCTAGATACTGGCTTGAGAGAGACATTATCCCTGGCAGATACCAGCTCCAGAGAGACATTTTCCATGGCATCCCTGCCCAGGAATAGATCCTGACTTCATCTAAGAGAGGAGCTGATTGTACAGGACTGTGCTGCTCGCTGGAGGATGGCACGGCCAGAGCGAGTGGCCAGGAGTGACCACTGCCATATCCAGGGTCCTCTCCCTGCTCCTGCTCGCTTCCTGATGAATATTTTGTTCTCCTGATGCCTCAGATCAGTATCTCGATGAAAAGCTGTGGATCTGAGCAGCCCCTGCCGGCAGCAAGTGCTCCCCCTGGAGCACGAGGGGTCCCTGAATGCTTGAGCCAAGCAGATCTTTTATTTGGAAAACAAATGGTATTGACTATTTATAAACCTCGGTGTAGAGCAAGGCAAGGCCAGCAGGAAAAAATGCCACCATGGGTGAGTGAAGGTGCTCAGTGAGGAGTAGGGCATTGGGGGGTTTCAGCCCCGGATTAACAGGCAGCAGTGAGCAAGTAGCTTTGCCCTTTTTTGCCTCCTACTGCTTTAGTCTGGAAGCATTTCAGAGGGCACTTTCTCCAGTTATGTGGTGATAAAACCCTGGGCTCAATAGCTGAGATCTGCTGTCTGGCATCAGAGCAATACAAATAACAATAAAAGAAACAAAATAGTGGTGAGTCAGGCTGGTTTTGACTTGGAAAAACATCAGTTATCCTTATTACTCACCAGCTCTGTCGTCTCCTCCGGGGGGACTCTGCTGGCCACTGTTGAGGCTGCAGTTGTAGGGAGGCTGCATTTTGCTCAGGTCCTCCTAAAAACGGTTCTTCCTGGGGTTTTGGAGGGTTGGTGGCTGCATGTCCACATCACCAGGACCATAAGTACCTGCAGTCTTTTTGCACAGTAAAAGCCTTTCAGCTGCTGAGCCAACAGAACCACAAGGCTGAAGACACGACATGGCATGGGGAGATCACAGCCCACGGTGGGATGGCCAATCCTGGAGGCCCAGGTCTTCATCTGGGTGCAAAAAACAGAGGAGGGAGCCTGGAGTGGGGCCACCATGTCCCCAAGGCTGGCTAGGGTCACCCACAGGCTCCTGTGCCTCTGCTCTCTCGTGCCCCACAGAGCATCATCACAACAGCCTCAATGCATCTGAAACACAGACAAGGGGCCAAGTCCAGCTGGCAGTCCAAGCTTTGGAAGCTGATTTCTTCTACTGAGATTTGTATTTATTAATTTCTAGCCCATTCACTCTCTTTTGGCACCATTTTTCTCTGCAAGTGAAAAATTTCCCCTGAATCACTGCGTGTTATTTCCACTTGTCAAGATAAAGGTTAATGAAATACCAGTAACTGCATCACAAATCCAGCTCCGTATCTATCCAGGATTTTATATGGCAAGTTGTACTGCACAGCCTGTTCTTAGAAAAGGCTGTGATTAAAAAAACCAAAACTGTCAGGGGTCAAGAAATTCATGGTTAGAGCAGCATAGCCTCTGCCCTTCACTCCTCACTTCTCGCCTGCAGGACAAGGAATAAAAAAACCTCCTGGAACTGACACAAACAAATGTGGGACGAGATTTCCTCCAACACACAAAATTCTGCAGGACTGTGGTATTTAAACAGCATTTTCCTTTGCAAATGTTGCCTGCATCTGGATAATGGTTACTGGGATATTTATACACTATGTAAATAATATATAAATACACAAAACCCATACAATCATAGAGTATCTTGAGTTGGAAAAGACCATCGAGCCCTATAAATATATACAGAACTTAGAAGCAACGTAATGCTATAATTGACATATAGCTGTCTTCAAAGAGATTTGCACCAGAGGCAAGAGGAGAATCTGACATACTTGCTGCAAGGAGGTTTTCATGCCCTGAACGTGAAACCACCAGGACTGACTGAAGGACACTCTGTGCCCAAGGACTGGGGAGCTGAGATCAATTTTACATCAAGATGCACTGGCACAGCCTCGCTGCCCAAACAAACCACTTGGAAATACAGAAGATGCCCCAGTCCAGCAGCAGTTGGGGCACGTGAGGTTTCAGGAAGGAAGGGAGGAGCTGCTTTGTTTTCTTCCCGGGGAAGGGCAGCGATGGGATGAGTGTCGGGAGCTGCCGTTTGGGGTGAGTCAGGAGACTGGCATGGGGCGGTTTGCATTCATACCGGCTTGAACACATGCCAGAGAGGATTTCCAAAATTCACAGCCAGTTATTTCTTGTCACAGGGTTAAGAGATCCTATAGCCTGTTCTTCCACTCCCAGGCATGCGATCAAAAGCCTGCGGAGATTATTCTGAGAAGGTTTGTTTGTTCTGTAAATATGTTTTTAAAATCTTGAATACAGATGACTAAGTTTGAAGGGAAAAAAAAAGCCAAAATTTCTAATAGAGCAAACCCTCTCACAGACAATCTTATCCTTCCTTGGAGGTGGATTAAAAAGCATTGTTATGAAATCCCAGTGCAGATTTTATTATGGGCTAAATCAAAATGCTTTGGAGTTTTTGGAATTCAGATCTGAAGTTCAGCGTTTCAGCCCATATGCTCCATATAAAAGTAAGATAAAGAAAAGGATGTACTTTTTCTTCCTTTTGATATGCAAAGATTCAGATGAAATGCTTACTTCCCAATTTGCTTTTTCAGTAGAAATTCACTGGAGATCCTATCAACATGAAATACCCTGTGAAACCCAAGGAGCTCCTGAAATGATGGATGACATCAAGAGCCAAAAGAACATGTACAAAGCGTCTGCAGAAAGAGATCCTTAATCACTCTGTGAAGCCTGTTGATTTGTTGCCAACTACTTAACTTAAAGCTTGTGTTGTCATATATCTAACTTTAAAATTTAATGAACCGGTTGGAGAAAGGAAATCTCTGTTAAAAAATTCAGTCCTGTCCCTTCAGCTGCAGTGTGAGCAATAACACACTTCGTTGGGTACTCTCAGCAAGTCCCTCATTAAAACAGTAGCACCAGATGAGATCTAATTTTCCTAATATTTGTTGACTACAATGCAAGAAGGAAAATATTTGAGATTTTATGTATTCCTGAAGAATAGGCAAAACAAAAACCCCAAAACAGTGAAAGCTGCTCTCCAGGTTATATGCTAGAAATCTTTCATTTACAACTATCTTACTGTTGAAATTGAATATCAATCTTATTTTTATTTTTTAAAAAAAGTTTTGCCCACTAGATGGCTGTAATTGTTATGGCCATGCTTAATTTTTGGTATCAAATTCCTATCTTTAAAAAATCTGTTCTTCCTTTTTGTTATTCTTCAGCACATGCTCTCACTCTCCAAGGCAATGTTTGAAGTGATGTGATCCTCAACTTGCAAATTTCAGCTGTTTATAGGAAATTTAGGTGTTCAAAATGGCCACTGCAATGGGCTTGTATCACATCTAAGGCACAGAAAGCCACCACCACCATTTTGAAGGATAAAGTGGGAATTCACTTTTCATTATTGAAAGACATACTTTGTTTTCTGCTATTCCAAGGAGCGATCAAAGACTCGGAGCCCTTCGGAAAGACTTTCCAATAGCGTGGCATTTAATGTGGGCAGCTTGTGATTACTGCTGGAGCACAAAACCGTTGTAAATCTGATGAAGGAGAGCCCAGAAGGCAGGATTGAGCATCTCCTGTGTCCTAGATTCAGCAGAGGAGCTGATGTGAAAAAGGAGCAGGATCTGCTGGAAGGAAAGCTCAAACCATGTATCACAGGGAATACAATTTCCCTGCTGTTTGCACAGGCTCTAGTCCAGGAGCAGCAGTGGGGCTGGGGAGTGGATTTGCAAAGTGTTTGCTGGCTGTGGCTCCTCGTGGCTGCAATTTTCCAGAAGATCCACCCAAAGGGAATGACCACACAGGCTCGGGGGCAGAGGAAGACTTTCCTGATTCAGCCAGCAAGCAGGGCACTGATGCTTCCACTAAACAGAAATGCCTGAATATAAACATCTACATGTCTTTGACAGCTCTTGACTGCGAGATATGGAAAAGGAACTGCCTGTCTTCTTTTTTAAGCCAAACATGAGTTGTGAGCAGCATGAAGAGATATTTGTAGGAATTCTCCACCAAGCATGAGGCAGTATGGAATCACCGAGGCATCGCTGCAGCCTCTCAGGCCCAGAGCATGGTTCTGCCAGCAGCACATAAATCTGCCCTTAATCGGAATTACTTCATTCTCAATAAGGAGTTTGCCCCCCAGTTCACCACTGCACCAAAAGGGTGATCAGGGGCCACCAGGTTTCATAAAACTTACGTGCAACTTCTTCATTAAGTGTCTCTGAAGAGGGTTTGGTCAGCTGGAGCGAGAGCAGCTCGGTCAGGGCAGTGCCTGTGCCTCACCTAAAATCACCCCCCAGCACAGCACTGAGCTCTGAGGATCATCTGGAAGAGAAGAAAGAGCACCTCTGGCAGAGGAAGTGCCGTGATAAGATTTGATTCAGAGAAATGCAGGACTGCTGTAGTGCACTGGTTTCATACCAGTCAAGTAGATAATTTCACTTATTGCTCGCTCTTCCAGAAATACCACGCCGAGGTGCTCGGAGGGCCCAGCTGCAGTCAGACCAGAGCATCCCCCTGCTCTACCTGGATTTCTCCCTGATTCAGGAGAGCTGAGCACAATCTGTGAGAACAAGTAGGTCCATGTCAGCACGTGAGTCCCGTGAGCTGTGGGTTGGTCACCAGAGGTTGGGCACTGTCCCTGCCCCTCCGGATCAGCCCCAGGCGTTGTCCCCAGCCCCACCTTGACCCAGCTGCCTTATCGTGCTGGGTGTGGGGTCTGGTTTGCCTTCAGTCTTTTCCTGGCACATGCAAATCCAGCCTACCTGGATATTTAAATCAGGTTCATTGTCATGCTAGCTGAACACCTTATAAAGGGATGTTAATCGAGAAAGAATAATGAGCCTTCAAATTCCCCTATGTTGTAAGTAAGGACAAAGAGCTCAAGTAAAACATCTCTCATTCTAAATGGGTCCTTATTTCTGAGTCTTCTGCATCCACCAAACAGGATAAAGTAAACACTCTGACACAAATGGATGAAAAAAGCTAAGTGCTCCTCAGGAAGATGGACATTCCTTTTACCCTCTCTTCCTATTCCCTTCAAAGCATTTCCTGCCATCATCCTTTAAAACAATCTGAATGTCCCCAATACTCAAGACACTTCTTTGAGATCCTCTGACTTGCCAACTTTCCTGTCTTTCTGTGTCTACAGCAAATCTTGCTGAACAGGTTGAACCAAAATGATCTCCTTGCAAACATTCTGCAAACAGATCAATGCCATATCCTGTATCAAACGTCCTACCTGGAGCCCACTGAATAATGGGATGCCATTGCTATCAAATTATAAACCAGAACTTCATGTGGCATCATACCCATATAGATTTGAAATAATTTAGCTTTCAGCAAAGAGTTTCCAGCATTGCAATAAGAGCTGTATAAATAGCCACAGTCTGTGAGCATTGCAAAGGACAGGGATTAAGGTCAGCAGCCACACTGCAGTGGTTTGCCTTTGAAGACTGTCTGGAGCAGGCTGTGCAAGGCACAGGGTACCCAGGGCTCCCATTCCACTGTCATGGGGTTGGGGATGCTTTGTATTCTCTGGTAATCACTCTGGAGGGATTTGAACGAGAAACAGATGTGTGGAAACCTGCAAGATACTTGTGAATAACAGAAGCTCTCTTGCAGAGGGCACAAGGCTGGTTCAAGACCACGGCACCTGCTCCTGCATGGAGCAAAGTTCCTTCCTCGCTCTGCCTTGTCCTGGTTGAGCTCAGCTTCCCAGCAGCTCACCTGCTCAAAGGAAACCCCACAGCACAGGGCTTTGCAGGGTAAACAACGAGTCACCCCTGAGGTGTCAGCGCTGGAGAGAAATAGAGGAAGAGCTGCAATGGGTGCTCCTCACCTCATGTGACTCACCCCAAGAAGATGTTTGGGTATTGGGTATTTTTAAAGCTGACACAGGGAAGGTTTAGATTAGATACAAAGAGGAAATTCTTCCCTGGGAGGGTGGTGAGGCCCTGGCATGGATTGCCCTGAGAAGCTGTGGCTGCCCCATCCCTGCAAGTGTTCCAGGCCAGGTTGGATGAGGCTTGGGGCCGCTTGGTCTGGTGGAAGGTGTCCCTGCCATGGAACTGGATTGAGTGTTAAGGTCCCTCCCAGCCCCAGCGATTCTATAAGTCTCTTTGGGAAACATAAGGCCCTGAATTGCATTCAGCTACCCCAAAGAGTCGTCTGAATTGTGCTAGAGGTGTCCAGCTCAGAGTCAGAGCTGGAGGAAGCCGTGAAGGCTGAGAGCAACCCGGTTGGGTCGGGTGGCTGGTTGCTTTCTCCGGCTGAGATGCACTCCCCCCAGGTGAGGAGCAGAACCCCCACAGCCCAGGGGAGGCTCCAGCTGACATCCCTGGCGTTGGCCAGGCGTTGGGGTGGGTCACAGGCTTTCTGAGAAGGGACTCTGTCACCTTCATTAGTCTTATCTGGGAATTGCTCTGAAACAAAGCATTCTGTGAGCCCGAACAAAAACACTGGGGAGCGCTCGGCGGCGAATTCTTTTGCATGCTCCCTTTTTGTTTTGTATGATTTCCAACGTTTCTGGCAAAAACATTTCCTCTGACTGTTTTCCTTCTAGAAACAGCCTCTTCCAGACAGGGCTGCTCTGCCACTATTTAGCTGGGTAGACACGAGGCTATTTAAAACACAGAGCTGGAACATTAGCAAAACACTTGTCTCATTCCAAGACAAGCAGGGAAGGGGAGGGTGCGCATCGCCGGGTGCAACCTTGCTCGTCCCCGGGAGCTTTGTGCCTGCGTCATGCCGATTTGTGCTGAATTTAAGGCTTCTGGGGATGAAGCCTGTGACAAAACCTGACAAGATTTTTTAGAAGCTGCTAGCTCACAGCCTTGAGTATTTATGATTTTTGGCTGGCAGCTCTCGCACGCGTTGCGGTCAGCAGTTTAATTATTTACCAGGCTCTGTACAGCACCGTTCAAGCAGCAACCATCAAATCCGACGTTCTGATAATGCGAGGGTAATTGGGTTATTTTTTTTTTCCTCTCTCTCCTCCCCTCCCACCAGCTCCAACCCCCTATTCTGCTGGGACATGCAGAGTCATAGCTCTGCTGGCTTGGCTTCCCGCCACCTCGCTGCTCCTTTAAAACCCCATACCTCCCATTGAAGGAACTCGGTGTCCTGTTCGCCAGGAGGACGTCAATGTTTCTATGGAAACTCTTCCCAAAGATTCTCGCTCCGCGCTGCCGCTGCTGTGTATTGTATGACCGGCTTTGTACGCTGCAATTCATTATCCAGGCTGTGACGAAAAGGGAGCAGCTTTCTGCCCAAAGGGAAAAAGCATTTAAAAAAAAAAAAGATCCAAAACACTAACACCCCCCCCCGCCACTGCCACCTTAATATTAATAAAATAAGCCACTAAAACCAAAGGTGCTAAAGCCATTTGGCATTTGAGCTATGAATGGAATCTGCTCGCCTGTGCTCCTTGCAGTGAGAAATATCCTTTCCTGAATAATTAGCTCAGCTGAAGAAGCTTATAAATTCTTCCTAAGGTCCTTTTTCCTTCCGAGTAGCGAGGAGAAAATTTTCCACCTCTCGCCATTACGATCCAGATGATGGATGAGTGTCACGTAGGTAACAAATGTGCCTGAGCAGGAGCCCTGTGCATGAACTGCGTGGAGAGCAGGGGAGGCTCAAACCCAGGCTCAGATTTTGCATTTGAATTAACGTCTGCAAAGGGGACACGGAATTAATAGGCTGAAGGACGATTCACATTAATTTCTCATGTGCCTCAGTAACAGGAAATCTCTGGGACCAGTGGTGAACGTGGTGATGGCATTTATGGACATGTCCCTTACTGATGATGGTGTCCAAAGGTGGCCAAATCCCTCACCCCTCTGCAGATGAGGTCCAGGTATCACATACTGAAGAGGCAAAAGAGTGTAGATTTCATTCCCACCTCTATCACAGATTTGCTGTTATTTTGCAATCAGACATCACTCTCAGCTTTGAAAATCTGAATTTCTAGCTGCTGCTCAGAAGGAGCCCAGAACCTGATTTTCTTCTGCATTTTCTTCTGTACTTCCATGGGATCACTGATGGGCTCTTGGCACCTCAGGCCATCAGATTTACAGGTGTCCCAAAGCAGCTACCTCAAACCCAAGGTACTCAACTCGTGACTTGCAGAAAGACAACTCCTTAACCCAGCAGAACTTGGAGATCTGAAGAAAAACATTACGTTCATCTACTATGCTGGGAACCAGCACTGAGTAAAAATCTGAGTAAAGATGAAGATGAGAGGAGACAAGTATTTTATTTTTAAACCTTATGAATTTCTGAGTAGTTCTGCTTTGTCGCTTTCCTAGGGAGGAAGGCAGGGTTGGGAAGATGAGAATTTCAAACTCTGCTCGCTCCCTGATACCACGCTGAAGACTTGTATTACCTTTAATTGATGTTTCTGAGTGCATCCTCATTGATTTACTCCAGCCGTGCTCTTTATGCAGGGAACATTCTATTCTCAGAGCGTAATCTAGACCCATGCAAACAATATAGATGTTTCCTGATAACATAATTTAGAAAGAGGAGATGTAATTACTGCCTGTGCTGAATGCACAGCATCTCTGCGCTTGCCAGAGCACTGCAAACCCATGACCCCTTTTGGAATCCATACAGGGAGAAAACTCCCAAATCCTTCAATGTGGTTCTCATTTTGCCATTTCCATCTTATTAAATATGCTGGTCCTTGTGCCTTTGATTTTAACTTCCTAAGGATAGCTCATGCTGAAATTATTTAGAAGGCTCTCAGAGGCTCTTAGATGAAATTCAGGGATCATTCCTGCGGAAATGTGTCTATTTGTGGAAGAGGGAGCAGCACCAACATGGGCATCTGCTGCAGAGAAATGGGGAGGAGACCCAGCAAGTTCTCCCTGGGGTGAGTTGTTCTATTAAGAAGTGCAGCAAGGCAGGTTCTTGTTGTTAAGGACTTCCCTTAAATACTTGAAGAGGAGGTTGGAACTCATCTGACCTGCTCCAAAACCAGTCGGCTGGGCTGTGCAAAGTCCAATTGCTGTGATTTAAAATGAGTAGTTGGAGTGTTTTTGTCTCCTAAATCATCCCATGAGCACTGTGCTCCATTGTCTTCTCTCTGATGGAAGGATATCCATGACAAGATGCTAAAATCTGAATTTTCATCTCTAGGGTCAAATCTGTCTCAGTTCAGTAGTGCCTGGCAAGCTCTGCCCTGCAGTGGGGGGTTTGATGCGAATTAAGCACAAGTCCCTCCATGGCACAGTCAATAGAGATCCACAGCCCAGAAAAATCACCACTCTAATTGCTCCCTGTATCAGCTGCCTCGGGAAAAAATAAAATAAAATAATAAATAAATAAAAATCAGTGACTGAACAGGCCCTGGAGACTGAGTCACTCTCCTCTCATTTAGAGAGCGGTCCCTCCTGAACACTTTTCCACATTGCAAAGCCACCACATAATGGAACAATTCAGCTCAACTGACAGCCCTGGCTAAAATAGCCCTGCAGCGAGATAGGGAAGGTGTTGTAGGTCACTGCTGAGGTGCTTGGCAGGGCTGGCAGTGGGAGCTGTGCCCACACTGAGAGAATTTTTCAAATTCCTTCAGTGAGACCAGAATTAGCTCGTAAGCCTGATGCAACGAGAGAGAAACCCTTTTGTATTTTGAGTTTTCCTTGTCAAGTATTGGCTTCTCCCTGTGTTGTGCAGCAGCAGATTCCCCATTTATTACCAACAGATAATGGTCAGGTGCAGGTTGGCTCTGGGACCTCTTATCAGAGGAAAAGACCCAACTCTCCAGCCTGTTTCTTTCCTGGGATCTGATGGAGCCTGAATTTAACTTGCCCTGTGATCCTGGGTGAAGTCCAGCTACAGATAAAAAGCATTCACTGCTTAAAACTCTTAAAGCATGGCCCTCAATAGGTCTTAAGAGCCAAAAATACCCATTATAATTGTTTATCATTATCTGAATTGGGCATGAGGGGAGCAGGAGTTGAGTTCAGCGACCATTGGGATTGAGAGAGAACAAGGAGATCACCTTTGAGGAAAATAGCAACCAAACACATTGTGAGTGAGCAGAAAACACAATCAAAGAGGGACCCAGGGACAAAAATGAGGCTAAATATCACTGGTATTTACCATTAATCGTTTTGTCTTTGTCTTGCAATGCATCGTCCCAAAACTCATGCCTGGTGGGACTGGAGAACCCAGAGGGTTTGGTTTAAAACCAGTTCAGGGTGATTCTGCAGAATGAGCAGGGGTGAGACTAAACCACAGAGCTCATGACATAACAACATCACCCAGTTCATGATAAAGAACCAAACTGAAGCTCTTTTTGTTCATAAAAGCACCATTTCTAAGGCAGAAGAGCAGCCAAATCAATGACTGAGAGGAACTAGAGGTGAAAGCTGAGAAAAAGAGATATAAATACATTTATTTTTAAACATTTTAATTTCAAGTCACAGGAAAACCATTCAATGAGTGTCCTGGGGTTTCTTTAAACAGGGAAAGAAGATTAAAATACTAATCTCTGCCGATTTCCCTGGGCAGCAGCAAAAATGAGTGTGGCTCCAAAGACTGACCTATAAGAAAAGATTAGGAGCAGCTAAATTTGTGTAGCTTGGCTAAGCAACAACCACGGGGGACACACTGGCAGGGTGCAAACCCAGAGAAAATGGAGTATTATTTGGAAAGACAACACAGTCAGGGGATGAAAATTAAGGGAAGGTCAGGCAGAATGGTGGAGGAAAGTCCACTAAGCCTCTGGCCTGTGTTTTAAGGAGTGAAAGCCACAAATCTCCAAGGATAAAAGTACTGGGATGAACTAGGCACTGGTGTGAGGATCGCTGGATGAAACCAGTGACTTTAAGCACTTCCATTCCCGAGTTTCCAAAGAAAAGCACCTTTAGAAAAGTGACAGCTCAGCTCGTACTATAAATCATTTCTTCTCAAGCTCAGCATCCAGCAGCCACCGATCAGTCCTTCAAATCTTGTGCGAAAAATAAACCACAAGGAGCAATCCTGCTCTCCGAGGGGATGGACAAGCTAATCTAATACATCTTTGTCATCTCTGGTTTCCATGACAGTTGCATAATCAGACATTTATGTAAGTAGAGGTTTCCTCCTTAAATAGCAGCCTATGATCTCAGCTGCACCTACGGTATAACCCATTTGAATGGAAATGATGTGCCAGTCATGTGTACAACTAATTTTTTAATGCTTCTCTCTTATTTTTAGTTATTTATTGTGGCACAGCAGCCTGCAGAGTGTTGCTCACACAGGGCTAACTCTTCTTGTTGTGGTCTTCTTGTGGACCATAAACCACCACAGTCCCCAGGTCCCATTAATGGTCAGGCTCATGCTTGCTCAGCAGTTCAGTGTGAAAAGTGATGGTTTATCCACAAACCCCAGCGCAGCACCTGAGCCTTCCCAGGATCACAGAAGGGTTTGAGTTGCAAGGGACCTTGAAGACAATCCAGTTCTATCCCCCTGCCATGGAAGGGATGCCTTCCTCCACACCAGGTAGCTCAGAGCCCCATCCAGCCTGGCCTGGAACACTTGCAGGGATGGGACAGCCACAGCTTCTCTGGGCAACCTGGGCCAGGGTCTCACCACCCTCCCAGGGAAGAATTTCCTCTTTGTACCTAATTTAAACCAAATTTCTTTCTGATTTTTAAACTAAACCTTCCCTGTTGTCGCTGTTGAGCGGCTAGCTGAGGACTGACCCAAGTTCTCAGACAAGCGAAGAGAGGAGAAAAAGAACTTTATTGTTTTGAATTCCATATATATAGAGTTTACAGAAGTGCCCCAGATTGGTCAGCCCGAGACCTCCCCCTAGGCACAATTGGCCAAGCCCGAACTCACTCAATCGGAGAAACTGTTTGCAAAACATCCAAACTTTATCTTGTTTATGAAATATAGCAAAATGTTCCCACGGGAAAAACCTGTGCTAGCCACACCCTGTGTCAGTTTGAAGTCATTCTCCGTTATCCTGTCCCTCCATCCCTTGTCCAAAGTCCCACTCCAGCTCTCCTGGAACCCCTTTAGGCCCTGGAAGGGGTTTTAAGGTCTCCCTGGAGCCTTCTCTTCTCTGGGCTGAACACCTCCAGCTCTCCCAGCCTGGCCCCAGAGCAGAGGGGCTCAGCTCTGACCATCCCTGTAGCCTCCTCTGGATCTGCTCCAGCAGGTCCACATCCTCCTTATGTTGGGGACCCTAGGTACAAAATATTTCAAGGGGGTGTTTCAACAGCATCCTCTTCCTCAGCCTCCTGGTGAAGCTTCTATTGATGCAGCCCAAGACGTGGTTGGCTTTTGGGGCTTCCAGGGCACATTTAGGGTCATGTCCAGCCTCTCATCCTCCAGCACCCCAAGTTCTCCTCACAGCAGCTCAAACCTGCCGAGGTTATGGGCTGCCCTCAAACCATTTCAGATTCTCGAGGGGTTGGGATTTCCTCACTGTACTCTTCCCCAAAGGGTCAGGGTGAGAACCACAGAGGGAGAGCTCCCAGGGGTTTGTTTTGGCCAATTTGGGATTTCCCAGAGGGGAAGGAAAGCTCCCAGGACAGCTCTATACCTGCTGCAGAGACTTCTGGACACTCCCCTGAGCTCATGCAGAGTATCATAAAGCAAAGCCAAAAATACTGATCTCTTCCTATATGCCATATTAATTGAAGTGAAGAAAAGCAGACCCAGTGCATGAAATCTCACTCCTACTCCCATCTAAGTTCTTGTAATAAGAGTGAGAGGCAAGCAAAAGTAACTGCAGTTAAATCTGCATGAAGAAATTCCCAAAAACATCTCAAGAAAAAAAAATCAGCTACCTGGAAGGAGTGGCTTTTATCTAAAGGCTGCAGACATCAGCAGTCTAGGGAGCTGATCCCAGTAGGCAAATAGTTCTTAATATGGATGTTCTGGGGCATCAGACACTCTTCAAAACCTGTTCCCAAGCCGTGTCCAGTGAGTTGATCCTGAAATGTAAGTGGTCCTATTTAGACCATCCTCTCAGTGCTTTTTTTCATCATTCTGCATCAACCACTGTGCACAAAAATATCCCCCGAGCAGAGGAAAACAGTCAGGAACAGAAATCTAATCCAATCTGCCAGCCTTTGCAGCCTCAAATTTGCGGGACTCTTGCCAGCCTTTGGATGTTGCAGTGCCTGCTCTCAAAGATCCCACTATTAGAACAACACAAAGTATATTATGGACTATTGTTCCCAACGTCAAACAATCAGCAAAAATATCTCCGCTCGCTCCTCAGCCTAATCTCCCTTCTCCCACTGAAGCTGATTTAGTGACAAAGAGAAATAGGGTGGACTGGGGTTTGTGAGTGATTGCCAATTGGATTTTGTGAGCCCAGCAGTGTCTCGGAGCAGACTTCAATTTTCCCTGAGCCCCCTGCAGCTCCTATTAGCCTCCAAAACGGCTTCTAATTTTGGCCAGGATGTTTGCCCAGGTTTTTGCAGGAGGGAGGGGTCTTTCCCTGGTGCAAAGAGACTCCCACCACCATGCAGGGACCCTGGGCTGGTAATGGCTTAATTACAGTGAGAACTCCTGCCCCGTCCAGCCGGGCTCTGACGCACGTTACGTAACTGGATTGTTAATGCTTTTTATATGTTGGCGGAACTGAAATTAAAAGAGGAAATTATTCTCCTGATGCTCAACTCTAATCCCCATCTGTCTGTGTTTTTACTTTTCTGCACTTGCAAAGCTCCCTGATCAAAAGGTCTTGAATAGATTCCAGATTTCCAATTTAGTTTGCTTATGCAACCCAAAATATTATGGCAGCCTTTCCTGGGGGCGATTAAGCATATATTTTCAGTTCCTCCAATTCTCTCTGTTCCAAGAGTGCTAAAAATGGCATAAAGCTTTAGCTCATTCCATACCGTTAGCACCACAAACAACTTTTTTTTTTTTTTTAAGGCTTTTTAAGAAGATAGGAATAGCCAAGAGCTTTGCAGGGAAGCAATATATTCTGGGGGAAAAAAAAAAAAAAAAAAAAAAAAAAAGGATTTGTTAAATGTCCCCTATGCCTTGGAAAAAACAAGCAGGGAGTCTATACTGATAGAGTTTTGCAAGGCAAACAGAGGGGGATCAGGCAGGCGAGGAGGGAGCTGCATCTTCAACCAGGGCGGATCCCTAAATCCAAAAAAAATTCAAGAGCTCTTTGGATCCAGACTTTTGCTTTGTCCCATCCAAAGGATGAGCTTCAGCTGGACAGCTGGGAATGGATCTGATCTTTCTTGTGGTACTTGGATCATCCCCATCTGAAAATTGACACCAATTTTTTAAATCCATTTGCTCTTCTTTCCCAGTCCTTCCCATCATGCTGGAACTACACAATCAGCAGCTGGTTTTATTTGCGGCAACAAGAAGGCTCCTCAAGTTGGAAAATGAAACTTTCACCCAAATCACCAGCAAATGAACCCAAAGTGCTGCTGTGACAGTTTTTTCATCATCCCTTTGGTTTCCAAGTGCAGGATGGGAGGCAGCAGCCCCAGTGCTCACCTGGATCCCAATCACTGCAAGGCTGCAGCACCAGAGTGAGTGGCAGGGAGAACACTTGGGACCACTGGTGTTGGGCTGTTCTTAAAGAGATTTTTAAATTTGAAATACAGAAGGAATTATTTACCAAGTGCTGATGGAGCTCACATGGAGCATGCAGAAGCCCACGGGATGGGGTCACCCCTTCTGGCCACTGGTCCTGAGTTTGTGGCAGCTTTGGAACCACAGCATTGAGGTGCAGCTCTGGATCAAAAGCCTGGATGGTGCTTTTTCCAAATTTGGATTAGGGAAGCTGTGATTTAAGGCAGTTGCTGAGTCCCAGAAAATACTGTGTTGTGGCTCAGCCAAGGCTTGGAGCCTTTCTGCTTTCCAGGATAATTTGATTTGAGCATCCCAGGGCTGTCAATCTCCCAGGTTTCAGAGACACTCAGCACAGGAACCAAGCAGGAGCTGCTGGGGAAGCCCTGCTGATCCCAACCCGCCTGGTTTTGCTGGACTCAGCGTCAGACCATCTCTGCTGACTCTTCTGACAAAGTGCCAAACCCTCCCCTGAACATCTCCAGGCTGAGCTTTCCCTTCAGCCAGGTCCAGTCTCAAACACAGTGACACTCCTGAAGCCTCAGAGCAGAAAGGGTTTTGAAGAAACCCCATGGCAGCAAAGGCAGCAGGCCTGGGATGTACCCAGCAAAGTGGCTTCTGTCACATCACACCAGCCATTTATTATCTGTATTTCAGCAACACCCACAGGCTTCAGGCAGGGACCTGCACTGTGCCTGTACAACAAAATCCAAATATAGAGCAAGGCGACAGCACAGCCAGAGCTTCACTCACTCACTCCAGAGCATCACTCCCTTCCCTGCCCTGGCAGAAGTCCCTCCAGCCCCAAACTGGTGTGGAGCTGCTCTTGCTTTTACCAGAAATAGCGTATTATAAAGTTTTTTGGGTTTTTAAAAATGTTTTTAGCAGTGTGACAGATCCACCAGTTCTAGAAAGGCAGGAGGGTAATCATCTGCCAGAGCTGCTCAGGTTCCAGGTCTGAGGAATATTTAAATATATGCTCAACTCCCCTGTCTCTGGTTAAAGGGAAGCACGTGTTTAAACGCTTTGCTGAGCAGAGGTGGACTTAAGGACATACCTTGCTGTAGGCATGTGCTTAACTACTTTGTAAAATTAAACTGAAGATAATCAAGTGCTTTTGCTGAATCAGGCCCGAGTGCTCTGCAAACCCCCATCCTCTTAAGCAAGACAGCTTTCAGCAACATTTAATTTGAGAACATGCTCAGAAAATACCATTTAAAAAAATGTTAAAGAGCCAGGAGCCTTTAGAGAGTGGAAATAAATAACTAAAAAGATATCTGAGGAAATCATTAAACTGCACAAACCAGCACTGGGCTTTTAAAAAAGAAACTTTGCCTTGTGCCAGTTCAGCATTTGCACATAGATGAGAGATGCTTCAGCTGCAGGGACCTGATTTGCCATGGATTTTCCCCCCAGCTCATGCCATCAGTGCTGCTCCCAGGTCAGGCAGGTTCAGCATCACAGGTTTGCCCTTCAACCCAGCCCTAAGGGGGGTTATTTTGGAGAGCAGGGTGGGAGGAAACCCCCTGGGAACAGGCACATGATGGGCCAGGCTGTGTGTGTGCCCCTGGGTGCTGTTGGGGTTCCACCAGGAGAGCTCCCAGATCAAACATTGCTGCTCTCAGCACGAGCACCCCATGGATAAATAGCCCCACATTCCCTTTCTCCCTGACCTTCACATCTCAGCTCTGTGCAAATCCAGCTTATCACAGTCACACCTCTGTCCCCGTGGGTTTTGGGCTCCCATCCCAGCTCGGGGTGATGGTGATGTCCCCCGCATAGGGAACCAGCCCTCCCCAAAAATGGTCACATGGCACAGTCGTCCCCAGATGACCACGGCTCAATTGGAATTGGCATCAGTGCCTTTGGGGTGGTTTGCCAGGAGATTTTCATGGAAAAAGGAGGAGTTTCGTGGAAAAGGTTTGATAAAGGGGGTTGCTCATTCTCAGATGTCTTAATACAAACCAGCACATTTTAGGTAGGAATGGAATGGTAGGTAGAAATTTAGGCAGAAATTAAATGGAGCTGTGCTGTGCAAACCTTTAGTTTTTTTCTTTAATGTGCCTTTTGGATTGCAAAACTCCCTGCAGATAAAATTGTTGAAGCTCATATAACACAGAGATCACAACCTCTCCCCCTCCCCAGACTTCCATCAAGAGGAGATTTCCTGGTTAGACTCAGACTTGCAAATCTTAGGCCAGGCTGGCAGTGTTTCAATTTAACTTGGGCTGATTTGGAGTTTGGGTACACAAACTCAGTGACCTGAAATGCAAGGAAACGTGGCTGTTCCTGCCTTGGTCCCAACCTAAAGCTACTGACCTGGCCATGGAGCTTCAGCCCAAACTCACTCTGAACGTGCAGCCAGGGCATCCCAAAATCCAGCCCTGTAGCCAAATACCTTCCTGAACACACACACAGCCTTATTGTCATTTAAGGCTCATGCAGCATTCCTTGATGGCTCAAAAATAAAATGACATTTTTTTAGGAGAGTTGCATTTCCTATTAACCCTAACAGCCCAAATAGAATTCAGGTGCTTGCAGAGCTGATCTGAGCTTTTTCCTTGCCTCTCAAGACTGGAGGAAGAGCAGGTGCCAGCTTTCTCCCTGTCAGCACTTCTTGGAGGCTTAAAAGCTTTGCTTTGGTTTTAAAATGCTTCTTTCAGCACTGGCAATGCCCAGGGATGTTTTTAAATTTAAACAAATTTAAAATGCTTTTAAATTTAAACAAATAAATATATTCTAAAAGTTAGGGCATAAATTCCCTTCCCTCATGCTCAATTTAAAAAAAAAATTTACCCTGGTATTTCATTTTATTTTTTATTTTGAATGGAATGCTCTAAGCACACCAAACTTTTCAGAGGCTGTTTGCTCACAGCCAGGGCTTTAGGGCTGGGCCTGCTTAAAAAACCAGAGCATTTGGATGAAGCCTCAGTTACTCACTATTTATTTGGACAAGCAGGTTTCAAAAACAGGAGTTTTGCAATCCTTTGTCCCCATTTTGCCGTGCAAGGAACACCAACTGGATCTGGGCAAACTCCAATGGGATTTTACGCTCAAACTCATCCTTGTGGGGCTCTGAATTTATTTCCTTATCGTTGACAAAACCTTTGATCCTGATAGCTCTGAGCTGCAGGGCTGAATGGGGTTGTGCTCTGCAATGTCAAAGTCGTTTTAAATAGCACCACTGGCTGTGCTATTTGGGATCTCAGAGGGAATCCCAGCTCATCCCAAAAATATTTCCATCATTGGCTCGTCCTCACCACCCTGGGATCTGGCAGGTCCAGAGGGGTTTGTGTTGGAGCCAAAGCAGAGCCAGCTCAGCTCAGTGATACCTGCATGGAGATCGGGTGTCAGGCAGGGAGATTTAGGAAAATATTCTCCTTTTTTTTCCCCTCCCTAGGTAGGTAATGAAAGATCTGCTAAATTGGAAGCTGTGACCATGCTTGCTGGCTCAACTGTTCTGGTTTTAAAACAGCAGCCTCATATTGATAATATTTCAAAAACCAGACAAACAGAATAATTGAATCCAAACCTCTATTCAGCACAACCCTCACTTTAGGGGTTTTTCACCATAACTAAAAACTACAAAATAGTGATATCCCAGGTCAGTCTGTGACTGCTGGAAATACTGTGCACCTGCATTTCAGGTAATTTAAAAATGCCTCCAAAAATCTATATGTAGGATACTGAAGCAAGCCATGAAGCTTCCTATCAGCAAACTTCCTTTGTTTTCCTTCTGTCCTCGGTGCCAGCAGTGTCCCAGAACCACAGCAAGGACAAACCCAATGTGCCATGGGCACCTCTGTGTTCCCAGGAAGGGAAATCTCATCTCATCCCCCAGGGAGCTGCCTTGGGAATGCTCTGTTGGAAACAGAGCCCTAAAGCAGTGCAACCCCTTGGGGAAATACAGTTGTGTAAAGCAGTTTATTCCTCTCCAGAGTCAGTGAAGCTGCAGCTGCCCTGGGGACTTTTCATGGATTTCAGCTCTGGATCAGCTCTGCAGATGTGGTTGGATGCAGCAGCCCTTCAGTGCTTGGGGAAAATCTGTTATTTCCCACTGGAAAAGCACTGATCCCTCTAGAAGAACCTGATCTGCTTCACACACCTTTTATATCAGCCGAAACCATCAGAGCTGGACATGAGATATTTGTCACTGGTTACTTTACAGACCCTCCCATGCAGATAAAAAAAAATTCCACAATGCCCTTCCCTGCTGCAAAATAAATATGTTGTACAAAACTCCCCATTTTCTCCCCATGCCCACTGCCCTTTGCACACAAGGGTTAGCAAGAATTGCCAGCATGGAATAACAACAATCTTTTCCCTTCCTTTCTTCCAGAATTAATTCCCACTGAATTGGCATTTTAAATGTCTTGATAGCAAAGCCTAAAAGAAATATGTCTTCAGTATGGCCTTGGTGCAATTGAATGGCATTGTAAATCTATCCAAAAACCCACATAAACTGTCACTTGTAATCTTCTGTGTTCACAGGAAAAAAAAATTATATACTAAGATAAACTGAGCCATTCTCTTTGAACTTCCCCTTTGTTTGAGTTAAACACTCTGGAAGCAGCCAAGTTAATCGCACTGCAAAGCCCATCAGGTTTGCAAGCTTAGATTATTTTTTTTTAATGAGCAAGTGTTCCTTGTGATAACTTGAATTATACTTTCTGAATGGTGGGAAAATACACAATTATGTCACATCCCCCCAAACTAAACACACTATTTAGGAAACACAATTAAAATTAAAAAACAAGTAATTCTTTTTCTTTGCTTCTGTACTGGAGAACTTCATTTGGGGATTATAAATCCTTTTGAAATGTTCCTTTATAATGATGTCGCTCCTATTCATGTTCCTTTTACAGCATTTTCTGAATTGTTTTCAGCGTTTGGATCTGATTACTTGACTTGAAAAATGCATTTTCCCCCTTCTAGAGTAACACTATATCTAAAACCCTTTCTGTTCTGATGTTATGAAGTAGGTGCACTTGAGCTTGCAGCTCGTGGTGCAATTAATCACCTTGTTGCATTTCCAAGGATAATTGCTATTTCTGATCCAGCAAACCACTCGTTTCCATTGACTGGCAATTCTTGGGGGAGCTGGAGGTCTCTGCTCTCCACTCCTGCCTGCACAAAGCCAACCTCACATCCCCTGAGAGCAGAACAGCGAGTCCAACCTCTTCCAGTGCCTCTGCCTTTGGTTTGTGCCCTTCAGGCCATTTCCTGCACAACTTTTTCCTCCATAAAAGCCTGAGGAACAATGCAGCACAACCTGATAATTGGCAACAGGGCTCGACTGGGGCTGTGGGAAAGAGCTGAGCATCTTCTGCAGCGCCTTTGTTCAGCTCTGAACCTCTCGGATTAAACTTTCCAGCAAAATTTATTTTGATGGGGATTTTTCCTGTTGCAACAAAAAGCCATGCCAGCTTCGGGAGAAGCCAGCCCGCTCCAATTGGAGGAGAGAAAAAAAAAAAAAAGTGCAAATTGCAAAACATGGCAAGTTTTTCAGGATGGAACGAGCCCAGATGGATTCTCCCATTGCCTTTGCCAGAAGCAGGAGTGACTCAGAGCTCGTGTGTTTTGTGGTGGAGGCTCAGCACCCTCCACTGCCCCAGGGACAAGCCTGGGACAAGAGAGTCAAGGCAGCTTCAAAACTCAGCCCCTTTCCAATGACAGGGGACCAAAGAACAGACCCCAACCACCCCAGCTGAAGGACAAACAGTGCTGGCTGCTCATTAGGAACGTCTGCGTTTTTCCCAGAAATTCATCTCCCTGTTTCCTTAGTAACCCCTCTTGGTGGAAACAGATGCACCTGAGCGTGGTTCAGCGATGGGAACATCCTCCATCCATGTCTGCATCCCTTCCCACCCCACACAGCATCTCCAGGAGCAGCCCTGTCAGCCCTGCCACGTGTGGAGCTCGGGCTGAGCGCCACAGGAGGAGCTCAGGAGAACGAGGAGCCTGCTAACCAAAAAGTCCTGGCAAAGAACAAAAATAAACCCTCACCAGGCACTTCTCACAAATGCTGCTCCCAAGGGATGGGGGGGGAAGGAAAAAAATTGTACTCGGAGATGTACAGGCAGGAGCTGCCTACGCTGCTGTGTGGGAAGGGGTTTAATGGGGAGCCGAGAAAGAGCCTGCGCGTAGGAGGAGAACAGAGCAGATGTTAGCAGTGCCTTTTTGTTTTCCTGGATGGCATGGCAGGCAGGCAAGATGGAAAGAAAAGCTCCTCTTCTGCAGAAATAGAAGCTGAGGATGGGTAAGGCTTTTTCCACTCGTCCAGGTTGGGCTGAGAGGTGGTTGTGACATCTGTGGGACAGGGAAGGAGCTGGGGCTCTCTGCCAGCACCGTGCTCTGACCATCCCAGGGCACCACGGACACAGAGAGCCTTGTTGGGAGCCAGCAGGCTTGGAAATGACTCCTCCCTGTGTCTGTGGAGGCTGGATCAGGTCCCCTTCACCCTCCTCCAGGGACTCTGGGCACAGTCAGGCTGCCAGGGGCATCTCCCATCAGGAACTACTGTCAGCTTTCTGAATACACCAACGGTTCCAGCTCCACTACAAAAACTTCAGTGACTTTCCAAAGAATCATCTCTCTCCCCAAAATAGCCCTGTGGGATGGGAGTACATGGAATGTGATGTGTAACACGCCAGGCAGGAGAGGGCTGGGCAATTCACCACATCAGCCATGCACATTCTGTTCCGGGGTTGTTATTGAGTTTAATATCTTGAATTTTATACCAGGCTGTTTGTTCATCTCCAATGCAAATTCCAGGTGGATAACAATGCCTAGGCAGCCACTGGGCACACACAAATCCTGCTCCTCCTGTGAGCAGGGAGGCTCCTTCTCAGGAGAAAAGACTTGCAGGTGCAAAATTAGACCAGAAGAGGAGCAAGCTGTGCCCATGGGTGCACAGGACTGGAGGTTAGGAGGACCAAATGTCTGGATGTACCTCAAATACCCTCTGTTATTTAGTTTGCACTGTCATAGCTTTTAGAAGCCCTGAAGTTAACCTCTGGCACTGCACTGCACAGAAAATACCTGCCTGGAAGACCTTTGACTCAAATATTTCACAGAATTTGGTTTTCTGCAGCTCTGTAACTCAGGGAAGGGCTGGGGCTGCATGGATCCTGCAGGAGTGCCTGGGCTCTGTGTGCAGAGGCCATTCCAGAGTCCAGCTGACTGCCCTGGATGTGTTTTTGTATAGCTTTGTGCAGTGGCAGAGGCTGCACAGGCTGCTCACCCCATCTGAGCAGGACACAGAGACAGGGGCCCTTTAAACCCTGCATGAATGAGGCTCTCATAAATTCCATCTTTGAGAAACTCTGGCTGTATCCTTCGGTCATAAAAAGAAATTAAAGCTGCATATAACATTCAGTACCCTGTAATCCCGCTGCACAGCCCTGTGCCTGCATAAATCAGCCTCTCATGAATATTGCACTGTACCTGCTCCTGCCTGACCCGGGGCTTTAAAAAGGATAAATCAAAGGGAAACAAAGCCACAGTCACGGAGGGGCTGCACAAACAGCACCTGCTTTCTGCCAGCCTGAAAGGTCACCAGCAGCAATCTGAGAAGTGCACAGATTTCAGGGACCCGAGCAAAGCTGTAAAAGGAGGAGAGAGAAGATATTTTATTTTTCCTCCTCTCTTGCCACAGTGGAGCAAGCCCTGGAGTACACAGCAAAGCCTCTGGCAGGAGTTTTGTGGTCACGGAGAGGGACGAGCTGTGGAACACCCTGAGTGTGGCAAGGAACAGGGAAGAAAAGCTATTTTATAAACCTTGGAGGGGGAGGAGGGCCTGAGCTTCAACACTGAAATGCTTTTCTACCAGAAATAACTCGCAAAAACTTAGGATTGGAAATTCTGTCTTGGTTAAATATAATGATCCCCTCTCTGTATTTTTTTTTTTTAATTCAAAAATTTTAAATAAGAAAAAGTCTATCTTGTCCAGCACCAAAACCAGAAAGCAGGAATAGCTTTTATTAACAACTTCCCCAGAGACGTAGAAAACACATCACAGTGCTCAGGGGGTGTTCTCTATTGCAGAAATCTTCAGTAATGGGCAACAAAAAATTCAGCCAAGACATCCCCCTCTGTCCCCTCCACTTTTGCCAGTTTATTTGCAGCCCAGCAGGTCACCCCTCACAGAATCTGTGCACAGGGACAGCACAGTGGCAGGTAAGGGACAGTGACAAACACAGTGTGAGTCCTCCTCCTCTGAATGGATCAGAGGCCATGGGCCAACAGTGTCACTCTCTGGCCTTTACAACCTTTGCCAAGCTAAGCACCTCAGTTTCCCACTAGGGAATAGTAAAGTTTTGTATTTTGAACTCCTTGATGTCCACCAAGCACCTCATGAGAACCACCTGAGCTTTGACCTGGAGAATTTCACACAGTGAATTTTACACAGATTTGCCCTCTGCCGCCTTCCCCCCAAACTGTGGGTTTTCTCTCTCACATCAACACCCCTCTTTCAGCTCCTCAGTGCTACTCTCTCCAGCCAGAAACACAACACACCTTGTGCTCCCTGTTCCCCTGTTTCAAAATCCTACATCTTGAGACATTAAGCAAAGGTTTGTATTGTGGCCAACAAACCCTGTTAAAGGGTATTGAAAGCTTCTTCCTTTGCCATTAATTGAGTGAAGAGGAAACAGACTCTGCTGCTGTCATAGCACATCAAAATAATTAGCCTGGCTATAAATAGCTCAGCTTACTCACTTTTTGCTTTTCCTCTTTTTTAAGGTCAAGGCTGCAGCCAAAAGGAGTAGCAGCACATCCCAGAGGACCATCCCTCTCTTCTGCTTGGATTCAGGCAAAACAAGGAGTGCAGCTGTAATCAATGAACCCAAGGCCACATGATTACATCATAATTAGAGAAATAATTAGTCCCATTTAGGTGGGAAGAGGAGGGGACAGAGTGTTAGCAAGCCCACATCTATGCAAATTTACCTTAGTTTAATTAATGAGCATTTTCAAACCAATTTTAGCTAAACTGCCTTTGTTTTTGTTGGATGATTCTTCTGTATCGACTTGGCTCATTCTTTAATCACTTCAGCATTAAGCAGAGCTCCTACACGAGAAAAGCCAGTGGAACAAGCTGTGACACCAAGGCATTTCCTTCACCCTAATTAAAGGCTTTCAAACCCCACCTTGGGGGAGCCCTACCCTTGCATTTGCTGCACTGACCCTGTCCCATCTGCCCCTCGTTGGAGGTGATATCCTGAATATCCAGGCATTCTGAATGGCACTGGATCAGGATACTATAAAGATCAATAAAAGTAAGCAGTTATTACAGCTCTGAGCCCAGTGCAGACTCTTTTACTCTGCTCCTGGATGCATGGAATAGATATTACTTTAGAAAGATGTGCATTGCTTGACCCAAACAGCAGCCACACCGTGTTCTTTCACCTTTCCTGCTGGATTAGCTTCACCATCATTTTGGAATTGTCACTGTATTCCAGCAATTAACATCTTCAGTAGCCAACAAATCAAATCCACACTACATTAACGTATTTTATAGCTGCATTAATTAGAAGAGGTCCCTGGATTTCTGTGAGAGTGCTCTAATAGAGCTGATTGTGTGAGGTTATTGAATATCCCCTGAGGCTCATGGATGCACTCAGGTATTTAACAGCTTTTGGGTGATGTTTATTTTGTGCAATGCACAGCCTCCCCTCCAGACCACGAGCTGCACCAGTGGTGTATTTAGATCCATCCCCTGCCACTGCACGAGACCTAAAATATTCCTTTTCTTCCTTCCCAACTTCCCAACTCTTTGCAACATCATCAGTCACAGAAGCCTCCCTCCCCATGCTCGCTCAGGGCTGTGCAAGTGGGGACTGGAGCCTCCCTCCACTGTTCAAAGCAAAAGAAGATTTTCTGCAATCTTTGAATTTTCACGGGAGCCAGTGGGAGTTAAACATCCAGCTTGAAAAATATTTTTGCACTCAGGCAGGTCTGGCAGGTCTTCAAGTGGATCCTGACCTCCTGGCAGATATTTTTTCCTGCCTGGTCTCGCATGCAGCCATATTTTCCAGGTACACTTATCTACCTGTCACACACAATGATGTAGAGCCCTGAAGAAAGCAAAGCAGGTGATTACCTTTCCCCAGTCAAGTGCAGCGGAAAGGTCAGATTTCATATGAAGCTGAGGGGCGATGAAATGACACAGAAAATGTCCAGAAATAGAGCGTGGCCAGGCTGGGAGGGGAGCAGGGCTGCTCGTCCCTGTGGGACAGCACAGACACACCATTCATCTCCACACAGCCTCCTCATTGCTCTCTGCTCTTACATTCGGGACTTGGCTGCACTTTCACAGGAGATGCATTTTTGGGAAGGTGTGAATTAGGCAGGTGAATCATTTCCCTCTGCATGGCCTTCAGCCCCAGGCTCTGCACAGAGCCTCTGGCACCCAGCACCCACCCTGAGTCCCCCAAAGGAATGGAATTATTCCAGGCTTTTATGACGGAAAAGATATTTTTCCTCAGTCCCTCCCCCTTCCAATGGCTGGGGAGCTGCCACATGTTGTGTCCACAGTGCTGCAGTTACTTATTTTATTCTTGGTGGTGTGTTTGAGCACTGCTGGACTCCTGCAAAATCAGCACCTCAAGGGAAATAAATGCACAATCCTGCAGCTCCCTGCATTCACAGGAATTCTGTGCAGTCCCTCCCCTGAATGCAGTCGGGTATTTCACAACCTCTGTATCTAAATCAGGTTTTTCCATGCACTTTTTTTTTTTCTCTGAGTCCTGCCTGAACCCCAGAGCAAATTCCAAGGAGGAATTCTGACCCCTCACTAGGGCTTGAGCCCCTGATCCAAAGCATGAAGATCCCAGATCAGCTGCAGAAAACAGAAGCTCCTTTTAAAATAGTTCCACAGTTGAAAACAAGCTCCTGCTTTTGCTCTCCCACGTAATTTTTGAGTTCAGGATTCAAAGTGCCTTTCTGCACTCAGGGCCAGGCAGACACGTTTGGATGCATGAATGCCTTGGAGGTTGTGGGTAAGACCTCAAACCTGGAAGTGGTTATTCTCCAAACTGAGAAAGGAAAGTTCCTGAAGCTCCCTGTGATAAGTTGATAAGAAATAATGGAGAATTGTTTCATTTAAGCACAAAGAACAATTCAGCCATAGCATGACTTGTGATAGAGACATTGTGAAAGTTATCAGATGGACGTCTGAATGCTAAATCTTGTTAATATTGAAGAGAAATGTAACAATTGACTGTCCATGGTGGAATCTGGGCTTCCTGGAAGGATACCCACCCTGCCCTGCTGCTGCTCTGTGTTCCCCATGTCTGCCTCTGCCTGTCAAATGAGTGCCATGAATCACAGCCTGATAGCAACGTTGTGAAGAACTACTTCTTTCCTAGGGAGTCAGATCAATCCCACTTAAAAGTGAACTCTGTGCATGTGCCAAATATTTAGAGAATAAATCTCAAACCCAGGAGTGATCTGCTTCCTTTATCTCCAGATCCTGGTACCAGCACTGCCAGCATCTCCTGCAGGCCCACAGTGTGAGCTCATGGGGGGAATTAACAAAAATTATATATAGAATCAAAAATATATGCAGAAAACCCCACCAACAGCTAATTCTGGCCAGCTGAAAAAATCAGTCTATGATCTAAACTAGTCACCTAGACCTTTCCTATTGGAACTTTGCTTTCTCACAGGGTCCCTTTGAGCCACCCCCTCCATCTGAAATGCAGCACCACCACCTGAAGAGCTGGTTTCAAACCTCTTTAAGACCCATATGAAGAGTCTGTGCCCTGCAGCAAGTTTGGCAGTCAGCACTTTGAAAAATAAACTCAGCTCCAGAGCGATGATTTGCATAGTGCATGGTGCCTAAAATTAGCCTGCCTCGACTCCATCGCGGGAGGAAGTCTGAGTTGCCGCTGCAGTTTCAGGTTTCTTGGCTTTCAGAGAAATTCTCAGCATCCGAGGAACACAGACGTGGCTTCTGTGCAGCTCTGCTCCTCCTGGCTGGCACAAGCTGCATCTCAAAGCTGTCCTCCAGCACCAGCAAGAGCCTCCTTCTCCCTCACATGGGAAACCAGAGCGTGCTGAAACCTGTGAAAGCCTTATTTTCAGGATGAGAATGTTTGGGAGTATTGTTGGTAATTATTTGGAATGTTTTGGAATTAGTGAGGAGAGAAGGTGCTGCAGGTCACAAATGGTCTCTCCTGGGTGCAGGAAGGGTAAAACCTCCTTGAGGTTTATTTACCCCGTGAGACAGAGGCTGCTCAAAGCAGAGGGTGCTGGGAGGAGCTCTGCAGGACACAAACACCATCAAAGTTGGGTTAGGATTGGTGGTTTAACCTTCACTAGCTGCTGGATGAAGGTGAGATCCCCAAAGTGATTCTCAGCTCTGCCCCCCAACATCATTGCCTGAGAGCTCCTGTTCCCCTGCCATGGTTTAATATTGTGATTTGGCTGCCCAGAGAGCTCACATGCTCCCTCGCTCTCATTTAATTCTGCAGATGAACAGATGTCCATAGGAGGTCATGCTAGTCCACCATGGATGTCCCTGTCGAATTTAAATTATTCAAAAAGTCAGTCATCAGCTAAGTGCTAAGCTGTTGGGGCTTTTTTGTGGCTTCTTTTTTTTTTTAAATTTTCAGCTCGAGATGTGGCTATAGCTTCTCTTCCCAAGATGCATAAATAATTCATGCAGCTGTGAAGTGGGATCACTCAGGACCTGTGTGCAGAGTGCTGCTGGCTCAGATCCTCCTCTCACCTCCTGCACAAGCCCAGCTCAGCTCCCATCCTTCCTCCTCCCTCTGCCAGGGTCAGGCCATGAGCCCTCAGGCCACATTTCTCAGGGTTTTGGTTCCTCTATCCCCCTGAGGTCCCAGATACCTTTGAATTCAAGATCACAGCTACCAGAGGCTCGTAGCTTAACGTTTGTATCAAATTTGTGCAAAATAAACTTGCTGCAGCGACAATCCAGTGGAGTACTGGTTTTCATATTTTGTATGAACGCAAGCCAGCGACTAATTTCATTTTCTGCTGCGTTGTAGAATTGAAAGGTAATGATTCACCCTTAAAAATACATTTTAAATGATTTAGTTACTAGTCTGACTACAGCATATATCTCATGGAAGGGGCCCAGGGTGAAAGCTCAGTGATGTGCAGTGTCCTGGCTGGATGCAATTAGGAGCAGAGCAGCCCCATGACGTGAAATCTGATGATACATTGAACTTCTGACCTATAGGAGAAATCTGATCATCACCACCCAGCTTCTTCTTCATTTCAGCTCTGCTCAGGAAAACAAAAGTCTTCATTCAGCATTCAATTTTCTCCACCCTTCACCACTGGAATTTTTATATGAGCTGAATTAAATATGCCAGACTTTGAAGGTAGAAGTCCTTAGTGGCTCAGAGGAATCCATGGTGTCTTTCTGTTTCTTTAGCTATTGTCATGAAGCCTTGTTCTCTTGTGATGAGGGTCCACAGGAAAATGAGGTGCTGCTGTGTCCAGCTTCACTGTGGTTTGAGCAGAATAAAATACTGGATTATTTTTTGTCTGAACCAGAGGCAGTCATTGGGTTTTGCCTACTTTAACCACATTTTCTGCTCTGAAGTTACTAAACACTAACCCTGAAGTCCTCATTCAGGATTCCCAACATCTGAGGCAAGGTCTGACCAGGCACAGACTGCCCTGAGTTCAATGCCCACACAGAGGTGGTGATTTGGGGTGGAAGAACCCCACAACCTGCAGGGTGTCACTGCCACGGGGCCAACACCTCTGCAGCATGGTGTGGAGATAATCAGACCTTAAAAGCCCTGTCCCCTTGGCTGGATGGAGGCCAGCTCAGCAGTCCTGCTTATCTGAGCTCCTGCTCAGCCTCAGGCACGTTGCTCTCCACTCGTCCACGACTGAGCCAGGCGTGTGTGAGAGGACCAGGGCTCTACCCAGCCCTGCTCTGATAAGCTAAAAACAGACTGAAGGTCTAAGTCAACTGCACTCGAGCATGTGATAAAATTCTTTGCTAAACTGGGGCCGAAGTCAGTGTGCTCTTGGGGTGGAACTCAAATAGCTGCTCTTGGAGGAGGAAGAGCAGGCGCGAGAAGGGAGCCAAAGGTTCTCCTGGGGTGAGTGGCCAGAGCCTGAGCAAATGGGGAAACGGCCTGATCCAAGGGGAGGAAGGATTGTGTGGCTGGCTCTGTGGCCATGGCTTGGGAGGAGGAATTTCCTCGTGGGAGCATTGCCAGGAGGGTGAGGAAATCGCTGGCTTTTCCAAGCTGAAGCAACTCATGAAGGAGGGGAGAGAACAAAGGTTCTGTGCTGTAGGCACTGAGACACTGAGGGGTGATTTGGGGTGTGGGGTCCAAAATAGCACGTTGGCTTCAGACCTTGAGAGCTCTGAAAGGGTGAAGTTATAGAGCTCATCTCTCATAAATATCTGTGGTTACCACTCAGGTCTACAGCAATGGCTTGTGTGGTCAAGGATAAAAATAAATCTGGTCTAGGATACCAGCCCCAGATTTCATCCAAAGTTCTGCAGAACAAGTGTTAGCTGAGTCCCTGGAGTTCCCCAGCACACTGAGCTGCTGCTGCTGCTGGACTGCCTGTTCTCTCTGTTTGTGCCTCTTTTGGAGCTTTTGGTCTCCTCACCCTTCTTGGTTCTGAACCTTCCTCATCATAAAATAGGGGAGAACTTCTGTCCTTCTGAAAGGATTTGTGGGAAAGGCTTGGAAGGACTAGAAAGAAATGGCTCAGGCTTTTGTCCCTTTTTGGAAAATAAGTAAATTGCAATCTGGACAGGGGGGACCTTAACTTCCGAGGAAAACACTTCAGTACATCAGGAACAACACTCTGAAATAGGTAGAGCTGTGTTTGCAAGAACCCAGCTTCCCCACTCCCAAAGACACTTCAGCTAGAGCCAGAAAATCTGTGAAAGACAGAACCAACCAACCTCCCCAAAATGCATTCCCTCCTAAGGGGGCTTCTGGGCACTGTGCTGGCTGACAAGAGGCTCAGAGCTGTGCAGAAAAGCTGTTTCTGGAGATATTCCTACTACACAGAGGGAAAGAAGATTTCATGCCTGAAGGATCTCCTTGATTACATCTCCATTTCGTAGGCGCCATCTACAACTGGTTAGAGCCTAAAAATGGCAATTTCTTCTGCTCAGAAGAGACAGCAGCCTCTTTTCTCTCCTTATACCAGAAAAAATAAAAGTTGTTTTGAACTGACTCTTCCAGATAAATAGCACTTAGAAGTAAGTGTAGTGCTCATGATGAGCCTCGTGTAGGGATTTGCAGTCACTTTTCATGCCATAGATCACAAATTAATTAAGAAAATCTTGTCTCCTGGAAACTCTTCTATTCACAGTTGCATCAAATCACTGTAGCAGTAACTTGCATGGAAAAATAACATTAGGGATATTTTTATTTTTAGCTGTCTTAATGAAATATAGCAGATGGAAATAAAGAGGAGAAGCCCGTCCTATGTGACTAGCCATCTGTCTGGGGATCAGCAACAAGTGTTTCATGGATCACAGCTAGAAAATTAGTGGGTAATTAACGTCAGTCTTCAAGCTACCTTACAATTCTTCACACTCATTATTCTGCTCCACAGAGTGGCTTTCAAATGCCACTCAGAGCTTACCCAGCCGTGAGAGATGTGCTCCTAGCACCACCCCTGGCTTTAGAGCCTGAACCTGGGGCTGAGCACCAGCATTCCCTGCTGATGCCTAAAACAGAGCTGCCTGCAACAGAGGCTAGACAAAGTTAGAAGAATAGAAACTAGAGTAATTTATTAAAGGCCTTTAGGTACATTTAGGGCAGACAGAGCCTACTCAAGGGGCTACACCCAAAATGGACACTGAGTCATGAGTTCTTCACATTTTATACGTTCGGTCTATTCAACATATTCAGCCTTAATCCTCCAATTACACCTTCAGCTGATGATGTCAGTTACCCCAAGCTTGCTCCCCACAATTCACTGCTGTTTACATATTTTAGGACTCTGAGGCAGTGAAGTGTCTTTGGATTTTCCAATTGAGAGCAACTGTTTTGTCTCAAATTCTGGGAACAGAGGTTTCTTGCACTTTATATGAAGCCTAGAGCTACACACCAGAGCTACAGATACATGAAAGATAGAAGCTAAAAATCCTTAAGGAATCACTGCCAGCCCTTTCTCCCTCCCTCTCACACAAAGCTCTCAGTGATTGTGGAGAATCCACTTTCCCAACTATCAAGATTCCCAGGACTATTCCAGTCAATCTAAATTTGCCTAAAAGATATTCCATCCCACCCTCGATTCTCCAGCACACCAAGCCCTGGGATTTGCACTGGGCATGCCATGGAAACCAGGTTCCCAACTGGAGCACTGAGTGAAGAGCTATTATCCCAAACCAGTTCCTAGTGCTGGGTTCATTCCTGGCGTGTGGCTTTTCCAGGTCCGTTGAGTAGCCGCTCTGGAATCTTGCTCTCCAAACCCGCTCAGATGGCTTCCACTGCCCTGCTGGAGGAAGCCTGCCTTGTTTAATGACATCCTAAACAGACACACAATCCTGAGCACTGCAAAGGTCAGGCAGCCTGAGCTTTTGGAGAGGAGATGCTTGCCCAGTGTTGTCATCGCTACACCCTGGCGGTGCCACACATGCTGCACTACAGCTCCAGGCTGCTCTCCCCTTCCTTTTTGGGAAAATCAATGCCTTCTCGCAAGAAAGGTTTTGTATTTCACCGTCACAGAGTGCTGCTTATTCTTCTCTGGTAACGGGATATTGTTATCAGGCTGTTTTAACTTTGTTTATTACCTCCATTCCTCCAGCTGCTACAATTCACTTGATACTGGTTTGGTTATTTTTGTGCTTTGATTTAAGAACAGTGTGCTCCAAGGCTGCACTTAAAGAAATGCCCAAGGAGTGGAGCCAAGGGAGTCATCAGCTTATTTACTGGGCTGAGCTGAGCCCTACACGATGCCTAAGGAAATAACCTCTCTTCCTGGAAATCCATGGATAACTGTTAAACTCCACTGTATGGCATAAACATAATTAATCCTCACAAACCCCTGGGCATGCAACATCTGAACGTGACAGAGCAGGTGGAAATTGTGTTATTCTTCATACAGGAAAATTGGCCCCACTGACAGAGCTTAAATCTAGGAAATCCTCTTTGTAGACCTGCTTGGGTTTTGCCTGTGTCTATTACTTTTATGGCCCTTTTTCCCTCCCTTCTGAATGAGTAAGCAATCACAGTTTGCTGACAAATGCCAAATATTTGCAAACATGTTTCAGTCTGCCCTTTCCAAGCTTGAAGGTAGATTTACAAGTCATGGAAATGTTCATTCTGCATCCACGCCTTCACCATCTCCCCCTCCTCCTTCCAGCCCTCCTCAGGACAGCTGAAGGCATTGGTGGTGGAGCCACTGGTTCTTCCCATGGAGGGAATCAGGGCTGGGCTGGGATTGGGATGTCAGCCACAGGGATGCCATCCATCAGCCCCTCCCTTCCTGCTTTACTCTGAAAAAGGAGGAAATTCCCTGGCCTTACCTTTCCTTACCCACTGATCTCACCCTGCTCATCGACTGAGGTGTAAATTATCGGGGCAGATGTGGGGCTGGGTGTGTCCTGCCTTCCCAGGTGAGCCATCCTCTGAGCTGTGTCCCCACGGGATGGTCAGGCTCACCCTCCTGTGCTCCTGGCTGGTTGGACATGTGTCTGAGGGGGTTTGCTTTGGTAGAGCTGATCTGCCTCAAAAACTGGGCTTGTGCAGCTTCCCCTTCCCATAAAGACCATGACGATGATCCAATTAACACACCAAGGGCTGCTGGAGACCTGCCAAGGGAGAGCTCAGGAAATGCAAAATTCCATTTGCTTTTTAATTAAAAAAAGAATAAAGAGATGATCCTGAAAACAAGCACAGACGCAGTGTCATGTGCCTTCTGTGCATCCTTTGCCGTGGCCCAGGTTCTGTTTCAGTTCCTGGGCACATCTGGGCGTGCACATCTGGAGGGGAGAGTGAGCATCTTCTGCTTTTTCACTGCCTGGAAGCTGAGCAGGCACAGGAATGAGTGTGCAGAGGTGCTGCTGCCCAGAGAAGGGTGATCCCCACTTGGCTGCACCCTGAGAACATGTACAGCCAGAAGATTGACTTCCCTGGTATTTTATACCCAAATTAAGGTAGTAAAGACAGCAGGGTGGCTCCAGATGTCTCCCTCATTTCTTCTTTTAAAGTTTCAAGCAGCCAGAAGGTTGCACAGAGACCAAGAGGAGGGGAGTTTCTTCACGAGCTTTACCTAAGCCAAACTCCCCCACAGCGAACCCAAAAGTCATTTTGGAAGAGCTCTTGGCTCTTTGCTGTGGTTTCTGTCTCAAGCCCAGGAACAAGGCTGAGCCTTTTACAAGGCAGGCAGCTCCCTCCTGCCAAAAGGGCTCCAACAATGAGGCCAAGCTCAGAGCTGGCCAGAAACCCTGCCCATGTGCTGGGGTGGTCACAGCAGGGCAGAAGCCTGAACCCACTGGTTTGAAGTTATTTGGGGGTTTGGGCACACACTTGTGGTGTGCACAGCCCCAGTTTGCCTCCCAAGGACCACGAGAATCCTTTGCCAGGTCTCACTCTACCTTCTTTTCCCCACTGTTCCAGCCTGTTGTCAGTACTTGCAGCAGCAGTCAGAGGACACACAGAGTTCATTTCAAAATCCCCCTCTGCTCTGATGGTGGAATTAACCTCCCAGCTATCCAGGAACTGAGAACCAAACCTGCTGTCTCCTGACACACAGCACCACCATCCTCCCTCTGCTCACTGCCATCCCACACAGGGAAACCCAAGCCTTTCCAGGGTGTGTTTAACCTGCAGCTCTGTCTGCCTGTAGGGAGAGGGCTGGGAGTTTTCAAATGACACCACAGGGAATTGGCTGCTCAATTCTAGCTGTGTTTCAGGGGATTTGGTGAATAACTCACAGCCTCTTTTAAGGCTCTCTCAGAGAATGGCAGTGGAGATGAATTTGCAGGTTGTCCACAGAGGCAGATGGCTGAGGTTCATTACAGCACCAGTTGAATGTTTTTTATCTCATTCATTGTCTCATTCCAGTTACTCATTTCCCCTGGAAACCCAAAGACTTGGACACATGAGTTGGCTGGACAAGGTTCTTCTTTCAACTGTCGTTCTCTGTTTAGGAATAATACCTAGAAATATCTTTTCCTGCAGAGCCTTAAGCCTCCAGCCAGGGCAAACAACTGCTTATTACAGGAGCTGGGATCCAAAGTTTACCACCATTCATGGGGAGCTGGATCCAAGGTTTTGGTTTGGCTGATGATAAGAAAGGCGAGCAAAGCTGAGTAAACCCAGATCTGAACCACTCCCAGTGTCCATGGCCAGGGACTGGGCTGCTTCCAGCTTATCTCCACAGAAACCCACGGCCTGAGCTGCAAAATCAGCTCTGGAGCACCAGAAGGGTTTGAGTCAAAATACATTGCTGTTACTCACACTAAATAAATATGTGAAGCAAGACCTGCTGTGCTGAAGAAAGCTGCACCTGAGCGGTGATGTTGGAATTGCTGAGCTGCTCCCTTGGGATTTGCACCCTGGGCTCGCTGGGTGCTGCTCCCAGGGGATCCCAGCTCCATTCCGGGCTCCTTGGAGAGCTGCGAGTGCTCCCCAGGCTGTCACACAGCCCTCTCCCAGCTCGGGGTGACAAACAGCACAGCTGGGACAGCCGGCAGGGATGTGCCGGCAAGGACAGTGCCATCTGATCCCAGGAATCCCAGCCGAGCAAGCCCCGGCAGGATGGCTCAGCGGGCTGGAAAGGGCAGGGAGAGGCGCTGGGATGCAGGAGGTGACCCGGCGGCTGGCGGGATGCTCCCGCGGTGACAGCACAGCTGACCCTGCTGCCACCCCAAATCCTCCCCCTGATCCCTCATCTCGCCTCTCAACACAAACACAAACTGCCCTTTGCGGCTGAAGGAAAAGGGCAACCACATTTCTTGTCTCTGTCGACCCCACCCTGACCGTCCCGGCGTCGGGAACTCAAAACCCCCCCTGTTTTGTGAAGCCTGAGGTGGAATTTCTTCCCTGCCTCGACCTTTTCATGTTAACGTTTGAGGACTGTTGTCATTGCAGCAACGGTAAGAACCTGTGGAAGGAAAACAATAAAAGCCAACCCCCAGGATTTCAGTCACAAATGGAAGGAGGCAGATGTAGAAAAGTGACTGCAAGCCCTCGCACAGATCAAATTACAGCGCAGAAAGCTCCATCCTACTCTTCAGCACTGAAAGTCTCTTCTCCAGCAAAAGGCACCTCCTGAGCTGGGGTGTTTCCCAAATGGAAGCAACTTCTGAGCTATGTTTTTGGATGCCATTCCAATGGGTACATGCATGAATGCTCTCCTGAACCTCTGCCTCCCAAAGTAGCCCTCAGCTAAATACCTGCCAGCTGCTGGAGCTGACAGCTCTGGGGATCCTTAAGGAACAGATCCTTCAGAACCCCCTGGAAAATCAAAATATAAGCAAACCAGTTCCTCCTGCTGTTGGTTTTACTAAAATACCACCTTCAGTTGCCAAACTTGCTGCCCTCTTTCTTAGGACCAGGATGATCATTAGGCTCATTGGGCTGGAGGATCAGGAAGTCCAGGTTCTTATCCCTCTTCCTCAGTATTTGGGAATTTACTCCATGGTCTTGTTTAGCCATACACTAAATAAAACCACATGAAAAAGGGAATATCCTTATCCAAGTGCCCTGTGCCTGGGGAATACAGGCAGAAAGACCTTGCCACTGCCACCCAAATTAATGAGGGGGAGGCACAGTGTGTGCATTAAATAACACTTAGCAGCCCAAAGGGTTAATTGCCCCGTTAACTTATTGCCCTGTTCATGCAAGGGAAAGAAAAAAGGAAAAGTGCAGAAAAAGGAGCTTTCTAAAAGCTTAAATTTGGGGCCCATGCCTTTGCTGAGCAGCTGGGCCTCCCACACTGTCTGGTTTGCAGTGAATCTCACCCAGGGACTCGGTGTGCTCGGAGCTCCCACTGTGCCCAGCAGATCTGTGAGAGTGAGAGTGTGAGTGCTGCACACCAGCAGCCCACGAGCTGCAGATAATTAGCAGAAACACCCTGCCATCACATTTGATCAGGAGAACCCCATGCTGATGGGATGTTCATCCTGATGTTCATCCCAGCACTGCAGTCATCCTCTGGCTGCTGCTAAAATCTGAGTCCCTAAAATCCCATGGGAGCACCCAGCTGGGAACACCTCACACCAGAGCCCTGGGCTTGGGCTCAGCCCTGGCTGCAGCAGAAACCAGCAGCAGGGGAGCTACAGCAGAAAAAAACCAGCACTAAATAAACCCAATCTCAGCGCCAAGGCTGGTACAAAAAGCCATAAAAACCTGCGACAATAAAAAAAGAAAAAAAAAAAAACCACATGGCAACAACAAATTGCAGACGCTGACGTGAAGGGGGTTTGTTTGGAAGAGGCTGCCGAAAATTCCCTCTCCTGGAGGCTGTCACATGTCCCGTCCTGGCAGGATTAGGGCTTGCACACACAAGCACACGTCAGCTTGTATTCATAGCCCTGAAATGTTCCTGTCAGTTGTGCACTCCAAATGCCAGCGAGCTCCAGGATGCTGCTTCCCCCTGCCCTGCCCACCCCTGCTGCTCCTCACCTGCCTGTTGCATCCCTCACCATCCCCTCCCCAGCCCCACCTCGGCAGATGCTGCAGGGGGAGAGATAGAATTCAGTCCAGAAGGCTCGCTTTGAGGTACTCAGGTGTCTTGCAGCACCCTGGATGTGTTTCCCACCCCTCAATTAGCAAGGGGGAGTGGCAGCACCGATGGGGAGGGTCTGACAGCCCCTGTGTCACCAAAACTGTGGCAAAACCAAAAATTCCCCAACACTGTGGCACGTCCTGGCCAGAACAACATCCTGTCCAGAAAATAAAGTAATGCCTTGACTCTCTAACATTAAAAATGTTGTTGGAGAGTTTTTGTTTTCCCCACAGTTTCGGTGGCACCTGTCTCTCTGCAGAGCAGACAGGATTCACAATGACACAGGGAAGCATCTCTCCAGGAACACATCCTGCAAAGGCTCCTGGAGTTCTGTGGATTTGGAGAGGACTCAGCTCCTGGTGCTCTTCATCTGCTCACATCCTGCTTGGCTGTACACAGGATTAAGCTGTGACTTCCCTTCGTTTAGCTTCAGGGCTGCAGGCTTGGTTTATGATGGTCAAACGAGTGTGATTATATGTTCCTACCCCAAATTCAGGCTGTGAGTCAGTGCTGACACCTCTGGGTGGGGGTCGTGGTGGTGGCAGTGCCACATGTGCTGGGGCAATGTGGGCACAAGGTCAGGATTAGCTGAGTGCCCACAGCACAGACATCCACCACCAGCCCTGGCAGTGGCATTTCCAGACGGCTGTTCTACAGGAAATGCCTCGTTATTCCATAGGATAACAGCTCAGCACACCCAGCCTGTCAGTCAGGCCAGACTCACAGCCCAGCAGCTCACACGGAGCAGCAGGGCTGCTTTAGCTCTCTCCAAAACCCCTTCATTCCTCTGCTGAAAGCTTCAATCCCTCTGGTATCCTTCAGAGAGGGCAGGATGGTGCAGAGGGCTGGGGTGATGCTGGAGAAGCAGCAGGAGGAGCAGCAGGGATGGGAGGATGAAGGCACTGCCCAGGTCGCTGCTCCAGGGAGGGTTTCCCTATGGATGCCATGCTGTGTGCCTGCTCTCCAGGCAGCTGGGCATGGCTATTTCTGTCCCCTGTCGGCAGCCAGGAGCCCCGGGGTGTTCCTCTCCCTGCCCTGCTGTGCCCCCAGGGTCAGGTGTCCTCCCTGTGTCCCGTCCAGCTCGCTGGGCCCCTGCCAGAGCCCTGGTGCCAAGGGAGGGGTGGCACAGCACCCAAATGTGTCCCTGAATGGAGCTGAGAGGGACAGGGGAGGGCACAGAGTTATCTGACTCGTGCCCGTGTCACCCTGCTGCTCCCTGCCCTCCCTCTGGACAGTCCCACTGGGCTGGGAGGACCTCACTGGTGTGGGATGTGCAGCAGGATGTGTCCTGCCTTGCTGAGAGCTCACAGCTCAGCCCTGCAAACCCCTAAACAAAACCCCCAAACCCACACAACCCCTCATTTCTGTATCCCCAGCCGTGTTTGGAAACAGAGACAGACCCACCCTGGGCTGGGTTTCCAGCAGAAGTGGCTGTGCCTGGAGAGGAGGGGCTGTGCTGGGATGGGGCTCTGATTTGGGACTCGTGATCAGCCCAGTGTCAGCTGCTGGACTAGCAAAACTGTGACTGTCCCCCACACCAGCAGGGTTTGTCCCCTCGGGGGACAAAAATACATCCCCAGCTGCTGCCCACCTGGTGCTGGAGATGGGTTTAGGAAATAGCGATAAGAAACTGAAAATCAAAGGCTGAAAAGAGAGAGATACGGGGCTCAGACCAGAAGTGAGAGCACTAAAAATAGTGGTGATCTGATCTGTCAGAGCTATAGGTCATAATTAAGCACTTGAGTGTCTTTGGGCATCGAGCAAGTGCCTCTCCAGCAATTGGAAACTCACGGGGGTTTAACAGGAGAGACGGAGTGTCCTGGGATCCTGGAATGTCCTGGGCTCCCCTCTGGACACTGCCAGCAAGAGAGGATGTGTGGCCAGAGCCCTGAGGGGCTGGAGCCAGGCACTGGTGGGCACTGCCCCACTGCCCTGTCACCCCTGTGGAGCTGTGGGGTTTGCCAGGGGATGGAAGAGTCTCTCCTGCAGCGACAGGAAAGGGCAGGAGTGGGAAGGCATCATCACCCTGTGGGGCACCAACCCCACTGCTGTGCCCCAGCAGCTGCTGGAGATGGGTGCACAGACCCTGCAGGAAGGCTGTGTGAGGCACAGGCACAGCAGTATCGCCTTGGTGGAGGTTTGGAGAGGAGAAGTCACAGCTCTGAGACTCTCCCAGGCTGGAGATGATCCATGCCTGCTGGGCTGCTCCATCCCAGGCAGCTGCACCCTCTGTGAGGAGTTCCCAGCCCCTGGGAGTCTGGTTGGTTTGCAATCCAAGCTTTATCCAAACCCTGCTTGGTGCTCAGGTGATTGAAATGACTGAGGCAAGAGCTCTGGATGTGCTTATCCCTCACTGGTGGAGCCCCAGCTGCACCCTCCCAACACACCAGCATCGTGCAGAGAGCAGCAGGGATTGCCCATTCCTGGGGTGCCCCATGGCCCAGGAAAAGGTGTTTTTATCACCAGGGATGTGCAGGAGGGGCCATCAGCTTTGGTTCCCATCATGTTTGGTTCCCACTGGATTTGGTTCCCAGCCCTGCTGCTCTGCCCACCCCAATGTCCACCCCAGTGTCCAGCCCAGTGACATCATGCTCAGCTAAAAGGTGCCTCTCAAGCCAACTTCTGCTGCTCTCTATTTTCTGTAAACACAGAATACTGTGCCTGAGATTGAGTGGAAAGTTTCTTCTTCAACTCCTCCAGAAGGAGGATTATTTAGCTGAGCTGCTATTCCCTGGGAACCTTTGACTCAAGCGTTACGACATCGCGATAGAGGAGAAATTCAACACCACAACAGCCCTGGGCTAATCCCTTTTCTCTGCTGGGACCAGGAAAGCTCAGACTGGAATAAGGAAATTTAAAACCAGTTCAGCTCTAAGAATGAGTGGTAGTTAAAACCAGCATGAAACAGGCGAGGATTTTGAAAACAAACACACGACTTAATCAAACATGATCCTAAAAGAAGTTAAAGTAGCTATAACCCCAGTGCTGGTGCTGCTTGGAGTGAGAGCAGGCTGAAGGACACAGCAGCCTGTGATGCCTAAAGCAGGGTTACCTGAAACAGAGCATAGACAAAGTTAGGAGAACAAAAAGCAGGCAAATTTATTAAAGGCCTTTAGGTACATTTAGGGCAGACAGAGCCTACTCAAGAGGCTACACCCAAAAATGGGAGCCAAGTCATGAGTTCTTCACATTGTATAAGTTCTATCTGTTAACATATTGGACCTCAATTCTCCAATTACACCTTCAGTTGATGATGTCAATTACCCCAAGCTTGCTCCCCCCAGTTCACTGTTGTTTATGTATTTTGGGGCTCTGAGGCAGTGAAATGTCCTTGAATTTTCCAATTGAGAAGAATTGTTTTGTCTCAAACGCTGGGAACAGAGGTTTTTAGCACTTTATATGAAGCCTAGAGCTACACACCAAGGCTACAGGTACATGAAGAATAGAAGCTAAAAATTCTCAAGGCATCACCAGCAGGGGCTGAGCCTTAGGAGAACTTCATGGCAGAGTCCTGAGCAGCAGGAGCACTGCACTGGGGCTGGGAAGAGGAGATTGCTGTCCACTCTGTGGCCATGGCTAAGGGTGATTCCCCCAAGGGTGCCCCAGGCTGCACAGCTAGACTGGGTTTGAGTCAGAAGAGCTGGAAAGTCATCATTTTATTTTCTCTCATTCTCCCCTATTTTTGGCTTCAGATTCTTGGATGTCTCCTGCCTACTCCCCAAATATGTGACAAGGAGTAGGTTTGAGATAGTAACAATATTAAAATGAGTCAAAGCGCAGCTTGAGCTGAAAGTTAGCAAAATGCAGGATAAAAACCCCTCAGCAGAAAATAACCGTCAGGTAGGCAGGAGATCCTCAGGAAAAGACTGGGAGCAAGGGAATACTGCAGGCTCAGCAGGGTCCCCTGTGCCACATGGTTTGGGAAACCTCCAGGGACAGTCACACCTCAGACTCTCCTGCTCTGCTCTGCTCAGGCTGAACCAAAACCCAGAGAGGGATGGGAATGATCCCAAAATACAGGCTGTGAGGAGAGAGAGAGAGACAGAAAATAAATAACTCCAAGCTATTAAAGGCCAATAAGATCGTGCACCTTCCACAGCCATCAAACCTGCAGAAATAAAGATGCTGGCACTGTTGAAAGGGAGGGGACAAGGCTGTGTCACCATCAGGGGATGTGGCACTGGCCAAGTCCCTCGATTACAGCACACACATACCTGGCAATGCCTCGTTTTTTGCTTATGCCCATCCTTGCTCTGGGGACATCCCTGGGCTTCCTGTGGGGTTCACCTCCTGCTCACAGGGTGAGGAGCTTTCCCTAGCACAGAATTTATGTCAAGAGATGATCAACTGGCTTATTCCAATCACAAAGTATTTTTATGTTTTTAACCAGAAGCTATAAAAATCCAGGAAATGTGGATTTGTGGCCTATAAAAGGTTTAGCTTGAGCTATGACCTACGGATTTATGTAATTCACTACTGGCCTTAGAGAGGTCTCCAATCCCAGAACCCCAGTGAGCTCTTTTTGGGGCATTTCTTGATTTGGGCTCTGTTAAAGCCCAGCTGGGCAGTCAGGTGGTCAGAGATGGGAGCTTGGAGGGTGGGTGGCACTTGCCCCATGGCACAGGAGAGCCAGAAAGTGTCACCCTTCAGTTTCTCATGAGGGCTGTGGCTGTGCCAAGTGTGAAAAACCCACTCCAGTGCTGACCTTTGGTGTTTGCCCTGCACAGGAGGTGTTTGCTGGTGAGATTGCTCCTTCCCCAGCCCTCTCCTCCCCTCCCCTCCAGCTGGCAGCCAGTCAGAATCTGAGGAGATGAATGGAGCAGGGGGGTCTATCCAGGTCCTGGCTTGCAGCAAGATCTGCCCCAGGGCTTGGCAGTGCTTCTGCTGCCATGCCAGAGCTGTGGGGAGACTCTGGAGCTTCTCTGCACCACAACCACTCTGATGCCATCACCACCTTGGAGGCTTCCCTGCAGGTTCTCTCCTCCTCCAGACCTGACATTTTGTTCCATGAAGGAGTGACACAGAATCATGGAATGTGCTGGGTTTAAGGGACTCACAAGGATCATCCAGTCCAACCCCTGGCCTTGCACAGACACCCCAACAATCCCACCCTGTGCATCCCTGAGAACATTGTCCAAGTGCCCCTGGAGTTCTGACAGCCTCAGGGCATGTGTCCATTCCCTGAGTCCCTTCAGATCCCTGGGAACATCTCAGGGTGATCCATGTCTAGAGGGAAGGCAGGGTCTGCAGCAGCAGAGATTTATTTAGTTTGTGACGAGGAGTGACGAGGGCTGCCCGAGCAGGGTGTGAGATACACCTGAAAAATGGAACCTGTACAAACCAGAAAGGGAATTGCAGCAGCTGTGGAGTTTAGCAAAACCTCCTGTGTCTCTTGTCCAAACACCAGAGCTTCCCTGGAGGAAGGAGTGCTGCACACTGTGCCCTGAGGCCAGCATTTGGGCGTAGAGAAGCTGAAGGACCAAACACCAGCAGCCCTGAAGGACCTCCAGACTGCCTGCCTGACCTGCAGCTCTGCTGAACCAGGGCCATCTCAGCTGGTTTTTCACTTTGATTTTCTTTTTTGGGGATCAGCCTGAGAACAGACCTGCATTTGATCACGTATTAGACAGCTGCCCAAAGCAGCACTGAGCACTGAGCAGCACAGTCCAGCCTGGGATCAGGCAGTGCAGCTGCTCAGGGCACAGAGAGCCCAGCAGAGTCTGCTTGAACCATGAGAGGAGCATGGAAACTGCCACTTCATCAGCAGATAAAGCCCTGCCAGTGCTGCCTCCTTCTCAAAACACTCCTTGGGACCTTTTCTCATTTCCTTCACCTTCCTATGTCTGATTTCAGATCACACCTCACACTGCTGGCAAAGCTCTGCTCACAAAACAGGAACACATCAACACCCTGCTGTCAGTGCTGCTGTCAGCCCAGAGCACTGCTGGTGGCTCAGCAGAGCTTTGGTAAAGTCTCCATTTCTCCAAAAATTCTCCTCCTTGGGAAGGTTTCTGACCCCTTGGGGTGATTTCCAGGCTGAGTGAAGTGATGAACCCTCTCTCCTGCCCCTTCACCTGCTGTCACCCCAGAGGGGCTCCTGTGCCTCCAGCCCCTCTGATGGACCCCCAGCAGTTCCAGCTCCTCCTTCCCAGGAGAACAGAGCAGTTGCAGGCATTTCAAAGAGCTCCTGAGCTTCCTGCAGAGCAGGAGGGCAGCAGAGCCTGGACTGGCAGGGTGTGAGGAGCTGTAAGCTCCAGGCTGAGCCCCACAGGGATCGTGGTGTGAACTCCACCTCAGCTGTGCCCTGTGCACAGCCTCCCCTCTGCTCACTGCAGTCCAGGCCAGCCTTGGCCCACAGGTGACGTTTGGGCTTTATTGCAGATGCAGGTTGCTATGGTGAAATGACCTTCCAAGCACCCTGGAAAGTTCAGAAAATGATTAAAAATTCTTGCAAAAAGCCAGTCCTCAGCTTGCTGTGCCCAGCTGGTGGCAGGTCATCACCCAAAAAGCAGCAAAGCTGTTTCCTCACCCTGTTTCCAGGAAACCTTTGCTCTATCCTGGTGCTCTGCAGTGCTGGCACAGCCAGTCAGGCTGTGCTGGGATGTTCCTGGTGCCTTCCTTCCCTCTGGAAATGTCCTTCCTCACTTTCTCTTCCCACAGGTGGCAATCTGCAAGGATGGGCACCTTGTGTCTGGAGCTGAGTTTGCCATGCTGAGGTGGGGAAATGGTCCTGTACCCCTGAGCATCCACCCTGCCTCCCTCCCTTCCTTCCTTCTCAGGGGGAATGAGACACAGGCACATCTGCAAAGGGCAGAAGAGCTTTTTTAGCTCCTGAGCACCCACACAGTGTTTATTTGCAAGTGACTCAACCGGACTCTAATGGGTTTGTGGAAGCTGCACAATTCACCTCTCTCTTATCTTGGGGATTTTCATTACCTTTTGGGCAATTTTGACAAGGATTCAATTTTCCCCACCCACACACACATCCTGCTGTTCTCTCATTGAGCACATCAATTAGCAGCCAAAAAAGTCCTCAGCACCTTTTCTCCCCTGGATTCAGCCTCCCCCACCAGCCTTGAGCAACATTTCCTTGTGCAGTTACCCACCCCAAACCAGGTCTGGCCTGAAGGACTGGAACTCTTCACACCTGATCCCTGTGCTGCTCATCCCACAGAGATCTCTGGGCCATCCCAGGAGCAGAATCCAAATGTCCCCAGAAGGGACAGAGCCATGTGTGGCACCTGAATCCCTGCAACAGCATCTGCCAGGAGCAGCCCTGCAGTGGTGGAACAAGAGTGAAGTTTTCTGTCATTCTCATCCAGAGAACTTTCCAGAATTATTCCAGCTGCCTTTACAAACCAACGAGCTCTCTGATTTCCTGCTTTTTATTCCTGCTGGGATGCAGACAGCAGCACCATTTTCCACCAGTCCTGTTGTTTCCACGAGGTAGAAGCTGATTCTTCCATCCTGGAGACACAGCAGGATCCAGGGTGACCTGTGGGACACCAACCCTCACTGCAGGTGCTGCTCAGCCCCAGCAGCCAGGATGGCAGGAGCTGTGCTCTGAGCCAGGGCAGCACCATCAGAGCTTTCTTCTTGGACTCACAGCAAGTGTCAGCCTAATATAAAGGGAGACCCTGAGCCTACAGAGCAGGCTTTGGGAAAGCCTGAGGATGACACCAGGATGGAGTTCTGTCATTGTCACCACAAGGAGCCTGGCTGGTGGCTGCTCCATCCCTGAGCCCTGCCAGCCCTGAGCCCCAGGGACATTGGGATCCTGATCCCATCTCAGCCCTGTGAGCCAAAAGGTGGAAGTGAAAAGCAGATGTGATGTCTGGGAAGGTTTCCAGTGCAGTTTTTTTCGTTGTTTTCTTTTTTCTTCCTCATTTAAGCTCCAAACCTGAGACAGTGTGGACACAGCAGCATTCAGAGCAGGAGATGGCAGAACCCCCAGCATGTCCCAAATCCCTGGGCATTGGAGGAGGGCAGGGGAAGGTCTGGGGTGGATGTGAGGAGCATCAGCACTCAGCTCTGCAGCCAGACCTGCTGCTGGCTGATGGATTTGGAACTGCTGTTCTCAGGCAGGGGATGACTGAAGGAAGCTCTTCCCATCCCACCTGCAAAGTGGCACAGAACTGCCCTGGAGGCTGGGGGAGCAGCAGGAAGGGCAGTGCTGAGGAGCAGCTGCTCAGCCCTTGCAGTGCCAGGAAGCCTCATCTCCCCCTGGATCCATCCAGCACCCAGCAGGACCTTTGTCTAAGGAAAGACAAGCTTCCCTTTTCCAAGAGTTGGGTGAATTGGCCTGGAGATCCCAGCTCCAGAGCAGCCAGAGGGAAATCCCACCTGGAGCAGCCACAGGGGTGAGGGCAGAGGAGCAGCTCCTGAACCCAGAGTGACCAAGAGCTTGGCCTCTCCTGTCCTTCCTTGGACACCACAGCTTCACCTGGGACAGCAGCTCCAGGGAAGCTGAGGCTTGGCTGCTGCAGAAAGGCTGGGAGAAGGGAATGAATGCTCCAGCAGGATGAATTTTCTCTCTGCAGGAAGGCCAGGAGAAGGGAAAGCTCCAGCAGGATGAGTTTTCTCTCATTGTCTGAATTGTAAGAGCACCATCTTGTGTCACAGCTCTGGAGCTTCTGCTCCTGGCCAGAACAAGCACCAATCCACATCTCTTCCCATCAGCTCCCTTCCCACCGTGGCCCTGAAGGGTTTCAAAAAGCAGGAAGCAATTTGCACTCAAAATAGGGTTTTTTTAAAGAAGTGTGACCACACAGAATCCCAGCGAGTCCTGCAGACCCTGCTGTGGTCCCTGGCTGGAGATCCCTCACAGCTCATTCCAGGGCAGAAGTAAGAGGCACTTGTGCATCAGAGAGCACCAGGATATTCAGCACCAATTCCAGACTGGATTGCTCACAGGAGGCAGAAAATGGGAGGTGATGGCAAAAAGAATCCCAGATTTTTAGTCACTGTTTATCCCATTGTAGGAAAGGGGAAATAGTCTCTCTCAGTAAGTCTGAGGTTTAACTTCCAGCAAAAAAAGTGTTTTTCAATAAAACCCTTCACACTGAAAAAATTCCTTTTTCATTATTAAGTGTATGTATTCTGTCCTGAACACCTCTTTGTGTAGGAGAATGATACAACTGAGGGAACTTTTTAAAAATCTGCCTCAGAAACAGTGAGTGCTTTTCCCATGATCCATGTCCAGTGCAGCAGGGTTTGGTGTTTCCAATGGCTCCAAACCTCAGTCTCCAAACATCATTTATAGCACTTTAGCCCAGTTCCCAACTCTGTTCTCATGTTTCTCTCAAAGCAGGATCTGAAAAATTCAATTACACCTGGACCTGAGGGGCTTCAGGGCTGCTGGAAGAGCTGAAACGTTTCCAGAGTGAAGATTTATGATGCTTCTTCCCATTTAATATATACACTCAGCCTTAGCACAGTGCAGTGTGTGAGCTGCCTGGGAATGGACATAGCCCCAGAACCTTCACTGTGAGGACAGGGAAATGCAGCAGTAAATCTGCTCTGGAGAGGCAAAAATCCTGCAGGAAAAATCCACTAAGTGAGCAAAAATCATGGTTTTTGTTTTTTCTAAGCACAAGGTTGATAAAGTTTCAGGTTGGTACAACAGTGGTAACAGGACATTGGGTGGTTCTCAGCCATGGGTGACTCTGGTGTTTGCACATCCAAGGCTGAAGGGTTTTTGTTCTGGAGGTTTTGAACAACTTCACGTGGAGCCTTCAGCAGTGCCAGCTGCAGTGAGAGTCACAGGGAGGGCAGAGGGCTCTGTGTCCCCAGCAGAGCTGGGAAAGGTCTCTCTGCACCAAGAGAGGATCCCCAAGCCCTGGGAACAGCCAGGGGCTCTCAGGGACACTGCCCAGGACACAGCTGGGACAAACATGCTGAGAAAGGGGCAGGGGAGCTGGGAACACGTGAAATCCTGGCTCAAGTCCTCATTCTTCTGCCTTAGAAATGCAACATTTCCTTTGCTGAGCAGGAAATAACCAGCATTTGAGCTCTGATGAATCTGTGCTAAAACAACTTCAGGAATAAATCCCACTGTCAGCATCTATTCCATCCGAGCTGCATTAAGCAGATCTTCTCCAGATCTGTATCCTCAGAGAGGCACAGACATCACAGCTTTTCTTCAGAGCTTTTGTTTGGGACCAGTGTGAGAAAACAGGATAACACCAGTCCTGGACTGACTCAAATACATCATTACCTGCATTGACAATAAGAATATTTGACTGTTAGTGTGAAATCCCCAATTACTGAGTCTTCTATAGCATCAAACTCTGCAAAATCAACGTGAGACTACAAAGAACACACTGACCCAATGCATGTTTCATATACATATTTATATATATTTCATGTACAAAGTTACATTCTGAACCCCATGGATTCAATAATAGAAATAAATACTGAAATAACTACACTGCTATATGAGCTCTTCTGCTCACAGAAAAGAAGCCTCAAGTTTTAACAGACAGCAAGTTTAACGCTGTAGAATCCATCTCAGATTACAGAGGCAAGTAAAATTCAGCGTAAAGTGTCCAACAGACAAAACTTCCAAAAATTACAGACCATAAAATGTTTAAAATATATGTTTAAAAGATTGAGAAATGTGCATCAACGAAATTAATAAAGGAAACTTAATCTTGTTAGAGGGCGGGAGAGACATTTAGTGTATAGAAAAATGCTTTGAGGTGCAACATAGGTTGTTACAATATGGCATAACCCTGTTAGAAAAGAACATTTAATTTCCCTACAGAAGAACTGCATTTGAGTTTACCGTGTCTTGTTTTCCAGAGCGAAGCCTTCACAAGACCTCACCTCAACAGGGCCACTTGCAGAGTGCTAAGTCAGGTTTAATCCTTTGGTAACTTTTATAATACTCACATGGAAATAAATATTCAGTTACACAGCATTTTTTTTTTTTAAAAGACACACGTTCTTTAGAACAGTTAGTAGAATAAAACAGATTTAACATTTGTTTGTTACTAAGGCAGCCTATGATAAAGTGTCTACGCTCTGTCAGCTCGATCCCATCGGGCGCAGGAAGACCTTCCCAAGGAATGGACGATGCAGCCTCACCCTCACCATGCAAACACCCCTACCAGGCAAGTCATGTGCTGCAGATTTTGTGCTTGAAATGTTTCCAAACTATTAACAAGCTGTAGCTATCAAGAGATTAGCTCCTATTTATATGATGCTTTAATCACGAGTGTAATGCATAAACACATTCTTGAGACGGAGTCCAGGGTGTATTGTCAGCCCAGTGCCTGGGCTCTGCGTGCTTCATTCACCCTTCAAAGTGACCTTAAGGGGAGTTTATACAGCCCAGAGCACTGTGATGGCAACAGGGACCCAGTTATCTACTGTACCTTAGGACAGGGGATAAAGTTCTTAAATGAGAAATACAGAGAAGTGCACATGCCTTTATCTACACCCACAGTGGAACACAGTTCAACTCTACTGTCTGCTTTAAAACCCTTCCCCTTTGTGGACAGAAACAATCAACCATTCTCTGAAATATTTGCAAGGGCTGGCCCACTGAGGTGGCTACCATGGCATGGTGGGCCAGCTGCATTTGGCAGAACACCAGGAACACACTTGCCAGGTTGCACAGCTCCGGCTGGAGCGGCGACGGCGCTCAGAGCAAACAACTCATCTCTAATAACAACTCAAACCCTACACAGAATCCAGGAAACACAATTGTGCGCTTTTTTTGTCTGAGAACATGAGAATGTGACAATCAACCAGTGAGTAAAAAACTTTGGAGGTTGTGTTTTCCAAAGAGAAAAAAAAAATTTAAAAAAAAAATATTGAGGAAATGGCAAGAAAAGCAATGAAACTGCACCACTCACAGTGAAGATTCTGCACAACAGTAAAAGTTTAGACAGCGTTTTTCTTAAGACATCCAATCCCATAAGTTAATTCAGATGTGCTTCATGTTCAGCATACATGCCTATAAGTTTAAAATAGGTCTAAGAGTGTTGACTCAGGTTATTTTCTGTATTTGTATAATTTTTAATAAGCTTCCAGACTTTATATTGAAGCCAAAGTACTTTAAGAGTGACGTTCAAGATGAATTTGGAAAGCAAATTATGAACAACATGCTCTCATCACTTTTGGCATTCTGAAGAGAAAAATACTACCAAGATATTAGACATCTTTAATAAGGATTTTTACTACATAGTTCATGTCCTAAATACATATTTACGAGAGGAACAGCTGTGTACAAAATATGTTGCTTAAAAAGTATTTATACATATAAATCTAACCAATAGACCTGAATGGAGATTTTCTGGTTTATCAGCTATGATATGCATTTGAAAAAGCTGCCTAAATATATATTTACACAATAGACCTCAGCTAATGTGTTCATTTAAAAAATTAAGAAAATATATAAACACATGTTTGCCTGATAGACCAGAACTGCTCCTATTGCATAAAAATGTTTAGGCAGTTTTAAAAAAGTGTTTCTGTATTTACTCCTCTGAAACTGTTCAGTTCTCTCACATAATCAAGTTACTAAATTTCTCTGCTCATCTGAACAGCTCCAGCCTTTTGGGGGCAAATGCTGGATGTTTATTAGAACCCCTCAAAACTTTTACTTTCCAGAGACTAAATGAAAGAGCAAATCTGGGTTTTTGAACATTCTGAAGTACAGAAATCATGAAGTGTTTAACTTAGGTCTGATACTAATGCAGAAATCTCAATGTAAAAAGGAAGACAGTCTTCAACTCACATTTATGGTTAAAAAAATAGATGGTGAGTAGACAGAATGTCAGCCTAATATTAGAGTCTCCTGACTTTCAATAATTTTCTCAATCTTTGTGTTACCTGATCATATTGTTGCTAAATTCTTTTTTTTTTTTTTCCTATACTGGGGTATGGAGCTACAAAAAAATACATTTTATACCTAATTATCTGGCACCACAGTTCCTTTACAATCTCACTTGGGTAGAATGTGTTTGTTTTTTTTTCCTGTACACTCTCAGTCTTTTCTCATGCTCTAATTGAGGTCTCCAACCTTCACACACGTAGTGCCTCATGAGTTTGACCAGCTAGGCAGAGAAGATCATTCTAGTGCTTAGGACATAAGGAGTTTAAGACAAGAAAAGAACAAAACATATCCCCTGTTCCAGAATTTTACAGTTATTTTTCCAATTTAAATCACCCTAAGAATACCCTTTGGAAACAGAGTTGTTCCATGTCAGGGAGATGGGAAAACATTATGCTCCAAATTGCTCATTACTGAGGGCAGCAGTTCTCAAACTTTAAGGTTCCATAGTGGAAACATGGTTTTATTTAAATATTTTCATCTTAATTCCTATACAGCCTCCTCTTTCCCCCTCAAATTCTGATGAATGCAACAAATTAAACCATGTACACTGTGTGAGCAAGATCTTCCAGGTTTGAAAACAAAGGCTGAAATACAGAGTTTCCTTTAGCCCTCACTGAATATTTGGATGAGTCTTAATAATCCATCCTTATAATTTGTCCATTTTTTTTAAAATACTCTGGGAATAACTTTGCTGTTTTACCCAATCCATTATAGAGGGAAATGAAGCTCAGTTGGAACAAAGCTGAACTCAAGTGAGACTACCAAAGAAGTGAACACATTAGATTGCTGTGGTACAGTAAAACTGTCTCAGCTGCTCACTGTGGTGTGCACACCAGCTGGAGAAACATCTGATTTCCTCACGCTGTTCCATGGAACAAGGGTGCAGTAAAACAGCACAAGCTAATTCCTGTATAGGTAAAGGGATGACAGGTTTGCAATATAAAGTTAAACAGCAAAGAAATGCTTCAACATCGTGTAGTGAAACAGGTTCACAAAATAAAAAAAAACATGCAGAAGCTTTTTTTTTTTTTTCTTTTTCGTTTTTAAGGTCTCCAGCTGCATCCTACAGGCTCACTCACTGCCACACATGACTTGCCACACTATCAAGTGACTCCTCTCAGCTTTGGCTACAGAAGGTTCAAGTGGTAGAGCTTCTCCCAGGAGTTCAGATTCTCCTCCTTCATCACCTGGGAAAAAAACAGCTTTGGTTGAGGCAGCCAATAACCAGAACACCACCAACACCACATGCAGCAAGACAAGAAAAACACTAAAAACACAGTAGTTGCCATATGCTGATATAAAAACATATTAAAGTCTGTGAATGTAAACAGAGCATGTTGCATAATTATCTCAGAGCCCAGTGTTCTGCTGGCCATTTTCTCCAGTTCTAGCCACAAAAAATGGAGGCAGTTTTGTAAGTATCTATGTTCTACAAGTTTCATTACTTATAACTCTTTAAGGTAGAGAAACCTCCTAATCTGCAAACTCCCAGGCAGACACAGAGATGGTTTTGCCACTAGAAATTGTTCTGGGATAAACACAAACATATAACTGCTCTGGAACAAGAGCTGTGATCAAGCACAAGTGAGACAACAAAACATTAGTGTCTGTGATGAACCTTCCCCCTTTTTTCCTCTTGTTCTAGTTATCCCAGTTTGTCACAACTCTGCCCACAGTGGCAAAGACAGCCTTGAGCATATTCTCCATTACAGCTCTTCAAAAGAGAAGAGCAGTTTTGTAGCTGCATCTGAACTGGGGGTGACAGGAGCCAGCTGGGACCAGAGGTGACAGACCAAGCACTGAACTGCACATGGACAGCCAGAGCCATCAACCCAGGAGAATGTCACCTGAATCAGAGGAAACAGGAACTGACCTACACCTTCAGGAAGGTGCCAAATCCCACTCTGCCTGGTGTTCTGGTTAGACTCCTTTGGAAGGCTGAGGGATCTAAACACAGAGTGGCTCTTGACCAGTTTGCTGGGCTAAGGCAGCACTGAGCTCATGGCTTTGCCTCCTGCCACAGGGACAGCAAACTGAGCATTTGGAATGTGGCTGTTCCAGCTGCCCTGCAGTGATGCAGAGCTTGAGCTCTCACTGCAGTGTGGCACACAACTGCCTCAAGCCCTGCCTCCCACAGAAATCCAGCAGGGTCACCCCAGGAACCTGCTTGGCACTGACTAGAGGGATGACAGGATTTGGGATGGCCCTCCTGGGTTCTCCTTTGTAGTGGTTTTTGTGGGTTGTTTTGCTGTCTGGTTGGTTTTGAAAGACTACAGACAGATTTAGGCAAAAGGTCAAATCCAGGCCTAAGAGTTGTGACACCTTTTGATGTAAGTTTTGTCAAGTGCAGACACCTTTTTATGCTTTTTGTCAAGGTCTCCAGCTCCAGATTACAAGCACAGAAACACAACAGCTCTCAGTTTATTTCCCCAAAAAGTTCAATTAAAAGGAAGATAAATGTTTGCACAAGAACTCTTTTATGGGCTAGCTCATGCAAAAGTGCTATCCAAGAAAAGCAGTGATCAAATAAGATGGGCATGCAGAGATAAGTGATCTACTTTATTCCTTCCCACTCAAAAATGAGTGAAGTGAGCATTCTTCACTTAACACAACTTGTTTTTATAGCCAGTCTGTGTATTTGAGTAACTAAGGACATGTTTTCCAGCAGTTTGAGACAGAAGATTAACCTGCCACAGACAGACTGAAAGCATAAACAGGAAGGTGGTACATGACTCCAAAGCAGGGTTTCAAATAAACCTTCGCACCCAGTCATCCCAGAGGTCATGGTTTACTGGGAGGAGGAGGAGGAGAAGCTGAAGGTGTGTGTCAGGATAAAAATTATGACTCTATCCCTGCAGTGTAAAGGCTGTATATACTGACCACACAAATGCACTTGCTGCAATTACAGCAGCAGTTATTATGTGGTTAATAACCTTGCAGGATGAAGTGTGACTCATTTAAAGCTCAGATTTCTTACCCATTCTGAAGTCAATGTATCCTTCTCCACCACTTATCACCAACATTGATTTTAAGGGACTCTGGTTGAAGGACTCTTGGGCTTGTTTATCAGCTGTTAGCTCTGTTCCACCACTACTCTGAGGGCAAACAACCTGACCTGGGGGAAAAACAGAACATATTTTTATGCCTGATATCTCAGAGTCAAACCCTCTGTGCTTGGTCATTGGGTGACAATGATTAAAGCAGTTGAGTGCCTTCTTAACAAGAGTTCACTTAGCACAGCACCTTTTTCACAGAAAGAAGCAAAGTCCTTGTTTGTGACCAAGCCCTCTTCCTCCCATTTACCAGGGCTGCACTTAGCTATCAGACAAGTCTGGTAATTAAAATACAAATCGTTTCTCAATGCACAAATTCATACTCTTGCTACCTTTGCCTAGACACTGTATTTAACTAAGCAAAAGAATGCAAAAAAAGAGAGAAACTTTTGAAGAATGGTAACAAAACCTCACCTGGTACTGCAACGAAGAATTTGACAGCATCCCTGTGGCCATGGAAGCAGAGCTGTGCATGTGCCATGGAGCAGTAGGGGATGAATGTCCCTGGAGTCACTTTGTCACTGTTCTCATCTCCATACACACGGATCACACTCCCCGGACGGTTTCCAGAGCCTGCTGCTGCTTTGTTGGCTGTGAAAGAAGAGGAGTTGTTTTCCACTTCCAAACACAAATTGCTGAAGTGGTTATTGGTTAAGAAACCTTATGGTACCATCTAAAAGCTAAAGCCAACTTAGATAAAAATGAAACAGGAGGGCAGCAATGCCAATTCAAGACAGAGCTGGAAAGAAAAAGATTGCATGCTTCGTTATTTTAAGTACATCAGAAAATGGAGCAGGATTCTTATTAGTCTAGCATAAACACCAGATTTTCAATGTCCTACTTTTGGGAAAAAATAATTTGTGAAAGGACTGTATCTTTCATAGAAAATAAGTACCTCTAATGTGTTTCAGTATGAGCAAATTCCATGTACTTAAACATGTAATTAAAGACAGTTTCATTCCAACTAATCATAGGGTACCCCCTTGCCAGCAAAAATTCTCTACAAGTAGCCACCTGTGGGCACAAAGGAGCTACCCTATTATCATTCTACATCTAGATTTTACTGCGAAGTTTTAAAATCCATTAAACCAGAGAAGTACTCATGCTAGACATACAAGCCATCTCCATTCCAAAGACTATCAAAGTAGTGAAAGAAACAGTGATTTGTAACAAGACAGCAAATGATGTGGATTAATGACAAAGTTATAAGATGTGGTATCACATTGGCTGGAAGAAAAACAAAGTCTGTATGAGAGTTCAGCTGCAACACAGGATGATATGCTAAACTGCTGAGCAGATTGGTGGCCATTTAGCAAACATAAAACTGCTGCAATGCAGTAACTGCAAGTGGAAAAACATTTAGGAACATACAAAGGGTAAATCTATAAGGAGTGGGAAACAGCCTCGAAGTGGCTATTAGAAGCCTGAAAATAGGTTTTGGTTCAGGATCTGCACTTACCCCGCAGCCCCAGTAAACGTCCCTGGTGGAGGATTACAGCTAGTGAGAAAGGAGGAAAGGGGAAATGGATAGGTATGACAGTAGAGGAGAAGGATTAATGAGAACCCACCACTCATATTTTGGTTTTTGATAAGGTAGAGCTTAAAATTTTAGCTCCTAAAAAAAACAATAGATATTTAATTACAGAAGATTCAATCAAAAGTCACAAAGAACAGCATCTTGTTATAGAAGTTTCAGTACAAAATGGACCACAAAAGCACTGCCACTGTCATGTGCTTTAAAGTTTATTATTGATTATCAACGTTTCCCCTTTCTCTCTTTCCTTGGCAGGAGGCTCCAGAATAATATAGAACAACTCATGTTTTCAAGTGCCTTTTTGGAACATCATCTGCTGCCCTGCTACTGAGACCCAGGGGTCTGAGAGATGCCACTGCTCCTGCAAGGATCTGACTGCTTTTAAAAACCATCAATATTCCTCACCAGGGCTCTCCACCCCACTATAAGGTTAACCCACAACCAACCAACAGAACTGAAATGAAACTGAACAGCTTTAATAGGGATTTCTTCATGTTCACTCCTGGTTTCAAACAAACTCCTCTGGAAACATTAAATTAAGCTTGACGCAAATGAAGAGCTATAATTTTTGAAAGCATGATTAAAGTGTCTCAAATTCGTGACAGGAAGTTTGTCCTTCCTTACTACATTCATGCAAGGCAAAAAAAAAAAAAAATACATTTACTGAATGGATGGACAATGCAATGGAACAATATGAGAAACAATGCATGTGTGGGCTGTTCAACAAAGCAGATACAACATGAAGAGTTTTCACTATTAAATCACCCTAGAACTTCACCTGTCAGGCTGCACTATTTTCTAGGTACCAACAGGACAATTAGGACTATCAAAGGTCTGCATTTAATTTGCTGAAACTTCTGTCCACCTTTTTTAACAGTCCCAGGCACAAGTGTTGAGGCTTTTTTCTTGTTTAAATGCAATCAATTTACACAGAGATTCTTCCCAAATTTTACCTATTTAAGATCTGTTTTGCCCTTCAGCTGGACTGTTCTTTTCTCCTGGGGTTCAACTGGCCATGTGTGAATGCTTCCTCTCCCACCCTCCTCAAGTAGTTGCAGCCTATAGTAAGAGTTTGGGATCTGTTATTCAGCAAATACCTGGATTTACATGGTTGGAATTTGACCTGGAAGTTAGTGTCCTGTTTGCAGAATGTGCTTACAGCTCCTCTAACTCTGAATGTGTCCTTCAAAGCAGACTGTGCTACTCCTGTTCAGTCCTTTATACCCAATTTGTGATGAATTCTCAAGAACTAAAGCCTGTCAAATTGTATTAGCAACAACACCAGCGTGCTCAAATCTAACAAAAATCTACTTTGTGATCACATGGCACTCAAAAATAACAGTAATTTGAAAACTAACAATGCCTCTTATAAGCAATAAATGTCTATCAATGCTGCTAATGCTCAGAACACCTCTAAGGCTTCGAAGTGTCCCTTTGATTTCAGGCCAGCTCTGCTCAAACTGCAGCACAGGAGATTCTGGAGATGTGTTATTTTCTCAGTCATTGTAACCACAATCACAGATTTAGATGCTGAACATCCCACAGGCCTGACCTGTTACAAACCTGAAAGAGTCAGACCTGGCAGTGAAGCTTTCTATCCATTAGCAAGCATCTGAATGGTGTTAAATACTCTTTTTTTGTGTGTCTACAGCATATTGCAGAGTGCTATTCATTGAGATTTTACTTACTTTCTGTTAATGGAATGGAGATGATGACACCATTTCCTGTTCCTACCCATAAACGATTACAAGACACCATAAGAGCTGTGATTCTCACAAATGAGAATCCCAGTTTACCAGTACCTAAAAACAAAAGATGCTTTTCATCAAAAATTATGAGCAAGAATAACTTTAGTTCTACAACAGAGAATCTTAAATCCAACTCCCAAATCACACAGACAAGCAATTCCCTCCCACTTCAGACAGAAACAAAGTAGGGGAGCACATTTAAGTTGTAAAGATAACCTAAAAGGCTACAATGCTGTAATTAAGGTGAGAATCTATATTGTAAAAATCTAAATTAACTATAAGAAAGCAAAAAAAGCTGTAACAGCTCCATAATGCTGCACAGTAAAATCTTTTGGAGCTTACCAGTTTTTAAAACAAGCAAAAAAAGTGAGTTTACAGATACTTTAAGGTAATAAGTTCTCATCCATTAAAATTAATTTCTTGTTCATTAGCACGATGAGGGGGGCAGAAGGCTGACCAGCCATGTCCAGTGCACAGCAGTGACTTGGGAAGGATTTCCCAGGGCCCAATTATCCATATTTGTTGTGTAATGTAGGTGGTCAAACTGCTCTTATATATATACTACCACAAAAAATCAGCTTATTAGGTTCCATAGCAATAAAAAATTGATATTTTGTGGGAGTTCTTTGAAAAAAGATATGTTTTTTCCAGGCAAGTAATGGATTCTTCCCATTTTTAGCTTAAAAAAAAGGCATCAGTATAGCTGATATATATCAGTATAGAAAAAGAGAAAGACTATAGTGTCTCTGCTAGTGCCTGCCCAACCCAACCATCATTTTCCTCCTTAGTCTGGAGATTTTCAGGACACTTTACACACCAGGTAAGATCAACAGACTAACAGATGACTGCAGCAGATAACCCATCATGCTTTACAGACTAAATTAGGTTTGCACAAACCGATTTAACTTCCTTTCCACCCAGCCCTGCCCCAACTGCCTGATCCCTAGCAGGAAAAGGAGGCAGCTGCCAGCAAGGAGACACCATTTTTGGGTGAACTTACCAAGCATTTTGCTTACATAGGGCTCAATGTCCACGTCCTGCAGGTGCTGGTAGGTGTGGGCGTGGTAGAGGCGCAGGGTGGAGTCCAGGCGGATGGACACCCACACACCATCACCCACCCACGCCAGCTGCCTCACTTGGCTCTCCCTCCTGGGGTGGGCATCAAAGGACTTCTAGGAAACATTGGGGCTCAAATCAGAAGGTGGAACAAAGGGAAGGGGAAGGAAGGTAGTTTTAAGTCGAGCATGACACTCTGATTTGCGAGATCACAGGGAGTGTTGAGCTTAGTTACAAAAACCATGTGATGCTGTAAAATTGCTGATTCCCCACCCTAAGTGGGGTCTCAAAGCTGTAGTTTCCTACTCTGTCTTCATTCACACATCTCATCCCAGCCTGCTAAAGCTTCTGTCTCCCTTGAACCTGGAGCTTTTTTGGTCTGAGATGCTGCTCAAGGTCCACATACCCAAAAAGTGCTTTTATTCCTCGTTCTGCCATGACTGACTCTCACAAACAAACCCACCTGTGCAAAACACACACTATCCACCAGCAAAACAACCCATCTCACTTTCGTATCAACTTCATTTCAGTTTTCCCATATATATATATTTAGAGTCTTCTTCACACAAACAGGTTATTAACTGGGTGATTGATCTTTTCAGAAGAGCTGAGCAGTCACTCTCAAAGGCCTGGCCCATGTCTCAGGCCAATTAGCAGGAGCTGAAGCACTACTATTGCTCAAGGCTTGCAGAAACCTCAGCCACTTTGTGCCCTTGAGATGACAGATTAAACACTGCAGATAAAACCCAGATAAAAGCTCACACATCTTGCATAAACTACTCTCTAACTGGAGGGTGCATTCAAGATTAACACTTACAAACCTCTAAAGTGTGCAAAGACACATTACAGAGGAGTTTACAAGTGGCTGGAGAACAAAATGAGGCCCACAGAGAATAAGATGGGGTCTGACAAGCTTGGCACAAGGACACTTTGCAGTTTCTGGCCAGCTAAAAGTGGAGAACTAAACCCTCCTAAAACTGGTTTCAATAAGTGAAAACTGTCTTATCATGGCTTAAAATCTTCCAAAACAATGATAACATCTTAAGAAAATGTAATACTATCTAAAACAAATTTGCTTGGTTACCTGTTTCTGTACTGATAAAAACAGGTGTTTCTGGAGTTACTCTGGAGTCTGAGCTGCAGCATTAAAGCGTAACACTGAATTATTTTAATCACCATTTGAACTTACCTCTATTTTCATGGCCTTTGGTTGAACAACATAGATTTTGTTCCTGTAGCCACACCAGACCTTGTCATGCACCACTGTCATGCACCGGATGGAGTGGTGTGGCCGGCCAAGGTCCAGGAGGTGATAGTTTGTCAAATCCCACTGACCATCTGCAAAAACAGGAGGAAAACAAAGAGCAGATCTAAACACAGGCTCCTGGGAATTTAAGGAAAATTTAGAAGTACAAGCAGCTATCTTTAAAGTATGATTTTTTTTTAAGCATTGCAAGAATCTGGGTAAGTTAATGCAAGTTTATGGCTAGGCTCCTCCTTAAATTAACAGCAATTAACATCCCAAATGCTACTTTTTCTAAAAAATAAAAGTTGTACAATGATCCAGGTAAAAACCCCAGCAAAACATTTTTAAATCAGCAAGTTACCCAGTGCTAAATGCTCTGCTTGGCTAGGACCAGTATATGTGAAAACAAACAGCTTCCCACACAGCAGCAGGCACTTGTTGCTTGGCTGAACATAGAAACGTTGGGCAGCAAAGATTTTTTTTTAAATATGCTGCAAGATCTTAACAAAGGCACCTGAAATCTAAAAGTACAGTTAACTAGAAATATTTCCCACGACGACCTGTAAAATGGCCACTGGGGAATATATCAAAATATGACTTTAAAATAGCATATTTCTTTGCTAAATGCTGTTAAAAACCCCCAGGTTTCCAGGTGTAGGAGAATCCTTACCAACTCCCCGGTGGAAGATGGCGAGTGTCCCATCCGCCAGTGCAACCAAAACGATTCCTTTGACATGTCTGGGGAAAAAGGAAACACAGCAGCACACACTGTTAGACTGCTCTGCTCCAAAGGCAGCTTTAAAGCAAGGTACAAACATTTCAGCATATTTTTTACGGTCTGTTAGCCCTAGTGTTTTGATTTCTACAATGCAGCTCAAGAGGAGGGATGTAACAAAGGTGTCAAAATCCAGGTCAGAGAGCTTGAAATCTACCTGGCTACAGTGCCTGAAGGAAACAGCAAGGATAGCAACCTGTAATTGTTTTGAGTGGCTACAGCTCATCATTTGGGCTATGTATTTCCAACAGGTAGATTCCTTTTATTTTCCTTACTCCCCAAACGTTTTCCACTGCCCCTCAAAGAGCATGCAGGCAGTTATGGCAACTGACATTCCCAATATCTGAGGAGGAAATCTAAAACTAAACTTTGAATGTATTTTAACGGAAATTCATTATGATTTACATGACATTCTTTCAGGACTTACACAATACTGAGAATAGAATCTTTAAGTTTAATGGCATGAACACATTTCCTCCACTGGGCCACTGACGAATGAACATACAGGCTGCAAAGACAAATCAGGAGGCATTAAAAGCACTACCAGGCAAAAACAACCACAAGCAAAACCCTTATCAACAAAAATCCACAATCAAAGGGAAAATAAATTTTCATCTTCCACTGGAAACTATGTATAGACTGAAAGGAAGAACTACACAAGCAACAGAATGGCTTTTCAGAGGCCTAAAGCATTACAAACTCCTTTGCAGATCCATCTGCAGTAAAAACGACAATATATTTTTTCTAGCATATTAAAATATTGAAAGTTATGGAATTATCAGACCATGACAATTTCTTGCACTACAAAAAAACCCCAGAACTTTTCTGCAGATGAAGCATTATCCACCAAAAAGGCCTTGCTAATCACCTACAATACTTCCTTTGAATTCTATAAGGCCTAAAAATGCAGCAAAGCATTCATGGTTTTGGCTCTCTTCAGATCTTCCTGCACTTAATCCTGGCTTGAGACAGTTATCAGGCCTGCAGGCACAAGAAGCAAGTTTAAAGTAATTATTACAAATAAATGTACCAAGATTAGCAGTTCCTTACCATCCATTCTGTGCTCCAAGCCACATGGTGGGTAAAAGGCTACTCATTTTCTGTGCTTCTTCTCTCACTAGATCTTGCTCATTGGGCAGAACTGCAACATCTTTATATAACTCTGACTCAGTACTAGAAAAAAAACACCAGTTAAAATACATTTAATGGACTGCACAGATTACTCAGGCTATAACCCAGGCATTTACTTCACTGCTGGGAGCTCCTACACTGCCTTTTGAAGTACATGAGGTGTTTAAAAACACACTAATGGCACAGGAAAGTGCACTATGGATGAAAACCCCAATAACAATGACTTTCCTCAAGTGGACATTTACTTCTACAAGGAAAATTAGGTTCCATTCAAGCCTGTCAGTATTGCTGGTATCTCTGGGGAAAGGCAGAAGAGAGTCACAAAGCACAGTCTTGCACCAAGACTACTTATGTAAACCTCAACACACTTCAGAAAAAAAAAGGTAGTGATTTTATCTCCACGCTAACTTCCTACATACATTATATTTCTCTCTTTAAATACATTCAAGAGGTACAAGGATTGAGACTATGTACTTAGGCTGGTACACTGGGGATGCCTCTGTTGTGTGCTGCACTCCCAAGGGATCTGTGAAGACATGCTCTGTGTAGACTCCAGTTTGTGCAATATCAGCTGTGTCTTCTCCTGTCCCTGCATTGACTTCTGTTGCTTCTGTTGCCTCCTCTGCTGTTGGAATGTTCTCATCTACTGAATTATTTTCAGTTGCAATATCTATGAAACAAACAAATTTGAAAATCTTTTAACAACTGCAACAGAATCTGCTATTGTTTAAAACAGCCAGAACTTGATACTTTGTATAGATGTGATAGCCAGGCAGTTACAATCTAGATCTTATTTTTCATCTCAAGAAAAAAAAAACCCACACAGAAATGCCCAAACTTTAGCAGGTTGCACTGTATAAATCAATGTCCAACCACTTCAAGTACCAACCCAGTGACAGAAGGCTCAGACTGGTATTTAAGTGATTAATTAGGACAGCAGTGAGCAAGTCCAACCACCACATATCCACTGACAATCATATCACCACACAGTTCTGCAGGGCATGTGACAGAAAATAATGTCTATAAAATAACCAGCTTCACTTAAATCTCTATGAAGACTCAACAAAATCCAAGGCATTTATTCTAGTCACTCTCTGGCAAGATCTGCATTCAAATATTAACTTAAAATCTCTCTTTAGACCAGGCACAAGAATTCTCTCAAAAGTGCCTGCAAGAAGCAGCTGCCTATTCCCATTTCATGCCAGCTCCACCAAGTTTTCAGCTACAATTACACAGATTTAGAGTGTTTGTGTCACCATGGCTCACACACTATTACACTCATTTCCAGCTGCACCTGAAGGTGTTGTACCACCCCTGACACACCTGCACTGTGTGTCACACACCTGCCCTGTGTCACACCTGCAGCGTGTGTGTCACACACCTGCCCCGTGTCACACCGGCAGCGTGTGTGTCACACACCTGCCCCGTGTCACACCTGCAGCGTGTGTGTCACACACCTGCCCCGTGTCACACCTGCAGCGTGTGTGTCACACACCTGCCCCGTGTCACACCTGCAGCGTGTGTGTCACACACCTGCCCCGTGTCACACCTGCAGCGTGTGTGTCACACACCTGCCCCGTGTACACCTGAGGGTGTGTCACACACCTGCCCCGTGTCACACCTGCACTGTGTGTCACACACCTGCAGTGTGTGTCACACACCTGACTGTTTCTCTGCCACAGGGGAGGCCCCGTTGGTGTCATGAGTGCCAGGCGGTGCCGTGAGCCCCTCAGCAGTGCAGCCCACCACGGTGATGCCCCCCAGCAGGCTGTCAGTCTCTGCAGAGCTGTTGCTGGTCATGCTGCCACACAGGGAGGACTTGTCCACTTGGCTGGAATCTGCTTCTTGGGATCCTTCTTCTCCTGCTGGGTAGTCTGTTTCCCTTGCCCCTGGAAGAGATGAAACTCAGAATCACAGAATATCCAGACCTGGAATAAGTAAGCTTTAAACTGAACGAGCTCTCCAGCAACTCAGATGAAACATGCAGATAACCCCTGTCAACAAGGTTATTTTAAGGTGATCAGCAAATGTGGAAGATGCTCTTACACAGCTCACAAAACAAAACCAAGATTTACATATACTGCACAACAATGTCATTCACTGTGTTTCAATCTGCAGTTTTCCAAATGGCTTATTCCTACTTTAATTACCTATTCCCATTTTAATATTAATTAATTTAATTAATTAATTTAATATTAATTCCTATTTAATTTTCCTCTAAAATCAGATTTCATAACAGTGCATGGTATGCAGGGACACCTATCTACATCTCTAAAAAGAATTTAGCTGCAATAGATCCTTTGTTCTGGAAGAAAAACTGTTTTTCTCGTGTTCAACTCTCTCATACTTTCAAAATGCACTCAAATGCAACAAGGATTCCCTCTGCAGGAAGCTCCAAGACTTGCTGCTTATCTTCAAGAGGTTGAAGAGGTCAAAAAAGCAACCAACATATTGTTCTTTTTGTGATGTTCACACTTCCATGAAATACTGACACTATTGCACAATTTAGAATACATCAAACAAAACAGTTCCCCTCGGCTGCTGACATCTCTCTGATTTTCTGTTAATTTAGGTCAGGAGGCAACTAAAGAGTGGAACAGGAGGGAAGAAACGCCATAGTTTCCATACAACTAAACACTTTCTTGTTGCTGTGCTACAGTAACATTTGATCACACTAAGTAACAAATCTGTGGGTTTTCATTGCACAAGGAAAGCTGAAGAGAAACAGTTCAAAAAGCAGGAGCTGAAACAGTGCAAGTGTTTACCTGGCACACTGGCAATGCAAAGCACATGGGAATTGCAAACAATGAAACTGTCCAGAATATTTCCTGGCTGGTTTGCATCAATGATGATAACTTTTGTAGCAGAATGTGTGCTAGTACAGATCCAAACTAGACTGGATAATTCTTCCTGATGTTTCAGTTCCTTCTGCTGATCCTGAAGGAGAATAAAGGCAGAAGTGAACAACAAGAAGGGGGACAAGGATAGAATTATTACCTGTGATCTTTTATGGTCTTACATTTTCACCTACAGAAATACACATAAATATGTGGGAAGTTAAATATCTTCAATGCCATTGTAAAATTACATGTAGTTACTGGTTCTTTGTGTATTTGAAGTATAAAGCTCCCCCATTTCATACTTCTATTAAAAATACAGAAAATATTATAATTATACTGCATAATTATACAGGTAGACCAGTACAAAATAAGAACACTATTGACATGCCAGCTGCCATACTCAGTATCACCACAGGTTAATGTGATATCCCAAAGCACTTCAAAATGAAGCCTTTGTTTTTATGTCCTTAATAAGAATTCCATTCATGGCAGAACATAAACAGTTCTGTCACAAATGGGTTTTAAAGGAGGCAGCACTGATATAAGCAGTACATCATTTTGATGTAAAATTGATTTGTTCCTGAGATTTGCCAGCAAGTGAAGAATCAAAGCATTTTTGTAGTTGGATTCAATAACCTAAATATCTTGGGCTAATGCCTACCCAAGAAAAATCTATTTGTTACCAATAAGCCAATTACAAAATACTTTATTACTCTACAGTTACACAGTAAAGATGTTTGCCTTTATAATTTATTAAATGTGCCTTGCAGTGCCCTTACCTTCAGCTCCTGGTCTAGTTTATCTAAGCTGCTCTGGGATCCTGTTTGCTGCTTGTTGCCATCTGCATCCACAGCAGTCACGTCATTGTAGAACACACTGGCACCAACCACAGAGCCTCCATCTCGTGTCTTCCCTCCTGACAGGTTCACCCCTACAGCACACCACAGCTTGGGAGAAAAAGAAATGTTTCACTTGAATGGTAAACTGAAAAAAGAGACACAACCATTCTTCAATATGCTAAGTAATAGCAACATTACTATATATCCACAGTCCACTTTAAGTTACTCGCTACAATTAAAGTCAATTAAAGCTTAAATCCTTCTTCACTGTGTTTCAAAAAGAACATAATTGAGCCCAAAATAAAAATATTTAAGCTATAGGTATCATCACTGGAAATATCTTACCTTCATGGAGGTATCCTTCTCATCTAAAGGTCTCAGGTAAACAGGTACAGGCAAGTTCTTCATCTTATTTTCACCCTGTCCACCATTTGCCACCTAGGCAAAAAAAGCCCAAAAAAACAAAATGGAAAAGCTCTCCCCTTTAAAAGAAGTTTACAATCTTTGGAATCAGTTGCTCAGACTTTACTAAACACAATTAAGAGTTTTGCATTATTGTTTTCCTTAGAAAGATTCTTCACTGCCAAGTTCACCCCAAAAAGCTGGAATCACTCAAACACGAGCTGCGAAATCACACCCCATCCAGATGTGACCAAACATGAAGCTGCTCCCATTCCATCTGAAACCACAATACCTGTTTGTACTTCTGAGGTAGACTCCAGCCAAAAGCCTGCACTCTGCCATCCTCCTTCTGCACGTGAGCTTTCACCTGGCGGTACTGCTCCCTCTTCTGCTCCCGGCGCGAGGCTAAACTGGCTTCAGTTCTGGGCAAGAAGCACCATTGAGGAATCTGTTATTCGTGCTCTTTGGAGTGCTTTGTGCAATGAGAGTTGCTGTTAAACTCAATAATCAAGATCTCTGTGGAAGCAGTGGGTTATCAAGGACTACCCCAGCTTTTTTTCACCTATTGAAACACCAGGTTTCCTGTGTTTCTAAGGGACTGGTGAAAAACAGGCAAAACGAGAAAGTTTATTGCCAGTATCCTTCAAGGAAATTAACCTGGGTTATGTACCTCTACTAGGGGCTTTAAAAGCTGTAAATAAAAAGGATATATTGCCAAAACAAAGCACAGGAGAAAAAAAAAAAAATGACAGATACTTGTTAGCCTCTAAAGTGAACCTGAAGTACCTGTACAGTTACAGCTCAGCTACAATATTTGCATATAGAAGTGTACCAAGTGCTGCCTCCTGTGCCTAAATGCACTTTTGTGGAAGACAGTGGGATTTACCAAGTAGAATTTTTCAGCCAGGTGCTCAGAGCATTCACCCACTGCTGCACAATTCACTCTGCACTATCTTGAATTCTTACATGTCAACACTCACTTCAGGAGAACATTATACTCCACTTAGCAGCATGCTAGTACTCTCAGAGGACTGCAAGAGTAAACACTTACTAAAGCATATCTAGTAGCATAAAACCAAAATGTCTTACTCTTCACTGAGGAATTCAAAGGCTTTAGATTTGTCACTGGGTAATTGAGATAAGGTGCTGCTTCTTTTCTTGACTGACGGAGTAATGTGCGAGGTTGGAGCATTATATTTAACATTGACAGGAGGTTCTGGTTTCTTTGCTGTATTGCTGGATGAACTGAAGAGCCTGCTAAAACTGGAAGAGAAAAAGACAAGAATCAAGATTTGTCAGATACATCCAAATTTGCCTGTGCAGGCAAAACACAGCATATGCCAGCCTGCTCAAGACAGTTAAACTAAGAAACTGGAGCCCAACATAGCAGCAGCCACCACACACTCAGTAACACTCTCAAAGCACAAAACCTCATGTCAGTCAGAAGAATTCTTGAAGAATTATCATCCCATTTGTTCATCAAATGCAATGGGAACTTCGTTTTGAATTAACATCTACAGGGTACCAACAAAATGAGGATGTGAACATCACACCAGGAAGACAGTTTTATGAAGCACATTAGTTCAAGCAGAGAGCACTTACAAAACCCCTCTGTTTTCTAGGCAAAAAGCTAGAACAGTTATCAGCAAACCACAACATCAAAAGGATTATTTGACAAATACCTTGTTGTAAAAAACACTGGTTTAGATTTAAAGAGCTCAAAGTCAACAAGCAGAATGTGACAATCAGTAAGCTGCACTTCACAGAGGAAAAGGAAGCTGAAATAAATGCAATCCACACATGCCACTCAGGTTTCTACTTTCCATCATAAAAAATGAACCCAGAAAAAATGTTCAGAACAAGAAGCCTGGTGCATATTCAGCTAGTAAAAAATTCCAGCACTTTGGCATTTAACTTCACAAAGTGCACAGGCACTCACTACGTGCTGCAGCTTACGACACATTTTGTCTTCCAGACCAGTCTTACCGAGCTGGCATGCTGGACAACAAGAGGAGAAGGGTTAAGACTTCTTCATCTGCCAAAAAACAATTAGCTAACATACACTAATGTGCCAGCTAATTGGTTAGGGTCTTTATTTCTGCCAGTGAGTTGTGTTTCTATACTTACAACTGCCAAATGCTTGATCTCTTCTTCTCTTGCATGGCTGGATTTTCTCTTGATGCTCTACAAGAAATGAATTCCAAGTTTACTGAGTAAGCAACAACCAAAAAAGGAAAAGGAATGGAACAGTGTGTAACTCCTATTTTTTAAAAAAGGGGTAACATCTTGAAAGTAACAAAGCCTGTTTTTTCACTGTGCTACTTCTTTTCTGATCAGAGCACAATATTAAAATTCCCACTAGAGGAACTGAAGTTACATAATAAACTTCATCCACGTCTTTGCATCCCAAACAATTGGCAAGTGCTTCTCACACAGAAGAGACAAATCTGCAAAACACTTTGCAATGAAAACAGCTCAAAGAAAGCAACAAACCATTTAAAATTATTCTGCCCCCTATTTAGTATTTTAACCATTGCTTTTTGTTTTAAAGCCTCTTATCCTTGAACGCATCAGTAAATAATTGATAAAGTGAGTGTTCCCACAGCCATAGATAAGAGATAGGAGAGGATTTCTACAGCAGACAATAGCTATAGAAAACAAGCCATGGCTGTTGGGAATGAGCACATTTCCTCCCAAAGGCTCACAGGCAGGAGGACAATGGGAACAATTACATGTCACTGCTGGCTGTGGCCAGCAGGCAGCACCACAGCCTGTGGTACATGTACTCAGGACAAGGATGAGCTGGGCTGAGCTCTGAGGCAGAACACTTATGTTTTGAAACCATACCTTCCAAACAACTCAATATTCAGAATACAAATTAGATCAAATCACCATCTTTATTGCTTAGATTTAACAAACCTTGCACAGATTTAAATTGGGTTTTCCCCTGAAAATCCAAGTCCTTCCAAATGGATTATGCTCAGTCTGAAGTCTCCATTATCCCAATTTTGACATCACAAGGTATGTGCACACACAGTAATTTTTACTGCCCACCAAATTAACGTTATTTACAATTACCAAATTTTGTAACTATTCCAAAATAAGCATCCCTTGAAAAAAATGCGTGTATTTCACATATGTACTTCACGAAGAAGTAACACATCTTCACAGACCTCTCACCAGGAATATTTTGACAAGTTCAATGCCCATAATTTAAAAACAATTACACATGGGCATGAGGAGAATGAGCAGAAGGGAATTCAGCTACCACCCAGATCACTCTGCAGCTAAAAAAATCACAAAGAGGTCTGTCAAAGCTTGTAGAAGAGACTTCACCTGATCATCTCAGTCCATCGCACAGCCTCCTGCAGCTCCATCAGCCTCTCCTTGTACTGGTTCCTCTCCATCAGCACCCGCGCCATCTCCACGCGGGTGAACCGCTTGCGCTGCGCCGTGGGGACATCGCTCTGGGCACAGGAAACACCATGGCAGGGACAGAGCAGCACCACAGGGCCCTGCAGAGCCACCCTCTGCCTCCTGAGAACTCAGTCTAAGGCACAAGGCCAGGTTCCAAATGGTTTGTAAGTCTGAGTTTTACCTTCCTCTCCTCCCGTCCTTTGTATGCAATATAATCGGAATGAAAACAGCTCTTCAAAAAGGAGTGTGGTAATAGTGGGCAGAGAGGAAAGAAAGCAAACTAATCACTGTCATTTTAAGTTTACTTGTGCTCTTTAGATCTTCTGGCTTTTCTATACATGGAGGAACTTTACCACTGCATTTTAAGCAGTAAAGTTTAGCAGCACTCACTAAACACATGGACTTCTAATGTCCCACAGAATGACATCCACAAAACCACACACACACATCCACCTACATCATCATCCTCTTTAGCTTTCTGTCTTGCTTCCTCTGCTTCTGCACGAGCTCTAAATACAAAATGAAAAACAGCTGCATTAAATACCACAGGAGGTTTTTTTCCCTTCTTTTTCTTTTTTACAACCACAGAATTAAACTTACTTTCTCAGCTCTTCTTCCAGTTCTTTATTCTTCTCTTCAAGCTTCTGTTTTGCTTGTTTCACAGCCTCTAATTCACCTTGTAGTACATCCTTCTCACAGGTCAATTCATCCACCTTTGCTATTAAATCGTTCTTCACTACATTCAGTGCATTTCTACACAAACATTGAAAACACATGGTTAAAGGATGACCAGGGTCTCACAGCTCATCTTCAGCCTGATTTTTGAAGAGCTACACATTTCTTACACAGAGCTGCTGTAAAAAGACACAGCTTTCTTGGAGGTCAAACCATTTCCCCCCAAATCTCCGATGTTCAAACACATTCACATCTCTGTAATAGAAAAAAGTACTGATAAATTAGTTTGCTTAGAAAAAACTCCTCAAGAGTGCTCCTGTGGATTTGCCTCTGCTCTTACAGCTGTGTTTCTGACAGGGAGTTATCTCATCAGGACACAGCACTGCATTTCTTGGAGCCTTACAAGGATAAAAGTAGCTTTTGCTTCTTAGGTCCTTAATTTCTAGAAGAATACCGACTCAGCCAAATAAATCTACAAATTCAAAATACTCATATCACTACTACTCTCAGAACTGAAAGCCATTTGTATAGTTTCTGTAAGAAGATATTAAAAAATAACATAAGGTCAGTATTTTTTATATAAACATTCTCACTTACTTTGTCTCCAGCAGCTGAGTGTTCTCCAAAATCAGGTTTTCAACCTCACGCCCCATTCCTTTCCAAAGGAAACAAACACATGAAATTAGCAAATAAAAATGAATGTTTTTACAAAACTTACACTTTGCCATTGCCTAAAGCCAACTGAATTTTAAGTATGACCAACTTGTCAGAAGAACTGTGTGCTATCTGAAGTTTCAGGTCCAACCTACCTTCTACAATAAGCTTTCCCCTCCACCTTCTCCCTTTAATTGAAGTCTGACTTCAATTAAAACCCAAAGCATCCCTGGCTAAGCACAGGCCAGTGCTGCCTCCACCTACTCTGTTTATTTAGAAGATGTTACAGTACTAAGCCAAAAACCAAACACAGCATATGCTGCAGAAGTATTAGGCCACCAAATGTAAGTTTAAAATGCTCAGCTGTCTTCTATACCATGTTAGATACCAAAGTATATATCAGTTCTAGACACAAGACATGCTGAATAAAGCTGAGATTGTGAAAGCCCTGCAGATTTCCCCAGAGCAAATGATACCTTACCAAAGAAATTATGGTCTTTAAAGCCCATGCATTCCATGTAGAGCAAAAACAAGAACAAGAAACATTTCATGTGAGGTGTAGTATGAGCGAGGAGCAATAAAAGATTTAGACTTAGGAAGTAAGAGCAAATTAAAACAAAGCCACCACCAAAAATCTGAAGTGGGATGTGATGTGATTAGAAGCAGGATTTATACAGAAGACAGATGTTGAAGAATTTAAGTTTGTCACAACCATTTCCATTGGTTAAACCTCTTAAAAAAAAAATCAGTAATTTAACAGAAGGCTCTCATTTTCTGTGAAATAATTTGGAAGCACAGTACTTGGAAGAAATGCTAAGCCATTCAGAAGTTTCCAATTAATATGATATTATGGCAAAAAGTGAACATAACTTTTTGTGTAAATACTTCAATGTTACTTAAATTTCTGGAAATTCATTTCTCACCCTACTGTTTCCACACCTAATTTTGAAAAGATTAAAGGATTTTAAAATTATAATTTTGGGAAAGAATAATTATTTTGCACAGCAAAATAATTACCACACAGATAACAGAAGAAATTATGTTAATTCAAGATTAACATAACTAATGAAAGAGGTATCTTAATGGTGGAGGCCTTTTAAAATATTTTAGGAACACAATCCTCTAAGCAACTTTGGCAGCAGAAGACTTAAAAGATATTCGGATAACAAAGAAAAAAGGTATCTAAATAGACATGCAAGTCAAAGTTCCCTCTTTTGACATTTCCCTCTCTGGGTTTGGGATTAAAAATAAATGACATTTAATAGTAAAGCAACTTAGATCAGCCATTGCTAATTTATCAATATCTGGAGAAATCCCCTATGCTGCAGCCATCAAGAGATCTTATTCATGTAGCTATTGCTTTTTAAACATTTTCAGTATCCACAGATAAAAGGATGTAGGATCATGTCCAACAGGTGTCAAGATCTTTTATAATGCAAGAACAAAAACTAGAAAGCCAGAGTGCAACAGCAAAAAAAAAAAAGTTACCAAGCAGGGAAAAAAAATGCAGAGAATGTATTTTATGAGAGCAGCAGCCAAGAACGCCTAACTGGAGAAGCAACAAATTTCAAAGATTTTTTGAAAAAAGAAGCATACACACCAGAATATTCCCCTGGGTATGCAGCCCAAGAGAAAACAGATTAGAGAATCCCAATTAACTACTTTTACACAACTCCAAACTGAAGTTTAATGCTCACTTAGAACAGATCCAAATGCTTGAAACACACAGACTATCCTGGATGCAGGTTTGGCTTTGCAGGTTTTGGACTATGGTTGTCCTCAAAGTGAAATGACAATTCTAAGATAAAATTTTCAGACCAACACATTCTGCATAACAAATGCAGGTATAACCCTGGGCTTAGTTTGCACACACTGGTGTTGCCAGCAGTAAATTTACAGAAAATGGTAATAAACTCACTGACAAACCTTTAGTAAGTAATATTAAAAAGTATGTTATTTTTTGCCCATGGAAAACAAAGCATTGGAATCAGGACATCCTGACACATATTTGATTTCTTTAATCAGTTTATCACAGCTAAGGGATGGAAGCTGCTCCATGTTAATACTTCTCCAGGATCTGTATTTTTGCATGCAGAATGTGTGATTAGTTGTCCCTGTGACAATGGAGTGACATCCAGGAGTTTTGGATGGAGGATGTTGCAGTAAGGATGTGGAGATCCTCACTGCTCAGAGTGACACAAAGGAAAACCATCCCAGACCGGAGACATGCCCATTACTCCTGGTGAGTAATACCTGCAGAAACGTCACCTGCTTGATGCAAAATAAGTTTCTGATGGAACACTGAACAACCAGAAATCCAGATTGCACACAGGAGTTTTAACAGTCCTAACAATCTGTATTTTTGCTGGGTCCAGAGGACAGAAGCAAACAAGCTGCTGATTGTCTGCACACAACCCATTCCTCAAGCAAGAGCGGCATCTGCATTTTATACATTCCATAGTACCAGCTTGCATTATTTCAAAATGAGCTCTGAACTATATGGCCAAAAATATGTTGTTTATAGAAAGATTATTCTTCTAATGACCTTTCTGATCTTGGTCAACTCATATTCCCAAAATTCACGTTTTGTTCAGTCAGCACAGAAGTAGCAGAAAGCTGCTTAGGAGAAAGAGAAAAGTGGGTTTCCCCTCCCCTATCAATTAACAGTTTGATTCTCAAATCACCACCACTGCATTTTGCTGCAATTCTCTTTCAAGTTAAAATCCCTGAAGAGGTGATAAAGCCAGGCCACTACAGATCAGGCATAACCTGAATAAAACTACTAAAACTAGTTCAAGACAAAAATCCTGCCTTGAGATAAAAATCCTTATGTAAGAGAACATACAGGGAGAAATGAATTAGGGAATAGTGTAAGAAGTGCCCCAAAAGATTCAGGCTGACTTCATTATAGGAAAGAACAAACACTTTCTCCTGGTTTTGCATTCCAATGACTACCTTAGGATGCTACTCAAACAATTTTAATGCAAATGAAGCCTAACAATAAATCCAGCAAGAATAATTAAGCACTTCCTAAAAAGGAAAACTGCTGTATACAGCATCTTGAAATAACCTTTCTTACCCAGTAAATCTGCACCTTCATCCACATCTCCAATTAGGCCAGAACCAGCAGATGACAGCTCTTCAAAGAGTGACTCTGTGTTACGGTCAAACGCTTTGTTCTCGATGCCTTTGGTGGGAGTGCTGGGCAGGGAATTAAACAAGACATGAAAAAGCAGGGAGAGAACATTCCCACAATGAAGAAAAGTTTTCTCTGTGTTTTTTTACCAGTAGTTCATTTCTTCCTCCCAACAAACCCCACAAGTTTTCAGCTGGTTAAAAGTTCTAGATTCTATTTTCAAATAGTGCTTTGCCATCAAGATCCCAAACTTGAAGCAGTTGCTGATATTGAGTTGGACAGGATTTTAATACATTAAAGCATATCAGGTTTTGGCCTACAGAAATTCAGTTGTGTCAGGACTTAGTCAGCCCAAATGCCTGAAGAACAGACAGCTCAGCTAAACTGGAAGTCATTTCATATAACAAGTATGCAAGAGAACTGAATAGTAAGAGGTCAAAATATTCCTCTGGTCAGAGAAGCAGCTCTGTTCACACAAAGCTCTCAGATCCTTAAGATTCACCATACAGGGCAATTTTATCCATCTCACCATAAGAATGAAACAGACAGGAAAAAGGAAAATTCCTGCACATAGCATCTTTAAATAATCTTCTAAAAATTGTCTTTTTCATCAAATCACAACATAGAACTTACCTGGATCCCTTATATCCACTCAGATCTTTATCCATATCCAACTCTGGAGTTGACTCAATGATTGCCTGAACTTCAGATTTTTCTTCATTTTCGTTTCCCCCTGGCATAAGGCAAGTGGTATATGTCCATAAACAAAATCATCATGACCTATTAACTACATGTAGGAGTTATCAATCAATCACCAATTTAGGATACCTCTATTCAAAAGTAATTAAAAGAAAAGACCCAGAAATTTTGACACTGTAGTGCAGAAACTGAATTTCTAAGTCTCTCCTGAATTTAACAAAAGTCATCCAACAGTAATTATTTCCTACTATTTCTGCAGTTGAAACCAAGCAGTCCAACACTTCACGACTCTTTGTGCCTTTTCTATTGTCAAGGAAAAGCCATAAATAATTCTGATTCTACAGAAAAAAAGGACTAAAGCCACCAATAAACAGACTTATCTCTGACCAATATTCTGAACTCCTTAGAATACTGACTAAAAAACCTAAATATCTCTTATTTGTGGCACAACAGAAGATAATTAATAATTGATCAAATACCAGGTCCATAGTAACCTACATGAAGAAGTTAAAGCAGCTCACCAGTGCACACATTTCTTGTCTCTTGAGCTGCCTGTACTTCAATATTCTTGCTTACATCCAGCTTCTCATTTGACATCTCTGTGTCCTTTGCAAGCCCTTCAGCATTTTCCTTTTGAGGGGTTTCAGCAGGCAGCACAGGAACATCTGAAGCAGCTGTGGATGCTGGAGTAGTACATTTGGAGCCTGCTTGGCTAACATCAGACAGCTCATCCTAAAATTGCACCATTACCAGTGAAAAATGAACACAAATTAAAGTGTTATTAGAAGAGTTGGGCATATAAACTAAAGAATAGACACCAAAATCACTGTATTTTACTGAAAATTATGGAAATGAAAAGAAACAGGAAGAAAAAGACTACTTTAAGCCAGTACAGTCATCTTTAGCCTCTGGGTGTTCTACCCTTGTTAAGGCAGTTATAGCTACATAAAACTTCCTTTATTTTTAACAGTAATGTTTTATCTCAGCTGATAATTTTAGCCACAACTTCAGGGTGTTTTTCTGTTAAGTCTTCCAGACAACAACTTCCCTTCTTATTCTAACAGTACTTCTAGCTTCACAATGAACTGCTGAATCTTCCCAAAGCTGATATAAAATTAGTTGTTCAAAAAGTACATGGTACCTTAAAAAGCAGACCTTGAAGCACTAGTGCAAACATGGATTTAACTGATATAAAAGTGTAGTATTTCATGGAGCCATAATCACAGACTGGTTTGGGTTGGGAGGAACCTTAAAGATCGTTTTGTTCCAACCTATGGGCAGGGACATTTTCCACTAGACCAGGTTGTTCCAAGCCTTGTCCAACCTGGCTTTGAGCAGCTCCAGGTACATTTGTAAGCACTTTACTCAGTTTTTCTGTGCTTTCCAGTCTGAGCTGTGAGCCCTGGCTGGCACTGGGAATGAGACATGGAACTGCAGTCACTGCTTGTCCAGCTGGATTTCAGATCCACTGTGGAACACCAGCAAACAGCTCTAAAGAAGACTATTCCTGGCAACAATTTACAGTGATTCTGTGTCAATACCTACAAATATGGCATTAATTAAGGAATTAATCCAGCTGCTGGACTCCAGACTGGGACCATTACTCAGACAGAGCTGCATCAGGCACTGGGTGGGAGGGTAGGGTGGACTGTGGGTGACACAACCAGAGGTCACTATGTGGACATAGCAACAGCCTTTTTCTGCCTCTCTTCTCCTCTCCACTCACATTCTACCCCCATTCACATTTCCCCCTCATTCATGCCCAGACCCACACCAGATGTCTGATCTGTGACTTAAGCAGCACATGACAGTAAACAACAGCTCACTGCAGAGAGGAAAACAAGTCTGTCTGTTTAGGCCAAGAGTTTCTAGCACACACCATTAGAGGAACCTTGTTGGGGAAAATAAAGATGAAACTTGAGGCTGCTGTGTGCAAAATGAAGGTAGGATGGTAAGTTTTGATTAAAAGTTCTTGTAGGGTTTGTTTAGGAATCAAGAGGTGAAAGCAAAGCCCCTGGACAAGTCTGTGACATTTCAAGAGAATGTATGTGTTAATACAGGAAAGCTGAACTTGTCAAAAGTGAAACAATTCTAGATTTTGCAAAGCAAAAATTCATTATATTGCCAGCATTGCTTTTTGAGGAGGAAGTAAAATTGGATTTTAAGGTTATTAAAAAACAAAACACAGGAGAGACCTGCATGTAGACACACACTGTCTCATTGGTACTCAGCATAAGATTATTAAGAACGTCTAGATTTCTCCTTTTGGAACTTATTAAGGTTTTTATTTGTGTGGGGTTAGGCAGCAAACCACATTTATGTATATCAGCACAAATGAAAGCTTGCATCCTATAGCAACATCCCCACATTGAATTTGCTACCCCTAGAAAGGCAATTCAGCACTTTCAAGACTTGCCTATCAATTACTGACAGCTCTCATAATTTCACAGTAAATTGCAGAATAACCAATTATTAATATTTGATTTGCTGTCAAAAGTTGTCAGAAATACAGACCCCTCTAAAGGAATAAAAGAAAAAAACTACTCTGCAATTTACCCAATTGCCTTTTGAATGGGGGAAGTTGAGGCCCTGGCTAATGGTTCATACTTGAGCGAGCAGATACAGAAGGGAGGAAGTGGTGCCCCTTACCAAGGAATAAAACCTCAGCAGAGCTGCTGGCTCTGCTCAAACATTTCTACATCTTTGTATTCCAACAGCATCCACTAACTGATGCAGCACAAACTGATCACTGACTTTCACACGCAAAGCTGAAGGAAAATAGCTTGATAGCAGAAGAAAAGATGGTGAATAGAATGGTCCTTTCCCTAAGGGAATTTCAAATCATCCCATCTATTTTATATTTCTGACTTTATTGTTTGTGGTATTTACTTAGCTTACTTTTGGAGCTACACAGATTAAACTATTATGGATGTTTGTTCTAGAAGTAAAGAAAATGAAAAGCAATTTCATTAAGTGACACTGAATTAATCAGAATATCTCAAATTCTAAACATCTGAAAGTCAGCACTGTGTTGACTTAGCAAAATTGACTTTTTTGGTCATGTTGCCAAAAGTCTTTTCCTGAAAAAAAAGAAAGAAAAAATAGTTTAAAAACTCAATAATTAAATCTGAAGGAGTAACTCATCTGCAATGCTGTGCAGGAATGAGCAGAAAAGAATGACTGGTACATAATTGTGTGTCATCTTACAATGATATCCAGCAATGTCACAACTGCACAAGCTACAAAACACCCAGATTTTCTCATCTCTGCCACCTCCTTTTTGTGATGCTTTTGGAGGAAACACTGACCATTAATGAAATGTTCAGACATGAATGGAAAACACAGGTTAGAAAGCAGCAGAATCTTGTTTGTGCCTTGTACTGGACGTTAAAAACTATTTGGGGGAGAAGAATTAGAGACAAAAGTTTCAAATGCTGGTTTTGACTTCAATATACCATGTTATTCAACAGGTTCACTTCAGAAGTACTTTACATTCACAGCCACAAAGTAAAGATGCTGCTTTGGACCCAAGAAACTTACTCTGAATAAACAGATTTGAAAAACTACAGTTTGTGCAATTTTGTAAATTCTCATTTTAGCAGCGCATTATTTTTAGAAGAATTACACCAAGAAGCCTATTTTGACAATATGAAGTAGCCAATGTAATTTTCTACAGGGAAAGGATGGAATCAGAAGCTTCCGTTCCCACCTCATCTCCACCTACTCATAGTCATAACTTTAAGTTGTATTTCAGTCAACTTTCCTAAAATCTGTCAATTCACTGATGTTAATTACCATAAAACAAAGGGAATTGGATGAATTCAAGACCCTGGCTAGCATCATTTTTAAATGACTAATTTTTATAACCAATCTCACACTGTCACTTTGATGTGTTTATAATTAACTACTACTTACTCTTCCCATTATCTCCATATGACCTCTAGGAAAAAAAAAGGGTTCCTATTACTTCCTAATAGCTCTTTTAGCTCTAATCAGTTAATATTTCCATGCTAGGTAGGTATTAAGTTCACTTAAGAGGAAACTCCTCTCAGCTGTGTGCCTTCCCAGAAATAACACTACATCCACAGTCTTCCAAAAAAACTCATCAAGAAATATATATTGGGAGGATTTACACATTCTGGAGTTTGTCACCCTGCAGATCCTCCTCCTGCTGTGCTGTGAGGGCACCCTAGGCCTGACTGCCAGACTCATCACACTCTGACACCACTCCCCCATTCCTCCACTCCTGCAGATTGTTCTGCTCCATCCTCTCACTGCTGGAGCATGGAACAATTGCAGGAATTACAGCCAAGCTACATGTAAGGGAAATCATAATCACAGGCTAATTTAGGAAAGTTAGGTCACTCTCAGCTCTGTGGTCTACCTGCACCACACCTGGCTGCATGAAGAGCACTGCCCATGTAGTAACCAAAGCTTTTCTTCTAAAGCAGCATTAATAAAGCCAATTAGACTGTTTCCACTAAAATATCTAGTGGGAAAAAACAAGTTGGAACTTTTGAAAAGGGTCCTTAGTCAGAAAGAAAAGACCCACTGCTGAGAATAAGAGGAGAACTAACCTGGATTATCACTCCTTTGGAAAATGCCCCCAAAAACTTTGTTTCTTGCAGTAAGAAAGTTCCCTCAAAGCTCACTGGAGTAAGCAACACACTTGGCTTATACAGAGATGTTTTAGGGGTTTCCCTCCTTCCTTTCAATTTGTTTTTTTTCCCATCCTCCCAAGGATCTCCCCCCTGTTCTGGGAGTTCCTGCTGCCCCAGAGGCACCAGGCTGTGCTCACCTTGAGGCTGGTGTGGGACCTGGGCTGGCTCAGCTCGGGGAATTTCCACTGCTCCGCCGCGGGCGTTTCCGCCGCCTCCCTCTGAGCCTCGGGCGTGAGCAGAGCATCTCCTGCGGGTAACGGGAAGATGCCCAGCGATATGGGACGCTCCTTCCTGTTGGAAAGACAGGCAGGGTTCATCAGCCATCTCAGGTGTCACACGGTTTATTTTCAGGCCTCTGAAACCAGCAGGGAAGTGGTGAAATTCCAGGTGAAATTCAAACATCCAGGCACTGCTCCGTTAAACGCACGGTGCAGCACAGCCAGACCGTGCCACAGCACCCAATAATTCCTCATTTCACATGATTGCCAACAGGCAATTCCATGGCTTTAAACAGCAGTTATTGATTTACACTGCAGCTAATCTGTAGCAAACAGAAGTTTTACAGAAATGAAGCACCAACAGAAGTAAAAGACAAAAGTGTTTCCTTAGATTAGTTTTCAGCAGCCACTATTAAAAATACCATTTTGCACCTTTTTCTCCTAAGATATAGTACCACATAACTTGTACAACAGCAAACAGCTAAATCATCAATTGAAGCATTTGCAAAACTGTAAACAGTAAGCCTCAAGCAACTCTTCTCAAATTATGGGTATTTTGTTCCTGAAGATCACAGCAATTACATGGATTTGTGTAGGAGAAAAGAACTGGGTCAGGGAATTACCAATGTTACAAACGTCTCAGCCAAAAATTGTGTAGTTCTACCCAAGATCAGCTTAACACTACCTCACCCTAAAACTGCACAAAAGCTTGTGCCAGCAAAGCAAATTACTTCATCCCAACTCTTCACTTCTTCACTCTTTTCACTTCCCTATGGCAAACAGCATTTGGAAGTTCCAAAGGTTGATGTATTATCCCCCAAAAGAAACAAAAAATCCCCAGGTCAGTAGTGTGCTCAGTGAACAAAAGGATTCATTCTTCCTGTTAGCAAGAGACAAAACCATTGTGTGCAATGCCATTCAGAGGATGCTATGGCCAGCCCAGAAAAGGAAAAATATCAGCCAGGCCTAGGACTGAGATAAGCAAAGTGTTTGTTCAGGCAGAACAATGTCATGCAGCAAAAAAGGGCTGTAATCAACTAGCACAGCTTTAAGTATAGTAGAGGCAGAAGATAAAACTGTGCACAAGTGATGGCATAGTTTTCACATTAAAGCATTATAAAAAGTCAAGTCACAACCACGTGTGCTTTCTTTCACAAGGCCTTTCACAAATTAAACATAACCTAGGCAGAATTAGTATCTGCATATAAAATATATGCAAAAATATGGCAGGGAGTGCTGGAAAGCAAGAGCTAAGCATTTTTGGAAAGGTTTTTGATTTTATTTACTTTGAAAAATGTTAGAAGAAGGGATTTTATTTACCAATTAATCAGTAATGTAGTTTTACATTTAAATTTACCCCTTTGGTAAATTTTACATTATCAAAACCACAATGTTCAAACAGCAAACAATTCTAACTAGCATGAACCTTTCCAGTCCAGGTGTACAAAGATGTTCCTTGTCACAAAAACCTTTGCACCTAATTCTCACACTGGAGCTATCCTAGCCTTTCAGAAATATTATTCCAAGTTATGGCATTAATTGTGAAGTAGTTCAGCACAACAAAGCAGGCAGCAAAGTGAGTAAAGCCAAATCAGTCTGGGTTATAAAATTCAAAACATCAAATAATGTTCCAGCATCTGCAAACTGCTGGAATGAGAAACCCCCAGTGGATTCCAAGGATTCCCACTATTGTAACAGGTCCTGCTTTGCTTTAGAATTCCCACAGCTCTCAGGCGTGTGGGGAACAAAAGACACGCCACAGAAGCTGAGATTATGTCCAAAGAGGGGCTGAGACCGTTTCATTGGATAAGAAGTGCGGGAACAAAAAGGAGGAAGAAAAGCTGCTGATAAAGCTGCATTGTGAGGGGTCTGCCTTGGGCAGAGCAGCACATTTCCTTATTGCAGGACATGCCACAAAGCTGAGCTGCTCTGCAGTCTGCAAAGGAGAGAATATTAAATGGATACCTAAAGAGTTTGCACCTGGCATCACTTTTTTTTTATGGATTAGTTTTAAAGGGATTTTATAATAAACACCTTTTGGTGTGTTAGAACAGAGGTCAGGTGCATTGCAGGGCTGTACGGTAAACGAAGTTTGCAAAAAAGGCTGAATTTGGGAATTAGTGTCTCCTTTAAAAGAAATTAGCTGATTAGACTGAAACAATTTCAATTTATTTCACTGCTTGTTGGTCAAAAAAGAACCTTTTCTGCTTTCCCAGTGCCTAAAAAATAACTGAAAATGCCACAGAGAGCAGAATGGAAACACGTCTTTTAAAAGCCTAAACTAATATTCTGAAGTGATGCACTGAAGCATTTAGAGGAACCTTTAGGATAAACAACCAGATGCTCAGTTCTAAAATCTGACTTGTGTTAAAAAATAGAAACAATTCTTCTACAATTAGATTCCTTCATCCTATAGTTTTATTTTTTTCTTTTTTTTTTTTTTGTTAATGAATACAAACTAAGGATGTGAATTCTAATTCCTGTAATTCCTAAAGCGAATTACTAGGGGCAGGAAAAGGCATAGCTTCCCCAAACCCTTCATATCCATTAAATATTCCAGGGGAGCAAAAGCACATTACCAAAAAAAAACAAAAAAAAAAACCCCAAAAACCCATCTATTTCTTAATTGATCAGTTTAAAATTAAAAAATCTCATAAATTATTGAATACAAAGTTCTGTTTTGGTTTTGTTTGGTTTTAGAGTTGGGGATTATTTGTCCTGGGTTTGGGTTATTTCCCCCTCTTTTAAACAAGCATAGCCTTACTAACTAGATCTGTCTTTAGAGTTGCACTTGAGATTTATTTTATTTCTTCATATTTAAATATTCAAGTTTTTTATCAGATATTGCTATAAATTAGTATTTCTTTTATCTGTTGGTTGCCTTTAAACCTTTGGAACAACTCTTCTGTGCTCACAGACCCAAGTTAAAAGCATACTACCATACAAAGTCTACATGCACCAAGTATTAAGGAGGAAAAAGTCACACAGCTGTTCCAGAGAACACTAACTCCCAGCGTTTTTCCCATTTTAAATAAAATTTACTATAAAATTTACAACCACAGGTAAAATAAGCCACATTTTCAGAGCAGAAAGCTGCATTTTAAAACTTATCCAGCTGTTTTCCATCTGTAATTACAGCACTAAAACATGTCAAGGCTACTTTTGGCCACAATATTCTAATGCATCTCTGTCTGCTACTGCTCCAGGCACGTAGGACAAACAGAACATAACCTGAGGTGGGGACAGACAGCTGGCAACTTGCCACACAAGTACAGAAAGAGAGGAGAGGATAACATTTGGCTGAACAATAGTGAATAGGCTTTAAGAGCTCTAATGCTTAAATAATGAAAGATTTTTTTTCCCCCCAACCAATAATCAGATTTCTCAAAAATAACGCAATCAACTAATTACTGTGGTTTTAGCATCAATTAGCTGATCTTACATAAGCCTTTTGATTGGAACAGGTGCAGTTTAATGGTACAAAGCCTCAGACTGCATACATTTATCAGCCAAGCACCTGACAATACACTGAAGGTGAGCTTTATCCCTGGCATTTACAGGAACCTTTAGGATAAGCAGCAGGTTACAATAAACTGATGCTGAGAGCTTTCTACAGAAAAGAGAGACATAAACTGACCTTAAATAAAAGGCAACGAAAAGAACAGATTGCATCTCTGTACACAGCTACGCTCACAACAAAACCTGCCATTCCTACGTAATTCCCATCGCTCATTTGTCCCCGTTTGGCCAAGCAGGAGAGCAGAAAGCAGGGGAGCAGCGAGAGCACACCCAAAGGCAGGGTTCAGTGGGTCAGAGTACCTGAGGATCCTCGGCAGGTTCTGCGTCAGCGCCGGCACCCCGGTGGAGATGGAAAAGTGCACGAGCAGCAGAACGGAGAGCGACACCAGGATGGCCGAGTTAATGACCACCGCCCCGCCAACGAAGCCAAACACAAACAGCAGCATGCAGCCCGGATTCATGGCGCTGCGCTGGCATGGTGGAACGCCGGCTCCGAGAAGGCTACGCAGGGGCCGAGGGGGGATCTTTGTGGGCACAGTCTGTCATTCGGCCGCCGCCACAAAAACAATGCCATCAGCAGCAGCGGCGGCGGCGTTCCACTCTCCTGCAGCAGCTCCAGAGCAATGACATCACCGCCCTCCTCCCCCTCGCCGCTCCTCGCAGCATCGATGCAGCAGCAGCGGCGCAGAGGCACGGCCAGCCCGGGAGTGCTTCTCCCTCCTTCCACGCAGGGTCAGAGGCTGCAAAGCTCCCCGATCTGCATCATCTATTCCCGGCGAGCCCCGAGCACAAGTGGGTACCACACGCGCTGCTCCGGCACCCCGCGCACAAAGCCGCGGACGGAGCGCGGGACAGCCGCTGACATTTCCCCTGCCTGCTCCAAAGCTAACACCCCAAAAAGCTGAAATTGTTTAAGGGTAATTAATGCACAAAGTATATCTCAACGCTCAGCGGCACAACGGCAAAAGCCTCTTTCTACGGATTTCTACGCTGTTCTCTTACCGCATTCCAATCATACAACAAATCTTTCCGATTCAGCCGAACCGTTGTTGCAGGATTAAAGAACAAAGTCTTGCAAACACAAATGAATGGATTTTTTTTTTCCTCTCATTTCAGGGTGAGAGAGCAATAAATAGCTTACCTAATTCTACTGTGTGTTGTGGATTCTAGCTGATCACCCCCTGTTAGCTGATGAAGTTTGGTTCTTTCCAAGTGCTCCATGTAATTGTGAATCATCTGTTTAAAAGGACAGAAATGGCAAGAAATATTTAGTAACATTTACTTGTACTACAACTGCATAGTTCTTGACCAATTTATTCTCCCCCTGTGATGCTAAATAGTAAATGCATTTAGAGACATTAAAGAAATAAAGAAAGAAGCAAAATTATACAGTGCGTAAAACCACAAACCAGAAGAGAAGTCCATAATGAATTAAAAATATTGGAGAACTTCCTTGTGCATTCATGCACAGGAAACATCCTAAGGGTAAACAAAGCACATGCAATACTTCAAATGTGAGTTTGGAACAGAAGCACCATGTTCAAATTAATTTTGGAGTCTGAGACCTCTATGTCCAGCAGATATTAGCTTTCTTAATGTGATACTTAATAGGCATTACAGGCTTAATTGCAAAGTATTGTGAAGGTCAGACAACATGCACCTCAAATATTAAACACTGTGAATCCACAAGCTAATCATCAAATTATTTCTGTAGGCAGAAATATGAAGCCCTCATTTCTTCTCCTTTTTTCTTCTCAAATTCAAAATAACTTAAGCTTTCTGTATTTTCTACAAGGGAAGTTTGGTTTTAAATTACCTAGGCTGACATCTCATTAAAAGGCTGGAGTGGCTGTGGGTTTTTAGCACTGAAGAAGAGCTCTGCTTGCTCTCTCTTTCTCACAAGAGACAAGCACAGGCCAACACAGTGACTCTGAAGCCATGACTTATTCAATGAGCCCCGACTCCTGTGGCCAAAGGATGCTGCTCTCAGCATGTAACTGATCCAGGACATGCACAGGGAGAAGCACCAGGTAGCACTGCATCACTCCAAGGGCTTCATTTGGACACACATCCTGAATTTAAAACTGGGGAAGCCTGAGGAGAAGCCTCCGTGCAATTTGGTATTTTTAGCATTTCTACACTCATGTTCACTAATGAATAGGGCTCTAGGAACAATAAAGGAAGAAAAAAAGAAATCACAGGTGTACTGCAGAGGAATTTAATGTATTTTTTTTCTCTGAGACATATTCAGGTCACATCTTAACAGCTTCCTCTACGGAAAAAAAAAAAACCCTATTCGTTAATACATTAATTTCTTCTGCTATTCTACAAAGGGTATACAAACACTTCAGAACAGTGACATTACCAGGCATTTGTACAACCAGTGTTACATAACCTTTTGTTTTGGGGGCAGCTGCATACATGAGGACTGAACTCAGCAGGACCTGGAAACCCACATCTACGTGTTACTCCCAAGTCAGGTATAATGTACCTGAGTTTGACCTTCAGATGCCACCAAGCTCAGTCAGTGCCAGCTTCTCCTCAAATGCTGCTTGCCAGCATTAGCTACACAGGAATATATTCTTTGTCTCAGATTGTTCTGACTGAGCCAACCAGCTTAAGACATCCTGACTGATGGATATTCTACAAATCAGTAACTTACATTAAGTGCTTGCTACATACAGATGTTGGTTTTCCCAGCATTCACCTGAACTAATAAATATAATTCAGACCAGAAAAAAATACCATGCTATTTTTAGAGAAACATTATATAATACCTTGAACTGCTGTCAAAAGCTTACAACATTTATCCTCCAACAAAACGCAGTGTTTCACCAGACCAGCCCATTTGTTTTCTGATTTTTAATGCTTGCTCACACACAGATGCAAACAAAAGAATTGAAAGCTCCACCTTCAACTATCCACATTTATTGTTTTTTTCCATTTCCACCAAGCAGCCAGAACTAGGTGTTCCAATTGTTCCTTTGCATAGTTTTACCCACATTTACTAGAATGCAAATTAATTTAGAAATTCCAGCAGGGGAAAAAACCCCCAAGAGTGCATAACTTTAAAATGCACATTAGACCATTCTGTATCCTGTTCATGCACTCCCTCATCACAGGAGGAAGACATTGCTGACCTACCTGCAAAAACTCCCATTTGCAGCACAACAGTTGGTAACTCAAAGTAAAATTTTTAACAGAACAACTGTTGTGTTTTCAGCCAGTGAACAGAAGCTGAGTGACTGCTACCTCTCCAGGGAACTACTAACACATGGGAAAAAAGAATAGGGTCAGTAAAACCCACATAGCTTTCATGTTTTGCAAAGGACTTGGGTTTAACCTACTCTCTTCTCTCCTCTCAGTCTGTTCTTTTGTTTACTGCAATGTCTCATCAGATTTATTACCCAGAGACTGAGGCTTCAGGGCAGGTCAATTTAAAGGACTGTGCAGTTTAATATTGTTCTGCAGCTGAAAATGACACTGACAATAAAATAAGCCAAACTGTAGATCACATAGTTCAGCACAAAGCATGTAAGCTATAGGAACCCAAAAATAAAATGAAAAGCAAAATGTGCAGTGCTGCATGGCAACTTAAGATTCATAAAATCATAAGGTTCTAGGTGCATGTGCAGTGCTGCACGGGAATTTCTCCACAGATCCAGGCTGTATGTGCCTGTGGTGTCCAGAAAATCAGAATAGTGGTACCACCATGTAAAGCCCACTCAGCATCAACCCAGGGTCCCAAGGATAAAAGCTGACAAAACTGGAACAGCATCCACAAGGAAGAGAGTTCCTCCCCTCCCTCCCTATGGGATGGGGAGATCAACAGCTGATGCTGTACAGTCATAAGAAATAGTGTGTGAATTCCCAACTTCCGCAAACTTAATTTGAAGGTTAAAGTAATAAATTAAATACTGCAGCTTCCTGGGAAGTAAGTCCACTCCAACTGCTCATCTGCAATAAAACTTTGAAGAGTCACTCCTAAACCACTGGTATTTGAACCAGATGACATCCAAAGATCTTTTCAATCTAAATGACCCTCGAGTCTTGGCATATCCATGAAGTGCCATCCTGATCCAAAAACGTGTAATGAATTAATGCACCAGAATTCTGAGTGCTCCAAATCTGATTAGAAGTTCTGCTGTTTAGAGATTATCCAGCTATTGAAAGAAAAAGGCTTTAATATTACTGACAATTTAAAAATAGACTTAAATGGATTGAATTGCTCTCTCTCCACTCAGCACAATTTCTACTGAAGTTATGCTAGAGGACAGATGATAAATAATTGACTATGTCTACCCACCTTCTCTTCAATAAAAGCTGCAGTCAATATTTAATCATCCATGACCTTTCACTACTGACAGCTTGCTCTGCTGCCCATGAAGTCCACCAGTATTTTGAACACAACCAGTTGTTCCAAGGAACACACATCACAAACACAGAGCACTCCAGCATTGTTGTAATTAAACACATTGCTCGATTACCATTAGCTGAGGGGATTAAAGATAAACTCAGAACTTGGAAGAATTACCTTAGTTAACAGCATTTCACAGTTCGGGTGTTAATCATTTTAGGGCACATGTACAAACTGACTACAATGAGCTTTTGAGCACATTACAGCATGAACACGAAAGCCATTCCTTTTGAATTTAATGTCTTTCCACCTCAAAAAAACACTCAGATTGGTTTCCTCATATGGCATGTGACAAGTTTGACAACTGCAGAAGTGTTACAAGATTTTTCTACATCTTAAACTGCAGCACTCAGTAATAGACAATGAACATCCTGACACTCATTTCAGTTTCTACCCTTACAAATACAACCACAACCAGTGTACACAAGCCTGGCACTTCCCTTGTCACGAACAAATGTGGATATGCCATGTTGGGGATATTATTACCTGCACCTTTGCCTTAACCAGGTTGAGAGCATCTCCTTTATACCTTCCTTGCTCTTTCGCTCCTCCTTCCTTTTTGTGTCACTGCTTTAGCTCCCCCCGGACAGGTTTTAGCAATTCTTTGGCTGTCACACCAGGCTCAGTGCTACAGCCCTGGCTGCTCATCCCGCAGATCCAATCAGGCTGGGCACCAGCAGCTCCTCCCTTTGGGAATGTGCACCAACTGTGTATATATAGATCTTTCTCTGTCCCACATAATCTAGATTTATTGAGGTAACAGATATTTCTAGAATCTCCTTGATTCAGTACCAAAGTCCTGAACATACTTCCATGTAAGTACCTATTTTCCTTTCGGGATTTGTGGTGAGTTTCTCACCTAAGTAAAAGCACCATTCCCACTGGAGAGCTTGATGCATCTTTATCCACACACAAGATGGTGTTGCTGGCAGATACAGTAATGTGGAAAGATGTTAAATCCAGGTTTTATAGATCAAGCTGTTAATGCTCAGCATAAGGCTTTAGAAAAACTATTTGCTTGAACAGATCTCCAAAGTCTAATCTCACAGACACTGAGACAGGTGCCCATGCTTAGCTATAATTGTAAAGAGACACTTCCAGTAGCCTTCTCTTCCTGTCCCCTGCCCAGGGACCTGCTGGGGATATGTTTATCCAAATGAACCTGACAAAGTCCATTCCCAATGCCAGAGCCAGGCTCAGTGCTCTGTCATGTTGTATCAGTGCAGGACACTGAGAAACTTCCATGGCCCAATTATGCTTCATTAAACTAAGCCCATATTCTGTGTGTCAGGGAAAGAGATATCGAACCACCTCAGGCTGGTGTTTCCCAAAGGAGAAAAAGAATAACTTCCCTTAATAGAGTAGAGAAAAAAAAAGTTTTCTTTTGGAAACCTGTACAGACAGGGGCCATAGGTATCAGTCAATTCTCCAGAAGATGCTCAAGTATTGCTTTGCCTCAGTTTCCCAACTGAGTAATAAACACAAAGCAGCCTAAGCCAAGCCTTTAAAAAGCCAGTGCCATAGTTATGAAGTTCTGACCTTTGGCTCTGCAGAAGAAAGACAGACCCTTTACTTCCTACTCAGGAGGTAAAACCACCCTGAATGGCTTGCTCTGAAAGAGGCAGCAGTGCATCATCTCAGCAGCAAAGGCAAAAAAGCCTCCACAGGTACATATAGCAGACAGGCCTGCTTTTATCCAGGCTATACAACAAGCCAGATTCTATTAAACAGAGCAGTATTTGAGATACAAGGGGCAATTGAGTGGCAAAATTCCCTTCTAAGTCTACAGAGCAAAGAGCTGAAGATTTTTGTGCTAGACCACTGTCAACCATTCTGCTTTCCAGCACACTGCCCTTGGCTGTAGGACTGCTCCCTGCATCTGGTCCTTTACAGTCAAGAGAAAGATAGAAACAAGACTTTGCACAGTTAGGTTCCAGAAGTTCCAACTCAGGAATTCCAGCACACTGCTTTGTCACCCATCTCATCTGAGTGTTAGCACAGAGGATGATCAGCACAAGATCAAAATCCACTGCAAGCACAGGAAAGACAAGGAACCAGAGCACGGATGTCAGAACATGGTCAGGCTGTTCCATCCATTCAGTTCTGCCTGAACATTTATCCTCTTCACTACCTGCCACACCCCACCTTCCCATCTGCCACCTCAACTGCTCAGGCTCTCATGCCCTAATCCATTTAACATCAAGCCAGTTAGCCCAAATACAGGGTTAGTGGGAAGGAGGCTTAATGGGATATGCTGCACTCACACCAGCCAGCCCAGCTCCCTCTGCAGAGAGCAGCGAGACAGAGGCTGATTTACCAGAAGGGTGATGGAGAGGTAAAGCCTCTCCCCAGAGCTCTCCCCAGGCAGGGCAGCCCTGCTGGCTCTGCAGCTGTACACACCTCGCTGCTGGAGCTGCAATGCAGAGCCCTGTCTCTGGCAGGCTGAGCTCCAAGGAGAACTCCCAGCTCCCACCACAGCACACACACTGCAGAGAGGGATTGATTCAGCTCTCTGCTTCACAGCCCTGCTGGAACTCCCCAAGGTGACTCCGTTTCAGCAGGTCTTGGTCCACTGGGACTGAAAAGGGGTGATGTTTTCCCAGGGTGCTGAGCCAGCAGCTTTGCTGGGCACTGAACTCCAGCAAAGGCTGCCACAGACAGGTAGGGAAGGCTGAAAGGACATGGATACAGAGGCTCAGTCAGGTCAAGAGTTGGAAAACAAAGACATCCAACTCTGAAATACTCAGCTGTGAAAGAAGGAATGAAGGGGAGTGGGAGGTGAAGGGAAACAAATATTGAAGCAGAATAGGGAAAAATTGCTAGAAATTAAGACTGTACAAAATGCAGTCATGTTGCATCTTTAACGTGACATCTGTCAAAGTAAGCACTGCCAACATCTTAGAGCTAAATTAAAAAAAAACAAACAAACCACATTTCTAATGCTCTGTTCATTATTTGGCCAATTGAAAGAAAACCAATTGCCATTTCAGTAAGTACCAAAGATGGATCACTTGTAAAGACAACAGTGAAGCTGACTCAGAAGGAAAGAAGTATCCCTTCCCAATAACACATGGAAGAAAGAAGTTTCAGAAACAACTATTTGATAGAAATGTTTGATCCAACACACCTGATAAACCTAAATGCTGAAAGGAGGTTGGATATCTGCCAAAATACCTTAAATTAAAAAAGTTACTACACAGACCGAAAGTGTTAGAATTTGCTGGCAGAAAGGGAAGCAGGAAATGACAAAGGGAATGGGGAGACGGGCACTATTATCAGCCAGTCCTTTCTAGTTCCCAGGAATTTCAGTCCCTGAGTCTCCAATACACATCAGATACAGCATTAAAATGCTGAGATGCTCTGTCCTTAGAGGAGGTGCACCTTTGCAAGATTCACAATGGTCTGGAAAACAAAGAAAGAAGGAAGCAATCATATTTAAAGGGAGGAGTACAGAAAACAGGAGACAGGTTTTAGGAGCACTGAAGTATGGATATACCATGGTGTATTACAAATTATTTCTTCATAAAGAAAGGACAGTCACCCCAGTAACAGTGCAGCCCAAAGAAACACCTCTCCCTACACCAGAGGAAGTGACTTTAAGATGTAAAAGCATTTAATAAATTGGAATCAAACCAGCAGAGGCTGTTGTCCATTTTGGAGCAAAACCTATGTAAAAAGATATTCAGAACATGTGATTAGCATTTAATTGAATTAACGGTGCCCAATACATTTAAGTTTAATCTTAAACTATGTGAAATGGGATTCAATAAAAACCTGCCAGTTGTATTGATACGAGACCCACAGGGTCTAACTACAATAACCAGAATTCTGCAAGCACTCAGTACTCTGAAGGACTTCCAGTTCAAATGGATGTCAAACGTCAATGGGCAGCATTAAGATTTGCTACTTCTCATTTTACTTAAATTTCCACTTTTCAACAGAAGCACCATTCTAAAGCAACTATCTAGCAACAAATGTGATCTTAGATATGCTATGATTTCACTAAACATAGAATTTTTTAATTTAAGAGCTGCAGGAGTCATCACACAACACGCAAGCACTACAGACTGGTTGTGGTTCCAAGCCCCTTTCAGTTGCTGTCAGTATAAAACACTTAAAGTTGCTAAAAGTATTCAAGATAACCAAATCCAACATCTGTATCTGCTTCCTCCTTCCCCAGATGGGTCTCTTGGACTGGGAACACTCAGTATGGCATTGCCCTCATTGGTAGCAATGCTCTAAAAACAGCTCTCTGACCTCCCAAGGCAAAGCAAGGAGATGGAGGAGAACTGTGCTCAGTATTGGGACTCCAGATTGATCAGAATAATTCAAAGGACTTAGTGACTTCCTCTCTAAAATATGCACATGACTTAGGCAGTAAAGCATCATTCCCTGCATGGGAAGGACAACCTGCTACTGAGAACTGAAGCACTGCAAGCCCTGTTTTTATGCTTTAAAACCAACTGGAACAGTGTGTCTCTTATTTATTTGAATTTAATTCAAATTGCTCCATCTTCATCAGCAAATCCCATTTTCAATAGCTATCAATAAAGTATAGCAGGGAGCCCTTTTAATAACAAATCTCAGTAGGCCAGGTTTTGGAAGTATTTGTTCCTTCAGTGGTACAAATAAAACCAACACAGAAAATTGATGGAAAGAGCATGAAAATGCAATTTCATTTCTATGTCTTTGAAGCTTATTAGTGTGCTTTGAAGAATTGCCTTTGAACTATGGAAACGCAAATTCCTTTTTAAAACTTCTGAATATCTGACAAAGCTATAAAATTGACAAATGTGTAATCAAACACTGAGAAATAGACATGTAAATGAAGAAAACTACATCACTGAAAGAAGCCTCATTACAACTCAGTGTACAAACCAAAACATTCAACAATTTCCCCAATTGCTCACAAAACAAGTTTTCCATAGATCTGTATTTTTACAGATGCCCCAAAGTTATGTTGGTGCAACAACCTACCTCTGTATGTCTTGAATGAAGTGCATTGTACTCCTTCTTGAGTTCTGCCTCCCGCTCCTCAAGTCTGCTAACTGGAAGAAGAAAAATAATAAAAGAATTAAAACTAAATTTAGAGTTCTAGTAAGTGAGATTGACTGGCCTGGGACTAAGCAAGCAGATCAGAGTATTCCTAGTAGTGAATAGCAAAAAGCAGGATAAAAAGTATGTCAGTGTTTGTGTTTTTAAGCTCTCATCCCTGAGCTTCCTAAGTCCATCAACAGCAGCACAATCTTGCAATTTGCATTCCTCTAAAGAGCCCAAGTCCTATTTTCCCCTGCTGATTGCCAGGCCAGTGAGAGAGGATTTTTGTGTTCAAGGCCAGCTTACTGCTCACCCCAATCCAGATTGTTTCACATGGAAACCACAGGAAGCAGCAGAGGCCACGTCACTCAATTGTGGATGAAGCCATGAGCTCCAGCTCAGGCCCTACATCATTCCCTAAAACACATCCACAATCTCCAGAGGTGTTTAACCAGGACAAACACAGCAAAGGTATTTGTTCAAACAGGTTCAAGCCTTATGTGATACAGAAATTAAGGCTTCACTCACACTTCACTGAGAATTAAGGCAGTAGCTTTACAGAGAGAAAACATTTGAATATTTCTGTAGGTATTACAAGGAATTAAAAATACATCTAGCAGATTTAGATCTTTAGACAGTAAGGTCCTGTTAGAGGGAGATGAGCTGAAACAAACTGGGATATCCCAATGCAATTCACCTGCAGAAAAACTAACAGAATTCAGAACTTTCTACACACAACTTATCCTTTCATTCAAACACAAAACATTTTTGCTGCTTAGATGTGAATTCCATCTTTTTATTCAGGAATTTTTTATCACACTATTTACATGACATAAGCATGTGTACCAAGTTGTGTAACTGAGCTTCTCTTATTCTTGCCTTGTTTAAATACCCCGGGAAAGTTCAAGTTTATAGTTCCATGTTTCCAGAGTCATTGCCAGACCCACATTAGCTGAAGACAAATGCCAAGATCTTCTTTGCCGTTTGCATATTTTCATGTTGCCAACTGGGTCTTCTGAAAATTAATTCTCAATATACCATTTCCTTTTTGCTCCGTATATCTGTATTTTGGCACAGTGTTTTATCATAAGTATGTTCAATGAAAAAAAGTCTTTGCCCGAGTCAAATACTGGAACCAAAACACATAACTGTCTACTCACTCAAATCTGTGTAAACATTCTTAACTCCCAATCTAATCTTGCTTTTACAAGGACATCAAGTTCCTTGACACAACCTTTTGCAGTCCACCTATAAATATCTGACCAAAATATTACATCAAATGTTATTTATACCAATGCAAGATCGAACATTTCCATTCCTGCCCTGCTGTTGAATCCCCAAAGCTCCTTGGATCAAATAGCAGCAAGTAAGGCACAAGTATCTATAACCCAACATATAGAAAAATGTATTTTACAGCACAATATATGCATCTAAAAATACATATTTATGTGATGCAGAACACCACTGAATGGAAGATTTCAGTTGATTATTTTGAGGTAAAGTTGTTTTAAGTCTTCTCACACATTTGAAGGGCAGTTCTATGGAAGCCTTTGGTAAGACACTAGAGAAACAAGAGTGAGAACTTAAGAGTTAACAAAGCTGTGATGTGACAAACCACATCTGAGCCACTATCTTAGCCTGACTGCCATCCTATTGTGAGTTATGAGATGTTAAACAGCTGCCCATCAGAGACAGCTGAGCAGCAACCACTCAGCAGCTCCCAGGTGAGCACAGCATGCCCAGGCTCTGCACCACAGCACCCAGAGCATCTCCCTGGTAACCCTTCCACTCAGCTAAACCTGCTTTGGGAAAACAGGAGATCAGAAGGTGCAAACTGCACGACTGATGGGCCTGGTGTTTGGTGAGACCAGCTCCCTGTCCTACACACAGTGGCCAAGGAGCCTCCCTGCTGCTTTGGGCTGGTGCTGAAATCATGGCTCAGCTCAGCCTGGCCAGGAGCTCCCACCCAAAGCAGGCTGATGCACCCAACATTGCTCAGGGAGCTCGTGCCTACACAGTGCAGCCAACTCCAGGGATGAATTCTGCCTGTGGATCCTGGGAAAGTACTTAACAAATGTTAACAAAGATTAACATCACAGCAGGTGTTATCAACACCCCTCTTTGCAGCTGCCCATAACCAGCCTTCAGGAAATCCACAAAAGCACTTCCCACTCTTACAGATACAACACACACTTGCACAGGGGTTGAGGTTCCATAAAGGAGCACATCACTTCCTCCATCTGTAGAGAAAGTAATGCTTTAAAATGTTTTAAAATTTTAATGGCCCAGTTATAATAAATAGTTCCTTGAATCAAGTTATTGAAGACAAATGTACATAGATTGTGATTATGCATAGTCAAGGGGGATATCTCCATTAGATCTCACCACTGTTTTTATTAGGTACAAAGGTTAAAAAAAATTAAGGGCTCAGAAGATGATATAATTGACACTCAGCATTTTCTTCTGAAGCCACTTCTAGCTGTGCAACATGTTACAGTCCTAGAGCTGGAAGTTTCAGTCAGAAGAGGATGTACACTGAGTTACACACCCTCAACAGACACCACATTCACAGTCCTCACAACTGGTTTTTTCCAGTGCCAGCAGGATGAGACACCACTGGAAATCTGTTCTACCCAAAATATGCCTCCCATCAAGATACCATCTTGACAAAACCACCGACAGAATACACTTTCTTTTTCCGATTAAACACTGTGCAAGAGATCAGCTATTCCCCGAGGATCAGAGATCACCACTGACCTGAGCACACAGGAGAATTTTGAGGAAGACCACCGGATTCTTGCCCAGTGGAGAACTTAAGTCACTACTAAAGGAACATTCCCATCAGAAGTAACAGGAAATTAAATAGGAGGGGAAAAATGCCTTTCACTGGCACCCAGAAGCACATTTTAAACCAAACTGTCGCCAGTTCCATTTTAACACACAGACATACAAAGGAGTGGAAGTCTGGCCCTGATAACACCCCAGGAGGAATGGAGCTGAGTGCTGGCACTGCCAATTCCCACCAGCCATAGCTCCTATCAGTTTGACTTAAACAACAATACAGAAAGTTCCTCTGATATTTCAGTCTCAAACTTTTTTCCACTAAGATGTCAAATTCTTACTGGGTGGATGATAAAATTGGTTTGATAATTTACATCCTAAAAGCAAAAGTATCCATTGTCTCTGTTGCAATGTGTCTTTACAAAGCCATTATAACCTTGTTACATCAAGGAAGATCTTACACTGCAAGATAATTTTTAAGATAATACCTGTGCAAAACATCACACACATTCAAAAAAATTGCACTACTCACTGCTAGAAGCTTATGTGGAAAAAAATATAAAGGTCTTCAAGCATCATAAACATGAGCATGAAAAGCAAATATTCTAGTGCTTTTAGGCTGATGAGAAAGCATCCCCTGGAACATCAGGAACAAGCTCAGAGCCAAGGCCTATCTGCAAACCTCTCAGTTCTAACACCTTCAGTGACCTGAGGTACTAATCCTGATCAAAGTTCCCTCAAAGAAAACCAACCAGGCCTAAAAATGGGAGATTAAATATTATGGTAAACCAGAGAAACTGGAGTTTCTGTCTCCTGACAGCATGATGAGGAACCAGGCAGCCAAGCTGCCCACCCTGCCTGTTCAAAAGTCAGAGCTTACCTCCCAAGTCTGATGGCTTTTACCAAGTTTGGAACACCCTTCATCTGTATGTTGTCCTCTGCCTCAAACTCCTGATAAGCCTGAGGGGGAGAAAGAGAAACAGACCTGCTAGAATGGCAAATCCAACCAGTGTGATGCCTTCAAGAGGAATTACAAGTTCCTCCTACACAAGCCAGGACAGAGATGCAGCTCATTAAGGAGCCTTTCCTGGCACCAGCACTGTCTGAAGATTCTCCTTGGACAGCTTTCATCCAGCTCCATCCTTTAATGCAGGTCCCACACCAAAGTTAAGATGTAGATCCAGAAGGACCTTATGACCTCCTAAGTAGTTGCTAAAGAGCACAGACATCACTCGTGGGCTGAAAAGGGGAATGAGCTATCAAACGAGTGCTTCACCTGGAAGTGGTAAGACCTGCAAATCAAACCAGCACAGAAAACTGATTTGTAAAACAAGCAAAAATTCAACCCCTTGGCAAGACAAACATCTTCAAGTAGCTCTTACACTGTGAACTACAGGTCTAGATCTCAGCTGAGTAAGTAGGGCACTTGAAATTATGAAGATAATTTCGCTGTCAAGAATGCTCTGCTGATAGCAAATATCAACACATGCAGCAGCAATGGTCTTATCCCTGACACTTCTGGACTGTTCAAGTTTGCACACTGTCTCAGGCACACAAAATCCCTGCAATTTGTTACCAAAAACCAGCCATAAAACTTAAAAAAAACCCCTCTTTAAACATTCTGCTACAACATTTAATGTGAAGAAAACCACATGCCAGGACAGCTCTCACATAGGTTTAAACTCAATCAAGAATACACACAAGCAACTTCTACACAAAATCAAGTCAAAAATCCAACTTCTTGCCCAGTCTCTGCACAAAGAAGTGCTTCACTGAGAAAACTTTTGATTGACTGCTTTGCAAACAGTGAGATGCTCCATTTATACACGTGGCTATTGAAGCAAGTCCCTGTCTGAGAAAATCCACATGAAGTCAGTGTGGACACAGAAGCTACAGCAGACTACATTTGTTTTAAAAGCTACTGACAACTCAGGAGTGCAAGATTCTAAGAGACATGTAAAGCCATTTTCTTAATTACTGCAAGGTTTTGAGCAACAGAATCATTATAACAAACTCCAGCACGTAAACCACAATATTGCCTTCATTCAAACAGGCACATGAGCAGTTAATTAATTATACACCAGTGGATTTCAAGCTCCTCTCACCACTTTTGCTCAGGTATATTAATAGCCAAGTTTAAAACAGGCCAATCACTGCTCTAATTTCCTACTCCATTTTATTTTAGCCTTGAGTCCTGCAGCTCAGCTCAGTGCAGGCTCTGGAGGCAGCTGTACCCCCTGCTCCATCTAGTGGGCTGCTGGCTCCCAAATCCACACAGACAGCAGGTGTTTGGGAACAGCATCAGGCAGCCAGGAAAGGCACTGGGAAATGCAGAGTTAGAAGGAAAGCCTCCATTCCCAGCACATCCTGATGCTCACACTTCTCCTCACAGAAGGATTTTTCAGGTGTAGTGACTGATACCTGAGGCACAGCATAGGGAAAGGCAGATAAACCTGAGATGAGGAACTGCCACACTGAGAACACACTGCCAGACAGCTCAGTTCCACATCTGCTAATCAAGAAATACAAGAACTCAAGCCATTCTGTTCCTCCTTTGCTGGAAATCAGATTAGTTCTGCTGTTCTCAGTCTGTGAAAATGAAGTAGGAACAACCCAGACCATCACTGGACAAACCTGAACTTTTCAACTTCTTTCCAGGATCTATTGAAAAACTTCCTTGTATTCCTCAAGATAAACACTAGTTGAGCCATCCCTAGAAACAGCATTTACTGACAGAGCTGTTTCATACCAGTTTAGTTATTCACATCACCATCTGTGCAGATACACAACTCAAGTCACATCTCAAAACAAGGTTCTGGGAAGTTTCTGTTAAACTTCACAGCTGAAGGTTCACATCAGAGTGTCCCTTTTAACTACAGATCCACATGAATTTCTGCTGTACCCATGAGCAGGGCTATCTCAGATATTGGATACCTTCAGATTATCCATGAGAGTCTCTCTGCCTGGGTGTACATTACAGCAATGCTGGTGTCCTGAGAGATCAGAGGAAAATCAAGTATCAAATGACATCTGCAGAAGATTCACAACAAAACCTGCTCTTGCATTTTCTGTTGAAGCCAGTGGAAGCAATAGTTCTGTTTAACTTCTGAGGAAAACAAAAGGTTTCAGGTCAGCTGCCAAAGTGTTTGTCTCATATCCCAAATAAAACCTTCAGTGAGCAATAGCTGCACAGTGTCACCTGACAGGGGAAATACCATCATCCCAACAGTTGTGTCACAACATTTACAGCTCTGAAACCCAAGAGCTGCTCCTTGGGATTATACTTGTTTGGGGTTTGTTTGTTTTGTTGGGTTTCTCTTACAAATGTAGTTTTCTCCAAATATAATCTCTCCTGAGCACAAAACTCAGGTTTGATAAACTGAGTTATGTAGATCTGTTGTCTTGTAAAATGCAGTTTGTTATCTTGGTTGTACTTTAGCACTAAGCAGATTCAGAAAAGGAAGCAAATCTTTCAACTCCCACAGCCTACCACCTCCATCAGAAAGCACTTCAGCCATGCAGACATTGTGTTTTTCAGATCCTCTAATAAATAAGTTACTCCAAGAATGGTTCCTCCAGAAAGCTTATGCCAAAGCTGTTTCTTTCCTGCAATAAGTCAAAATAAACTACAGTCATCTTTTATTCCCAAAAACTTAATTAACTTACAGCCTGTAATACATTAAGAAAACTGACATTCCCAGAAAGAGAGGCAAGGAAGGAAACTAAAATAAACCTCTGTAGCCCCCCCAGAACCCAGTGGAACATCACGTGAGCTCTGAGAAGATCTTATCCCTTCCTGTAACTGGAGACTGAGCACTGTCCCAGCAGTATCATGTGCTTCACAGAGCACTGATGGACAAATGAGCTGTGTATTGCTATTACAGGCTTTTAGCAGCTCTCTATGCCTATTTTCCAGGTTCAAGGTTGACATTTCAAACATTTTAATGCTGCAAACAAATTACAAGTAGAACTAGGGAGTCTCACCAAATAATGTGGAAGTCAGATACATTCAAGCTCTTGTAAGAAATGTTTAAGATTATACTGAAGACTGGCACTGGTCTCACACACACCACTGCAGAACAGAAGAATGTTAGTGTTAAACTTGTATTTACCGAACTCCTGGCATTGCCATGTTCAGTGCATCTCCACAATATTCACAGCTGCCCTCTGCTGCCGACAAGGAAAAAATTACATGAATTCTAGATAAGTCATAAGCTTTAAAAAAAGACATTTGCTGACACTATGTAAAAGTCTATTAAAGACTCACAGCAAGAACTTCTAAAAACTCTGCCTGTGCCAACATCATCCCTAAACAAATCCCCAAGAACTCTGTGCTATTTAACTTGCTTTACCTTCCACACAGCACAGACCCTGAGAGCACAGGCACTTTCCCCCCTCCCTGCACAGGTACTGCTGAGAGGCAGAGCACCCAGGGGCAGCCCAGGGGAAGTTGCAGCCAAGAGCTGCAGTGCAAAACAAGGTGAGGAGCTGCATCACAAGCCAAGGTGCACACTCAGCACTGCACATTCCTGCGCTCAAACAGAAGCCGCAAATCCTTACGCCTCTGCTCTCCTTGAAGTAGTTGTAAAGTTTAACAAATTATCCCAGGGTGTCACATATTGCACCATTTTTGGCAGCAAACTTGACTTAGGCAACCACCACAGCCCAGGAGCGAGTGCTGCACATCGTGCAGGAGTGGTAACTGCAGAGCATCAGCTCCCACCGCTGGGGATTTCATCATCTGCTGGGCTCAGCCCTCCCAGCAGTGCCACCAGGTCACTCTGTCACCTGCCCCTCTCTCCACTTCCCCCTAGGAAAGAACACAGCACTTCCAGGTAGTTCACTCATCTGGCAGCGACTGTTTCAATTTCTAATGCAGGGAAAAGAAATCAGGGAACCACAGGAACGTAGCAACTGGCTGACACAAAATAACCTTGTGATTTCACTTCTGTAATTTCAAACGGCAGATTTATTCCAACCTAACTGGTTGAACACACAGCTACAGATGCAATCCCACAGGGTAAAGTTAAGCACAGAGAAATTATTATTTATTTCTTTTGATTTAGTGTGACAATCACTTAGACTGCACAAACAAGCACCTATAATTCAGGACATAACAACCATAACTTCTTGAGCAATTGGAACTGGCACATCCTCAAGCACATACAACCAAGCTGAACTCGACCATGTAACTTAAGAGCTGCCCCAGCTGACAAGTCTTTACTAAATGCTCAGCACAGACAGCGTTCAAGAGAATGAGTCAAAACTTTTTAATGGACAAAACTTGTTCTCACAGGCTCTGCTCATCTGAGGAAAAACCCAGAGCACAGGCAGTGCACAAGAAGCAAAAAGTCTGGCTGTTAAAGTGTGACACGGGACCATGTTTTACCTGTTTTTCATTCTAACCATTAATCATGTCACCAGCTGGTGTTGTGATCTCAGACTCTGCACTCCAAAGCCAGGTTTTATTTGCTTACTTGCTCTGTGCCAGGCATTTGCAACTCTCATTACCAGTGATAACACTGCCCATGTTTTGAATGTCGACGTGGTAACACAGCTGGCAATACCAGAGCCTAATTTAGATGCACAGGCAGTACTATAGGAAGTAGGAGAGAAAAAGAAATATAGCTAAAAGACTTGGAGCTGAATTAAAGTGACACACTGGTGATTGGGATTGTACAACATGCCAGTTGCCTGGTCTATAAAACAAAACAAAGTAATGCAGTAAGGTTAGGCTGCTTCAAGAATATAGACACTATGTGGTTTCCATACCTTAGAAATTTAGAGCACTAAAAAAACCAGTTCACTTGCATAATATTCGTTAGATGTTCAACCAATGTGCTTATGGCCCCTTTGATCTTGCTCTGCATCAGCAGCATGTCAAATCTTCCCAGCAGCCTTTCATGTTGCCTCAGACAGCTTATCAACCCCAAGCATAAGCAAAACTCAATGTTCAATCCAGCCCTATTGTTTCTCCAAAGATACAATTTTGCCATCACAGAAGGTTTTCCTCCAATGAAAAGTTTTTTTCCCCAGTAAATGGAACTGTTTAAAAGTCACTGCTCTATCACCAGAGCTTTATGTAGTTATGATAACTGTTTTTAACAATATTACTTCATACATGAATAGTAGTTCTAGCAACCCTTAGTGGTTCTACTGGAATGATTGAGTTTCTTGTGCAATTATTTTCATTATTATTATATATACATATATATAAACATACATATACACACAATACAAAATTAAAACTTTAAAATCATATTTGAAGGCTTCAAAGCAAAAGATAATTTCACACAAACAGACTCACAGAGCAATAGAAAATGGTGTTATCAATACATGGCCAGTGTCACTTCTGTAAGAGAAACTCCAGGTATGCTGCCACAGAAATCCAACTGATTTTTCTTTTTTGTGCAACCAGTTTGTACTTTGGATTGCATTAACAGAATAAAGCCCTGGCCTATAGGACAGGATGCAATCTGGATCCATAATCTTGTTGTCAGAGAGCAGGGCTGTGGGTTTAGGGCACAGGGCTTCTGGAAACAATGCCTTTGTTACCAAAACAGACCACTTAACTGCTGCTACAATGTTTTCTTTTCCCCTCTTGTGAGCTCTGAAATACACACACAACCCCATTCACAGCAATCACAGCCTTTCTGAGACAAGTCTCCACAATCTGCTTTACAATTATCCATTTTAGCCTGACTTCATCTACAGAGACAGCCCTAGGAAATAATCACCCTGGTCTGCCCTAGGAAAGATTGCCTGAAGTGTTCCTTCATCCCTGCCTGGACAGAATCTGGGAATATTTGAACAGTGGATGGGAAGCAGTTCATACCTCCAAGATCTGCCAACACTGTTCTAAACCATTCCAATGTCAGTGAAATTCTGCCCTAGGTGCCTTCCTACATTCATCTCAATACTCCTGCCCTGCTACAGACTCAGTCATGCCACTGAAAATTAAACTTTACAGCAACAGTATTGCAGTTTGAGCTGGAAAAGAGCTGTAACTTGCTGTGTTAGGGGCAGGAAATGTAGCTGAGCAGAAATAAAGGAAGAAAGGATAGTGAAAAAGAGGCTTTTTGACGACTGGCACTGCTTTTAGAAACTGATCTTATCTCAACCTTGTCACAGTCTCACTTTACATTCCTGCAGGGCCCAGCAATAAAAGCTATATATTAACTGATGAACACTCCAGTCTCACACCAACAGAAGGTGGCTTAGAAGCTCCAAGTACAAAAGTAGAAAAACTGGTGATGGAGTTTCATTCAGTGACTGTGTGGCTGGGTAAGAAGCAGCCCAGCAGAATGTTTAAACTACAATATATTCACATAATAACAACTTTGAGTATTTCAGGAAAATTGATCACTGTCATCGTTTTCCAAAGCTTCTGTAAGTTTTTTTAAATTACATAGAACATCTCTAAAAGGGGAAGTGTTCTTCCTAAATTCTTTCTCTGTAAAAACTAAATGCTTCAGAGAAATAAATCATTCAGCAAAAATTATATAGAAGTTAATGAGAATCACCATCAATGCTCTTCTCATCCCAGCTGTGCTTCTAAACCTGATGATTACCTTTATTTTAGTGCAGACAACAGTTTAATACAAAGAAAACAGCTTATTTTGTCATCACAAAAAAGGAAATAAATACTAATAATCTCCTGAAAAAGTTGCTAAACATGAAAATATCGCAGTCAGAAAGGCAAACAAAACAAGCAGGATACCAGGAGAATCAGATTACAAGTCACAAGCTCATATCTGATTTGTTTGCCTTAATTCTAAAGAAAACAGACTTGCACAAGAGTTAAACCCAGTTACCTGTCCAAGTACAGGAATCAGAGGGCACAGATATTCAGTATATGTATTATCACTTTACAGAACAAAACTCAGAATGCACCAATATCACTTACAGGGAGTTCACCATGTTTTACTTACTTTGATCAGCATAGTTTTTTGCTTTTAGTTCAAGTTGTCGAGTTTGTGACTCTAATGCTTCCACTCTGGTCTGTAAGTCCTTTTTCTCTTGTTCTTGAGAATCTTCAAATTCAATGAATTTCTAAACAACAATAAAATAGTTAAGTTAGACTAAACAACTAATTATAGGTTTTACAGCACCTATAATTGGGTGTTATATAATAGGAATATAATAATATATTATTATAACATATATAGGAATATATATAATAGGAAGCAACACAGCAGCCTTTCACAGCCAGGAAGTTGCAAGAAGGTTTCCAAAACAACTGAACAGATCCACATTTAAACACAAAAAAACATTTCAGTCCAGGTCCAGCAGTCAGGCAACCAATCTAGGTTGCCCTGTGTAATAATTACCAGCTAAGGGCCAACTACTCCAGAGAACTGCTTGGGATTAACATAAATATGAATTATTTAATTATTGTCTAACTTAATGTACAACAACTGCCAACAGTGCATGTGAACACAGGGAGTCTTGGCATCCTTAGTTTGATTGATCATTAGTGAAGTGATTTTCACCCAAAAGCCACAGAGGTACAGACACTGCAACAGGGACACACCAGCAGCAGTGCCAACCAAGTTTATATATCTTTTCCATTCCCACCCAATTCTCCTAAAAATTCTCATAGTCTTCATCAAATCCTTAATAACCATCTACAATCTGTCAACTGCAGAAAACTGCAACTGTGCTGATCAGCATCACCTTCTGCTACCTTGATTTACCACCTTTGTGTCACACCATATTCTGGAGTTCACTGATAAATATATCAGTGTTTACATTGCCTAACATTAAAATTACCAACACACCATTACAGCAGCTTTAAAAGCACTTTTTTTGCTATTTATCTTACCCCAAAATTTAAGAAATTCAGAGTGTGTTGCTGGCATAATGAACACTTGTAATTAGAACCAGAGATGTTTTAGGTCATGCAGTACTCAGTGCTCTGCATTGCAAGGAGACAAGGCCACCAACACAAGTTATGCAGAAAACTCATGGAACGGGAGAAAAAGTGAACCAGAAATCTCTGCAGGTAAAAACATCAAACACCCAAGACAGTTGAAGGGTCAGTAAGGCAGCTGAGGACCACATGGAAGAAGGAGACAGTGGAGGTAACAACTTTAAAATAGTAATGTGATTTGAATATTTTTTTCCTATATATCACTAGGAAAATTCAGTGGGAAAAATATTTCAAATGCTCACACATCAACTGTCAATAAACTCCTACTACATTTTAGCCAGTGTGTTTTAGTGCTTTTACAAAAGCAGAAATTCATACGCTTATGAAAAGGGCTTCAGTTTAACAGGGTCATCAGAAGAAGTTCTGACCAAAAAGTACTTCAGATGTAGAAATGGAGCAAAATCTATGAAGTGGAACAAGAGTTCCTTTCAGACCTGCTCTGCCCAGCTATCACAGGACTGGGCATGGTGCTCATATGACTGTGCTTGAAGCTAAACCACGACCCAGTTGGGGAACAGCTGACACAGCCCAGGTAGCAAAGTTTGGGTGCTGCCATCAAAAATCCCTCTTCAAAGACAGATGTGCAGAGATCTTTCTACCTCCTCCACACAAAGTTTGGGAACGTTAATTAGTCAACATAATATTGAAGAACTCGATGTTAAAGCTTGTTTCATCTCTTTGTAGTAACTGATTCAAGACTTTTGCCCCTTTTACATTCAAGTCATGTCTGGCCTATTCTTAGCAGACTCCCTTTTCAAAAAGGGCTTCAAAGTTTGACGCAAATTTGGCACTGGGGCAAAAGACCAACACAGTTTGTTACCCTAAACATGGGAAAACATGAAAGAAGAATTATAAAACTGTAACATCTTTGTTTAGTTGTTTCTCTGATGATTTCTCAAAAAGTCAGACATGTCTCATAGCTTGCAAAAGGCCAGGGACAATTATACTCATGAATAACAAAAAGCCATTCAGAGTCATTAATGTCATTGTTAGTCACGAAACTAAAGATAGACATAATTTTGTATTTCCTCCCAAGTTCTTCAACTGCAAGTGATAAAACTGGTTTTGTCTAGAACAGTTTTGTTACCTTCCACTAGTTTACCTTCATTTTGGTGAAGTTCAAATCTACATTACTGTGCTTTAAAGCATTTCTGTAATCACAGCTGAGTATTCTTCCCTCCCCTGCTGTAAACGATATCTGATCAAATCTTGGGATTGAGAACTTTGGACTTTGGATATTTTTATTTAGTTTCATTTCTCCTTCTGGTGACAGTATAATCACAGACACAGCCTCAGCAGATTGATCATCACATCCTGACTAAGCCTGCACAAGTATGATGGAAGAACTAGTCAGATAAACCACCACAGCAGCCAAGCACAGGCTGAGCACCCTTGTTAAAAGACTTTTTTTTCATTTGCATCGACAATATACTCAAATCCTGCATATCTCCTGCATTGTTTAATGTAAATCCAACAGCATATGTTAGCCACTCAATGACATCCTCTTATTTCAACCTCAGCTACTGGTTGTACAAAACACTGAGGCAGAGAAAAATCTAGTTTTCCTCATTTTAAATGATGTCCTGTTTGGGCCACAAAGATGCACCTTATAACTCTAATGAGAGGTGAGATCTTTTGTTGCCTTTTTTTTCTTAAAAACAAGCTGAAGGACACCAACCTGTCTTAAAAACAATCAGACCAAATTATATAAGATTACAGAAACTACAGCTGGAATAATCCTTAAAAAGTCATCTTGTTACCAGGTTCAGATGCTCAGTGTTGATGTCTGGATCTTAATTTTGATTAGGCTATGATGAGGTGTAACACAGGATGTGAATCACAGATCCTCCTGCATGTGCTGCTGCTGAAACCCAACCTGTGCTCCCTTCCTCAGCTATGTTTGGTAACTCCCATTAAATCCATCCCATTTTCTCCAGGCAGGATCAACTCCGTCATTTCAGACCTTTGTCCAACCTGTTCTTAAAGACCTCATATAAAAAGTGGGAAAAAGTCCTTGACAAACTAAACTCATAAATCTTTATGGAATCAATTTTAAATCTACTTGAAAGTTTGCAGTGATCAGTGCCATAAATACGAACTCAGACTACACAACACCAGCACATCTGGAGCCCTGTCCTGCACACAGCCACTGAAACACTCAGCAGCACATTATTAGCCAAATGAAATACTTCTTCCTATATTTCTGTCATCTTCTGTCCCCTTCTCTCTTGACTTGTTTTCCTGTCACAGGAGCCAGGTGCAATGCTGAGGGTATCTGATGTCAGGTCCCACCCACTTGGCAATCTTTATTACTCCATGACATGTCCTTTTGCAATGTGTATTGCAACCATGCCAGATTCCCAGCCAATGGCAAGTTCTTCCTGGAGCAGGGAGAAAAAAATCACCTAAAAAGCCAGCTCAGATGGACTTGGGACACAGAAAAACACAAGAAATTGAAAACAACTTGATAGCTGCAAAACAGTGTGGAAGTTTTCTGTAAAATGGATTTTGGTTTTGTTCTCTCAAATGAAAAATACTTCAATTCTTACTGCAGGGTGTTTACTTAACATACAATCCTAAGGAAGAAAGTTACCTCTGGGAACAGTAAGAAAAAGCAGACATCAAGTTCACGCTATGACTTAAACCAATTTTAGCAGTGGTAAATCCTTTTTCATGGTCGCAAAAGATTTCAAAAACAGCTTAATCCCACCAACAGCAGAAAAGCTAAAAGATACACTAACTTAGCATGGCTAAAAGGAGTAGATTTTATCCTGTTTCCAAGTGCACACAAAACACCTGCCAGCCACAAGCGCAGGTCTGGAGCAGCACATTGCTGCAGAAGTAACTCTTATCAGGGTATCAAACAGCAGAAGCCCAGATGCTGGTTCCACTTCTTTGTGGCAGGAATTGCTGTCTCACAGTCACCAAGTGGGAAGGTAAGTTATGCAGAACTGGAAGCAGAACAGCAGGGCAGCTGGTTCCTCCATTCCTGCAGCGATATCACAAAACCTACCATGTTAAAAGGCAGACAAGTGACTTCACAGCAACTACAGAGATCATGACTTTTACCCAGAGGGTTGAGAAGTAGGCCCAGAACTTCTGTCAAGGTGACTTTAAAAAAACAATTATTTCAGAAATACACAAACAACAACTTTCAGGATGTTCCTTTAGTAACACTTTTTAAGCACAGGAAATGAAGAAGGCAAATTAGGACAATGGGGTAAGGAGACCTCTATTTAAATAGTAAACTATTAATGTTCATTAAAATAGTGCTGAAAAAAAATTTCCTAGAACAGCAAGCCGAAAGTGAAAGAAAGTGTGTTAATTGCCCGTGTGACTGCCCCATCCCTGGAAGTGTCCAAGGCCAGGCTGGACCAGGCTAGGAGCAATTTGGGACAGTGGAAGGTGTCCCTGCCCATGGAATGAGATGGACTTTAAGCTCCCTTCCAACCCAAACCATTGTGCAATTCTATGAACAGATGATGATAACAAATATTGAATTCAGGAGCTCAAAATTCTCCATTTTGCACCAGACAACACAAGCAACCTCCACAACAAAAGAAAAGAAACACACTACGCCAGCAACTTCTTGTCTGAGAAAAATAGTGTTCAATTTCTGTTCCCTCCCTTTATTCCAACCACACTGCACCCATCAGGTTATCTCAGCATCAAAAACAAAATTCAACAGCCATGCCTGACTAACACATGTGCCTCTCCTGAACATGCCAGGCTGTACCTGACAGACACTTTCACACCAGTACAGAGCAATGACCTCAGCACATCACAAAAATGACCTTTGTGCTTACCATGAGCATACAGTCTTTGGTCTAACTGCATTTTGGAAAGCATCAGTCAGCTGTCTAGCAGCAGGAGCAGTGGTTCTGAGACTGCATAACGCCTGTCTCCTCAAGTTAATTTATCATGACACACAGAAATGGAGATGGCAGTGAAGCACAGTCCCAGCACAGACACACACAGCTCCTGAAGAGCCACAACAACATAATGAACCCCACGCTCTGTTCCATCATATTGGTACTGTTTCTGTCCTGCTGCCCAAGGCCTGCTTTTTTCAATCTGGCAAAAGCTGCCTGTGCTTCAAGCCTGATGAATTTTCTCATGAATTAATTCAGAAAATTCAGTCCCTCCCTATTACTCTCAACAGAAACATGTTTCCTGAAAAAGCCCTTCACATGCAGCTTGTGTCAGAAATAGTGTGGCAAGAATCCCCTGCCTGGAGTCCACAAGGCATCACAAAACCTCCTCATGTCTGACAAGGAGGATGAATGGTCTGTCAGCCCAAGAGTTGGGGGACACCATTAACAACACAGCACTTCAGAACAACCTAAGTGCTGGAATAACCTGCAGACAACACTTTGCACTCACTCATAATGGAAACAAATATTTGTATAGGGTTAATGTTTTTCAAATTAAGCTTTCACTGTCAATATTGTCTTCACTCTCAGTGTGGTTATCCTTCCAATTTTTTTAAAATTTAGAAGGCAAGCACACCCAGGGAGATAAGCACGGGACAAGGAGTCTGGAAATAGACTTGTAAGATGGTTTGTTCTATTACAGATAATGCTGCCAATCCAATTTCCTCCAGGAGTTTGGCAAGACAATGAGCTGGAGGAAGTTATCCTGCACAGCTGCTTCCTATTGTATTGCTTTATAATCTCACAGCAGATAATGCCTTGCAAGCTATTTATGCTGAAGTGATTCTCGGTACAAAAACTGACATAAAACCATCCAACATCCCAAGCCACAGCCGATGTCACTGGAGAGTCCACGCCACCTGTTGCTGCCTACAGCTTGCTGTACCAACTCTGCAGAGGCTCACCCAGCCGCTGTGCATTCGCACGGTTTCTGCAGGGCGCTGTGGCTGCTTTGTGCACAAATGGACAATCGGCGCGGGGAGCTGGGCGGGCAGTGCCAGCGCTGAGCGCACGGTGCCGTCACGTTCGCTCCCTGCCGGAGCGCAGCTCAGCGGGGCTCAGGGCACCGCGGGCACGCCGAGCCGCACGGACCGAGGCACTCCCCGCCCTCCTCCTCCTCCCGAGCCGCGGCGCGACCTCAACTCGTCACCGGCGGCTCCAACCCTCTGCCGGCCGGGCAGCCCGGCTGTGGCTCCCCGGCTGTGGCTCCCCGGCTGGGGCTCCCCGGCTGGGCTCCCCGGCTGGGGCTCCCCGGCTGGGGCTCCCCGGCCGGGGCTCCCCGGCTGCGGCTCCCCGGCTGGGGCTCCCCGGCTGCGGCTCCCCGGCTGGGGCTCCCCGGCCGGGCTCCCCGGCAGGGCTCCCCGGCTGGGGCTCCCCGGCTGCGGCTCCCCGGCCGGGCTCCCCGGCAGGGCTCCCCGGCAGGGCTCCCCGCCGCCCGCAGCGCCCCGGGCAGACCCAGCGCTGGAGCACTGCCGCCCCCGCGGAGCCGCCCGGCCCGGCCCGGCGCCGCGCTCACCTCCTCGGCCTGCTTGCGCAGCGCCTTCTCCCGCTCGTACTGCGTGAGCAGCTGCTCGTTGTCGTCCCGCAGCAGCTCCAGCTCCACGCTGGTCTCCTGGCTGTGCGCGCACACCGAGTCCAGGTTCTCCAGCACGGCCACCACCAGCGGCATCAGCTCGGCCACCACCTCCTCGTCGTAGCGCCCGATGAGCCGCTCGAACTCGCGGTAGATGGAGCCCGCCAGCCCCGACACCCGCTCCGACATCATGGCGGGGCCGGGCCCGCCGGGGTCCTCCTGGTACACCACGCCGTCCGCCAGCTCCATGGCGGCGGCGGGAGGCTGCGGGGGCCTGGCGGGGCCCGGCGGGTCCTGCTCGGAGCTGCTCCCGCTGCGGCGGAACCTCGGCGGGGCCGGGCGGGGAGCGGCGCGCGCCTCTGACCTCACCCGCCGCGCCGGGCGGGGCCTGCCGGGACGGCGCCGCGGGGCGGGGCTTGCGGCGTGACGTCAGCGAGGGGGTGGGGTCTGACCCGTGATGTCATCGAGGGGCAGGGCTGGGTGTGATGTCATCGAGGGGCGGGTCTGTGTGACGTCACGGGGCCGCCCCCTCCCGGCAAGGTGGTGTCGCGGCTCGGGAGGGCGCGGGGTGGCACCGGGAAGGGCGGCAGGAATACCGAGACCCGGGAAGGGTCACAGCATCACGGAATCGTCCGAGGCTGGGAGAGATCTTTAGAAGGGCAGCAAGGCAGGGAAGGGTGTGCAGCACTGTGCTGTGAGCAGCAGCTGAGGGAGCTGGGGTGTTCATCCTGCAGAACAGGAGGCTCAGAGCTCACTGCTCTCTGCAGCTCCCTGGCAGGAGGGTGCAGCCAGCTGGCTCAGATCTGCTCCCAGGGAACAGAACAAGAGCTCATGGCTGCAGCTGCACCCAAGGAGGTTCAGGTTGGACAGCAGGAGGAAATTCTTCCCAGCAAGGGTGGCTGGGCACTGGAATTGGCTGCCCAGGGAGGTGTCACTGTCCCTGGAGAGGTTTAAGGACAGACTGGATGTGACACTCAGTGCCATGGTCTGGGTGACAAGCTGCTGTTGGGTCATGGCTTGAACTGGATGGTCCAACCTCATTCACTCTGTGATTCATTCATTTTCCAGCCTCATTCATTCTGTGGTTCCCTGATTCTGTCATTCAGTCTGACCAGCCATCCAGCACTGCCACTGTAACCCCAGAAACACATCCCCCAGCCCCAGGTCCAGATGCCTCCAGGGGTGGTGACTCCACCACACCCCTGAGCAGCTCCTTCCAAAGCTGGCCACACCAGCACTGAAAATCTGTAATATCTGATCTGAATCTCCCCTGTCTCAGCCTAAGGCCGTTTGCTCTGCTCCTCTCACTGCAGGCATGGTGGAAAAGCATAACCCCTACCTCACTGCACCCTCCTGTCAGCAGCTCTAGAGAGCCTTGAGGTCACCCCCAGCCTCCTCTTCTCCAGACTGAACAAACCCAGCCTCATGAAACATATTTTCTAGTCTCTCTATGAGCCTTGTTCCCCTCCTCTGGACACACTCCAGCCACTCAGTAATGTCATTTTTAAAGTGAGGGGCTCAAAACTGAGCACAGCAGTGCCAAGAATGAAGGCACAATCACTGCCCTGGTGCTGCTGGCCTCGCTATTCCTGATCCAGGCTGAGATATTCCAAGTCACCAGAGTGAACACCAAAGCCCTGGGCTGGGGGTGGAGGCTCTGGGGGCTCCTGACAGTGGGAGGTTTGGTCCCTTTAGCCCCTTGGTGTGGGATTGAGGTGGGGATCCCCACTGTGGGGTGGGGGTGCCCCGTGGGCAGCTTGCTCTGTGCATGGCAGGGGTGAGGCTGTGCAGTCTGACAGCTCCCAGGGTGTTTGTTTATCACACCCACCGAGGCATAAATAGACCAAGTGATTCACTGAGGGATGACTGGAGGAGTTGGGAGTTTAGCTCCCGGATTTCAGGACTCTGCAGCTCCCAAACTGTGCCTGGGGCTCTGTGTTGGTTGGTGTCTGGCAGCAAAAAGGCCTTTTCTTTCTAATAAGGTCTCCAGATAATATCAGAAATCCTGTTTTCTTAGCAATAATACAGCTTCGAAGGCATCTTGCACTTGCTAAGAGAGATTGATTTTCCTAGGATTTGGAGCAGTGAGTTCCATTCTGGATCATGTGTTCTGTCATGGGAACAATGGGAGCTGCTGTAGACATTTAGGGTAAACTTGACAATACCTACTGAGATGGAAAATTTTCCAAGTTGCTTCACATCTCTTGTTTTTATCATGCAGTTGTTGAGGCTGGAAAAACTCCTTAAGACCATCAAGCCCATGCATTGACCCAGCAGTGCCAAGGCCACCACTAAACCATGTCCCCAAGTGCCACATCTGCACATCCTTCAGATGCCTCCAAGCATAGTGACTCCACTACAGCCCTGGGCAGCTTCTTCCAGGGCTTGACAGCCCTTTCAGTGACGAAATTTTTCCTAATATCCACTCTAAATCTCCTCTGGTGCAACTTCTATCACACAGCTCAAACTTGGGGACATCAGTATTTTTCTTTAGGTAATATCACACACACAGCTGAGGAACCTGGTGTCCCAGCAGCAGTCCAGGAAGAAAGAAATGAGTGCTTAAAAAAAAGGCAGAAAGCCTGAGAAGCGGTGGAATTTTACTGTGGTGATTGCATTCAGCTCCACTGGAGAGCAGCAGAGCCTTGCACTGTTATTTTCTCTCATTTGGACTGGTTTGAGGCAGGAACTGTGCTCTAAATGCATGTGCTGCCTTGTCTCTTCATGTCCTGAGCCAGTGAGTCTGCGCAGGAATGACAAAGAAGAAAAGACTCCAGCCCTGTATATTGGATTTCTTGTGAGTCCTGCTTATATATCATCATCCTCCCAAGCTAATATTTAACATGGTGTGGCCAGGGCACAGGCAGCTGAAATACAAATTTATTTATAAACATGGAAAAAGGAAAGAAAATCTATTTGCCTTTTAATTATGGCTAAAAATGACATCATTCTAGCTAAAAAATTTTTTTTTAAAGACACAATGTGTACTCTCATACACCTCAAGTGGAATTGTCCTTTAAATCATTGGAAATGATTGCTATGACGGGATTATTTTTTCCTGTTTCTCTTTAGCACTTGGCCACTGAGAAAAACAGCAACCCCTCCATGTTTTGCCTGCTGTGTGCCACAGATTAGAACCTTTTACCTGAAGCAGGAGTGCTGAGGGAGTCTGTGTGTCTGGATTTCTCCCTCCCTTTCAGTTATACATAGTTCCCCATTTGCCTCAGTGGTTTGGGTTGCAGAAGACACTGAAAGCCTTTGGGGTAAAGGGTTTTTGATGAATATTTTTTATTTTCTGAGCCTGAAGAGGCCTTGCAGGAAGGCTGGGAACAGCTCCAGCAAGGAGGTAACTCCATGCTGCTCCCAGAGAAGGCTGGCAGGACACAGCTCATTGCCAAGGGTTTTTAACCTCACCAGGCTCATGCACACTCTGTATGGTGTGAGGACAGCGAGCAGCCCCAGATAGCTCTGAACAACTCCAGATAGCTCTGAACAAACCCAGATTGCTGTGAGAAGTGCCAATCCCCTTGAATCTTGCAGAGCTGCTGTTCCCTGGGCAGGGTTTGCAGTCAGTGCCACCCTCCCTGGCAAAAGGCACAAAGCAGCAGCTCAAAGAGGTGTGTTCTGGCAGATGGCAGAAATGGGTCAAGGTGTCTGCTGGCAGCCTGTGGCACAGGGGTCTCTGAGGATGTGCTATTTTTATCCTGTTTCCATCAGCAAAATGGGGAGAGGTGGTTTTCCTTCCCAGATGGAGCAGGAGCATCCCTGAACAGGCTGGCTGCTGCCACTAGTGCTGCAGTCAGAGTGACAAGTGCAGGTGAAGAGGCTGCTTGTGCTTGTGTTTTATTTCCACCCATCTGGGGGTTCTCTAACCTGGAGAAATGAAGTCTTTTAAAAGATGAACAGTAGAAAAATTACCTGGGAGACAAGTCTAAGAGGGGTAGAAATGGATCTTATTGACAGTCTTATCTTAAAATGATCCCATTTCATGTGTATCTCATAGTCTGGGAGGTCAAAAACTCAGGGGTGGATTAAAAATAGAAGCAGGTATGGAATAATATTCTACTTTCTTGCCAGGAGATTAAGGGACCTCGATGAGCTGTCAATGTAGCACACTAGTCAAGCATATGAAACAGCACAAAGAAACCTGATAGTACTGCCTTTGTAGCTGGAAAGTAGTGGCTCTATTTGGTAACTAGTAGAGTACAATGCCTGCAAATTCTAGTGGAAAGAACTGGCTCACAAAAAGAAAAATTGTTTTCTGGGTAATAAGAGAAATTACATTACCTATCCCTAGAAACAACAGTTAATTTGAAATTGAATTGATTTGCAATTTACCAGGGAAGAAAATCAGCCCTCAGATCACTCTGGGGTTAGAAGAACTTAACTAGGACTTTACCCAGAGGAAGAAATGTTTGTAAAAGCTTAATTTTGTGGTGCTTTACACCTTAAAGTGCAACAGAAATCAAGGTGAAGACTGATGAGTGATAGCAGCTCTCACCTAAATGAAAAGCAGGATATTCTAGAGCAACAAAACATGTCAGAGTGAGGACTCTGGTTACAAGGAGCAAGAGGGGCTGAGCACAAAATGTGAGTTTTGATGAGGACCCCAAATATTCTGGGTGGTACAGACTGAGGCTGTGAGCTGAGGTCAGTGAAAAGCTGGGGCCAAACCAGCAAGGCTGGAGCTGTGCTAAATTCTCCTGAAGTCTGGACACATTCACAGTCTGTCTTTTGCCTCAGGCCTGTTTTAAAAATCTCTGCTGGTTTTAAGTAATGTGGAAATGGTTTGAGCTCAGCAATTGTGGTTCACTCACTGAGGACTTTGAAGGTGTTTCCTTCTCTCCCATGATTAGTCCATTTTTTTGAAATCATTTGTCTAGACTCTCTGCTTCTTCACATTTTAGATAAACGTGTTGTTTTCAATGAAATTAAGTGACCTTAGTAGAATTTGCAGCCAGCAAAAGCTCATTTATTCAGTAAAAATAACATGAAGCCTTCTTCTGTGGTGTTTTGTGGACCACGTGATGCTCAACTTGCTCTGCTAATCGTGGATTAATCTCAAAAGTGACAAAGTTGACCCTTATTTAATGAGGTTAAAAGACTTGGCAAAGATCTCAGAGCAGACCTATAGTAAAGCTGGAAGTCATGTTTGCCCACCTGAGGGCAACTCCTAAGCTTTAATCATTAAATGACGTAGATTTAACAAGGCTGTAAATAGATGTCCCATGGCTACTTTTAAGTCAATATTTTTCTAAACATTCTGTTTCTAGAGACCTTTCTTCTATTTTTAGGTGTTATTTTGCCACAGTGAGGGTTACAGCGTTAGAGGTTTTTTTCACTAGTATGAAACATCTTAAATAAATGTGTATTGAAGCAACAGAATCAATTGGATTGGCGTTGAGAGGAGAATACTCAGAAAATCTAATTCCAAAACAACCTCAAGGGGGACTTGCTAGAATGTATGATGCTGTGGTTTTTCAAACAGCATTTTTTAAATCAGAGATCTTGAAAAATGAGCACATCATAATAAGATGGAAAAAGAGCCTGAATTCAAGAAAACAAGTTGTTTGAATAGATGCTTAGGCTAGATCTGGAGTCTCTCAGCAGAACTCAGAGTACCACATGGACGTGTGATGGATTGTGGGGAAGAGAAGGAATCCCAAGAAAGGAAATCCATGTTATCAAAAAGCTGTCAAGCAGCAGAGTCCTGCCCAGAGGGAAGTGAAATCTGCATTATTTTGCTTTCAAGAACAGCCAGGGAGTGAAGCCCAGGAAGTTCATCCCAGTTTGAGACACAAAAACAGGACAAGCACGGATTTCCGTCCAGATGCTTTATCCTCGGTTCTCTCAAAGGCAATAAAATGCTCAAGGCAAAGCAGCTCAGTGGTAAATGGTTGAAGGGTCTTTTGACTCAGACAGCTACTACAGTATAACCACAAAAAGCTAAAAAAACAAAACTAATGACCTTCTTTAAAGAGGAAATGAAAGCAGAACAGTACGATAAAGAGATTTTTATTAAAATAACGTCATGTGCCTTTTGTTAAATAAAAAACAGCCTCCAGCAGCCAAGACTGAAATGCTGGGAGGGCTCAGCCTGACACCCTCGCCCTAAGGGGAAGAGGCGCTCGGTGGGTGTGACCCGGGAGGGGCTGGGGACAGCCCCGGTGATGCCGGTGTGACCCGGGAGAGGCTGGGGACAGCTCTGGGTGATGCCGGTGTGACCCGGGGAGGCTGGGGACAGGCTCTGGGTGATGCCGGTGTGACCCGGGGAGGCTGGGGACAGGCTCTGGGTGATGCCGGTGTGACCCGGGGAGGCTGGGGACAGGCTCTGGGTGATGCCGGTGTGACCCGGGGAGGCTGGGGACAGGCTCTGGGTGATGCCGGTGTGACCCGGGAGAGGCTGGGGACAGGCACGGGGTGGGTGTGACCCGGGAGGGGCTGGGGAGAGGGACCGGGAGCGGTTGGGGACAGCCCCGGTGATGCCGGTGTGACCCGGGAGGGGTTGGGGACAGCTCTGGGTGATGCCGGTGTGATCGGGAGGGGTTGGGGACAGCTCTGGGTGGTGCCGGTGTGACCCGGGAGGGGTTGGGGACAGCCCCGGTGATGCCGGTGTGACCCGGGAGCGGTTGGGGACAGCCCCGGTGATGCCGGTGTGACCCGGGAGGGGTTGGGGACAGCCCCGGGTGATGCCGGTGTGACCCGGGGAGGTTGGGGACAGCCCCGGGTGATGCCGGTGTGACCCGGGGAGGTTGGGGACAGCCCCGGGTGATGCCGGTGTGACCCGGGGAGGTTGGGGACAGCCCCGGGTGATGCCGGTGTGACCCGGGCTGTCGCGGACAGGGATCGATCCCACAACCCCGCTGGTGCCGGGGGAATGGCGCCCCCTGCGGGCGGGAGGCCGCGCTGTCCCCACGGCGGGGGGCACGGCTAAGCCGGGCGGGGACCCGAGGTGACACGGCTTGACTGAGCCGCCGGGCGGGACACGGGCTGCCAGAGCCGCCGGGGCACCAGCGGGGGACACGCGCTGTGAGACACACCGGGGAAACAGCGGGGGACACCCTCTGCCAGAGGCACCGGGCCACCGGCCGGGGGACAAGGTTTGCCGGAGGCACCGGGGCACCAGCGGGTGAGGCGGGGCAGCGGGGAGGGTCCCCTTGTCCCCGGGCAGTGTCACCGCATCCCCGCGGAGCCTCCCCGCAGCCCCGCGCCGCTCACCTGCCCGCTCAGGTGAGCACGGACACGCCCCAGCAGCGCCGCGGGGCTCGGAGCCCCTCCGCTCCTGCCGCTTCCAGGGAAAACTCTGCCTGTGGATTCATTTATTCATTTATTTATTGTACGGCGCTGGGAGATGGATCCGTGGCGGTCATTACCTTCCGTGCCATTCCACGCAGAGCTTTCCTGATTTTAGTATTTTCCGTTTCCACACCTGGCGCGCTGCCACCGCTTCAAACTCTCTCCCGCAGCACTTGGGAAAAGCCGTGCGTGGACAGCGGCTCATCCAAACGCTGCACACCGCGAATTACCGACCCTCAGACGCAGCCAGTCTAATCCCACAGACAGCAGACGAGGCTGGGGTGGCACAGTCCTGCAATAACAGCTTTTATTCCCTCCTATTCCTTCCCCCAGGACCATGGCTGCCATCGACGAGCGCACCTTCATCGCCATCAAACCCGACGGGGTCCAGCGCGGGCTGGTGGGGGAGATCATCAAACGCTTCGAGCAGAAAGGATTCAAACTGGTGGCCATGAAATTAGTACATGTAAGCTCTCCTAAATTGCCGTGTCTGCTTTTTCATATCCACTGCACCCTTCAAATGCAGCAGCATGTGATAACAATAAATGTGGCCTCTGTAACATTTAAAACTGAAATTTTGAGAGGTCTTACTTGGGATGATTTTGGAAAAGTTCCAATTCCCAGCTCTGGCTAAATGCTTTAGACATGCTAAGCATGCTAATTTTAGTAACCTGATGTCCTTAGTCTGAAGAGAATATTCTTTCAGGTGCATTCTATGCCTAATACATATCTTTGAGTATCTTCCACAAATCCCAGGTCACATAAACCGTCTGTATTGGCAACAGAAACTTTTCTAAGCTTAGTTGTGGCAAACAATTCAAGTTCATACCAACCAAAAGTGCTCCTAGCAAGATGCTAGAAATGCTGAATTTCGAAGTGCGTGCAACTTTCAGGATTACCAGCTGTCTGTGGCTAATCTCTGTGATTTCACCATGCTCTTAAGTTCTTACAGTAAGCTTTTTTCTCTGTCTGGCTGGTTTTTAACCCAGGCCTCTGAGGACCTTCTGAGGGAGCACTACATCGACCTCAAGGACCGGCCGTTCTACGATGGCCTGGTGCAGTACATGCACTCAGGACCTGTCGTAGCCATGGTGAGTTCCTGGCCAGCAAAACCTCATGCAGTGAGACTGTGTCACCTGTGGGATTCTAGTTTACTTTTGAAAGGATTTAAAAATCTGGATTTAAATGCTGTAATTAGGAAGATGTGTTGTTAAGTCGTTTTTCTTTAATCTTTTCCCATAATGTTTCTCTCCTTTGAATCAGTTTGTTGAGGAAGAGGGCAGGGGCAAAAGGGAATTAAAGCAAGGACCTTGATAAACAGTAAATCTGTGCAAAAGCCCCACTAGGAAATGCCATGTGGTAAACATGCTGAATGAGATTATGGAATGTTTTTACTGTATTTCTCTTTTTCTCCTTGATAATCTATTTGTAATATAGATGAGGTCCAGCTCTTCCATGAGCAGACAGCTTTGTGAGGCTGCTTGACATACTGAGATGGAAAATTGTTCTCTCCCCACCCTGAGTGAGGAGGGGGATTGTGCAGAAGGGGTGCATGTCAGCAGATGCTTCAAGAATCTGGCAGAAAAACTAAAGATAAAATATGTCTCACTATTACAAATATTCAGATGGTGATTTGTGCCATGGTGGACAACCCTGTGTTCTTGTGGATGGCATAATTTATCTGCTGCTAAAGTTTAATAATGTCAGTGGAATTTTTTTTTCCTTTAAGGTATGGGAAGGTCTTAATGTGATCAAGACTGGAAGAGTGATGCTGGGGGAAACCAATCCATTCGATTCCAAGCCTGGCACTATTCGTGGTGACTTCTGTGTTCAAGTTGGAAGGTAAATTTTTCAATTCTTGGTATCATCCAAAGGCACTAAACGCCAAGTGTTATGTCATGATAGTTGCAGGAACTGTGCTCCATCCTTCTCTGTCTTACTCATGGAGCTGCCATTCCCTGTGCCCATGCAGAATTAGGATCTAAGGATGGAAATCAAATTGTTGTTGTCCCCCTTGACAAAAATGAGGAGCAAAACTGGCACTGCCTGTCCTGTGTCTTTTCCTACTTTACTGTTACCAAAAGCTCCTGTCCATGATGGGAACCACCTCAAAACAAGAAGCTTGCTTTGCTTTAAGTTTAAGAATTCTCTTATTCTTATATTCATCGTTTCTTCTCCTAGGAACATCATTCATGGCAGTGATTCTGTGGAAAGTGCAGAGACAGAGATCAATTTATGGTTCACTCCTGAAGAACTGGTTGATTACAGAAGCTGTGCTCATGAGTGGATCTATGATTAACACCCAGCCTGGATCTTCTGATATCCCCACTGTCCGTGAGCAGCTGCCAGCCTCTAGCTATTCCAAAGAATTCCCTGGTAGAAACTGTGAGATTGCTCTGTTGTGAATGTTAAATAGAGCCAGTGCTTGCTGCTGCTTTGATTTAAAAGCTGTCAAGTTATAGATGAAATTGCACTTTTTAAAAGCTGCTTCTGTGGTTGAGAGATATGAGGTGAAAACACAGAGCAGATAAGAGATATATTTTTCTGAAGCACTTTATAGTCATAGAGGGTATTTTGGTAAACAGGAAAAAAAGGATAAAAATTTATTTGGTAAATAAATATGCAAATGGCTCAGAGTCAGAGGTTAAGTTTGCTGAAACATTAGAGGACAACTGGTGGTGTGTAAATGCATTGCTAATATGCCCAAATGTTGAGGATTTATTTAGTATTAAGTCAAGTGTGTCCCCATTCCTAAAACAGCTGCAGAAAAAAAACCCCATTTCTCCCCCCAGAACATGCTATGCCCATTTGGAGCTCAGCTCTGGCTAAAATGACAACTGGCCTCCCCACTGACACTGTTTCCACTTGCTTTTTATTCCTTCCACATGGGATTTATGTAGCATTTTAAGGAAAGATTAATGGGCTGGGCTTTATGAAATGCCCTTTTATGTGAAAAGAAGATTAATGTGAGGATGGATGAGGGAGATTCTACCTTCAGCTACTTCGGTGCAGCAACCCTCTGACATTGCACAGAGCAGTAAGTGGTGTTTGTTCTGCCAGCTGAACAGCTGATAATTTAGCTTTGTTCTCATTTGTGTCCTTTCCTCGGTAGTTGGAACCACAAAGCAAACTGTCCTTGGATAAATTGTTTCAGAAGTGACTTTAGCACTATTGTTTTGTATTTATTTAATGATGTGAAGAAGCACAGTCATAATAATGCAGAAGGTGTTTCACTTTCAATGGCAAAAGTCGTAAGGGGTGAGGAAGTTCGGATTGATATTATGTATTTATTTCCCTGCAACATTTTATTCACTAAGAGCAAGAGTTTCACGGAATTAGTTGCTCAAACACCAGGATTTTTTTCCCCCACAGTGAGTTCTTGTATCAAATACTGAACTGTGCAATGAATGTTGAATTGAATGCTTGTGATACCTTATGGTAATATCAAGCTCCTAAAGAGATGGTACAAAATAAAACAACGTTTGCTGTTTCTTAACTGAAATAAAAGGAAATTTTAATTATATTGTCTTATATCTAGTTAATGAGTATAAGGAAAGGGAACAAATGAAGCTGTGGGTGAGGCTGTGAGCTTCTCTTCTGAAAATATTCAGTGTTATAGAAGATAAATAATGAAGTTAAAGGTAGTTGGAGGAAAGGGAATATGTGACAAACCTGGGCACGAGATGAGTAGTCTCCAGTTTAATCTTTGCTTGAAGGGTTACTTGAGATTTCTTGATTCTACGAAAGAGAGAAATGTGGGTTATCTGGGGATGTGGGGGTTGTCAGGAAGCAGCTGATTAGTGTTTCTAATGTGATGAGACTGGGAGGAGGTGGAAATCAGCACTCCTGCACGGCTGAAGTGTCTGAGAAGGTCCAGCAGTGTCATTCAATGTGAAAAAATCAGCTGGCCCCTCAATAAGAGACAAGTACTGTGCGAGGACTGCAGAGGTGATTTCATCAATGTCCCACCTGCAGTGATGGTGTGTGATTATCACTTGCTGGGGAAAACAAAAGGGGTTTTATAAACTAGTACAGGACCAAATAGGAAGCACCATAAGAAGTTGAAAACGGGTTCAGGGACTGTGAGGTTTTGACAATTAGCAGCTTCATCTTCCCAATAAAATTACCAATAACCTCCCTGGGTTACGGATCCCACATCTTGCCATATCCCGATAAAATGACCAACAACTTTCCCGATCCCACACCAGTTTTCTATCAGAAATACGCTTTCGAGGAGCTGCAGCCGGGCTGGCAGGACCAACCCTCCGACCGCAGCAACACCTGCAAACAGCGAGTAATAGACTATTTCCTTCTGTTGAACACCTGCCGTCGCTTCAGCGCCTTAAAGGCTTAACCCGCAGTTGCCGCGGCTGTAAATTAAGAACCCTCGGGGCGACAGGTGCGGCCGGGCCTGGCCAAGAGCCACCCCGGCAGCGGCCGCCGTCCCGCCGGTGCAATCCCGTCCCTCCCGGCCCTCCCGGCCCGGTCCCGCTCGGCGCTGGCAGTGCCACCCCCGAAGCGCCGCCGGCCCGGCGGCTCCTCCTCTGCGCGGGGCGGGGGATCCGCGGCCTGCCCGCCTCCTCCTCCGCCTCTTCCTGCGGCGGCAGCGGTGCGGGCGGCGGCAGCTCCGGATAGGTGAGGCCGGGCCGGGCCCGGGGCCGCTCGGGTTGCGGGGAGGCGCGCGGAGGGGCCCGGCGGAGGGGCTGGAGGGGCTCGGTGGGGCCGCGCCGGGCTCGGGAAGCGGGGCCGCTCGGCTCCCGGCCGTGCCGCGTGGCGGGGCGGTGCCGCCATGGCCGCCGACCTTGAGGCCCCGAGCGCGGCGTCCCCTCACGGCTCGCTCCCGCCCGCAGCGCCATGGCGGGGAACGGCGAGCGCACCTTCATCGCCATCAAGCCCGACGGCGTGCAGCGCGGCCTGGTCGGGGAGATCATCAAGCGCTTCGAGCAGAAGGGCTTCCGGCTGGTGGCCATGAAGTTCTTGCACGTGAGTGCCGCGCCGTGTCCCCAGACCCCGTGCTGTCCCGCCTGTCCCTGCCCGGGGGGCTCAGCGCTCACCCCACACGAGATGATCTCCGCTGGCGTTTCCCCGGGCTGAGGGATGGCGGATGGCCGCAGCACGAGGCAGGCCCGCCCGCCCTGCCCGCCACGCGGCTGCTCTCCGCCACACAAAAGCGAGTTTTGCTGCAGTTTAGTGCAGCCCGACTGAGAGCTGGAGTGAGCTTGGCTGGAAGGCTGTGCTGGGTAACACCACCCAGTACTATCGCTGAGGGTCACTGCAGTGCAAAGAAATCGTGTTGGCAATTCCCAGCGCTGCTCAAAGAGATCCTTCCATGTCATAGCAGCAGCTCCCGTTGGTACCCACGGCAGCGCTGGCGGTGGCGTTAATGATTAGTGAATCTGATCGCTAATGCCATAGTCTCACACCTGGAACACCTTTTGTTCGATGGAATTCTGAAAATGTTACATCTGCCCTTTTAAAGGCCTCCGAAGACCTCCTCAAACAGCATTACATTGACCTGAAAGACCGCCCCTTCTTCCCTGGTTTGGTGAAATACATGAACTCTGGACCTATTGTGGCCATGGTAAGTGGCTTGATTTTAGTTTAGGATGTCTTTCTGGAATATATTTGTGTTGCTCTGTTAATTATTTAGAATATTCAGAGATATTGTTGCAGAAACATTTTTTTAAACTACCCACTTCTTATTGTGGCAAAAGAAAAAATTTAAATTAAGACAATGAAATTTCTGTATACTAAGGGAGGTGCACATATAAAATGGGTATTAAAATGCTTAATATATAAATGTATAAAGCAAAATTCCTGAAAGCAAATCTCCTGCACTGTTTTGGGCAAAAAAGGGTCAGGCTTTCTGACACAGAAACCCAATTTGTGTGTCATTCTTTCCTACATTCCCCCCGAAACAAGGTCCTTGCTCAACAGCATGTCCTGGCGTGATTATGAACTAGGAGAGAACACTTAGCAGGGTGTCTCTATCCCACCAGAACACAAAGGGTTGGAGTTTGCCTTGTACATTAATTCTGAGGCTTGGTAAAGTATCTCCTTCACTGCAGTAACAATGTTGATGGTCCTTCTTAAAATCACTTCCAGTTCATATTTTTTTTCCCTCATCACCTTTAGAAATGCCTAAGAGAGAATTTAGGCAAGGTTAATTTCTTTAGTGGTAGAGCTGTTTCTTTGTAAAGTATGGTATCAACAATGATGAATTGTCAGTATTTTGTATAAGCATGGATTAATAGGATTTTTTTTGCGTTTTCTACTTTCAGGTGTGGGAAGGACTCAACGTGGTTAAAACTGGGAGAGTAATGCTGGGAGAAACCAACCCTGCAGACTCCAAGCCTGGCACCATCCGTGGTGACTTCTGCATTCAAGTGGGAAGGTTTGTGCTCAGTCTATTAATTAACACTAAAAACTCAGCGACTCCTACTCCCCGTTTAACTACCAACACCAAAACTGTTGGTATTCTTTTATTCCAGAAAGCCAGAATTGGTGCTAGATACCTTAGTGTGATGGAATTTCATTTGCAGGTCACAGGCCACAGCTGCTGCTTAGGAAAATGGCACAAAGCTGACTTTGTTTGCAAGGCAGCTCCTCCCCAGAGCAGCACGTAAGCTCAGGCAGGGGCTGGGGTAGAACAGTAGCTCCATAGTGACCCTGATAGGCAGAACTAGCTCTAGGGTACCTGAAATAACAGTCATCTCCCAGCTCTAGATGCTTCAGCCAAGTTTTTGCCAATTGAGAACAAGGTTGCTGAAGGTGTATTTTTCTAGGGATCAATGCTTTTCTCCTTCCCCAGGAACATCATCCATGGCAGTGACTCAGTGGAGAGTGCACAGAAGGAGATCAACCTGTGGTTCAAACCTGCAGAGCTCATCGACTACAAGCCCTGTGCACACGACTGGATCTATGAGTGATGGGTTCCCACAGTGCTCGGTGCCTTCCAACACCTCATCTCATTCCAGCTGCTGCCCTGGGAGCAACCACGGTTATCTTAGTGCTGAAAGTGACTGTCAAATAAATGGGTGTGAACGAATTCCTTGTGGTGCATTCACTTACAACAGACCTGGCTTCAAATAGTCATAAAAGTCATCTTAGTCATTCAGGAGCCAATGACATGTGGCCCTGGCACAGCTGCTGGACTCAAGCAGTGGCAAATTTGCAGAGGGAGAGCTAAAGAGAAGCTGGCTGGAGTTGCTTCCAATACAACTAGAGGAAAAATTGGATACAACAAAATTTCCCTCCTTACACAAATATCGATACTAAATGAAATATAACCAAGTGCCAAGCTTGCTCTTTGAAATGCTTATCTAATTCACCTTCCCTTATCAGACCCCTTACCTTGTGCTCAGGGCCCCACATGGTTTATTTGTTGTCAGACCAACATACCCAGTTATGTAAAATACAGTTTTTACAGATTGTGAGTATTTTCAATATGCGTTGTCTTGAGAGAAACACGCAGAAGTGCATTTAGGGCACAGAGGGTCTTCTAAACAAAACAATCACTACTCAGAAAAATACTTTTTCTCATTTTTATTTTGTGTAAAAAAGGCAAATTTAGTGAATTATTTTCATCTTGTACACAAAGTTATAATTTTAATGCTTTTCACATCCATGCTGAAAATCTGCAGTCTCGTAAAAATGAAAGTAACATTAATTTCTCCAAAAGCATTTTTTCACTGAGTTATGTACATTGCATGAGAAAGCTTTAAATACTCTCTCACCGACCACACAAATTACCAAGAAAATAAAAAGATTAAATTTGTACAGATATTGATCTATATATCAAATACATACAGAAATGATGTAAAAACCCCATTTGTTTAATCTTGATTCCCGCCCCAACATTTTCCCAGGGGCCAAAGCTGATGCCTTTTTTTTGTATAAATGGCTGTGGCTTTTTATTTTAAATATGAAAAAAATCAAAAGGAAGAAAAATTCAGCTGAAATCACAGTTTTTTAAAATCCCTTCCCAATAAAGGATTGTTACCAAATATATTAGCACCATCGTACAAAGATTGAGGGAGGGTATTCACATCACAGAAAACAACAATAAAAAACCAAACAAACACTGAAACCCGTGTTAGTATCCGTAGAACAAGGAATCAATAGCTGCTGTAGCTTTCCTCAGACGCAGCAAGGAACAGGTTAAGAGTTGTACTGAAAATAACGTAACAATCAAAGATCAGCAGAGAGATTTGGAGCAAGAAAAGAGGGGCAGCAGCCAAGTCAGGGACAGGGCTTGGGCTGCCTCGTGGTCAGAAAAACCTGCTGTGCCAAATGCCAAAATGAGTCCGACCCCATTGAAGGTTTCAGGTGTCCAACATTCGCTGCTCTCTCAGCCGGGTACCGCGGCTGGAAGCCAAGAGAAACATCCCAGAGCCACGGGAATGTTTTGCAGCACCAGTGAGCTGCCCCAGGGCCACCCCAGGGCTCTGCACACATCACACCCTGCTAGCACCTTGCTCAGGCTTTGCTTTCCTTGAGCTTCTCCTCAGCAAGTGACTTCCAGCAGCTCCTCCCGTGGTTCGCTTAGCACAGATGTCACTGCACTTGACAATTACACAACTGAGGCAATCAGAAACACAAAAGACATTTCACCAACTGCTGAAGTCACCACGGGTACCCCAGAACGTACATCACCTCACAGACCTTAGTGTTTGATGAATGACAGAATATTATAAAGACTGACAGACTTTAGAACAGATTCTTACATTTCTCCAACACAGGAAGTAAGTTCAGGGCTAATTTTCCCTCTTGACATTGGAAGGCTAACTTGGAAATCAGGGATGAGCCTGGGCAATAGGCAGGAGCCCAAGTTTAGTGACCTGGCAATGCACCTCACTCATTACTAGCCCGACCTTCCACATTATGAAACACAAATTAATGCAACAGTTTTTCTGCTCAAGTCAGAAGCTGTTGATGAGAGAAGAAAACAAGACTGTGAGAACCTTATTCCAGCTGGCTGGGACAACCTGCGAGTTGTTGCATTAAAAAGAATAAATAAATCAACAATGCTGTACTTACCAAACCAAATCAATGCTTGCAGAGCTGGATTTTACAGCAGATTAAATTGAGAACACAGGAAAAAATAACATAATCAAGGCTCAAAGTGTCACTACAATGGTCTCTAATCCTACTTCTCCGATCTAGGCTGTTCAAAATAAACATCATGGGTGGGTCAGAATCTGAGATAAGGTATTTGAAGTCTACCAGGTCCAACAAAGTCCTTTTTATGGCTATTTCAGAGAGCTAAAATGTCTTTACCACCTGAAGTTACAGATTCTTGTAATCTGATGAACAGATTCTGTCAATAGACGAAGCTGTTGTTAAAAAGGGGTCATTATTTAAGAAATTTTACCAGTAAGGGAGAAAAGAATTCCAGACATTCCTACACTATACAGGACATGTTTTACTTCCAGTAGTAAATACAAAACTTTACATAATTAACCCCTCTTGCATAGAATGAGGTAAACCTGTGCATATCACCAATACTATGTACCCAAAGTTAGAGCAATATTTTAGAAAATAATCAAATTGCTGGTTTTCAACTTTCTATGCACTTTTTTTTTAAGCTCAAACAACAATATACAAAAATGGTCTCCTGGGGCTGTGTGGGTTGACATCCTTAAAGCATTTCTTAGGCTGTAGGAATACAGATGTTAATAATTTTGATGGATTTTTTTAAGCCCTAATTTATGGTCAAGAGTCAGATGATCATTGTACTGCTCTGAAGGGGACCTGTGAAGACCCAGAAGCACTTACAGAACTTATGAGATAATTCCTGAGAGTTTAGTTAATGAACCTTACTGGTAAAAGCTAAAGCTCTTGATGCACATTTTTTCAGTCACAGCTCTGCAGGGCTGATCAACCACCTCACTCATCAACTCCATTTACAAAAATGTACAAAGGCTAAAAATAAGAAAAAATAAAATCCAAATTATTAAGAGCTCCTGCAAAAACACTTTACATCTAACTGGTCGTCATTTTCACCCTTTTATGTGACTTTTGCCTTATAAAAATCTGGAAGTTGACCAGGTGAGGCTAATGGGATATTGACATGAGACAAGAATTCCAGGCAAGAGGCAAATCCAGTTTCTGAATAGTATACTAAAACCATGTGATTTTTACACTGTTCTCAAGTCTCAACTCCCATGTTACACTATTGCAGCAAGACATGAATATTGCAGGACTGAACTCATTTTTAATCCAAGCACAGGGCTCCTTTCAGCTCACCTGAAACCAAGTGGCACATCAATTCTGAATGGTCACACATAAGTATTTAAAATGGTAAGGAAACATTTAGGGCTTTCTGAATGGGAAAAAAAAAAAAAAAAAAAAATCAGAATAATACTCACAAGTTCCTTCCCACTACCAAGGGAGTCCTTAGCGACTGTCCATCTAAGCTGCTTCTTCAGTCAAAATTCAGAGCTACAACTAATCTTCCAATGAGGGAATTTTCTGAAGTTCCAGTTTGGCATAGGGCTCTGTAAACATTTGCTGAAGCATTCCAAGACTACAGACATTCGTGTACAGACAAGAGCTTCGTAGATCCAATCCAATGCCCACTGCAGTCGACGGAGACAAGGCTACTGATAGTAATGGGCACTGAATCAGACCCTAAGGAACATTAAAAAAAACCAAAATCTTATATAAAAAAAGGTATTTTAAAGTAAATAAAAATACCTTGAAAAGTTAAAATCTTCCTCAGGTGATGGCTCCGTTGCACTTGGGGCTACTCACTGAGTAGAGCTTTACAGAACTATCTTCCACATACAATTTATGCCTCTAAATCAGGGCGTAAAAGCCTTATTTTCACAATTAAAAAAACAGAGGCGTGACCAGTGCAGTTCACAAGAGTCTAAAAGTCTCCCAACTTGTACCAAAAAGGTTCATTTGTTATGACAGTTCATTTGTATTTGCAACTATATCTTCCTCCAACTGCTTCCCACAACCATGCTAATTAAACTTTAATCTTACCAAAAAATTAGAATTTCAGTTCTTGTTAACAATGCACAATAAATCTGAACTTGAAAATATTACAAAATTCTTTCAAAAGCTTCAAATACAACACAAAAGTGTCCATTTTTTTTTGTTGTTTTTAATAAATTGAAAAATCTTTTTCACTAAAATAGTTTCCCCGCCCTTCCAAAAAATTCTGAACTGAGTCTAATTCATCTACAGTTAGCAAAGTGCCCCAGGCACAGTCACCCAAACTGCACCATCCAAGTGGGAACAGAATCAGTCAGTGTTGGAGAAAGGTTCTTTTCCTATCACCAATCTGTGCTCCTCCCAGGAGCTGCCTCAGGGTTCCTGTTTGATGTAGTAGCTGGCAGAGCCGTTGCTCTCCTGGTCAGATGCTCCCTGCAGGAAGCTGTACTCCTCCCCATCCAGCAACTCTTCCTTCAGCTGCAACGAAGTCACTACAAATCAAAAATTCACATTAAACAGCTAGCAAATTTAAGGTGTGACTTTTCCTTGATTTTACTTAGTATTATTGATTTTGGGAGCATCCCGAATTTGTCATTTTCTGCATTTTAGTGAGTCTTTAACACTCAGGATCCCACAGAGTGCAGATGGAACCTTAACTTATGCTCTAATATCAACAGATTTCAGTTTACTTAAAATAATCTATTCTCTACAAGGTTTTCTCAAGAATGGAGTATTTTAAACCAGTTTAACTTTTAAACCACTTTGCTTTCTATTTAGTCTTTATGCAAGTGAAAATGAGATTGGAAATGGCCAACAGTTCATCTACAATTCACATTACTTAGCCCAGTTACTGCAAACAATGTGAGACAACAAAATGTATTGACAAAAATTTCTCAATCCATCATTAAACTTTTAAGATCCCAGAAGGTAAGTTTCACTCAAGCAAAACATTCTTTTTGTAGTTTTAATCTTCTCTCTCCTTTTGGCAAAATTAAAGAGAAATGAGATCTAAGACATAAAAAAGATGTTATGAATAGCAATAATGTCACAATTTGTTTCCCAGTTTCATTAATGAATAGAGATGATTATCAAAATATGAGCACAATGAAAAGAACACTGAAAACAAAACATGTAAATGTTCATTAAAGGTGCAGTACCCACATTAAAGGGTTGATTATACGAAAATAAATGATTCTCTATGACCAAATGAATGAGTATCAAAGTTTATAATTATTGAATATAAAGTTTATATACATTGTCAATGTGTCTTGAAATGCAGAAATATGCAGTGAAAGAAAAAAAATCCAACCCATAACCTGCTGCTGCTGATAGCCCTGCAGTAACTTACAAGCTGTTTGATTATTCTTTTATAAATATTCTATGTCATCTTCTATGTTGAAACAAGCTCTTGTGCTAAATAAAAATAAAATTTGAAAATTAGGATAGGAAAAGATGTCAAAAGTTGCAGCATAATGCAAACTCTCCTCATCTTTCTTTAATAGATGCCTCCTCCCACCTACACAGCCCACAATCCATTCCATATTTTTTTCTCCCAAATACTTTGCCCTGCATCATGCCCAACTCTGATCAAGTTTCCTGATCTTTGGGGGACAACAAAGTGCTTTCTAAATGATAAGACACATAATTGGCTACTTTGCTAAGGCATTACAGCAAAGCCAAGTTTACAGAGAGGTCAGGGATCCAAACCAACCCACCAGGCATGTTGTTTTCCCTCTCTTCCCCAGCAGGAAGCTCCTGCAGGTCCAGGAGTAATAGCAGCTGCCATGATTTGGATTGGCTCTGGCTCTTTCCAACCAAAGTCCTGACATTTTAGATACTTAACAATACTTCATTTGTCCCTATTATACAGCTTTTAACTACAATCCTCCATAAGGAAAGCTTTGTTACAGCTACACACCAAGTTACTTGAAAGAAGAATAAAGAAAGATGATGGAAGTCATCCAGCTGAAGGAAAAGGGATGCAAATGGACCAGGTACTCCCTTTTTACATTGTCTCAGTGATCTGCCTGGACACAGATTGTGCCTGACGACACTCAAACCTCCCAGAACCCACAGGAATGGAGCAATGTGCTACAGAGCTGGGTGAGTCTCTGGAACAGTCTCCTCCTCTGCCAGGCTGCCTGTAGGTTCTTTAAAAAGCAAAGCAGTCCAACAGTTGAATTTCAGTGCTTAGAAGATCATCTCAGATGACTGGAAGATGTAAAGTACTCATGCACACTAAAGCAGCACCAGGAATTTGCTAGAGAGCAAAACCACTTCATACAAACAAGGTGAAGAAGTGCTGAACCCTTCTCCTGTGCTCATGAAAATTCAAAAGGGGAAAGAATTAGGTTAGAACCTTACTGAGATCTCCCATGGACAAGAAGTTTCAGAGCAGATGCTGTTTTGTTACTAATCTTACACTGATTCCATTCAAAGCCATGCACTGTAGCTGTAGTAGATGTAGTCCTACAGCTACTGCAACATCAGGCCATGAATATGCTGAGGAATAGACATGTAATTAATGAGTTCTGGCCCATCTCAAATGTGCTCCAAACTGATTAGATGGTATCAGGGTCATGCCTCCTCCCTAGAGACTGAAAAGGTGTGGTCTTGCTGGTCTCAATTTAAACACAAACACCTTTGGACAATGACAAGGCCACACCACAAACAAAACTAATTCTGTCCAGCCTTACCCAAACTCAATGTTGAAAAGTTCCCCTCAGTTGATCACAGAAAGCACTGAGTATCAGCAACCAAAGAACACAGGTGTTTCACAGGAATTGCGATCTAATGACACAGAAATCCAGACTGTGCATGTCTTTGCACTATAGAAATGCAATGCAGGTGTAGATTTGCAGTAAGAGAAGAAGGACACACCAGTAACAAGCTGAAGTGACACTAAAGGGGTCCTTGAGAAGTGCTGAGAGGTGTGCAGAAGAGAGTAAAGGTTTTCCCCAGGGTCTAAAGGTGGGTTCCCATGTCCCAGTCTGTTAATGGATAACACATGGACAGGAGAAACTGCTCTGGATGTATTCCAGAGCCAGCAGAGTGCTGACAGGGCAGCCTGTGCAGACTAAGGCAAGCTTAAGGGAGTAATCAAGCAAATCTGAAGCTAAATCTCTCAACCTGGCAACTGTCCTGCAGGCAGAGCATCATCCAGCCTGTCTGACAGCTCCTCCTGCCACGACATATTTGTTAGCAAAAATTTGCTGCATTATGTTGCCAGAGGTATTAGGAAAAAAGAGAAAAAAGGTACCAGATCCTTGCAGTGAACTTGTATAACTGGAGGTTGATTACTGGAGGTTGATTAGGTGAACTATACCTAAATAAGCTCAGAATTTCAACCTACTTCTTCAATATTACTGATTAATTTTTAAGAATTTTCCCTGCTCACTCATACAAATGCAAAATTACACTGTTTCCAATTTTCTTAGAAAACCAACAAAATTTCAAATGACACATTCCAAAGACATTTTCCCAGGTAATTACCTTTTTCTGATACAAAGACAAAGATGTTTATTTACTGTGTATTGCTACTTTCTCTGCACAGGATAATCCATGCTAATGACCCACTTACATCCAACGTTCCCAAATCCACATTACCATTCAGTTTTAGAGAGTGCATTTTTGTATTTTAACACTCTGCAGAGCCCCTCTGGGATTCTCAGTAACCCACACCAAAATCTCCTTCCTCTGAAGTTCTAAACCAGCTGCAACCCTCTGCTATGATTCATTCAGTGACGTGGTGCATCAGTGAGAATGAAAAGCTCTCTAACAGAAAAAATAAAACCAACTAAAATTCAAAGAAAAAAAAAAAGGCAGAAAGAAAGATTGGATGAGTCAGCAGATGACACAGTGGAGCACAGCTCCCCACTCTGCAGTGACACACTGCTGAGAGCAGTTACCTGTTTGGAGGCTGGGACTGAACTCCTGGCTATTCCTGGGAGGCTGGAAGGCCTCGGGGGCTGTCTGTGCTGGAAGGGCTCGGTATGGAGGAGGAGCCAACTCGTCATCCCCAGAGAAGCTCCTCCGCACCTCCCCTGCCAGGGGTGGGCTGGACAAACTGACAGGTTTCTTCCCCACTGGTATCTTCCTCTCTAAACATCAAGTCAAACTAAAATAAACGCTCGGGTTAAAGTGCATCAGGCAACTCTGACTGTTCACTGAGAAACGGCTCTGATTGATATTCACCCATTGTGGAAAACCAGAGCCTGTACAATGGCACCATTCAGTTATTGCTGGGAATATTGCTCTCAACAACCACACTGTAGTCCCTGAATTCTAGAGGCTGCTGGTGGCACTTCAAGGGCATTGCTTAATAGCATGACCTACTTATTTTGTGCTCTATCAATGAAATATAAATGCTGTGAATTGCTCCTGCTGCAGCTACACTGCATAGTCACACACTCCTCTGCCTGGGCACCAAGACATCTTGGCTCAGTCTGAGGCTGCAGTTGTTTCAGTGTGTGTGTCCAAGAGACAGAAGGATGCTTCTGGAAAAAATAATCCTCTCCAGACAAAGTTTATCACTTCTAAAAATGCATACTCTTAATTGCCTTAGAATGGTATTTCCCATTTTTACAGTGCCTTACAACCATAAGCAACCATTTAAGTGTGTAGAAAAAAGAACGTCTAAAATGCCTTCGAATTATTAAACAAATTATTTTGCATTCATGCAGAAATGTTATTTAAACAGTTCCCATGCAAATTATCATCATGTTCCTCCTTTATCACTGAGATGCTCCCATTCTGTGCCCAAGGCAAGTTCTCTGTGGTATTGGGGTACAAGATCTGTAACACAAAGCAGTGCTTTCAGCTATATCAAAACTGGCTGCTGCTGCTTCAGTCCTATCAGCACTGTCAGCCAGACAAACAAAAGCCCAGCCCTGAAGACAAAAGGCAACTGATTATGCACTTGCTAAAGACACCAGCCTGCTTAAATAGTCTTCTTACAAGACAAGTTTGGGATGAGCCTTTTAGAGAGAATAATGAGGCAGAATGGTGTCTACAGAATCCCAGCCTTGAAAACATGGAGGTCAGATTATCATTTCAGTAACCTTATTCTGATACACACCCCCAGGAGGAAGCAGACAATACCAGCAGATATTACATCCATTATTAATTAATTCTCCAGGCATGCTGGCAAGTTACCCTTCAAGAATTCACCTGCACAGCCTTCTGAGCAGCACACACACAGTGCAAAACCCTACTCACTGAAACAAACACTACTGGAAAGGGAATTGGGGGAGATTCTCAAGTATCCCCAAAAGCATTCCCAAATTGTTTATGATGCAATCAGTTCTGCTTCCCAGTGAACATGTGCACTCCCAGCACTCCCAGGAAGGAGGAGACACTGCAGCAGAAATCTGCACAATGACTCAACGACTTCCTGGGCTGAGAAAAATGTGTGGATTAACCCTGTCCTGCTAAAAATAATCTAATTTAAGATATACACAGAATTTCTTGTTAATCATCTGCGGTGACTTTACACAGTACCATAAAAACATCACTGCTGCATTGTATGGTTTTGTGACTGAAATACTTTACAAAATAAGTTTGTATCTTATTTACGAGTGCTGAACAAGAAAAAGCTTCAAAAGACAGTTTTAGTGTTATTTCTTGTGACTCAGCACTTCCATTGCCATAACCTACTTAGAAAAAAACCCATGTTAGAGTTGGCTGCCTCCTACTGTTCATGACCTTGTTCTCTCATCTTCTGATGATTAAGAGGATTTCTTAGTACTGAGTAAACATAGACTAGTTCTGAGTCCAGAACACAATCAGGAGTTTTCCTTGCTTCCACAGCCAGTATTTACCTCAGGTTAGTGAGAAATGAAGAATAAATTTCCCTAGACTAAATCTCCTTCCTATGGCATTAGATAAGACAGATTCACTTTCCAGGTTTGTGTCACACTACTGTAAGAGGGACAGCAAGAAACCAGCAGAGGTATTAGGAAAGGGCTAAGGTAAGGAGCAGGATGGTCCAGCACAGCTTGCTAAACAAAATCTGCTCAGACAGTGCAGAATTATCCCAAAACAGGTCCTGTGCCAAGGTCACTAACAATAGAGCCTTATTTCCCTACCTTAAGGCAAATCAAGCACTCACAGCTTTCCCTGGATAGTCTCAAATCAGTTTTCCAGTACCTGAATTCTACTCAAAAATACTGCTACAAGATTCTGAAAAGGATCTGGATTTTACTGTTTATTTTACTATTTATTTCCTCCAACGGCAGAAAGGAAAAACAGTGCAATGTTTGAGGCACTTCACAAGAGGTTCTAAGAACTTCCCAGGCACCTGGCTTAGCTGTGGCACTCACCAATCAACTTCTTCTCACATCCAAAGATCAACAACACAGCAAAGATTGTATTCTCAGTGACTGGGGATGAAGGATCCAATTTGTCTTAATAGATCCATTTGCAAATTTACCAGGAAGACAAGGCTTTGATTCCTCATTTAGTTCTACACAACAACAAAACATTCTGGAAACGAGTCTGAATTAATCAAGCTAATTTGATATTTTGACAATTTGATTCCAAGGGAATCAGTTACTGTGGAAAGAACCTGAACACTTCAGATTCTTAAAAATGTCATTACTGTGTTTTACTGTGGCAAGAACAGCCATATACAGCAATGCTGTTTATTGCTTCCGGAAGTAATTATATAAAAGCTTAATTGACATCGATGCCTAAACCAAAAAATCTGGGAAATAAGTAGCTTTTTTGTTTCAAAAAGAAGCCAGTTAGATGATAATTTAAATTTTCTACACCTCATTCTTTCTAATCCCAGTAACTTGGTTCTTGTTCCAACCCCTGTGTTACAAAGAACAGAGGGAAAACTGTGTTGATACCTGAGTATTTTGTACAGGGCAGTACAACTACACAGCCAATATATTATTTAACTGAAGTTATGTCAGAATACAAGAATATTTTAGCCATTGTCCATCTACAATTCCAAGATTATTATTAGCAACATCTACCCTATCACAAGTTATTAAAAAAGGTTACTCTCAATGAAAAAGTTCCTTTTATGGCATACTGCACCTTTAAGCATAACATCTGTTAGACACAAACATTTCCAAATAGAACAGGGACTTAGGCAGAGACCACAAACTTTAAAATAACAGCAAAAGTGCAAACACTGTTTTGTCACCCACTTTTCTTATGTCCTTTGTACTGTTGCGATTTAGCTTTTTTCTTCTGTTTGGATGAACTTGACTGGCTATCTCTTGATGCTGCAAAAAATGAAGATTTGTGTCAAAGCTGCAACAGAGTTAGAGAATTTTTCCTTAGTGATGGAACAAAGGCAGAAATTTATAGTGGAAAACCAGCTTGTATTAAACTACTTAACATGAACTCTCTTATTACTCTCTCATTAAACAACAGATCTTGAAATGCAGTTATCAATTATTATCACTTGGTCTGACAGGACAAGTTGTGATGTAATAAATAAGATATAGCTTCTGCACAGGCTGAGTTCCATCAAATTCAGAAGGTGAAACAGAAACGTTGGCAGTCTTAAAACGATATGAATTCTCAGTGATATCCTCCAGAACTGACAAGAAGAGGCTTTTTCTCTGCATCAAATCAGATTTTTTTGGCATTGAAAAATAGTAAGGAACACTCAGAATTATTTAGAAGTCAAAGTGGGGGAGATTAGAACTGCAAATTAGAACTTTCAGGCATTAGCAAGAATTTGTTCTATATTTGTTTGTTATGCCTGGGGACCCAACTGGAAAACCTTGGGAAAATGAACCCCCGTGGAATATATTCACATTATTGCCAAAGCAGGACTCACACTGCGGTGCTGGAGGCTGCAGTTGGTACCCAGTGAGCTGACACCATCCTACAGGATACAGGTCTGGGGACTCACAGTCCACCCACTGGTCATACTCATCCTCCCAGCCGTCGAAGTGGATCCTCAGCAGGCGGTGGATGATGCGCGTCACTGTGGCCACACACACCAGCCGAGGCTCCATCAGATCCACAGCCTCCAGCTTCATGCCAACGTGAAACCCATGGTTGGGAACTTCCTGGGGAAGCACACGAGGCAAACAGCACTTAACAGACTTGGTCATCACGATAGTTTAAGCAGTGTTGAAACAGGGATTTCAAACAATACAGAAAAAGGCCATGTAGCATGGATGAAGATTCATGTACCTCAGAGATATTCAACCTTCATTTACTCAAATGTTCTTATCTCTTAAAGTCTGTCTCAGTTTTTCAAAACTGTATTTAATGAAATGGGTCCGTCCCATGCACTGTGCAAAAGCATAAAGAAAATACTAATTCCAATACAAATATGTATCATTTTTATTACCTTATTGAAGAGCTTTACTGGTGCTGCTATTGAGTCAGTTTCCCTGAGGTAGTCAAACCATTTAAAAGGGAGTTTTGCATAACCTGTGAATTTTAAACAACATTTCCATACATCAACTGCAAACTTCATGAGTAAGGACAGCAGCAAAAATAGCACATTGGGAGTGTGTTACAGCTAAGAAGACAACAAAGAAGTCAAACATTAACATCAGAAACTTCCTCTCTCTGAGCTTTGGTCTAAGGGACAAACAGTCACCTGGACATTGTCCATTTGCAACAAACAAGAAGAATGAAGCACTGGGTAACACAGAAGGTATCATTTAATGTTAAGATGAACCATTTAAACTGGAAGGTTTTTGTCCACACAGATCTTTCATCTCTACAAATGCCCTACACAAATGACTCAGAACAGATCATGGATTTAAGTACACTCAGTGGGGAAATATTGTACATTTCTGGGGGGAAAAAGTTCCACTGTTGAAACATTTGAATTGTCAGGAACAGAATGGTAAGAATAAACATGGATATTAAAAAAGTTTAATAAGGGTAAAAATTGCAGTAATATGGAAAATTATAATGGCTTTTTAAAAATCCTCTAAAGGGAAGAAAACAATCTCTCAAAAATATGTAGCTGCTCCTGAATATGCATAAAACACAGGAATATTTTTTCCTCTGGGCAACTTCTACAACTACTTAAACTAATAATTCTCTAATTCTAGCTAGAGCAAGAACAGCTTGGAAGATTTCTCTGTAGCAGCGTGCAGTGAAAGACAACCTGAAAATCTGCAGTGCAGTGGGCATTGTGTGGGAGCTGCAGGAGAGGCCTGGATCTCACCTCTGTGGGGGCACAGGGCTGCAGCTCAGGGCTGCCACACTCTGCACTCACTGCCCAAAATCCAATCCCACCCCTCAAAATGCCTAAGCACCTTCATCTCCTACTGATTTTAGCAGGGCATGAAACTGTTTGGGAGGAATGAGCTCTGTAAAGCCCAATAACTTCACAGCAACTCAAGTTATCCACAAAGCTAAATGCAACTTGGATAAGAGTGTTCACAATCAGTATGGAATATCTCCATGAACAGATGCAGCTGTAGAGTTAATTAGTGAGGGCAATCACAATGATGTATCAGTTCTGCATATTAATACTTTTCTTCTCAATGTAACATTCTTCTGCTACATCAATATAGCTGTACTCAAGTTCATTACACACAAGAAGTCTGCATGTGAGCATTGTCAGCCCAGGCAGAATTAAGAAACTGTCCATTTTCCAGCCCATAATTTGGAAAGCAAAATACCCCCCTTGTTAGAGCTAAGGAGCTTTGATCACTTTGATCCTATTAAAAATGCTAATGTGCATTATGCTCTGTATTTTACTGCTGGCAATTCCTCTTCCAAATGACTTTTAGATTATTGCACGTGTGATTTATAATCACCCCTCACTGATGACACAAGATTTAGGAAAAATTGCAATAAAAGGGAAAATGTACATGGAGGAGAAGAATTAGGTTGCCATGATACCAGAAACCTTAAGTATCATAAATGTGCTAACAACAAAATCCACATTCTGTAAGTAGTGTTTGAAGAGTGAAGAGGTAAAGTCTCATCAAAGGCAGGTTTTTCTCCTGTCTCATCAGTTTCATATATTTATTTCTAAAATGATTGATGTGTGTTGATATACAAGCATTTTCCTCCCATAAAAACTGCTATTGCAAGATTCTCTGCACCTCAGATTTTTGAGGGATGCTGGTGCCCATGAATTTCTAGGCAATAAGTTCACTAAATGAGCTGACTGAAAAAGAAAAGTAAATCTGTATTAACTGCACTTTCCACACACTCAAGGGTGACAGAATCATCAGTGTACAATGAAAAAGTAATTTGCTATCCATGAATATCCAGGTAATTTCATGTTGCACTACACTGCCTTTAAAGTTATTACCTATAAAAATAATTCATTAAATACAAGTAGAAGTCTGCAAGAATGAGAATAGAGGGAAAAAAGCCATAGAAAATCATTGTCATCTGCTGTTATACAGCTGGTTATGATCCTCTTAAAAAGCGCCAGACCAAGACAATAAAATAAAATAGGAAAGGAAAGGCAAAGTCTTCTGTAGGCACATGTGCTTGTGGACAGACAGCCTTTCCTCACAGAAGGGTTTATTCAGTGTGCAGCCCTAATGCTGCAAAGCTCAACTTTGTCTGTAGTCTTCTAAAAATTAACTGGTATTGCTGTGAGTTAGGTAAAGTCCGAGATTCTTTACAGTGTTCATGAATTGTTTTGGTGGTCAGGAGCTCCCAAGCAGTGACCCTTTCTGACCAGGCCTTTTCTGGAACTCAATTTCTGACAGCAAATGCAAATTATTTCAGCCAATTATCAAGTTAACTTTTTCTAAATGAAGAGTTGGCTATCTCTGGTTTAGGTTACTTCAAAGTAATGCTGTTGTATTTGTTTCAGACTTGAGGAAATCCTAAAAAGTGACCTGAATTCTGTTGGCTGCATTAAGAAACAAAGCATATGGCATATACAATATCACTGAGCAATATTCACAAGAAAAGGTGTCAGAATGCTACCTGTACCTCTGGGTGGAGTTAGTTCAATCATGTTAATTTCACAGAAACCAACAGGGAAAATAGAAGGGGAAGTGGCATGGTAACAAAACCAATCAGACCCATCTGCTGCTTCTGAGCCATCAATCCCAATCATAAGATAGCCATCTGCTAACACCTTGGTAAAGAGAAACAAAATTCCACATTAAATACCTTCAGCTGGGTGAGACAGCCATGTTTCACAAGAGTAAAAGTAACTCAGTCATAATGGAAGCACACTTAGAAGGACATCCAGTTATAACAAAACCCCAAATCATACCTGTCTCCAGGACTGGGAGTACAACTGTCATGTTTTGATAACTGCAAGGTTATGAGATCAACATTTTCTGATCTCTAGTTTATTTTTCTTGTGAACATCAGTTCCACATCTAAACCTTTATAAATCAGTCTATTCCTTATTTTGCAAGGATATTCAGCACACCATTACTCAAAATCATAACCACACTCCTCCTCACTGGAAAGGTTAAACAATTCAGCTAAGCTGCTTTTTATATGTTCTCTTTTAAAACAGATTTCCCATGGATTGGCTCCCTTTCCATCAAGCTAGGAAAGAAGGACAGCCTTAAAATACCTTCATAGACTTCTGCAAGTCAGCAAGATGAGGTTTGTCTTTAAAAAGTTGCAAAACATTTGGTATAATTAGCACAAGACTGTCCTGCAAATTCATCTCACAAATACATTCTAATTAAAGGTAAGGCTGAATTTCCAGAGATTAAAGTCAAATTGACAAGAGCACATTTTCATAGCAGCTGTACATAAACAATTAACAGACACACCCTATTCACTGCATGAATGAACTACACTGATTTTGATTTTAAGCTTTTTTTCCAAGCCTGAATAAAGGCTAGTGACAAAGGATTCCTCTCTGCCTCCCCAAAATGTACATTTGTCTCCTTACCTTTCTGATAGTTGCCACACATATTGCTGAAAGGTTTAAGGGATCTATAGCTTCCAACTTCATTCCTTCTTTAAACCACTCTCCAGCTGCATCAACCTCTTTTACCTACAGAATCACAGCACAGCAGCAAAAGCAGAGAATTCAGTGAGCCTGGAACAAATCATAACCCCACACTGCCCAAGGAACAGACTGAAATACCTGTTCTACCACCTCTGCTTATACCAAGGAGGTCAGATTTGGTCATAAAAGCAGAGATGCTTGTGCTGGACCAGGAGGTAAATAGAGTTTCAGGTCTGGTTTATACACAACAGGAACTAAGTGTCCTCAATCAACTCAGCAGTGTCCTTGCTACTGAACTCACCTTCATAAATAAATGTGGGGGTGCATCAAAATGTCCATCCTGTTTCTTTGTAATATCTACAAGGAATAATAGTTTCATAATATTATTCAGAAGTTTTGTTCACAGAGCAAACAATACATATTTCTGAATATGCTAACCAATACTGTGCAATACCATGGGTGTGTGAAGCCCACAGTTTATAGTAAGAATACCACAAAAATCTAGAGGACATAATCCACCCATTCTCCTTGTTGACTTCTACCTGAGCTGCCTCTATAACACAATCTCATTTATGAAAAACACCCAAAATCCAGTATTTACAAGACCATTTGTTTATGTCACAAAATTGAAGAAAGAATATATAGAAGTTTTGGCAAAAAATTGGCAGGTAAACTGTGTTGTACTGTGCTTTGCCAAAAAATTACATCTCTATATATTTTTATATAATTACATATAATCACTTTCAATGTTTATAAATGGTTTCAGTGAAAGCTGAAGCATTAGGAAAACTGAAGGCCTTTCCCTGAAGGGAAGCCTTGTGCAATGTTCTACAGGAATTCTGTTTCTGACAAGGGATACCATCTCAAAGGAGGAGAGACATAATAAAAAAAAAAAGTTTTTTTCTGTTTAGAAACCTTAACTATTTCAAATTACAAGTGATTTTGTATTTTATGTAATAAGGGGCTTAATTGTGTCCCTTCTATTAGACTGTCACTTCACCTTCCCTGCCCATCCCCTAATGGCCTATAAATCACATAAACAATGCAATATAAAATATGAGACGGTCTCTAGATTTGCAAGTAAATAGGAATTCTCTAATAGGATACTTGTCCACATTTTAGTACAAAAAAAGGAGCCAGATGTGAAGAAACTAGGAGCACGTGCAGCAGGACTGCAATTCCAGGTATCAGCATGAAAAATGAAGTTTACCATGCTTGAATTCTGCACTTCAAGGTTTTTCTGTCTACAGTTTGCTAACCTCTGTTTATCATTGAATCTTCTAAATATCAACATATTTAGAAGATACAAATCAACCTAAAAGTTATGGTGGCTTTTTCCACCGCTATATAATCCATTAATTATAATCTTAAATTAAATCCCTGCATGTAAAATAATTGGTAAAACCAATACAACATAACAGACATTTTTAAATATCAGTATTCAAGGTAGTTTGATGAATTGCATAAAGCAACAAAACTGCTTAAATCAGACTTGTCCCAGCCAACACAAAACACCTCTAACCCCAAATACTTACCAGACCTCTTGAACCTGTGCCCTATACTTCGAGACCAGCCGATATGATGGATGAGTGGGCTGTACATATGGCACCAGAAGTCATCAGTTTTGTCCTCACTCTCCTCATACACCAGCCTCAGGCGGCCCCCGATGACACTTTCCACCACGGCCACCCTTGTCCGGCACAGGTGTGTCTTGTCCACCACTTCTACCCTCATGGAAGTTTTGAATGGGTACTGCATACTCTCAGACACCTTCAAGCAACAGAAAAGAAACTTTCTGTAAGAATACTCTCTGGTTTTCCATTTTCCTCTGGCTATTAAAGCACAATATTAATGCATTTATTTAATTCAAGTGCTTGTTAATCAAACTGGAGAAATGACACAAATTATTTCTCTTCTATTTCATTATAACAAAATGTTTTGGAAAACTAAGAATGGAGCCCACAATGCTTTAATTGTTTCAAGGTCATTCCTTAAGATGAGATACAATTCTCACATAAGTTAAAGGAATTTTCCACTGACACAATCAAAGTTTGTTCAGTTGTTAACTGATAATAGATGAAGTTACCTTGAGCAACAATTTTAACAAGAAAAACCTCAAGATTTGTTGTTCTTGCTTTGTCATCCACTCAAAATACAGCATTTTAAAACCAGGATTAAAATACTTCATTATAAAAGACATGGAAAACAAACCTTCAACATAATTAAAGCTGGCCACTCACAAAAGTATTTCTTCATAATACACAAAAGAAAGGAAGAGAATGGAAATAGATGTTAATCTGCTTTGTGAAAATAGATTGTGTTTAAAAATCAGTATCTGTCACTTGCCATTTTCCTTATCAACTCCCCAAAGGATTGAGATCTTGCCAATTTAATTTGGCTTCTAACTGAGCCAATTTTTAAATAAAAATTAAGAACTGCAGAAAGGCTTTTTAAACATTAGATGCAGTATAAAACAACAAATCTCATATTCCTACTAAGAACTATATGCACCATCATCTAACAATATTGATAAGTAAACTTACAGCACACTACACAGCAGCTGCCACACCTAAAGATGACTTAAAGACAGAAAAAGCCTATTCCAGAGCAGGAGAAAAATATTAACATTTAAAAGTATGATCTTTATACTCTCTAGATCCATGCTATATTAACATTATTTCATTCAGTTTCTTGAAATAGTGCATGATAAAAATCACTCCTGAATTAGAAAAAACAGTTTTTATTTTTCTTACATATCACAGGGTAGCTCATGAGCACAACTGGGTTTTCTGTGGGTTTTTTAAATGAGGTATTTTAAAATTAAAATAGACTAACTAGTTTTAAAGAAAGCTATTTTTTTCTAGAGCAAACAGTTTTCCAAATACATACTGACAAGTGTGACATAACTGGAGAAGGGATTCCAGGGAAAACTGTATCTAAGGGAAGAAACTACTGTATCACCTTCACTGCAAGAGGAGCTAAAAGTGCCATGGTAAAATATTTCAGTTCTTCACATTGTGCTGCAATTTTCTTTACAGAACATCATTGATATTGCATCAGCCTTACCTTCTGAGAAAAGTCAGGAGGAAGTGTTTTGGCACCAGTAAGTCGTTTCACTAGAAAAGCTTTCCAGTTTGTGTATTTGTGTTGGATGGCTGTTGCAAATGAAGGGGAAAAAATAAGCCACTGATTTTTAATTGTGTCCGTTAGAGACAATATTAGAGTCTGGAATGTGTAAAGAAGAAATCCCAGATGACTGTTAAAAGGCCTGGATGACAATAATGACAAAAAGCCTCTTTAGAGAATGAATGCTACCCAAAATTAAGTTTATGGGTCAGGGTAAAGAATGTAATAACAAAGTATAAATAAAAATCAGTGCATATCCCATGACTGATTAGCCAACTGCGGCCACCCTGATCTTTAAAAGCTTTGAGTCACATCAGATGGGCTACTCCAAGAAACACTTTCAGCATCAGTCAAGCTCTTATTTTTCCAAAAATTAAAATTATTACTTCATAACTGTTGAAAGAGTTGTTAAGGTGAAAGAATACTTTGATATCTGGACCATGAGCAAATTTAGTTTAATAAGAGACTTTGACATCAGTCAGTAAGGCAACTATTTACATACTTCGAGGAGGAACTAAGGGCTTCCCACTGGTTGCACACCAACCAACTGGGTGGATGTCAGACCCACAAATGTTGCACCAGAAGTCAAGACTTGAATCATTTTCAAAGCCTTCATATCTCAGCAGAGCATTGTAGCCTGAAAGAGAGCATCAAAAAAAAAAACAAAACCAAGAACTAAACAAGATTATAGAATATGTATGAATATTTCCTGATCAATCATCATGTACATTACATTGGTTTTCTAGATTAACTTTTATATAGCAAGATTTTTTATGGCACATTTCTGGATGTTATTAATGCACAGAACGGATTACTTTGATAAATGTGCATGTGTTATCATGTAAGTCAATTTAATTAAAATGCTTGATCTATAAACCTTTAGAAGTTGTACGTAGGAGGACAAAATTAATTACGCACAGCCTCTGCTTTTTCATACTTTAGATCTGTAACCTTGAATTTCTAACTTTGTACCAAGACAAGTGATTTGTAAAACAAAGCTTCTTGCCAGCTCTTTTAGAGTCTCCTATCTGCTCTGCACTGCTCCTACTGCACTCTGAGGCAATATGAAAAAACCAAACCAATGACAGACATTCTCAAGCATCACTGCAGCTACTGTAAAACAGTGACAGCACTACAGTGTGTCACCTACTGACACAGCTTTGCCAGCCTGGCCAGTGTCAGCATTGCACTCACCAGCTGATCACTGACGAAATTATTAGAGCCCTTCACACAGTTCTTTTGGTTATTTCAATTCCAACTAGAACACATTTACCTGCTAGCTTTACAATCCCAGCTATCCAGAAGACTTTGGTAGGTAGGCTGCAGTCAGTGTTTGGAACCTCCACTCGCACACCTTCTGCAATATCACCCCAGCAAGTCCCCATGGGTGCCTGTCAAGGTTGGGGTTAAAAAGTCACCAGCTCACCACAGGACAATAATTATTTTTTGTTATCTCAGTGTTTTATGAACAACTTAAAAAGACAAAACATTCAATATACATACCACAAACATATGGTTAGAAACCACTGTTTCTATGAAAACCTACTTTGATTTGAAGCTTATGTATCATACTGTAATTGTATCCAATTATTACTGTGCATTTACTGAAAAAAACCTAGAGCATTCCAAGTTTAAATATCTCTTAAGCACAAGCACAAGTTGTACATTCTCACAGGTCAGTTTTACTTTATTATGTTTCAACTATTGGTATTAGTGAGAATGATGGAATTCCTATGCAATTCTACTTGCAAGAAAATTATGCTATCTATAACACAGACATCAAAACCTTTAAATTCTGTAAATCAGAAATGTTGCTGAAAGAAAGAAATGTTGCCTGGAAGTTATTTCTTGAATCTATTCTGATGATTTATTACAGTGGGGTTCATCACCCACTGGTTCACATCCTCTCAGAGGAACAGGCTTTCACATCACCTGCAAGTGATCACTCCATAGAGCATGCAAAAAGAACAGAAGGCTCTGAGTGGCACCTTTTTAATGAGCAACAGAAGGAAAGGCACAGCAAGATCCCTCACACTGTCCTGTGTGAGAAATGTGTTAGCAACAAGAAGGAATACCTGATGAACTCATAAGGGTTTGCAGAAGCTGGTGATAGAAATTGCATTTAGTGTGCTATCTCCAGAAGGACATTTTGTTGAACAGAGCATAATGAAATGTCAGTCAAAGATGGTAGTGTAGAGATACCAGAAATACACAGTGCTGAAGAACCTAAATTTTTAACAGTTACTCATCTGAAGTTATATCGTAACAAGCTAGAAAATTACTCAGTCTGTATTAAACCTGAGACCATCCAGAAGAGAGAAATTAGTATTTGGGTGTTTTAGAATGACAGTCACATCTATTCTGAGAAAAATAAATTTTTATCGGTTCAGAGACTACCCAGCTATCTCTGGGACAACTGAAGGAAGGATCCTCTGGCTCTGCACTGTCTCACTCATAAAGCTCTTTGCAAACCCAGAGAACTGAACCACTCAGTGGGAATAGCCTCCAACTGCACCATTTTTGCTGAGAGCTACAAGTGAAGAAATCTGGTCTAATCCTGAATGATTGAAAATGACAATATTGGAATTTTGCAGCAATAGCCACTAGCTGCATTAAAAGCTGAACTTATCTGAAAAAGGGAAACCCTTCACTACTTGAAGTATTTGAGGCGATACAAAACTTAAAACTTATTTTAACTCTTAAAGGAAACGTAAGTATGCCTGTTTTTATTCTTGGAGCCTGGTCTCTTCATGTTCTGCTATGTCCCATCTACACCAGTCTGGACCTCAGAGCTCTCTTCTGCCAACTGGCAGCCAGAGAAAAATCCAACTGAAAAGATGATGGCTTGTTTTCACACACAAAATATGCAGATACAACTTCTCAAGTCCCATCCCATATTCGCTATCATCTCTAAATTGACATGTGTACATTTTTGAATTGAATTGGGGAAATAAACTTTTCAAACTGCATATTTTAGCAAATCTTGTTGCTTTGTATAGAGATACAGATGAGGCCAAACAATCAAGAATAGCAGTACTGAATAATTTCATAATCCAGCTGCACTCAATTGAAATACGTTTATTGCCTGCTCATCTATTCAGTTGATTCAGAGAGAAAAGTATATCAAAACACTTCTGGCAACAACCTATGATGGAAATTTCATTTCTAGAACGTGGATTGGTATAGAGGGAAATAGCAGAAAGTTAAATTTGTCCTTGTCTGTGAAAATATTGGTTCTGCTAGTTCTCCTACACCAATCCATATGGCTCACCCTTTCAAAAGGAAGCCATCCTGTGCAGCATCACTGCTGAAATGCCAGACAATGCTATTTTCCCAGGGATGGTTTACAGCACTCCTGCTACACTGAACCATCTCAGCCTCCTTCACTCATTAGAAATATTCTTAAGGCAGGAAGACCTGGATAAACCAGGGCTGTGACAGCCATCTCTCCTTCTGTCTCATCTGATTAATCAATGTTTGAACAGTGCTTTTTCAAACTCAAAAAGCACTAGAGAAGTGTTAATTCTTATTTATCTGCTGGCTGGAAGGTGACTGCAGTCTGGATTGGCATAGTGTGAACTAGCAGAACCATCATTTACAGGTAAGAACAAATTTACCTTTCAGACTCATGACGAAGAGATCCACTTCACATCACTCCCAAACAAGGAAGAGCTGGGTGCTGGCTGCTGCTCCGGGACATGACCTGGGAGGGTCTAGCTGTGAGCACCAGGAGCCTGTTCTGCAAGGTAAGGTGCAGTCAGGAAGGGCCTGGTTGACAGGAGCACCTAAAGGCCAAGTATCCCCACATACACAGCTGAACAAAGAGCTCACATGGCTTAAATGAGTGACTGCTAAAGGTTTTGGATGGCACCAACATTGCCATGATTTCAGACTTTAGATCAGGATTTTAATGGCAAAGCGATGCTGCCAGTGCCTGAAGTGTAAGGAATGTTGAAACCTGGTGGGTGAGCAGTGCCCCAACAACAGGTACCGCCAGGGGAGACAATGTGCAAAAGGGTTTAAACAAAAACCTTCAAAGCAATGCACTGCCACCCAGTGCAGCATCCTGGAAATGCTCCCTTCAATCACACTGCATATAGTCTAAAACCACAAGAAAGCAAGAGAATGAAAATATTTTGGCTCAGAATAATATTCAGCTGCAAGAAAGAACTTGAGTAAATGTGCCTCTCACTAGCTACAGAGTGAAAAGAAATAAATACTCTCAATTGTGCATGAAGTTGTCCAGTAAGTAGTACTGGAAAACAACTCAAAGCACTGCATTTGCTTTCAATTGTAGCAATGGTTTGAACTAATAAAAGCAACTATAGAAAAGAGTAAAAGGTGTTTAGAGGAGAATGAAAGTGGAATGCAGGTCAGCAATGAGCTCACTGTATGTGACTAAGCTATAACACAATATTAAAAACATTAAATTGAGTTTTTCTCCTTGCAGCAGCTACTGCTGTGTGTCTGATTAATGCAATTTGATAAAAAAAGCAGCTGCAAGGTGCACAAATGGGAATTCTGGCTTTGCCATGGGCTTCCTGTGGGACATAAACCAAAGCAATTCTCAACTTCAGTTTGCTGAACTCTGAAGCCATTGGGCATGGCTATACTATTGCTACTGAATTTCATTAATGTTACTCAACACTGAAGTCTGGTACAAAGGTAAAATGGAAGCACAAAAAGCACATCAAAATACTTTGAAAAAAATTCTTCTCATAAAGAGAAAGAGAAAGAACTTCCAAGATTTAGACACTTTAATTCTAAAATGTTTTATATTGAAGAAATAATCCCTCAGGAAAAAAAAAACCCACAACAGGAAACACAGGAAATCTACATCATACCTGAGATTCTGAAGTATGCTAGGTTATTTAAAAAATAATCAATCAAATCTCACATCTCATAATTCCCTCATTTTCTTTAATATTGATCTCAATATTCCCTATCAAATATCCACACAGATACACCCAGTATAACCAGTAAATTCAATATATTTTTTTGAATAATGAATTTAGGGTAGATATGTCATGATTTTACTGTCAATTCAAAACTTTGGTCTTGAACAGAATAAGCTTTATAAGTTCCATCACATACATACAACATAAATATGGAATCCATAAAATGGATGGTAAACAAACATCAATCAAGACAAACTTTTACAAATCCAAGCAATACAGTACACAGAAAACAGCAATAATCTTTCCAGACAGGCAAAAAGAATATTGTTCAATTATGAGAGTGGGACAGAAAGAAGGATAGAAAAAGAGAACTCTGAAGTGTTTTCCGATTCTGATTGGTTTAAATAATGTATTTTTCAAATAAACAATTACAGTAAAGTTAAATGCAAATCATACCCTTATAACATGAACTCACATCCACCAAAGCAGTAGAAATCTCCAAAGGAAACTGTAGGATTTGCATTTTACTCGTACAAAAAAGGAAAATGAGGACAGAAAAGAAACAACTTTCAGGCTACTTAGTAGCACTGTTGCCATTACACTGTAAAAATTTCCAGGGTACAATGTGACCATGAGTGTGATCTTGGTTCCCATTACTGGGGCACTGTGCAAATGAGTGCACGAAGCAGCAAGAAAGGAAGATACAACTCCTTTTAAAGTCAGAAGTTGTAACATAATTCACAAGTGACCTGACAACAGTAGCTGTCCCTAATTGAGGGTGTCACCCATCCTGAGGCATTTGTTGCTGCAATAGCACAGCCCTTGTTATCAAAGAATACTTTGATATAACTTAGGAAATCACTTATTCCATGTAGATAGCTGTGAAAGCAAAGTGCAAACATGCTGACCTGAGCACGTGGAATTCGATACAAATTCCCCAAGTTCTCCTAAGGCAGAGCTCTGTTCTGGGCAGTAGCTGAGGCCTCTGAGCATAAAGGGTGCTATTCACAAAGTGCCAACTGCCAGGAGCCCTCAACTCCCACTGCTTTATGAGCTGACAGGGCTCAGTAGGAACTCCAGGGCTGGACAGAAAATATGTCTCCTCTCCCTCATGGACAACTTCCATGAAACAAAATGTTTGTTTTGATTGCAACTTTCATCACGTAATTTTCAGCAAAACAAAAATTTCATAACAGGGAATAGTTCAGCTTCTCAAATTAAAAAATATGGTGAGAAAACACCTTCTGTCAAAGTTTTTAGTTAAGAGACAAAGTACTGACAATATTTTAAACAATGTCTAATTATTGGAATTTAACAAACCCATTGAAGACAGATGATGCTAAATATTTTCCCTATCCCCTAATTTCCTCAGTCTTAGGGAATGTCTTTTTGTTTGCAATTTTTGTAACTCTAATACAAAGAAAATGAACTTTTTTATTTCAGATTTCTAAACAGCCTTCATTTTCCTCTATTCTAGACTACCTGGCAGCCCAACTGACAGGAAGAATCTGACTAAAAAGTAAGAAAGAAAACCCCAAATCCAAGTTTGTAATGAAAAGAACAGTCCAACACAATGGAACAAGCCTGACTTAATCTAAAAAGCCTTTTGTAACTTTTTCCAGTACAGCACAGCTTGGTTGGTTTGTTACTCTGCAGTACATGGAATGATTTCGTGCCTTGAACATGAGAAAAATAATTGACAAGTGTTTTAAGAGTCCTCCTTTTACTTTTTGTTTATGAGAGTACAGGGGATGATAGTAACTGATAGGGTTCAGAACTGTTTTAAAGGACAGAAAAAATTATCTCAAAAGTAGTTCTACTAATATAGTTTATAATACAATTTTCATAGGTCATGTAATGTATGGGGATATGAATGGTTTGGAAAAATGAATTCAACAACTCCCATGGACTCACTCACAAAGAAAGAAGGGAAGCACAAACTGAGAAGTACTCACATGTTTAAAGCAGGTAACAGGAGCTGCTGTAAAGCTATTGCTATTGATGTAGTTACCCCAGCTGAAACCTTCCACAGGGACAGCTGCTAAGGGAAAGTTATTTTAGTTAGGAAGCTGAAAAGGAGGCACAAATCTTTCAGTATTTTTGTCTCAGCTCTGCTTGTATGCTGTTACCTGCTTTTGTCTTTGCCTGGTTTTGTAAAGTTGCTTGGTACTGCGCATATGCTGCTAATTTAGCCACTAAGGGCTGTTTTTGTAGAACTTTAGCCTTCTTTGTTGGAGGTTTACCCTAAAAAAATAAAAAAAAAAAGCCAAGTAAATAACATCTTTCCAAACTCCCGTCAGGAAATTTCCACAGCTCTGTAGCTATCTTTGGTAGATTTAACTCAAATTAAAAGCACACAGAGACTAAGTATCACACAACTACACGTAATATAAAATAAATTTAAAAACCAGTAGCAAAGAATGTCCAAAAGATGACTTTTGTACTACTATTCCAACTTGAACAGCATTATAGATTCACTGTTGTTTACCTGAAAAAAAGATATCTTTTAAAAGCACGTCAAAAGGAAGAACTTTTAATCTAACTTATAGCCATGCAATTTTTTGGCATTTGTTGCAATGAACTGTGAGACAGGCTATAATGACATTTCCTGACATTTCTGTATCGTTTCTTGAACATTACAAATGTGCCTGGATGATTGTTTGATTAATGTTTGAAGCAAACGAACAAACCCCTGTTTTGCAGCTCTATTAAAAAAAAAAACCCTCAAACCCAAGCAACTTATCTTACAACATGCAGCCATCTGCCCAAATGGCCAATTTCAGCACCACAGACGACAGAAAGGATGTAAAGAAAACGGTGTCTGTACCGCTACCTGAAGCCTGGCCAGAATGCTGGCCTTCTTGGAGTTGGAGGAGTAGCTTCTGGAGCACGACACGCTGCAGAAGCGCTTGGTTTTAGAGTAAAAAGCATCCCGGACACCAACCATCCCACACATCTCACATGTAGCTGAGCAGAGGAGAGAAAAAAACCCAAATGTTAGGAGTGGAGGTAAAACCGCAGGAAAAATTCTGAGCGAACAGGACAGAGTGAAGGTCCTGGAGGTGGCACCAAATAGATTGTGAGTGTTTGACCCTGAGGAGGATTCCATAGGTAAATAATTTATAATTTAAAACATCACCAGTTATGTCAGGGAAACACCAAGAACCTCAAGTTTATTGGTGAAATAGTGCCTCTTTCTGCTCCCTATTAATTTCACCCCCCCGTGCAAGTGAACAACCCAGCTAAATCAGCTCAAGCTGATTTCTGTTTTTTCATGGTTCTTAAGGAAACATCTGCTTTGAATCTGGGCCTGCCAATCTTCATTTCCTCTAAATATTTAATACTTCCAACCTGAAATAAAACCAGATCTCTTTTTTTTTGATTCATAAATTAGTATATCCCAAATATCCCAGCCCACCAATGTTCTCTTCTGGCTGGAATCATGTTTCAGAGGTGGACAGCATCACCCACAGTGTTCCATGATGAATAACCACTTGGAGACCAGCTAATGCCAA